>OY804578.1:31356901-32658320 GCA_963680875.1 Bathymodiolus brooksi
ACTTCAAATATAGAATATGGTGATATCATGATTGGATTTTTTTCAATCCTGCAAATTTTTCCTGGTAAATTTTCATACTTTCAGTTAGAATACATGTACAATGTACTAATAAAATAATATAAGGCTATGGAAAGCAGTTTTAATTGAAAATTATGTAGTAAAAACCTGGTAATTTGAGTGTTCCCAGAAAAAATATTTTGACTGCTTAGCATTTTCTGTGAATTTTTCAAATTGTCAATTTGGATTTCATGTTTTAGAGTATTATTTGGCTGTAACAGTACATTTGAACATCCAACTTACTTAAACAGTGGGAAAAATGATGTGGAAATATATATTTATTGAGTTTTGGGAGAAATTATTGGTGTGTAGCATAAGAAATTCCAATACTTGAATATCAATAAATCATATTTTTGGAAATTTGATGGAATTAGAAGGAATTTCAACTAAAGATCTACATACACAAACTTATTTTATATCTTAAACTACATAATTTATGGGGCAAAAGCATGAATTAAAAAAATTAAGAATGATATGAACTCATTTTATGGGACAAAAAAAAAGGGGGGGGTAAATGCAAACATTTCATAGTATTTAGCTATTAAGTATACAACTGAGGCATATATATGTGTTAAAATTGCTTATTATGTTAGAAATTAGCTTAATAACTGTAATATACAAGAGAATAGGTAAGTTTTGGTATATTACACAATCTGAACTCAACAGCTGTAAATGGAGATATTTTCATTAAAAATCTTCAAGAGGGTACCTTTGCATTTGAACACTTATGCTTGTAAATATCAGACAGCTACATACCTTATGAGGTTTTTTTGGGGTTCTTATTGCCTAAGGAATAGAAATTAGGCCAACAAATGGATAAAGAAACAAGTTTGTTTGCTCTTTCGGTGTCAAACCACTAATTCAACAATCAGAGCTGAGAACATATACGAAAGTAGTCCCTTTTCAAGGAAAATGTTCCTTTCACTTTGTAACATTGTGAAAACTACTGAATGGAATGGACTAATTAAAATTGATAATTCAAGTTAAATATATAGGGATTATTGTGAGCCCAAATTTGATGGACTTAGTTGTATTTTAATACCTCTATGGATGATTGTATTCATGACCTATAAATACTGAATTTCTTAGGGATGACCGAGCTATTTTTAGAGTAAGTGTTTTCCGTAGCACGGCATTTAACTGCAAGATTTTAAACATGCCCTGATATTTTGACAGAACGTAGAGGAATCGTGTCCGCTTCAGAAAATATATGGTCTTGGAAAGGTTAAACTTAAGATAAAATGGCCAGGTAGGCTTGAAAAAACACAAATTTAGTAGAAAACCTAAAAGAAATTAATTAGTGATTTCACACCTTAAGGCAAAAAAATTCAAAATTATCTTTTGTTGCTATCATGTTCAAATTAGCTTAACTATGTCACAACAGACACAGAGTGACATTTTTTATACAAAGATGTAACAAAATGCATTGTGGTGTCAGATTACATGGTCAAAATGCATGTTATGTAATATTGCCCCCAAACACTGGATATACATGGACACAGGGTATTGCAACTCATTTTATTTTTGTTTATGACAAGTATTGGGAATATGTTATTGAATGTGTTTTTGCAGTAGAAGGGCATATAATATTGAAAATATGGTTGATATTAAGAATTAAAAAAAAGTCATTATGTGGCAGTTTGTCGACTTCAAATATAGAATATGGTGATATCATGATTGGATTTTTTTCAATCCTGCAAATTTTTCCTGGTAAATTTTCATACTTTCAGTTAGAATACATGTACAATGTACTAATAAAATAATATAAGGCTATGGAAAGCAGTTTTAATTGAAAATTATGTAGTAAAAACCTGGTAATTTGAGTGTTCCCAGAAAAAATATTTTGACTGCTTAGCATTTTCTGTGAATTTTTCAAATTGTCAATTTGGATTTCATGTTTTAGAGTATTATTTGGCTGTAACAGTACATTTGAACATCCAACTTACTTAAACAGTGGGAAAAATGATGTGGAAATATATATTTATTGAGTTTTGGGAGAAATTATTGGTGTGTAGCATAAGAAATTCCAATACTTGAATATCAATAAATCATATTTTTGGAAATTTGATGGAACTAGAAGGAATTTCAACTAAAGATCTACATACACAAACTTATTTTATGTCTTAAACTACATAATTTATGGGGCAAAAGCATGAATTAAAAAAATTAAGAATGATATGAACTCATTTTATGGGACAAAAAAAAAGGGGGGAGGTAAATGCAAACATTTCATAGTATTTAGCTATTAAGTATACAACTGAGGCATATATATGTGTTAAAATTGCTTATTATGTTAGAAATTAGCTTAATAACTGTAATATACAAGAGAATAGGTAAGTTTTGGTATATTACACAATCTGAACTCAACAGCTGTAAATGGAGATATTTTCATTAACAATCTTCAAGGGGGTACCTTTGCATTTGAACACTTATGCTTGTAAATATCAGACAGCTACATACCTTATGAGGTTTTTTTGGGGTTCTTATTGCCTAAGGAATAGAAATTAGGCCAACAAATGGATAAAGAAACAAGTTTGTTTGCTCTTTCGGTGTCAAACCACTAATTCAACAATCAGAGCTTAGAACATATACGAAAGTAGTCCCTTTTCAAGGAAAAAGTTCCTTTCACTTTGTAACATTGTGAAAACTACTGAATGGAATGGACTAATTAAAATTGATAATTCAAGTTAAATATATAGGGATTATTGTGATCCCAAATCTGATGGACTTAGTTGTATTTTAATACCTCTATGGATGATTGTATTCATGACCTATAAATACTGAATTTCTTAGGGATGACCGAGCTATTTTTAGAGTAAGTGTTTTCCGTAGCACGGCATTTCACTGCAAGATTTTAAACATGCCCTGATATTTTGACAGAACGTAGAGGAATCGTGTCCGTTTCAGAAAATATTTGGTCTTGGAAAGGTTAAACTTAAGATAAAATGGCCAGGTAGGCTTGAAAAAACACAAATTTAGTAGAAAACCTAAAAGAAATTAATTAGTGATTTCACACCTTAAGGCAAAAAAATTCTAAATTATCTTTTGTTGCTATCATGTTCAAATTAGCTTAACTATGTCACAACAGACACAGAGTGACATTTTTTATACAAAGATGTAACAAAATGTATTGTGGTGTCAGATTACATGGTCAAAATGCATGTTATGTAATATTGCTCCCAAACACTGGATATACATGGACACAGGGTATTGCAACTCATTTTATTTTTGTTTATGACAAGTATTGGGAATATGTTATTGAATGTGTTTTTGCAGTAGAAGGGCATATAATATTGAAAATATGGTTGATATTAAGAATTAAAAAAAAGTCATCATGTGGCAGTTTGTCGACTTCAAATATAGAATATGGTGATATCATGATTGGATTTTTTTCAATCCTGCAAATTTTTCATGGTAAATTTTCATACTTTCAGTTAGAATACATGTACAATGTACTAATAAAATAATATAAGGCTATGGAAAGCAGTTTTAATTGAAAATTATGTAGTAAAAACCTGGTAATTTGAGTGTTCCCAGAAAAAAATATTTTGACTGCTTAGCATTTTCTGTGAATTTTTCAAATTGTCAATTTGGATTTCATGTTTTAGAGTATTATTTGGCTGTAACAGTACATTTGAACATCCAACTTACTTAAACAGTGGGAAAAATGATGTGGAAATATATATTTATTGAGTTTTGGGAGAAATTATTGGTGTGTAGCATAAGAAATTCCAATACTTGAATATCAATAAATCATATTTTTGGAAATTTGATGGAATTAGAAGGAATTTCAACTAAAGATCTACATACACAAACTTATTTTATGTCTTAAACTACATAATTTATGGGGCAAAAGCATGAATTAAAAAAATTAAGAATGATATGAACTCATTTTATGGGACAAAAAAAAAGGGGGGGGGGTAAATGCAAACATTTCATAGTATTTAGCTATTAAGTATACAACTGAGGCATATATATGTGTTAAAATTGCTTATTATGTTAGAAATTAGCTTAATAACTGTAATATACAAGAGAATAGGTAAGTTTTGGTATATTACACAATCTGAACTCAACAGCTGTAAATGGAGATATTTTCATTAACAATCTTCAAGGGGGTACCTTTGCATTTGAACACTTATGCTTGTAAATATCAGACAGCTACATACCTTATGAGGTTTTTTTGGGGTTCTTATTGCCTAAGGAATAGAAATTAGGCCAACAAATGGATAAAGAAACAAGTTTGTTTGCTCTTTCGGTGTCAAACCACTAATTCAACAATCAGAGCTTAGAACATATACGAAAGTAGTCCCTTTTCAAGGAAAAAGTTCCTTTCACTTTGTAACATTGTGAAAACTACTGAATGGAATGGACTAATTAAAATTGATAATTCAAGTTAAATATATAGGGATTATTGTGATCCCAAATCTGATGGAGTTAGTTGTATTTTAATACCTCTATGGATGATTGTATTCATGACCTATAAATACTGAATTTCTTAGGGATGACCGAGCTATTTTTAGAGTAAGTGTTTTCCGTAGCACGGCATTTCACTGCAAGATTTTAAACATGCCCTGATATTTTGACAGAACGTAGAGGAATCGTGTCCGTTTCAGAAAATATATGGTCTTGGAAAGGTTAAACTTAAGATAAAATGGTCAGGTAGGCTTGAAAAAAAACAAATTTAGTAGAAAACCTAAAAGAAATTAATTAGTGATTTCACACCTTAAGGCAAAAAAATTCAAAATTATCTTTTGTTGCTATCATGTTCAAATTAGCTTAACTATGTCACAACAGACACAGAGTGACATTTTTTATACAAAGATGTAACAAAATGCATTGTGGTGTCAGATTACATGGTCAAAATGCATGTTATGTAATATTGCTCCCAAACACTGGATATACATGGACACAGGGTATTGCAACTCATTTTATTTTTGTTTATGACAAGTATTGGGAATATGTTATTGAATGTGTTTTTGCAGTAGAAGGGCATATAATATTGAAAATATGGTTGATATTAAGAATTAAAAAAAAGTCATCATGTGGCAGTTTGTCGACTTCAAATATAGAATATGGTGATATCATGATTGGATTTTTTTCAATCCTGCAAATTTTTCATGGTAAATTTTCATACTTTCAGTTAGAATACATGTACAATGTACTAATAAAATAATATAAGGCTATGGAAAGCAGTTTTAATTGAAAATTATGTAGTAAAAACCTGGTAATTTGAGTGTTCCCAGAAAAAAATATTTTGACTGCTTAGCATTTTCTGTGAATTTTTCAAATTGTCAATTTGGATTTCATGTTTTAGAGTATTATTTGGCTGTAACAGTACATTTGAACATCCAACTTACTTAAACAGTGGGAAAAATGATGTGGAAATATATATTTATTGAGTTTTGGGAGAAATTATTGGTGTGTAGCATAAGAAATTCCAATACTTGAATATCAATAAATCATATTTTTGGAAATTTGATGGAATTAGAAGGAATTTCAACTAAAGATCTACATACACAAACTTATTTTATGTCTTAAACTACATAATTTATGGGGCAAAAGCATGAATTAAAAAAATTAAGAATGATATGAACTCATTTTATGGGACAAAAAAAAAGGGGGGGGGGGGTAAATGCAAACATTTCATAGTATTTAGCTATTAAGTATACAACTGAGGCATATATATGTGTTAAAATTGCTTATTATGTTAGAAATTAGCTTAATAACTGTAATATACAAGAGAATAGGTAAGTTTTGGTATATTACACAATCTGAACTCAACAGCTGTAATTGGAGATATTTTCATTAAAAATCTTCAAGGGGGTACCTTTGCATTTGAGCACTTATGCTTGTAAATATCAGACAGCTACATACCTTATGAGGTTTTTTTGAGGTTCTTATTGCCTAAGGAATAGAAATTAGGCCAACAAATGGATAAAGAAACAAGTTTGTTTGCTCTTTCGGTGTCAAACCACTAATTCAACAATCAGAGCTTAGAACATATACGAAAGTAGTCCCTTTTCAAGGAAAATGTTCCTTTCACTTTGTAACATTGTGAAAACTACTGAATGGAATGGACTAATTGAAATTGATAATTCAAGTTAAATATATAGGGATTATTGTGAGCCCAAATTTGATGGACTTAGTTGTATTTTAATACCTCTATGGATGATTGTATTCATGACCTATAAATACTGAATTTCTTAGGGATGACCGGGCTATTTTTAGAGTAAGTGTTTTCCTTAGCACGGCATTTCACTGCAAGATTTTAAACATGCCCTGATATTTTGACAGAACGTAGAGGAATCGTGTCCGTTTCAGAAAATATATGGTCTTGGAAAGGTTAAACTTAAGATAAAATGGCCAGGTAGGCTTGAAAAAACACAAATTTAGTAGAAAACCTAAAAGAAATTAATTAGTGATTTCACACCTTATGGCAAAAAAAATCAAAATTATCTTTTGTTGCTATCATGTTCAAATTAGCTTAACTATGTCACAACAGACACAGAGTGACATTTTTTATACAAAGATGTAACAAAATGCATTGTGGTGTCAGATTACATGGTCAAAATGCATGTTATGTAATATTGCTCCCAAACACTGGATATACATGGACACAGGGTATTGCAACTCATTTTATTTTTGTTTATGACAAGTATTGGGAATATGTTATTGAATGTGTTTTTGCAGTAGAAGGGCATATAATATTGAAAATATGGTTGATATTAAGAATTAAAAAAAAGTCATCATGTGGCAGTTTGTCGACTTCAAATATAGAATATGGTGATATCATGATTGGATTTTTTTCAATCCCGCAAATTTTTCATGGTAAATTTTCATACTTTCAGTTAGAATACATGTACAATGTACTAATAAAATAATATAAGGCTATGAAAAGCAGTTTTAATTGAAAATTATGTAGTCAAAACCTGGTAATTTGAGTGTTCCCAGAAAAAATATTTTGACTGCTTAGCATTTTCTGTGAATTTTTCAAATTGTCAATTTGGATTTCATGTTTTAGAGTATTATTTGGCTGTAACAGTACATTTGAACATCCAACTTACTTAAACAGTGGGAAAAATGATGTGGAAATATATATTTATTGAGTTTTGGGAGAAATTATTGGTGTGTAGCATAAGAAATTCCAATACTTGAATATCAATAAATCATATTTTTGGAAATTTGATGGAACTAGAAGGAATTTCAACTAAAGATCTACATACACAAACTTATTTTATGTCTTAAACTACATAATTTATGGGGCAAAAGCATGAATTAAAAAAATTAAGAATGATATGAACTCATTTTATGGGACAAAAAAAAAGGGGGGGGGTAAATGCAAACATTTCATAGTATTTAGCTATTAAGTATACAACTGAGGCATATATATGTGTTAAAATTGCTTATTATGTTAGAAATTAGCTTAATAACTGTAATATACAAGAGAATAGGTAAGTTTTGGTATATTACACAATCTGAACTCAACAGCTGTAAATGGAGATATTTTCATTAACAATCTTCAAGGGGGTACCTTTGCATTTGAACACTTATGCTTGTAAATATCAGACAGCTACATACCTTATGAGGTTTTTTTGGGGTTCTTATTGCCTAAGGAATAGAAATTAGGCCAACAAATGGATAAAGAAACAAGTTTGTTTGCTCTTTCGGTGTCAAACCACTAATTCAACAATCAGAGCTTAGAACATATACGAAAGTAGTCCCTTTTCAAGGAAAAAGTTCCTTTCACTTTGTAACATTGTGAAAACTAGTGAATGGAATGGACTAATTAAAATTGATAATTCAAGTTAAATATATAGGGATTATTGTGATCCCAAATCTGATGGACTTAGTTGTATTTTAATACCTCTATGGATGATTGTATTCATGACCTATAAATACTGAATTTCTTAGGGATGACCGAGCTATTTTTAGAGTAAGTGTTTTCCGTAGCACGGCATTTAACTGCAAGATTTTAAACATGCCCTGATATTTTGACAGAACGTAGAGGAATCGTGTCCGTTTCAGAAAATATATGGTCTTGGAAAGGTTAAACTTAAGATAAAATGGTCAGGTAGGCTTGAAAAAAAACAAATTTAGTAGAAAACCTAAAAGAAATTAATTAGTGATTTCACACCTTAAGGCAAAAAAATTCAAAATTATCTTTTGTTGCTATCATGTTCAAATTAGCTTAACTATGTCACAACAGACACAGAGTGACATTTTTTATACAAAGATGTAACAAAATGCATTGTGGTGTCAGATTACATGGTCAAAATGCATGTTATGTAATATTGCTCCCAAACACTGGATATACATGGACACAGGGTATTGCAACTCATTTTATTTTTGTTTATGACAAGTATTGGGAATATGTTATTGAATGTGTTTTTGCAGTAGAAGGGCATATAATATTGAAAATATGGTTGATATTAAGAATTAAAAAAAAGTCATCATGTGGCAGTTTGTCGACTTCAAATATAGAATATGGTGATATCATGATTGGATTTTTTTCAATCCTGCAAATTTTTCATGGTAAATTTTCATACTTTCAGTTAGAATACATGTACAATGTACTAATAAAATAATATAAGGCTATGGAAAGCAGTTTTAATTGAAAATTATGTAGTAAAAACCTGGTAATTTGAGTGTTCCCAGAAAAAAATATTTTGACTGCTTAGCATTTTCTGTGAATTTTTTCAAATTGTCAATTTGGATTTCATGTTTTAGAGTATTATTTGGCTGTAACAGTACATTTGAACATCCAACTTACTTAAACAGTGGGAAAAATGATGTGGAAATATATATTTATTGAGTTTTGGGAGAAATTATTGGTGTGTAGCATAAGAAATTCCAATACTTGAATATCAATAAATCATATTTTTGGAAATTTAATGGAATTAGAAGGAATTTCAACTAAAGATCTACATACACAAACTTATTTTATGTCTTAAACTACATAATTTATGGGGCAAAAGCATGAATTAAAAAAATTAAGAATGATATGAACTCATTTTATGGGACAAAAAAAAAGGGGGGGGGGTAAATGCAAACATTTCATAGTATTTAGCTATTAAGTATACAACTGAGGCATATATATGTGTTAAAATTGCTTATTATGTTAGAAATTAGCTTAATAACTGTAATATACAAGAGAATAGGTAAGTTTTGGTATATTACACAATCTGAACTCAACAGCTGTAATTGGAGATATTTTCATTAAAAATCTTCAAGGGGGTACCTTTGCATTTGAACACTTATGCTTGTAAATATCAGACAGCTACATACCTTATGAGGTTTTTTTGGGGTTCTTATTGCCTAAGGAATAGAAATTAGGCCAACAAATGGATAAAGAAACAAGTTTGTTTGCTCTTTCGGTGTCAAACCACTAATTCAACAATCAGAGCTTAGAACATATACGAAAGTAGTCCCTTTTCAAGGAAAATGTTCCTTTCACTTTGTAACATTGTGAAAACTACTGAATGGAATGGACTAATTGAAATTGATAATTCAAGTTAAATATATAGGGATTATTGTGAGCCCAAATTTGATGGACTTAGTTGTATTTTAATACCTCTATGGATGATTGTATTCATGACCTATAAATACTGAATTTCTTAGGGATGACCGGGCTATTTTTAGAGTAAGTGTTTTCCTTAGCACGGCATTTCACTGCAAGATTTTAAACATGCCCTGATATTTTGACAGAACGTAGAGGAATCGTGTCCGTTTCAGAAAATATATGGTCTTGGAAAGGTTAAACTTAAGATAAAATGGCCAGGTAGGCTTGAAAAAACACAAATTTAGTAGAAAACCTAAAAGAAATTAATTAGTGATTTCACACCTTATGGCAAAAAAAATCAAAATTATCTTTTGTTGCTATCATGTTCAAATTAGCTTAACTATGTCACAACAGACACAGAGTGACATTTTTTATACAAAGATGTAACAAAATGCATTGTGGTGTCAGATTACATGGTCAAAATGCATGTTATGTAATATTGCTCCCAAACACTGGATATACATGGACACAGGGTATTGCAACACATTTTATTTTTGTTTATGACAAGTATTGGGAATATGTTATTGAATGTGTTTTTGCAGTAGAAGGGCATATAATATTGAAAATATGGTTGATATTAAGAATTAAAAAAAAGTCATCATGTGGCAGTTTGTCGACTTCAAATATAGAATATGGTGATATCATGATTGGATTTTTTTCAATCCCGCAAATTTTTCATGGTAAATTTTCATACTTTCAGTTAGAATACATGTACAATGTACTAATAAAATAATATAAGGCTATGAAAAGCAGTTTTAATTGAAAATTATGTAGTCAAAACCTGGTAATTTGAGTGTTCCCAGAAAAAATATTTTGACTGCTTAGCATTTTCTGTGAATTTTTCAAATTGTCAATTTGGATTTCATGTTTTAGAGTATTATTTGGCTGTAACAGTACATTTGAACATCCAACTTACTTAAACAGTGGGAAAAATGATGTGGAAATATATATTTATTGAGTTTTGGGAGAAATTATTGGTGTGTAGCATAAGAAATTCCAATACTTGAATATCAATAAATCATATTTTTGGAAATTTGATGGAATTAGAAGGAATTTCAACAAAAGATCTACATACTCAAACTTATTTTATGTCTTAAACTACATAATTTATGGGGCAAAAGCATGAATTAAAAAAATTAAGAATGATATGAACTCATTTTATGGGACAAAAAAAAGGGGGGGGGGGGTAAATGCAAACATTTCATAGTATTTAGCTATTAAGTATACAACTGAGGCATATATATGTGTTAAAATTGCTTATTATGTTAGAAATTAGCTTAATAACTGTAATATACAAGAGAATAGGTAAGTTTTGGTATATTACACAATCTGAACTCAACAGCTGTAATTGGAGATATTTTCATTAAAAATCTTCAAGGGGGTACCTTTGCATTTGAACACTTATGCTTGTAAATATCAGACAGCTACATACCTTATGAGGTTTTCTGGGGGTTCTTATTGCCTAAGGAATAGAAATTAGGCCAACAAATGGATAAAGAAACAAGTTTGTTTGCTCTTTCGGTGTCAAACCACTAATTCAACAATCAGAGCTTAGAACATATACGAAAGTAGTCCCTTTTCAAGGAAAATGTTCCTTTCACTTTGTAACATTGTGAAAACTACTGAATGGAATGGACTAATTGAAATTGATAATTCAAGTTAAATATATAGGGATTATTGTGAGCCCAAATTTGATGGACTTAGTTGTATTTTATTACCTCTATGGATGATTGTATTCATGACCTATAAATACTGAATTTCTAAGGGATGACCGGGCTATTTTTAGAGTAAGTGTTTTCCGTAGCACGGCATTTCACTGCAAGATTTTAAACATGCCCTGATATTTTGACAGAACGTAGAGGAATCGTGTCCGTTTCAGAAAATATATGGTCTTGGAAAGGTTAAGCTTAAGATAAAATGGCCAGGTAGGCTTGAAAAAACACAAATTTAGTAGAAAACCTAAAAGAAATTAATTAGTGATTTCACACCTTAAGGCAAAAAAATTCAAAATTATCTTTTGTTGCTATCATGTTCAAATTAGCTTAACTATGTCACAACAGACACAGAGTGACATTTTTTATTCAAAGATGTAACAAAATGCATTGTGGTGTCAGATTACATGGTCAAAATGCATGTTATGTAATATTGCTCCCAAACACTGGATATACATGGACACAGGGTATTGCAACTCATTTTATTTTTGTTTATGACAAGTATTGGGAATATGTTATTGAATGTGTTTTTGCAGTAGAAGGGCATATAATATTGAAAATATGGTTGATATTAAGAATTAAAAAAAAGTCATCATGTGGCAGTTTGTCGACTTCAAATATAGAATATGGTGATATCATGATTGGATTTTTTTCAATCCTGCAAATTTTTCATGGTAAATTTTCATACTTTCAGTTAGAATACATGTACAATGTACTAATAAAATAATATAAGGCTATGGAAAGCAGTTTTAATTGAAAATTATGTAGTAAAAACCTGGTAATTTGAGTGTTCCCAGAACAAATTATTTTGACTGCTTAGCATTTTCTGTGAATTTTTCAAATTGTCAATTTGGATTTCATGTTTTAGAGTATTATTTGGCTGTAACAGTACATTTGAACATCCAACTTACTTAAACAGTGGGAAAAATGATGTGGAAATATATATTTATTGAGTTTTGGGAGAAATTATTGGTGTGTAGCATAAGAAATTCCAATACCTGAATATCAATAAATCATATTTTTGGAAATTTGATGGAATTAGAAGGAATTTCAACTAAAGATCTACATACACAAACTTATTTTATGTCTTAAACTACATAATTTATGGGGCAAAAGCATGAATTAAAAAAATTAAGAATGATATGAACTCATTTTATGGGACAAAAAAAAAGGGGGGGGGGTAAATGCAAACATTTCATAGTATTTAGCTATTAAGTATACAACTGAGGCATATATATGTGTTAAAATTGCTTATTATGTTAGAAATTAGCTTAATAACTGTAATATACAAGAGAATAGGTAAGTTTTGGTATATTACACAATCTGAACTCAACAGCTGTAATTGGAGATATTTTCATTAAAAATCTTCAAGGGGGTACCTTTGCATTTGAACACTTATGCTTGTAAATATCAGACAGCTACATACCTTATGAGGTTTTTTTGGGGTTCTTATTGCCTAAGGAATAGAAATTAGGCCAACAAATGGATAAAGAAACAAGTTTGTTTGCTCTTTCGGTGTCAAACCACTAATTCAACAATCAGAGCTTAGAACATATACGAAAGTAGTCCCTTTTCAAGGAAAATGTTCCTTTCACTTTGTAACATTGTGAAAACTACTGAATGGAATGGACTAATTGAAATTGATAATTCAAGTTAAATATATAGGGATTATTGTGAGCCCAAATTTGATGGACTTAGTTGTATTTTAATACCTCTATGGATGATTGTATTCATGACCTATAAATACTGAATTTCTTAGGGATGACCGGGCTATTTTTAGAGTAAGTGTTTTCCTTAGCACGGCATTTCACTGCAAGATTTTAAACATGCCCTGATATTTTGACAGAACGTAGAGGAATCGTGTCCGTTTCAGAAAATATATGGTCTTGGAAAGGTTAAACTTAAGATAAAATGGCCAGGTAGGCTTGAAAAAACACAAATTTAGTAGAAAACCTAAAAGAAATTAATTAGTGATTTCACACCTTATGGCAAAAAAAATCAAAATTATCTTTTGTTGCTATCATGTTCAAATTAGCTTAACTATGTCACAACAGACACAGAGTGACATTTTTTATACAAAGATGTAACAAAATGCATTGTGGTGTCAGATTACATGGTCAAAATGCATGTTATGTAATATTGCTCCCAAACACTGGATATACATGGACACAGGGTATTGCAACTCATTTTATTTTTGTTTATGACAAGTATTGGGAATATGTTATTGAATGTGTTTTTGCAGTAGAAGGGCATATAATATTGAAAATATGGTTGATATTAAGAATTAAAAAAAAGTCATCATGTGGCAGTTTGTCGACTTCAAATATAGAATATGGTGATATCATGATTGGATTTTTTTCAATCCCGCAAATTTTTCATGGTAAATTTTCATACTTTCAGTTAGAATACATGTACAATGTACTAATAAAATAATATAAGGCTATGAAAAGCAGTTTTAATTGAAAATTATGTAGTCAAAACCTGGTAATTTGAGTGTTCCCAGAAAAAATATTTTGACTGCTTAGCATTTTCTGTGAATTTTTCAAATTGTCAATTTGGATTTCATGTTTTAGAGTATTATTTGGCTGTAACAGTACATTTGAACATCCAACTTACTTAAACAGTGGGAAAAATGATGTGGAAATATATATTTATTGAGTTTTGGGAGAAATTATTGGTGTGTAGCATAAGAAATTCCAATACTTGAATATCAATAAATCATATTTTTGGAAATTTGATGGAATTAGAAGGAATTTCAACAAAAGATCTACATACTCAAACTTATTTTATGTCTTAAACTACATAATTTATGGGGCAAAAGCATGAATTAAAAAAATTAAGAATGATATGAACTCATTTTATGGGACAAAAAAAAGGGGGGGGGGGGTAAATGCAAACATTTCATAGTATTTAGCTATTAAGTATACAACTGAGGCATATATATGTGTTAAAATTGCTTATTATGTTAGAAATTAGCTTAATAACTGTAATATACAAGAGAATAGGTAAGTTTTGGTATATTACACAATCTGAACTCAACAGCTGTAATTGGAGATATTTTCATTAAAAATCTTCAAGGGGGTACCTTTGCATTTGAACACTTATGCTTGTAAATATCAGACAGCTACATACCTTATGAGGTTTTCTGGGGGTTCTTATTGCCTAAGGAATAGAAATTAGGCCAACAAATGGATAAAGAAACAAGTTTGTTTGCTCTTTCGGTGTCAAACCACTAATTCAACAATCAGAGCTTAGAACATATACGAAAGTAGTCCCTTTTCAAGGAAAATGTTCCTTTCACTTTGTAACATTGTGAAAACTACTGAATGGAATGGACTAATTGAAATTGATAATTCAAGTTAAATATATAGGGATTATTGTGAGCCCAAATTTGATGGACTTAGTTGTATTTTATTACCTCTATGGATGATTGTATTCATGACCTATAAATACTGAATTTCTTAGGGATGACCGGGCTATTTTTAGAGTAAGTGTTTTCCGTAGCACGGCATTTCACTGCAAGATTTTAAACATGCCCTGATATTTTGACAGAACGTAGAGGAATCGTGTCCGTTTCAGAAAATATATGGTCTTGGAAAGGTTAAGCTTAAGATAAAATGGCCAGGTAGGCTTGAAAAAACACAAATTTAGTAGAAAACCTAAAAGAAATTAATTAGTGATTTCACACCTTAAGGCAAAAAAATTCAAAATTATCTTTTGTTGCTATCATGTTCAAATTAGCTTAACTATGTCACAACAGACACAGAGTGACATTTTTTATTCAAAGATGTAACAAAATGCATTGTGGTGTCAGATTACATGGTCAAAATGCATGTTATGTAATATTGCTCCCAAACACTGGATATACATGGACACAGGGTATTGCAACTCATTTTATTTTTGTTTATGACAAGTATTGGGAATATGTTATTGAATGTGTTTTTGCAGTAGAAGGGCATATAATATTGAAAATATGGTTGATATTAAGAATTAAAAAAAAGTCATCATGTGGCAGTTTGTCGACTTCAAATATAGAATATGGTGATATCATGATTGGATTTTTTTCAATCCTGCAAATTTTTCATGGTAAATTTTCATACTTTCAGTTAGAATACATGTACAATGTACTAATAAAATAATATAAGGCTATGGAAAGCAGTTTTAATTGAAAATTATGTAGTAAAAACCTGGTAATTTGAGTGTTCCCAGAACAAATTATTTTGACTGCTTAGCATTTTCTGTGAATTTTTCAAATTGTCAATTTGGATTTCATGTTTTAGAGTATTATTTGGCTGTAACAGTACATTTGAACATCCAACTTACTTAAACAGTGGGAAAAATGATGTGGAAATATATATTTATTGAGTTTTGGGAGAAATTATTGGTGTGTAGCATAAGAAATTCCAATACCTGAATATCAATAAATCATATTTTTGGAAATTTGATGGAATTAGAAGGAATTTCAACTAAAGATCTACATACACAAACTTATTTTATGTCTTAAACTACATAATTTATGGGGCAAAAGCATGAATTAAAAAAATTAAGAATGATATGAACTCATTTTATGGGACAAAAAAAAAGGGGGGGGTAAATGCAAACATTTCATAGTATTTAGCTATTAAGTATACAACTGAGGCATATATATGTGTTAAAATTGCTTATTATGTTAGAAATTAGCTTAATAACTGTAATATACAAGAGAATAGGTAAGTTTTGGTATATTACACAATCTGAACTCAACAGCTGTAATTGGAGATATTTTCATTAAAAATCTTCAAGGGGGTACCTTTGCATTTGAACACTTATGCTTGTAAATATCAGACAGCTACATACCTTATGAGGTTTTTTTGGGGTTCTTATTGCCTAAGGAATAGAAATTAGGCCAACAAATGGATAAAGAAACAAGTTTGTTTGCTCTTTCGGTGTCAAACCACTAATTCAACAATCAGAGCTTAGAACATATACGAAAGTAGTCCCTTTTCAAGGAAAATGTTCCTTTCACTTTGTAACATTGTGAAAACTACTGAATGGAATGGACTAATTGAAATTGATAATTCAAGTTAAATATATAGGGATTATTGTGAGCCCAAATTTGATGGACTTAGTTGTATTTTAATACCTCTATGGATGATTGTATTCATGACCTATAAATACTGAATTTCTTAGGGATGACCGGGCTATTTTTAGAGTAAGTGTTTTCCTTAGCACGGCATTTCACTGCAAGATTTTAAACATGCCCTGATATTTTGACAGAACGTAGAGGAATCGTGTCCGTTTCAGAAAATATATGGTCTTGGAAAGGTTAAACTTAAGATAAAATGGCCAGGTAGGCTTGAAAAAACACAAATTTAGTAGAAAACCTAAAAGAAATTAATTAGTGATTTCACACCTTATGGCAAAAAAAATCAAAATTATCTTTTGTTGCTATCATGTTCAAATTAGCTTAACTATGTCACAACAGACACAGAGTGACATTTTTTATACAAAGATGTAACAAAATGCATTGTGGTGTCAGATTACATGGTCAAAATGCATGTTATGTAATATTGCTCCCAAACACTGGATATACATGGACACAGGGTATTGCAACTCATTTTATTTTTGTTTATGACAAGTATTGGGAATATGTTATTGAATGTGTTTTTGCAGTAGAAGGGCATATAATATTGAAAATATGGTTGATATTAAGAATTAAAAAAAAGTCATCATGTGGCAGTTTGTCGACTTCAAATATAGAATATGGTGATATCATGATTGGATTTTTTTCAATCCCGCAAATTTTTCATGGTAAATTTTCATACTTTCAGTTAGAATACATGTACAATGTACTAATAAAATAATATAAGGCTATGAAAAGCAGTTTTAATTGAAAATTATGTAGTCAAAACCTGGTAATTTGAGTGTTCCCAGAAAAAATATTTTGACTGCTTAGCATTTTCTGTGAATTTTTCAAATTGTCAATTTGGATTTCATGTTTTAGAGTATTATTTGGCTGTAACAGTACATTTGAACATCCAACTTACTTAAACAGTGGGAAAAATGATGTGGAAATATATATTTATTGAGTTTTGGGAGAAATTATTGGTGTGTAGCATAAGAAATTCCAATACTTGAATATCAATAAATCATATTTTTGGAAATTTGATGGAATTAGAAGGAATTTCAACAAAAGATCTACATACTCAAACTTATTTTATGTCTTAAACTACATAATTTATGGGGCAAAAGCATGAATTAAAAAAATTAAGAATGATATGAACTCATTTTATGGGACAAAAAAAAGGGGGGGGGGTAAATGCAAACATTTCATAGTATTTAGCTATTAAGTATACAACTGAGGCATATATATGTGTTAAAATTGCTTATTATGTTAGAAATTAGCTTAATAACTGTAATATACAAGAGAATAGGTAAGTTTTGGTATATTACACAATCTGAACTCAACAGCTGTAATTGGAGATATTTTCATTAAAAATCTTCAAGGGGGTACCTTTGCATTTGAACACTTATGCTTGTAAATATCAGACAGCTACATACCTTATGAGGTTTTCTGGGGGTTCTTATTGCCTAAGGAATAGAAATTAGGCCAACAAATGGATAAAGAAACAAGTTTGTTTGCTCTTTCGGTGTCAAACCACTAATTCAACAATCAGAGCTTAGAACATATACGAAAGTAGTCCCTTTTCAAGGAAAATGTTCCTTTCACTTTGTAACATTGTGAAAACTACTGAATGGAATGGACTAATTGAAATTGATAATTCAAGTTAAATATATAGGGATTATTGTGAGCCCAAATTTGATGGACTTAGTTGTATTTTATTACCTCTATGGATGATTGTATTCATGACCTATAAATACTGAATTTCTTAGGGATGACCGGGCTATTTTTAGAGTAAGTGTTTTCCGTAGCACGGCATTTCACTGCAAGATTTTAAACATGCCCTGATATTTTGACAGAACGTAGAGGAATCGTGTCCGTTTCAGAAAATATATGGTCTTGGAAAGGTTAAGCTTAAGATAAAATGGCCAGGTAGGCTTGAAAAAACACAAATTTAGTAGAAAACCTAAAAGAAATTAATTAGTGATTTCACACCTTAAGGCAAAAAAATTCAAAATTATCTTTTGTTGCTATCATGTTCAAATTAGCTTAACTATGTCACAACAGACACAGAGTGACATTTTTTATTCAAAGATGTAACAAAATGCATTGTGGTGTCAGATTACATGGTCAAAATGCATGTTATGTAATATTGCTCCCAAACACTGGATATACATGGACACAGGGTATTGCAACTCATTTTATTTTTGTTTATGACAAGTATTGGGAATATGTTATTGAATGTGTTTTTGCAGTAGAAGGGCATATAATATTGAAAATATGGTTGATATTAAGAATTAAAAAAAAGTCATCATGTGGCAGTTTGTCGACTTCAAATATAGAATATGGTGATATCATGATTGGATTTTTTTCAATCCTGCAAATTTTTCATGGTAAATTTTCATACTTTCAGTTAGAATACATGTACAATGTACTAATAAAATAATATAAGGCTATGGAAAGCAGTTTTAATTGAAAATTATGTAGTAAAAACCTGGTAATTTGAGTGTTCCCAGAAAAAATTATTTTGACTGCTTAGCATTTTCTGTGAATTTTTCAAATTGTCAATTTGGATTTCATGTTTTAGAGTATTATTTGGCTGTAACAGTACATTTGAACATCCAACTTACTTAAACAGTGGGAAAAATGATGTGGAAATATATATTTATTGAGTTTTGGGAGAAATTATTGGTGTGTAGCATAAGAAATTCCAATACTTGAATATCAATAAATCATATTTTTGGAAATTTGATGGAATTAGAAGGAATTTCAACTAAAGATCTACATACACAAACTTATTTTATGTCTTAAACTACATAATTTATGGGGCAAAAGCATGAATTAAAAAAATTAAGAATGATATGAACTCATTTTATGGGACAAAAAAAAAGGGGGGGGGGTAAATGCAAACATTTCATAGTATTTAGCTATTAAGTATACAACTGAGGCATATATATGTGTTAAAATTGCTTATTATGTTAGAAATTAGCTTAATAACTGTAATATACAAGAGAATAGGTAAGTTTTGGTATATTACACAATCTGAACTCAACAGCTGTAAATGGAGATATTTTCATTAAAAATCTTCAAGGGGGTACCTTTGCATTTGAACACTTATGCTTGTAAATATCAGACAGCTACATACCTTATGAGGTTTTTTTGGGGTTCTTATTGCCTAAGGAATAGAAATTAGGCCAACAAATGGATAAAGAAACAAGTTTGTTTGCTCTTTCGGTGTCAAACCACTAATTCAACAATCAGAGCTTAGAACATATACGAAAGTAGTCCCTTTTCAAGGAAAATGTTCCTTTCACTTTGTAACATTGTGAAAACTACTGAATGGAATGGACTAATTGAAATTGATAATTCAAGTTAAATATATAGGGATTATTGTGAGCCCAAATTTGATGGACTTAGTTGTATTTTAATACCTCTATGGATGATTGTATTCATGACCTATAAATACTGAATTTCTTAGGGATGACCGGGCTATTTTTAGAGTAAGTGTTTTCCTTAGCACGGCATTTCACTGCAAGATTTTAAACATGCCCTGATATTTTGACAGAACGTAGAGGAATCGTGTCCGTTTCAGAAAATATATGGTCTTGGAAAGGTTAAACTTAAGATAAAATGGCCAGGTAGGCTTGAAAAAACACAAATTTAGTAGAAAACCTAAAAGAAATTAATTAGTGATTTCACACCTTATGGCAAAAAAAATCAAAATTATCTTTTGTTGCTATCATGTTCAAATTAGCTTAACTATGTCACAACAGACACAGAGTGACATTTTTTATACAAAGATGTAACAAAATGCATTGTGGTGTCAGATTACATGGTCAAAATGCATGTTATGTAATATTGCTCCCAAACACTGGATATACATGGACACAGGGTATTGCAACTCATTTTATTTTTGTTTATGACAAGTATTGGGAATATGTTATTGAATGTGTTTTTGCAGTAGAAGGGCATATAATATTGAAAATATGGTTGATATTAAGAATTAAAAAAAAGTCATCATGTGGCAGTTTGTCGACTTCAAATATAGAATATGGTGATATCATGATTGGATTTTTTTCAATCCCGCAAATTTTTCATGGTAAATTTTCATACTTTCAGTTAGAATACATGTACAATGTACTAATAAAATAATATAAGGCTATGAAAAGCAGTTTTAATTGAAAATTATGTAGTCAAAACCTGGTAATTTGAGTGTTCCCAGAAAAAATATTTTGACTGCTTAGCATTTTCTGTGAATTTTTCAAATTGTCAATTTGGATTTCATGTTTTAGAGTATTATTTGGCTGTAACAGTACATTTGAACATCCAACTTACTTAAACAGTGGGAAAAATGATGTGGAAATATATATTTATTGAGTTTTGGGAGAAATTATTGGTGTGTAGCATAAGAAATTCCAATACTTGAATATCAATAAATCATATTTTTGGAAATTTGATGGAATTAGAAGGAATTTCAACAAAAGATCTACATACTCAAACTTATTTTATGTCTTAAACTACATAATTTATGGGGCAAAAGCATGAATTAAAAAAATTAAGAATGATATGAACTCATTTTATGGGACAAAAAAAAGGGGGGGGGGTAAATGCAAACATTTCATAGTATTTAGCTATTAAGTATACAACTGAGGCATATATATGTGTTAAAATTGCTTATTATGTTAGAAATTAGCTTAATAACTGTAATATACAAGAGAATAGGTAAGTTTTGGTATATTACACAATCTGAACTCAACAGCTGTAATTGGAGATATTTTCATTAAAAATCTTCAAGGGGGTACCTTTGCATTTGAACACTTACGCTTGTAAATATCAGACAGCTACATACCTTATGAGGTTTTCTGGGGGTTCTTATTGCCTAAGGAATAGAAATTAGGCCAACAAATGGATAAAGAAACAAGTTTGTTTGCTCTTTCGGTGTCAAACCACTAATTCAACAATCAGAGCTTAGAACATATACGAAAGTAGTCCCTTTTCAAGGAAAATGTTCCTTTCACTTTGTAACATTGTGAAAACTACTGAATGGAATGGACTAATTGAAATTGATAATTCAAGTTAAATATATAGGGATTATTGTGAGCCCAAATTTGATGGACTTAGTTGTATTTTATTACCTCTATGGATGATTGTATTCATGACCTATAAATACTGAATTTCTTAGGGATGACCGGGCTATTTTTAGAGTAAGTGTTTTCCGTAGCACGGCATTTCACTGCAAGATTTTAAACATGCCCTGATATTTTGACAGAACGTAGAGGAATCGTGTCCGTTTCAGAAAATATATGGTCTTGGAAAGGTTAAGCTTAAGATAAAATGGCCAGGTAGGCTTGAAAAAACACAAATTTAGTAGAAAACCTAAAAGAAATTAATTAGTGATTTCACACCTTAAGGCAAAAAAATTCAAAATTATCTTTTGTTGCTATCATGTTCAAATTAGCTTAACTATGTCACAACAGACACAGAGTGACATTTTTTATTCAAAGATGTAACAAAATGCATTGTGGTGTCAGATTACATGGTCAAAATGCATGTTATGTAATATTGCTCCCAAACACTGGATATACATGGACACAGGGTATTGCAACTCATTTTATTTTTGTTTATGACAAGTATTGGGAATATGTTATTGAATGTGTTTTTGCAGTAGAAGGGCATATAATATTGAAAATATGGTTGATATTAAGAATTAAAAAAAAGTCATCATGTGGCAGTTTGTCGACTTCAAATATAGAATATGGTGATATCATGATTGGATTTTTTTCAATCCTGCAAATTTTTCATGGTAAATTTTCATACTTTCAGTTAGAATACATGTACAATGTACTAATAAAATAATATAAGGCTATGGAAAGCAGTTTTAATTGAAAATTATGTAGTAAAAACCTGGTAATTTGAGTGTTCCCAGAAAAAATATTTTGACTGCTTAGCATTTTCTGTGAATTTTTCAAATTGTCAATTTGGATTTCATGTTTTAGAGTATTATTTGGCTGTAACAGTACATTTGAACATCCAACTTACTTAAACAGTGGGAAAAATGATGTGGAAATATATATTTATTGAGTTTTGGGAGAAATTATTGGTGTGTAGCATAAGAAATTCCAATACTTGAATATCAATAAATCATATTTTTGGAAATTTGATGGAATTAGAAGGAATTTCAACTAAAGATCTACATACACAAACTTATTTTATGTCTTAAACTACATAATTTATGGGGCAAAAGCATGAATTAAAAAAATTAAGAATGATATGAACTCATTTTATGGGACAAAAAAAAAGGGGGGGGGTAAATGCAAACATTTCATAGTATTTAGCTATTAAGTATACAACTGAGGCATATATATGTGTTAAAATTGCTTATTATGTTAGAAATTAGCTTAATAACTGTAATATACAAGAGAATAGGTAAGTTTTGGTATATTACACAATCTGAACTCAACAGCTGTAAATGGAGATATTTTCATTAACGATCTTCAAGGGGGTACCTTTGCATTTGAACACTTATGCTTGTAAATATCAGACAGCTACATACCTTATGAGGTTTTTTTGGGGTTCTTATTGCCTAAGGAATAGAAATTAGGCCAACAAATGGATAAAGAAACAAGTTTGTTTGCTCTTTCGGTGTCAAACCATTAATTCAACAATCAGAGCTTAGAACATATACGAAAGTAGTCCCTTTTCAAGGAAAATGTTCCTTTCACTTTGTAACATTGTGAAAACTACTGAATGGAATGGACTAATTAAAATTGACAATTCAAGTTAAATATATAGGGATTATTGTGAGCCCAAATTTGATGGACTTAGTTGTATTTTAATACCTCTATGGATGATTGTATTCATGACCTATAAATACTGAATTTCTTAGGGATGACCGAGCTATTTTTAGAGTAAGTGTTTTGCGTAGCACGGCATTTCACTGCAAGATTTTAAACATGCCCTGATATTTTGACAGAACGTAGAGGAATCGTGTCCGTTTCAGAAAATATATGGTCTTGGAAAGGTTAAACTTAAGATAAAATGGCCAGGTAGGCTTGAAAAAACACAAATTTAGTAGAAAACCAAAAAAAGAAATTAATTAGTGATTTCACACATTAAGGCAAAAAAATTCAAAATTATCTTTTGTTGCTATCATGTTCAAATTAGCTTAACTATGTCACAACAGACACAGAGTGACATTTTTTATACAAAGATGTAACAAAATGCATTGTGGTGTCAGATTACATGGTCAAAATGCATGTTATGTAATATTGCTCCCAAACACTGGATATACATGAACACAGGGTATTGCAACTCATTTTATTTTTGTTTATGACAAGTATTGGGAATATGTTATTGAATGTGTTTTTGCAGTAGAAGGGCATATAATATTGAAAATATGGTTGATATTAAGAATTAAAAAAAAGTCATCATGTGGCAGTTTGTCGACTTCAAATATAGAATATGGTGATATCATGATTGGATTTTTTTCAATCCTGCAAATTTTTCATGGTAAATTTTCATACTTTCAGTTAGAATACATGTACAATGTACTAATACAATAATATAAGGCTATGGAAAGCAGTTTTAATTGAAAATTATGTAGTAAAAACCTGGTAATTTGAGTGTTCCCCCAAAAAATATTTTGACTGCTTAGCATTTTCTGTGAATTTTTCAAATTGTCAATTTGGATTTCATGTTTTAGAGTATTATTTGGCTGTAACAGTACATTTGAACATCCAACTTACTTAAACAGTGGGAAAAATGATGTGGAAATATATATTTATTGAGTTTTGGGAGAAATTATTGGTGTGTAGCATAAGAAATTCCAATACTTGAATATCAATAAATCATATTTTTGGAAATTTGATGGAATTAGAAGGAATTTCAACTAAAGATCTACATACACAAACTTATTTTATGTCTTAAACTACATAATTTATGGGGCAAAAGCATGAATTAAAAAAATTAAGAATGATATGAACTCATTTTATGGGACCCAAAAAAAAGGGGGGGGGGGTAAATGCAAACATTTCATAGTATTTAGCTATTAAGTATACAACTGAGGCATATATATGTGTTAAAATTGCTTATTATGTTAGAAATTAGCTTAATAACTGTAATATACAAGAGAATAGGTAAGTTTTGGTATATTACACAATCTGAACTCAACAGCTGTAAATGGAGATATTTTCATTAACAATCTTCAAGGGGGTACCTTTGCATTTGAACACTTATGCTTGTAAATATCAGACAGCTACATACCTTATGAGGTTTTTTTGGGGTTCTTATTGCCTAAGGAATAGAAATTAGGCCAACAAATGGATAAAGAAACAAGTTTGTTTGCTCTTTCGGTGTCAAACCACTAATTCAACAATCAGAGCTTAGAACATATACGAAAGTAGTCCCTTTTCAAGGAAAAAGTTCCTTTCACTTTGTAACATTGTGAAAACTACTGAATGGAATGGACTAATTAAAATTGATAATTCAAGTTAAATATATAGGGATTATTGTGAGCCCAAATTTGATGGACTTAGTTGTATTTTAATACCTCTATGGATGATTGTATTCATGACCTATAAATACTGAATTTCTTAGGGATGACCGAGCTATTTTTAGAGTAAGTGTTTTCCGTAGCACGGCATTTCACTGCAAGATTTTAAACATGCCCTGATATTTTGACAGAACGTAGAGGAATCGTGTCCGTTTCAGAAAATATATGGTCTTGGAAAGGTTAAACTTAAGATAAAATGGCCAGGTAGGCTTGAAAAAACACAAATTTAGTAGAAAACCTAAAAGAAATTAATTAGTGATTTCACACCTTATGGCAAAAAAAATCAAAATTATCTTTTGTTGCTATCATGTTCAAATTAGCTTAACTATGTCACAACAGACACAGAGTGACATTTTTTATACAAAGATGTAACAAAATGCATTGTGGTGTCAGATTACATGGTCAAAATGCATGTTATGTAATATTGCTCCCAAACACTGGATATACATGGACACAGGGTATTGCAACTCATTTTATTTTTGTTTATGACAAGTATTGGGAATATGTTATTGAATGTGTTTTTGCAGTAGAAGGGCATATAATATTGAAAATATGGTTGATATTAAGAATTAAAAAAAAGTCATCATGTGGCAGTTTGTCGACTTCAAATATAGAATATGGTGATATCATGATTGGATTTTTTTCAATCCCGCAAATTTTTCATGGTAAATTTTCATACTTTCAGTTAGAATACATGTACAATGTACTAATAAAATAATATAAGGCTATGAAAAGCAGTTTTAATTGAAAATTATGTAGTCAAAACCTGGTAATTTGAGTGTTCCCAGAAAAAATATTTTGACTGCTTAGCATTTTCTGTGAATTTTTCAAATTGTCAATTTGGATTTCATGTTTTAGAGTATTATTTGGCTGTAACAGTACATTTGAACATCCAACTTACTTAAACAGTGGGAAAAATGATGTGGAAATATATATTTATTGAGTTTTGGGAGAAATTATTGGTGTGTAGCATAAGAAATTCCAATACTTGAATATCAATAAATCATATTTTTGGAAATTTGATGGAATTAGAAGGAATTTCAACAAAAGATCTACATACTCAAACTTATTTTATGTCTTAAACTACATAATTTATGGGGCAAAAGCATGAATTAAAAAAATTAAGAATGATATGAACTCATTTTATGGGACAAAAAAAAGGGGGGGGGGGGTAAATGCAAACATTTCATAGTATTTAGCTATTAAGTATACAACTGAGGCATATATATGTGTTAAAATTGCTTATTATGTTAGAAATTAGCTTAATAACTGTAATATACAAGAGAATAGGTAAGTTTTGGTATATTACACAATCTGAACTCAACAGCTGTAATTGGAGATATTTTCATTAAAAATCTTCAAGGGGGTACCTTTGCATTTGAACACTTATGCTTGTAAATATCAGACAGCTACATACCTTATGAGGTTTTCTGGGGGTTCTTATTGCCTAAGGAATAGAAATTAGGCCAACAAATGGATAAAGAAACAAGTTTGTTTGCTCTTTCGGTGTCAAACCACTAATTCAACAATCAGAGCTTAGAACATATACGAAAGTAGTCCCTTTTCAAGGAAAATGTTCCTTTCACTTTGTAACATTGTGAAAACTACTGAATGGAATGGACTAATTGAAATTGATAATTCAAGTTAAATATATAGGGATTATTGTGAGCCCAAATTTGATGGACTTAGTTGTATTTTATTACCTCTATGGATGATTGTATTCATGACCTATAAATACTGAATTTCTTAGGGATGACCGGGCTATTTTTAGAGTAAGTGTTTTCCGTAGCACGGCATTTCACTGCAAGATTTTAAACATGCCCTGATATTTTGACAGAACGTAGAGGAATCGTGTCCGTTTCAGAAAATATATGGTCTTGGAAAGGTTAAGCTTAAGATAAAATGGCCAGGTAGGCTTGAAAAAACACAAATTTAGTAGAAAACCTAAAAGAAATTAATTAGTGATTTCACACCTTAAGGCAAAAAAATTCAAAATTATCTTTTGTTGCTATCATGTTCAAATTAGCTTAACTATGTC
The DNA here is from genome assembly GCA_963680875.1 of Bathymodiolus brooksi. Taxonomy (NCBI): domain Eukaryota; kingdom Metazoa; phylum Mollusca; class Bivalvia; order Mytilida; family Modiolidae; genus Bathymodiolus; species Bathymodiolus brooksi. The sequence continues at coordinate 31,383,920 of OY804578.1, forward strand.
ACAACAGACACAGAGTGACATTTTTTATTCAAAGATGTAACAAAATGCATTGTGGTGTCAGATTACATGGTCAAAATGCATGTTATGTAATATTGCTCCCAAACACTGGATATACATGGACACAGGGTATTGCAACTCATTTTATTTTTGTTTATGACAAGTATTGGGAATATGTTATTGAATGTGTTTTTGCAGTAGAAGGGCATATAATATTGAAAATATGGTTGATATTAAGAATTAAAAAAAAGTCATCATGTGGCAGTTTGTCGACTTCAAATATAGAATATGGTGATATCATGATTGGATTTTTTTCAATCCTGCAAATTTTTCATGGTAAATTTTCATACTTTCAGTTAGAATACATGTACAATGTACTAATAAAATAATATAAGGCTATGGAAAGCAGTTTTAATTGAAAATTATGTAGTAAAAACCTGGTAATTTGAGTGTTCCCAGAAAAAATATTTTGACTGCTTAGCATTTTCTGTGAATTTTTCAAATTGTCAATTTGGATTTCATGTTTTAGAGTATTATTTGGCTGTAACAGTACATTTGAACATCCAACTTACTTAAACAGTGGGAAAAATGATGTGGAAATATATATTTATTGAGTTTTGGGAGAAATTATTGGTGTGTAGCATAAGAAATTCCAATACTTGAATATCAATAAATCATATTTTTGGAAATTTGATGGAATTAGAAGGAATTTCAACTAAAGATCTACATACACAAACTTATTTTATGTCTTAAACTACATAATTTATGGGGCAAAAGCATGAATTAAAAAAATTAAGAATGATATGAACTCATTTTATGGGACAAAAAAAAAGGGGGGGGGGTAAATGCAAACATTTCATAGTATTTAGCTATTAAGTATACAACTGAGGCATATATATGTGTTAAAATTGCTTATTATGTTAGAAATTAGCTTAATAACTGTAATATACAAGAGAATAGGTAAGTTTTGGTATATTACACAATCTGAACTCAACAGCTGTAAATGGAGATATTTTCATTAACGATCTTCAAGGGGGTACCTTTGCATTTGAACACTTATGCTTGTAAATATCAGACAGCTACATACCTTATGAGGTTTTTTTGGGGTTCTTATTGCCTAAGGAATAGAAATTAGGCCAACAAATGGATAAAGAAACAAGTTTGTTTGCTCTTTCGGTGTCAAACCATTAATTCAACAATCAGAGCTTAGAACATATACGAAAGTAGTCCCTTTTCAAGGAAAATGTTCCTTTCACTTTGTAACATTGTGAAAACTACTGAATGGAATGGACTAATTAAAATTGATAATTCAAGTTAAATATATAGGGATTATTGTGAGCCCAAATTTGATGGACTTAGTTGTATTTTAATACCTCTATGGATGATTGTATTCATGACCTATAAATACTGAATTTCTTAGGGATGACCGAGCTATTTTTAGAGTAAGTGTTTTCCGTAGCACGGCATTTCACTGCAAGATTTTAAACATGCCCTGATATTTTGACAGAACGTAGAGGAATCGTGTCCGTTTCAGAAAATATATGGTCTTGGAAAGGTTAAACTTAAGATAAAATGGCCAGGTAGGCTTGAAAAAACACAAATTTAGTAGAAAACCAAAAAAAGAAATTAATTAGTGATTTCACACATTAAGGCAAAAAAATTCAAAATTATCTTTTGTTGCTATCATGTTCAAATTAGCTTAACTATGTCACAACAGACACAGAGTGACATTTTTTATACAAAGATGTAACAAAATGCATTGTGGTGTCAGATTACATGGTCAAAATGCATGTTATGTAATATTGCTCCCAAACACTGGATATACATGAACACAGGGTATTGCAACTCATTTTATTTTTGTTTATGACAAGTATTGGGAATATGTTATTGAATGTGTTTTTGCAGTAGAAGGGCATATAATATTGAAAATATGGTTGATATTAAGAATTAAAAAAAAGTCATCATGTGGCAGTTTGTCGACTTCAAATATAGAATATGGTGATATCATGATTGGATTTTTTTCAATCCTGCAAATTTTTCATGGTAAATTTTCATACTTTCAGTTAGAATACATGTACAATGTACTAATACAATAATATAAGGCTATGGAAAGCAGTTTTAATTGAAAATTATGTAGTAAAAACCTGGTAATTTGAGTGTTCCCCCAAAAAATATTTTGACTGCTTAGCATTTTCTGTGAATTTTTCAAATTGTCAATTTGGATTTCATGTTTTAGAGTATTATTTGGCTGTAACAGTACATTTGAACATCCAACTTACTTAAACAGTGGGAAAAATGATGTGGAAATATATATTTATTGAGTTTTGGGAGAAATTATTGGTGTGTAGCATAAGAAATTCCAATACTTGAATATCAATAAATCATATTTTTGGAAATTTGATGGAATTAGAAGGAATTTCAACTAAAGATCTACATACACAAACTTATTTTATGTCTTAAACTACATAATTTATGGGGCAAAAGCATGAATTAAAAAAATTAAGAATGATATGAACTCATTTTATGGGACCCAAAAAAAAGGGGGGGGGGTAAATGCAAACATTTCATAGTATTTAGCTATTAAGTATACAACTGAGGCATATATATGTGTTAAAATTGCTTATTATGTTAGAAATTAGCTTAATAACTGTAATATACAAGAGAATAGGTAAGTTTTGGTATATTACACAATCTGAACTCAACAGCTGTAAATGGAGATATTTTCATTAACAATCTTCAAGGGGGTACCTTTGCATTTGAACACTTATGCTTGTAAATATCAGACAGCTACATACCTTATGAGGTTTTTTTGGGGTTCTTATTGCCTAAGGAATAGAAATTAGGCCAACAAATGGATAAAGAAACAAGTTTGTTTGCTCTTTCGGTGTCAAACCACTAATTCAACAATCAGAGCTTAGAACATATACGAAAGTAGTCCCTTTTCAAGGAAAAAGTTCCTTTCACTTTGTAACATTGTGAAAACTACTGAATGGAATGGACTAATTAAAATTGATAATTCAAGTTAAATATATAGGGATTATTGTGAGCCCAAATTTGATGGACTTAGTTGTATTTTAATACCTCTATGGATGATTGTATTCATGACCTATAAATACTGAATTTCTTAGGGATGACCGAGCTATTTTTAGAGTAAGTGTTTTCCGTAGCACGGCATTTCACTGCAAGATTTTAAACATGCCCTGATATTTTGACAGAACGTAGAGGAATCGTGTCCGTTTCAGAAAATATATGGTCTTGGAAAGGTTAAACTTAAGATAAAATGGCCAGGTAGGCTTGAAAAAACACAAATTTAGTAGAAAACCTAAAAGAAATTAATTAGTGATTTCACACATTAAGGCAACAAAATTCAAAATTATCTTTTGTTGCTATCATGTTCAAATTAGCTTAACTATGTCACAACAGACACAGAGTGACATTTTTTATACAAAGATGTAACAAAATGCATTGTGGTGTCAGATTACATGGTCAAAATGCATGTTATGTAATATTGCTCCCAAACACTGGATATACATGGACAAAGGGTATTGCAACTCATTTTATTTTTGTTTATGACAAGTATTGGGAATATGTTATTGAATGTGTTTTTGCAGTAGAAGGGCATATAATATTGAAAATATGGCTGATATTAAGAATTAAAAAAAAGTCATCATGTGGCAGTTTGTCGACTTCAAATATAGAATATGGTGATATCATGATTGGATTTTTTTCAATCCTGCAAATTTTTCCTGGTAAATTTTCATACTTTCAGTTAGAATACATGTACAATGTACTAATAAAATAATATATGGCTATGGAAAGCAGTTTTAATTGAAAATTATGTAGTAAAAACCTGGTAATTTGAGTGTTCCCAGAAAAAATATTTTGACTGCTTAGCATTTTCTGTGAATTTTTCAAATTGTCAATTTGGATTTCATGTTTTAGAGTATTATTTGGCTGTAACAGTACATTTGAACATCCAACTTACTTAAACAGTGGGAAAAATGATGTGGAAATATATATTTATTGAGTTTTGGGAGAAATTATTGGTGTGTAGCATAAGAAATTCCAATACTTGAATATCAATAAATCATATTTTTGGAAATTTGATGGAATTAGAAGGAATTTCAACTAAAGATCTACATACACAAACTTATTTTATGTCTTAAACTACATAATTTATGGGGCAAAAGCATGAATTAAAAAAATTAAGAATGATATGAACTCATTTTATGGGACAAAAAAAAGGGGGGAGGTAAATGCAAACATTTCATAGTATTTAGCTATTAAGTATACAACTGAGGCATATATATGTGTTAAAATTGCTTATTATGTTAGAAATTAGCTTAATAACTGTAATATACAAGAGAATAGGTAAGTTTTGGTATATTACACAATCTGAACTCAACAGCTGTAAATGGAGATATTTTCATTAACAATCTTCAAGGGGGTACCTTTGCATTTGAACACTTATGCTTGTAAATATCAGACAGCTACATACCTTATGAGGTTTTTTGGGGGTTCTTATTGCCTAAGGAATAGAAATTAGGCCAACAAATGGATAAAAAACAAGTTTGTTTGCTCTTTCGGTGTCAAACCACTAATTCAACAATCAGAGCTTAGAACATATACGAAAGTAGTCCCTTTTCAAGGAAAAAGTTCCTTTCACTTTGTAACATTGTGAAAACTACTGAATGGAATGGACTAATTAAAATTGATAATTCAAGTTAAATATATAGGGATTATTGTGAGCCCAAATTTGATGGACTTAGTTGTATTTTAATACCTCTATGGATGATTGTATTCATGACCTATAAATACTGAATTTCTTAGGGATGACCGAGCTATTTTTAGAGTAAGTGTTTTCCATAGCACGGCATTTCACTGCAAGATTTTAAACATGCCCTGATATTTTGACAGAACGTAGAGGAATCGTGTCCGTTTCAGAAAATATATGGTCTTGGAAAGGTTAAACTTAAAATAAAATGGCCAGGTAGGCTTGAAAAAACACAAATTTAGTAGAAAACCTAAAAGAAATTAATTAGTGATTTCACACCTTAAGGCAAAAAAATTCAAAATTATCTTTTGTTGCTATCATGTTCAAATTAGCTTAACTATGTCACAACAGACACAGAGTGACATTTTTTATACAAAGATGTAACAAAATGCATTGTGGTGTCAGATTACATGGTCAAAATGCATGTTATGTAATATTGCTCCCAAACACTGGATATACATGGACACAGGGTATTGCAACTCATTTTATTTTTGTTTATGACAAGTATTGGGAATATGTTATTGAATGTGTTTTTGCAGTAGAAGGGCATATAATATTGAAAATATGGTTGATATTAAGAATTAAAAAAAGTCATCATGTGGCAGTTTGTCGACTTCAAATATAGAATATGGTGATATCATGATTGTATTTTTTTCAATCCTGCAAATTTTTCATGGTAAATTTTCATACTTTCAGTTAGAATACATGTACAATGTACTAATACAATAATATAAGGCTATGGAAAGCAGTTTTAATTGAAAATTATGTAGTAAAAACCTGGTAATTTGAGTGTTCCCAGAAAAAATATTTTGACTGCTTAGCATTTTCTGTGAATTTTTCAAATTGTCAATTTGGATTTCATGTTTTAGAGTATTATTTGGCTGTAACAGTACATTTGAACATCCAACTTACTTAAACAGTGGGAAAAATGATGTGGAAATATATATTTATTGAGTTTTGGGAGAAATTATTGGTGTGTAGCATAAGAAATTCCAATACTTGAATATCAATAAATCATATTTTTGGAAATTTGATGGAATTAGAAGGAATTTCAACAAAAGATCTACATACTCAAACTTATTTTATGTCTTAAACTACATAATTTATGGGGCAAAAGCATGAATTAAAAAAATTAAGAATGATATGAACTCATTTTATGGGACAAAAAAAAGGGGGGGGGGGGGTAAATGCAAACATTTCATAGTATTTAGCTATTAAGTATACAACTGAGGCATATATATGTGTTAAAATTGCTTATTATGTTAGAAATTAGCTTAATAACTGTAATATACAAGAGAATAGGTAAGTTTTGGTATATTACACAATCTGAACTCAACAGCTGTAATTGGAGATATTTTCATTAAAAATCTTCAAGGGGGTACCTTTGCATTTGAACACTTATGCTTGTAAATATCAGACAGCTACATACCTTATGAGGTTTTCTGGGGGTTCTTATTGCCTAAGGAATAGAAATTAGGCCAACAAATGGATAAAGAAACAAGTTTGTTTGCTCTTTCGGTGTCAAACCACTAATTCAACAATCAGAGCTTAGAACATATACGAAAGTAGTCCCTTTTCAAGGAAAATGTTCCTTTCACTTTGTAACATTGTGAAAACTACTGAATGGAATGGACTAATTGAAATTGATAATTCAAGTTAAATATATAGGGATTATTGTGAGCCCAAATTTGATGGACTTAGTTGTATTTTATTACCTCTATGGATGATTGTATTCATGACCTATAAATACTGAATTTCTTAGGGATGACCGGGCTATTTTTAGAGTAAGTGTTTTCCGTAGCACGGCATTTCACTGCAAGATTTTAAACATGCCCTGATATTTTGACAGAACGTAGAGGAATCGTGTCCGTTTCAGAAAATATATGGTCTTGGAAAGGTTAAGCTTAAGATAAAATGGCCAGGTAGGCTTGAAAAAACACAAATTTAGTAGAAAACCTAAAAGAAATTAATTAGTGATTTCACACCTTAAGGCAAAAAAATTCAAAATTATCTTTTGTTGCTATCATGTTCAAATTAGCTTAACTATGTCACAACAGACACAGAGTGACATTTTTTATTCAAAGATGTAACAAAATGCATTGTGGTGTCAGATTACATGGTCAAAATGCATGTTATGTAATATTGCTCCCAAACACTGGATATACATGGACACAGGGTATTGCAACTCATTTTATTTTTGTTTATGACAAGTATTGGGAATATGTTATTGAATGTGTTTTTGCAGTAGAAGGGCATATAATATTGAAAATATGGTTGATATTAAGAATTAAAAAAAAGTCATCATGTGGCAGTTTGTCGACTTCAAATATAGAATATGGTGATATCATGATTGGATTTTTTTCAATCCTGCAAATTTTTCATGGTAAATTTTCATACTTTCAGTTAGAATACATGTACAATGTACTAATAAAATAATATAAGGCTATGGAAAGCAGTTTTAATTGAAAATTATGTAGTAAAAACCTGGTAATTTGAGTGTTCCCAGAAAAAATATTTTGACTGCTTAGCATTTTCTGTGAATTTTTCAAATTGTCAATTTGGATTTCATGTTTTAGAGTATTATTTGGCTGTAACAGTACATTTGAACATCCAACTTACTTAAACAGTGGGAAAAATGATGTGGAAATATATATTTATTGAGTTTTGGGAGAAATTATTGGTGTGTAGCATAAGAAATTCCAATACTTGAATATCAATAAATCATATTTTTGGAAATTTGATGGAATTAGAAGGAATTTCAACTAAAGATCTACATACACAAACTTATTTTATGTCTTAAACTACATAATTTATGGGGCAAAAGCATGAATTAAAAAAATTAAGAATGATATGAACTCATTTTATGGGACAAAAAAAAAGGGGGGGGGGTAAATGCAAACATTTCATAGTATTTAGCTATTAAGTATACAACTGAGGCATATATATGTGTTAAAATTGCTTATTATGTTAGAAATTAGCTTAATAACTGTAATATACAAGAGAATAGGTAAGTTTTGGTATATTACACAATCTGAACTCAACAGCTGTAAATGGAGATATTTTCATTAACGATCTTCAAGGGGGTACCTTTGCATTTGAACACTTATGCTTGTAAATATCAGACAGCTACATACCTTATGAGGTTTTTTTGGGGTTCTTATTGCCTAAGGAATAGAAATTAGGCCAACAAATGGATAAAGAAACAAGTTTGTTTGCTCTTTCGGTGTCAAACCATTAATTCAACAATCAGAGCTTAGAACATATACGAAAGTAGTCCCTTTTCAAGGAAAATGTTCCTTTCACTTTGTAACATTGTGAAAACTACTGAATGGAATGGACTAATTAAAATTGATAATTCAAGTTAAATATATAGGGATTATTGTGAGCCCAAATTTGATGGACTTAGTTGTATTTTAATACCTCTATGGATGATTGTATTCATGACCTATAAATACTGAATTTCTTAGGGATGACCGAGCTATTTTTAGAGTAAGTGTTTTCCGTAGCACGGCATTTCACTGCAAGATTTTAAACATGCCCTGATATTTTGACAGAACGTAGAGGAATCGTGTCCGTTTCAGAAAATATATGGTCTTGGAAAGGTTAAACTTAAGATAAAATGGCCAGGTAGGCTTGAAAAAACACAAATTTAGTAGAAAACCAAAAAAAGAAATTAATTAGTGATTTCACACATTAAGGCAAAAAAATTCAAAATTATCTTTTGTTGCTATCATGTTCAAATTAGCTTAACTATGTCACAACAGACACAGAGTGACATTTTTTATACAAAGATGTAACAAAATGCATTGTGGTGTCAGATTACATGGTCAAAATGCATGTTATGTAATATTGCTCCCAAACACTGGATATACATGAACACAGGGTATTGCAACTCATTTTATTTTTGTTTATGACAAGTATTGGGAATATGTTATTGAATGTGTTTTTGCAGTAGAAGGGCATATAATATTGAAAATATGGTTGATATTAAGAATTAAAAAAAAGTCATCATGTGGCAGTTTGTCGACTTCAAATATAGAATATGGTGATATCATGATTGGATTTTTTTCAATCCTGCAAATTTTTCATGGTAAATTTTCATACTTTCAGTTAGAATACATGTACAATGTACTAATACAATAATATAAGGCTATGGAAAGCAGTTTTAATTGAAAATTATGTAGTAAAAACCTGGTAATTTGAGTGTTCCCCCAAAAAATATTTTGACTGCTTAGCATTTTCTGTGAATTTTTCAAATTGTCAATTTGGATTTCATGTTTTAGAGTATTATTTGGCTGTAACAGTACATTTGAACATCCAACTTACTTAAACAGTGGGAAAAATGATGTGGAAATATATATTTATTGAGTTTTGGGAGAAATTATTGGTGTGTAGCATAAGAAATTCCAATACTTGAATATCAATAAATCATATTTTTGGAAATTTGATGGAATTAGAAGGAATTTCAACTAAAGATCTACATACACAAACTTATTTTATGTCTTAAACTACATAATTTATGGGGCAAAAGCATGAATTAAAAAAATTAAGAATGATATGAACTCATTTTATGGGACCCAAAAAAAAGGGGGGGGGGTAAATGCAAACATTTCATAGTATTTAGCTATTAAGTATACAACTGAGGCATATATATGTGTTAAAATTGCTTATTATGTTAGAAATTAGCTTAATAACTGTAATATACAAGAGAATAGGTAAGTTTTGGTATATTACACAATCTGAACTCAACAGCTGTAAATGGAGATATTTTCATTAACAATCTTCAAGGGGGTACCTTTGCATTTGAACACTTATGCTTGTAAATATCAGACAGCTACATACCTTATGAGGTTTTTTTGGGGTTCTTATTGCCTAAGGAATAGAAATTAGGCCAACAAATGGATAAAGAAACAAGTTTGTTTGCTCTTTCGGTGTCAAACCACTAATTCAACAATCAGAGCTTAGAACATATACGAAAGTAGTCCCTTTTCAAGGAAAAAGTTCCTTTCACTTTGTAACATTGTGAAAACTACTGAATGGAATGGACTAATTAAAATTGATAATTCAAGTTAAATATATAGGGATTATTGTGAGCCCAAATTTGATGGACTTAGTTGTATTTTAATACCTCTATGGATGATTGTATTCATGACCTATAAATACTGAATTTCTTAGGGATGACCGAGCTATTTTTAGAGTAAGTGTTTTCCGTAGCACGGCATTTCACTGCAAGATTTTAAACATGCCCTGATATTTTGACAGAACGTAGAGGAATCGTGTCCGTTTCAGAAAATATATGGTCTTGGAAAGGTTAAACTTAAGATAAAATGGCCAGGTAGGCTTGAAAAAACACAAATTTAGTAGAAAACCTAAAAGAAATTAATTAGTGATTTCACACATTAAGGCAACAAAATTCAAAATTATCTTTTGTTGCTATCATGTTCAAATTAGCTTAACTATGTCACAACAGACACAGAGTGACATTTTTTATACAAAGATGTAACAAAATGCATTGTGGTGTCAGATTACATGGTCAAAATGCATGTTATGTAATATTGCTCCCAAACACTGGATATACATGGACAAAGGGTATTGCAACTCATTTTATTTTTGTTTATGACAAGTATTGGGAATATGTTATTGAATGTGTTTTTGCAGTAGAAGGGCATATAATATTGAAAATATGGCTGATATTAAGAATTAAAAAAAAGTCATCATGTGGCAGTTTGTCGACTTCAAATATAGAATATGGTGATATCATGATTGGATTTTTTTCAATCCTGCAAATTTTTCCTGGTAAATTTTCATACTTTCAGTTAGAATACATGTACAATGTACTAATAAAATAATATATGGCTATGGAAAGCAGTTTTAATTGAAAATTATGTAGTAAAAACCTGGTAATTTGAGTGTTCCCAGAAAAAATATTTTGACTGCTTAGCATTTTCTGTGAATTTTTCAAATTGTCAATTTGGATTTCATGTTTTAGAGTATTATTTGGCTGTAACAGTACATTTGAACATCCAACTTACTTAAACAGTGGGAAAAATGATGTGGAAATATATATTTATTGAGTTTTGGGAGAAATTATTGGTGTGTAGCATAAGAAATTCCAATACTTGAATATCAATAAATCATATTTTTGGAAATTTGATGGAATTAGAAGGAATTTCAACTAAAGATCTACATACACAAACTTATTTTATGTCTTAAACTACATAATTTATGGGGCAAAAGCATGAATTAAAAAAATTAAGAATGATATGAACTCATTTTATGGGACAAAAAAAAGGGGGGAGGTAAATGCAAACATTTCATAGTATTTAGCTATTAAGTATACAACTGAGGCATATATATGTGTTAAAATTGCTTATTATGTTAGAAATTAGCTTAATAACTGTAATATACAAGAGAATAGGTAAGTTTTGGTATATTACACAATCTGAACTCAACAGCTGTAAATGGAGATATTTTCATTAACAATCTTCAAGGGGGTACCTTTGCATTTGAACACTTATGCTTGTAAATATCAGACAGCTACATACCTTATGAGGTTTTTTGGGGGTTCTTATTGCCTAAGGAATAGAAATTAGGCCAACAAATGGATAAAAAACAAGTTTGTTTGCTCTTTCGGTGTCAAACCACTAATTCAACAATCAGAGCTTAGAACATATACGAAAGTAGTCCCTTTTCAAGGAAAAAGTTCCTTTCACTTTGTAACATTGTGAAAACTACTGAATGGAATGGACTAATTAAAATTGATAATTCAAGTTAAATATATAGGGATTATTGTGAGCCCAAATTTGATGGACTTAGTTGTATTTTAATACCTCTATGGATGATTGTATTCATGACCTATAAATACTGAATTTCTTAGGGATGACCGAGCTATTTTTAGAGTAAGTGTTTTCCATAGCACGGCATTTCACTGCAAGATTTTAAACATGCCCTGATATTTTGACAGAACGTAGAGGAATCGTGTCCGTTTCAGAAAATATATGGTCTTGGAAAGGTTAAACTTAAAATAAAATGGCCAGGTAGGCTTGAAAAAACACAAATTTAGTAGAAAACCTAAAAGAAATTAATTAGTGATTTCACACCTTAAGGCAAAAAAATTCAAAATTATCTTTTGTTGCTATCATGTTCAAATTAGCTTAACTATGTCACAACAGACACAGAGTGACATTTTTTATACAAAGATGTAACAAAATGCATTGTGGTGTCAGATTACATGGTCAAAATGCATGTTATGTAATATTGCTCCCAAACACTGGATATACATGGACACAGGGTATTGCAACTCATTTTATTTTTGTTTATGACAAGTATTGGGAATATGTTATTGAATGTGTTTTTGCAGTAGAAGGGCATATAATATTGAAAATATGGTTGATATTAAGAATTAAAAAAAGTCATCATGTGGCAGTTTGTCGACTTCAAATATAGAATATGGTGATATCATGATTGTATTTTTTTCAATCCTGCAAATTTTTCATGGTAAATTTTCATACTTTCAGTTAGAATACATGTACAATGTACTAATACAATAATATAAGGCTATGGAAAGCAGTTTTAATTGAAAATTATGTAGTAAAAACCTGGTAATTTGAGTGTTCCCAGAAAAAATATTTTGACTGCTTAGCATTTTCTGTGAATTTTTCAAATTGTCAATTTGGATTTCATGTTTTAGAGTATTATTTGGCTGTAACAGTACATTTGAACATCCAACTTACTTAAACAGTGGGAAAAATGATGTGGAAATATATATTTATTGAGTTTTGGGAGAAATTATTGGTGTGTAGCATAAGAAATTCCAATACTTGAATATCAATAAATCATATTTTTGGAAATTTGATGGAATTAGAAGGAATTTCAACTAAAGATCTACATACACAAACTTATTTTATGTCTTAAACTACATAATTTATGGGGCAAAAGCATGAATTAAAAAAATTAAGAATGATATGAACTCATTTTATGGGACAAAAAAAAAGGGGGGGGGGTAAATGCAAACATTTCATAGTATTTAGCTATTAAGTATACAACTGAGGCATATATATGTGTTAAAATTGCTTATTATGTTAGAAATTAGCTTAATAACTGTAATATACAAGAGAATAGGTAAGTTTTGGTATATTACACAATCTGAACTCAACAGCTGTAAATGGAGATATTTTCATTAACAATCTTCAAGGGGGTACCTTTGCATTTGAACACTTATGCTTGTAAATATCAGACAGCTACATACCTTATGAGGTTTTTTTGGGGTTCTTATTGCCTAAGGAATAGAAATTAGGCCAACAAATGGATAAAGAAACAAGTTTGTTTGCTCTTTCGGTGTCAAACCACTAATTCAACAATCAGAGCTTAGAACATATACGAAAGTAGTCCCTTTTCAAGGAAAAAGTTCCTTTCACTTTGTAACATTGTGAAAACTACTGAATGGAATGGACTAATTACAATTGATAATTCAAGTTAAATATATAGGGATTATTGTAAGCCCAAATTTGATGGACTTAGTTGTATTTTAATACCTCTATGGATGATTGTATTCATGACCTATAAATACTGAATTTCTTAGGGATGACCGAGCTATTTTTAGAGTAAGTGTTTTCCGTAGCACGGCATTTCACTGCAATATTTTAAACATGCCCTGATATTTTGACAGAACGTAGAGGAATCGTGTCCGTTTCAGAAAATATATGGTCTTGGAAAGGTTAAACTTAAAATAAAATGGCCAGGTAGGCTTGAAAAAACACAAATTTAGTAGAAAACCTAAAAGAAATTAATTAGTGATTTCACACCTTAAGGCAAAAAAATTCAAAATTATCTTTTGTTGCTATCATGTTCAAATTAGCTTAACTATGTCACAACAGACACAGAGTGACATTTTTTATACAAAGATGTAACAAAATGCATTGTGGTGTCAGATTACATGGTCAAAATGCATGTTATGTAATATTGCTCCCAAACACTGGATATACATGGACACAGGGTATTGCAACTCATTTTATTTTTGTTTATGACAAGTATTGGGAATATGTTATTGAATGTGTTTTTGCAGTAGAAGGGCATATAATATTGAAAATATGGTTGATATTAAGAATTAAAAAAAAGTCATCATGTGGCAGTTTGTCGACTTCAAATATAGAATATGGTGATATCATGATTGGATTTTTTTCAATCCTGCAAATTTTTCATGGTAAATTTTCATACTTTCAGTTAGAATACATGTACAATGTACTAATACAATAATATAAGGCTATGGAAAGCAGTTTTAATTGAAAATTATGTAGTAAAAACCTGGTAATTTGAGTGTTCCCCCAAAAAATATTTTGACTGCTTAGCATTTTCTGTGAATTTTTCAAATTGTCAATTTGGATTTCATGTTTTAGAGTGTTATTTGGCTGTAACAGTACATTTGAACATCCAACTTACTTAAACAGTGGGAAAAATGATGTGGAAATATATATTTATTGAGTTTTGGGAGAAATTATTGGTGTGTAGCATAAGAAATTCCAATACTTGAATATCAATAAATCATATTTTTGGAAATTTGATGGAATTAGAAGGAATTTCAACTAAAGATCTACATACACAAACTTATTTTATGTCTTAAACTACATAATTTATGGGGCAAAAGCATGAATTAAAAAAATTAAGAATGATATGAACTCATTTTATGGGACAAAAAAAAGGGGGGGGTAAATGCAAACATTTCATAGTATTTAGCTATTAAGTATACAACTGAGGCATATATATGTGTTAAAATTGCTTATTATGTTAGAAATTAGCTTAATAACTGTAATATACAAGAGAATAGGTAAGTTTTGGTATATTACACAATCTGAACTCAACAGCTGTAAATGGAGATATTTTCATTAACAATCTTCAAGGGGGTACCTTTGCATTTGAACACTTATGCTTGTAAATATCAGACAGCTACATACCTTATGAGGTTTTTTTGGGGTTCTTATTGCCTAAGGAATAGAAATTAGGCCAACAAATGGATAAAGAAACAAGTTTGTTTGCTCTTTCGGTGTCAAACCACTAATTCAACAATCAGAGCTTAGAACATATACGAAAGTAGTCCCTTTTCAAGGAAAAAGTTCCTTTCACTTTGTAACATTGTGAAAACTACTGAATGGAATGGACTAATTAAAATTGATAATTCAAGTTAAATATATAGGGATTATTGTGAGCCCAAATTTGATGGACTTAGTTGTATTTTAATACCTCTATGGATGATTGTATTCATGACCTATAAATACTGAATTTCTTAGGGATGACCGAGCTATTTTTAGAGTAAGTGTTTTCCGTAGCACGGCATTTCACTGCAAGATTTTGAACATGCCCTGATATTTTGACAGAACGTAGAGGAATCGTGTCCGTTTCAGAAAATATATGGTCTTGGAAAGGTTAAACTTAAAATAAAATGGCCAGGTAGGCTTGAAAAAACACAAATTTAGTAGAAAACCTAAAAGAAATTAATTAGTGATTTCACACCTTAAGGCAAAAAAATTCAAAATTATCTTTTGTTGCTATCATGTTCAAATTAGCTTAACTATGTCACAACAGACACAGAGTGACATTTTTTATACAAAGATGTAACAAAATGCATTGTGGTGTCAGATTACATGGTCAAAATGCATGTTATGTAATATTGCTCCCAAACACTGGATATACATGGACACAGGGTATTGCAACTCATTTTATTTTTGTTTATGACAAGTATTGGGAATATGTTATTGAATGTGTTTTTGCAGTAGAAGGGCATATAATATTGAAAATATGGTTGATATTAAGAATTAAAAAAAAGTCATCATGTGGCAGTTTGTCGACTTCAAATATAGAATATGGTGATATCATGATTGGATTTTTTTCAATCCTGCAAATTTTTCATGGTAAATTTTCATACTTTCAGTTAGAATACATGTACAATGTACTAATACAATAATATAAGGCTATGGAAAGCAGTTTTAATTGAAAATTATGTAGTAAAAACCTGGTAATTTGAGTGTTCCCCCAAAAAATATTTTGACTGCTTAGCATTTTCTGTGAATTTTTCAAATTGTCAATTTGGATTTCATGTTTTAGAGTATTATTTGGCTGTAACAGTACATTTGAACATCCAACTTACTTAAACAGTGGGAAAAATGATGTGGAAATATATATTTATTGAGTTTTGGGAGAAATTATTGGTGTGTAGCATAAGAAATTCCAATACTTGAATATCAATAAATCATATTTTTGGAAATTTGATGGAATTAGAAGGAATTTCAACTAAAGATCTACATACACAAACTTATTTTATGTCTTAAACTACATAATTTATGGGGCAAAAGCATGAATTAAAAAAATTAAGAATGATATGAACTCATTTTATGGGACAAAAAAAAGGGGGGGGGGTAAATGCAAACATTTCATAGTATTTAGCTATTAAGTATACAACTGAGGCATATATATGTGTTAAAATTGCTTATTATGTTAGAAATTAGCTTAATAACTGTAATATACAAGAGAATAGGTAAGTTTTGGTATATTACACAATCTGAACTCAACAGCTGTAAATGGAGATATTTTCATTAACAATCTTCAAGGGGGTACCTTTGCATTTGAACACTTATGCTTGTAAATATCAGACAGCTACATACCTTATGAGGTTTTTTTGGGGTTCTTATTGCCTAAGGAATAGAAATTAGGCCAACAAATGGATAAAGAAACAAGTTTGTTTGCTCTTTCGGTGTCAAACCACTAATTCAACAATCAGAGCTTAGAACATATACGAAAGTAGTCCCTTTTCAAGGAAAAAGTTCCTTTCACTTTGTAACATTGTGAAAACTACTGAATGGAATGGACTAATTAAAATTGATAATTCAAGTTAAATATATAGGGATTATTGTGAGCCCAAATTTGATGGACTTAGTTGTATTTTAATACCTCTATGGATGATTGTATTCATGACCTATAAATACTGAATTTCTTAGGGATGACCGAGCTATTTTTAGAGTAAGTGTTTTCCGTAGCACGGCATTTCACTGCAAGATTTTGAACATGCCCTGATATTTTGACAGAACGTAGAGGAATCGTGTCCGTTTCAGAAAATATATGGTCTTGGAAAGGTTAAACTTAAAATAAAATGGCCAGGTAGGCTTGAAAAAACACAAATTTAGTAGAAAACCTAAAAGAAATTAATTAGTGATTTCACACCTTAAGGCAAAAAAATTCAAAATTATCTTTTGTTGCTATCATGTTCAAATTAGCTTAACTATGTCACAACAGACACAGAGTGACATTTTTTATACAAAGATGTAACAAAATGCATTGTGGTGTCAGATTACATGGTCAAAATGCATGTTATGTAATATTGCTCCCAAACACTGGATATACATGGACACAGGGTATTGCAACTCATTTTATTTTTGTTTATGACAAGTATTGGGAATATGTTATTGAATGTGTTTTTGCAGTAGAAGGGCATATAATATTGAAAATATGGTTGATATTAAGAATTAAAAAAAAGTCATCATGTGGCAGTTTGTCGACTTCAAATATAGAATATGGTGATATCATGATTGTATTTTTTTCAATCCTGCAAATTTTTCATGGTAAATTTTCATACTTTCAGTTAGAATACATGTACAATGTACTAATACAATAATATAAGGCTATGGAAAGCAGTTTTAATTGAAAATTATGTAGTAAAAACCTGGTAATTTGAGTGTTCCCCCAAAAAATATTTTGACTGCTTAGCATTTTCTGTGAATTTTTCAAATTGTCAATTTGGATTTCATGTTTTAGAGTATTATTTGGCTGTAACAGTACATTTGAACATCCAACTTACTTAAACAGTGGGAAAAATGATGTGGAAATATATATTTATTGAGTTTTGGGAAAAATTATTGGTGTGTAGCATAAGAAATTCCAATACTTGAATATCAATAAATCATATTTTTGGAAATTTGATGGAATTAGAAGGAATTTCAACTAAAGATCTACATACACAAACTTATTTTATGTCTTAAACTACATAATTTATGGGGCAAAAGCATGAATTAAAAAAATTAAGAATGATATGAACTCATTTTATGGGACCCAAAAAAGGGGGGGGGGGGGTAAATGCAAACATTTCATAGTATTTAGCTATTAAGTATACAACTGAGGCATATATATGTGTTAAAATTGCTTATTATGTTAGAAATTAGCTTAATAACTGTAATATACAAGAGAATAGGTAAGTTTTGGTATATTACACAATCTGAACTCAACAGCTGTAAATGGAGATATTTTCATTAACAATCTTCAAGGGGGTACCTTTGCATTTGAACACTTATGCTTGTAAATATCAGACAGCTACATACCTTATGAGGTTTTTTTGGGGTTCTTATTGCCTAAGGAATAGAAATTAGGCCAACAAATGGATAAAGAAACAAGTTTGTTTGCTCTTTCGGTGTCAAACCACTAATTCAACAATCAGAGCTTAGAACATATACGAAAGTAGTCCCTTTTCAAGGAAAAAGTTCCTTTCACTTTGTAACATTGTGAAAACTACTGAATGGAATGGACTAATTAAAATTGATAATTCAAGTTAAATATATAGGGATTATTGTGAGCCCAAATTTGATGGACTTAGTTGTATTTTAATACCTCTATGGATGATTGTATTCATGACCTATAAATACTGAATTTCTTAGGGATGACCGAGCTATTTTTAGAGTAAGTGTTTTCCGTAGCACGGCATTTCACTGCAAGATTTTAAACATGCCCTGATATTTTGACAGAACGTAGAGGAATCGTGTCCGTTTCAGAAAATATATGGTCTTGGAAAGGTTAAACTTAAAATAAAATGGCCAGGTAGGCTTGAAAAAACACAAATTTAGTAGAAAACCTAAAAGAAATTAATTAGTGATTTCACACCTTAAGGCAAAAAAATTCAAAATTATCTTTTGTTGCTATCATGTTCAAATTAGCTTAACTATGTCACAACAGACACAGAGTGACATTTTTTATACAAAGATGTAACAAAATGCATTGTGGTGTCAGATTACATGGTCAAAATGCATGTTATGTAATATTGCTCCCAAACACTGGATATACATGGACACAGGGTATTGCAACTCATTTTATTTTTGTTTATGACAAGTATTGGGAATATGTTATTGAATGTGTTTTTGCAGTAGAAGGGCATATAATATTGAAAATATGGTTGATATTAAGAATTAAAAAAAAGTCATCATGTGGCAGTTTGTCGACTTCAAATATAGAATATGGTGATATCATGATTGGATTTTTTTCAATCCTGCAAATTTTTCATGGTAAATTTTCATACTTTCAGTTAGAATACATGTACAATGTACTAATACAATAATATAAGGCTATGGAAAGCAGTTTTAATTGAAAATTATGTAGTAAAAACCTGGTAATTTGAGTGTTCCCCCAAAAAATATTTTGACTGCTTAGCATTTTCTGTGAATTTTTCAAATTGTCAATTTGGATTTCATGTTTTAGAGTGTTATTTGGCTGTAACAGTACATTTGAACATCCAACTTACTTAAACAGTGGGAAAAATGATGTGGAAATATATATTTATTGAGTTTTGGGAGAAATTATTGGTGTGTAGCATAAGAAATTCCAATACTTGAATATCAATAAATCATATTTTTGGAAATTTGATGGAATTAGAAGGAATTTCAACTAAAGATCTACATACACAAACTTATTTTATGTCTTAAACTACATAATTTATGGGGCAAAAGCATGAATTAAAAAAATTAAGAATGATATGAACTCATTTTATGGGACAAAAAAAAGGGGGGGGTAAATGCAAACATTTCATAGTATTTAGCTATTAAGTATACAACTGAGGCATATATATGTGTTAAAATTGCTTATTATGTTAGAAATTAGCTTAATAACTGTAATATACAAGAGAATAGGTAAGTTTTGGTATATTACACAATCTGAACTCAACAGCTGTAAATGGAGATATTTTCATTAACAATCTTCAAGGGGGTACCTTTGCATTTGAACACTTATGCTTGTAAATATCAGACAGCTACATACCTTATGAGGTTTTTTTGGGGTTCTTATTGCCTAAGGAATAGAAATTAGGCCAACAAATGGATAAAGAAACAAGTTTGTTTGCTCTTTCGGTGTCAAACCACTAATTCAACAATCAGAGCTTAGAACATATACGAAAGTAGTCCCTTTTCAAGGAAAAAGTTCCTTTCACTTTGTAACATTGTGAAAACTACTGAATGGAATGGACTAATTAAAATTGATAATTCAAGTTAAATATATAGGGATTATTGTGAGCCCAAATTTGATGGACTTAGTTGTATTTTAATACCTCTATGGATGATTGTATTCATGACCTATAAATACTGAATTTCTTAGGGATGACCGAGCTATTTTTAGAGTAAGTGTTTTCCGTAGCACGGCATTTCACTGCAAGATTTTGAACATGCCCTGATATTTTGACAGAACGTAGAGGAATCGTGTCCGTTTCAGAAAATATATGGTCTTGGAAAGGTTAAACTTAAAATAAAATGGCCAGGTAGGCTTGAAAAAACACAAATTTAGTAGAAAACCTAAAAGAAATTAATTAGTGATTTCACACCTTAAGGCAAAAAAATTCAAAATTATCTTTTGTTGCTATCATGTTCAAATTAGCTTAACTATGTCACAACAGACACAGAGTGACATTTTTTATACAAAGATGTAACAAAATGCATTGTGGTGTCAGATTACATGGTCAAAATGCATGTTATGTAATATTGCTCCCAAACACTGGATATACATGGACACAGGGTATTGCAACTCATTTTATTTTTGTTTATGACAAGTATTGGGAATATGTTATTGAATGTGTTTTTGCAGTAGAAGGGCATATAATATTGAAAATATGGTTGATATTAAGAATTAAAAAAAAGTCATCATGTGGCAGTTTGTCGACTTCAAATATAGAATATGGTGATATCATGATTGTATTTTTTTCAATCCTGCAAATTTTTCATGGTAAATTTTCATACTTTCAGTTAGAATACATGTACAATGTACTAATACAATAATATAAGGCTATGGAAAGCAGTTTTAATTGAAAATTATGTAGTAAAAACCTGGTAATTTGAGTGTTCCCCCAAAAAATATTTTGACTGCTTAGCATTTTCTGTGAATTTTTCAAATTGTCAATTTGGATTTCATGTTTTAGAGTATTATTTGGCTGTAACAGTACATTTGAACATCCAACTTACTTAAACAGTGGGAAAAATGATGTGGAAATATATATTTATTGAGTTTTGGGAAAAATTATTGGTGTGTAGCATAAGAAATTCCAATACTTGAATATCAATAAATCATATTTTTGGAAATTTGATGGAATTAGAAGGAATTTCAACTAAAGATCTACATACACAAACTTATTTTATGTCTTAAACTACATAATTTATGGGGCAAAAGCATGAATTAAAAAAATTAAGAATGATATGAACTCATTTTATGGGACCCAAAAAAGGGGGGGGGGGGTAAATGCAAACATTTCATAGTATTTAGCTATTAAGTATACAACTGAGGCATATATATGTGTTAAAATTGCTTATTATGTTAGAAATTAGCTTAATAACTGTAATATACAAGAGAATAGGTAAGTTTTGGTATATTACACAATCTGAACTCAACAGCTGTAAATGGAGATATTTTCATTAACAATCTTCAAGGGGGTACCTTTGCATTTGAACACTTATGCTTGTAAATATCAGACAGCTACATACCTTATGAGGTTTTTTTGGGGTTCTTATTGCCTAAGGAATAGAAATTAGGCCAACAAATGGATAAAGAAACAAGTTTGTTTGCTCTTTCGGTGTCAAACCACTAATTCAACAATCAGAGCTTAGAACATATACGAAAGTAGTCCCTTTTCAAGGAAAAAGTTCCTTTCACTTTGTAACATTGTGAAAACTACTGAATGGAATGGACTAATTAAAATTGATAATTCAAGTTAAATATATAGGGATTATTGTGAGCCCAAATTTGATGGACTTAGTTGTATTTTAATACCTCTATGGATGATTGTATTCATGACCTATAAATACTGAATTTCTTAGGGATGACCGAGCTATTTTTAGAGTAAGTGTTTTCCGTAGCACGGCATTTCACTGCAAGATTTTAAACATGCCCTGATATTTTGACAGAACGTAGAGGAATCGTGTCCGTTTCAGAAAATATATGGTCTTGGAAAGGTTAAACTTAAAATAAAATGGCCAGGTAGGCTTGAAAAAACACAAATTTAGTAGAAAACCTAAAAGAAATTAATTAGTGATTTCACACCTTAAGGCAAAAAAATTCAAAATTATCTTTTGTTGCTATCATGTTCAAATTAGCTTAACTATGTCACAACAGACACAGAGTGACATTTTTTATACAAAGATGTAACAAAATGCATTGTGGTGTCAGATTACATGGTCAAAATGCATGTTATGTAATATTGCTCCCAAACACTGGATATACATGGACACAGGGTATTGCAACTCATTTTATTTTTGTTTATGACAAGTATTGGGAATATGTTATTGAATGTGTTTTTGCAGTAGAAGGGCATATAATATTGAAAATATGGTTGATATTAAGAATTAAAAAAAAGTCATCATGTGGCAGTTTGTCGACTTCAAATATAGAATATGGTGATATCATGATTGGATTTTTTTCAATCCTGCAAATTTTTCATGGTAAATTTTCATACTTTCAGTTAGAATACATGTACAATGTACTAATACAATAATATAAGGCTATGGAAAGCAGTTTTAATTGAAAATTATGTAGTAAAAACCTGGTAATTTGAGTGTTCCCCCAAAAAATATTTTGACTGCTTAGCATTTTCTGTGAATTTTTCAAATTGTCAATTTGGATTTCATGTTTTAGAGTGTTATTTGGCTGTAACAGTACATTTGAACATCCAACTTACTTAAACAGTGGGAAAAATGATGTGGAAATATATATTTATTGAGTTTTGGGAGAAATTATTGGTGTGTAGCATAAGAAATTCCAATACTTGAATATCAATAAATCATATTTTTGGAAATTTTATGGAATTAGAAGGAATTTCAACTAAAGATCTACATACACAAACTTATTTTATGTCTTAAACTACATAATTTATGGGGCAAAAGCATGAATTAAAAAAATTAAGAATGATATGAACTCATTTTATGGGACAAAAAAAAGGGGGGGGTAAATGCAAACATTTCATAGTATTTAGCTATTAAGTATACAACTGAGGCATATATATGTGTTAAAATTGCTTATTATGTTAGAAATTAGCTTAATAACTGTAATATACAAGAGAATAGGTAAGTTTTGGTATATTACACAATCTGAACTCAACAGCTGTAAATGGAGATATTTTCATTAACAATCTTCAAGGGGGTACCTTTGCATTTGAACACTTATGCTTGTAAATATCAGACAGCTACATACCTTATGAGGTTTTTTTGGGGTTCTTATTGCCTAAGGAATAGAAATTAGGCCAACAAATGGATAAAGAAACAAGTTTGTTTGCTCTTTCGGTGTCAAACCACTAATTCAACAATCAGAGCTTAGAACATATACGAAAGTAGTCCCTTTTCAAGGAAAAAGTTCCTTTCACTTTGTAACATTGTGAAAACTACTGAATGGAATGGACTAATTAAAATTGATAATTCAAGTTAAATATATAGGGATTATTGTGAGCCCAAATTTGATGGACTTAGTTGTATTTTAATACCTCTATGGATGATTGTATTCATGACCTATAAATACTGAATTTCTTAGGGATGACCGAGCTATTTTTAGAGTAAGTGTTTTCCGTAGCACGGCATTTCACTGCAAGATTTTGAACATGCCCTGATATTTTGACAGAACGTAGAGGAATCGTGTCCGTTTCAGAAAATATATGGTCTTGGAAAGGTTAAACTTAAAATAAAATGGCCAGGTAGGCTTGAAAAAACACAAATTTAGTAGAAAACCTAAAAGAAATTAATTAGTGATTTCACACCTTAAGGCAAAAAAATTCAAAATTATCTTTTGTTGCTATCATGTTCAAATTAGCTTAACTATGTCACAACAGACACAGAGTGACATTTTTTATACAAAGATGTAACAAAATGCATTGTGGTGTCAGATTACATGGTCAAAATGCATGTTATGTAATATTGCTCCCAAACACTGGATATACATGGACACAGGGTATTGCAACTCATTTTATTTTTGTTTATGACAAGTATTGGGAATATGTTATTGAATGTGTTTTTGCAGTAGAAGGGCATATAATATTGAAAATATGGTTGATATTAAGAATTAAAAAAAAGTCATCATGTGGCAGTTTGTCGACTTCAAATATAGAATATGGTGATATCATGATTGTATTTTTTTCAATCCTGCAAATTTTTCATGGTAAATTTTCATACTTTCAGTTAGAATACATGTACAATGTACTAATACAATAATATAAGGCTATGGAAAGCAGTTTTAATTGAAAATTATGTAGTAAAAACCTGGTAATTTGAGTGTTCCCCCAAAAAATATTTTGACTGCTTAGCATTTTCTGTGAATTTTTCAAATTGTCAATTTGGATTTCATGTTTTAGAGTATTATTTGGCTGTAACAGTACATTTGAACATCCAACTTACTTAAACAGTGGGAAAAATGATGTGGAAATATATATTTATTGAGTTTTGGGAAAAATTATTGGTGTGTAGCATAAGAAATTCCAATACTTGAATATCAATAAATCATATTTTTGGAAATTTGATGGAATTAGAAGGAATTTCAACTAAAGATCTACATACACAAACTTATTTTATGTCTTAAACTACATAATTTATGGGGCAAAAGCATGAATTAAAAAAATTAAGAATGATATGAACTCATTTTATGGGACCCAAAAAAGGGGGGGGGGGGGGGTAAATGCAAACATTTCATAGTATTTAGCTATTAAGTATACAACTGAGGCATATATATGTGTTAAAATTGCTTATTATGTTAGAAATTAGCTTAATAACTGTAATATACAAGAGAATAGGTAAGTTTTGGTATATTACACAATCTGAACTCAACAGCTGTAAATGGAGATATTTTCATTAACAATCTTCAAGGGGGTACCTTTGCATTTGAACACTTATGCTTGTAAATATCAGACAGCTACATACCTTATGAGGTTTTTTTGGGGTTCTTATTGCCTAAGGAATAGAAATTAGGCCAACAAATGGATAAAGAAACAAGTTTGTTTGCTCTTTCGGTGTCAAACCACTAATTCAACAATCAGAGCTTAGAACATATACGAAAGTAGTCCCTTTTCAAGGAAAAAGTTCCTTTCACTTTGTAACATTGTGAAAACTACTGAATGGAATGGACTAATTAAAATTGATAATTCAAGTTAAATATATAGGGATTATTGTGAGCCCAAATTTGATGGACTTAGTTGTATTTTAATACCTCTATGGATGATTGTATTCATGACCTATAAATACTGAATTTCTTAGGGATGACCGAGCTATTTTTAGAGTAAGTGTTTTCCGTAGCACGGCATTTCACTGCAAGATTTTAAACATGCCCTGATATTTTGACAGAACGTAGAGGAATCGTGTCCGTTTCAGAAAATATATGGTCTTGGAAAGGTTAAACTTAAAATAAAATGGCCAGGTAGGCTTGAAAAAACACAAATTTAGTAGAAAACCTAAAAGAAATTAATTAGTGATTTCACACCTTAAGGCAAAAAAATTCAAAATTATCTTTTGTTGCTATCATGTTCAAATTAGCTTAACTATGTCACAACAGACACAGAGTGACATTTTTTATACAAAGATGTAACAAAATGCATTGTGGTGTCAGATTACATGGTCAAAATGCATGTTATGTAATATTGCTCCCAAACACTGGATATACATGGACACAGGGTATTGCAACTCATTTTATTTTTGTTTATGACAAGTATTGGGAATATGTTATTGAATGTGTTTTTGCAGTAGAAGGGCATATAATATTGAAAATATGGTTGATATTAAGAATTAAAAAAAAGTCATCATGTGGCAGTTTGTCGACTTCAAATATAGAATATGGTGATATCATGATTGGATTTTTTTCAATCCTGCAAATTTTTCATGGTAAATTTTCATACTTTCAGTTAGAATACATGTACAATGTACTAATACAATAATATAAGGCTATGGAAAGCAGTTTTAATTGAAAATTATGTAGTAAAAACCTGGTAATTTGAGTGTTCCCCCAAAAAATATTTTGACTGCTTAGCATTTTCTGTGAATTTTTCAAATTGTCAATTTGGATTTCATGTTTTAGAGTGTTATTTGGCTGTAACAGTACATTTGAACATCCAACTTACTTAAACAGTGGGAAAAATGATGTGGAAATATATATTTATTGAGTTTTGGGAGAAATTATTGGTGTGTAGCATAAGAAATTCCAATACTTGAATATCAATAAATCATATTTTTGGAAATTTGATGGAATTAGAAGGAATTTCAACTAAAGATCTACATACACAAACTTATTTTATGTCTTAAACTACATAATTTATGGGGCAAAAGCATGAATTAAAAAAATTAAGAATGATATGAACTCATTTTATGGGACAAAAAAAAGGGGGGGGTAAATGCAAACATTTCATAGTATTTAGCTATTAAGTATACAACTGAGGCATATATATGTGTTAAAATTGCTTATTATGTTAGAAATTAGCTTAATAACTGTAATATACAAGAGAATAGGTAAGTTTTGGTATATTACACAATCTGAACTCAACAGCTGTAAATGGAGATATTTTCATTAACAATCTTCAAGGGGGTACCTTTGCATTTGAACACTTATGCTTGTAAATATCAGACAGCTACATACCTTATGAGGTTTTTTTGGGGTTCTTATTGCCTAAGGAATAGAAATTAGGCCAACAAATGGATAAAGAAACAAGTTTGTTTGCTCTTTCGGTGTCAAACCACTAATTCAACAATCAGAGCTTAGAACATATACGAAAGTAGTCCCTTTTCAAGGAAAAAGTTCCTTTCACTTTGTAACATTGTGAAAACTACTGAATGGAATGGACTAATTAAAATTGATAATTCAAGTTAAATATATAGGGATTATTGTGAGCCCAAATTTGATGGACTTAGTTGTATTTTAATACCTCTATGGATGATTGTATTCATGACCTATAAATACTGAATTTCTTAGGGATGACCGAGCTATTTTTAGAGTAAGTGTTTTCCGTAGCACGGCATTTCACTGCAAGATTTTGAACATGCCCTGATATTTTGACAGAACGTAGAGGAATCGTGTCCGTTTCAGAAAATATATGGTCTTGGAAAGGTTAAACTTAAAATAAAATGGCCAGGTAGGCTTGAAAAAACACAAATTTAGTAGAAAACCTAAAAGAAATTAATTAGTGATTTCACACCTTAAGGCAAAAAAATTCAAAATTATCTTTTGTTGCTATCATGTTCAAATTAGCTTAACTATGTCACAACAGACACAGAGTGACATTTTTTATACAAAGATGTAACAAAATGCATTGTGGTGTCAGATTACATGGTCAAAATGCATGTTATGTAATATTGCTCCCAAACACTGGATATACATGGACACAGGGTATTGCAACTCATTTTATTTTTGTTTATGACAAGTATTGAGAATATGTTATTGAATGTGTTTTTGCAGTAGAAGGGCATATAATATTGAAAATATGGTTGATATTAAGAATTAAAAAAAAGTCATCATGTGGCAGTTTGTCGACTTCAAATATAGAATATGGTGATATCATGATTGGATTTTTTTCAATCCTGCAAATTTTTCATGGTGAATTTTCATACTTTCAGTTAGAATACATGTACAATGTACTAATACAATAATATAAGGCTATGGAAAGCAGTTTTAATTGAAAATTATGTAGTAAAAACCTGGTAATTTGAGTGTTCCCCCAAAAAATATTTTGACTGCTTAGCATTTTCTGTGAATTTTTCAAATTGTCAATTTGGATTTCATGTTTTAGAGTATTATTTGGCTGTAACAGTACATTTGAACATCCAACTTACTTAAACAGTGGGAAAAATGATGTGGAAATATATATTTATTGAGTTTTGGGAGAAATTATTGGTGTGTAGCATAAGAAATTCCAATACTTGAATATCAATAAATCATATTTTTGGAAATTTGATGGAATTAGAAGGAATTTCAACTAAAGATCTACATACACAAACTTATTTTATGTCTTAAACTACATAATTTATGGGGCAAAAGCATGAATTAAAAAAATTAAGAATGATATGAACTCATTTTATGGGACCCAAAAAAAAGGGGGGGGGTAAATGCAAACATTTCATAGTATTTAGCTATTAAGTATACAACTGAGGCATATATATGTGTTAAAATTGCTTATTATGTTAGAAATTAGCTTAATAACTGTAATATACAAGAGAATAGGTAAGTTTTGGTATATTACACAATCTGAACTCAACAGCTGTAAATGGAGATATTTTCATTAACAATCTTCAAGGGGGTACCTTTGCATTTGAACACTTATGCTTGTAAATATCAGACAGCTACATACCTTATGAGGTTTTTTTGGGGTTCTTATTGCCTAAGGAATAGAAATTAGGCCAACAAATGGATAAAGAAACAAGTTTGTTTGCTCTTTCGGTGTCAAACCACTAATTCAACAATCAGAGCTTAGAACATATACGAAAGTAGTCCCTTTTCAAGGAAAAAGTTCCTTTCACTTTGTAACATTGTGAAAACTACTGAATGGAATGGACTAATTAAAATTGATAATTCAAGTTAAATATATAGGGATTATTGTGAGCCCAAATTTGATGGACTTAGTTGTATTTTAATATCTCTATGGATGATTGTATTCATGACCTATAAATACTGAATTTCTTAGGGATGACCGAGCTATTTTTAGAGTAAGTGTTTTCCGTAGCACGGCATTTCACTGCAAGATTCTAAACATGCCCTGATATTTTGACAGAACGTAGAGGAATCGTGTCCGTTTCAGAAAATATATGGTCTTGGAAAGGTTAAACTTAAGATAAAATGGCCAGGTAGGCTTGAAAAAACACAAATTTAGTAGAAAACCTAAAAGAAATTAATTAGTGATTTCACACCTTAAGGCAAAAAAATTCAAAATTATCTTTTGTTGCTATCATGTTCAAATTAGCTTAACTATGTCACAACAGACACAGAGTGACATTTTTTATACAAAGATGTAACAAAATGCATTGTGGTGTCAGATTACATGGTCAAAATGCATGTTATGTAATATTGCTCCCAAACACTGGATATACATGGACACAGGGTATTGCAACTCATTTTATTTTTGTTTATGACAAGTATTGGGAATATGTTATTGAATGTGTTTTTGCAGTAGAAGGGCATATAATATTGAAAATATGGTTGATATTAAGAATTAAAAAAAAGTCATCATGTGGCAGTTTGTCGACTTCAAATATAGAATATGGTGATATCATGATTGGATTTTTTTCAATCCTGCAAATTTTTCATGGTAAATTTTCATACTTTCAGTTAGAATACATGTACAATGTACTAATACAATAATATAAGGCTATGGAAAGCAGTTTTAATTGAAAATTATGTAGTAAAAACCTGGTAATTTTAGTGTTCCCCCAAAAAATATTTTGACTGCTTAGCATTTTCTGTGAATTTTTCAAATTGTCAATTTGGATTTCATGTTTTAGAGTATTCTTTGGCTGTAACAGTACATTTGAACATCCAACTTACTTAAACAGTGGGAAAAATGATGTGGAAATATATATTTATTGAGTTTTGGGAGAAATTATTGGTGTGTAGCATAAGAAATTCCAATACTTGAATATCAATAAATCATATTTTTGGAAATTTGATGGAATTAGAAGGAATTTCAACTAAAGATCTACATACACAAACTTATTTTATGTCTTAAACTACATAATTTATGGGGCAAAAGCATGAATTAAAAAAATTAAGAATGATATGAACTCATTTTATGGGACAAAAAAAAGGGGGGGGGGGGTAAATGCAAACATTTCATAGTATTTAGCTATTAAGTATACAACTGAGGCATATATATGTGTTAAAATTGCTTATTATGTTAGAAATTAGCTTAATAACTGTAATATACAAGAGAATAGGTAAGTTTTGGTATATTACACAATCTGAACTCAACAGCTGTAAATGGAGATATTTTCATTAACAATCTTCAAGGGGGTACCTTTGCATTTGAACACTTATGCTTGTAAATATCAGACAGCTACATACCTTATGAGGTTTTTTTGGGGTTCTTATTGCCTAAGGAATAGAAATTAGGCCAACAAATGGATAAAGAAACAAGTTTGTTTGCTCTTTCGGTGTCAAACCACTAATTCAACAATCAGAGCTTAGAACATATACGAAAGTAGTCCCTTTTCAAGGAAAAAGTTCCTTTCACTTTGTAACATTGTGAAAACTACTGAATGGAATGGACTAATTAAAATTGATAATTCAAGTTAAATATATAGGGATTATTGTGAGCCCAAATTTGATGGACTTAGTTGTATTTTAATACCTCTATGGATGATTGTATTCATGACCTATAAATACTGAATTTCTTAGGGATGACCGAGCTATTTTTAGAGTAAGTGTTTTCCGTAGCACGGCATTTCACTGCAAGATTTTAAACATGCCCTGATATTTTGACAGAAAGTAGAGGAATCGTGTCCGTTTCAGAAAATATATGGTCTTGGAAAGGTTAAACTTAAGATAAAATGGCCAGGTAGGCTTGAAAAAACACAAATTTAGTAGAAAACCTAAAAGAAATTAATTAGTGATTTCACACCTTAAGGCAAAAAAATTCAAAATTATCTTTTGTTGCTATCATGTTCAAATTAGCTTAACTATGTCACAACAGACACAGAGTGACATTTTTTATACAAAGATGTAACAAAATGCATTGTGGTGTCAGATTACATGGTCAAAATGCATGTTATGTAATATTGCTCCCAAACACTGGATATACATGGACACAGGGTATTGCAACTCATTTTATTTTTGTTTATGACAAGTATTGAGAATATGTTATTGAATGTGTTTTTGCAGTAGAAGGGCATATAATATTGAAAATATGGTTGATATTAAGAATTAAAAAAAAGTCATCATGTGGCAGTTTGTCGACTTCAAATATAGAATATGGTGATATCATGATTGGATTTTTTTCAATCCTGCAAATTTTTCATGGTAAATTTTCATACTTTCAGTTAGAATACATGTACAATGTACTAATACAATAATATAAGGCTATGGAAAGCAGTTTTAATTGAAAATTATGTAGTAAAAACCTGGTAATTTGAGTGTTCCCCCAAAAAATATTTTGACTGCTTAGCATTTTCTGTGAATTTTTCAAATTGTCAATTTGGATTTCATGTTTTAGAGTATTATTTGGCTGTAACAGTACATTTGAACATCCAACTTACTTAAACAGTGGGAAAAATGATGTGGAAATATATATTTATTGAGTTTTGGGAGAAATTATTGGTGTGTAGCATAAGAAATTCCAATACTTGAATATCAATAAATCATATTTTTGGAAATTTGATGGAATTAGAAGGAATTTCAACTAAAGATCTACATACACAAACTTATTTTATGTCTTAAACTACATAATTTATGGGGCAAAAGCATGAATTAAAAAAATTAAGAATGATATGAACTCATTTTATGGGACAAAAAAAGGGGGGGGGGTAAATGCAAACATTTCATAGTATTTAGCTATTAAGTATACAACTGAGGCATATATATGTGTTAAAATTGCTTATTATGTTAGAAATTAGCTTAATAACTGTAATATACAAGAGAATAGGTAAGTTTTGGTATATTACACAATCTGAACTCAACAGCTGTAAATGGAGATATTTTCATTAACAATCTTCAAGGGGGTACCTTTGCATTTGAACACTTATGCTTGTAAATATCAGACAGCTACATACCTTATGAGGTTTTTGTGGGGTTCTTATTGCCTAAGGAATAGAAATTAGGCCAACAAATGGATAAAGAAACAAGTTTGTTTGCTCTTTCGGTGTCAAACCACTAATTCAACAATCAGAGCTTAGAACATATACGAAAGTAGTCCCTTTTCAAGGAAAAAGTTCCTTTCACTTTGTAACATTGTGAAAACTACTGAATGGAATGGACTAATTAAAATTGATAATTCAAGTTAAATATATAGGGATTATTGTGAGCCCAAATTTGATGGACTTAGTTGTATTTTAATACCTCTATGGATGATTGTATTCATGACCTATAAATACTGAATTTCTTAGGGATGACCGAGCTATTTTTAGAGTAAGTGTTTTCCATAGCACGGCATTTCACTGCAAGATTTTAAACATGCCCTGATATTTTGACAGAACGTAGAGGAATCGTGTCCGTTTCAGAAAATATATGGTCTTGGAAAGGTTAAACTTAAAATAAAATGGCCAGGTAGGCTTGAAAAAACACAAATTTAGTAGAAAACCTAAAAGAAATTAATTAGTGATTTCACACCTTAAGGCAAAAAAATTCAAAATTATCTTTTGTTGCTATCATGTTCAAATTAGCTTAACTATGTCACAACAGACACAGAGTGACATTTTTTATACAAAGATGTAACAAAATGCATTGTGGTGTCAGATTACATGGTCAAAATGCATGTTATGTAATATTGCTCCCAAACACTGGATATACATGGACACAGGGTATTGCAACTCATTTTATTTTTGTTTATGACAAGTATTGGGAATATGTTATTGAATGTGTTTTTGCAGTAGAAGGGCATATAATATTGAAAATATGGTTGATATTAAGAATTAAAAAAAAGTCATCATGTGGCAGTTTGTCGACTTCAAATATAGAATATGGTGATATCATGATTGGATTTTTTTCAATCCTGCAAATTTTTCATGGTAAATTTTCATACTTTCAGTTAGAATACATGTACAATGTACTAATACAATAATATAAGGCTATGGAAAGCAGTTTTAATTGAAAATTATGTAGTAAAAACCTGGTAATTTGAGTGTTCCCCCAAAAAATATTTTGACTGCTTAGCATTTTCTGTGAATTTTTCAAATTGTCAATTTGGATTTCATGTTTTAGAGTATTATTTGGCTGTAACAGTACATTTGAACATCCAACTTACTTAAACAGTGGGAAAAATGATGTGGAAATATATATTTATTGAGTTTTGGGAGAAATTATTGGTGTGTAGCATAAGAAATTCCAATACTTGAATATCAATAAATCATATTTTTGGAAATTTGATGGAATTAGAAGGAATTTCAACTAAAGATCTACATACACAAACTTATTTTATGTCTTAAACTACATAATTTATGGGGCAAAAGCATGAATTAAAAAAATTAAGAATGATATGAACTCATTTTATGGGACCCAAAAAAAAGGGGGGGGGGGGTAAATGCAAACATTTCATAGTATTTAGCTATTAAGTATACAACTGAGGCATATATATGTGTTAAAATTGCTTATTATGTTAGAAATTAGCTTAATAACTGTAATATACAAGAGAATAGGTAAGTTTTGGTATATTACACAATCTGAACTCAACAGCTGTAAATGGAGATATTTTCATTAACAATCTTCAAGGGGGTACCTTTGCATTTGAACACTTATGCTTGTAAATATCAGACAGCTACATACCTTATGAGGTTTTTTTGGGGTTCTTATTGCCTAAGGAATAGAAATTAGGCCAACAAATGGATAAAGAAACAAGTCTGTTTGCTCTTTCGGTGTCAAACCACTAATTCAACAATCAGAGCTTAGAACATATACGAAAGTAGTCCCTTTTCAAGGAAAAAGTTCCTTTCACTTTGTAACATTGTGAAAACTACTGAATGGAATGGACTAATTAAAATTGATAATTCAAGTTAAATATATAGGGATTATTGTGAGCCCAAATTTGATGGAATTAGTTGTATTTTAATACCTCTATGGATGATTGTATTCATGACCTATAAATACTGAATTTCTTAGGGATGACCGAGCTATTTTTAGAGTAAGTGTTTTCCGTAGCACGGCATTTCACTGCAAGATTTTAAACATGCCCTGATATTTTGACAGAACGTAGAGGAATCGTGTCCGTTTCAGAAAATATATGGTCTTGGAAAGGTTAAACTTAAAATAAAATGGCCAGGTAGGCTTGAAAAAACACAAATTTAGTAGAAAACCTAAAAGAAATTAATTAGTGATTTCACACCTTAAGGCAAAAAAATTCAAAATTATCTTTTGTTGCTATCATGTTCAAATTAGCTTAACTATGTCACAACAGACACAGAGTGACATTTTTTATACAAAGATGTAACAAAATGCATTGTGGTGTCAGATTACATGGTCAAAATGCATGTTATGTAATATTGCTCCCAAACACTGGATATACATGGACACAGGGTATTGCAACTCATTTTATTTTTGTTTATGACAAGTATTGGGAATATGTTATTGAATGTGTTTTTGCAGTAGAAGGGCATATAATATTGAAAATATGGTTGATATTAAGAATTAAAAAAAAGTCATCATGTGGCAGTTTGTCGACTTCAAATATAGAATATGGTGATATCATGATTGGATTTTTTTCAATCCTGCAAATTTTTCATGGTAAATTTTCATACTTTCAGTTAGAATACATGTACAATGTACTAATACAATAATATAAGGCTATGGAAAGCAGTTTTAATTGAAAATTATGTAGTAAAAACCTGGTAATTTGAGTGTTCCCCCAAAAAATATTTTGACTGCTTAGCATTTTCTGTGAATTTTTCAAATTGTCAATTTGGATTTCATGTTTTAGAGTATTATTTGGCTGTAACAGTACATTTGAACATCCAACTTACTTAAACAGTGGGAAAAATGATGTGGAAATATATATTTATTGAGTTTTGGGAGAAATTATTGGTGTGTAGCATAAGAAATTCCAATACTTGAATATCAATAAATCATATTTTTGGAAATTTGATGGAATTAGAAGGAATTTCAACTAAAGATCTACATACACAAACTTATTTTATGTCTTAAACTACATAATTTATGGGGCAAAAGCATGAATTAAAAAAATTAAGAATGATATGAACTCATTTTATGGGACCCAAAAAAAAGGGGGGGGGGGGGGTAAATGCAAACATTTCATAGTATTTAGCTATTAAGTATACAACTGAGGCATATATATGTGTTAAAATTGCTTATTATGTTAGAAATTAGCTTAATAACTGTAATATACAAGAGAATAGGTAAGTTTTGGTATATTACACAATCTGAACTCAACAGCTGTAAATGGAGATATTTTCATTAACAATCTTCAAGGGGGTACCTTTGCATTTGAACACTTATGCTTGTAAATATCAGACAGCTACATACCTTATGAGGTTTTTTTGGGGTTCTTATTGCCTAAGGAATAGAAATTAGGCCAACAAATGGATAAAGAAACAAGTCTGTTTGCTCTTTCGGTGTCAAACCACTAATTCAACAATCAGAGCTTAGAACATATACGAAAGTAGTCCCTTTTCAAGGAAAAAGTTCCTTTCACTTTGTAACATTGTGAAAACTACTGAATGGAATGGACTAATTAAAATTGATAATTCAAGTTAAATATATAGGGATTATTGTGAGCCCAAATTTGATGGACTTAGTTGTATTTTAATACCTCTATGGATGATTGTATTCATGACCTATAAATACTGAATTTCTTAGGGATGACCGAGCTATTTTTAGAGTAAGTGTTTTCCGTAGCACGGCATTTCACTGCAAGATTTTAAACATGCCCTGATATTTTGACAGAACGTAGAGGAATCGTGTCCGTTTCAGAAAATATATGGTCTTGGAAAGGTTAAACTTAAAATAAAATGGCCAGGTAGGCTTGAAAAAACACAAATTTAGTAGAAAACCTAAAAGAAATTAATTAGTGATTTCACACCTTAAGGCAAAAAAATTCAAAATTATCTTTTGTTGCTATCATGTTCAAATTAGCTTAACTATGTCACAACAGACACAGAGTGACATTTTTTATACAAAGATGTAACAAAATGCATTGTGGTGTCAGATTACATGGTCAAAATGCATGTTATGTAATATTGCTCCCAAACACTGGATATACATGGACACAGGGTATTGCAACTCATTTTATTTTTGTTTATGACAAGTATTGGGAATATGTTATTGAATGTGTTTTTGCAGTAGAAGGCATATAATATTGAAAATATGGTTGATATTAAGAATTAAAAAAAAGTCATCATGTGGCAGTTTGTCGACTTCAAATATAGAATATGGTGATATCATGATTGTATTTTTTTCAATCCTGCAAATTTTTCATGGTAAATTTTCATACTTTCAGTTAGAATACATGTACAATGTACTAATACAATAATATAAGGCTATGGAAAGCAGTTTTAATTGAAAATTATGTAGTAAAAACCTGGTAATTTGAGTGTTCCCCCAAAAAATATTTTGACTGCTTAGCATTTTCTGTGAATTTTTCAAATTGTCAATTTGGATTTCATGTTTTAGAGTATTATTTGGCTGTAACAGTACATTTGAACATCCAACTTACTTAAACAGTGGGAAAAATGATGTGGAAATATATATTTATTGAGTTTTGGGAGAAATTATTGGTGTGTAGCATAAGAAATTCCAATACTTGAATATCAATAAATCATATTTTTGGAAATTTGATGGAATTAGAAGGAATTTCAACTAAAGATCTACATACACAAACTTATTTTATGTCTTAAACTACATAATTTATGGGGCAAAAGCATGAATTAAAAAAATTAAGAATGATATGAACTCATTTTATGGGACAAATAAAATGGGGGGGGGGGGTAAATGCAAACATTTCAGAGTATTTAGCTATTAAGTATACAACTGAGGCATATATATGTGTTAAAATTGCTTATTATGTTAGAAATTAGCTTAATAAATGTAATATACAAGAGAATAGGTAAGTTTTGGTATATTACACAATCTGAACTCAACAGCTGTAAATGGAGATATTTTCATTAACAATCTTCAAGGGGGTACCTTTGCATTTGAACACTTATGCTTGTAAATATCAGACAGCTACATACCTTATGAGGTTTTTTGGGGGTTCTTATTGCCTAAGGAATAGAAATTAGGCCAACAAATGGATAAAGAAACAAGTTTGTTTGCTCTTTCGGTGTCAAACCACTAATTCAACAATCAGTGCTTAGAACATATACGAAAGTAGTCCCTTTTCAAGGAAAAAGTTCCTTTCACTTTGTAACATTGTGAAAACTACTGAATGGAATGGACTAATTAAAATTGATAATTCAAGTTAAATATATAGGGATTATTGTGAGCCCAAATTTGATGGACTTAGTTGTATTTTAATACCTCTATGGATGATTGTATTCATGACCTATAAATACTGAATTTCTTAGGGATGACCGAGCTATTTTTAGAGTAAGTGTTTTCCGTAGCACGGCATTTCACTGCAAGATTTTAAACATGCCCTGATATTTTGACAGAACGTAGAGGAATCGTGTCCGTTTCAGAAAATATATGGTCTTGGAAAGGTTAAACTTAAAATAAAATGGCCAGGTAGGCTTGAAAAAACACAAATTTAGTAGAAAACCTAAAAGAAATTAATTAGTGATTTCACACCTTAAGGCAAAAAAATTCAAAATTATCTTTTGTTGCTATCATGTTCAAATTAGCTTAACTATGTCACAACAGACACAGAGTGACATTTTTTATACAAAGATGTAACAAAATGCATTGTGGTGTCAGATTACATGGTCAAAATGCATGTTATGTAATATTGCTCCCAAACACTGGATATACATGGACACAGGGTATTGCAACTCATTTTATTTTTGTTTATGACAAGTATTGGGAATATGTTATTGAATGTGTTTTTGCAGTAGAAGGGCATATAATATTGAAAATATGGTTGATATTAAGAATTAAAAAAAAGTCATCATGTGGCAGTTTGTCGATTTCAAATATAGAATATGGTGATATCATGATTGGATTTTTTTCAATCCTGCAAATTTTTCATGGTAAATTTTCATACTTTCAGTTAGAATACATGTACAATGTACTAATACAATAATATAAGGCTATGGAAAGCAGTTTTAATTGAAAATTATGTAGTAAAAACCTGGTAATTTGAGTGTTCCCCCAAAAAATATTTTGACTGCTTAGCATTTTCTGTGAATTTTTCAAATTGTCAATTTGGATTTCATGTTTTAGAGTATTATTTGGCTGTAACAGTACATTTGAGCATCCAACTTACTTAAACAGTGGGAAAAATGATGTGGAAATATATATTTATTGAGTTTTGGGAGAAATTATTGGTGTGTAGCATAAGAAATTCCAATACTTGAATATCAATAAATCATATTTTTGGAAATTTGATGGAATTAGAAGGAATTTCAACTAAAGATCTACATACACAAACTTATTTTATGTCTTAAACTACATAATTTATGGGGCAAAAGCATGAATTAAAAAAATTAAGAATGATATGAACTCATTTTATGGGACCCAAAAAAAAGGGGGGGGGGGGTAAATGCAAACATTTCATAGTATTTAGCTATTAAGTATACAACTGAGGCATATATATGTGTTAAAATTGCTTATTATGTTAGAAATTAGCTTAATAACTGTAATATACAAGAGAATAGGTAAGTTTTGGTATATTACACAATCTGAACTCAACAGCTGTAAATGGAGATATTTTCATTAACAATCTTCAAGGGGGTACCTTTGCATTTGAACACTTATGCTTGTAAATATCAGACAGCTACATACCTTATGAGGTTTTTTTGGGGTTCTTATTGCCTAAGGAATAGAAATTAGGCCAACAAATGGATAAAGAAACAAGTTTGTTTGCTCTTTCGGTGTCAAACCACTAATTCAACAATCAGAGCTTAGAACATATACGAAAGTAGTCCCTTTTCAAGGAAAAAGTTCCTTTCACTTTGTAACATTGTGAAAACTACTGAATGGAATGGACTAATTAAAATTGATAATTCAAGTTAAATATATAGGGATTATTGTGAGCCCAAATTTGATGGACTTAGTTGTATTTTAATACCTCTATGGATGATTGTATTCATGACCTATAAATACTGAATTTCTTAGGGATGACCGAGCTATTTTTAGAGTAAGTGTTTTCCGTAGCACGGCATTTCACTGCAAGATTTTAAACATGCCCTGATATTTTGACAGAACGTAGAGGAATCGTGTCCGTTTCAGAAAATATATGGTCTTGGAAAGGTTAAACTTAAAATAAAATGGCCAGGTAGGCTTGAAAAAACACAAATTTAGTAGAAAACCTAAAAGAAATTAATTAGTGATTTCACACCTTAAGGCAAAAAAATTCAAAATTATCTTTTGTTGCTATCATGTTCAAATTAGCTTAACTATGTCACAACAGACACAGAGTGACATTTTTTATACAAAGATGTAACAAAATGCATTGTGGTGTCAGATTACATGGTCAAAATGCATGTTATGTAATATTGCTCCCAAACACTGGATATACATGGACACAGGGTATTGCAACTCATTTTATTTTTGTTTATGACAAGTATTGGGAATATGTTATTGAATGTGTTTTTGCAGTAGAAGGCATATAATATTGAAAATATGGTTGATATTAAGAATTAAAAAAAAGTCATCATGTGGCAGTTTGTCGACTTCAAATATAGAATATGGTGATATCATGATTGTATTTTTTTCAATCCTGCAAATTTTTCATGGTAAATTTTCATACTTTCAGTTAGAATACATGTACAATGTACTAATACAATAATATAAGGCTATGGAAAGCAGTTTTAATTGAAAATTATGTAGTAAAAACCTGGTAATTTGAGTGTTCCCCCAAAAAATATTTTGACTGCTTAGCATTTTCTGTGAATTTTTCAAATTGTCAATTTGGATTTCATGTTTTAGAGTATTATTTGGCTGTAACAGTACATTTGAACATCCAACTTACTTAAACAGTGGGAAAAATGATGTGGAAATATATATTTATTGAGTTTTGGGAGAAATTATTGGTGTGTAGCATAAGAAATTCCAATACTTGAATATCAATAAATCATATTTTTGGAAATTTGATGGAATTAGAAGGAATTTCAACTAAAGATCTACATACACAAACTTATTTTATGTCTTAAACTACATAATTTATGGGGCAAAAGCATGAATTAAAAAAATTAAGAATG
This sequence comes from Bathymodiolus brooksi, assembly GCA_963680875.1. Lineage (NCBI taxonomy): Eukaryota > Metazoa > Mollusca > Bivalvia > Mytilida > Modiolidae > Bathymodiolus > Bathymodiolus brooksi. Next base: position 31,423,937 of record OY804578.1, read on the forward strand.
ATATGAACTCATTTTATGGGACAAATAAAATGGGGGGGGGGGGGGGGTAAATGCAAACATTTCAGAGTATTTAGCTATTAAGTATACAACTGAGGCATATATATGTGTTAAAATTGCTTATTATGTTAGAAATTAGCTTAATAAATGTAATATACAAGAGAATAGGTAAGTTTTGGTATATTACACAATCTGAACTCAACAGCTGTAAATGGAGATATTTTCATTAACAATCTTCAAGGGGGTACCTTTGCATTTGAACACTTATGCTTGTAAATATCAGACAGCTACATACCTTATGAGGTTTTTTGGGGGTTCTTATTGCCTAAGGAATAGAAATTAGGCCAACAAATGGATAAAGAAACAAGTTTGTTTGCTCTTTCGGTGTCAAACCACTAATTCAACAATCAGTGCTTAGAACATATACGAAAGTAGTCCCTTTTCAAGGAAAAAGTTCCTTTCACTTTGTAACATTGTGAAAACTACTGAATGGAATGGACTAATTAAAATTGATAATTCAAGTTAAATATATAGGGATTATTGTGAGCCCAAATTTGATGGACTTAGTTGTATTTTAATACCTCTATGGATGATTGTATTCATGACCTATAAATACTGAATTTCTTAGGGATGACCGAGCTATTTTTAGAGTAAGTGTTTTCCGTAGCACGGCATTTCACTGCAAGATTTTAAACATGCCCTGATATTTTGACAGAACGTAGAGGAATCGTGTCCGTTTCAGAAAATATATGGTCTTGGAAAGGTTAAACTTAAAATAAAATGGCCAGGTAGGCTTGAAAAAACACAAATTTAGTAGAAAACCTAAAAGAAATTAATTAGTGATTTCACACCTTAAGGCAAAAAAATTCAAAATTATCTTTTGTTGCTATCATGTTCAAATTAGCTTAACTATGTCACAACAGACACAGAGTGACATTTTTTATACAAAGATGTAACAAAATGCATTGTGGTGTCAGATTACATGGTCAAAATGCATGTTATGTAATATTGCTCCCAAACACTGGATATACATGGACACAGGGTATTGCAACTCATTTTATTTTTGTTTATGACAAGTATTGGGAATATGTTATTGAATGTGTTTTTGCAGTAGAAGGGCATATAATATTGAAAATATGGTTGATATTAAGAATTAAAAAAAAGTCATCATGTGGCAGTTTGTCGATTTCAAATATAGAATATGGTGATATCATGATTGGATTTTTTTCAATCCTGCAAATTTTTCATGGTAAATTTTCATACTTTCAGTTAGAATACATGTACAATGTACTAATACAATAATATAAGGCTATGGAAAGCAGTTTTAATTGAAAATTATGTAGTAAAAACCTGGTAATTTGAGTGTTCCCCCAAAAAATATTTTGACTGCTTAGCATTTTCTGTGAATTTTTCAAATTGTCAATTTGGATTTCATGTTTTAGAGTATTATTTGGCTGTAACAGTACATTTGAACATCCAACTTACTTAAACAGTGGGAAAAATGATGTGGAAATATATATTTATTGAGTTTTGGGAGAAATTATTGGTGTGTAGCATAAGAAATTCCAATACTTGAATATCAATAAATCATATTTTTGGAAATTTGATGGAATTAGAAGGAATTTCAACTAAAGATCTACATACACAAACTTATTTTATGTCTTAAACTACATAATTTATGGGGCAAAAGCATGAATTAAAAAAATTAAGAATGATATGAACTCATTTTATGGGACAAATAAAATGGGGGGGGGGGGGGGTAAATGCAAACATTTCAGAGTATTTAGCTATTAAGTATACAACTGAGGCATATATATGTGTTAAAATTGCTTATTATGTTAGAAATTAGCTTAATAAATGTAATATACAAGAGAATAGGTAAGTTTTGGTATATTACACAATCTGAACTCAACAGCTGTAAATGGAGATATTTTCATTAACAATCTTCAAGGGGGTACCTTTGCATTTGAACACTTATGCTTGTAAATATCAGACAGCTACATACCTTATGAGGTTTTTTGGGGGTTCTTATTGCCTAAGGAATAGAAATTAGGCCAACAAATGGATAAAGAAACAAGTTTGTTTGCTCTTTCGGTGTCAAACCACTAATTCAACAATCAGTGCTTAGAACATATACGAAAGTAGTCCCTTTTCAAGGAAAAAGTTCCTTTCACTTTGTAACATTGTGAAAACTACTGAATGGAATGGACTAATTAAAATTGATAATTCAAGTTAAATATATAGGGATTATTGTGAGCCCAAATTTGATGGACTTAGTTGTATTTTAATACCTCTATGGATGATTGTATTCATGACCTATAAATACTGAATTTCTTAGGGATGACCGAGCTATTTTTAGAGTAAGTGTTTTCCGTAGCACGGCATTTCACTGCAAGATTTTAAACATGCCCTGATATTTTGACAGAACGTAGAGGAATCGTGTCCGTTTCAGAAAATATATGGTCTTGGAAAGGTTAAACTTAAAATAAAATGGCCAGGTAGGCTTGAAAAAACACAAATTTAGTAGAAAACCTAAAAGAAATTAATTAGTGATTTCACACCTTAAGGCAAAAAAATTCAAAATTATCTTTTGTTGCTATCATGTTCAAATTAGCTTAACTATGTCACAACAGACACAGAGTGACATTTTTTATACAAAGATGTAACAAAATGCATTGTGGTGTCAGATTACATGGTCAAAATGCATGTTATGTAATATTGCTCCCAAACACTGGATATACATGGACACAGGGTATTGCAACTCATTTTATTTTTGTTTATGACAAGTATTGGGAATATGTTATTGAATGTGTTTTTGCAGTAGAAGGGCATATAATATTGAAAATATGGTTGATATTAAGAATTAAAAAAAAGTCATCATGTGGCAGTTTGTCGATTTCAAATATAGAATATGGTGATATCATGATTGGATTTTTTTCAATCCTGCAAATTTTTCATGGTAAATTTTCATACTTTCAGTTAGAATACATGTACAATGTACTAATAAAATAATATAAGGCTATGGAAAGCAGTTTTAATTGAAAATTATGTAGTAAAAACCTGGTAATTTGAGTGTTCCCAGAAAAAATATTTTGACTGCTTAGCATTTTCTGTGAATTTTTCAAATTGTCAATTTGGATTTCATGTTTTAGAGTATTATTTGGCTGTAACAGTACATTTGAACATCCAACTTACTTAAACAGTGGGAAAAATGATGTGGAAATATATATTTATTGAGTTTTGGGAGAAATTATTGGTGTGTAGCATAAGAAATTCCAATACTTGAATACCAATAAATCATATTTTTGGAAATTTGATGGAATTAGAAGGAATTTCAACTAAAGATCTACATACACAAACTTATTTTATGTCTTAAACTACATAATTTATGGGGCAAAAGCATGAATTAAAAACATTAAGAATGATATGAACTCATTTTATGGGACAAAAGAAAAGGGGGGGGGGGGGTAAATGCAAACATTTCATAGTATTTAGCTATTAAGTATACAACTGAGGCATATATATGTGTTAAAATTGCTTATTATGTTAGAAATTAGCTTAATAACTGTAATATACAAGAGAATAGGTAAGTTTTGGTATATTACACAATCTGAACTCAACAGCTCTAAATGGAGATATTTTCATTAAAAATCTTCAAGGGGGTACCTTTGCATTTGAACACTTATGCTTGTAAATATCAGACAGCTACATACCTTATGAGGTTTTTTTGGGGTTCTTATTGCCTAAGGAATAGAAATTAGGCCAACAAATGGATAAAGAAACAAGTTTGTTTGCTCTTTCGGTGTCAAACCACTAATTCAACAATCAGAGCTTAGAACATATACGAAAGTAGTCCCTTTTCAAGGAAAAAGTTCCTTTCACTTTGTAACATTGTGAAAACTACTGAATGGAATGGACTAATTAAAATTGATAATTCAAGTTAAATATATAGGGATTATTGTGAGCCCAAATTTGATGGACTTAGTTGTATTTTAATACCTCTATGGATGATTGTATTCATGACCTATAAATACTGAATTTCTTAGGGATGACCGAGCTATTTTTAGAGTAAGTGTTTTCCGTAGCACGGCATTTCACTGCAAGATTTTAAACATGCCCTGATATTTTGACAGAACGTAGAGGAATCGTGTCCGCTTCAGAAAATATATGGTCTTGGAAAGGTTAAACTTAAAATAAAATGGCCAGGTAGGCTTGAAAAAACACAAATTTAGTAGAAAACCTAAAAGAAATTAATTAGTGATTTCACACCTTAAGGCAAAAAAATTCAAAATTATCTTTTGTTGCTATCATGTTCAAATTAGCTTAACTATGTCACAACAGACACAGAGTGACATTTTTTATACAAAGATGTAACAAAATGCATTGTGGTGTCAGATTACATGGTCAAAATGCATGTTATGTAATATTGCTCCCAAACACTGGATATACATGGACACAGGGTATTGCAACTCATTTTATTTTTGTTTATGACAAGTATTGGGAATATGTTATTGAATGTGTTTTTGCAGTAGAAGGGCATATAATATTGAAAATATGGTTGATATTAAGAATTAAAAAAAAGTCATCATGTGGCAGTTTGTCGATTTCAAATATAGAATATGGTGATATCATGATTGGATTTTTTTCAATCCTGCAAATTTTTCATGGTAAATTTTCATACTTTCAGTTAGAATACATGTACAATGTACTAATACAATAATATAAGGCTATGGAAAGCAGTTTTAATTGAAAATTATGTAGTAAAAACCTGGTAATTTGAGTGTTCCCCCAAAAAATATTTTGACTGCTTAGCATTTTCTGTGAATTTTTCAAATTGTCAATTTGGATTTCATGTTTTAGAGTATTATTTGGCTGTAACAGTACATTTGAGCATCCAACTTACTTAAACAGTGGGAAAAATGATGTGGAAATATATATTTATTGAGTTTTGGGAGAAATTATTGGTGTGTAGCATAAGAAATTCCAATACTTGAATATCAATAAATCATATTTTTGGAAATTTGATGGAATTAGAAGGAATTTCAACTAAAGATCTACATACACAAACTTATTTTATGTCTTAAACTACATAATTTATGGGGCAAAAGCATGAATTAAAAAAATTAAGAATGATATGAACTCATTTTATGGGACAAAAGAAAAGGGGGGGGGGTAAATGCAAACATTTCATAGTATTTAGCTATTAAGTATACAACTGAGGCATATATATGTGTTAAAATTGCTTATTATGTTAGAAATTAGCTTAATAACTGTAATATACAAGAGAATAGGTAAGTTTTGGTATATTACACAATCTGAACTCAACAGCTGTAAATGGAGATATTTTCATTAACAATCTTCAAGGGGGTACCTTTGCATTTGAACACTTATGCTTGTAAATATCAGACAGCTACATACCTTATGAGGTTTTTTTTGGGGTTCTTATTGCCTAAGGAATAGAAATTAGGCCAACAAATGGATAAAGAAACAAGTTTGTTTGCTCTTTCGGTGTCAAACCACTAATTCAACAATCAGAGCTTAGAACATATACGAAAGTAGTCCCTTTTCAAGGAAAAAGTTCCTTTCACTTTGTAACATTGTGAAAACTACTGAATGGAATGGACTAATTAAAATTGATAATTCAAGTTAAATATATAGGGATTATTGTGAGCCCAAATTTGATGGACTTAGTTGTATTTTAATACCTCTATGGATGATTGTATTCATGACCTATAAATACTGAATTTCTTAGGGATGACCGAGCTATTTTTAGAGTAAGTGTTTTCCGTAGCACGGCATTTCACTGCAAGATTTTAAATATGCCCTGATATTTTGACAGAACGTAGAGGAATCGTGTCCGTTTCAGAAAATATATGGTCTTGGAAAGGTTAAACTTAAAATAAAATGGCCAGGTAGGCTTGAAAAAACACAAATTTAGTAGAAAACCTAAAAGAAATTAATTAGTGATTTCACACCTTAAGGCAAAAAAATTCAAAATTATCTTTTGTTGCTATCATGTTCAAATTAGCTTAACTATGTCACAACAGACACAGAGTGACATTTTTTATACAAAGATGTAACAAAATGCATTGTGGTGTCAGATTACATGGTCAAAATGCATGTTATGTAATATTGCTCCCAAACACTGGATATACATGGACACAGGGTATTGCAACTCATTTTATTTTTGTTTATGACAAGTATTGGGAATATGTTATTGAATGTGTTTTTGCAGTAGAAGGGCATATAATATTGAAAATATGGTTGATATTAAGAATTAAAAAAAAGTCATCATGTGGCAGTTTGTCGATTTCAAATATAGAATATGGTGATATCATGATTGGATTTTTTTCAATCCTGCAAATTGTTCATGGTAAATTTTCATACTTTCAGTTAGAATACATGTACAATGTACTAATACAATAATATAAGGCTATGGAAAGCAGTTTTAATTGAAAATTATGTAGTAAAAACCTGGTAATTTGAGTGTTCCCCCAAAAAATATTTTGACTGCTTAGCATTTTCTGTGAATTTTTCAAATTGTCAATTTGGATTTCATGTTTTAGAGTATTATTTGGCTGTAACAGTACATTTGAGCATCCAACTTACTTAAACAGTGGGAAAAATGATGTGGAAATATATATTTATTGAGTTTTGGGAGAAATTATTGGTGTGTAGCATAAGAAATTCCAATACTTGAATATCAATAAATCATATTTTTGGAAATTTGATGGAATTAGAAGGAATTTCAACTAAAGATCTACATACACAAACTTATTTTATGTCTTAAACTACATAATTTATGGGGCAAAAGCATGAATTAAAAAAATTAAGAATGATATGAACTCATTTTATGGGACAAAAAAAAGGGGGGGGGGTAAATGCAAACATTTCATAGTATTTAGCTATTAAGTATACAACTGAGGCATATATATGTGTTAAAATTGCTTATTATGTTAGAAATTAGCTTAATAACTGTAATATACAAGAGAATAGGTAAGTTTTGGTATATTACACAATCTGAACTCAACAGCTGTAAATGGAGATATTTTCATTAACAATCTTCAAGGGGGTACCTTTGCATTTGAACACTTATGCTTGTAAATATCAGACAGCTACATACCTTATGAGGTTTTTTTTGGGGTTCTTATTGCCTAAGGAATAGAAATTAGGCCAACAAATGGATAAAGAAACAAGTTTGTTTGCTCTTTCGGTGTCAAACCACTAATTCAACAATCAGAGCTTACAACATATACGAAAGTAGTCCCTTTTCAAGGAAAAAGTTCCTTTCACTTTGTAACATTGTGAAAACTACTGAATGGAATGGACTAATTAAAATTGATAATTCAAGTTAAATATATAGGGATTATTGTGAGCCCAAATTTGATGGACTTAGTTGTATTTTAATACCTCTATGGATGATTGTATTCATGACCTATAAATACTGAATTTCTTAGGGATGACCGAGCTATTTTTAGAGTAAGTGTTTTCCGTAGCACGGCATTTCACTGCAAGATTTTAAATATGCCCTGATATTTTGACAGAACGTAGAGGAATCGTGTCCGTTTCAGAAAATATATGGTCTTGGAAAGGTTAAACTTAAAATAAAATGGCCAGGTAGGCTTGAAAAAACACAAATTTAGTAGAAAACCTAAAAGAAATTAATTAGTGATTTCACACCTTAAGGCAAAAAAATTCAAAATTATCTTTTGTTGCTATCATGTTCAAATTAGCTTAACTATGTCACAACAGACACAGAGTGACATTTTTTATACAAAGATGTAACAAAATGCATTGTGGTGTCAGATTACATGGTCAAAATGCATGTTATGTAATATTGCTCCCAAACACTGGATATACATGGACACAGGGTATTGCAACTCATTTTATTTTTGTTTATGACAAGTATTGGGAATATGTTATTGAATGTGTTTTTGCAGTAGAAGGGCATATAATATTGAAAATATGGTTGATATTAAGAATTAAAAAAAAGTCATCATGTGGCAGTTTGTCGATTTCAAATATAGAATATGGTGATATCATGATTGGATTTTTTTCAATCCTGCAAATTGTTCATGGTAAATTTTCATACTTTCAGTTAGAATACATGTACAATGTACTAATAAAATAATATAAGGCTATGGAAAGCAGTTTTAATTGAAAATTATGTAGTAAAAACCTGGTAATTTGAGTGTTCCCAGAAAAAATATTTTGACTGCTTAGCATTTTCTGTGAATTTTTCAAATTGTCAATTTGGATTTCATGTTTTAGAGTATTATTTGGCTGTAACAGTACATTTGAACATCCAACTTACTTAAACAGTGGGAAAAATGATGTGGAAATATATATTTATTGAGTTTTGGGAGAAATTATTGGTGTGTAGCATAAGAAATTCCAATACTTGAATACCAATAAATCATATTTTTGGAAATTTGATGGAATTAGAAAGAATTTCAACTAAAGATCTACATACACAAACTTATTTTATGTCTTAAACTACATAATTTATGGGGCAAAAGCATGAATTAAAAACATTAAGAATGATATGAACTCATTTTATGGGACAAAAAAAAAGGGGGGGGTAAATGCAAACATTTCATAGTATTTAGCTATTAAGTATACAACTGAGGCATATATATGTGTTAAAATTGCTTATTATGTTAGAAATTAGCTTAATAACTGTAATATACAAGAGAATAGGTAAGTTTTGGTATATTACACAATCTGAACTCAACAGCTGTAAATGGAGATATTTTCATTAACAATCTTCAAGGGGGTACCTTTGCATTTGAACACTTATGCTTGTAAATATCAGACAGCTACATACCTTATGAGGTTTTTTTGGGGTTCTTATTGCCTAAGGAATAGAAATTAGGCCAACAAATGGATAAAGAAACAAGTTTGTTTGCACTTTCGGTGTCAAACCACTAATTCAACAATCAGAGCTTAGAACATATACGAAAGTAGTCCCTTTTCAAGGAAAAAGTTCCTTTCACTTTGTAACATTGTGAAAACTACTGAATGGAATGGACTAATTAAAATTGATAATTCAAGTTAAATATATAGGGATTATTGTGAGCCCAAATTTGATGGACTTAGTTGTATTTTAATACCTCTATGGATGATTGTATTCATGACCTATAAATACTGAATTTCTTAGGGATGACCGAGCTATTTTTAGAGTAAGTGTTTTCCGTAGCACGGCATTTCACTGCAAGATTTTAAACATGCCCTGATATTTTGACAGAGCGTAGAGGAATTGTGTCCGTTTCAGAAAATATATGGTCTTGGAAAGGTTAAACTTAAAATAAAATGGCCAGGTAGGCTTGAAAAAACACAAATTTAGTAGAAAACCTAAAAGAAATTAATTAGTGATTTCACACCTTAAGGCAAAAAAATTCAAAATTATCTTTTGTTGCTATCATGTTCAAATTAGCTTAACTATGTCACAACAGACACAGAGTGACATTTTTTATACAAAGATGTAACAAAATGCATTGTGGTGTCAGATTACATGGTCAAAATGCATGTTATGTAATATTGCTCCCAAACACTGGATATACATGGACACAGGGTATTGCAACTCATTTTATTTTTGTTTATGACAAGTATTGGGAATATGTTATTGAATGTGTTTTTGCAGTAGAAGGGCATATAATATTGAAAATATGGTTGATATTAAGAATTAAAAAAAAGTCATCATGTGGCAGTTTGTCGATTTCAAATATAGAATATGGTGATATCATTATTGGATTTTTTTCAATCCTGCAAATTTTTCATGGTAAATTTTCATACTTTCAGTTAGAATACATGTACAATGTACTAATACAATAATATAAGGCTATGGAAAGCAGTTTTAATTGAAAATTATGTAGTAAAAACCTGGTAATTTGAGTGTTCCCCCAAAAAATATTTTGACTGCTTAGCATTTTCTGTGAATTTTTCAAATTGTCAATTTGGATTTCATGTTTTAGAGTATTATTTGGCTGTAACAGTACATTTGAGCATCCAACTTACTTAAACAGTGGGAAAAATGATGTGGAAATATATATTTATTGAGTTTTGGGAGAAATTATTGGTGTGTAGCATAAGAAATTCCAATACTTGAATATCAATAAATCATATTTTTGGAAATTTGATGGAATTAGAAGGAATTTCAACTAAAGATCTACATACACAAACTTATTTTATGTCTTAAACTACATAATTTATGCGGCAAAAGCATGAATTAAAAAAATTAAGAATGATATGAACTCATTTTATGGGGGAAAAAAAAGGGGGGGGGGTAAATGCAAACATTTCATAGTATTTAGCTATTAAGTATACAACTGAGGCATATATATGTGTTAAAATTGCTTATTATGTTAGAAATTAGCTTAATAACTGTAATATACAAGAGAATAGGTAAGTTTTGGTATATTACACAATCTGAACTCAACAGCTGTAAATGGAGATATTTTCATTAACAATCTTCAAGGGGGTACCTTTGCATTTGAACACTTATGCTTGTAAATATCAGACAGCTACATACCTTATGAGGTTTTTTTGGGGTTCTTATTGCCTAAGGAATAGAAATTAGGCCAACAAATGGATAAAGAAACAAGTTTGTTTGCTCTTTCGGTGTCAAACCACTAATTCAACAATCAGAGCTTAGAACATATACGAAAGTAGTCCCTTTTCAAGGAAAAAGTTCCTTTCACTTTGTAACATTGTGAAAACTACTGAATGGAATGGACTAATTAAAATTGATAATTCAAGTTAAATATATAGGGATTATTGTGAGCCCAAATTTGATGGACTTAGTTGTATTTTAATACCTCTATGGATGATTGTATTCATGACCTATAAATACTGAATTTCTTAGGGATGACCGAGCTATTTTTAGAGTAAGTGTTTTCCGTAGCACGACATTTCACTGCAAGATTTTAAACATGCCTGATATTTTGACAGAACGTAGAGGAATCGTGTCCGTTTCAGAAAATATTTGGTCTTGGAAAGGTTAAACTTAAGATAAAATGGCCAGGTAGGCTTGAAAAAACACAAATTTAGTAGAAAACCTAAAAGAAATTAATTAGTGATTTCACACCTTAAGGCAAAAAAATTCTAAATTATCTTTTGTTGCTATCATGTTCAAATTAGCTTAACTATGTCACAACAGACACAGAGTGACATTTTTTATACAAAGATGTAACAAAATGTATTGTGGTGTCAGATTACATGGTCAAAATGCATGTTATGTAATATTGCTCCCAAACACTGGATATACATGGACACAGGGTATTGCAACTCATTTTATTTTTGTTTATGACAAGTATTGGGAATATGTTATTGAATGTGTTTTTGCAGTAGAAGGGCATATAATATTGAAAATATGGTTGATATTAAGAATTAAAAAAAAGTCATCATGTGGCAGTTTGTCGACTTCAAATATAGAATATGGTGATATCATGATTGGATTTTTTTCAATCCTGCAAATTTTTCATGGTAAATTTTCATACTTTCAGTTAGAATACATGTACAATGTACTAATAAAATAATATAAGGCTATGGAAAGCAGTTTTAATTGTAAATTATGTAGTAAAAACCTGGTAATTTGAGTGTTCCCAGAAAAAAATATTTTGACTGCTTAGCATTTTCTGTGAATTTTTCAAATTGTCAATTTGGATTTCATCTTTTAGAGTATTATTTGGCTGTAACAGTACATTTGAACATCCAACTTACTTAAACAGTGGGAAAAATGATGTGGAAATATATATTTATTGAGTTTTGGGAGAAATTATTGGTGTGTAGCATAAGAAATTCCAATACTTGAATACCAATAAATCATATTTTTGGAAATTTGATGGAATTAGAAGGAATTTCAACTAAAGATCTACATACACAAACTTATTTTATGTCTTAAACTACATAATTTATGGGGCAAAAGCATGAATTAAAAACATTAAGAATGATATGAACTCATTTTATGGGACAAAAAAAAAGGGGGGGTAAATGCAAACATTTCATAGTATTTAGCTATTAAGTATACAACTGAGGCATATATATGTGTTAAAATTGCTTATTATGTTAGAAATTAGCTTAATAACTGTAATATACAAGAGAATAGGTAAGTTTTGGTATATTACACAATCTGAACTCAACAGCTGTAAATGGAGATATTTTCATTAACAATCTTCAAGGGGGTACCTTTGCATTTGAACACTTATGCTTGTAAATATCAGACAGCTACATACCTTATGAGGTTTTTTTGGGGTTCTTATTGCCTAAGGAATAGAAATTAGGCCAACAAATGGATAAAGAAACAAGTTTGTTTGCTCTTTCGGTGTCAAACCACTAATTCAACAATCAGAGCTTAGAACATATACGAAAGTAGTCCCTTTTCAAGGAAAAAGTTCCTTTCACTTTGTAACATTGTGAAAACTACTGAATGGAATGGACTAATTAAAATTGATAATTCAAGTTAAATATATAGGGATTATTGTGAGCCCAAATTTGATGGACTTAGTTGTATTTTAATACCTCTATGGATGATTGTATTCATGACCTATAAATACTGAATTTCTTAGGGATGACCGAGCTATTTTTAGAGTAAGTGTTTTCCGTAGCACGGCATTTCACTGCAAGATTTTAAACATGCCCTGATATTTTGACAGAACGTAGAGGAATTGTGTCCGTTTCAGAAAATATATGGTCTTGGAAAGGTTAAACTTAAAATAAAATGGCCAGGTAGGCTTGAAAAAACACAAATTTAGTAGAAAACCTAAAAGAAATTAATTAGTGATTTCACACCTTAAGGCAAAAAAATTCAAAATTATCTTTTGTTGCTATCATGTTCAAATTAGCTTAACTATGTCACAACAGACACAGAGTGACATTTTTTATACAAAGATGTAACAAAATGCATTGTGGTGTCAGATTACATGGTCAAAATGCATGTTATGTAATATTGCTCCCAAACACTGGATATACATGGACACAGGGTATTGCAACTCATTTTATTTTTGTTTATGACAAGTATTGGGAATATGTTATTGAATGTGTTTTTGCAGTAGAAGGGCATATAATATTGAAAATATGGTTGATATTAAGAATTAAAAAAAAGTCATCATGTGGCAGTTTGTCGATTTCAAATATAGAATATGGTGATATCATTATTGGATTTTTTTCAATCCTGCAAATTTTTCATGGTAAATTTTCATACTTTCAGTTAGAATACATGTACAATGTACTAATACAATAATATAAGGCTATGGAAAGCAGTTTTAATTGAAAATTATGTAGTAAAAACCTGGTAATTTGAGTGTTCCCCCAAAAAATATTTTGACTGCTTAGCATTTTCTGTGAATTTTTCAAATTGTCAATTTGGATTTCATGTTTTAGAGTATTATTTGGCTGTAACAGTACATTTGAGCATCCAACTTACTTAAACAGTGGGAAAAATGATGTGGAAATATATATTTATTGAGTTTTGGGAGAAATTATTGGTGTGTAGCATAAGAAATTCCAATACTTGAATATCAATAAATCATATTTTTGGAAATTTGATGGAATTAGAAGGAATTTCAACTAAAGATCTACATACACAAACTTATTTTATGTCTTAAACTACATAATTTATGCGGCAAAAGCATGAATTAAAAAAATTAAGAATGATATGAACTCATTTTATGGGGGAAAAAAAAGGGGGGGGGTAAATGCAAACATTTCATAGTATTTAGCTATTAAGTATACAACTGAGGCATATATATGTGTTAAAATTGCTTATTATGTTAGAAATTAGCTTAATAACTGTAATATACAAGAGAATAGGTAAGTTTTGGTATATTACACAATCTGAACTCAACAGCTGTAAATGGAGATATTTTCATTAACAATCTTCAAGGGGGTACCTTTGCATTTGAACACTTATGCTTGTAAATATCAGACAGCTACATACCTTATGAGGTTTTTTGGGGGTTCTTATTGCCTAAGGAATAGAAATTAGGCCAACAAATGGATAAAGAAACAAGTTTGTTTGCTCTTTCGGTGTCAAACCACTAATTCAACAATCAGAGCTTAGAACATATACGAAAGTAGTCCCTTTTCAAGGAAAAAGTTCCTTTCACTTTGTAACATTGTGAAAACTACTGAATGGAATGGACTAATTAAAATTGATAATTCAAGTTAAATATATAGGGATTATTGTGAGCCCAAATTTGATGGACTTAGTTGTATTTTAATACCTCTATGGATGATTGTATTCATGACCTATAAATACTGAATTTCTTAGGGATGACCGAGCTATTTTTAGAGTAAGTGTTTTCCGTAGCACGGCATTTCACTGCAAGATTTTAAACATGCCCTGATATTTTGACAGAACGTAGAGGAATCGTGTCCGTTTCAGAAAATATTTGGTCTTGGAAAGGTTAAACTTAAGATAAAATGGCCAGGTAGGCTTGAAAAAACACAAATTTAGTAGAAAACCTAAAAGAAATTAATTAGTGATTTCACACCTTAAGGCAAAAAAATTCAAAATTATCTTTTGTTGCTATCATGTTCAAATTAGCTTAACTATGTCACAACAGACACAGAGTGACATTTTTTATACAAAGATGTAACAAAATGTATTGTGGTGTCAGATTACATGGTCAAAATGCATGTTATGTAATATTGCTCCCAAACACTGGATATACATGGACACAGGGTATTGCAACTCATTTTATTTTTGTTTATGACAAGTATTGGGAATATGTTATTGAATGTGTTTTTGCAGTAGAAGGGCATATAATATTGAAAATATGGTTGATATTAAGAATTAAAAAAAAGTCATCATGTGGCAGTTTGTCGACTTCAAATATAGAATATGGTGATATCATGATTGGATTTTTTTCAATCCTGCAAATTTTTCATGGTAAATTTTCATACTTTCAGTTAGAATACATGTACAATGTACTAATAAAATAATATAAGGCTATGGAAAGCAGTTTTAATTGAAAATTATGTAGTAAAAACCTGGTAATTTGAGTGTTCCCAGAAAAAAATATTTTGACTGCTTAGCATTTTCTGTGAATTTTTCAAATTGTCAATTTGGATTTCATCTTTTAGAGTATTATTTGGCTGTAACAGTACATTTGAACATCCAACTTACTTAAACAGTGGGAAAAATGATGTGGAAATATATATTTATTGAGTTTTGGGAGAAATTATTGGTGTGTAGCATAAGAAATTCCAATACTTGAATATCAATAAATCATATTTTTGGAAATTTGATGGAATTAGAAGGAATTTCAACTAAAGATCTACATACACAAACTTATTTTATGTCTTAAACTACATAATTTATGGGGCAAAAGCATGAATTAAAAAAATTAAGAATGATATGAACTCATTTTATGGGACAAAAAAAAAGGGGGGGGGGGGTAAATGCAAACATTTCATAGTATTTAGCTATTAAGTATACAACTGAGGCATATATATGTGTTAAAATTGCTTATTATGTTAGAGATTAGCTTAATAACTGTAATATACAAGAGAATAGGTAAGGTTTGGTATATTACACAATCTGAACTCAACAGCTGTAAATGGAGATATTTTCATTAAAAATCTTCAAGGGGGTACCTTTGCATTTGAACACTTATGCTTGTAAATATCAGACAGCTACATACCTTATGAGGTTTTTTTGGGGGTTCTTATTGCCTAAGGAATAGAAATTAGGCCAACAAATGGATAAAGAAACAAGTTTGTTTGCTCTTTCGGTGTCAAACCACTAATTCAACAATCAGAGCTTAGAAACATATACGAAAGTAATCCCTTTTCAAGGAAAAAGTTCCTTTCACTTTGTAACATTGTGAAAACTACTGAATGGAATGGACTAATTAAAATTGATAATTCAAGTTAAATATATAGGGATTATTGTGAGCCCAAATTTGATGGACTTAGTTGTATTTTAATACCTCTATGGATGATTGTATTCATGACCTATAAATACTGAATTTCTTAGGGATGACCGAGCTATTTTTAGAGTAAGTGTTTTCCGTAGCACGGCATTTCACTGCAAGATTTTAAGCATGCCCTGATATTTTGACAGAACGTAGAGGAATCGTGTCCGCTTCAGAAAATATATGGTCTTGGAAAGGTTAAACTTAAAATAAAATGGCCAGGTAGGCTTGAAAAAACACAAATTTAGTAGAAAACCTAAATGAAATTAATTAGTGATTTCACACCTTAAGGCAAAAAAATTCAAAATTATCTTTTGTTGCTATCATGTTCAAATTAGCTTAACTATGTCACAACAGACACAGAGTGACATTTTTTATACAAAGATGTAACAAAATGCATTGTGGTGTCAGATTACATGGTCAAAATGCATGTTATGTAATATTGCTCCCAAACACTGGATATACATGGACACAGGGTATTGCAACTCATTTTATTTTTGTTTATGACAAGTATTGGGAATATGTTATTGAATGTGTTTTTGCAGTAGAAGGGCATATAATATTGAAAATATGGTTGATATTAAGAATTAAAAAAAAGTCATCATGTGGCAGTTTGTCGATTTCAAATATAGAATATGGTGATATCATGATTGGATTTTTTTCAATCCTGCAAATTTTTCATGGTAAATTTTCATACTTTCAGTTAGAATACATGTACAATGTACTAATAAAATAATATAAGGCTATGAAAAGCAGTTTTAATTGAAAATTATGTAGTAAAAACCTGGTAATTTGAGTGTTCCCCCAAAAAATATTTTGACTGCTTAGCATTTTTTGTGAATTTTTCAAATTGTCAATTTGGATTTCATGTTTTAGAGTATTATTTGGCTGTAACAGTACATTTGAGCATCCAACTTACTTAAACAGTGGGAAAAATGATGTGGAAATATATATTTATTGAGTTTTGGGAGAAATTATTGGTGTGTAGCATAAGAAATTCCAATACTTGAATATCAATAAATCATATTTTTGGAAATTTGATGGAATTAGAAGGAATTTCAACTAAAGATCTACATACACAAACTTATTTTATGTCTTAAACTACATAATTTATGCGGCAAAAGCATGAATTAAAAAAATTAAGAATGATATGAACTCATTTTATGGGGGAAAAAAAAGGGGGGGGGTAAATGCAAACATTTCATAGTATTTAGCTATTAAGTATACAACTGAGGCATATATATGTGTTAAAATTGCTTATTATGTTAGAAATTAGCTTAATAACTGTAATATACAAGAGAATAGGTAAGTTTTGGTATATTACACAATCTGAACTCAACAGCTGTAAATGGAGATATTTTCATTAACAATCTTCAAGGGGGTACCTTTGCATTTGAACACTTATGCTTGTAAATATCAGACAGCTACATACCTTATGAGGTTTTTTGGGGGTTCTTATTGCCTAAGGAATAGAAATTAGGCCAACAAATGGATAAAGAAACAAGTTTGTTTGCTCTTTCGGTGTCAAACCACTAATTCAACAATCAGAGCTTAGAAACATATACGAAAGTAATCCCTTTTCAAGGAAAAAGTTCCTTTCACTTTGTAACATTGTGAAAACTACTGAATGGAATGGACTAATTAAAATTGATAATTCAAGTTAAATATATAGGGATTATTGTGAGCCCAAATTTGATGGACTTAGTTGTATTTTAATACCTCTATGGATGATTGTATTCATGACCTATAAATACTGAATTTCTTAGGGATGACCGAGCTATTTTTAGAGTAAGTGTTTTCCGTAGCACGGCATTTCACTGCAAGATTTTAAGCATGCCCTGATATTTTGACAGAACGTAGAGGAATCGTGTCCGCTTCAGAAAATATATGGTCTTGGAAAGGTTAAACTTAAAATAAAATGGCCAGGTAGGCTTGAAAAAACACAAATTTAGTAGAAAACCTAAATGAAATTAATTAGTGATTTCACACCTTAAGGCAAAAAAATTCAAAATTATCTTTTGTTGCTATCATGTTCAAATTAGCTTAACTATGTCACAACAGACACAGAGTGACATTTTTTATACAAAGATGTAACAAAATGCATTGTGGTGTCAGATTACATGGTCAAAATGCATGTTATGTAATATTGCTCCCAAACACTGGATATACATGGACACAGGGTATTGCAACTCATTTTATTTTTGTTTATGACAAGTATTGGGAATATGTTATTGAATGTGTTTTTGCAGTAGAAGGGCATATAATATTGAAAATATGGTTGATATTAAGAATTAAAAAAAAGTCATCATGTGGCAGTTTGTCGATTTCAAATATAGAATATGGTGATATCATGATTGGATTTTTTTCAATCCTGCAAATTTTTCATGGTAAATTTTCATACTTTCAGTTAGAATACATGTACAATGTACTAATAAAATAATATAAGGCTATGAAAAGCAGTTTTAATTGAAAATTATGTAGTAAAAACCTGGTAATTTGAGTGTTCCCCCAAAAAATATTTTGACTGCTTAGCATTTTTTGTGAATTTTTCAAATTGTCAATTTGGATTTCATGTTTTAGAGTATTATTTGGCTGTAACAGTACATTTGAGCATCCAACTTACTTAAACAGTGGGAAAAATGATGTGGAAATATATATTTATTGAGTTTTGGGAGAAATTATTGGTGTGTAGCATAAGAAATTCCAATACTTGAATATCAATAAATCATATTTTTGGAAATTTGATGGAATTAGAAGGAATTTCAACTAAAGATCTACATACACAAACTTATTTTATGTCTTAAACTACATAATTTATGCGGCAAAAGCATGAATTAAAAAAATTAAGAATGATATGAACTCATTTTATGGGGGAAAAAAAAGGGGGGGGGGGTAAATGCAAACATTTCATAGTATTTAGCTATTAAGTATACAACTGAGGCATATATATGTGTTAAAATTGCTTATTATGTTAGAAATTAGCTTAATAACTGTAATATACAAGAGAATAGGTAAGTTTTGGTATATTACACAATCTGAACTCAACAGCTGTAAATGGAGATATTTTCATTAACAATCTTCAAGGGGGTACCTTTGCATTTGAACACTTATGCTTGTAAATATCAGACAGCTACATACCTTATGAGGTTTTTTGGGGGTTCTTATTGCCTAAGGAATAGAAATTAGGCCAACAAATGGATAAAGAAACAAGTTTGTTTGCTCTTTCGGTGTCAAACCACTAATTCAACAATCAGAGCTTAGAACATATACGAAAGTAGTCCCTTTTCAAGGAAAAAGTTCCTTTCACTTTGTAACATTGTGAAAACTACTGAATGGAATGGACTAATTAAAATTGATAATTCAAGTTAAATATATAGGGATTATTGTGAGCCCAAATTTGATGGACTTAGTTGTATTTTAATACCTCTATGGATGATTGTATTCATGACCTATAAATACTGAATTTCTTAGGGATGACCGAGCTATTTTTAGAGTAAGTGTTTTCCGTAGCACGGCATTTCACTGCAAGATTTTAAACATGCCCTGATATTTTGACAGAACGTAGAGGAATCGTGTCCGTTTCAGAAAATATTTGGTCTTGGAAAGGTTAAACTTAAGATAAAATGGCCAGGTAGGCTTGAAAAAACACAAATTTAGTAGAAAACCTAAAAGAAATTAATTAGTGATTTCACACCTTAAGGCAAAAAAATTCAAAATTATCTTTTGTTGCTATCATGTTCAAATTAGCTTAACTATGTCACAACAGACACAGAGTGACATTTTTTATACAAAGATGTAACAAAATGTATTGTGGTGTCAGATTACATGGTCAAAATGCATGTTATGTAATATTGCTCCCAAACACTGGATATACATGGACACAGGGTATTGCAACTCATTTTATTTTTGTTTATGACAAGTATTGGGAATATGTTATTGAATGTGTTTTTGCAGTAGAAGGGCATATAATATTGAAAATATGGTTGATATTAAGAATTAAAAAAAAGTCATCATGTGGCAGTTTGTCGACTTCAAATATAGAATATGGTGATATCATGATTGGATTTTTTTCAATCCTGCAAATTTTTCATGGTAAATTTTCATACTTTCAGTTAGAATACATGTACAATGTACTAATAAAATAATATAAGGCTATGGAAAGCAGTTTTAATTGAAAATTATGTAGTAAAAACCTGGTAATTTGAGTGTTCCCAGAAAAAAATATTTTGACTGCTTAGCATTTTCTGTGAATTTTTCAAATTGTCAATTTGGATTTCATCTTTTAGAGTATTATTTGGCTGTAACAGTACATTTGAACATCCAACTTACTTAAACAGTGGGAAAAATGATGTGGAAATATATATTTATTGAGTTTTGGGAGAAATTATTGGTGTGTAGCATAAGAAATTCCAATACTTGAATATCAATAAATCATATTTTTGGAAATTTGATGGAATTAGAAGGAATTTCAACTAAAGATCTACATACACAAACTTATTTTATGTCTTAAACTACATAATTTATGGGGCAAAAGCATGAATTAAAAAAATTAAGAATGATATGAACTCATTTTATGGGACAAAAAAAAAGGGGGGGGGGGGTAAATGCAAACATTTCATAGTATTTAGCTATTAAGTATACAACTGAGGCATATATATGTGTTAAAATTGCTTATTATGTTAGAGATTAGCTTAATAACTGTAATATACAAGAGAATAGGTAAGGTTTGGTATATTACACAATCTGAACTCAACAGCTGTAAATGGAGATATTTTCATTAAAAATCTTCAAGGGGGTACCTTTGCATTTGAACACTTATGCTTGTAAATATCAGACAGCTACATACCTTATGAGGTTTTTTTGGGGGTTCTTATTGCCTAAGGAATAGAAATTAGGCCAACAAATGGATAAAGAAACAAGTTTGTTTGCTCTTTCGGTGTCAAACCACTAATTCAACAATCAGAGCTTAGAAACATATACGAAAGTAATCCCTTTTCAAGGAAAAAGTTCCTTTCACTTTGTAACATTGTGAAAACTACTGAATGGAATGGACTAATTAAAATTGATAATTCAAGTTAAATATATAGGGATTATTGTGAGCCCAAATTTGATGGACTTAGTTGTATTTTAATACCTCTATGGATGATTGTATTCATGACCTATAAATACTGAATTTCTTAGGGATGACCGAGCTATTTTTAGAGTAAGTGTTTTCCGTAGCACGGCATTTCACTGCAAGATTTTAAGCATGCCCTGATATTTTGACAGAACGTAGAGGAATCGTGTCCGCTTCAGAAAATATATGGTCTTGGAAAGGTTAAACTTAAAATAAAATGGCCAGGTAGGCTTGAAAAAACACAAATTTAGTAGAAAACCTAAATGAAATTAATTAGTGATTTCACACCTTAAGGCAAAAAAATTCAAAATTATCTTTTGTTGCTATCATGTTCAAATTAGCTTAACTATGTCACAACAGACACAGAGTGACATTTTTTATACAAAGATGTAACAAAATGCATTGTGGTGTCAGATTACATGGTCAAAATGCATGTTATGTAATATTGCTCCCAAACACTGGATATACATGGACACAGGGTATTGCAACTCATTTTATTTTTGTTTATGACAAGTATTGGGAATATGTTATTGAATGTGTTTTTGCAGTAGAAGGGCATATAATATTGAAAATATGGTTGATATTAAGAATTAAAAAAAAGTCATCATGTGGCAGTTTGTCGATTTCAAATATAGAATATGGTGATATCATGATTGGATTTTTTTCAATCCTGCAAATTTTTCATGGTAAATTTTCATACTTTCAGTTAGAATACATGTACAATGTACTAATAAAATAATATAAGGCTATGAAAAGCAGTTTTAATTGAAAATTATGTAGTAAAAACCTGGTAATTTGAGTGTTCCCCCAAAAAATATTTTGACTGCTTAGCATTTTTTGTGAATTTTTCAAATTGTCAATTTGGATTTCATGTTTTAGAGTATTATTTGGCTGTAACAGTACATTTGAGCATCCAACTTACTTAAACAGTGGGAAAAATGATGTGGAAATATATATTTATTGAGTTTTGGGAGAAATTATTGGTGTGTAGCATAAGAAATTCCAATACTTGAATATCAATAAATCATATTTTTGGAAATTTGATGGAATTAGAAGGAATTTCAACTAAAGATCTACATACACAAACTTATTTTATGTCTTAAACTACATAATTTATGGGGCAAAAGCATGAATTAAAAAAATAAAGAATGATATGAACTCATTTTATGGGACAAAAAAAAAGGGGGGGGGTAAATGCAAACATTTCATAGTATTTAGCTATTAAGTATACAACTGAGGCATATATATGTGTTAAAATTGCTTATTATGTTAGAAATTAGCTTAATAACTGTAATATACAAGAGAATAGGTAAGTTTTGGTATATTACACAATCTGAACTCAACAGCTGTAAATGGAGATATTTTCATTAAAAATCTTCAAGGGGGTACCTTTGCATTTGAACACTTATGCTTGTAAATATCAGACAGCTACATACCTTATGAGGTTTTTTTGGGGTTCTTATTGCCTAAGGAATAGAAATTAGGCCAACAAATGGATAAAGAAACAAGTTTGTTTGCTCTTTCGGTGTCAAACCACTAATTCAACAATCAGAGCTTACAACATATACGAAAGTAGTCCCTTTTCAAGGAAAAAGTTCCTTTCACTTTGTAACATTGTGAAAACTACTGAATGGAATGGACTAATTAAAATTGATAATTCAAGTTAAATATATAGGGATTATTGTGAGCCCAAATTTGATGGACTTAGTTGTATTTTAATACCTCTATGGATGATTGTATTCATGACCTATAAATACTGAATTTCTTAGGGATGACCGAGCTATTTTTAGAGTAAGTGTTTTCCGTAGCACGGCATTTCACTGCAAGATTTTAAACATCCCCTGATATTTTGACAGAACGTAGAGGAATCGTGTCCGTTTCAGAAAATATATGGTCTTGGAAAGGTTAAACTTAAGATAAAATGGCCAGGTAGGCTTGAAAAAACACAAATTTAGTAGAAAACCTAAAAGAAATTAATTAGTGATTTCACACCTTAAGGCAAAAAAATTCAAAATTATCTTTTGTTGCTATCATGTTCAAATTAGCTTAACTATGTCACAACAGACACAGAGTGACATTTTTTATACAAAGATGTAACAAAATGCATTGTGGTGTCAGATTACATGGTCAAAATGCATGTTATGTAATATTGCTCCCAAACACTGGATATACATGGACACAGGGTATTGCAACTCATTTTATTTTTGTTTATGACAAGTATTGGGAATATGTTATTGAATGTGTTTTTGCAGTAGAAGGGCATATACTATTGAAAATATGGTTGATATTAAGAATTAAAAAAAAATCATCATGTGGCAGTTTGTCGACTTCAAATATAGAATATGGTGATATCATGATTGGATTTTTTTCAATCCTGCAAATTTTTCATGGTAAATTTTCATACTTTCAGTTAGAATACATGTACAATGTACTAATAAAATAATATAAGGCTATGAAAAGCAGTTTTAATTGAAAATTATGTAGTAAAAACCTGGTAATTTGAGTGTTCCCAGAAAAAATATTTTGACTGCTTAGCATTTTCTGTGAATTTTTCAAATTGTCAATTTGGATTTCATGTTTTAGAGTATTATTTGGCTGTAACAGTACATTTGAACATCCAACTTACTTAAACAGTGGGAAAAATGATGTGGAAATATATATATATTGAGTTTTGGGAGAAATTATTGGTGTGTAGCATAAGAAATTCCAATACTTGAATATCAATAAATCATATTTTTGGAAATTTGATGGAATTAGAAGGAATTTCAACTAAAGATCTACATACACAAACTTATTTTATGTCTTAAACTACATAATTTATGGGGCAAAAGCATGAATTAAAAAAATTAAGAATGATATGAACTCATTTTATGGGACAAAAAAAAAGGGGGGGGGTAAATGCAAACATTTCATAGTATTTAGCTATTAAGTATACAACTGAGGCATATATATGTGTTAAAATTGCTTATTATGTTAGAAATTAGCTTAATAACTGTAATATACAAGAGAATAGGTAAGGTTTGGTATATTACACAATCTGAACTCAACAGCTGTAAATGGAGATATTTTCATTAAAAATCTTCAAGGGGGTACCTTTGCATTTGAACACTTATGCTTGTAAATATCAGACAGCTACATACCTTATGAGGTTTTTTTGGGGGTTCTTATTGCCTAAGGAATAGAAATTAGGCCAACAAATGGATAAAGAAACAAGTTTGTTTGCTCTTTCGGTGTCAAACCACTAATTCAACAATCAGAGCTTAGAAACATATACGAAAGTAATCCCTATTCAAGGAAAAAGTTCCTTTCACTTTGTAACATTGTGAAAACCACTGAATGGAATGGACTAATTAAAATTGATAATTCAAGTTAAATATATAGGGATTATTGTGAGCCCAAATTTGATGGACTTAGTTGTATTTTAATACCTCTATGGATGATTGTATTCATGACCTATAAATACTGAATTTCTTAGGGATGACCGAGCTATTTTTAGAGTAAGTGTTTTCCGTAGCACGGCATTTCACTGCAAGATTTTAAACATGCCCTGATATTTTGACAGAACGTAGAGGAATCGTGTCCGCTTCAGAAAATATATGGTCATGGAAAGGTTAAGCTTAAAATAAAATGGCCAGGTAGGCTTGAAAAAACACAAATTTAGTAGAAAACCTAAAAGAAATTAATTAGTGATTTCACACCTTAAGGCAAAAAAATTCAAAATTATCTTTTGTTGCTATCATGTTCAAATTAGCTTAACTATGTCACAACAGACACAGAGTGACATTTTTTATACAAAGATGTAACAAAATGCATTGTGGTGTCAGATTACATGGTCAAAATGCATGTTATGTAATATTGCTCCCAAACACTGGATATACATGGACACAGGGTATTGCAACTCATTTTATTTTTGTTTATGACAAGTATTGGGACTATGTTATTGAATGTGTTTTTGCAGTAGAAGGGCATATAATATTGAAAATATGGTTGATATTAAGAATTAAAAAAAAGTCATCATGTGGCAGTTTGTCGACTTCAAATATAGAATATGGTGATATCATGATTGGATTTTTTTCAATCCTGCAAATTTTTCATGGTAAATTTTCATACTTTCAGTTAGAATACATGTACAATGTACTAATACAATAATATAAGGCTATGGAAAGCAGTTTTAATTGAAAATTATGTAGTAAAAACCTGGTAATTTGAGTGTTCCCCCAAAAAATATTTTGACTGCTTAGCATTTTCTGTGAATTTTTCAAATTGTCAATTTGGATTTCATGTTTTAGAGTATTATTTGGCTGTAACAGTACATTTGAGCATCCAACTTACTTAAACAGTGGGAAAAATGATGTGGAAATATATATTTATTGAGTTTTGGGAGAAATTATTGGTGTGTAGCATAAGAAATTCCAATACTTGAATATCAATAAATCATATTTTTGGAAATTTGATGGAATTAGAAGGAATTTCAACTAAAGATCTACATACACAAACTTATTTTATGTCTTAAACTACATAATTTATGCGGCAAAAGCATGAATTAAAAAAATTAAGATTGATATGAACTCATTTTATGGGAAAAAAAAAAAGGGGGGGGGGGTAAATGCAAACATTTCATAGTATTTAGCTATTAAGTATACAACTGAGGCATATATATGTGTTAAAATTGCTTATTATGTTAGAAATTAGCTTAATAACTGTAATATACAAGAGAATAGGTAAGTTTTGGTATATTACACAATCTGAACTCAACAGCTGTAAATGGAGATATTTTCATTAAAAATCTTCAAGGGGGTACCTTTGCATTTGAACACTTATGCTTGTAAATATCAGACAGCTACATACCTTATGAGGTTTTTTTGGGGGTTCTTATTGCCTAAGGAATAGAAATTAGGCCAACAAATGGATAAAGAAACATGTTTGTTTGCTCTTTCGGTGTCAAACCACTAATTCAACAATCAGAGCTTAGAACATATACGAAAGTAGTCCCTTTTCAAGGAAAAAGTTCCTTTCACTTTGTAACATTGTGAAAACTACTGAATGGAATGGACTAATTAAAATTGATAATTCAAGTTAAATATATAGGGATTATTGTGAGCCCAAATTTGATG
Source organism: Bathymodiolus brooksi (assembly GCA_963680875.1). Classification (NCBI taxonomy): domain Eukaryota; kingdom Metazoa; phylum Mollusca; class Bivalvia; order Mytilida; family Modiolidae; genus Bathymodiolus; species Bathymodiolus brooksi. Next base: position 31,450,081 of record OY804578.1, read on the forward strand.
GACTTAGTTGTATTTTAATACCTCTATGGATGATTGTATTCATGACCTATAAATACTGAATTTCTTAGGGATGACCGAGCTATTTTTAGAGTAAGTGTTTTCCGTAACACGGCATTTCACTGCAAGATTTTAAACATGCCCTGATATTTTGACAGAACGTAGAGGAATCGTGTCCGTTTCAGAAAATATATGGTCTTGGAAAGGTTAAACTTAAGATAAAATGGCCAGGTAGGCTTGAAAAAACACAAATTTAGTAGAAAACCTAAAAGAAATTAATTAGTGATTTCACACCTTAAGGCAAAAAAATTCAAAATTATCTTTTGTTGCTATCATGTTCAAATTAGCTTAACTATGTCACAACAGACACAGAGTGACATTTTTTATACAAAGATGTAACAAAATGCATTGTGGTGTCAGATTACATGGTCAAAATGCATGTTATGTAATATTGCTCCCAAACACTGGATATACATGGACACAGGGTATTGCAACTCATTTTATTTTTGTTTATGACAAGTATTGGGAATATGTTATTGAATGTGTTTTTGCAGTAGAAGGGCATATAATATTGAAAATATCGTTGATATTAAGAATTAAAAAAAAATCATCATGTGGCAGTTTGTCGACTTCAAATATAGAATATGGTGATATCATGATTGGATTTTTTTCAATCCTGCAAATTTTTCATGGTAAATTTTCATACTTTCAGTTAGAATACATGTACAATGTACTAATAAAATAATACAAGGCTATGGAAAGCAGTTTTAATTGAAAATTATGTAGTAAAAACCTGGAAATTTGAGTGTTCCCAGAAAAAAATATTTTGACTGCTTAGCATTTTCTGTGAATTTTTCAAATTGTCAATTTGGATTTCATGTTTTAGAGTATTATTTGGCTGTAACAGTACATTTGAACATCCAACTTACTTAAACAGTGGGAAAAATGATGTGGAAATATATATTTATTGAGTTTTGGGAGAAATTATTGGTGTGTAGCATAAGAAATTCCAATACTTGAATATCAATAAATCATATTTTTGGAAATTTGATGGAATTAGAAGGAATTTCAACTAAAGATCTACATACACAAACTTATTTTATGTCTTAAACTACATAATTTATGGGGCAAAAGCATGAATTAAAAAAATTAAGAATGATATGAACTCATTTTATGGGACAAAAAAAAAGGGGGGGGGTAAATGCAAACATTTCATAGTATTTAGCTATTAAGTATACAACTGAGGCATATATATGTGTTAAAATTGCCTATTATGTTAGAAATTAGCTTAATAACTGTAATATACAAGAGAATAGGTAAGTTTTGGTATATTACACAATCTGAACTCAACAGCTGTAAATGGAGATATTTTCATTAAAAATCTTCAAGGGGGTACCTTTGCATTTGAACACTTATGCTTGTAAATATCAGACAGCTACATACCTTATGAGGTTTTTTTGGGGTTCTTATTGCCTAAGGAATAGAAATTAGGCCAACAAATGGATAAAGAAACAAGTTTGTTTGCTCTTTCGGTGTCAAACCACTAATTCAACAATCAGAGCTTAGAACATATACGAAAGTAGTCCCTTTTCAAGGAAAAAGTTCCTTTCACTTTGTAACATTGTGAAAACTACTGAATGGAATGGACTAATTAAAATTGATAATTCAAGTTAAATATATAGGGATTATTGTGAGCCCAAATTTGATGGACTTAGTTGTATTTTAATACCTCTATGGATGATTGTATTCATGACCTATAAATACTGAATTTCTTAGGGATGACCGAGCTATTTTTAGAGTAAGTGTTTTCCGTAACACGGCATTTCACTGCAAGATTTTAAACATGCCCTGATATTTTGACAGAACGTAGAGGAATCGTGTCCGTTTCAGAAAATATATGGTCTTGGAAAGGTTAAACTTAAGATAAAATGGCCAGGTAGGCTTGAAAAAACACAAATTTAGTAGAAAACCTAAAAGAAATTAATTAGTGATTTCACACCTTAAGGCAAAAAAATTCAAAATTATCTTTTGTTGCTATCATGTTCAAATTAGCTTAACTATGTCACAACAGACACAGAGTGACATTTTTTATACAAAGATGTAACAAAATGCATTGTGGTGTCAGATTACATGGTCAAAATGCATGTTATGTAATATTGCTCCCAAACACTGGATATACATGGACACAGGGTATTGCAACTCATTTTATTTTTGTTTATGACAAGTATTGGGAATATGTTATTGAATGTGTTTTTGCAGTAGAAGGGCATATAATATTGAAAATATGGTTGATATTAAGAATTAAAAAAAAATCATCATGTGGCAGTTTGTCGACTTCAAATATAGAATATGGTGATATCATGATTGGATTTTTTTCAATCCTGCAAATTTTTCATGGTAAATTTTCATACTTTCAGTTAGAATACATGTACAATGTACTAATAAAATAATATAAGGCTATGGAAAGCAGTTTTAATTGAAAATTATGTAGTAAAAACCTGGTAATTTGAGTGTTCCCAGAAAAAAATATTTTGACTGCTTAGCATTTTCTGTGAATTTTTCAAATTGTCAATTTGGATTTCATGTTTTAGAGTATTATTTGGCTGTAACAGTACATTTGAACATCCAACTTACTTAAACAGTGGGAAAAATGATGTGGAAATATATATTTATTGAGTTTTGGGAGAAATTATTGGTGTGTAGCATAAGAAATTCCAATACTTGAATATCAATAAATCATATTTTTGGAAATTTGATGGAATTAGAAGGAATTTCAACTAAAGATCTACATACACAAACTTATTTTATGTCTTAAACTACATAATTTATGGGGCAAAAGCATGAATTAAAAAAATTAAGAATGATATGAACTCATTTTATGGGACAAAAAAAAAGGGGGGGGGGGTAAATGCAAACATTTCATAGTATTTAGCTATTAAGTATACAACTGAGGCATATATATGTGTTAAAATTGCCTATTATGTTAGAAATTAGCTTAATAACTGTAATATACAAGAGAATAGGTAAGTTTTGGTATATTACACAATCTGAACTCAACAGCTGTAAATGGAGATATTTTCATTAAAAATCTTCAAGGGGGTACCTTTGCATTTGAACACTTATGCTTGTAAATATCAGACAGCTACATACCTTATGAGGTTTTTTTGGGGTTCTTATTGCCTAAGGAATAGAAATTAGGCCAACAAATGGATAAAGAAACAAGTTTGTTTGCTCTTTCGGTGTCAAACCACTAATTCAACAATCAGAGGTTAGAACATATACGAAAGTAGTCCCTTTTCAAGGAAAAAGTTCCTTTCACTTTGTAACATTGTGAAAACTACTGAATGGAATGGACTAATTAAAATTGATAATTCAAGTTAAATATATAGGGATTATTGTGAGCCCAAATTTGATGGACTTAGTTGTATTTTAATACCTCTATGGATGATTGTATTCATGACCTATAAATACTGAATTTCTTAGGGATGACCGAGCTATTTTTAGAGTAAGTGTTTTCCGTAGCACGGCATTTCACTGCAAGATTTTAAACATCCCCTGATATTTTGACAGAACGTAGAGGAATCGTGTCCGTTTCAGAAAATATATGGTCTTGGAAAGGTTAAACTTAAGATAAAATGGCCAGGTAGGCTTGAAAAAACACAAATTTAGTAGAAAACCTAAAAGAAATTAATTAGTGATTTCACACCTTAAGGCAAAAAAATTCAAAATTATCTTTTGTTGCTATCATGTTCAAATTAGCTTAACTATGTCACAACAGACACAGAGTGACATTTTTTATACAAAGATGTAACAAAATGCATTGTGGTGTCAGATTACATGGTCAAAATGCATGTTATGTAATATTGCTCCCAAACACTGGATATACATGGACACAGGGTATTGCAACTCATTTTATTTTTGTTTATGACAAGTATTGGGAATATGTTATTGAATGTGTTTTTGCAGTAGAAGGGCATATAATATTGAAAATATGGTTGATATTAAGAATTAAAAAAAAGTCATCATGTGGCAGTTTGTCGACTTCAAATATAGAATATGGTGATATCATGATTGGATTTTTTTCAATCCTGCAAATTTTTCATGGTAAATTTTCATACTTTCAGTTAGAATACATGTACAATGTACTAATAAAATAATATAAGGCTATGGAAAGCAGTTTTAATTGAAAATTATGTAGTAAAAACCTGGTAATTTGAGTGTTCCCAGAAAAAAATATTTTGACTGCTTAGCATTTTCTGTGAATTTTTCAAATTGTCAATTTGGATTTCATGTTTTAGAGTATTATTTGGCTGTAACAGTACATTTGAACATCCAACTTACTTAAACAGTGGGGAAAATGATGTGGAAATATATATTTATTGAGTTTTGGGAGAAATTATTGGTGTGTAGCATAAGAAATTCCAATACTTGAATATCAATAAATCATATTTTTGGAAATTTGATGGAATTAGAAGGAATTTCAACTAAAGATCTACATACACAAACTTATTTTATGTCTTAAACTACATAATTTATGGGGCAAAAGCATGAATTAAAAAAATAAAGAATGATATGAACTCATTTTATGGGACAAAAAAAAAGGGGGGGGGGGTAAATGCAAACATTTCATAGTATTTAGCTATTAAGTATACAACTGAGGCATATATATGTGTTAAAATTGCTTATTATGTTAGAAATTAGCTTAATAACTGTAATATACAAGAGAATAGGTAAGTTTTGGTATATTACACAATCTGAACTCAACAGCTGTAAATGGAGATATTTTCATTAAAAATCTTCAAGGGGGTACCTTTGCATTTGAACACTTATGCTTGTAAATATCAGACAGCTACATACCTTATGAGGTTTTTTTGGGGTTCTTATTGCCTAAGGAATAGAAATTAGGCCAACAAATGGATAAAGAAACAAGTTTGTTTGCTCTTTCGGTGTCAAACCACTAATTCAACAATCAGAGCTTACAACATATACGAAAGTAGTCCCTTTTCAAGGAAAAAGTTCCTTTCACTTTGTAACATTGTGAAAACTACTGAATGGAATGGACTAATTAAAATTGATAATTCAAGTTAAATATATAGGGATTATTGTGAGCCCAAATTTGATGGACTTAGTTGTATTTTAATACCTCTATGGATGATTGTATTCATGACCTATAAATACTGAATTTCTTAGGGATGACCGAGCTATTTTTAGAGTAAGTGTTTTCCGTAGCACGGCATTTCACTGCAAGATTTTAAACATGCCCTTATATTTTGACAGAACGTAGAGGAATCGTGTCCGTTTCAGAAAATATATGGTCTTGGAAAGGTTAAACTTAAGATAAAATGGCCAGGTAGGCTTGAAAAAACACAAATTTAGTAGAAAACCTAAAAGAAATTAATTAGTGATTTCACACCTTAAGGCAAAAAAATTCAAAATTATCTTTTGTTGCTATCATGTTCAAATTAGCTTAACTATGTCACAAGAGACACAGAGTGACATTTTTTATACAAAGATGTAACAAAATGCATTGTGGTGTCAGATTACATGGTCAAAATGCATGTTATGTAATATTGCTCCCAAACACTGGATATACATGGACACAGGGTATTGCAACTCATTTTATTTTTGTTTATGACAAGTATTGGGAATATGTTATTGAATGTGTTTTTGCAGTAGAAGGGCATATACTATTGAAAATATGGTTGATATTAAGAATTAAAAAAAAGTCATCATGTGGCAGTTTGTCGACTTCAAATATAGAATATGGTGATATCATGATTGGATTTTTTTCAATCCTGCAAATTTTTCATGGTAAATTTTCATACTTTCAGTTAGAATACATGTACAATGTACTAATAAAATAATATAAGGCTATGAAAAGCAGTTTTAATTGAAAATTATGTAGTAAAAACCTGGTAATTTGAGTGTTCCCAGAAAAAATATTTTGACTGCTTAGCAATTTCTGTGAATTTTTCAAATTGTCAATTTGGATTTCATGTTTTAGAGTATTATTTGGCTGTAACAGTACATTTGAACATCCAACTTACTTAAACAGTGGGAAAAATGATGTGGAAATATATATTTATTGAGTTTTGGGAGAAATTATTGGTGTGTAGCATAAGAAATTCCAATACTTGAATATCAATAAATCATATTTTTGGAAATTTGATGGAATTAGAAGGAATTTCAACTAAAGATCTACATACACAAACTTATTTTATGTCTTAAACTACATAATTTATGGGGCAAAAGCATGAATTAAAAAAATTAAGAATGATATGAACTCATTTTATGGGACAAAAAAAAAGGGGGGGGGGGTAAATGCAAACATTTCATAGTATTTAGCTATTAAGTATACAACTGAGGCATATATATGTGTTAAAATTGCTTATTATGTTAGAAATTAGCTTAATAACTGTAATATACAAGAGAATAGGTAAGGTTTGGTATATTACACAATCTGAACTCAACAGCTGTAAATGGAGATATTTTCATTAAAAATCTTCAAGGGGGTACCTTTGCATTTGAACACTTATGCTTGTAAATATCAGACAGCTACATACCTTATGAGGTTTTTTTGGGGGTTCTTATTGCCTAAGGAATAGAAATTAGGCCAACAAATGGATAAAGAAACAAGTTTGTTTGCTCTTTCGGTGTCAAACCACTAATTCAACAATCAGAGCTTAGAAACATATACGAAAGTAATCCCTTTTCAAGGAAAAAGTTCCTTTCACTTTGTAACATTGTGAAAACTACTGAATGGAATGGACTAATTAAAATTGATAATTCAAGTTAAATATATAGGGATTATTGTGAGCCCAAATTTGATGGACTTAGTTGTATTTTAATACCTCTATGGATGATTGTATTCATGACCTATAAATACTGAATTTCTTAGGGATGACCGAGCTATTTTTAGAGTAAGTGTTTTCCGTAACACGGCATTTCACTGCAAGATTTTAAACATGCCCTGATATTTTGACAGAACGTAGAGGAATCGTGTCCGTTTCAGAAAATATATGGTCTTGGAAAGGTTAAACTTAAGATAAAATGGCCAGGTAGGCTTGAAAAAACACAAATTTAGTAGAAAACCTAAAAGAAATTAATTAGTGATTTCACACCTTAAGGCAAAAAAATTCAAAATTATCTTTTGTTGCTATCATGTTCAAATTAGCTTAACTATGTCACAACAGACACAGAGTGACATTTTTTATACAAAGATGTAACAAAATGCATTGTGGTGTCAGATTACATGGTCAAAATGCATGTTATGTAATATTGCTCCCAAACACTGGATATACATGGACACAGGGTATTGCAACTCATTTTATTTTTGTTTATGACAAGTATTGGGAATATGTTATTGAATGTGTTTTTGCAGTAGAAGGGCATATAATATTGAAAATATGGTTGATATTAAGAATTAAAAAAAAATCATCATGTGGCAGTTTGTCGACTTCAAATATAGAATATGGTGATATCATGATTGGATTTTTTTCAATCCTGCAAATTTTTCATGGTAAATTTTCATACTTTCAGTTAGAATACATGTACAATGTACTAATAAAATAATATAAGGCTATGGAAAGCAGTTTTAATTGAAAATTATGTAGTAAAAACCTGGTAATTTGAGTGTTCCCAGAAAAAAATATTTTGACTGCTTAGCATTTTCTGTGAATTTTTCAAATTGTCAATTTGGATTTCATGTTTTAGAGTATTATTTGGCTGTAACAGTACATTTGAACATCCAACTTACTTAAACAGTGGGAAAAATGATGTGGAAATATATATTTATTGAGTTTTGGGAGAAATTATTGGTGTGTAGCATAAGAAATTCCAATACTTGAATATCAATAAATCATATTTTTGGAAATTTGATGGAATTAGAAGGAATTTCAACTAAAGATCTACATACACAAACTTATTTTATGTCTTAAACTACATAATTTATGGGGCAAAAGCATGAATTAAAAAAATTAAGAATGATATGAACTCATTTTATGGGACAAAAAAAAAGGGGGGGGGGGTAAATGCAAACATTTCATAGTATTTAGCTATTAAGTATACAACTGAGGCATATATATGTGTTAAAATTGCCTATTATGTTAGAAATTAGCTTAATAACTGTAATATACAAGAGAATAGGTAAGTTTTGGTATATTACACAATCTGAACTCAACAGCTGTAAATGGAGATATTTTCATTAAAAATCTTCAAGGGGGTACCTTTGCATTTGAACACTTATGCTTGTAAATATCAGACAGCTACATACCTTATGAGGTTTTTTTGGGGTTCTTATTGCCTAAGGAATAGAAATTAGGCCAACAAATGGATAAAGAAACAAGTTTGTTTGCTCTTTCGGTGTCAAACCACTAATTCAACAATCAGAGGTTAGAACATATACGAAAGTAGTCCCTTTTCAAGGAAAAAGTTCCTTTCACTTTGTAACATTGTGAAAACTACTGAATGGAATGGACTAATTAAAATTGATAATTCAAGTTAAATATATAGGGATTATTGTGAGCCCAAATTTGATGGACTTAGTTGTATTTTAATACCTCTATGGATGATTGTATTCATGACCTATAAATACTGAATTTCTTAGGGATGACCGAGCTATTTTTAGAGTAAGTGTTTTCCGTAGCACGGCATTTCACTGCAAGATTTTAAACATCCCCTGATATTTTGACAGAACGTAGAGGAATCGTGTCCGTTTCAGAAAATATATGGTCTTGGAAAGGTTAAACTTAAGATAAAATGGCCAGGTAGGCTTGAAAAAACACAAATTTAGTAGAAAACCTAAAAGAAATTAATTAGTGATTTCACACCTTAAGGCAAAAAAATTCAAAATTATCTTTTGTTGCTATCATGTTCAAATTAGCTTAACTATGTCACAACAGACACAGAGTGACATTTTTTATACAAAGATGTAACAAAATGCATTGTGGTGTCAGATTACATGGTCAAAATGCATGTTATGTAATATTGCTCCCAAACACTGGATATACATGGACACAGGGTATTGCAACTCATTTTATTTTTGTTTATGACAAGTATTGGGAATATGTTATTGAATGTGTTTTTGCAGTAGAAGGGCATATAATATTGAAAATATGGTTGATATTAAGAATTAAAAAAAAGTCATCATGTGGCAGTTTGTCGACTTCAAATATAGAATATGGTGATATCATGATTGGATTTTTTTCAATCCTGCAAATTTTTCATGGTAAATTTTCATACTTTCAGTTAGAATACATGTACAATGTACTAATAAAATAATATAAGGCTATGGAAAGCAGTTTTAATTGAAAATTATGTAGTAAAAACCTGGTAATTTGAGTGTTCCCAGAAAAAAATATTTTGACTGCTTAGCATTTTCTGTGAATTTTTCAAATTGTCAATTTGGATTTCATGTTTTAGAGTATTATTTGGCTGTAACAGTACATTTGAACATCCAACTTACTTAAACAGTGGGGAAAATGATGTGGAAATATATATTTATTGAGTTTTGGGAGAAATTATTGGTGTGTAGCATAAGAAATTCCAATACTTGAATATCAATAAATCATATTTTTGGAAATTTGATGGAATTAGAAGGAATTTCAACTAAAGATCTACATACACAAACTTATTTTATGTCTTAAACTACATAATTTATGGGGCAAAAGCATGAATTAAAAAAATAAAGAATGATATGAACTCATTTTATGGGACAAAAAAAAAGGGGGGGGGGGTAAATGCAAACATTTCATAGTATTTAGCTATTAAGTATACAACTGAGGCATATATATGTGTTAAAATTGCTTATTATGTTAGAAATTAGCTTAATAACTGTAATATACAAGAGAATAGGTAAGTTTTGGTATATTACACAATCTGAACTCAACAGCTGTAAATGGAGATATTTTCATTAAAAATCTTCAAGGGGGTACCTTTGCATTTGAACACTTATGCTTGTAAATATCAGACAGCTACATACCTTATGAGGTTTTTTTGGGGTTCTTATTGCCTAAGGAATAGAAATTAGGCCAACAAATGGATAAAGAAACAAGTTTGTTTGCTCTTTCGGTGTCAAACCACTAATTCAACAATCAGAGCTTACAACATATACGAAAGTAGTCCCTTTTCAAGGAAAAAGTTCCTTTCACTTTGTAACATTGTGAAAACTACTGAATGGAATGGACTAATTAAAATTGATAATTCAAGTTAAATATATAGGGATTATTGTGAGCCCAAATTTGATGGACTTAGTTGTATTTTAATACCTCTATGGATGATTGTATTCATGACCTATAAATACTGAATTTCTTAGGGATGACCGAGCTATTTTTAGAGTAAGTGTTTTCCGTAGCACGGCATTTCACTGCAAGATTTTAAACATGCCCTTATATTTTGACAGAACGTAGAGGAATCGTGTCCGTTTCAGAAAATATATGGTCTTGGAAAGGTTAAACTTAAGATAAAATGGCCAGGTAGGCTTGAAAAAACACAAATTTAGTAGAAAACCTAAAAGAAATTAATTAGTGATTTCACACCTTAAGGCAAAAAAATTCAAAATTATCTTTTGTTGCTATCATGTTCAAATTAGCTTAACTATGTCACAAGAGACACAGAGTGACATTTTTTATACAAAGATGTAACAAAATGCATTGTGGTGTCAGATTACATGGTCAAAATGCATGTTATGTAATATTGCTCCCAAACACTGGATATACATGGACACAGGGTATTGCAACTCATTTTATTTTTGTTTATGACAAGTATTGGGAATATGTTATTGAATGTGTTTTTGCAGTAGAAGGGCATATACTATTGAAAATATGGTTGATATTAAGAATTAAAAAAAAGTCATCATGTGGCAGTTTGTCGACTTCAAATATAGAATATGGTGATATCATGATTGGATTTTTTTCAATCCTGCAAATTTTTCATGGTAAATTTTCATACTTTCAGTTAGAATACATGTACAATGTACTAATAAAATAATATAAGGCTATGAAAAGCAGTTTTAATTGAAAATTATGTAGTAAAAACCTGGTAATTTGAGTGTTCCCAGAAAAAATATTTTGACTGCTTAGCAATTTCTGTGAATTTTTCAAATTGTCAATTTGGATTTCATGTTTTAGAGTATTATTTGGCTGTAACAGTACATTTGAACATCCAACTTACTTAAACAGTGGGAAAAATGATGTGGAAATATATATTTATTGAGTTTTGGGAGAAATTATTGGTGTGTAGCATAAGAAATTCCAATACTTGAATATCAATAAATCATATTTTTGGAAATTTGATGGAATTAGAAGGAATTTCAACTAAAGATCTACATACACAAACTTATTTTATGTCTTAAACTACATAATTTATGGGGCAAAAGCATGAATTAAAAAAATTAAGAATGATATGAACTCATTTTATGGGACAAAAAAAAAGGGGGGGGGGGGTAAATGCAAACATTTCATAGTATTTAGCTATTAAGTATACAACTGAGGCATATATATGTGTTAAAATTGCTTATTATGTTAGAAATTAGCTTAATAACTGTAATATACAAGAGAATAGGTAAGGTTTGGTATATTACACAATCTGAACTCAACAGCTGTAAATGGAGATATTTTCATTAAAAATCTTCAAGGGGGTACCTTTGCATTTGAACACTTATGCTTGTAAATATCAGACAGCTACATACCTTATGAGGTTTTTTTGGGGGTTCTTATTGCCTAAGGAATAGAAATTAGGCCAACAAATGGATAAAGAAACAAGTTTGTTTGCTCTTTCGGTGTCAAACCACTAATTCAACAATCAGAGCTTAGAAACATATACGAAAGTAATCCCTTTTCAAGGAAAAAGTTCCTTTCACTTTGTAACATTGTGAAAACTACTGAATGGAATGGACTAATTAAAATTGATAATTCAAGTTAAATATATAGGGATTATTGTGAGCCCAAATTTGATGGACTTAGTTGTATTTTAATACCTCTATGGATGATTGTATTCATGACCTATAAATACTGAATTTCTTAGGGATGACCGAGCTATTTTTAGAGTAGGTGTTTTCCGTAGCACGGCATTTCACTGCAAGATTCTAAACATGCCCTGATATTTTGACAGAACGTAGAGGAATCGTGTCCGTTTCAGAAAATATATGGTCTTGGAAAGGTTAAACTTAAGATGAAATGGCTAGGTAGGCGTGAAAAAACACAAATTTAGTAGAAAACCTAAAAGAAATTAATTAGTGATTTCACACCTTAAGGCAAAAAAATTCAAAATTATCTTTTGTTGCTATCATGTTCAAATTAGCTTAACTATGTCACAACAGACACAGAGTGACATTTTTTATACAAAGATGTAACAAAATGCATTGTGGTGTTAGATTACATGGTCAAAATGCATGTTATGTAATATTGCTCCCAAACACTGGATATACATGGACACAGGGTATTGCAACTCATTTTATTTTTGTTTATGACAAGTATTGGGAATATGTTATTGAATGTGTTTTTGCAATAGAAGGGCATATAATATTGAAAATATGGTTGATATTAAGAATTAAAAAAAAATCATTCAGTTTGTCGACTTCAAATATAGAATATGGTGATATCATGATTGGATTTTTTTCAATCCTGCAAATTTTTCCTGGTAAATTTTCATACTTTCAGTTAGAATACATGTACAATGTACTAATAAAATAATATAAGGCTATGGAAAGCAGTTTTAATTGAAAATCATGTGGTAAAAACCTGGTAATTTGAGTGTTCCCAAAAAAATATTTTGACTGCTTAGCATTTTCTGTGAATTTTTCAAATTGTCAATTTGGATTTCATGTTTTAGAGTATTATTTGGCTGTAACAGTACATTTGAGCATCCAAGTTACTTAAACAGTGGGAAAAATGATGTGGAAATATATATTTATTGAGTTTTGGGAGAAATTATTGGTGTGTAGCATAAGAAATTCCAATACTTGAATATCAATAAATCATATTTTTGGAAATTTGATGGAATTAGAAGGAATTTCAACTAAAGATCTACATACAAAAACTTATTTTATGTCTTAAACTACATAATTTATGCGGCAAAAGCATGAATTAAAAAAATTCAGAATGATATGAACTCATTTTATGGGACAAAAAAAAAGGGGGGGGGGGGGTAAATGCAAACATTTCATAGTATTTAGCTATTAAGTATACAACTGAGGCATATATATGTGTTAAAATTGCTTATTATGTTAGAAATTAGCTTAATAACTGTAATATACAAGAGAATAGGTAAGTTTTGGTATATTACACAATCTGAACTCAACAGCTGTAAATGGAGATATTTTCATTAACAATCTTCCAGGGGATACCTTTGCATTTGAACACTTATGCTTGTAAATATCAGACAGCTACATACCTTATGAGGTTTTTTTGGGGTTCTTATTGGCTAAGGAATAGAAATTAGGCCAACAAATGGATAAAGAAACAAGTTTGTTTGCTCTTTCGGTGTCAAACCACTAATTCAACAATCAGAGCTTAGAACATATACGAAAGTAGTCCCTTTTCAAGGAAAAAGTTCCTTTCACTTTGTAACATTGTGAAAACTACTGAATGGAATGGACTAATTAAAATTGATAATTCAAGTTAAATATATAGGGATTATTGTGAGCCCAAATTTGATGGACTTAGTTGTATTTTAATACCTCTATGGATGATTGTATTCATGACCTATAAATACTGAATTTCTTAGGGATGACCGAGCTATTTTTAGAGTAAATGTTTTCCGTAGCACGGCATTTCACTGCAAGATTTTAAACATGCCCTGATATTTTGACAGAACGTAGAGGAATCGTGTCCGTTTCAGAAAATATATGGTCTTGGAAAGGTTAAACTTAAGATAAAATGGCCAGGTAGGCTTGAAAAAACACAAATTTAGTAGAAAACCTAAAAGAAATTAATTAGTGATTTCACACCTTAAGGCAAAAAAAATCAAAATTATCTTTTGTTGCTATCATGTTCAAATTAGCTTAACTATGTCACAACAGACACAGAGTGACATTTTTTATACAAAGATGTAACAAAATGCATTGTGGTGTCAGATTACATGGTCAAAATGCATGTTATGTAATATTGCTCCCAAACACTGGATATACATGGACACAGGGTATTGCAACTCATTTTATTTTTGTTTATGACAAGTATTGGGAATATGTTATTGAATGTGTTTTTGCAGTAGAAGGGCATATACTATTGAAAATATGGTTGATATTAAGAATTAAAAAAAAATCATTCAGTTTGTCGACTTCAAATATAGAATATGATGATATCATGATTGGATTTTTTTCAATCCTGCAAATTTTTCCTGGTAAATTTTCATACTTTCAGTTAGAATACATGTACAATGTACTAATAAAATAATATAAGGCTATGGAAAGCAGTTTTAATTGAAAATTATGTAGTAAAAACCTGGTAATTTGAGTGTTCCCAGAAAAAATATTTTGACTGCTTAGCATTTTCTGTGAATATTTCAAATTGTCAATTTGGATTTCATGTTTTAGAGTATTATTTGGCTGTAACAGTACATTTGAGCATCCAACTTACTTAAACAGTGGGAAAAATGATGTGGAAATATATATTTATTGAGTTTTGGGAGAAATTATTGGTGTGTAGCATTAGAAATTCCAATACTTGAATATCAATAAATCATATTTTTGGAAATTTGATGGAATTAGAAGGAATTTCAACTAAAGATCTACATACAAAAACTTATTTTATGTCTTAAACTACATAATTTATGCGGCAAAAGCATGAATTAAAAAAGTTAAGAATGATATGAACTCATTTTATGGGACAAAAAAAGGGGGGGGGGGTAAATGCAAACATTTCATAGTATTTAGCTATTAAGTATACAACTGAGGCATATATATGTGTTAAAATTGCTTATTATGTTAGAAATTAGCTTAATAACTGTAATATACAAGAGAATAGGTAAGGTTTGGTATATTACACAATCTGAACTCAACAGCTGTAAATGGAGATATTTTCATTAAAAATCTTCAAGGGGGTACCTTTGCATTTGAACACTTATGCTTGTAAATATCAGACAGCTACATACCTTATGAGGTTTTTTGGGGGGTTCTTATTGCCTAAGGAATAGAAATTAGGCCAACAAATGGATAAAGAAAAAAGTTTGTTTGCTCTTTCGGTGTCAAACCACTAATTCAACAATCAGAGCTTAGAAACATATACGAAAGTAATCCCTTTTCAAGGAAAAAGTTCCTTTCACTTTGTAACATTGTGAAAACTACTGAATGGAATGGACTAATTAAAATTGATAATTCAAGTTAAATATATACGGATTATTGTGAGCCCAAATTTGATGGACTTAGTTGTATTTTAATACCTCTATGGATGATTGTATTCATGACCTATAAATACTGAATTTCTTAGGGATGACCGAGCTATTTTTAGATTAGGTGTTTTCCGTAGCACGACATTTCACTGCAAGATTTTAAACATGCCCTTATATTTTGACAGAACGTAGAGGAATCGTGTCCGTTTCAGAAAATATATGGTCTTGGAAAGGTTAAACTTAAGATAAAATGGCCAGGTAGGCTTGAAAAAACACAAATTTAGTAGAAAACCTAAAAGAAATTAATTAGTGATTTCACACCTTAAGGCAAAAAAATTCAAAATTATCTTTTGTTGCTATCATGTTCAAATTAGCTTAACTATGTCACAACAGACACAGAGTGACATTTTTTATACAAAGATGTAACAAAATGCATTGTGGTGTTAGATTACATGGTCAAAATGCATGTTATGTAATATTGCTCCCAAACACTGGATATACATGGACACAGGGTATTGCAACTCATTTTATTTTTGTTTATGACAAGTATTGGGAATATGTTATTGAATGTGTTTTTGCAGTAGAAGGGCATATAATATTGAAAATATGGTTGATATTAAGAATTAAAAAAAAATCATTCAGTTTGTCGACTTCAAATATAGAATATGATGATATCATGATTGGATTTTTTTCAATCCTGCAAATTTTTCCTGGTAAATTTTCATACTTTCAGTTAGAATACATGTACAATGTACTAATAAAATAATATAAGGCTATGGAAAGCAGTTTTAATTGAAAATTATGTAGTAAAAACCTGGTAATTTGAGTGTTCCCAGAAAAAATATTTTGACTGCTTAGCATTTTCTGTGAATATTTCAAATTGTCAATTTGGATTTCATGTTTTAGAGTATTATTTGGCTGTAACAGTACATTTGAGCATCCAACTTACTTAAACAGTGGGAAAAATGATGTGGAAATATATATTTATTGAGTTTTGGGAGAAATTATTGGTGTGTAGCATAAGAAATTCCAATACTTGAATATCAATAAATCATATTTTTGGAAATTTGATGGAATTAGAAGGAATTTCAACTAAAGATCTACATACAAAAACTTATTTTATGTCTTAAACTACATAATTTATGCGGCAAAAGCATGAATTAAAAAAGTTAAGAATGATATGAACTCATTTTATGGGACAAAAAAAGGGGGGGGGGGTAAATGCAAACATTTCATAGTATTTAGCTATTAAGTATACAACTGAGGCATATATATGTGTTAAAATTGCTTATTATGTTAGAAATTAGCTTAATAACTGTAATATACAAGAGAATAGGTAAGATTTGGTATATTACACAATCTGAACTCAACAGCTGTAAATGGAGATATTTTCATTAAAAATCTTCAAGGGGGTACCTTTGCATTTGAACACTTATGCTTGTAAATATCAGACAGCTACATACCTTATGAGGTTTTTTGGGGGGTTCTTATTGCCTAAGGAATAGAAATTAGGCCAACAAATGGATAAAGAAAAAAGTTTGTTTGCTCTTTCGGTGTCAAACCACTAATTCAACAATCAGAGCTTAGAAACATATACGAAAGTAATCCCTTTTCAAGGAAAAAGTTCCTTTCACTTTGTAACATTGTGAAAACTACTGAATGGAATGGACTAATTAAAATTGATAATTCAAGTTAAATATATACGGATTATTGTGAGCCCAAATTTGATGGACTTAGTTGTATTTTAATACCTCTATGGATGATTGTATTCATGACCTATAAATACTGAATTTCTTAGGGATGACCGAGCTATTTTTAGAGTAGGTGTTTTCCGTAGCACGACATTTCACTGCAAGATTTTAAACATGCCCTTATATTTTGACAGAACGTAGAGGAATCGTGTCCGTTTCAGAAAATATATGGTCTTGGAAAGGTTAAACTTAAGATAAAATGGCCAGGTAGGCTTGAAAAAACACAAATTTAGTAGAAAACCTAAAAGAAATTAATTAGTGATTTCACACCTTAAGGCAAAAAAATTCAAAATTATCTTTTGTTGCTATCATGTTCAAATTAGCTTAACTATGTCACAACAGACACAGAGTGACATTTTTTATACAAAGATGTAACAAAATGCATTGTGGTGTTAGATTACATGGTCAAAATGCATGTTATGTAATATTGCTCCCAAACACTGGATATACATGGACACAGGGTATTGCAACTCATTTTATTTTTGTTTATGACAAGTATTGGGAATATGTTATTGAATGTGTTTTTGCAGTAGAAGGGCATATAATATTGAAAATATGGTTGATATTAAGAATTAAAAAAAAATCATTCAGTTTGTCGACTTCAAATATAGAATATGGTGATATCATGATTGGATTTTTTTCAATCCTGCAAATTTTTCCTGGTAAATTTTCATACTTTCAGTTAGAATACATGTACAATGTACTAATAAAATAATATAAGGCTATGGAAAGCAGTTTT
This sequence comes from Bathymodiolus brooksi, assembly GCA_963680875.1. Taxonomy (NCBI): domain Eukaryota; kingdom Metazoa; phylum Mollusca; class Bivalvia; order Mytilida; family Modiolidae; genus Bathymodiolus; species Bathymodiolus brooksi. The sequence goes on from OY804578.1 coordinate 31,467,892, forward strand.
AATTGAAAATCATGTGGTAAAAACCTGGTAATTTGAGTGTTCCCAAAAAAATATTTTGACTGCTTAGCATTTTCTGTGAATTTTTCAAATTGTCAATTTGGATTTCATGTTTTAGAGTATTATTTGGCTGTAACAGTACATTTGAGCATCCAACTTACTTAAACAGTGGGAAAAATGATGTGGAAATATATATTTATGGAGTTTTGGGAGAAATTATTGGTGTGTAGCATAAGAAATTCCAATACTTGAATATCAATAAATCATATTTTTGGAAATTTGATGGAATTAGAAGGAATTTCAACTAAAGATCTACATACACAAACTTATTTTATGTCTTAAACTACATAATTTATGGGGCAAAAGCATGAATTAAAAAAATTAAGAATGATATGAACTCATTTTATGGGACAAAAAAAAAGGGGGGGGGGTATATGCAAACATTTCATAGTATTTAGCTATTAAGTATACAACTGAGGCATATATATGTGTTAAAATTGCTTATTATGTTAGAAATTAGCTTAATAACTGTAATATACACGAGAATAGGTAAGGTTTGGTATATTACACAATCTGAACTCAACAGCTGTAAATGGAGATATTTTCATTAAAAATCTTCAAGGGGGTACCTTTGCATTTGAACACTTATGCTTGTAAATATCAGACAGCTACATACCTTATGAGGTTTTTTTGGGGGTTCTTATTGCCTAAGGAATAGAAATTAGGCCAACAAATGGATAAAGAAACAAGTTTGTTTGCTCTTTCGGTGTCAAACCACTAATTCAACAATCAGAGCTTAGAAACATATACGAAAGTAATCCCTTTTCAAGGAAAAAGTTCCTTTCACTTTGTAACATTGTGAAAACTACTGAATGGAATGGACTAATTAAAATTGATAATTCAAGTTAAATATATAGGGATTATTGTGAGCCCAAATTTGATGGACTTAGTTGTATTTTAATACCTCTATGGATGATTGTATTCATGACCTATAAATACTGAATTTCTTAGGGATGACCGAGCTATTTTTAGAGTAGGTGTTTTCCGTAGCACGACATTTCACTGCAAGATTTTAAACATGCCCTTATATTTTGACAGAACGTAGAGGAATCGTGTCCGTTTCAGAAAATATATGGTCTTGGAAAGGTTAAACTTAAGATAAAATGGCCAGGTAGGCTTGAAAAAACACAAATTTAGTAGAAAACCTAAAAGAAATTAATTAGTGATTTCACACCTTAAGGCAAAAAAATTCAAAATTATCTTTTGTTGCTATCATGTTCAAATTAGCTTAACTATGTCACAACAGACACAGAGTGACATTTTTTATACAAAGATGTAACAAAATGCATTGTGGTGTTAGATTACATGGTCAAAATGCATGTTATGTAATATTGCTCCCAAACACTGGATATACATGGACACAGGGTATTGCAACTCATTTTATTTTTGTTTATGACAAGTATTGGGAATATGTTATTGAATGTGTTTTTGCAGTAGAAGGGCATATAATATTGAAAATATGGTTGATATTAAGAATTAAAAAAAAATCATTCAGTTTGTCGACTTCAAATATAGAATATGGTGATATCATGATTGGATTTTTTTCAATCCTGCAATTTTTTCCTGGTAAATTTTCATACTTTCAGTTAGAATACATGTACAATGTACTAATAAAATAATATAAGGCTATGGAAAGCAGTTTTAATTGAAAATCATGTGGTAAAAACCTGGTAATTTGAGTGTTCCCAAAAAAATATTTTGACTGCTTAGCATTTTCTGTGAATTTTTCAAATTGTCAATTTGGATTTCATGTTTTAGAGTATTATTTGGCTGTAACAGTACATTTGAGCATCCAACTTACTTAAACAGTGGGAAAAATGATGTGGAAATATATATTTATGGAGTTTTGGGAGAAATTATTGGTGTGTAGCATAAGAAATTCCAATACTTGAATATCAATAAATCATATTTTTGGAAATTTGATGGAATTAGAAGGAATTTCAACTAAAGATCTACATACACAAACTTATTTTATGTCTTAAACTACATAATTTATGGGGCAAAAGCATGAATTAAAAAAATTAAGAATGATATGAACTCATTTTATGGGACAAAAAAAAAGGGGGGGGGTAAATGCAAACATTTCATAGTATTTAGCTATTAAGTATACAACTGAGGCATATATATGTGTTAAAATTGCTTATTATGTTAGAAATTAGCTTAATAACTGTAATATACAAGAGAATAGGTAAGGTTTGGTATATTACACAATCTGAACTCAACAGCTGTAAATGGAGATATTTTCATTAAAAATCTTCAAGGGGGTACCTTTGCATTTGAACACTTATGCTTGTAAATATCAGACAGCTACATACCTTATGAGGTTTTTTGGGGGGTTCTTATTGCCTAAGGAATAGAAATTAGGCCAACAAATGGATAAAGAAAAAAGTTTGTTTGCTCTTTCGGTGTCAAACCACTAATTCAACAATCAGAGCTTAGAAACATATACGAAAGTAATCCCTTTTCAAGGAAAAAGTTCCTTTCACTTTGTAACATTGTGAAAACTACTGAATGGAATGGACTAATTAAAATTGATAATTCAAGTTAAATATATACGGATTATTGTGAGCCCATATTTGATGGACTTAGTTGTATTTTAATACCTCTATGGATGATTGTATTCATGACCTATAAATACTGAATTTCTTAGGGATGACCGAGCTATTTTTAGATTAGGTGTTTTCCGTAGCACGACATTTCACTGCAAGATTTTAAACATGCCCTTATATTTTGACAGAACGTAGAGGAATCGTGTCCGTTTCAGAAAATATATGGTCTTGGAAAGGTTAAACTTAAGATAAAATGGCCAGGTAGGCTTGAAAAAACACAAATTTAGTAGAAAACCTAAAAGAAATTAATTAGTGATTTCACACCTTAAGGCAAAAAAATTCAAAATTATCTTTTGTTGCTATCATGTTCAAATTAGCTTAACTATGTCACAACAGACACAGAGTGACATTTTTTATACAAAGATGTAACAAAATGCATTGTGGTGTTAGATTACATGGTCAAAATGCATGTTATGTAATATTGCTCCCAAACACTGGATATACATGGACACAGGGTATTGCAACTCATTTTATTTTTGTTTATGACAAGTATTGGGAATATGTTATTGAATGTGTTTTTGCAGTAGAAGGGCATATAATATTGAAAATATGGTTGATATTAAGAATTAAAAAAAAATCATTCAGTTTGTCGACTTCAAATATAGAATATGATGATATCATGATTGGATTTTTTTCAATCCTGCAAATTTTTCCTGGTAAATTTTCATACTTTCAGTTAGAATACATGTACAATGTACTAATAAAATAATATAAGGCTATGGAAAGCAGTTTTAATTGAAAATTATGTAGTAAAAACCTGGTAATTTGAGTGTTCCCAGAAAAAATATTTTGACTGCTTAGCATTTTCTGTGAATATTTCAAATTGTCAATTTGGATTTCATGTTTTAGAGTATTATTTGGCTGTAACAGTACATTTGAGCATCCAACTTACTTAAACAGTGGGAAAAATGATGTGGAAATATATATTTATTGAGTTTTGGGAGAAATTATTGGTGTGTAGCATAAGAAATTCCAATACTTGAATATCAATAAATCATATTTTTGGAAATTTGATGGAATTAGAAGGAATTTCAACTAAAGATCTACATACAAAAACTTATTTTATGTCTTAAACTACATAATTTATGCGGCAAAAGCATGAATTAAAAAAGTTAAGAATGATATGAACTCATTTTATGGGACAAAAAAAGGGGGGGGGGGGTGTAAATGCAAACATTTCATAGTATTTAGCTATTAAGTATACAACTGAGGCATATATATGTGTTAAAATTGCTTATTATGTTAGAAATTAGCTTAATAACTGTAATATACAAGAGAATAGGTAAGATTTGGTATATTACACAATCTGAACTCAACAGCTGTAAATGGAGATATTTTCATTAAAAATCTTCAAGGGGGTACCTTTGCATTTGAACACTTATGCTTGTAAATATCAGACAGCTACATACCTTATGAGGTTTTTTGGGGGGTTCTTATTGCCTAAGGAATAGAAATTAGGCCAACAAATGGATAAAGAAAAAAGTTTGTTTGCTCTTTCGGTGTCAAACCACTAATTCAACAATCAGAGCTTAGAAACATATACGAAAGTAATCCCTTTTCAAGGAAAAAGTTCCTTTCACTTTGTAACATTGTGAAAACTACTGAATGGAATGGACTAATTAAAATTGATAATTCAAGTTAAATATATACGGATTATTGTGAGCCCAAATTTGATGGACTTAGTTGTATTTTAATACCTCTATGGATGATTGTATTCATGACCTATAAATACTGAATTTCTTAGGGATGACCGAGCTATTTTTAGATTAGGTGTTTTCCGTAGCACGACATTTCACTGCAAGATTTTAAACATGCCCTTATATTTTGACAGAACGTAGAGGAATCGTGTCCGTTTCAGAAAATATATGGTCTTGGAAAGGTTAAACTTAAGATAAAATGGCCAGGTAGGCTTGAAAAAACACAAATTTAGTAGAAAACCTAAAAGAAATTAATTAGTGATTTCACACCTTAAGGCAAAAAAATTCAAAATTATCTTTTGTTGCTATCATGTTCAAATTAGCTTAACTATGTCACAACAGACACAGAGTGACATTTTTTATACAAAGATGTAACAAAATGCATTGTGGTGTTAGATTACATGGTCAAAATGCATGTTATGTAATATTGCTCCCAAACACTGGATATACATGGACACAGGGTATTGCAACTCATTTTATTTTTGTTTATGACAAGTATTGGGAATATGTTATTGAATGTGTTTTTGCAGTAGAAGGGCATATAATATTGAAAATATGGTTGATATTAAGAATTAAAAAAAAATCATTCAGTTTGTCGACTTCAAATATAGAATATGATGATATCATGATTGGATTTTTTTCAATCCTGCAAATTTTTCCTGGTAAATTTTCATACTTTCAGTTAGAATACATGTACAATGTACTAATAAAATAATATAAGGCTATGGAAAGCAGTTTTAATTGAAAATTATGTAGTAAAAACCTGGTAATTTGAGTGTTCCCAGAAAAAATATTTTGACTGCTTAGCATTTTCTGTGAATATTTCAAATTGTCAATTTGGATTTCATGTTTTAGAGTATTATTTGGCTGTAACAGTACATTTGAGCATCCAACTTACTTAAACAGTGGGAAAAATGATGTGGAAATATATATTTATTGAGTTTTGGGAGAAATTATTGGTGTGTAGCATAAGAAATTCCAATACTTGAATATCAATAAATCATATTTTTGGAAATTTGATGGAATTAGAAGGAATTTCAACTAAAGATCTACATACAAAAACTTATTTTATGTCTTAAACTACATAATTTATGCGGCAAAAGCATGAATTAAAAAAGTTAAGAATGATATGAACTCATTTTATGGGACAAAAAAAGGGGGGGGGGGGTGTAAATGCAAACATTTCATAGTATTTAGCTATTAAGTATACAACTGAGGCATATATATGTGTTAAAATTGCTTATTATGTTAGAAATTAGCTTAATAACTGTAATATACAAGAGAATAGGTAAGATTTGGTATATTACACAATCTGAACTCAACAGCTGTAAATGGAGATATTTTCATTAAAAATCTTCAAGGGGGTACCTTTGCATTTGAACACTTATGCTTGTAAATATCAGACAGCTACATACCTTATGAGGTTTTTTGGGGGGTTCTTATTGCCTAAGGAATAGAAATTAGGCCAACAAATGGATAAAGAAAAAAGTTTGTTTGCTCTTTCGGTGTCAAACCACTAATTCAACAATCAGAGCTTAGAAACATATACGAAAGTAATCCCTTTTCAAGGAAAAAGTTCCTTTCACTTTGTAACATTGTGAAAACTACTGAATGGAATGGACTAATTAAAATTGATAATTCAAGTTAAATATATACGGATTATTGTGAGCCCAAATTTGATGGACTTAGTTGTATTTTAATACCTCTATGGATGATTGTATTCATGACCTATAAATACTGAATTTCTTAGGGATGACCGAGCTATTTTTAGAGTAGGTGTTTTCCGTAGCACGACATTTCACTGCAAGATTTTAAACATGCCCTTATATTTTGACAGAACGTAGAGGAATCGTGTCCGTTTCAGAAAATATATGGTCTTGGAAAGGTTAAACTTAAGATAAAATGGCCAGGTAGGCTTGAAAAAACACAAATTTAGTAGAAAACCTAAAAGAAATTAATTAGTGATTTCACACCTTAAGGCAAAAAAATTCAAAATTATCTTTTGTTGCTATCATGTTCAAATTAGCTTAACTATGTCACAACAGACACAGAGTGACATTTTTTATACAAAGATGTAACAAAATGCATTGTGGTGTTAGATTACATGGTCAAAATGCATGTTATGTAATATTGCTCCCAAACACTGGATATACATGGACACAGGGTATTGCAACTCATTTTATTTTTGTTTATGACAAGTATTGGGAATATGTTATTGAATGTGTTTTTGCAGTAGAAGGGCATATAATATTGAAAATATGGTTGATATTAAGAATTAAAAAAAAATCATTCAGTTTGTCGACTTCAAATATAGAATATGGTGATATCATGATTGGATTTTTTTCAATCCTGCAAATTTTTCCTGGTAAATTTTCATACTTTCAGTTAGAATACATGTACAATGTACTAATAAAATAATATAAGGCTATGGAAAGCAGTTTTAATTGAAAATCATGTGGTAAAAACCTGGTAATTTGAGTGTTCCCAAAAAAATATTTTGACTGCTTAGCATTTTCTGTGAATTTTTCAAATTGTCAATTTGGATTTCATGTTTTAGAGTATTATTTGGCTGTAACAGTACATTTGAGCATCCAACTTACTTAAACAGTGGGAAAAATGATGTGGAAATATATATTTATGGAGTTTTGGGAGAAATTATTGGTGTGTAGCATAAGAAATTCCAATACTTGAATATCAATAAATCATATTTTTGGAAATTTGATGGAATTAGAAGGAATTTCAACTAAAGATCTACATACACAAACTTATTTTATGTCTTAAACTACATAATTTATGGGGCAAAAGCATGAATTAAAAAAATTAAGAATGATATGAACTCATTTTATGGGACAAAAAAAAAGGGGGGGGGGGTATATGCAAACATTTCATAGTATTTAGCTATTAAGTATACAACTGAGGCATATATATGTGTTAAAATTGCTTATTATGTTAGAAATTAGCTTAATAACTGTAATATACACGAGAATAGGTAAGGTTTGGTATATTACACAATCTGAACTCAACAGCTGTAAATGGAGATATTTTCATTAAAAATCTTCAAGGGGGTACCTTTGCATTTGAACACTTATGCTTGTAAATATCAGACAGCTACATACCTTATGAGGTTTTTTTGGGGGTTCTTATTGCCTAAGGAATAGAAATTAGGCCAACAAATGGATAAAGAAACAAGTTTGTTTGCTCTTTCGGTGTCAAACCACTAATTCAACAATCAGAGCTTAGAAACATATACGAAAGTAATCCCTTTTCAAGGAAAAAGTTCCTTTCACTTTGTAACATTGTGAAAACTACTGAATGGAATGGACTAATTAAAATTGATAATTCAAGTTAAATATATAGGGATTATTGTGAGCCCAAATTTGATGGACTTAGTTGTATTTTAATACCTCTATGGATGATTGTATTCATGACCTATAAATACTGAATTTCTTAGGGATGACCGAGCTATTTTTAGAGTAGGTGTTTTCCGTAGCACGACATTTCACTGCAAGATTTTAAACATGCCCTTATATTTTGACAGAACGTAGAGGAATCGTGTCCGTTTCAGAAAATATATGGTCTTGGAAAGGTTAAACTTAAGATAAAATGGCCAGGTAGGCTTGAAAAAACACAAATTTAGTAGAAAACCTAAAAGAAATTAATTAGTGATTTCACACCTTAAGGCAAAAAAATTCAAAATTATCTTTTGTTGCTATCATGTTCAAATTAGCTTAACTATGTCACAACAGACACAGAGTGACATTTTTTATACAAAGATGTAACAAAATGCATTGTGGTGTTAGATTACATGGTCAAAATGCATGTTATGTAATATTGCTCCCAAACACTGGATATACATGGACACAGGGTATTGCAACTCATTTTATTTTTGTTTATGACAAGTATTGGGAATATGTTATTGAATGTGTTTTTGCAGTAGAAGGGCATATAATATTGAAAATATGGTTGATATTAAGAATTAAAAAAAAATCATTCAGTTTGTCGACTTCAAATATAGAATATGGTGATATCATGATTGGATTTTTTTCAATCCTGCAATTTTTTCCTGGTAAATTTTCATACTTTCAGTTAGAATACATGTACAATGTACTAATAAAATAATATAAGGCTATGGAAAGCAGTTTTAATTGAAAATCATGTGGTAAAAACCTGGTAATTTGAGTGTTCCCAAAAAAATATTTTGACTGCTTAGCATTTTCTGTGAATTTTTCAAATTGTCAATTTGGATTTCATGTTTTAGAGTATTATTTGGCTGTAACAGTACATTTGAGCATCCAACTTACTTAAACAGTGGGAAAAATGATGTGGAAATATATATTTATGGAGTTTTGGGAGAAATTATTGGTGTGTAGCATAAGAAATTCCAATACTTGAATATCAATAAATCATATTTTTGGAAATTTGATGGAATTAGAAGGAATTTCAACTAAAGATCTACATACACAAACTTATTTTATGTCTTAAACTACATAATTTATGGGGCAAAAGCATGAATTAAAAAAATTAAGAATGATATGAACTCATTTTATGGGACAAAAAAAAAGGGGGGGGGTAAATGCAAACATTTCATAGTATTTAGCTATTAAGTATACAACTGAGGCATATATATGTGTTAAAATTGCTTATTATGTTAGAAATTAGCTTAATAACTGTAATATACAAGAGAATAGGTAAGGTTTGGTATATTACACAATCTGAACTCAACAGCTGTAAATGGAGATATTTTCATTAAAAATCTTCAAGGGGGTACCTTTGCATTTGAACACTTATGCTTGTAAATATCAGACAGCTACATACCTTATGAGGTTTTTTTGGGGGTTCTTATTGCCTAAGGAATAGAAATTAGGCCAACAAATGGATAAAGAAACAAGTTTGTTTGCTCTTTCGGTGTCAAACCACTAATTCAACAATCAGAGCTTAGAAACATATACGAAAGTAATCCCTTTTCAAGGAAAAAGTTCCTTTCACTTTGTAACATTGTGAAAACTACTGAATGGAATGGACTAATTAAAATTGATAATTCAAGTTAAATATATAGGGATTATTGTGAGCCCAAATTTGATGGACTTAGTTGTATTTTAATACCTCTATGGATGATTGTATTCATGACCTATAAATACTGAATTTCTTAGGGATGACCGAGCTATTTTTAGAGTAGGTGTTTTCCTTAGCACGGCATTTCACTGCAAGATTTTAAACATGCCCTTATATTTTGACAGAAAGTAGAGGAATCGTGTCCGTTTCAGAAAATATATGGTCTTGGAAAGGTTAAACTTAAGATAAAATGGCCAGGTAGGCTTGAAAAAACACAAATTTAGTAGAAAACCTAAAAGAAATTAATTAGTGATTTCACACCTTAAGGCAAAAAAATTCAAAATTATCTTTTGTTGCTATCATGTTCAAATTAGCTTAACTATGTCACAACAGACACAGAGTGACATTTTTTATACAAAGATGTAACAAAATGCATTGTGGTGTTAGATTACATGGTCAAAATGCATGTTATGTAATATTGCTCCCAAACACTGGATATACATGGACACAGGGTATTGCAACTCATTTTATTTTTGTTTATGACAAGTATTGGGAATATGTTATTGAATGTGTTTTTGCAGTAGAAGGGCATATAATATTGAAAATATGGTTGATATTAAGAATTAAAAAAAAATCATTCAGTTTGTCGACTTCAAATATAGAATATGGTGATATCATGATTGGATTTTTTTCAATCCTGCAAATTTTTCATGGTAAATTTTCATACTTTCAGTTAGAATACATGTACAATGTACTAATAAAATAATATAAGGCTATGGAAAGCAGTTTTAATTGAAAATTATGTAGTAAAAACCTGGTAATTTGAGTGTTCCCAGAAAAAATATTTTGACTGCTTAGCATTTTCTGTGAATATTTCAAATTGTCAATTTGGATTTCATGTTTTAGAGTATTATTTGGCTGTAACAGTACATTTGAGCATCCAACTTACTTAAACAGTGGGAAAAATGATGTGGAAATATATATTTATTGAGTTTTGGGAGAAATTATTGGTGTGTAGCATAAGAAATTCCAATACTTGAATATCAATAAATCATATTTTTGGAAATTTGATGGAATTAGAAGGAATTTCAACTAAAGATCTACATACAAAAACTTATTTTATGTCTTAAACTACATAATTTATGCGGCAAAAGCATGAATTAAAAAAGTTAAGAATGATATGAACTCATTTTATGGGACAAAAAAAGGGGGGGGGGGGTGTAAATGCAAACATTTCATAGTATTTAGCTATTAAGTATACAACTGAGGCATATATATGTGTTAAAATTGCTTATTATGTTAGAAATTAGCTTAATAACTGTAATATACAAGAGAATAGGTAAGATTTGGTATATTACACAATCTGAACTCAACAGCTGTAAATGGAGATATTTTCATTAAAAATCTTCAAGGGGGTACCTTTGCATTTGAACACTTATGCTTGTAAATATCAGACAGCTACATACCTTATGAGGTTTTTTGGGGGGTTCTTATTGCCTAAGGAATAGAAATTAGGCCAACAAATGGATAAAGAAAAAAGTTTGTTTGCTCTTTCGGTGTCAAACCACTAATTCAACAATCAGAGCTTAGAAACATATACGAAAGTAATCCCTTTTCAAGGAAAAAGTTCCTTTCACTTTGTAACATTGTGAAAACTACTGAATGGAATGGACTAATTAAAATTGATAATTCAAGTTAAATATATAGGGATTATTGTGAGCCCAAATTTGATGGACTTAGTTGTATTTTAATACCTCTATGGATGATTGTATTCATGACCTATAAATACTGAATTTCTTAGGGATGACCGAGCTATTTTTAGAGTAGGTGTTTTCCGTAGCACGACATTTCACTGCAAGATTTTAAACATGCCCTTATATTTTGACAGAACGTAGAGGAATCGTGTCCGTTTCAGAAAATATATGGTCTTGGAAAGGTTAAACTTAAGATAAAATGGCCAGGTAGGCTTGAAAAAACACAAATTTAGTAGAAAACCTAAAAGAAATTAATTAGTGATTTCACACCTTAAGGCAAAAAAATTCAAAATTATCTTTTGTTGCTATCATGTTCAAATTAGCTTAACTATGTCACAACAGACACAGAGTGACATTTTTTATACAAAGATGTAACAAAATGCATTGTGGTGTTAGATTACATGGTCAAAATGCATGTTATGTAATATTGCTCCCAAACACTGGATATACATGGACACAGGGTATTGCAACTCATTTTATTTTTGTTTATGACAAGTATTGGGAATATGTTATTGAATGTGTTTTTGCAGTAGAAGGGCATATAATATTGAAAATATGGTTGATATTAAGAATTAAAAAAAAATCATTCAGTTTGTCGACTTCAAATATAGAATATGGTGATATCATGATTGGATTTTTTTCAATCCTGCAAATTTTTCCTGGTAAATTTTCATACTTTCAGTTAGAATACATGTACAATGTACTAATAAAATAATATAAGGCTATGGAAAGCAGTTTTAATTGAAAATCATGTGGTAAAAACCTGGTAATTTGAGTGTTCCCAAAAAAATATTTTGACTGCTTAGCATTTTCTGTGAATTTTTCAAATTGTCAATTTGGATTTCATGTTTTAGAGTATTATTTGGCTGTAACAGTACATTTGAGCATCCAACTTACTTAAACAGTGGGAAAAATGATGTGGAAATATATATTTATGGAGTTTTGGGAGAAATTATTGGTGTGTAGCATAAGAAATTCCAATACTTGAATATCAATAAATCATATTTTTGGAAATTTGATGGAATTAGAAGGAATTTCAACTAAAGATCTACATACACAAACTTATTTTATGTCTTAAACTACATAATTTATGGGGCAAAAGCATGAATTAAAAAAATTAAGAATGATATGAACTCATTTTATGGGACAAAAAAAAAGGGGGGGGGGGTATATGCAAACATTTCATAGTATTTAGCTATTAAGTATACAACTGAGGCATATATATGTGTTAAAATTGCTTATTATGTTAGAAATTAGCTTAATAACTGTAATATACACGAGAATAGGTAAGGTTTGGTATATTACACAATCTGAACTCAACAGCTGTAAATGGAGATATTTTCATTAAAAATCTTCAAGGGGGTACCTTTGCATTTGAACACTTATGCTTGTAAATATCAGACAGCTACATACCTTATGAGGTTTTTTTGGGGGTTCTTATTGCCTAAGGAATAGAAATTAGGCCAACAAATGGATAAAGAAACAAGTTTGTTTGCTCTTTCGGTGTCAAACCACTAATTCAACAATCAGAGCTTAGAAACATATACGAAAGTAATCCCTTTTCAAGGAAAAAGTTCCTTTCACTTTGTAACATTGTGAAAACTACTGAATGGAATGGACTAATTAAAATTGATAATTCAAGTTAAATATATAGGGATTATTGTGAGCCCAAATTTGATGGACTTAGTTGTATTTTAATACCTCTATGGATGATTGTATTCATGACCTATAAATACTGAATTTCTTAGGGATGACCGAGCTATTTTTAGAGTAGGTGTTTTCCTTAGCACGGCATTTCACTGCAAGATTTTAAACATGCCCTTATATTTTGACAGAAAGTAGAGGAATCGTGTCCGTTTCAGAAAATATATGGTCTTGGAAAGGTTAAACTTAAGATAAAATGGCCAGGTAGGCTTGAAAAAACACAAATTTAGTAGAAAACCTAAAAGAAATTAATTAGTGATTTCACACCTTAAGGCAAAAAAATTCAAAATTATCTTTTGTTGCTATCATGTTCAAATTAGCTTAACTATGTCACAACAGACACAGAGTGACATTTTTTATACAAAGATGTAACAAAATGCATTGTGGTGTTAGATTACATGGTCAAAATGCATGTTATGTAATATTGCTCCCAAACACTGGATATACATGGACACAGGGTATTGCAACTCATTTTATTTTTGTTTATGACAAGTATTGGGAATATGTTATTGAATGTGTTTTTGCAGTAGAAGGGCATATAATATTGAAAATATGGTTGATATTAAGAATTAAAAAAAAATCATTCAGTTTGTCGACTTCAAATATAGAATATGGTGATATCATGATTGGATTTTTTTCAATCCTGCAAATTTTTCCTGGTAAATTTTCATACTTTCAGTTAGAATACATGTACAATGTACTAATAAAATAATATAAGGCTATGGAAAGCAGTTTTAATTGAAAATCATGTGGTAAAAACCTGGTAATTTGAGTGTTCCCAAAAAAATATTTTGACTGCTTAGCATTTTCTGTGAATTTTTCAAATTGTCAATTTGGATTTCATGTTTTAGAGTATTATTTGGCTGTAACAGTACATTTGAGCATCCAACTTACTTAAACAGTGGGAAAAATGATGTGGAAATATATATTTATTGAGTTTTGGGAGAAATTATTGGTGTGTAGCATAAGAAATTCCAATACTTGAATATCAATAAATCATATTTTTGGAAATTTGATGGAATTAGAAGGAATTTCAACTAAAGATCTACATACAAAAACTTATTTTATGTCTTAAACTACATAATTTATGCGGCAAAAGCATGAATTAAAAAAATTCAGAATGATATGAACTCATTTTATGGGACAAAAAAAAAGGGGGGGGGGGGGGGGTAAATGCAAACATTTCATAGTATTTAGCTATTAAGTATACAACTGAGGCATATATATGTGTTAAAATTGCTTATTATGTTAGAAATTAGCTTAATAACTGTAATATACAAGAGAATAGGTAAGGTTTGGTATATTACACAATCTGAACTCAATAGCTGTAATTTTGAGATATTTTCATTAAAAATCTTCAAGGGGGTACCTTTGCATTTGAACACTTATGCTTGTAAATATCAGACAGCTACATACCTTATGAGGTTTTTTTGGGGGTTCTTATTGCCTAAGGAATAGAAATTAGGCCAACAAATGGATAAAGAAACAAGTTTGTTTGCTCTTTCGGTGTCAAACCACTAATTCAACAATCAGAGCTTAGAAACATATACGAAAGTAATCCCTTTTCAAGGAAAAAGTTCCTTTCACTTTGTAACATTGTGAAAACTACTGAATGGAATGGACTAATTAAAATTGATAATTCAAGTTAAATATATAGGGATTATTGTGAGCCCAAATTTGATGGACTTAGTTGTATTTTAATACCTCTATGGATGATTGTATTCATGACCTATAAATACTGAATTTCTTAGGGATGACCGAGCTATTTTTAGAGTAGGTGTTTTCCTTAGCACGGCATTTCACTGCAAGATTTTAAACATGCCCTTATATTTTGACAGAAAGTAGAGGAATCGTGTCCGTTTCAGAAAATATATGGTCTTGGAAAGGTTAAACTTAAGATAAAATGGCCAGGTAGGCTTGAAAAAACACAAATTTAGTAGAAAACCTAAAAGAAATTAATTAGTGATTTCACACCTTAAGGCAAAAAAATTCAAAATTATCTTTTGTTGCTATCATGTTCAAATTAGCTTAACTATGTCACAACAGACACAGAGTGACATTTTTTATACAAAGATGTAACAAAATGCATTGTGGTGTTAGATTACATGGTCAAAATGCATGTTATGTAATATTGCTCCCAAACACTGGATATACATGGACACAGGGTATTGCAACTCATTTTATTTTTGTTTATGACAAGTATTGGGAATATGTTATTGAATGTGTTTTTGCAGTAGAAGGGCATATAATATTGAAAATATGGTTGATATTAAGAATTAAAAAAAAATCATTCAGTTTGTCGACTTCAAATATAGAATATGGTGATATCATGATTGGATTTTTTTCAATCCTGCAAATTTTTCCTGGTAAATTTTCATACTTTCAGTTAGAATACATGTACAATGTACTAATAAAATAATATAAGGCTATGGAAAGCAGTTTTAATTGAAAATCATGTAGTAAAAACCTGGTAATTTGAGTGTTCCCAAAAAAATATTTTGACTGCTTAGCATTTTCTGTGAATTTTTCAAATTGTCAATTTGGATTTCATGTTTTAGAGTATTATTTGGCTGTAACAGTACATTTGAGCATCCAACTTACTTAAACAGTGGGAAAAATGATGTGGAAATATATATTTATTGAGTTTTGGGAGAAATTATTGGTGTGTAGCATAAGAAATTCCAATACTTGAATATCAATAAATCATATTTTTGGAAATTTGATGGAATTAGAAGGAATTTCAACTAAAGATCTACATACAAAAACTTATTTTATGTCTTAAACTACATAATTTATGGGGCAAAAGCATGAATTAAAAAAATTAAGAATGATATGAACTCATTTTATGGGACAAAAAAAAAGGGGGGGGGTAAATGCAAACATTTCATAGTATTTAGCTATTAAGTATACAACTGAGGCATATATATGTGTTAAAATTGCTTATTATGTTAGAAATTAGCTTAATAACTGTAATATACAAGAGAATAGGTAAGTTTTGGTATATTACACAGTCTGAACTCAACAGCTGTAAATGGAGATATTTTCATCAAAAATCTTCAAGGGGGTACCTTTGCATTTGAACACTTATGCTTGTAAATATCAGACAGCTACATACCTTATGAGGTTTTTTGGGGGGTTCTTATTGCCTAAGGAATAGAAATTAGGCCAACAAATGGATAAAGAAACAAGTTTGTTTGCTCTTTCGGTGTCAAACCACTAATTCAACAATCAGAGCTTAGAAACATATACGAAAGTAATCCCTTTTCAAGGAAAAAGTTCCTTTCACTTTGTAACATTGTGAAAACTACTGAATGGAATGGACTAATTAAAATTGATAATTCAAGTTAATTATATACGGATTATTGTGAGCCCGAATTTGATGAACTTAGTTGTATTTTAATACCTCTATGGATGATTGTATTCATGACCTATAAATACTGAATTTCTTAGGGATGACCGAGCTATTTTTAGAGTAGGTGTTTTCCGTAGCACGGCATTTCACTGCAAGATTTTAAACATGCCCTGATATTTTGACAGAACGTAGAGGAATCGTGTCCGTTTCAGAAAATATATGGTCTTGGAAAGGTTAAACTTAAGATGAAATGGCTAGGTAGGCGTGAAAAAACACAAATTTAGTAGAAAACCTAAAAGAAATTAATTAGTGATTTCACACCTTAAGGCAAAAAAATTCAAAATTATCTTTTGTTGCTATCATGTTCAAATTAGCTTAACTATGTCACAACAGACACAGAGTGACATTTTTTATACAAAGATGTAACAAAATGCATTGTGGTGTTAGATTACATGGTCAAAATGCATGTTATGTAATATTGCTCCCAAACACTGGATATACATGGACACAGGGTATTGCAACTCATTTTATTTTTGTTTATGACAAGTATTGGGAATATGTTATTGAATGTGTTTTTGCAGTAGAAGGGCATATAATATTGAAAATATGGTTGATATTAAGAATTAAAAAAAAATCATTCAGTTTGTCGACTTCAAATATAGAATATGGTGATATCATGATTGGATTTTTTTCAATCCTGCAAATTTTTCCTGGTAAATTTTCATACTTTCAGTTAGAATACATGTACAATGTACTAATAAAATAATATAAGGCTATGGAAAGCAGTTTTAATTGAAAATCATGTGGTAAAAACCTGGTAATTTGAGTGTTCCCAAAAAAATATTTTGACTGCTTAGCATTTTCTGTGAATTTTTCAAATTGTCAATTTGGATTTCATGTTTTAGAGTATTATTTGGCTGTAACAGTACATTTGAGCATCCAACTTACTTAAACAGTGGGAAAAATGATGTGGAAATATATATTTATTGAGTTTTGGGAGAAATTATTGGTGTGTAGCATAAGAAATTCCAATACTTGAATATCAATAAATCATATTTTTGGAAATTTGATGGAATTAGAAGGAATTTCAACTAAAGATCTACATACAAAAACTTATTTTATGTCTTAAACTACATAATTTATGCGGCAAAAGCATGAATTAAAAAAATTCAGAATGATATGAACTCATTTTATGGGACAAAAAAAAAGGGGGGGGGGTAAATGCAAACATTTCATAGTATTTAGCTATTAAGTATACAACTGAGGCATATATATGTGTTAAAATTGCTTATTATGTTAGAAATTAGCTTAATAACTGTAATATACAAGAGAATAGGTAAGGTTTGGTATATTACACAATCTGAACTCAATAGCTGTAATTTTGAGATATTTTCATTAAAAATCTTCAAGGGGGTACCTTTGCATTTGAACACTTATGCTTGTAAATATCAGACAGCTACATACCTTATGAGGTTTTTTTGGGGGTTCTTATTGCCTAAGGAATAGAAATTAGGCCAACAAATGGATAAAGAAACAAGTTTGTTTGCTCTTTCGGTGTCAAACCACTAATTCAACAATCAGAGCTTAGAAACATATACGAAAGTAATCCCTTTTCAAGGAAAAAGTTCCTTTCACTTTGTAACATTGTGAAAACTACTGAATGGAATGGACTAATTAAAATTGATAATTCAAGTTAAATATATACGGATTATTGTGAGCCCGAATTTGATGAACTTAGTTGTATTTTAATACCTCTATGGATGATTGTATTCATGACCTATAAATACTGAATTTCTTAGGGATGACCGAGCTATTTTTAGAGTAGGTGTTTTCGTAGCACGGCATTTCACTGCAAGATTTTAAACATGCCCTGATATTTTGACAGAACGTAGAGGAATCGTGTCCGTTTCAGAAAATATATGGTCTTGGAAAGGTTAAACTTAAGATAAAATGGCTAGGTAGGCTTGAAAAAACACAAATTTAGTAGAAAACCTAAAAGAAATTAATTAGTGATTTCACACCTTAAGGCAAAAAAATTCAAAATTATCTTTTGTTGCTATCATGTTCAAATTAGCTTAACAATGTCACAACAGACACAGAGTGACATTTTTTATACAAGGATGTAACAAAATGCATTGTGGTGTCAGATTACATGGTCAAAATGCATGTTATGTAATATTGCTCCCAAACACTGGATATACATGGACACAGGGTATTGCAACTCATTTTATTTTTGTTTATGACAAGTATTGGGAATATGTTATTGAATGTGTTTTTGCAGTAGAAGGGCATATAATATTGAAAATATGGTTGATATTAAGAATTAAAAAAAAATCATTCAGTTTGTCGACTTCAAATATAGAATATGGTGATATCATGATTGGATTTTTTTCAATCCTGCAAATTTTTCCTGGTAAATTTTCATACTTTCAGTTAGAATACATGTACAATGTACTAATAAAATAATATAAGGCTATGGAAAGCAGTTTTAATTGAAAATTATGTAGTAAAAACCTGGTAATTTGAGTGTTCCCAGAAAAAATATTTTGACTGCTTAGCATTTTCTGTGAATTTTTCAAATTGTCAATTTGGATTTCATGTTTTAGAGTATTATATGGCTGTAACAGTACATTTGAGCATCCAACTTACTTAAACAGTGGGAAAAATGATGTGGAAATATATATTTATTGAGTTTTGGGAGAAATTATTGGTGTGTAGCATAAGAAATTCCAATACTTGAATATCAATAAATCATATTTTTGGAAATTTGATGGAATTAGAAGGAATTTCAACTAAAGATCTACATACAAAAACTTATTTTATGTCTTAAACTACATAATTTATGGGGCAAAAGCATGAATTAAAAAAATTAAGAATGATATGAACTCATTTTATGGGACAAAAAAAAAGGGGGGGGGGTAAATGCAAACATTTCATAGTATTTAGCTATTAAGTATACAACTGAGGCATATATATGTGTTAAAATTGCTTATTATGTTAGAAATTAGCTTAATAACTGTAATATACAAGAGAATAGGTAAGTTTTGGTATATTACACAGTCTGAACTCAACAGCTGTAAATGGAGATATTTTCATCAAAAATCTTCAAGGGGGTACCTTTGCATTTGAACACTTATGCTTGTAAATATCAGACAGCTACATACCTTATGAGGTTTTTTGGGGGGTTCTTATTGCCTAAGGAATAGAAATTAGGCCAACAAATGGATAAAGAAACAAGTTTGTTTGCTCTTTCGGTGTCAAACCACTAATTCAACAATCAGAGCTTAGAAACATATACGAAAGTAATCCCTTTTCAAGGAAAAAGTTCCTTTCACTTTGTAACATTGTGAAAACTACTGAATGGAATGGACTAATTAAAATTGATAATTCAAGTTAAATATATACGGATTATTGTGAGCCCGAATTTGATGAACTTAGTTGTATTTTAATACCTCTATGGATGATTGTATTCATGACCTATAAATACTGAATTTCTTAGGGATGACCGAGCTATTTTTAGAGTAGGTGTTTTCGTAGCACGGCATTTCACTGCAAGATTTTAAACATGCCCTGATATTTTGACAGAACGTAGAGGAATCGTGTCCGTTTCAGAAAATATATGGTCTTGGAAAGGTTAAACTTAAGATAAAATGGCTAGGTAGGCTTGAAAAAACACAAATTTAGTAGAAAACCTAAAAGAAATTAATTAGTGATTTCACACCTTAAGGCAAAAAAATTCAAAATTATCTTTTGTTGCTATCATGTTCAAATTAGCTTAACTATGTCACAACAGACACAGAGTGACATTTTTTATACAAAGATGTAACAAAATGCATTGTGGTGTTAGATTACATGGTCAAAATGCATGTTATGTAATATTGCTCCCAAACACTGGATATACATGGACACAGGGTATTGCAACTCATTTTATTTTTGTTTATGACAAGTATTGGGAATATGTTATTGAATGTGTTTTTGCAGTAGAAGGGCATATAATATTGAAAATATGGTTGATATTAAGAATTAAAAAAAAATCATTCAGTTTGTCGACTTCAAATATAGAATATGGTGATATCATGATTGGATTTTTTTCAATCCTGCAAATTTTTCCTGGTAAATTTTCATACTTTCAGTTAGAATACATGTACAATGTACTAATAAAATAATATAAGGCTATGGAAAGCAGTTTTAATTGAAAATCATGTAGTAAAAACCTGGTAATTTGAGTGTTCCCAAAAAAATATTTTGACTGCTTAGCATTTTCTGTGAATTTTTCAAATTGTCAATTTGGATTTCATGTTTTAGAGTATTATTTGGCTGTAACAGTACATTTGAGCATCCAACTTACTTAAACAGTGGGAAAAATGATGTGGAAATATATATTTATTGAGTTTTGGGAGAAATTATTGGTGTGTAGCATAAGAAATTCCAATACTTGAATATCAATAAATCATATTTTTGGAAATTTGATGGAATTAGAAGGAATTTCAACTAAAGATCTACATACAAAAACTTATTTTATGTCTTAAACTACATAATTTATGGGGCAAAAGCATGAATTAAAAAAATTAAGAATGATATGAACTCATTTTATGGGACAAAAAAAAAGGGGGGGGGGTAAATGCAAACATTTCATAGTATTTAGCTATTAAGTATACAACTGAGGCATATATATGTGTTAAAATTGCTTATTATGTTAGAAATTAGCTTAATAACTGTAATATACAAGAGAATAGGTAAGTTTTGGTATATTACACAGTCTGAACTCAACAGCTGTAAATGGAGATATTTTCATCAAAAATCTTCAAGGGGGTACCTTTGCATTTGAACACTTATGCTTGTAAATATCAGACAGCTACATACCTTATGAGGTTTTTTGGGGGGTTCTTATTGCCTAAGGAATAGAAATTAGGCCAACAAATGGATAAAGAAACAAGTTTGTTTGCTCTTTCGGTGTCAAACCACTAATTCAACAATCAGAGCTTAGAAACATATACGAAAGTAATCCCTTTTCAAGGAAAAAGTTCCTTTCACTTTGTAACATTGTGAAAACTACTGAATGGAATGGACTAATTAAAATTGATAATTCAAGTTAATTATATACGGATTATTGTGAGCCCGAATTTGATGAACTTAGTTGTATTTTAATACCTCTATGGATGATTGTATTCATGACCTATAAATACTGAATTTCTTAGGGATGACCGAGCTATTTTTAGAGTAGGTGTTTTCCGTAGCACGGCATTTCACTGCAAGATTTTAAACATGCCCTGATATTTTGACAGAACGTAGAGGAATCGTGTCCGTTTCAGAAAATATATGGTCTTGGAAAGGTTAAACTTAAGATGAAATGGCTAGGTAGGCGTGAAAAAACACAAATTTAGTAGAAAACCTAAAAGAAATTAATTAGTGATTTCACACCTTAAGGCAAAAAAATTCAAAATTATCTTTTGTTGCTATCATGTTCAAATTAGCTTAACTATGTCACAACAGACACAGAGTGACATTTTTTATACAAAGATGTAACAAAATGCATTGTGGTGTTAGATTACATGGTCAAAATGCATGTTATGTAATATTGCTCCCAAACACTGGATATACATGGACACAGGGTATTGCAACTCATTTTATTTTTGTTTATGACAAGTATTGGGAATATGTTATTGAATGTGTTTTTGCAGTAGAAGGGCATATAATATTGAAAATATGGTTGATATTAAGAATTAAAAAAAAATCATTCAGTTTGTCGACTTCAAATATAGAATATGGTGATATCATGATTGGATTTTTTTCAATCCTGCAAATTTTTCCTGGTAAATTTTCATACTTTCAGTTAGAATACATGTACAATGTACTAATAAAATAATATAAGGCTATGGAAAGCAGTTTTAATTGAAAATCATGTGGTAAAAACCTGGTAATTTGAGTGTTCCCAAAAAAATATTTTGACTGCTTAGCATTTTCTGTGAATTTTTCAAATTGTCAATTTGGATTTCATGTTTTAGAGTATTATTTGGCTGTAACAGTACATTTGAGCATCCAACTTACTTAAACAGTGGGAAAAATGATGTGGAAATATATATTTATTGAGTTTTGGGAGAAATTATTGGTGTGTAGCATAAGAAATTCCAATACTTGAATATCAATAAATCATATTTTTGGAAATTTGATGGAATTAGAAGGAATTTCAACTAAAGATCTACATACAAAAACTTATTTTATGTCTTAAACTACATAATTTATGCGGCAAAAGCATGAATTAAAAAAATTCAGAATGATATGAACTCATTTTATGGGACAAAAAAAAAGGGGGGGGGGTAAATGCAAACATTTCATAGTATTTAGCTATTAAGTATACAACTGAGGCATATATATGTGTTAAAATTGCTTATTATGTTAGAAATTAGCTTAATAACTGTAATATACAAGAGAATAGGTAAGGTTTGGTATATTACACAATCTGAACTCAATAGCTGTAATTTTGAGATATTTTCATTAAAAATCTTCAAGGGGGTACCTTTGCATTTGAACACTTATGCTTGTAAATATCAGACAGCTACATACCTTATGAGGTTTTTTTGGGGGTTCTTATTGCCTAAGGAATAGAAATTAGGCCAACAAATGGATAAAGAAACAAGTTTGTTTGCTCTTTCGGTGTCAAACCACTAATTCAACAATCAGAGCTTAGAAACATATACGAAAGTAATCCCTTTTCAAGGAAAAAGTTCCTTTCACTTTGTAACATTGTGAAAACTACTGAATGGAATGGACTAATTAAAATTGATAATTCAAGTTAAATATATACGGATTATTGTGAGCCCGAATTTGATGAACTTAGTTGTATTTTAATACCTCTATGGATGATTGTATTCATGACCTATAAATACTGAATTTCTTAGGGATGACCGAGCTATTTTTAGAGTAGGTGTTTTCGTAGCACGGCATTTCACTGCAAGATTTTAAACATGCCCTGATATTTTGACAGAACGTAGAGGAATCGTGTCCGTTTCAGAAAATATATGGTCTTGGAAAGGTTAAACTTAAGATAAAATGGCTAGGTAGGCTTGAAAAAACACAAATTTAGTAGAAAACCTAAAAGAAATTAATTAGTGATTTCACACCTTAAGGCAAAAAAATTCAAAATTATCTTTTGTTGCTATCATGTTCAAATTAGCTTAACAATGTCACAACAGACACAGAGTGACATTTTTTATACAAGGATGTAACAAAATGCATTGTGGTGTCAGATTACATGGTCAAAATGCATGTTATGTAATATTGCTCCCAAACACTGGATATACATGGACACAGGGTATTGCAACTCATTTTATTTTTGTTTATGACAAGTATTGGGAATATGTTATTGAATGTGTTTTTGCAGTAGAAGGGCATATAATATTGAAAATATGGTTGATATTAAGAATTAAAAAAAAATCATTCAGTTTGTCGACTTCAAATATAGAATATGGTGATATCATGATTGGATTTTTTTCAATCCTGCAAATTTTTCCTGGTAAATTTTCATACTTTCAGTTAGAATACATGTACAATGTACTAATAAAATAATATAAGGCTATGGAAAGCAGTTTTAATTGAAAATTATGTAGTAAAAACCTGGTAATTTGAGTGTTCCCAGAAAAAATATTTTGACTGCTTAGCATTTTCTGTGAATTTTTCAAATTGTCAATTTGGATTTCATGTTTTAGAGTATTATATGGCTGTAACAGTACATTTGAGCATCCAACTTACTTAAACAGTGGGAAAAATGATGTGGAAATATATATTTATTGAGTTTTGGGAGAAATTATTGGTGTGTAGCATAAGAAATTCCAATACTTGAATATCAATAAATCATATTTTTGGAAATTTGATGGAATTAGAAGGAATTTCAACTAAAGATCTACATACAAAAACTTATTTTATGTCTTAAACTACATAATTTATGGGGCAAAAGCATGAATTAAAAAAATTAAGAATGATATGAACTCATTTTATGGGACAAAAAAAAAGGGGGGGGGGGTAAATGCAAACATTTCATAGTATTTAGCTATTAAGTATACAACTGAGGCATATATATGTGTTAAAATTGCTTATTATGTTAGAAATTAGCTTAATAACTGTAATATACAAGAGAATAGGTAAGTTTTGGTATATTACACAGTCTGAACTCAACAGCTGTAAATGGAGATATTTTCATCAAAAATCTTCAAGGGGGTACCTTTGCATTTGAACACTTATGCTTGTAAATATCAGACAGCTACATACCTTATGAGGTTTTTTGGGGGGTTCTTATTGCCTAAGGAATAGAAATTAGGCCAACAAATGGATAAAGAAACAAGTTTGTTTGCTCTTTCGGTGTCAAACCACTAATTCAACAATCAGAGCTTAGAAACATATACGAAAGTAATCCCTTTTCAAGGAAAAAGTTCCTTTCACTTTGTAACATTGTGAAAACTACTGAATGGAATGGACTAATTAAAATTGATAATTCAAGTTAAATATATACGGATTATTGTGAGCCCGAATTTGATGAACTTAGTTGTATTTTAATACCTCTATGGATGATTGTATTCATGACCTATAAATACTGAATTTCTTAGGGATGACCGAGCTATTTTTAGAGTAGGTGTTTTCGTAGCACGGCATTTCACTGCAAGATTTTAAACATGCCCTGATATTTTGACAGAACGTAGAGGAATCGTGTCCGTTTCAGAAAATATATGGTCTTGGAAAGGTTAAACTTAAGATAAAATGGCTAGGTAGGCTTGAAAAAACACAAATTTAGTAGAAAACCTAAAAGAAATTAATTAGTGATTTCACACCTTAAGGCAAAAAAATTCAAAATTATCTTTTGTTGCTATCATGTTCAAATTAGCTTAACAATGTCACAACAGACACAGAGTGACATTTTTTATACAAGGATGTAACAAAATGCATTGTGGTGTCAGATTACATGGTCAAAATGCATGTTATGTAATATTGCTCCCAAACACTGGATATACATGGACACAGGGTATTGCAACTCATTTTATTTTTGTTTATGACAAGTATTGGGAATATGTTATTGAATGTGTTTTTGCAGTAGAAGGGCATATAATATTGAAAATATGGTTGATATTAAGAATTAAAAAAAAATCATTCAGTTTGTCGACTTCAAATATAGAATATGGTGATATCATGATTGGATTTTTTTCAATCCTGCAAATTTTTCCTGGTAAATTTTCATACTTTCAGTTAGAATACATGTACAATGTACTAATAAAATAATATAAGGCTATGGAAAGCAGTTTTAATTGAAAATTATGTAGTAAAAACCTGGTAATTTGAGTGTTCCCAGAAAAAATATTTTGACTGCTTAGCATTTTCTGTGAATTTTTCAAATTGTCAATTTGGATTTCATGTTTTAGAGTATTATATGGCTGTAACAGTACATTTGAGCATCCAACTTACTTAAACAGTGGGAAAAATGATGTGGAAATATATATTTATTGAGTTTTGGGAGAAATTATTGGTGTGTAGCATAAGAAATTCCAATACTTGAATATCAATAAATCATATTTTTGGAAATTTGATGGAATTAGAAGGAATTTCAACTAAAGATCTACATACAAAAACTTATTTTATGTCTTAAACTACATAATTTATGGGGCAAAAGCATGAATTAAAAAAATTAAGAATGATATGAACTCATTTTATGGGACAAAAAAAAAGGGGGGGGGGGTAAATGCAAACATTTCATAGTATTTAGCTATTAAGTATACAACTGAGGCATATATATGTGTTAAAATTGCTTATTATGTTAGAAATTAGCTTAATAACTGTAATATACAAGAGAATAGGTAAGTTTTGGTATATTACACAGTCTGAACTCAACAGCTGTAAATGGAGATATTTTCATCAAAAATCTTCAAGGGGGTACCTTTGCATTTGAACACTTATGCTTGTAAATATCAGACAGCTACATACCTTATGAGGTTTTTTGGGGGGTTCTTATTGCCTAAGGAATAGAAATTAGGCCAACAAATGGATAAAGAAACAAGTTTGTTTGCTCTTTCGGTGTCAAACCACTAATTCAACAATCAGAGCTTAGAAACATATACGAAAGTAATCCCTTTTCAAGGAAAAAGTTCCTTTCACTTTGTAACATTGTGAAAACTACTGAATGGAATGGACTAATTAAAATTGATAATTCAAG
This sequence comes from Bathymodiolus brooksi, assembly GCA_963680875.1. Lineage (NCBI taxonomy): Eukaryota > Metazoa > Mollusca > Bivalvia > Mytilida > Modiolidae > Bathymodiolus > Bathymodiolus brooksi. The sequence continues at coordinate 31,494,312 of OY804578.1, forward strand.
TTAAATATATACGGATTATTGTGAGCCCGAATTTGATGAACTTAGTTGTATTTTAATACCTCTATGGATGATTGTATTCATGACCTATAAATACTGAATTTCTTAGGGATGACCGAGCTATTTTTAGAGTAGGTGTTTTCGTAGCACGGCATTTCACTGCAAGATTTTAAACATGCCCTGATATTTTGACAGAACGTAGAGGAATCGTGTCCGTTTCAGAAAATATATGGTCTTGGAAAGGTTAAACTTAAGATAAAATGGCTAGGTAGGCTTGAAAAAACACAAATTTAGTAGAAAACCTAAAAGAAATTAATTAGTGATTTCACACCTTAAGGCAAAAAAATTCAAAATTATCTTTTGTTGCTATCATGTTCAAATTAGCTTAACAATGTCACAACAGACACAGAGTGACATTTTTTATACAAGGATGTAACAAAATGCATTGTGGTGTCAGATTACATGGTCAAAATGCATGTTATGTAATATTGCTCCCAAACACTGGATATACATGGACACAGGGTATTGCAACTCATTTTATTTTTGTTTATGACAAGTATTGGGAATATGTTATTGAATGTGTTTTTGCAGTAGAAGGGCATATAATATTGAAAATATGGTTGATATTAAGAATTAAAAAAAAATCATTCAGTTTGTCGACTTCAAATATAGAATATGGTGATATCATGATTGGATTTTTTTCAATCCTGCAAATTTTTCCTGGTAAATTTTCATACTTTCAGTTAGAATACATGTACAATGTACTAATAAAATAATATAAGGCTATGGAAAGCAGTTTTAATTGAAAATTATGTAGTAAAAACCTGGTAATTTGAGTGTTCCCAGAAAAAATATTTTGACTGCTTAGCATTTTCTGTGAATTTTTCAAATTGTCAATTTGGATTTCATGTTTTAGAGTATTATATGGCTGTAACAGTACATTTGAGCATCCAACTTACTTAAACAGTGGGAAAAATGATGTGGAAATATATATTTATTGAGTTTTGGGAGAAATTATTGGTGTGTAGCATAAGAAATTCCAATACTTGAATATCAATAAATCATATTTTTGGAAATTTGATGGAATTAGAAGGAATTTCAACTAAAGATCTACATACAAAAACTTATTTTATGTCTTAAACTACATAATTTATGGGGCAAAAGCATGAATTAAAAAAATTAAGAATGATATGAACTCATTTTATGGGACAAAAAAAAAGGGGGGGGGGGGTAAATGCAAACATTTCATAGTATTTAGCTATTAAGTATACAACTGAGGCATATATATGTGTTAAAATTGCTTATTATGTTAGAAATTAGCTTAATAACTGTAATATACAAGAGAATAGGTAAGTTTTGGTATATTACACAGTCTGAACTCAACAGCTGTAAATGGAGATATTTTCATCAAAAATCTTCAAGGGGGTACCTTTGCATTTGAACACTTATGCTTGTAAATATCAGACAGCTACATACCTACATACCTTATGAGGTTTTTTGGGGGGTTCTTATTGCCTAAGGAATAGAAATTAGGCCAACAAATGGATAAAGAAACAAGTTTGTTTGCTCTTTCGGTGTCAAACCACTAATTCAACAATCAGAGCTTAGAAACATATACGAAAGTAATCCCTTTTCAAGGAAAAAGTTCCTTTCACTTTGTAACATTGTGAAAACTACTGAATGGAATGGACTAATTAAAATTGATAATTCAAGTTAATTATATACGGATTATTGTGAGCCCGAATTTGATGAACTTAGTTGTATTTTAATACCTCTATGGATGATTGTATTCATGACCTATAAATACTGAATTTCTTAGGGATGACCGAGCTATTTTTAGAGTAGGTGTTTTCCGTAGCACGGCATTTCACTGCAAGATTTTAAACATGCCCTGATATTTTGACAGAACGTAGAGGAATCGTGTCCGTTTCAGAAAATATATGGTCTTGGAAAGGTTAAACTTAAGATGAAATGGCTAGGTAGGCGTGAAAAAACACAAATTTAGTAGAAAACCTAAAAGAAATTAATTAGTGATTTCACACCTTAAGGCAAAAAAATTCAAAATTATCTTTTGTTGCTATCATGTTCAAATTAGCTTAACTATGTCACAACAGACACAGAGTGACATTTTTTATACAAAGATGTAACAAAATGCATTGTGGTGTTAGATTACATGGTCAAAATGCATGTTATGTAATATTGCTCCCAAACACTGGATATACATGGACACAGGGTATTGCAACTCATTTTATTTTTGTTTATGACAAGTATTGGGAATATGTTATTGAATGTGTTTTTGCAGTAGAAGGGCATATAATATTGAAAATATGGTTGATATTAAGAATTAAAAAAAAATCATTCAGTTTGTCGACTTCAAATATAGAATATGGTGATATCATGATTGGATTTTTTTCAATCCTGCAAATTTTTCCTGGTAAATTTTCATACTTTCAGTTAGAATACATGTACAATGTACTAATAAAATAATATAAGGCTATGGAAAGCAGTTTTAATTGAAAATCATGTGGTAAAAACCTGGTAATTTGAGTGTTCCCAAAAAAATATTTTGACTGCTTAGCATTTTCTGTGAATTTTTCAAATTGTCAATTTGGATTTCATGTTTTAGAGTATTATTTGGCTGTAACAGTACATTTGAGCATCCAACTTACTTAAACAGTGGGAAAAATGATGTGGAAATATATATTTATTGAGTTTTGGGAGAAATTATTGGTGTGTAGCATAAGAAATTCCAATACTTGAATATCAATAAATCATATTTTTGGAAATTTGATGGAATTAGAAGGAATTTCAACTAAAGATCTACATACAAAAACTTATTTTATGTCTTAAACTACATAATTTATGCGGCAAAAGCATGAATTAAAAAAATTCAGAATGATATGAACTCATTTTATGGGACAAAAAAAAAGGGGGGGGGGGTAAATGCAAACATTTCATAGTATTTAGCTATTAAGTATACAACTGAGGCATATATATGTGTTAAAATTGCTTATTATGTTAGAAATTAGCTTAATAACTGTAATATACAAGAGAATAGGTAAGGTTTGGTATATTACACAATCTGAACTCAATAGCTGTAATTTTGAGATATTTTCATTAAAAATCTTCAAGGGGGTACCTTTGCATTTGAACACTTATGCTTGTAAATATCAGACAGCTACATACCTTATGAGGTTTTTTTGGGGGTTCTTATTGCCTAAGGAATAGAAATTAGGCCAACAAATGGATAAAGAAACAAGTTTGTTTGCTCTTTCGGTGTCAAACCACTAATTCAACAATCAGAGCTTAGAAACATATACGAAAGTAATCCCTTTTCAAGGAAAAAGTTCCTTTCACTTTGTAACATTGTGAAAACTACTGAATGGAATGGACTAATTAAAATTGATAATTCAAGTTAAATATATACGGATTATTGTGAGCCCGAATTTGATGAACTTAGTTGTATTTTAATACCTCTATGGATGATTGTATTCATGACCTATAAATACTGAATTTCTTAGGGATGACCGAGCTATTTTTAGAGTAGGTGTTTTCGTAGCACGGCATTTCACTGCAAGATTTTAAACATGCCCTGATATTTTGACAGAACGTAGAGGAATCGTGTCCGTTTCAGAAAATATATGGTCTTGGAAAGGTTAAACTTAAGATAAAATGGCTAGGTAGGCTTGAAAAAACACAAATTTAGTAGAAAACCTAAAAGAAATTAATTAGTGATTTCACACCTTAAGGCAAAAAAATTCAAAATTATCTTTTGTTGCTATCATGTTCAAATTAGCTTAACAATGTCACAACAGACACAGAGTGACATTTTTTATACAAGGATGTAACAAAATGCATTGTGGTGTCAGATTACATGGTCAAAATGCATGTTATGTAATATTGCTCCCAAACACTGGATATACATGGACACAGGGTATTGCAACTCATTTTATTTTTGTTTATGACAAGTATTGGGAATATGTTATTGAATGTGTTTTTGCAGTAGAAGGGCATATAATATTGAAAATATGGTTGATATTAAGAATTAAAAAAAAATCATTCAGTTTGTCGACTTCAAATATAGAATATGGTGATATCATGATTGGATTTTTTTCAATCCTGCAAATTTTTCATGGTAAATTTTCATACTTTCAGTTAGAATACATGTACAATGTACTAATAAAATAATATAAGGCTATGGAAAGCAGTTTTAATTGAAAATTATGTAGTAAAAACCTGGTAATTTGAGTGTTCCCAGAAAAAATATTTTGACTGCTTAGCATTTTCTGTGAATTTTTCAAATTGTCAATTTGGATTTCATGTTTTAGAGTATTATTTGGCTGTAACAGTACATTTGAGCATCCAACTTACTTAAACAGTGGGAAAAATGATGTGGAAATATATATTTATTGAGTTTTGGGAGAAATTATTGGTGTGTAGCATAAGAAATTCCAATACTTGAATATCAATAAATCATATTTTTGGAAATTTGATGGAATTAGAAGGAATTTCAACTAAAGATCTACATACAAAAACTTATTTTATGTATTAAACTACATAATTTATGCGGCAAAAGCATGAATTAAAAAAATTAAGAATGATATGAACTCATTTTATGGGACAAAAAAAAGGGGGGTGGGGGGTAAATGCAAACATTTCATAGTATTTAGCTATTAAGTATACAACTGAGGCATATATATGTGTTAAAATTGCTTATTATGTTAGAAATTAGCTTAATAACTGTAATATACAAGAGAATAGGTAAGGTTTGGTATATTACACAATCTGAACTCAATAGCTGTAATTTTGAGATATTTTCATTAAAAATCTTCAAGGGGGTACCTTTGCATTTGAACACTTATGCTTGTAAATATCAGACAGCTACATACCTTATGAGGTTTTTTTGGGGGTTCTTATTGCCTAAGGAATAGAAATTAGGCCAACAAATGGATAAAGAAACAAGTTTGTTTGCTCTTTCGGTGTCAAACCACTAATTCAACAATCAGAGCTTAGAAACATATACGAAAGTAATCCCTTTTCAAGGAAAAAGTTCCTTTCACTTTGTAACATTGTGAAAACTACTGAATGGAATGGACTAATTAAAATTGATAATTCAAGTTAAATATATACGGATTATTGTGAGCCCGAATTTGATGAACTTAGTTGTATTTTAATACCTCTATGGATGATTGTATTCATGACCTATAAATACTGAATTTCTTAGGGATGACCGAGCTATTTTTAGAGTAGGTGTTTTCGTAGCACGGCATTTCACTGCAAGATTTTAAACATGCCCTGATATTTTGACAGAACGTAGAGGAATCGTGTCCGTTTCAGAAAATATATGGTCTTGGAAAGGTTAAACTTAAGATAAAATGGCTAGGTAGGCTTGAAAAAACACAAATTTAGTAGAAAACCTAAAAGAAATTAATTAGTGATTTCACACCTTAAGGCAAAAAAATTCAAAATTATCTTTTGTTGCTATCATGTTCAAATTAGCTTAACAATGTCACAACAGACACAGAGTGACATTTTTTATACAAGGATGTAACAAAATGCATTGTGGTGTCAGATTACATGGTCAAAATGCATGTTATGTAATATTGCTCCCAAACACTGGATATACATGGACACAGGGTATTGCAACTCATTTTATTTTTGTTTATGACAAGTATTGGGAATATGTTATTGAATGTGTTTTTGCAGTAGAAGGGCATATAATATTGAAAATATGGTTGATATTAAGAATTAAAAAAAAATCATTCAGTTTGTCGACTTCAAATATAGAATATGGTGATATCATGATTGGATTTTTTTCAATCCTGCAAATTTTTCCTGGTAAATTTTCATACTTTCAGTTAGAATACATGTACAATGTACTAATAAAATAATATAAGGCTATGGAAAGCAGTTTTAATTGAAAATTATGTAGTAAAAACCTGGTAATTTGAGTGTTCCCCCAAAAAATATTTTGACTGCTTAGCATTTTCTGTGAATTTTTCAAATTGTCAATTTGGATTTCATGTTTTAGAGTATTATTTGGCTGTAACAGTACATTTGAGCATCCAACTTACTTAAACAGTGGGAAAAATGATGTGGAAATATATATTTATTGAGTTTTGGGAGAAATTATTGGTGTGTAGCATAAGAAATTCCAATACTTGAATATCAATAAATCATATTTTTGGAAATTTGATGGAATTAGAAGGAATTTCAACTAAAGATCTACATACAAAAACTTATTTTATGTCTTAAACTACATAATTTATGCGGCAAAAGCATGAATTAAAAAAATTCAGAATGATATGAACTCATTTTATGGGACAAAAAAAAAGGGGGGGGGGTAAATGCAAACATTTCATAGTATTTAGCTATTAAGTATACAACTGAGGCATATATATGTGTTAAAATTGCTTATTATGTTAGAAATTAGCTTAATAACTGTAATATACAAGAGAATAGGTAAGGTTTGGTATATTACACAATCTGAACTCAATAGCTGTAATTTTGAGATATTTTCATTAAAAATCTTCAAGGGGGTACCTTTGCATTTGAACACTTATGCTTGTAAATATCAGACAGCTACATACCTTATGAGGTTTTTTTGGGGGTTCTTATTGCCTAAGGAATAGAAATTAGGCCAACAAATGGATAAAGAAACAAGTTTGTTTGCTCTTTCGGTGTCAAACCACTAATTCAACAATCAGAGCTTAGAAACATATACGAAAGTAATCCCTTTTCAAGGAAAAAGTTCCTTTCACTTTGTAACATTGTGAAAACTACTGAATGGAATGGACTAATTAAAATTGATAATTCAAGTTAAATATATACGGATTATTGTGAGCCCGAATTTGATGAACTTAGTTGTATTTTAATACCTCTATGGATGATTGTATTCATGACCTATAAATACTGAATTTCTTAGGGATGACCGAGCTATTTTTAGAGTAGGTGTTTTCGTAGCACGGCATTTCACTGCAAGATTTTAAACATGCCCTGATATTTTGACAGAACGTAGAGGAATCGTGTCCGTTTCAGAAAATATATGGTCTTGGAAAGGTTAAACTTAAGATAAAATGGCTAGGTAGGCTTGAAAAAACACAAATTTAGTAGAAAACCTAAAAGAAATTAATTAGTGATTTCACACCTTAAGGCAAAAAAATTCAAAATTATCTTTTGTTGCTATCATGTTCAAATTAGCTTAACAATGTCACAACAGACACAGAGTGACATTTTTTATACAAGGATGTAACAAAATGCATTGTGGTGTCAGATTACATGGTCAAAATGCATGTTATGTAATATTGCTCCCAAACACTGGATATACATGGACACAGGGTATTGCAACTCATTTTATTTTTGTTTATGACAAGTATTGGGAATATGTTATTGAATGTGTTTTTGCAGTAGAAGGGCATATAATATTGAAAATATGGTTGATATTAAGAATTAAAAAAAAATCATTCAGTTTGTCGACTTCAAATATAGAATATGGTGATATCATGATTGGATTTTTTTCAATCCTGCAAATTTTTCCTGGTAAATTTTCATACTTTCAGTTAGAATACATGTACAATGTACTAATAAAATAATATAAGGCTATGGAAAGCAGTTTTAATTGAAAATTATGTAGTAAAAACCTGGTAATTTGAGTGTTCCCAGAAAAAATATTTTGACTGCTTAGCATTTTCTGTGAATTTTTCAAATTGTCAATTTGGATTTCATGTTTTAGAGTATTATTTGGCTGTAACAGTACATTTGAGCATCCAACTTACTTAAACAGTGGGAAAAATGATGTGGAAATATATATTTATTGAGTTTTGGGAGAAATTATTGGTGTGTAGCATAAGAAATTCCAATACTTGAATATCAATAAATCATATTTTTGGAAATTTGATGGAATTAGAAGGAATTTCAACTAAAGATCTACATACAAAAACTTATTTTATGTCTTAAACTACATAATTTATGCGGCAAAAGCATGAATTAAAAAAATTCAGAATGATATGAACTCATTTTATGGGACAAAAAAAAAGGGGGGGGGGGGGTAAATGCAAACATTTCATAGTATTTAGCTATTAAGTATACAACTGAGGCATATATATGTGTTAAAATTGCTTATTATGTTAGAAATTAGCTTAATAACTGTAATATACAAGAGAATAGGTAAGGTTTGGTATATTACACAATCTGAACTCAATAGCTGTAATTTTGAGATATTTTCATTAAAAATCTTCAAGGGGGTACCTTTGCATTTGAACACTTATGCTTGTAAATATCAGACAGCTACATACCTTATGAGGTTTTTTTGGGGGTTCTTATTGCCTAAGGAATAGAAATTAGGCCAACAAATGGATAAAGAAACAAGTTTGTTTGCTCTTTCGGTGTCAAACCACTAATTCAACAATCAGAGCTTAGAAACATATACGAAAGTAATCCCTTTTCAAGGAAAAAGTTCCTTTCACTTTGTAACATTGTGAAAACTACTGAATGGAATGGACTAATTAAAATTGATAATTCAAGTTAAATATATACGGATTATTGTGAGCCCGAATTTGATGAACTTAGTTGTATTTTAATACATCTATGGATGATTGTATTCATGACCTATAAATACTGAATTTCTTAGGGATGACCGAGCTATTTTTAGAGTAGGTGTTTTCGTAGCACGGCATTTCACTGCAAGATTTTAAACATGCCCTGATATTTTGACAGAACGTAGAGGAATCGTGTCCGTTTCAGAAAATATATGGTCTTGGAAAGGTTAAACTTAAGATAAAATGGCTAGGTAGGCTTGAAAAAACACAAATTTAGTAGAAAACCTAAAAGAAATTAATTAGTGATTTCACACCTTAAGGCAAAAAAATTCAAAATTATCTTTTGTTGCTATCATGTTCAAATTAGCTTAACAATGTCACAACAGACACAGAGTGACATTTTTTATACAAGGATGTAACAAAATGCATTGTGGTGTCAGATTACATGGTCAAAATGCATGTTATGTAATATTGCTCCCAAACACTGGATATACATGGACACAGGGTATTGCAACTCATTTTATTTTTGTTTATGACAAGTATTGGGAATATGTTATTGAATGTGTTTTTGCAGTAGAAGGGCATATAATATTGAAAATATGGTTGATATTAAGAATTAAAAAAAAATCATTCAGTTTGTCGACTTCAAATATAGAATATGGTGATATCATGATTGGATTTTTTTCAATCCTGCAAATTTTTCCTGGTAAATTTTCATACTTTCAGTTAGAATACATGTACAATGTACTAATAAAATAATATAAGGCTATGGAAAGCAGTTTTAATTGAAAATTATGTAGTAAAAACCTGGTAATTTGAGTGTTCCCAGAAAAAATATTTTGACTGCTTAGCATTTTCTGTGAATTTTTCAAATTGTCAATTTGGATTTCATGTTTTAGAGTATTATTTGGCTGTAACAGTACATTTGAGCATCCAACTTACTTAAACAGTGGGAAAAATGATGTGGAAATATATATTTATTGAGTTTTGGGAGAAATTATTGGTGTGTAGCATAAGAAATTCCAATACTTGAATATCAATAAATCATATTTTTGGAAATTTGATGGAATTAGAAGGAATTTCAACTAAAGATCTACATACAAAAACTTATTTTATGTATTAAACTACATAATTTATGCGGCAAAAGCATGAATTAAAAAAATTAAGAATGATATGAACTCATTTTATGGGACAAAAAAAAGGGGGGTGGGGGGGTAAATGCAAACATTTCATAGTATTTAGCTATTAAGTATACAACTGAGGCATATATATGTGTTAAAATTGCTTATTATGTTAGAAATTAGCTTAATAACTGTAATATACAAGAGAATAGGTAAGTTTTGGTATATTACACAGTCTGAACTCAACAGCTGTAAATGGAGATATTTTCATCAAAAATCTTCAAGGGGGTACCTTTGCATTTGAACACTTATGCTTGTAAATATCAGACAGCTACATACCTTATGAGGTTTTTTGGGGGGTTCTTATTGCCTAAGGAATAGAAATTAGGCCAACAAATGGATAAAGAAACAAGTTTGTTTGCTCTTTCGGTGTCAAACCACTAATTCAACAATCAGAGCTTAGAAACATATACGAAAGTAATCCCTTTTCAAGGAAAAAGTTCCTTTCACTTTGTAACATTGTGAAAACTACTGAATGGAATGGACTAATTAAAATTGATAATTCAAGTTAATTATATACGGATTATTGTGAGCCCGAATTTGATGAACTTAGTTGTATTTTAATACCTCTATGGATGATTGTATTCATGACCTATAAATACTGAATTTCGTAGGGATGACCGAGCTATTTTTAGAGTAGGTGTTTTCCGTAGCACGGCATTTCACTGCAAGATTTTAAACATGCCCTGATATTTTGACAGAACGTAGAGGAATCGTGTCCGTTTCAGAAAATATATGGTCTTGGAAAGGTTAAACTTAAGATGAAATGGCTAGGTAGGCGTGAAAAAACACAAATTTAGTAGAAAACCTAAAAGAAATTAATTAGTGATTTCACACCTTAAGGCAAAAAAATTCAAAATTATCTTTTGTTGCTATCATGTTCAAATTAGCTTAACTATGTCACAACAGACACAGAGTGACATTTTTTATACAAAGATGTAACAAAATGCATTGTGGTGTTAGATTACATGGTCAAAATGCATGTTATGTAATATTGCTCCCAAACACTGGATATACATGGACACAGGGTATTGCAACTCATTTTATTTTTGTTTATGACAAGTATTGGGAATATGTTATTGAATGTGTTTTTGCAGTAGAAGGGCATATAATATTGAAAATATGGTTGATATTAAGATTTAAAAAAAATTCATTCAGTTTGTCGACTTCAAATATAGAATATGGTGATATCATGATTGGATTTTTTTCAATCCTGCAAATTTTTCCTGGTAAATTTTCATACTTTCAGTTAGAATACATGTACAATGTACTAATAAAATAATATAAGGCTATGGAAAGCAGTTTTAATTGAAAATCATGTGGGAAAAACCTGGTAATTTGAGTGTTCCCAAAAAAATATTTTGACTGCTTAGCATTTTCTGTGAATTTTTCAAATTGTCAATTTGGATTTCATGTTTTAGAGTATTATTTGGCTGTAACAGTACATTTGAGCATCCAACTTACTTAAACAGTGGGAAAAATGATGTGGAAATATATATTTATTGAGTTTTGGGGGAAATTATTGGTGTGTAGCATAAGAAATTCCAATACTTGAATATCAATAAATCATATTTTTGGAAATTTGATGGAATTAGAAGGAATTTCAACTAAAGATCTACATACAAAAACTTATTTTATGTCTTAAACTACATAATTTATGCGGCAAAAGCATGAATTAAAAAAATTCAGAATGATATGAACTCATTTTATGGGACAAAAAAAAAGGGGGGGGGGTAAATGCAAACATTTCATAGTATTTAGCTATTAAGTATACAACTGAGGCATATATATGTGTTAAAATTGCTTATTATGTTAGAAATTAGCTTAATAACTGTAATATACAAGAGAATAGGTAAGGTTTGGTATATTACACAATCTGAACTCAATAGCTGTAATTTTGAGATATTTTCATTAAAAATCTTCAAGGGGGTACCTTTGCATTTGAACACTTATGCTTGTAAATATCAGACAGCTACATACCTTATGAGGTTTTTTTGGGGGTTCTTATTGCCTAAGGAATAGAAATTAGGCCAACAAATGGATAAAGAAACAAGTTTGTTTGCTCTTTCGGTGTCAAACCACTAATTCAACAATCAGAGCTTAGAAACATATACGAAAGTAATCCCTTTTCAAGGAAAAAGTTCCTTTCACTTTGTAACATTGTGAAAACTACTGAATGGAATGGACTAATTAAAATTGATAATTCAAGTTAAATATATACGGATTATTGTGAGCCCGAATTTGATGAACTTAGTTGTATTTTAATACCTCTATGGATGATTGTATTCATGACCTATAAATACTGAATTTCTTAGGGATGACCGAGCTATTTTTAGAGTAGGTGTTTTCGTAGCACGGCATTTCACTGCAAGATTTTAAACATGCCCTGATATTTTGACAGAACGTAGAGGAATCGTGTCCGTTTCAGAAAATATATGGTCTTGGAAAGGTTAAACTTAAGATAAAATGGCTAGGTAGGCTTGAAAAAACACAAATTTAGTAGAAAACCTAAAAGAAATTAATTAGTGATTTCACACCTTAAGGCAAAAAAATTCAAAATTATCTTTTGTTGCTATCATGTTCAAATTAGCTTAACAATGTCACAACAGACACAGAGTGACATTTTTTATACAAGGATGTAACAAAATGCATTGTGGTGTCAGATTACATGGTCAAAATGCATGTTATGTAATATTGCTCCCAAACACTGGATATACATGGACACAGGGTATTGCAACTCATTTTATTTTTGTTTATGACAAGTATTGGGAATATGTTATTGAATGTGTTTTTGCAGTAGAAGGGCATATAATATTGAAAATATGGTTGATATTAAGAATTAAAAAAAAATCATTCAGTTTGTCGACTTCAAATATAGAATATGGTGATATCATGATTGGATTTTTTTCAATCCTGCAAATTTTTCCTGGTAAATTTTCATACTTTCAGTTAGAATACATGTACAATGTACTAATAAAATAATATAAGGCTATGGAAAGCAGTTTTAATTGAAAATTATGTAGTAAAAACCTGGTAATTTGAGTGTTCCCAGAAAAAATATTTTGACTGCTTAGCATTTTCTGTGAATTTTTCAAATTGTCAATTTGGATTTCATGTTTTAGAGTATTATTTGGCTGTAACAGTACATTTGAGCATCCAACTTACTTAAACAGTGGGAAAAATGATGTGGAAATATATATTTATTGAGTTTTGGGAGAAATTATTGGTGTGTAGCATAAGAAATTCCAATACTTGAATATCAATAAATCATATTTTTGGAAATTTGATGGAATTAGAAGGAATTTCAACTAAAGATCTACATACAAAAACTTATTTTATGTATTAAACTACATAATTTATGCGGCAAAAGCATGAATTAAAAAAATTAAGAATGATATGAACTCATTTTATGGGACAAAAAAAAGGGGGGTGGGGGGGTAAATGCAAACATTTCATAGTATTTAGCTATTAAGTATACAACTGAGGCATATATATGTGTTAAAATTGCTTATTATGTTAGAAATTAGCTTAATAACTGTAATATACAAGAGAATAGGTAAGGTTTGGTATATTACACAATCTGAACTCAACAGCTGTAAATGGAGATATTTTCATTAAAAATCTTCAAGGGGGTACCTTTGCATTTGAACACTTATGCTTGTAAATATCAGACAGCTACATACCTTATGAGGTTTTTTTGGGGGTTCTCATTGCCTAAGGAATAGAAATTAGGCCAACAAATGGATAAAGAAACAAGTTTGTTTGCTCTTTCGGTGTCAAACCACTAATTCAACAATCAGAGCTTAGAAACATATACGAAAGTAATCCCTTTTCAAGGAAAAAGTTCCTTTCACTTTGTAACATTGTGAAAACTACTGAATGGAATGGACTAATTAAAATTGATAATTCAAGTTAAATATATACGGATTATTGTGAGCCCGAATTTGATGAACTTAGTTGTATTTTAATACCTCTATGGATGATTGTATTCATGACCTATAAATACTGAATTTCTTAGGGATGACCGAGCTATTTTTAGAGTAGGTGTTTTCGTAGCACGGCATTTCACTGCAAGATTTTAAACATGCCCTGATATTTTGACAGAACGTAGAGGAATCGTGTCCGTTTCAGAAAATATATGGTCTTGGAAAGGTTAAACTTAAGATAAAATGGCCAGGTAGGCTTGAAAAAACACAAATTTAGTAGAAAACCTAAAAGAAATTAATTAGTGATTTCACACCTTAAGGCAAAAAAAAATCTAAATTATCTTTTGTTGTTATCATGTTCAAATTAGCCTAACAATGTCACAACAGACACAGAGTGACATTTTTCATACAAAAATGTTACAAAATCCATTGTGGTGTCAGATTACATGGTCAAAATGCATGTTATGTAATATTGCTCCCAAACACTGGATATACATGGACACAGGGTATTGCAACTCATTTTATTTTTGTTTATGGCAGTATTGGGAATATGTTATTGAATGTGTTTTTGCAGTAGAAGGCATATAATATTGAAAATATGGTTGATATTAAGAATTAAAAAAAAATCATCATGTGGCAGTTTGTCGACTTCAAATATAGAATATGGTGATATCATGATTGGATTTTTTTCAATCCTGCAAATTTTTCCTGGTAAATTTTCATACTTTCAGTTAGAATACATGTACAATGTACTAATAAAATAATATAAGGCTATGGAAAGCAGTTTTAATTGAAAATTATGTAGTTAAAACCTGGTAATTTGAGTGTTCCCAGAAAAAATATTTTGACTGCTTAGCATTTTCTGTGAATTTTTCAAATTGTCAATTTGGATTTCATGTTTTAGAGTATTATTTGGCTGTAACAGTACATTTGAACATCCAACTTACTTAAACAGTGGGAAAAAATGATGTGGAAATATATATTTATTGAGTTTTGGGAGAAATTATTGGTGTGTAGCATAAGAAATTCCAATACTTGAATATCAATAAATCATATTTTTGGAAATTTGATGGAATTAGAAGGAATTTCAACTAAAGATCTACATACACAAACTTATTTTATGTCTTAAACTACATAATTTATGGGGCAAAAGCATGAATTAAAAAAATAAAGAATGATATGAACTCATTTTATGGGACAAAAAAAAAGGGGGGGGGGGTAAATGCAAACATTTCATAGTATTTAGCTATTAAGTATACAACTGAGGCATATATATGTGTTAAAATTGCTTATTATGTTAGAAATTAGCTTAATAACTGTAATATACAAGAGAATAGGTAAGTTTTGGTATATTACACAATCTGAACTCAACAGCTGTAAATGGAGATATTTTCATTAACAATCTTCCAGGGGATACCTTTGCATTTGAACACTTATGCTTGTAAATATCAGACAGCTACATACCTTATGAGGTTTTTTTGGGGTTCTTATTGGCTAAGGAATAGAAATTAGGCCAACAAATGGATAAAGAAACAAGTTTGTTTGCTCTTTCGGTGTCAAACCACTAATTCAACAATCAGAGCTTAGAACATATACGAAAGTAGTCCCTTTTCAAGGAAAAAGTTCCTTTCACTTTGTAACATTGTGAAAACTACTGAATGGAATGGACTAATTAAAATTGATAATTCAAGTTAAATATATAGGGATTATTGTGAGCCCAAATTTGATGGACTTAGTTGTATTTTAATACCTCTATGGATGATTGTATTCATGACCTATAAATACTGAATTTCTTAGGGATGACCGAGCTATTTTTAGAGTAAATGTTTTCCGTAGCACGGCATTTCACTGCAAGATTTTAAACATGCCCTTATATTTTGACAGAACGTAGAGGAATCGTGTCCGTTTCAGAAAATATATGGTCTTGGAAAGGTTAAACTTAAGATAAAATGGCCAGGTAGGCTTGAAAAAACACAAATTTAGTAGAAAACCTAAAAGAAATTAATTAGTGATTTCACACCTTAAGGCAAAAAAAATCAAAATTATCTTTTGTTGCTATCATGTTCAAATTAGCTTAACTATGTCACAACAGACACAGAGTGACATTTTTTATACAAAGATGTAACAAAATGCATTGTGGTGTCAGATTACATGGTCAAAATGCATGTTATGTAATATTGCTCCCAAACACTGGATATACATGGACACAGGGTATTGCAACTCATTTTATTTTTGTTTATGACAAGTATTGGGAATATGTTATTGAATGTGTTTTTGCAGTAGAAGGGCATATAATATTGAAAATATGGTTGATATTAAGAATTAAAAAAAAATCATTCAGTTTGTCGACTTCAAATATAGAATATGATGATATCATGATTGGATTTTTTTCAATCCTGCAAATTTTTCCTGGTAAATTTTCATACTTTCAGTTAGAATACATGTACAATGTACTAATAAAATAATATAAGGCTATGGAAAGCAGTTTTAATTGAAAATCATGTGGTAAAAACCTGGTAATTTGAGTGTTCCCAAAAAAATATTTTGACTGCTTAGCATTTTCTGTGAATTTTTCAAATTGTCAATTTGGATTTCATGTTTTAGAGTATTATTTGGCTGTAACAGTACATTTGAGCATCCAACTTACTTAAACAGTGGGAAAAATGATGTGGAAATATATATTTATGGAGTTTTGGGAGAAATTATTGGTGTGTAGCATAAGAAATTCCAATACTTGAATATCAATAAATCATATTTTTGGAAATTTGATGGAATTAGAAGGAATTTCAACTAAAGATCTACATACAAAAACTTATTTTATGTCTTAAACTACATAATTTATGCGGCAAAAGCATGAATTAAAAAAATTCAGAATGATATGAACTCATTTTATGGGACAAAAAAAAAGGGGGGGGGGTAAATGCAAACATTTCATAGTATTTAGCTATTAAGTATACAACTGAGGCATATATATGTGTTAAAATTGCTTATTATGTTAGAAATTAGCTTAATAACTGTAATATACAAGAGAATAGGTAAGGTTTGGTATATTACACAATCTGAACTCAACAGCTGTAATTTTGAGATATTTTCATTAAAAATCTTCAAGGGGGTACCTTTGCATTTGAACACTTATGCTTGTAAATATCAGACAGCTATATACCTTATGAGGTTTATTTGGGGGTTCTTATTGCCTAAGGAATAGAAATTAGGCCAACAAATGGATAAAGAAACAAGTTTGTTTGCTCTTTCGGTGTCAAACCACTAATTCAACAATCAGAGCTTAGAAACATATACGAAAGTAATCCCTTTTCAAGGAAAAAGTTCCTTTCTCTTTGTAACATTGTGAAAACTACTGAATGGAATGGACTAATTAAAATTGATAATTCAAGTTAAATATATACGGATTATTGTGAGCCCGAATTTGATGAACTTAGTTGTATTTTAATACCTCTATGGATGATTGTATTCATGACCTATAAATACTGAATTTCTTAGGGATGACCGAGCTATTATTAGAGTAGGTGTTTTCCGTAGCACGGCATTTCACTGCAAGATTTTAAACATGCCCTGATATTTTGACAGAACGTAGAGGAATCGTGTCCGTTTCAGAAAATATATGGTCTTGGAAAGGTTAAACTTAAGATAAAATGGCCAGGTAGGCTTGAAAAAACACAAATTTAGTAGAAAACCTAAAAGAAATTAATTAGTGATTTCACACCTTAAGGCAACAAAAAATCAAAATTATCTTTTGTTGTTATCATGTTCAAATTAGCCTAACAATGTCACAACAGACACAGATTGACATTTTTCATACAAAAATGTTACAAAATCCATTGTGGTGTCAGATTACATGGTCAAAATGCATGTTATGTAATATTGCTCCCAAACACTGGATATACATGGACACAGGGTATTGCAACTCATTTTATTTTTGTTTATGACAGTATTGGGAATATGTTATTGAATGTGTTTTTGCAGTAGAAGGCATATAATATTGAAAATATGGTTGATATTAAGAATTAAAAAAAAATCATCATGTGGCAGTTTGTCGACTTCAAATATAGAATATGGTGATATCATGATTGGATTTTTTTCAATCCTGCAAATTTTTCCTGGTAAATTTTCATACTTTCAGTTAGAATACATGTACAATGTACTAATAAAATAATATAAGGCTATGGAAAGCAGTTTTAATTGAAAATTATGTAGTTAAAACCTGGTAATTTGAGTGTTCCCAGAAAAAATATTTTGACTGCTTAGCATTTTCTGTGAATTTTTCAAATTGTCAATTTGGATGTCATGTTTTAGAGTATTATTTGGCTGTAACAGTACACTTGAACATCCAACTTACTTAAACAGTGGGAAAAAATGATGTGGAAATATATATTTATTGAGTTTTGGGAGAAATTATTGGTGTGTAGCATAAGAAATTCCAATACTTGAATATCAATAAATCATATTTTTGGAAATTTGATGGAATTAGAAGGAATTTCAACTAAAGATCTACATACAAAAACTTATTTTATGTCTTAAACTACATAATTTATGGGGCAAAAGCATGAATTAAAAAAATTAAGAATGATATGAACTCATTTTATGGGACAAAAAAAAAAGGGGGGGGGGGTAAATGCAAACATTTCATAGTATTTAGCTATTAAGTATACAACTGAGGCATATATATGTGTTAAAATTGCTTATTATGCTAGAAATTAGCTTAATAACTGTAATATACAAGAGAATAGGTAAGTTTTGGTATATTACACAATCTGAACTCAACAGCTGTAAATGGAGATATTTTCATTAACAATCTTCCAGGGGATACCTTTGCATTTGAACACTTATGCTTGTAAATATCAGACAGCTACATACCTTATGAGTTTTTTTTGGGGTTCTTATTGGCTAAGGAATAGAAATTAGGCCAACAAATGGATAAAGAAACAAGTTTGTTTGCTCTTTCGGTGTCAAACCACTAATTCAACAATCAGAGCTTAGAACATATACGAAAGTAGTCCCTTTTCAAGGAAAAAGTTCCTTTCACTTTGTAACATTGTGAAAACTACTGAATGGAATGGACTAATTAAAATTGATAATTCAAGTTAAATATATAGGGATTATTGTGAGCCCAAATTTGATGGACTTAGTTGTATTTTAATACCTCTATGGATGATTGTATTCATGACCTATAAATACTGAATTTCTTAGGGATGACCGAGCTATTTTTAGAGTAAATGTTTTCCGTAGCACGGCATTTCACTGCAAGATTTTAAACATGCCCTGATATTTTGACAGAACGTAGAGGAATCGTGTCCGTTTCAGAAAATATATGGTCTTGGAAAGGTTAAACTTAAGATAAAATGGCCAGGTAGGCTTGAAAAAACACAAATTTAGTAGAAAACCTAAAAGAAATTAATTAGTGATTTCACACCTTAAGGCAAAAAAATTCAAAATTATCTTTTGTTGCTATCATGTTCAAATTAGCTTAACTATGTCACAACAGACACAGAGTGACATTTTTTATACAAAGATGTAACAAAATGCATTGTGGTGTCAGATTACATGGTCAAAATGCATGTTATGTAATATTGCTCCCAAACACTGGATATACATGGACACAGGGTATTGCAACTCATTTTATTTTTGTTTATGACAAGTATTGGGAATATGTTATTGAATGTGTTTTTGCAGTAGAAGGGCATATAATATTGAAAATATGGTTGATATTAAGAATTAAAAAAAAATCATTCAGTTTGTCGACTTCAAATATAGAATATGATGATATCATGATTGGATTTTTTTCAATCCTGCAAATTTTTCCTGGTAAATTTTCATACTTTCAGTTAGAATACATGTACAATGTACTAATAAAATAATATAAGGCTATGGAAAGCAGTTTTAATTGAAAATTATGTAGTAAAAACCTGGTAATTTGAGTGTTCCCAGAAAAAATATTTTGACTGCTTAGCATTTTCTGTGAATATTTCAAATTGTCAATTTGGATTTCATGTTTTAGAGTATTATTTGGCTGTAACAGTACATTTGGGCATCCAACTTACTTAAACAGTGGGAAAAATGATGTGGAAATATATATTTATTGAGTTTTGGGAGAAATTATTGGTGTGTAGCATAAGAAATTCCAATACTTGAATATCAATAAATCATATTTTTGGAAATTTTATGGAATTAGAAGGAATTTCAACTAAAGATCTACATACAAAAACTTATTTTATGTCTTAAACTACATAATTTATGCGGCAAAAGCATGAATTAAAAAAATTAAGAATGATATGAACTCATTTTATGGACAAAAAAAAAGGGGGGGGGGTAAATGCAAACATTTCATAGTATTTAGCTATTAAGTATACAACTGAGGCATATATATGTGTTAAAATTGCTTATTATGTTAGAAATTAGCTTAATAACTGTAATATACAAGTGAATAGGTAAGGTTTGGTATATTACACAATCTGAACTCAACAGCTGTAAATGGAGATATTTTCATTAAAAATCTTCAAGGGGGTACCTTTGCATTTGAACACTTATGCTTGTAAATATCAGACAGCTACATACCTTATGAGGTTTTTTGGGGGGTTCTTATTGCCTAAGGAATAGAAATTAGGCCAACATATGGATAAAGAAACAAGTTTGTTTGCTCTTTCGGTGTCAAACCACTAATTCAACAATCAGAGCTGAGAACATATACGAAAGTAGTCCCTTTTCAAGGAAAATGTTCCTTTCACTTTGTAACATTGTGAAAACTACTGAATGGAATGGACTAATTAAAATTGATAATTCAAGTTAAATATATAGGGATTATTGTGAGCCCAAATTTGATGGACTTAGTTGTATTTTAATACCTCTATGGATGATTGTATTCATGACCTATAAATACTGAATTTCTTAGGGATGACCGAGCTATTTTTAGAGTAGGTGTTTTCCGTAGCACGGCATTTCACTGCAAGATTTTAAACATGCCCTGATATTTTGACAGAACGTAGAGGAATCGTGTCCGTTTCAGAAAATATATGGTCTTGGAAAGGATAAACTTAAGATAAAATGGCCAGGTAGGCTTGAAAAAACACACATTTAGTAGAAAACCTAAAAGAAATTAATTAGTGATTTCACACCTTAAGGCAAAAAAATTCAAAATTATCTTTTGTTGCTATCATGTTCAAATTAGCTTAACTATGTCACAACAGACACAGAGTGACATTTTTTATACAAAGATGTAACAAAATGCATTGTGGTGTCAGATTACATGGTCAAAATGCATGTTATGTAATATTGCTCCCAAACACTGGATATACATGGACACAGGGTATTGCAACTCATTTTATTTTTGTTTATGACAAGTATTGGGAATATGTTATTGAATGTGATTTTGCAGTAGAAGGGCATATAATATTGAAAATATGGTTGATATTAAGAATTAAAAAAAAGTCATCATGTGGCAGTTTGTCGACTTCAAATATAGAATATGGTGATATCATGATTGGATTTTTTTCAATCCTGCAAATTTTTCCTGGTAAATTTTCATACTTTCAGTTAGAATACATGTACAATGTACTAATGAAATAATATAAGGCTATGGAAAGCAGTTTTAATTGAAAATTATGTAGTAAAAACCTGGTAATTTGAGTGTTCCCAGAAAAAATATTTTGACTGCTTTGCATTTTCTGTGAATATTTCAAATTGTCAATTTGGATTTCATGTTTTAGAGTATTATTTGGCTGTAACAGTACATTTGAGCATCCAACTTACTTAAACAGTGGGAAAAATGATGTGGAAATATATATTTATTGAGTTTTGGGAGAAATTATTGGTGTGTAGCATAAGAAATTCCAATACTTGAATATCAATAAATCATATTTTTGGAAATTTGATGGAATTAGAAGGAATTTCAACTAAAGATCTACATACAAAAACTTATTTTATGTCTTAAACTACATAATTTATGGGGCAAAAGCATGAATTAAAAAAATTAAGAATGATATGAACTCATTTTATTGGACAAAAAAAAAGGGGGGGGGGTAAATGCAAACATTTCATAGTATTTAGCTATTAAGTATACAACTGAGGCATATATATGTGTTAAAATTGCTTATTATGTTAGAAATTAGCTTAATAACTGTAATATACAAGAGAATAGGTAAGGTTTGGTATATTACACAATCTGAACTCAACAGCTGTAAATGGAGATATTTTCATTAAAAATCTTCAAGGGGGTACCTTTGCATTTGAACACTTATGCTTGTAAATATCAGACAGCTACATACCTTATGAGGTTTTTTGGGGGGTTCTTATTGCCTAAGGAATAGAAATTAGGCCAACAAATGGATAAAGAAACAAGTTTGTTTGCTCTTTCGGTGTCAAACCACTAATTCAACAATCAGAGCTTAGAAACATATACGAAAGTAATCCCTTTTCAAGGAAAAAGTTCCTTTCACTTTGTAACATTGTGAAAACTACTGAATGGAATGGACTAATTAAAATTGATAATTCAAGTTAAATATATAGGGATTATTGTGAGCCCAAATTTGATGGACTTAGTTGTATTTTAATACCTCTATGGATGATTGTATTCATGACCTATAAATACTGAATTTCTTAGGGATGACCGAGCTATTTTTAGAGTAGGTGTTTTCCGTAGCACGACATTTCACTGCAAGATTTTAAACATGCCCTTATATTTTGACAGAACGTAGAGGAATCGTGTCCGTTTCAGAAAATATATGGTCTTGGAAAGGTTAAACTTAAAATAAAATGGCCAGGTAGGCTTGAAAAAACACAAATTTAGTAGAAAACCTAAAAGAAATTAATTAGTGATTTCACACCTTAAGGCAAAAAAATTCAAAATTATCTTTTGTTGCTATCATGTTCAAATTAGCTTAACTATGTCACAACAGACACAGAGTGACATTTTTTATACAAAGATGTAACAAAATGCATTGTGGTGTCAGATTACATGGTCAAAATGCATGTTATGTAATATTGCTCCCAAACACTGGATATACATGGACACAGGGTATTGCAACTCATTTTATTTTTGTTTATGACAAGTATTGGGAATATGTTATTGAATGTGTTTTTGCAGTAGAAGGGCATATAATATTGAAAATATGGTTGATATTAAGAATTAAAAAAAAATCATCATGTGGCAGTTTGTCGACTTCAAATATAGAATATGATGATATCATGATTGGATTTTTTTCAATCCTGCAAATTTTTCATGGTAAATTTTCATACTTTCAGTTAGAATACATGTACAATGTACTAATAAAATAATATAAGGCTATGGAAAGCAGTTTTAATTGAAAATTATGTAGTAAAAACCTGGTAATTTGAGTGTTCCCAGAAAAAATATTTTGACTGCTTAGCATTTTCTGTGAATATTTCAAATTGTCAATTTGGATTTCATGTTTTAGAGTATTATTTGGCTGTAACAGTACATTTGAGCATCCAACTTACTTAAACAGTGGGAAAAATGATGTGGAAATATATATTTATTGAGTTTTGGGAGAAATTATTGGTGTGTAGCATAAGAAATTCCAATACTTGAATATCAATAAATCATATTTTTGGAAATTTGATGGAATTAGAAGGAATTTCAACTAAAGATCTACATACAAAAACTTATTTTATGTCTTAAACTACATAATTTATGCGGCAAAAGCATGAATTAAAAAAATTAAGAATGATATGAACTCATTTTATGGACAAAAAAAAAAGGGGGGGGGGGGTAAATGCAAACATTTCATAGTATTTAGCTATTAAGTATACAACTGAGGCATATATATGTTTTAAAATTGCATATTATGTTAGAAATTAGCTTAATAACTGTAATATACAAGAGAATAGGTAAGGTTTGGTATATTACACAATCTGAACTCAACAGCTGTAAATGGAGATATTTTCATTAGAAATCTTCAAGGGGGTACCTTTGCATTTGAACACTTATGCTTGTAAATATCAGACAGCTACATACCTTATGAGGTTTTTTTGGGGGTTCTTATTGCCTAAGGAATAGAAATTAGGCCAACAAATGGATAAAGAAACAAGTTTGTTTGCTCTTTCGGTGTCAAACCACTAATTCAACAATCAGAGCTTAGAAACATATACGAAAGTAATCCCTTTTCAAGGAAAAAGTTCCTTTCACTTTGTAACATTGTGAAAACTACTGAATGGAATGGACTAATTAAAATTGATAATTCAAGTTAAATATATACGGATTATTGTGAGCCCGAATTTGATGAACTTAGTTGTATTTTAATACCTCTATGGATGATTGTATTCATGACCTATAAATACTGAATTTCTTAGGGATGACCGAGCTATTTTTAGAGTAGGTGTTTTCCGTAGCACGGCATTTCACTGCAAGATTTTAAACATGCCCTGATATTTTGACAGAACGTAGAGGAATCGTGTCCGTTTCAGAAAATATATGGTCTTGGAAAGGTTAAACTTAAGATAAAATGGCCAGGTAGGCTTGAAAAAACACAAATTTAGTAGAAAACCTAAAAGAAATTAATTAGTGATTTCACACCTTAAGGCAAAAAAATTCAAAATTATCTTTTGTTGCTATCATGTTCAAATTAGCTTAACTATGTCACAACAGACACAGAGTGACATTTTGTATACAAAGATGTAACAAAATGCATTGTGGTGTCAGATTACATGGTCAAAATGCATGTTATGTAATATTGCTCCCAAACACTGGATATACATGGACACAGGGTATTGCAACTCATTTTATTTTTGTTTATGACAAGTATTGGGAATATGTTATTGAATGTGTTTTTGCAGTAGAAGGGCATATAATATTGAAAATATGGTTGATATTAAGAATTAAAAAAAAATCATCATGTGGCAGTTTGTCGACTTCAAATATAGAATATGATGATATCATGATTGGATTTTTTTCAATCCTGCAAATTTTTCCTGGTAAATTTTCATACTTTCAGTTAGAATACATGTACAATGTACTAATAAAATAATATAAGGCTATGGAAAGCAGTTTTAATTGAAAATTATGTAGTAAAAATCTGGTAATTTGAGTGTTCCCCGAAAAAATATTTTGACTGCTTAGCATTTTCTGTGAATATTTCAAATTGTCAATTTGGATTTCATGTTTTAGGGTATTATTTGGCTGTAACAGTACATTTGAGCATCCAACTTACTTAAACAGTGGGAAAAATGATGTGGAAATATATATTTATTGAGTTTTGGGAGAAATTATTGGTGTGTAGCATAAGAAATTCCAATACTTGAATATCAATAAATCATATTTTTGGAAATTTGATGGAATTAGAAGGAATTTCAACTAAAGATCTACATACAAAAACTTATTTTATGTCTTAAACTACATAATTTATGGGGCAAAAGCATGAATTAAAAAAATTAAGAATGATATGAACTCATTTTATGGGACAAAAAAAAGGGGGGGGGGGTAAATGCAAACATTTCATAGTATTTAGCTATTAAGTATACAACTGAGGCATATATATGTGTTAAAATTGCATATTATGTTAGAAATTAGCTTAATAACTGTAATATACAAGAGAATAGGTAAGGTTTGGTATATTACACAATCTGAACTCAACAGCTGTAAATGGAGATATTTTCATTAAAAATCTTCAAGGGGGTACCTTTGCATTTGAACACTTATGCTTGTAAATATCAGACAGCTACATACCTTATGAGGTTTTTTTGGGGGTTCTTATTGCCTAAGGAATAGAAATTAGGCCAACAAATGGATAAAGAAACAAGTGTGTTTGCTCTTTCGGTGTCAAACCACTAATTCAACAATCAGAGCTTAGAAACATATACGAAAGTAATCCCTTTTCAAGGAAAAAGTTCCTTTCACTTTGTAACATTGTGAAAACTACTGAATGGAATGGACTAATTAAAATTGATAATTCAAGTTAAATATATACGGATTATTGTGAGCCCGAATTTGATGAACTTAGTTGTATTTTAATACCTCTATGGATGATTGTATTCATGACCTATAAATACTGAATTTCTTCGGGATGACCGAGCTATTTTTAGAGTAGGTGTTTTCCGTAGCACGGCATTTCACTGCAAGATTTTAAACATGCCCTGATATTTTGACAGAACGTAGAGGAATCGTGTCCGTTTCAGAAAATATATGGTCTTGGAAAGGTTAAACTTAAGATAAAATGGCCAGGTAGGCTTGAAAAAACACAAATTTAGTAGAAAACCTAAAAGAAATTAATTAGTGATTTCACACCTTAAGGCAAAAAAATTCAAAATTATCTTTTGTTGCTATCATGTTCAAATTAGCTTAACTATGTCACAACAGACACAGAGTGACATTTTGTATACAAAGATGTAACAAAATGCATTGTGGTGTCAGATTACATGGTCAAAATGCATGTTATGTAATATTGCTCCCAAACACTGGATATACATGGACACAGGGTATTGCAACTCATTTTATTTTTGTTTATGACAAGTATTGGGAATATGTTATTGAATGTGTTTTTGCAGTAGAAGGGCATATAATATTGAAAATATGGTTGATATTAAGAATTAAAAAAAAATCATCATGTGGCAGTTTGTCGACTTCAAATATAGAATATGATGATATCATGATTGGATTTTTTTCAATCCTGCAAATTTTTCCTGGTAAATGTTCATACTTTCAGTTAGAATACATGTACAATGTACTAATAAAATAATATAAGGCTATGGAAAGCAGTTTTAATTGAAAATTATGTAGTAAAAACCTGGTAATTTGAGTGTTCCCAGAAAAAATATTTTGACTGCTTAGCATTTTCTGTGAATATTTCAAATTGTCAATTTGGATTTCATGTTTTAGAGTATTATTTGGCTGTAACAGTACATTTGAGCATCCAACTTACTTAAACAGTGGGAAAAATGATGTGGAAATATATATTTATTGAGTTTTGGGAGAAATTATTGGTGTGTAGCATAAGAAATTCCAATACTTGAATATCAATAAATCATATTTTTGGAAATTTGATGGAATTAGAAGGAATTTCAACTAAAGATCTACATACAAAAACTTATTTTATGTCTTAAACTACATAATTTATGCGGCAAAAGCATGAATTAAAAAAATTAAGAATGATATGAACTCATTTTATGGGACAAAAAAAAAGGGTGGGGGGGTAAATGCAAACATTTCATAGTATTTAGCTATTAAGTATACAACTGAGGCATATATATGTGTTAAAATTGCTTATTATGTTAGAAATTAGCTTAATAACTGTAATATACAAGAGAATAGGTAAGTTTTGGTATATTACACAATCTGAACTCAACAGCTGTAAATGGAGATATTTTCATTAAAAATCTTCAAGGGGGTACCTTTGCATTTGAACACTTATGCTTGTAAATATCAGACAGCTACATACCTTATGAGTTTTTTTGGGGGGTTCTTATTGCCTATGGAATAGAAATTAGGCCAACAAATGGATAAAGAAACAAGTTTGTTTGCTCTTTCGGTGTCAAACCACTAATTCAACAATCAGAGCTTAGAACATATACGAAAGTAGTTCCTTTTCAAGGAAAAAGTTCCTTTCACTTTGTAACATTGTGAAAACTACTGAATGGAATGGACTAATTAAAATTGATAATTCAAGTTAAATATATAGGGATTATTGTGAGCCCAAATTTGATGGACTTAGTTGTATTTTAATACCTCTATGGATGATTGTATTCATGACCTATAAATACTGAATTTCTTAGGGATGACCGAGCTATTTTTAGAGTAGGTGTTTTCCGTAGCACGGCATTTCACTGCAAGATTTTAAACATGCCCTGATATTTTGACAGAACGTAGAGGAATCGTGTCCGTTTCAGAAAATATATGGTCTTGGAAAGGTTAAACTTAAGATAAAATGGCCAGGTAGGCTTGAAAAAACACAAATTTAGTAGAAAACCTAAAAGAAATTAATTAGTGATTTCACACCTTAAGGCAAAAAAATTCAAAATTATCTTTTGTTGCTATCATGTTCAAATTAGCTTAACTATGTCACAACAGACACAGAGTGACATTGTTTATACAAAGATGTAACAAAATGCATTGTGGTGTCAGATTACATGGTCAAAATGCATGTTATGTAATATTGCTCCCAAAAACTGGATATACATGGACACAGGGTATTGCAACTCATTTTATTTTTGTTTATGACAAGTATTGGGAATATGTTATTGAATGTGTTTTTGCAGTAGAAGGGCATATAATATTGAAAATATGGTTGATATTAAGAATTAAAAAAAAATCATCATGTGGCAGTTTGTCGACTTCAAATATAGAATATGATGATATCATGATTGGATTTTTTTCAATCCTGCAAATTTTTCCTGGTAAATTTTCATACTTTCAGTTAGAATACATGTACAATGTACTAATAAAATAATATAAGGCTATGGAAAGCAGTTTTAATTGAAAATTATGTAGTAAAAACCTGGTAATTTGAGTGTTCCCAGAAAAAATATTTTGACTGCTTAGCATTTTCTGTGAATATTTCAAATTGTCAATTTGGATTTCATGTTTTAGGGTATTATTTGGCTGTAACAGTACATTTGAGCATCCAACTTACTTAAACAGTGGGAAAAATGATGTGGAAATATATATTTATTGAGTTTTGGGAGAAATTATTGGTGTGTAGCATAAGAAATTCCAATACTTGAATATCAATAAATCATATTTTTGGAAATTTGATGGAATTAGAAGGAATTTCAACTAAAGATCTACATACAAAAACTTATTTTATGTCTTAAACTACATAATTTATGCGGCAAAAGCATGAATTAAAAAAATTAAGAATGATATGAACTCATTTTATGGGCCAAAAAAAAGGGGGGGGGGGTAAATGCAAACATTTCATAGTATTTAGCTATTAAGTATACAACTGAGGCATATATATGTGTTAAAATTGCTTATTATGTTAGAAATTAGCTTAATAACTGTAATATACAAGAGAATAGGTAAGTTTTGGTATATTACACAATCTGAACTCAACAGCTGTAAATGGAGATATTTTCATTAAAAATCTTCAAGGGGGTACCTTTGCATTTGAACACTTATGCTTGTAAATATCAGACAGCTACATACCTTATGAGGTTTTTTTGGGGGTTCTTATTGCCTAAGGAATAGAAATTAGGCCAACAAATGGATAAAGAAACAAGTTTGTTTGCTCTTTCGGTGTCAAACCACTAATTCAACAATCAGAGCTTAGAAACATATACGAAAGTAATCCCTTTTCAAGGAAAAAGTTCCTTTCACTTTGTAACATTGTGAAAACTACTGAATGGAATGGACTAATTAAAATTGATAATTCAAGTTAAATATATAGGGATTATTGTGAGCCCAAATTTGATGGACTTAGTTGTATTTTAATACCTCTATGGATGATTGTATTCATGACCTATAAATACTGAATTTCTTAGGGATGACCGAGCTATTTTTAGAGTAGGTGTTTTCCGTAGCACGGCATTTCACTGCAAGATTTTAAACATGCCCTGATATTTTGACAGAACGTAGAGGAATCGTGTCCGTTTCAGAAAATATATGGTCTTGGAAAGGTTAAACTTAAGATAAAATGGCCAGGTAGGCTTGAAAAAACACAAATTTAGTAGAAAACCTAAAAGAAATTAATTAGTGATTTCACACCTTAAGGCAAAAAAATTCAAAATTATCTTTTGTTGCTATCATGTTCAAATTAGCTTAACTATGTCACAACAGACACAGAGTGACATTGTTTATACAAAGATGTAACAAAATGCATTGTGGTGTCAGATTACATGGTCAAAATGCATGTTATGTAATATTGCTCCCAAAAACTGGATATACATGGACACAGGGTATTGCAACTCATTTTATTTTTGTTTATGACAAGTATTGGGAATATGTTATTGAATGTGTTTTTGCAGTAGAAGGGCATATAATATTGAAAATATGGTTGATATTAAGAATTAAAAAAAAATCATCATGTGGCAGTTTGTCGACTTCAAATATAGAATATGATGATATCATGATTGGATTTTTTTCAATCCTGCAAATTTTTCCTGGTAAATTTTCATACTTTCAGTTAGAATACATGTACAATGTACTAATAAAATAATATAAGGCTATGGAAAGCAGTTTTAATTGAAAATTATGTAGTAAAAACCTGGTAATTTGAGTGTTCCCAGAAAAAATATTTTGACTGCTTAGCATTTTCTGTGAATATTTCAAATTGTCAATTTGGATTTCATGTTTTAGAGTATTATTTGGCTGTAACAGTACATTTGGGCATCCAACTTACTTAAACAGTGGGAAAAATGATGTGGAAATATATATTTATTGAGTTTTGGGAGAAATTATTGGTGTGTAGCATAAGAAATTCCAATACTTGAATATCAATAAATCATATTTTTGGAAATTTTATGGAATTAGAAGGAATTTCAACTAAAGATCTACATACAAAAACTTATTTTATGTCTTAAACTACATAATTTATGCGGCAAAAGCATGAATTAAAAAAATTAAGAATGATATGAACTCATTTTATGGACAAAAAAAAAGGGGGGGGGGTAAATGCAAACATTTCATAGTATTTAGCTATTAAGTATACAACTGAGGCATATATATGTGTTAAAATTGCTTATTATGTTAGAAATTAGCTTAATAACTGTAATATACAAGTGAATAGGTAAGGTTTGGTATATTACACAATCTGAACTCAACAGCTGTAAATGGAGATATTTTCATTAAAAATCTTCAAGGGGGTACCTTTGCATTTGAACACTTATGCTTGTAAATATCAGACAGCTACATACCTTATGAGGTTTTTTGGGGGGTTCTTATTGCCTAAGGAATAGAAATTAGGCCAACATATGGATAAAGAAACAAGTTTGTTTGCTCTTTCGGTGTCAAACCACTAATTCAACAATCAGAGCTGAGAACATATACGAAAGTAGTCCCTTTTCAAGGAAAATGTTCCTTTCACTTTGTAACATTGTGAAAACTACTGAATGGAATGGACTAATTAAAATTGATAATTCAAGTTAAATATATAGGGATTATTGTGAGCCCAAATTTGATGGACTTAGTTGTATTTTAATACCTCTATGGATGATTGTATTCATGACCTATAAATACTGAATTTCTTAGGGATGACCGAGCTATTTTTAGAGTAGGTGTTTTCCGTAGCACGGCATTTCACTGCAAGATTTTAAACATGCCCTGATATTTTGACAGAACGTAGAGGAATCGTGTCCGTTTCAGAAAATATATGGTCTTGGAAAGGATAAACTTAAGATAAAATGGCCAGGTAGGCTTGAAAAAACACACATTTAGTAGAAAACCTAAAAGAAATTAATTAGTGATTTCACACCTTAAGGCAAAAAAATTCAAAATTATCTTTTGTTGCTATCATGTTCAAATTAGCTTAACTATGTCACAACAGACACAGAGTGACATTTTTTATACAAAGATGTAACAAAATGCATTGTGGTGTCAGATTACATGGTCAAAATGCATGTTATGTAATATTGCTCCCAAACACTGGATATACATGGACACAGGGTATTGCAACTCATTTTATTTTTGTTTATGACAAGTATTGGGAATATGTTATTGAATGTGATTTTGCAGTAGAAGGGCATATAATATTGAAAATATGGTTGATATTAAGAATTAAAAAAAAGTCATCATGTGGCAGTTTGTCGACTTCAAATATAGAATATGGTGATATCATGATTGGATTTTTTTCAATCCTGCAAATTTTTCCTGGTAAATTTTCATACTTTCAGTTAGAATACATGTACAATGTACTAATGAAATAATATAAGGCTATGGAAAGCAGTTTTAATTGAAAATTATGTAGTAAAAACCTGGTAATTTGAGTGTTCCCAGAAAAAATATTTTGACTGCTTTGCATTTTCTGTGAATATTTCAAATTGTCAATTTGGATTTCATGTTTTAGAGTATTATTTGGCTGTAACAGTACATTTGAGCATCCAACTTACTTAAACAGTGGGAAAAATGATGTGGAAATATATATTTATTGAGTTTTGGGAGAAATTATTGGTGTGTAGCATAAGAAATTCCAATACTTGAATATCAATAAATCATATTTTTGGAAATTTGATGGAATTAGAAGGAATTTCAACTAAAGATCTACATACAAAAACTTATTTTATGTCTTAAACTACATAATTTATGGGGCAAAAGCATGAATTAAAAAAATTAAGAATGATATGAACTCATTTTATTGGACAAAAAAAAAGGGGGGGGGGTAAATGCAAACATTTCATAGTATTTAGCTATTAAGTATACAACTGAGGCATATATATGTGTTAAAATTGCTTATTATGTTAGAAATTAGCTTAATAACTGTAATATACAAGAGAATAGGTAAGGTTTGGTATATTACACAATCTGAACTCAACAGCTGTAAATGGAGATATTTTCATTAAAAATCTTCAAGGGGGTACCTTTGCATTTGAACACTTATGCTTGTAAATATCAGACAGCTACATACCTTATGAGGTTTTTTGGGGGGTTCTTATTGCCTAAGGAATAGAAATTAGGCCAACAAATGGATAAAGAAACAAGTTTGTTTGCTCTTTCGGTGTCAAACCACTAATTCAACAATCAGAGCTTAGAAACATATACGAAAGTAATCCCTTTTCAAGGAAAAAGTTCCTTTCACTTTGTAACATTGTGAAAACTACTGAATGGAATGGACTAATTAAAATTGATAATTCAAGTTAAATATATAGGGATTATTGTGAGCCCAAATTTGATGGACTTAGTTGTATTTTAATACCTCTATGGATGATTGTATTCATGACCTATAAATACTGAATTTCTTAGGGATGACCGAGCTATTTTTAGAGTAGGTGTTTTCCGTAGCACGGCATTTCACTGCAAGATTTTAAACATGCCCTGATATTTTGACAGAACGTAGAGGAATCGTGTCCGTTTCAGAAAATATATGGTCTTGGAAAGGATAAACTTAAGATAAAATGGCCAGGTAGGCTTGAAAAAACACAAATTTAGTAGAAAACCTAAAAGAAATTAATTAGTGATTTCACACCTTAAGGCAAAAAAATTCAAAATTATCTTTTGTTGCTATCATGTTCAAATTAGCTTAACTATGTCACAACAGACACAGAGTGACATTGTTTATACAAAGATGTAACAAAATGCATTGTGGTGTCAGATTACATGGTCAAAATGCATGTTATGTAATATTGCTCCCAAAAACTGGATATACATGGACACAGGGTATTGCAACTCATTTTATTTTTGTTTATGACAAGTATTGGGAATATGTTATTGAATGTGTTTTTGCAGTAGAAGGGCATATAATATTGAAAATATGGTTGATATTAAGAATTAAAAAAAAATCATCATGTGGCAGTTTGTCGACTTCAAATATAGAATATGATGATATCATGATTGGATTTTTTTCAATCCTGCAAATTTTTCCTGGTAAATTTTCATACTTTCAGTTAGAATACATGTACAATGTACTAATAAAATAATATAAGGCTATGGAAAGCAGTTTTAATTGAAAATTATGTAGTAAAAACCTGGTAATTTGAGTGTTCCCAGAAAAAATATTTTGACTGCTTAGCATTTTCTGTGAATATTTCAAATTGTCAATTTGGATTTCATGTTTTAGGGTATTATTTGGCTGTAACAGTACATTTGAGCATCCAACTTACTTAAACAGTGGGAAAAATGATGTGGAAATATATATTTATTGAGTTTTGGGAGAAATTATTGGTGTGTAGCATAAGAAATTCCAATACTTGAATATCAATAAATCATATTTTTGGAAATTTGATGGAATTAGAAGGAATTTCAACTAAAGATCTACATACAAAAACTTATTTTATGTCTTAAACTACATAATTTATGCGGCAAAAGCATGAATTAAAAAAATTAAGAATGATATGAACTCATTTTATGGGCCAAAAAAAAGGGGGGGGGGGTAAATGCAAACATTTCATAGTATTTAGCTATTAAGTATACAACTGAGGCATATATATGTGTTAAAATTGCTTATTATGTTAGAAATTAGCTTAATAACTGTAATATACAAGAGAATAGGTAAGTTTTGGTATATTACACAATCTGAACTCAACAGCTGTAAATGGAGATATTTTCATTAAAAATCTTCAAGGGGGTACCTTTGCATTTGAACACTTATGCTTGTAAATATCAGACAGCTACATACCTTATGAGGTTTTTTTGGGGGTTCTTATTGCCTAAGGAATAGAAATTAGGCCAACAAATGGATAAAGAAACAAGTTTGTTTGCTCTTTCGGTGTCAAACCACTAATTCAACAATCAGAGCTTAGAAACATATACGAAAGTAATCCCTTTTCAAGGAAAAAGTTCCTTTCACTTTGTAACATTGTGAAAACTACTGAATGGAATGGACTAATTAAAATTGATAATTCAAGTTAAATATATAGGGATTATTGTGAGCCC
Source organism: Bathymodiolus brooksi (assembly GCA_963680875.1). Classification (NCBI taxonomy): domain Eukaryota; kingdom Metazoa; phylum Mollusca; class Bivalvia; order Mytilida; family Modiolidae; genus Bathymodiolus; species Bathymodiolus brooksi. The sequence goes on from OY804578.1 coordinate 31,528,435, forward strand.
AAATATGATGGACTTAGTTGTATTTTAATACCTCTATGGATGATTGTATTCATGACCTATAAATACTGAATTTCTTAGGGATGACCGAGCTATTTTTAGAGTAGGTGTTTTCCGTAGCACGGCATTTCACTGCAAGATTTTAAACATGCCCTGATATTTTGACAGAACGTAGAGGAATCGTGTCCGTTTCAGAAAATATATGGTCTTGGAAAGGTTAAACTTAAGATAAAATGGCCAGGTAGGCTTGAAAAAACACAAATTTAGTAGAAAACCTAAAAGAAATTAATTAGTGATTTCACACCTTAAGGCAAAAAAATTCAAAATTATCTTTTGTTGCTATCATGTTCAAATTAGCTTAACTATGTCACACCAGACACAGAGTGACATTGTTTATACAAAGATGTAACAAAATGCATTGTGGTGTCAGATTACATGGTCAAAATGCATGTTATGTAATATTGCTCCCAAAAACTGGATATACATGGACACAGGGTATTGCAACTCATTTTATTTTTGTTTATGACAAGTATTGGGAATATGTTATTGAATGTGTTTTTGCAGTAGAAGGGCATATAATATTGAAAATATGGTTGATATTAAGAATTAAAAAAAAATCATCATGTGGCAGTTTGTCGACTTCAAATATAGAATATGATGATATCATGATTGGATTTTTTTCAATCCTGCAAATTTTTCCTGGTAAATTTTCATACTTTCAGTTAGAATACATGTACAATGTACTAATAAAATAATATAAGGCTATGGAAAGCAGTTTTAATTGAAAATTATGTAGTAAAAACCTGGTAATTTGAGTGTTCCCAGAAAAAATATTTTGACTGCTTAGCATTTTCTGTGAATATTTCAAATTGTCAATTTGGATTTCATGTTTTAGGGTATTATTTGGCTGTAACAGTACATTTGAGCATCCAACTTACTTAAACAGTGGGAAAAATGATGTGGAAATATATATTTATTGAGTTTTGGGAGAAATTATTGGTGTGTAGCATAAGAAATTCCAATACTTGAATATCAATAAATCATATTTTTGGAAATTTGATGGAATTAGAAGGAATTTCAACTAAAGATCTACATACAAAAACTTATTTTATGTCTTAAACTACATAATTTATGGGGCAAAAGCATGAATTAAAAAAATTAAGAATGATATGAACTCATTTTATGGGACAAAAAAAAGGGGGGGGGGTAAATGCAAACATTTCATAGTATTTAGCTATTAAGTATACAACTGAGGCATATATATGTGTTAAAATTGCATATTATGTTAGAAATTAGCTTAATAACTGTAATATACAAGAGAATAGGTAAGGTTTGGTATATTACACAATCTGAACTCAACAGCTGTAAATGGAGATATTTTCATTAAAAATCTTCAAGGGGGTACCTTTGCATTTGAACACTTATGCTTGTAAATATCAGAAAGCTACATACCTTATGAGGTTTTTTTGGGGGTTCTTATTGCCTAAGGAATAGAAATTAGGCCAACAAATGGATAAAGAAACAAGTTTGTTTGCTCTTTCGGTGTCAAACCACTAATTCAACAATCAGAGCTTAGAAACATATACGAAAGTAATCCCTTTTCAAGGAAAAAGTTCCTTTCACTTTGTAACATTGTGAAAACTACTGAATGGAATGGACTAATTAAAATTGATAATTCAAGTTAAATATATACGGATTATTGTGAGCCCGAATTTGATGAACTTAGTTGTATTTTAATACCTCTATGGATGATTGTATTCATGACCTATAAATACTGAATTTCTTAGGGATGACCGAGCTATTTTTAGAGTAGGTGTTTTCCGTAGCACGGCATTTCACTGCAAGATTTTAAACATGCCCTGATATTTTGACAGAACGTAGAGGAATCGTGTCCGTTTCAGAAAATATATGGTCTTGGAAAGGTTAAACTTAAGATAAAATGGCCAGGTAGGCTTGAAAAAACACAAATTTAGTAGAAAACCTAAAAGAAATTAATTAGTGATTTCACACCTTAAGGCAAAAAAATTCAAAATTATCTTTTGTTGCTATCATGTTCAAATTAGCTTAACTATGTCACAACAGACACAGAGTGACATTTTTTATACAAAGATGTAACAAAATGCATTGTGGTGTCAGATTACATGGTCAAAATGCATGTTATGTAATATTGCTCCCAAACACTGGATATACATGGACACAGGGTATTGCAACTCATTTTATTTTTGTTTATGACAAGTATTGGGAATATGTTATTGAATGTGTTTTTGCAGTAGAAGGGCATATAATATTGAAAATATGGTTGATATTAAGAATTAAAAAAAAATCATCATGTGGCAGTTTGTCGACTTCAAATATAGAATATGATGATATCATGATTGGATTTTTTTCAATCCTGCAAATTTTTCCTGGTAAATTTTCATACTTTCAGTTAGAATACATGTACAATGTACTAATAAAATAATATAAGGCTATGGAAAGCAGTTTTAATTGAAAATTATGTAGTAAAAACCTGGTAATTTGAGTGTTCCCAGAAAAAATATTTTGACTGCTTAGCATTTTCTGTGAATATTTCAAATTGTCAATTTGGATTTCATGTTTTAGGGTATTATTTGGCTGTAACAGTACATTTGAGCATCCAACTTACTTAAACAGTGGGAAAAATGATGTGGAAATATATATTTATTGAGTTTTGGGAGAAATTATTGGTGTGTAGCATAAGAAATTCCAATACTTGAATATCAATAAATCATATTTTTGGAAATTTGATGGAATTAGAAGGAATTTCAACTAAAGATCTACATACAAAAACTTATTTTATGTCTTAAACTACATAATTTATGGGGCAAAAGCATGAATTAAAAAAATTAAGAATGATATGAACTCATTTTATGGGACAAAAAAAAGGGGGAGGGGTAAATGCAAACATTTCATAGTATTTAGCTATTAAGTATACAACTGAGGCATATATATGTGTTAAAATTGCATATTATGTTAGAAATTAGCTTAATAACTGTAATATACAAGAGAATAGGTAAGGTTTGGTATATTACACAATCTGAACTCAACAGCTGTAAATGGAGATATTTTCATTAAAAATCTTCAAGGGGGTACCTTTGCATTTGAACACTTATGCTTGTAAATATCAGACAGCTACATACCTTATGAGGTTTTTTTGGGGGTTCTTATTGCCTAAGGAATAGAAATTAGGCCAACAAATGGATAAAGAAACAAGTGTGTTTGCTCTTTCGGTGTCAAACCACTAATTCAACAATCAGAGCTTAGAAACATATACGAAAGTAATCCCTTTTCAAGGAAAAAGTTCCTTTCACTTTGTAACATTGTGAAAACTACTGAATGGAATGGACTAATTAAAATTGATAATTCAAGTTAAATATATACGGATTATTGTGAGCCCGAATTTGATGAACTTAGTTGTATTTTAATACCTCTATGGATGATTGTATTCATGACCTATAAATACTGAATTTCTTAGGGATGACCGACTATTTTTAGAGTAGGTGTTTTCCGTAGCACGGCATTTCACTGCAAGATTTTAAACATGCCCTGATATTTTGACAGAACGTAGAGGAATCGTGTCCGTTTCAGAAAATATATGATCTTGGAAAGGTTAAACTTAAGATAAAATGGCCAGGTAGGTTTGAAAAAACACAAATTTAGTAGAAAACCTAAAAGAAATTAATTAGTGATTTCACACCTTAAGGCAAAAAAAAATAAAAATTATCTTTTGTTGCTATCATGTTCAAATTAGCCTAACAATGTCACAACAGACACAGAGTGACATTTTTCATACAAAAATGTTACAAAATCCATTGTGGTGTCAGATTACATGGTCAAAATGCATGTTATGTAATATTGCTCCCAAACACTGGATATACATGGAAACAGGGTATTGCAACTCATTTTATTTTTGTTTATGACAAGTATTGGGAATATGTTATTGAATGTGTTTTTGCAGTAGAAGGGCATATAATATTGAAAATATGGTTGATATTAAGAATTAAAAAAAAGTCATCATATGGCAGTTTGTCGACTTCAAATATAGAATATGGTGATATCATGATTGGATTTTTTTCAATCCTGCAAATTTTTCCTGGTAAATTTTTATACTTTCAGTTAGATTACATGTACAATGTACTAATAAAATAATATAAGGCTATGGAAAGCAGTTTTAATTGAAAATTATGTAGTTAAAACCTGGTAATTTGAGTGTTGCCAGAAAAAATATTTTGACTGCTTAGCATTTTCTGTGAATTTTTCAAATTGTCAATTTGGATTTCATGTTTTAGAGTATTATTTGGCTGTAACAGTACATTTGAACATCCAACTTACTTAAACAGTGGGAAAAAATGATGTGGAAATATATATTTATTGAGTTTTGGGAGAAATTATTGGTGTGTAGCATAAGAAATTCCAATACTTGAATATCAATAAATCATATTTTTGGAAATTTGATGGAATTAGAAGGAATTTCAACTAAAGATCTACATACAAAAACTTATTTTATGTCTTAAACTACATAATTTATGGGGCAAAAGCATGAATTAAAAAAATTAAGAATGATATGAACTCATTTTATGAACAAAAAAAAAGGGGGGGGGGGGGTAAATGCAAACATTTCATAGTATTTAGCTATTAAGTATACAACTGAGGCATATATATGTGTTAAAATTGCTTATTATGTTAGAAATTAGCTTAATAACTGTAATATACAAGAGAATAGGTAAGTTTTGGTATATTACACAATCTGAACTCAACAGCTGTAAATGGAGATATTTTCATTAAAAATCTTCAAGGGGGTACCTTTGCATTTGAACACTTATGCTTGTAAATATCAGACAGCTACATACCTTATGAGTTTTTTTTGGGGTTCTTATTGCCTAAGGAATAGAAATTAGGCCAACAAATGGATAAAGAAACAAGTTTGTTTGCTCTTTCGGTGTCAAACCACTAATTCAACAATCAGAGCTTAGAACATATACGAAAGTAGTTCCTTTTCAAGGAAAAAGTTCCTTTCACTTTGTAACATTGTGAAAACTACTGAATGGAATGGACTAATTAAAATTGATAATTCAAGTTAAATATATAGGGATTATTGTGAGCCCAAATTTGATGGACTTAGTTGTATTTTAATACCTCTATGGATGATTGTATTCATGACCTATAAATACTGAATTTCTTAGGGATGACCGAGCTATTTTTAGAGTAAGTGCTTTCCGTAGCACGGCATTTCACTGCAAGATTTTAAACATGCCCTTATATTTTGACAGAACGTAGAGGAATCGTGTCCGTTTCAGAAAATATATGGTCTTGGAAAGGTTAAACTTAAGATAAAATGGCCAGGTAGGCTTGAAAAAACACAAATTTAGTAGAAAACCTAAAAGAAATTAATTAGTGATTTCACACCTTAAGGCAAAAAAATTCAAATTATCTTTTGTTGCTATCATGTTCAAATTAGCTTAACTATGTCACAACAGACACAGAGTGACATTTTTTATACAAAGATGTAACAAAATGCATTGTGGTGTCAGATTACATGGTCAAAATGCATGTTATGTAATATTGCTCCCAAACACTGGATATACATGGACACAGGGTATTGCAACTCATTTTATTTTTGTTTATGACAAGTATTGGGAATATGTTATTGAATGTGTTTTTGCAGTAGAAGGGCATATAATATTGAAAATATGGTTGATATTAAGAATTAAAAAAAAATCATCATGTGGCAGTTTGTCGACTTCAAATATAGAATATGATGATATCATGATTGGATTTTTTTCAATCCTGCAAATTTTTCCTGGTAAATTTTCATACTTTCAGTTAGAATACATGTACAATGTACTAATAAAATAATATAAGGCTATGGAAAGCAGTTTTAATTGAAAATTATGTAGTAAAAACCTGGTAATTTGAGTGTTCCCAGAAAAAATATTTTGACTGCTTAGCATTTTCTGTGAATTTTTCAAATTGTCAATTTGGATTTCATGTTTTAGAGTATTATTTGGCTGTAACAGTACATTTGAGCATCCAACTTACTTAAACAGTGGGAAAAATGATGTGGAAATATATATTTATTGAGTTTTGGGAGAAATTAATGGTGTGTAGCATAAGAAATTCCAATACTTGAATATCATTAAATCATATTTTTGGAAATTTGATTGAATTAGAAGGAATTTCAACTAAAGATCTACATACAAAAACTTATTTTATGTCTTAAACTACATAATTTATGGGGCAAAAGCATGAATTAAAAAAATTAAGAATGATATGAACTCATTTTATGGGACAAAAAAAAGGGGGAGGGGTAAATGCAAACATTTCATAGTATTTAGCTATTAAGTATACAACTGAGGCATATATATGTGTTAAAATTGCATATTATGTTAGAAATTAGCTTAATAACTGTAATATACAAGAGAATAGGTAAGGTTTGGTATATTACACAATCTGAACTCAACAGCTGTAAATGGAGATATTTTCATTAAAAATCTTCAAGGGGGTACCTTTGCATTTGAACACTTATGCTTGTAAATATCAGACAGCTACATACCTTATGAGGTTTTTTTGGGGGTTCTTATTGCCTAAGGAATAGAAATTAGGCCAACAAATGGATAAAGAAACAAGTGTGTTTGCTCTTTCGGTGTCAAACCACTAATTCAACAATCAGAGCTTAGAAACATATACGAAAGTAATCCCTTTTCAAGGAAAAAGTTCCTTTCACTTTGTAACATTGTGAAAACTACTGAATGGAATGGACTAATTAAAATTGATAATTCAAGTTAAATATATACGGATTATTGTGAGCCCGAATTTGATGAACTTAGTTGTATTTTAATACCTCTATGGATGATTGTATTCATGACCTATAAATACTGAATTTCTTAGGGATGACCGACTATTTTTAGAGTAGGTGTTTTCCGTAGCACGGCATTTCACTGCAAGATTTTAAACATGCCCTGATATTTTGACAGAACGTAGAGGAATCGTGTCCGTTTCAGAAAATATATGATCTTGGAAAGGTTAAACTTAAGATAAAATGGCCAGGTAGGTTTGAAAAAACACAAATTTAGTAGAAAACCTAAAAGAAATTAATTAGTGATTTCACACCTTAAGGCAAAAAAAAATAAAAATTATCTTTTGTTGCTATCATGTTCAAATTAGCCTAACAATGTCACAACAGACACAGAGTGACATTTTTCATACAAAAATGTTACAAAATCCATTGTGGTGTCAGATTACATGGTCAAAATGCATGTTATGTAATATTGCTCCCAAACACTGGATATACATGGACACAGGGTATTGCAACTCATTTTATTTTTGTTTATGACAAGTATTGGGAATATGTTATTGAATGTGTTTTTGCAGTAGAAGGGCATATAATATTGAAAATATGGTTGATATTAAGAATTAAAAAAAGTCATCATATGGCAGTTTGTCGACTTCAAATATAGAATATGGTGATATCATGATTGGATTTTTTTCAATCCTGCAAATTTTTCCTGGTAAATTTTCATACTTTCAGTTAGATTACATGTACAATGTACTAATAAAATAATATAAGGCTATGGAAAGCAGTTTTAATTGAAAATTATGTAGTTAAAACCTGGTAATTTGAGTGTTGCCAGAAAAAATATTTTGACTGCTTAGCATTTTCTGTGAATTTTTCAAATTGTCAATTTGGATTTCATGTTTTAGAGTATTATTTGGCTGTAACAGTACATTTGAACATCCAACTTACTTAAACAGTGGGAAAAAATGATGTGGAAATATATATTTATTGAGTTTTGGGAGAAATTATTGGTGTGTAGCATAAGAAATTCCAATACTTGAATATCAATAAATCATATTTTTGGAAATTTGATGGAATTAGAAGGAATTTCAACTAAAGATCTACATACAAAAACTTATTTTATGTCTTAAACTACATAATTTATGGGGCAAAAGCATGAATTAAAAAAATTAAGAATGATATGAACTCATTTTATGAACAAAAAAAAAGGGGGGGGGGGGGGGTAAATGCAAACATTTCATAGTATTTAGCTATTAAGTATACAACTGAGGCATATATATGTGTTAAAATTGCTTATTATGTTAGAAATTAGCTTAATAACTGTAATATACAAGAGAATAGGTAAGTTTTGGTATATTACACAATCTGAACTCAACAGCTGTAAATGGAGATATTTTCATTAAAAATCTTCAAGGGGGTACCTTTGCATTTGAACACTTATGCTTGTAAATATCAGACAGCTACATACCTTATGAGTTTTTTTTGGGGTTCTTATTGCCTAAGGAATAGAAATTAGGCCAACAAATGGATAAAGAAACAAGTTTGTTTGCTCTTTCGGTGTCAAACCACTAATTCAACAATCAGAGCTTAGAACATATACGAAAGTAGTTCCTTTTCAAGGAAAAAGTTCCTTTCACTTTGTAACATTGTGAAAACTACTGAATGGAATGGACTAATTAAAATTGATAATTCAAGTTAAATATATAGGGATTATTGTGAGCCCAAATTTGATGGACTTAGTTGTATTTTAATACCTCTATGGATGATTGTATTCATGACCTATAAATACTGAATTTCTTAGGGATGACCGAGCTATTTTTAGAGTAAGTGCTTTCCGTAGCACGGCATTTCACTGCAAGATTTTAAACATGCCCTTATATTTTGACAGAACGTAGAGGAATCGTGTCCGTTTCAGAAAATATATGGTCTTGGAAAGGTTAAACTTAAGATAAAATGGCCAGGTAGGCTTGAAAAAACACAAATTTAGTAGAAAACCTAAAAGAAATTAATTAGTGATTTCACACCTTAAGGCAAAAAAATTCAAATTATCTTTTGTTGCTATCATGTTCAAATTAGCTTAACTATGTCACAACAGACACAGAGTGACATTTTTTATACAAAGATGTAACAAAATGCATTGTGGTGTCAGATTACATGGTCAAAATGCATGTTATGTAATATTGCTCCCAAACACTGGATATACATGGACACAGGGTATTGCAACTCATTTTATTTTTGTTTATGACAAGTATTGGGAATATGTTATTGAATGTGTTTTTGCAGTAGAAGGGCATATAATATTGAAAATATGGTTGATATTAAGAATTAAAAAAAAATCATCATGTGGCAGTTTGTCGACTTCAAATATAGAATATGATGATATCATGATTGGATTTTTTTCAATCCTGCAAATTTTTCCTGGTAAATTTTCATACTTTCAGTTAGAATACATGTACAATGTACTAATAAAATAATATAAGGCTATGGAAAGCAGTTTTAATTGAAAATTATGTAGTAAAAACCTGGTAATTTGAGTGTTCCCAGAAAAAATATTTTGACTGCTTAGCATTTTCTGTGAATTTTTCAAATTGTCAATTTGGATTTCATGTTTTAGAGTATTATTTGGCTGTAACAGTACATTTGAGCATCCAACTTACTTAAACAGTGGGAAAAATGATGTGGAAATATATATTTATTGAGTTTTGGGAGAAATTAATGGTGTGTAGCATAAGAAATTCCAATACTTGAATATCATTAAATCATATTTTTGGAAATTTGATTGAATTAGAAGGAATTTCAACTAAAGATCTACATACAAAAACTTATTTTATGTCTTAAACTACATAATTTATGGGGCAAAAGCATGAATTAAAAAAATTAAGAATGATATGAACTCATTTTATGGGACAAAAAAAAGGGGGAGGGGTAAATGCAAACATTTCATAGTATTTAGCTATTAAGTATACAACTGAGGCATATATATGTGTTAAAATTGCATATTATGTTAGAAATTAGCTTAATAACTGTAATATACAAGAGAATAGGTAAGGTTTGGTATATTACACAATCTGAACTCAACAGCTGTAAATGGAGATATTTTCATTAAAAATCTTCAAGGGGGTACCTTTGCATTTGAACACTTATGCTTGTAAATATCAGACAGCTACATACCTTATGAGGTTTTTTTGGGGGTTCTTATTGCCTAAGGAATAGAAATTAGGCCAACAAATGGATAAAGAAACAAGTGTGTTTGCTCTTTCGGTGTCAAACCACTAATTCAACAATCAGAGCTTAGAAACATATACGAAAGTAATCCCTTTTCAAGGAAAAAGTTCCTTTCACTTTGTAACATTGTGAAAACTACTGAATGGAATGGACTAATTAAAATTGATAATTCAAGTTAAATATATACGGATTATTGTGAGCCCGAATTTGATGAACTTAGTTGTATTTTAATACCTCTATGGATGATTGTATTCATGACCTATAAATACTGAATTTCTTAGGGATGACCGACTATTTTTAGAGTAGGTGTTTTCCGTAGCACGGCATTTCACTGCAAGATTTTAAACATGCCCTGATATTTTGACAGAACGTAGAGGAATCGTGTCCGTTTCAGAAAATATATGATCTTGGAAAGGTTAAACTTAAGATAAAATGGCCAGGTAGGTTTGAAAAAACACAAATTTAGTAGAAAACCTAAAAGAAATTAATTAGTGATTTCACACCTTAAGGCAAAAAAAAATAAAAATTATCTTTTGTTGCTATCATGTTCAAATTAGCCTAACAATGTCACAACAGACACAGAGTGACATTTTTCATACAAAAATGTTACAAAATCCATTGTGGTGTCAGATTACATGGTCAAAATGCATGTTATGTAATATTGCTCCCAAACACTGGATATACATGGACACAGGGTATTGCAACTCATTTTATTTTTGTTTATGACAAGTATTGGGAATATGTTATTGAATGTGTTTTTGCAGTAGAAGGGCATATAATATTGAAAATATGGTTGATATTAAGAATTAAAAAAAGTCATCATATGGCAGTTTGTCGACTTCAAATATAGAATATGGTGATATCATGATTGGATTTTTTTCAATCCTGCAAATTTTTCCTGGTAAATTTTCATACTTTCAGTTAGATTACATGTACAATGTACTAATAAAATAATATAAGGCTATGGAAAGCAGTTTTAATTGAAAATTATGTAGTTAAAACCTGGTAATTTGAGTGTTGCCAGAAAAAATATTTTGACTGCTTAGCATTTTCTGTGAATTTTTCAAATTGTCAATTTGGATTTCATGTTTTAGAGTATTATTTGGCTGTAACAGTACATTTGAACATCCAACTTACTTAAACAGTGGGAAAAAATGATGTGGAAATATATATTTATTGAGTTTTGGGAGAAATTATTGGTGTGTAGCATAAGAAATTCCAATACTTGAATATCAATAAATCATATTTTTGGAAATTTGATGGAATTAGAAGGAATTTCAACTAAAGATCTACATACAAAAACTTATTTTATGTCTTAAACTACATAATTTATGGGGCAAAAGCATGAATTAAAAAAATTAAGAATGATATGAACTCATTTTATGAACAAAAAAAAAGGGGGGGGGGTAAATGCAAACATTTCATAGTATTTAGCTATTAAGTATACAACTGAGGCATATATATGTGTTAAAATTGCTTATTATGTTAGAAATTAGCTTAATAACTGTAATATACAAGAGAATAGGTAAGTTTTGGTATATTACACAATCTGAACTCAACAGCTGTAAATGGAGATATTTTCATTAAAAATCTTCAAGGGGGTACCTTTGCATTTGAACACTTATGCTTGTAAATATCAGACAGCTACATACCTTATGAGGTTTTTTTGGGGTTCTTATTGCCTAAGGAATAGAAATTAGGCCAACAAATGGATAAAGAAACAAGTTTGTTTGCTCTTTCGGTGTCAAACCACTAATTCAACAATCAGAGCTTAGAACATATACGAAAGTAGTTCCTTTTCAAGGAAAAAGTTCCTTTCACTTTGTAACATTGTGAAAACTACTGAATGGAATGGACTAATTAAAATTGATAATTCAAGTTAAATATATAGGGATTATTGTGAGCCCAAATTTGATGGACTTAGTTGTATTTTAATACCTCTATGGATGATTGTATTCATGACCTATAAATACTGAATTTCTTAGGGATGACCGAGCTATTTTTAGAGTAAGTGCTTTCCGTAGCACGGCATTTCACTGCAAGATTTTAAACATGCCCTTATATTTTGACAGAACGTAGAGGAATCGTGTCCGTTTCAGAAAATATATGGTCTTGGAAAGGTTAAACTTAAGATAAAATGGCCAGGTAGGCTTGAAAAAACACAAATTTAGTAGAAAACCTAAAAGAAATTAATTAGTGATTTCACACCTTAAGGCAAAAAAATTCAAATTATCTTTTGTTGCTATCATGTTCAAATTAGCTTAACTATGTCACAACAGACACAGAGTGACATTTTTTATACAAAGATGTAACAAAATGCATTGTGGTGTCAGATTACATGGTCAAAATGCATGTTATGTAATATTGCTCCCAAACACTGGATATACATGGACACAGGGTATTGCAACTCATTTTATTTTTGTTTATGACAAGTATTGGGAATATGTTATTGAATGTGTTTTTGCAGTAGAAGGGCATATAATATTGAAAATATGGTTGATATTAAGAATTAAAAAAAAATCATCATGTGGCAGTTTGTCGACTTCAAATATAGAATATGATGATATCATGATTGGATTTTTTTCAATCCTGCAAATTTTTCCTGGTAAATTTTCATACTTTCAGTTAGAATACATGTACAATGTACTAATAAAATAATATAAGGCTATGGAAAGCAGTTTTAATTGAAAATTATGTAGTAAAAACCTGGTAATTTGAGTGTTCCCAGAAAAAATATTTTGACTGCTTAGCATTTTCTGTGAATTTTTCAAATTGTCAATTTGGATTTCATGTTTTAGAGTATTATTTGGCTGTAACAGTACATTTGAGCATCCAACTTACTTAAACAGTGGGAAAAATGATGTGGAAATATATATTTATTGAGTTTTGGGAGAAATTAATGGTGTGTAGCATAAGAAATTCCAATACTTGAATATCATTAAATCATATTTTTGGAAATTTGATTGAATTAGAAGGAATTTCAACTAAAGATCTACATACAAAAACTTATTTTATGTCTTAAACTACATAATTTATGGGGCAAAAGCATGAATTAAAAAAATTAAGAATGATATGAACTCATTTTATGGGACAAAAAAAAGGGGGAGGGGTAAATGCAAACATTTCATAGTATTTAGCTATTAAGTATACAACTGAGGCATATATATGTGTTAAAATTGCATATTATGTTAGAAATTAGCTTAATAACTGTAATATACAAGAGAATAGGTAAGGTTTGGTATATTACACAATCTGAACTCAACAGCTGTAAATGGAGATATTTTCATTAAAAATCTTCAAGGGGGTACCTTTGCATTTGAACACTTATGCTTGTAAATATCAGACAGCTACATACCTTATGAGGTTTTTTTGGGGGTTCTTATTGCCTAAGGAATAGAAATTAGGCCAACAAATGGATAAAGAAACAAGTGTGTTTGCTCTTTCGGTGTCAAACCACTAATTCAACAATCAGAGCTTAGAAACATATACGAAAGTAATCCCTTTTCAAGGAAAAAGTTCCTTTCACTTTGTAACATTGTGAAAACTACTGAATGGAATGGACTAATTAAAATTGATAATTCAAGTTAAATATATACGGATTATTGTGAGCCCGAATTTGATGAACTTAGTTGTATTTTAATACCTCTATGGATGATTGTATTCATGACCTATAAATACTGAATTTCTTAGGGATGACCGACTATTTTTAGAGTAGGTGTTTTCCGTAGCACGGCATTTCACTGCAAGATTTTAAACATGCCCTGATATTTTGACAGAACGTAGAGGAATCGTGTCCGTTTCAGAAAATATATGATCTTGGAAAGGTTAAACTTAAGATAAAATGGCCAGGTAGGTTTGAAAAAACACAAATTTAGTAGAAAACCTAAAAGAAATTAATTAGTGATTTCACACCTTAAGGCAAAAAAAAATAAAAATTATCTTTTGTTGCTATCATGTTCAAATTAGCCTAACACTGTCACAACAGACACAGAGTGACATTTTTCATACAAAAATGTTACAAAATCCATTGTGGTGTCAGATTACATGGTCAAAATGCATGTTATGTAATATTGCTCCCAAACACTGGATATACATGGACACAGGGTATTGCAACTCATTTTATTTTTGTTTATGACAAGTATTGGGAATATGTTATTGAATGTGTTTTTGCAGTAGAAGGGCATATAATATTGAAAATATGGTTGATATTAAGAATTAAAAAAAGTCATCATATGGCAGTTTGTCGACTTCAAATATAGAATATGGTGATATCATGATTGGATTTTTTTCAATCCTGCAAATTTTTCCTGGTAAATTTTCATACTTTCAGTTAGATTACATGTACAATGTACTAATAAAATAATATAAGGCTATGGAAAGCAGTTTTAATTGAAAATTATGTAGTTAAAACCTGGTAATTTGAGTGTTGCCAGAAAAAATATTTTGACTGCTTAGCATTTTCTGTGAATTTTTCAAATTGTCAATTTGGATTTCATGTTTTAGAGTATTATTTGGCTGTAACAGTACATTTGAACATCCAACTTACTTAAACAGTGGGAAAAAATGATGTGGAAATATATATTTATTGAGTTTTGGGAGAAATTATTGGTGTGTAGCATAAGAAATTCCAATACTTGAATATCAATAAATCATATTTTTGGAAATTTGATGGAATTAGAAGGAATTTCAACTAAAGATCTACATACAAAAACTTATTTTATGTCTTAAACTACATAATTTATGGGGCAAAAGCATGAATTAAAAAAATTAAGAATGATATGAACTCATTTTATGAACAAAAAAAAAGGGGGGGGGGGGTAAATGCAAACATTTCATAGTATTTAGCTATTAAGTATACAACTGAGGCATATATATGTGTTAAAATTGCTTATTATGTTAGAAATTAGCTTAATAACTGTAATATACAAGAGAATAGGTAAGTTTTGGTATATTACACAATCTGAACTCAACAGCTGTAAATGGAGATATTTTCATTAAAAATCTTCAAGGGGGTACCTTTGCATTTGAACACTTATGCTTGTAAATATCAGACAGCTACATACCTTATGAGGTTTTTTTGGGGTTCTTATTGCCTAAGGAATAGAAATTAGGCCAACAAATGGATAAAGAAACAAGTTTGTTTGCTCTTTCGGTGTCAAACCACTAATTCAACAATCAGAGCTTAGAACATATACAAAAGTAGTTCCTTTTCAAGGAAAAAGTTCCTTTCACTTTGTAACATTGTGAAAACTACTGAATGGAATGGACTAATTAAAATTGATAATTCAAGTTAAATATATAGGGATTATTGTGAGCCCAAATTTGATGGACTTAGTTGTATTTTAATACCTCTATGGATGATTGTATTCATGACCTATAAATACTGAATTTCTTAGGGATGACCGAGCTATTTTTAGAGTAGGTGTTTTCCGTAGCACGGCATTTCACTGCAAGATTTTAAACATGCCCTGATATTTTGACAGAACGTAGAGGAATCGTGTCCGTTTCAGAAAATATATGGTCTTGGAAAGGTTAAACTTAAGATAAAATGGCCAGGTAGGCTTGAAAAAACACAAATTTAGTAGAAAACCAAAAAGAAATTAATTAGTGATTTCACACCTTAAGGCAAAAAAATTCAAAATTATCTTTTGTTGCTATCATGTTCAAATTAGCTTAACTATGTCACAACAGACACAGAGTGACATTGTTTATACAAAGATGTAACAAAATGCATTGTGGTGTCAGATTACATGGTCAAAATGCATGTTATGTAATATTGCTCCCAAACACTGGATATACATGGACACAGGGTATTGCAACTCATTTTATTTTTGTTTATGACAAGTATTGGGAATATGTTATTGAATGTGTTTTTGCAGTAGAAGGGCATATAATATTGAAAATATGGTTGATATTAAGAATTAAAAAAAAATCATCATGTGGCAGTTTGTCGACTTCAAATATAGAATATGGTGATATCATGATTGGATTTTTTTCAATCCTGCAAATTTTTCCTGGTAAATTTTCATACTTTCAGTTAGAATACATGTACAATGTACTAATAAAATAATATAAGGCTATGGAAAGCAGTTTTAATTGAAAATTATGTAGTAAAAACCTGGTAATTTGAGTGTTCCCAGAAAAAATATTTTGACTGCTTAGCATTTTCTGTGAATTTTTCAAATTGTCAATTTGGATTTCATGTTTTAGAGTATTATTTGGCTGTAACAGTACATTTGAGCATCCAACTTACTTAAACAGTGGGAAAAATGATGTGGAAATATATATTTATTGAGTTTTGGGAGAAATTATTGGTGTGTAGCATAAGAAATTCCAATACTTGAATATCAATAAATCATATTTTTGGAAATTTGATGGAATTAGAAGGAATTTCAACTAAAGATCTACATACAAAAACTTATTTTATGTCTTAAACTAAATAATTTATGGGGCAAAAGCATGAATTAAAAAAATTAAGAATGATATGAACTCATTTTATGGGACAAAAAAAAAGGGGGGGTGTAAATGCAAACATTTCATAGTATTTAGCTATTAAGTATACAACTGAGGCATATATATGTGTTAAAATTGCTTATTATGTTAGAAATTAGCTTAATAACTGTAATATACAAGAGAATAGGTAAGTTTTGGTATATTACACAATCTGAACTCAACAGCTGTAAATGGAGATATTTTCATTAAAAATCTTCAAGGGGGTACCTTTGCATTTGAACACTTATGCTTGTAAATATCAGACAGCTACATACCTTATGAGGTTTTTTGGGGGGTTCTTATTGCCTAAGGAATAGAAATTAGGCCAACAAATGGATAAAGAAACAAGTTTGTTTGCTCTTTCGGTGTCAAACCACTAATTCAACAATCAGAGCTTAGAACATATACGAAAGTAATCCCTTTTCAAGGAAACAGTTCCTTTCACTTTGTAACATTGTGAAAACTACTGAATGGAATGGACTAATTAAAATTGATAATTCAAGTTAAATATATAGGGATTATTGTGAGCCCAAATTTGATGGACTTAGTTGTATTTTAATACCTCTATGGATGATTGTATTCATGACCTATAAATACTGAATTTCTTAGGGATGACCGAGCTATTTTTAGAGTAAGTGTTTTCCGTAACACAGCATTTCACTGCAAGATTTTAAACATGCCCTGATATTTTGACAGAACGTAGAGGAATCGTGTCCGTTTCAGAAAATATATGGTCTTGGAAAGGTTAAACTTAAGATAAAATGGCCAGGTAGGCTCGAAAAAACACAAATTTAGTAGAAAACCTAAAAGAAATTAATTAGTGATTTTACACCTTAAGGCAAAAAAATTCAAAATTATCTTTTGTTGCTATCATGTTCAAATTAGCTTAACTATGTCACAACAGACACAGAGTGACATTTTTTATACAAAGATGCAACAAAATGCATTGTGGTGTCAGATTACATGGTAAAAATGCATGTTATGTAATATTGCTCCCAAACACTGGATATACATATGCATGTTATTTGAGTTTATATTTTGCCAATTTCTCAACAACCGCTGACATTTAGATTATGATTTTTGGCACACATGTACATTTCATCAATATGTTTTCTTCAAAATCAAAGTACATTTATAATGTAGTGTAATTACTTTGCTTTTGTTGAAAATACGGTTAATTTGGGGTCAAATTTGAGGCTTAAAGTAAGGCTGATATAATCTTTCAAAAATCAATTATTTGCATCCCGTTTTTATTTTAATTATATCTTTGATACATTATCTCTTATGTAAAAACCTTTTTAGCTATTTAGATAGCGGAGAATTTTTTTTTCATCCTGAAAATACCATGTACAATGTGTCATCCGCGGGTACCTTTGCAAAACTTGAAATTAAAAAAATCGTGACCACAGAAACTTACGACGACAATTAAAACTACAAAATGTAATAATTTTTCTAGCGTTTAATACCAAAATTAGCCGTGTGTAATTCCGTTAACCCAAACTCGATAACTAAGCGTCTTTCTTAACACTGGGCACCCTGCTATTATATTTAGAACACATGTAAAATGTACATCATACTTAAAACCAGGTAATTTTAGTGATCCCAGGAAAATTGCATTTCTCACTGGACATTTACTGTTAATTTTTCAAATTTTCAATGTGGATTTTATATTTTAGAGTATAAATTGACTATAAATATACATTTGTGCATCCGCCTGACTTGAAACATAACAAAAGTTGTCAAGAAACATTCATTTATTGAGTTTTGAAGAAAATTGCAGTTGCAGGTCACAAGAGATAACAGAAACCTGAAAATCAACAATCATAATTTTACAAATTTTGGGCAGTTTGAAGTAATGTTTGCTTAATATCTAGGTATTAGGTCTTATTTAATATCTTGCCATGCATAATTAATGGGAACATAGCATAAATTAACATAATTTAGTATATATATGAGATCATTTCTATCAGGCCCAAAAAAAGGGGGGTATGATTAAAATAAAATTGTTCATATTAATTAGATGTTAAATGTACAAATGAAGCATATATACATGTCATAAGTTGCTTATTGTGTTGAAAATCAGCTTTATACTTGTAATATATTGAGATAAAAAGCCATTGTTATGTTATTTCACAATCTGAACTCAACAGCTGAAAAATCAAATTTTTTCATTGAAAGCTTCATGGAGGTACCTTTGTATATGGACTTTCATTCTTTCAAATATTGGACTTCTATATACCTGATATATTTGTTTTGACTGGATATTGATATAGGAATATAAATAAGGCAAAAAAAAGGTTAGAGAAACAAGTTTTTATTGCTCTTAGGTGTAATACCACTAAACATGGATACCAGTCGAAAAGGATGTATGGGAAAGTAGTACGTAAACACAAAATGGATTCCTACATTGTTGGATGAAAAATAAACCCTATTAGATGATGCAAAATACTGAATGTCAGCAGAAGGCTACATATTTTAGGATAATTGTATGCCCATATTTGAGGTCCTTGTGGTTTTAAATAAAAAAAATGATTGCATTGGAAAGGAACTACCTGAATTTGTGTTAAATCGAAAGTGAAAGTAGGATTTTTGACGGTAGACATCTTCGGACTGTCTGTTTTTTCTTATATGCAATTAAATGTATGTTGATTTTTGGAGGTAATCTTCCAATTAGGTACCACTTCCATAAGAAATGAGTGTCACTTAGATTAAACTTAAGGTAAATCTTGTATGAAATCTCAAAAAGATTTTATTTAACATAGAAGGCTATGGAGAATTCTTTAGTGGTAGTAGGCAAAATACAAGAAATTAAATTTTGATGGAACCACATTCAAATTGGCTTTAGACAGTCACAACAGATCTAGTTTGACATTTTCTACACCAAAATGTTACAAAATACATCAAGGTGTCATGTTACAGCTTCAATATGAATATTATGCAATATTTTATAAAATATTCCCCATGCACTAGATGTACATGCACAGAGGGTATTGAAATATTCTTTTATACTTATTTATGACTTCACTATTATTGAGACTGGTAAATTTAATGTGTTTTTGTAGTAAAAGGGCAGATGATGTTGAAAAAGATTGCAAAAATTAAGAATTTTAACAATTTCATGTTGCGGCATTTAGTCGACTTCAAATACGGTATATGGTGATAACGTTTTTGAAAATTTTATAATCCTACTTATTTTTCCTCATAAATTTTGGTAGTTATAGTGAGAACACATGTAAAATGTACATATGAACAAATATAAGGCTATAGAAAGCAGCTTTATTTCAGAATTATGTACTTAAAACCAGGTAATTTTAGTGATCCCAGGAGAATTGCATTTCTCACAGGACATTTACTGTTAATTTTTCAAATTGTCAATGTGATTAGAGTATAAATTGACTGTAAATGTACATTTGTGCATCCACCTAACTTGAAACATAACAAAAGTTGTCAAGAAACATTCATTTATTGAGTTTTGAAGAAAATTGCAGTTGCAGGTCACAAGAAATAACAGAAACCTGAAAATCAACAATCATAATTTTACAAATTTTGGGCAGTTTGAAGTAATGTTTGCTTAATATCTAGGTATTAGGTCTTATTTAATATCTTGCCATGCATAATTAATGGGAACATAGCATAAATTAACATAATTTAGTATATTGTGAGATCATTTCTATCAGGCCCAAAAAAAGGGGGGTATGGTTAAAATAAAATTGTTCATATTAATTTGATGTTAAATGTACAAATGAAGCATATATACATGTCATAAGTTGCTTATTGTGTTGAAAATCAGCTTTATACTTGTAATATATTGAGATAAAAAGCCATTGTTATGTTATTTCACAATCTGAACTCAACAGCTGAAAAATCAAATTTTTTCATTGAAAGCTTCATGGAGGTACCTTTGTATATGGACTTTCATTCTTTCAAATATTGGACTTCTATATACCTGATATAGTTTTTTTTGACTGGATATTGATATAGGAATATAAATAAGGCAAAAAAAAGTTAGAGAAACAAGTTTTTATTGCTCTTAGGTGTAATACCACTAAACATTGGTACCAGTCGAAAAGGATGTATGGGAAAGTAGTACATAAACACAAAATGGATCCCTAAATTGTTGGATAAAAAATAAACCCTATTAGATATTGCAAAAGCCTATATATTTTGGGATCATTGTATGTCCATATTTGATGTCCTTGTGGTTTTAAATAAAAAAAATATGATTGCATTGGAAAGGAACTACCTGAATTTGTGTTAAATTGAAAGTGAAAGTAGTATTTTTGATGGTAGACATCTTCGGACTGCGTGTTTTTTCTTATATGCAATTAAATGTATGTTGATTTTTGGAGGTAATCTTCCAATTAGGTACCACTTCCATGAGAAATGAGTGTCACTTAGATTAAACTTAAGGTAAATCTTGTATGAAATCTCAAAAAGATTTTATTTAACAATGAAGGCTATAGAGAATTCTTTAGTGGTAGTAGGCAAAATACAAGAAATTTAATTTTGATGGAACCACATTCAAATTGGCTTTGGACAGTCACAATAGGTCTAGTTTGACATTTTCTACACCAAAATGTTACAAAATACATCAAGATGTCATGTTACAGCTTCAATATGAATATTATGCAATATTTTGGAAAATATTCCCAATGCACTAGATGTACATGCACAGAGGGTATTGAAATATTCTTTTATACTTATTTATGACTTCACTAATATTGAGACTGGTAAATTTAATGTGTTTTTGTAGTAAAAGGGCAGATGATGTTGAAAAAGATTGCAAAAATTAAGAATTTTAACAATTTCATGTTGCAGCATTTAGTCGACTTCAAATACGGTATATGGTGATACCGTTTTTGAAAATTTTACAATCCTACTTATTTTTCCTCATAAATTTTGGTAGTTATAATTAGAACACATGTAAAAGGTACATCTGAACAAATATAAGGCTATAGAAAGCAGCTTTATTTCAGAATTATGTACTTAAAACCAGGTAATTTTAGTGATCCCAGGAGAATTGCATTTCTCACTGGACATTTACTGTAAATTTTTCAAATTGTCAATGTGATTAGAGTATAAATTGACTGTAAATGTACATTTGTGCATCCACCTAACTTGAAACATAACAAAAGTTGTCAAGAAACATTCATTTATTGAGTTTTGAAGAAAATTGCAGTTGCAGGTCACAAGAAATAACAGAAACCTGAAAATCAACAATCATAATTTTACATATTTTGGGCAGTTTGAAGTAATGTTTGCTTAATATCTAGGTATTAGGTCTTATTTAATATCTTGCCATGCATAATTAATGGGAACATAGCATAAATTAACATAATTTAGTATATTATGAGATCATTTCTATCAGGCCCAAAAAAAGGGGGGTATGATTAAAATAAAATTGTTCATATTAATTAGATGTTAAATGTACAAATGAAGCATATATACATGTCATAAAATGCTTATTGTGTTGAAAATCAGCTTTATACTTGTAATATATTGAGATAAAAAGCCATTGTTATGTTATTTCACAATCTGAACTCAACAGCTGAAAAATCAAATTTTTTCATTGAAAGCTTCATGGAGGTACCTTTGTATATGGACTTTCATTCTTTCAAATATTGGACTTCTATATACCTGATATAGTTTTTTTGACTGGATATTGATATAGGAATATAAATAAGGCAAAAAAAAGGTTAGAGAAACAAGTTTTTATTGCTCTTAGGTGTAATACCACTAAACATGGGTACCAGTCGAAAAGGATGTATGGGAAAGTAGTACATAAACACAAAATGGATCCCTAAATTGTTGGATAAAAAATAAACCCTATTAGATATTGCAAAAGCCTATATATTTTAGGATAATTGTATGTCCATATTTGATGTCCTTGTGGTTTTAAATAAAAAAAATATGATTGCATTGGAAAGGAACTACCTGAATTTGTGTTAAATTGAAAGTGAAAGTAGTATTTTTGATGGTAGACATCTTCGGACTGCGTGTTTTTTCTTATATGCAATTAAATGTATGTTGATTTTTGGAGGTAATCTTCCAATTAGGTACCACTTCCATGAGAAATGAGTGTCACTTAGATTAAACTTAAGGTAAATCTTGTATGAAATCTCAAAAAGATTTTATTTAGCAATGAAGGCTATAGAGAATTCTTTAGTGGTAGTAGGCAAAATACAAGAAATTAAATTTTGATGGAACCACATTCAAATTGGCTTTAGACAGTCACAACAGATCTAGTTTGACATTTTCTACACCAAAATGTTACAAAATACATCAAGGTGTCATGTTACAGCTTCAATATGAATATTATGCAATATTTTGTAAAATATTCCCCATGCACTAGATGTACATGCACAGAGGGTATTGAAATATTCTTTTATACTTATTTATGACTTTACAATTATTGAGACTGGTAAATTTAATGTGTTTTTGTAGTAAAAGGGCAGATGATGTTGAAAAAGATTGCAAAAATTAAGAATTTTAACAATTTCATGTTGCAGCATTTAGTCGACTTCAAATACGGTATATGGTGATAACGTTTTTGAAAATTTTATAATCCTACTTATTTTTCCTCATAAATTTTGGTAGTTATAGTGAGAACACATGTAAAATGTACATATGAACAAATATAAGGCTATAGAAAGCAGCTTTATTTCAGAATTATGTACTTAAAACCAGGTAATTTTAGTGATCCCAGGAGAATTGCATTTCTCACAGGACATTTACTGTTAATTTTTCAAATTGTCAATGTGATTAGAGTATAAATTGACTGTAAATGTACATTTGTGCATCCACCTAACTTGAAACATAACAAAAGTTGTCAAGAAACATTCATTTATTGAGTTTTGAAGAAAATTGCAGTTGCAGGTCACAAGAAATAACAGAAACCTGAAAATCAACAATCATAATTTTACAAATTTTGGGCAGTTTGAAGTAATGTTTGCTTAATATCTAGGTATTAGGTCTTATTTAATATCTTGCCATGCATAATTAATGGGAACATAGCATAAATTAACATAATTTAGTATATTGTGAGATCATTTCTATCAGGCCCAAAAAAAGGGGGGTATGGTTAAAATAAAATTGTTCATATTAATTTGATGTTAAATGTACAAATGAAGCATATATACATGTCATAAGTTGCTTATTGTGTTGAAAATCAGCTTTATACTTGTAATATATTGAGATAAAAAGCCATTGTTATGTTATTTCACAATCTGAACTCAACAGCTGAAAAATCAAATTTTTTCATTGAAAGCTTCATGGAGGTACCTTTGTATATGGACTTTCATTCTTTCAAATATTGGACTTCTATATACCTGATATAGTTTTTTTTGACTGGATATTGATATAGGAATATAAATAAGGCAAAAAAAAGTTAGAGAAACAAGTTTTTATTGCTCTTAGGTGTAATACCACTAAACATGGGTACCAGTCGAAAAGGATGTATGGGAAAGTAGTACATAAACACAAAATGGATCCCTAAATTGTTGGATAAAAAATAAACCCTATTAGATATTGCAAAAGCCTATATATTTTGGGATCATTGTATGTCCATATTTGATGTCCTTGTGGTTTTAAATAAAAAAAATATGATTGCATTGGAAAGGAACTACCTGAATTTGTGTTAAATTGAAAGTGAAAGTAGTATTTTTGATGGTAGACATCTTCGGACTGCGTGTTTTTTCTTATATGCAATTAAATGTATGTTGATTTTTGGAGGTAATCTTCCAATTAGGTACCACTTCCATGAGAAATGAGTGTCACTTAGATTAAACTTAAGGTAAATCTTGTATGAAATCTCAAAAAGATTTTATTTAACAATGAAGGCTATAGAGAATTCTTTAGTGGTAGTAGGCAAAATACAAGAAATTTAATTTTGATGGAACCACATTCAAATTGGCTTTGGACAGTCACAATAGGTCTAGTTTGACATTTTCTACACCAAAATGTTACAAAATACATCAAGGTGTCATGTTACAGCTTCAATATGAATATTATGCAATATTTTGGAAAATATTCCCCATGCACTAGATGTACATGCACAGAGGGTATTGAAATATTCTTTTATACTTATTTATGACTTCACTAATATTGAGACTGGTAAATTTAATGTGTTTTTGTAGTAAAAGGGCAGATGATGTTGAAAAAGATTGCAAAAATTAAGAATTTTAACAATTTCATGTTGCAGCATTTAGTCGACTTCAAATACGGTATATGGTGATACCGTTTTTGAAAATTTTACAATCCTACTTATTTTTCCTCATAAATTTTGGTAGTTATAATTAGAACACATGTAAAAGGTACATCTGAACAAATATAAGGCTATAGAAAGCAGCTTTATTTCAGAATTATGTACTTAAAACCAGGTAATTTTAGTGATCCCAGGAGAATTGCATTTCTCACTGGACATTTACTGTAAATTTTTCAAATTGTCAATGTGATTAGAGTATAAATTGACTGTAAATGTACATTTGTGCATCCACCTAACTTGAAACATAACAAAAGTTGTCAAGAAACATTCATTTATTGAGTTTTGAAGAAAATTGCAGTTGCAGGTCACAAGAAATAACAGAAACCTGAAAATCAACAATCATAATTTTACATATTTTGGGCAGTTTGAAGTAATGTTTGCTTAATATCTAGGTATTAGGTCTTATTTAATATCTTGCCATGCATAATTAATGGGAACATAGCATAAATTAACATAATTTAGTATATTATGAGATCATTTCTATCAGGCCCAAAAAAAGGGGGGTATGATTAAAATAAAATTGTTCATATTAATTAGATGTTAAATGTACAAATGAAGCATATATACATGTCATAAAATGCTTATTGTGTTGAAAATCAGCTTTATACTTGTAATATATTGAGATAAAAAGCCATTGTTATGTTATTTCACAATCTGAACTCAACAGCTGAAAAATCAAATTTTTTCATTGAAAGCTTCATGGAGGTACCTTTGTATATGGACTTTCATTCTTTCAAATATTGGACTTCTATATACCTGATATAGTTTTTTTGACTGGATATTGATATAGGAATATAAATAAGGCAAAAAAAAGGTTAGAGAAACAAGTTTTTATTGCTCTTAGGTGTAATACCACTAAACATGGGTACCAGTCGAAAAGGATGTATGGGAAAGTAGTACATAAACACAAAATGGATCCCTAAATTGTTGGATAAAAAATAAACCCTATTAGATATTGCAAAAGCCTATATATTTTAGGATAATTGTATGTCCATATTTGATGTCCTTGTGGTTTTAAATAAAAAAAATATGATTGCATTGGAAAGGAACTACCTGAATTTGTGTTAAATTGAAAGTGAAAGTAGTATTTTTGATGGTAGACATCTTCGGACTGCGTGTTTTTTCTTATATGCAATTAAATGTATGTTGATTTTTGGAGGTAATCTTCCAATTAGGTACCACTTCCATGAGAAATGAGTGTCACTTAGATTAAACTTAAGGTAAATCTTGTATGAAATCTCAAAAAGATTTTATTTAGCAATGAAGGCTATAGAGAATTCTTTAGTGGTAGTAGGCAAAATACAAGAAATTTAATTTTGATGGAACCACATTCAAATTGGCTTTGGACAGTCACAATAGGTCTAGTTTGACATTTTCTACACCAAAATGTTACAAAATACATCAAGGTGTCATGTTACAGCTTCAATATGAATATTATGCAATATTTTGTAAAATATTCCCCATGCACTAGATGTACATGCACAGAGGGTATTGAAATATTCTTTTATACTTATTTATGACTTTACAATTATTGAGACTGGTAAATTTAATGTGTTTTTGTAGTAAAAGGGCAGATGATGTTGAAAAAGATTGCAAAAATTAAGAATTTTAACAATTTCATGTTGCAGCATTTAGTCGACTTCAAATACGGTATATGGTGATACCGTTTTTGAAAATTTTACAATCCTACTTATTTTTCCTCATAAATTTTGGTAGTTATAGTGAGAACACATGTAAAATGTACATATGAACAAATATAAGGCTATAGAAAGCAGCTTTATTTCAGAATTATGTACTTAAAACCAGGTAATTTTAGTGATCCCAGGAGAATTGCATTTCTCACTGGACATTTACTGTTAATTTTTCAAATTGTCAATGTGATTAGAGTATAAATTGACTGTAAATGTACATTTGTGCATCCGCCTAACTTGAAACATAACAAAAGTTGTCAAGAAACATTCATTTATTGAGTTTTGAAGAAAATTGAAGTTGTAGGTCACAAGAAATAACAGAATCCTGAAAATTAACAATCATAATTTTACACATTTGGGCAGTTTGAAGTAATGTTTGCTTAATATCTAGGTATTAGGTCTTATTTAATATCTTGCCATGCATAATTAATGGGAACATAGCATAAATTAACATAATTTAGTATATTGTGAGATCATTTCTATCAGGCCCAAAAAAAGGGGGGTATGATTAAAATAAAATTGTTCATATTAATTAGATGTTAAATGTACAAATGAAGCATATATACATCTCATAAGTTGCTTATTGTGTTGAAAATCAGCTTTATACTTGTGATATATTGAGATAAAAAGCCATTGTTATGTTATTTCACAATCTAAACTCAACAGCTGAAAAATCAAATTTTTTCATTGAAAGCTTCATGGAGGTACCTTTGTATATGGACTTTCATTCTTTCAAATATTGGACTTCTATATACCTGATATAGTTTTTTTGACTGGATATTGATATAGGAATATAAATAAGGCAAAAAAAAGGTTAGAGAAATAAGTTTTTATTGCTCTTAGGTGTAATACCACTAAACGTGGGTACCAGTCGAAAAGGATGTATGGGAAAGTAGTACGTAAACACAAAATGGATCCCTATATTGTTGGATAAAAAATAAACCCTATTAGATATTGCAAAAGCCTATATATTTTAGGATAATTGTATGCCCATATTTGATGTCCTTGTGGTTTTAAATAAAAAAAATATGATTGCATTGGAAAGGAACTACCTGAATTTGTGTTAAATCGAAAGTGAAAGTAGTAATTTTGATGGTAGACATCTTCAGACTGCCTGTTTTTTCTTATATGCAATTAAATGTATGTTGATTTTTGGAGGTAATCTTCCAATTAGGTACCACTTCCATGAGAAATGAGTGTCACTTAGATTAAACTTAAGGTAAATCTTGTATGAAATCTCAAAAAGATTTTATTTAACATAGAAGGCTATGGAGAATTCTTTAGTGGTAGTAGGCAAAAAGCAAGAAATTTAATTTTGATGGTACCACACTCAAATTGGCTATGGACGGTCACAACAGACCTAGTTTAACATTTTCTACACCAAAATGTTACAAAATACATCAAGGTGTCATGTTACAGCTTCAATATGAATATTATGCAATATTTTATAAAATATTCCCCATGCACTAGATGTACATGCACAGAGGGTATTGAAATATTCTTTTATACTTATTTATGACTTTACAATTATTGAGACTGGTAAATTTAATGTGTTTTTGTAGTAAAAGGGCAGATGATGTTGAAAAAGATTGCAAAAATTAAGAATTTTAACAATTTCATGTTGCGGCATTTAGTCGACTTCAAATACGGTATATGGTGATACCGTTTTTGAAAATTTTACAATCCTACTTATTTTTCCTCATAAATTTTGGTAGTTATAGTGAGAACACATGTAAAATGTACATATGAACAAATATAAGGCTATAGAAAGCAGCTTTATTTCAGAATTATGTACTTAAAACCAGGTAATTTTAGTGATCCCAGGAGAATTGCATTTCTCACTGGACATTTACTGTTAATTTTTCAAATTGTCAATGTGATTAGAGTATAAATTGACTGTAAATGTACATTTGTGCATCCACCTAACTTGAAACATAACAAAAGTTGTCAAGAAACATTCATTTATTGAGTTTTGAAGAAAATTGCAGTCGCAGGTCACAAGAAATAACAGAAACCTGAAAATCAACAATCATAATTTTACAAATTTTGGGCAGTTTGAAGTAATGTTTGCTTAATATCTAGGTATTAGGTCTTATTTAATATCTTGCCATGCATAATTAATGGGAACATAGCATAGATTAACATAATTTAGTATATTGTGAGATCATTTCTATCAGGCCCAAAAAAAGGGGGTATGATTAAAATAAAATTGTTCATATTAATTAGATGTTAAATGTACAAATGAAGCATATATACATGTCATAAGTTGCTTATTGTGTTGAAAATCAGCTTTATACTTGTAATATATTGAGATAAAAAGCCATTGTTATGTTATTTCACAATCTGAACTCAACAGCTGAAAAATCAAATTTTTTCATTGAAAGCTTCATGGAGGTACCTTTGTATATGGACTTTCATTCTTTCAAATATTGGACTTCTATATACCTGATATATTTTTTTTGACTGGATATTGATTTACGAATATAAATAAGGCAATAAAAAGGTTAGAGAAACAAGTTTTTATTGCTCTTAGGTGTAATACCACTAAACATGGATACCAGTCGAAAAGGATGTATGGGAAAGTAGTACGTAAACACAAAATGGATCCCTATATTGTTGGATAAAAAATAAACCCTATTAGATATTGCAAAAGCCTATATATTTTAGGATAATTGTATGCCCATATTTGATGTCCTTGTGGTTTTAAATAAAAAAAATATGATTGCATTGGAAAGGAACTACCTGAATTTGTGTTAAATCGAAAGTGAAAGTAGTAATTTTGATGGTAGACATCTTCGGACTGCCTGTTTTTTCTTATATGCAATTAAATGTATGTTGATTTTTGGAGGTAATCTTCCAATTAGGTACCACTTCCATGAGAAATGAGTGTCACTTAGATTAAACTTAAGGTAAATCTTGTATGAAATATCAAAAAGATTTTATTTAACATAGAAGGCAATGGAGAATTCTTTAGTGGTAGTAGGCAAAAAACAAGAAATTAAATTTTGATGGAACCACTTTCAAATTGGCTTTAGACAGTCACAACAGATCTAGTTTGACATTTTCTACACCAAAATGTTACAAAATACATCAAGGTGTCATGTTACAGCTTCAATATGAATATTATGCAATATTTTGTAAAATATTCCCCATGCACTAGATGTACATGCACAGAGGGTATTGAAATATTCTTTTATGCTTATTTATGACTTCACTATTATTGAGACTGGTAAATTTAATGTGTTTTTGTAGTAAAAGGGCAGATGATGTTGAAAAGGATTGCAAAAATTAAGAATTTTAACCATTTCATGTTGCGGCATTTAGTCGACTTCAAATACGGTATATGGTGATACCGTTTTTGAAATTTTACAATCCTACTTATTTTTCCTCATAAATTTTGGTAGTTATAGTGAGAACACATGTAAAATGTACATCTGAACAAATATAAGGCTATAGAAAGCAGCTTTATTTCAGAATTATGTACTTAAAACCAGGTAATTTTAGTGATCCCAGGAGAATTGCATTTCTCACTGGACATTTACTGTTAATTTTTCAAATTGTCAATGTGATTAGAGTATAAATTGACTGTAAATGTACATTTGTGCATCCGCCTAACTTGAAACATAACAAAAGTTGTCAAGAAACATTCATTTATTGAGTTTTGAAGAAAATTGAAGTTGCAGGTCACAAGAAATAACAGAATCCTGAAAATTAACAATCATAATTTTACACATTTGGGCAGTTTGAAGTAATGTTTGCTTAATATCTAGGTATTAGGTCTTATTTAATATCTTGCCATGCATAATTAATGGGAACATAGCATAAATTAACATAATTTAGTATATTGTGAGATCATTTCTATCAGGCCCAAAAAAAGGGGGGTATGATTAAAATAAAATTGTTCATATTAATTAGATGTTAAATGTACAAATGAAGCATATATACATCTCATAAGTTGCTTATTGTGTTGAAAATCAGCTTTATACTTGTGATATATTGAGATAAAAAGCCATTGTTATGTTATTTCACAATCTAAACTCAACAGCTGAAAAATCAAATTTTTTCATTGAAAGCTTCATGGAGGTACCTTTGTATATGGACTTTCATTCTTTCAAATATTGGACTTCTATATACCTGATATAGTTTTTTTGACTGGATATTGATATAGGAATATAAATAAGGCAAAAAAAAGGTTAGAGAAATAAGTTTTTATTGCTCTTAGGTGTAATACCACTAAACGTGGGTACCAGTCGAAAAGGATGTATGGGAAAGTAGTACGTAAACACAAAATGGATCCCTATATTGTTGGATAAAAAATAAACCCTATTAGATATTGCAAAAGCCTATATATTTTAGGATAATTGTATGCCCATATTTGATGTCCTTGTGGTTTTAAATAAAAAAAATATGATTGCATTGGAAAGGAACTACCTGAATTTGTGTTAAATCGAAAGTGAAAGTAGTAATTTTGATGGTAGACATCTTCGGACTGCCTGTTTTTTCTTATATGCAATTAAATGTATGTTGATTTTTGGAGGTAATCTTCCAATTAGGTACCACTTCCATGAGAAATGAGTGTCACTTAGATTAAACTTAAGGTAAATCTTGTATGAAATCTCAAAAAGATTTTATTTAACATAGAAGGCTATGGAGAATTCTTTAGTGGTAGTAGGCAAAAAGCAAGAAATTTAATTTTGATGGTACCACACTCAAATTGGCTATGGACGGTCACAACAGACCTAGTTTGACATTTTCTACACCAAAATGTTACAAAATACATCAAGGTGTCATGTTACAGCTTCAATATGAATATTATGCAATATTTTATAAAATATTCCCCATGCACTAGATGTACATGCACAGAGGGTATTGAAATATTCTTTTATACTTATTTATGACTTTACAATTATTGAGACTGGTAAATTTAATGTGTTTTTGTAGTAAAAGGGCAGATGATGTTGAAAAAGATTGCAAAAATTAAGAATTTTAACAATTTCATGTTGCGGCATTTAGTCGACTTCAAATACGGTATATGGTGATACCGTTTTTGAAAATTTTACAATCCTACTTATTTTTCCTCATAAATTTTGGTAGTTATAGTGAGAACACATGTAAAATGTACATATGAACAAATATAAGGCTATAGAAAGCAGCTTTATTTCAGAATTATGTCCTTAAAACCAGGTAATTTTAGTGATCCCAGGAGAATTGCATTTCTCACTGGACATTTACTGTTAATTTTTCAAATTGTCAATGTGATTAGAGTATAAATTGACCGTAAATGTACATTTGTGCATCCACCTAACTTGAAACATAACAAAAGTTGTCAAGAAACATTCATTTATTGAGTTTTGAAGAAAATTGCAGTCGCAGGTCACAAGAAATAACAGAAACCTGAAAATCAACAATCATAATTTTACAAATTTTGGGCAGTTTGAAGTAATGTTTGCTTAATATCTAGGTATTAGGTCTTATTTAATATCTTGCCATGCATAATTAATGGGAACATAGCATAAATTAACATAATTTAGTATATTGTGAGATCATTTCTATCAGGCCCAAAAAAAGGGGGTATGATTAAAATAAAATTGTTCATATTAATTAGATGTTAAATGTACAAATGAAGCATATATACATGTCATAAGTTGCTTATTGTGTTGAAAATCAGCTTTATACTTGTAATATATTGAGATAAAAAGCCATTGTTATGTTATTTCACAATCTGAACTCAACAGCTGAAAAATCAAATTTTTTCATTGAAAGCTTCATGGAGGTACCTTTGTATATGGACTTTCATTCTTTCAAATATTGGACTTCTATATACCTGATATAGTTTTTTTGACTGGATATTGATTTACGAATATAAATAAGGCAATAAAAAGGTTAGAGAAACAAGTTTTTATTGCTCTTAGGTGTAATACCACTAAACATGGATATCAGTCGAAAAGGATGTATGGGAAAGTAGTACGTAAACACAAAATGGATCCCTATATTGTTGGATAAAAAATAAACCCTATTAGATATTGCAAAAGCCTATATATTTTAGGATAATTGTATGCCCATATTTGATGTCCTTGTGGTTTTAAATAAAAAAAATATGATTGCATTGGAAAGGAACTACCTGAATTTGTGTTAAATCGAAAGTGAAAGTAGTAATTTTGATGGTAGACATCTTCGGACTGCCTGTTTTTTCTTATATGCAATTAAATGTATGTTGATTTTTGGAGGTAATCTTCCAATTAGGTACCACTTCCATGAGAAATGAGTGTCACTTAGATTAAACTTAAGGTAAATCTTGTATGAAATATCAAAAAGATTTTATTTAACATAGAAGGCAATGGAGAATTCTTTAGTGGTAGTAGGCAAAATACAAGAAATTAAATTTTGATGGAACCACTTTCAAATTGGCTTTAGACAGTCACAACAGATCTAGTTTGACATTTTCTACACCAAAATGTTACAAAATACATCAAGGTGTCATGTTACAGCTTCAATGTGAATATTATGCAATATTTTGTAAAATATTCCCCATGCACTAGATGTACATGCACAGAGGGTATTGAAATATTCTTTTATACTTATTTACGACTTCACTATTATTGAGACTGGTAAATTTAATGTGTTTTTGTAGTAAAAGGGCAGATGATGTTGAAAAGGATTGCAAAAATTAAGAATTTTAACCATTTCATGTTGCGGCATTTAGTCGACTTCAAATACGGTATATGGTGATACCGTTTTTGAAATTTTACAATCCTACTTATTTTTCCTCATAAATTTTGGTAGTTATAGTGAGAACACATGTAAAATGTACATCTGAACAAATATAAGGCTATAGAAAGCAGCTTTATTTCAGAATTATGTACTTAAAACCAGGTAATTTTAGTGATCCCAGGAGAATTGCATTTCTCACTGGACATTTACTGTTAATTTTTCAAATTGTCAATGTGATTAGAGTATAAATTGACTGTAAATGTACATTTGTGCATCCGCCTAACTTGAAACATAACAAAAGTTGTCAAGAAACATTCATTTATTGAGTTTTGAAGAAAATTGAAGTTGCAGGTCACAAGAAATAACAGAATCCTGAAAATTAACAATCATAATTTTACACATTTGGGCAGTTTGAAGTAATGTTTGCTTAATATCTAGGTATTAGGTCTTATTTAATATCTTGCCATGCATAATTAATGGGAACATAGCATAAATTAACATAATTTAGTATATTGTGAGATCATTTCTAACAGGCCCAAAAAAAGGGGGGTATGATTAAAATAAAATTGTTCATATTAATTAGATGTTAAATGTACAAATGAAGCATATATACATCTCATAAGTTGCTTATTGTGTTGAAAATCAGCTTTATACTTGTGATATATTGAGATAAAAAGCCATTGTTATGTTATTTCACAATCTAAACTCAACAGCTGAAAAATCAAATTTTTTCATTGAAAGCTTCATGGAGGTACCTTTGTATATGGACTTTCATTCTTTCAAATATTGGACTTCTATATACCTGATATAGTTTTTTTGACTGGATATTGATATAGGAATATAAATAAGGCAAAAAAAAGGTTAGAGAAATAAGTTTTTATTGCTCTTAGGTGTAATACCACTAAACGTGGGTACCAGTCGAAAAGGATGTATGGGAAAGTAGTACGTAAACACAAAATGGATCCCTATATTGTTGGATAAAAAATAAACCCTATTAGATATTGCAAAAGGCTATATATTTTAGGATAATTGTATGCCCATATTTGATGTCCTTGTGGTTTTAAATAAAAAAAATATGATTGCATTGGAAAGGAACTACCTGAATTTGTGTTAAATCGAAAGTGAAAGTAGTAATTTTGATGGTAGACATCTTCGGACTGCCTGTTTTTTCTTATATGCAATTAAATGTATGTTGATTTTTGGAGGTAATCTTCCAATTAGGTACCACTTCCATGAGAAATGAGTGTCACTTAGATTAAACTTAAGGTAAATCTTGTATGAAATCTCAAAAAGATTTTATTTAACATAGAAGGCTATGGAGAATTCTTTAGTGGTAGTAGGCAAAAAGCAAGAAATTTAATTTTGATGGTACCACACTCAAATTGGCTATGGACGGTCACAACAGACCTAGTTTGACATTTTCTACACCAAAATGTTACAAAATACATCAAGGTGTCATGTTACAGCTTCAATATGAATATTATGCAATATTTTATAAAATATTCCCCATGCACTAGATGTACATGCACAGAGGGTATTGAAATATTCTTTTATACTTATTTATGACTTTACAATTATTGAGACTGGTAAATTTAATGTGTTTTTGTAGTAAAAGGGCAGATGATGTTGAAAAAGATTGCAAAAATTAAGAATTTTAACAATTTCATGTTGCGGCATTTAGTCGACTTCAAATACGGTATATGGTGATACCGTTTTTGAAAATTTTACAATCCTACTTATTTTTCCTCATAAATTTTGGTAGTTATAGTGAGAACACATGTAAAATGTACATCTGAACAAATATAAGGCTATAGAAAGCAGCTTTATTTCAGAATTATGTCCTTAAAACCAGGTAATTTTAGTGATCCCAGGAGAATTGCATTTCTCACTGGACATTTACTGTTAATTTTTCAAATTGTCAATGTGATTAGAGTATAAATTGACCGTAAATGTACATTTGTGCATCCACCTAACTTGAAACATAACAAAAGTTGTCAAGAAACATTCATTTATTGAGTTTTGAAGAAAATTGCAGTCGCAGGTCACAAGAAATAACAGAAACCTGAAAATCAACAATCATAATTTTACAAATTTTGGGCAGTTTGAAGTAATGTTTGCTTAATATCTAGGTATTAGGTCTTATTTAATATCTTGCCATGCATAATTAATGGGAACATAGCATAAATTAACATAATTTAGTATATTGTGAGATCATTTCTATCAGGCCCAAAAAAAGGGGGTATGATTAAAATAAAATTGTTCATATTAATTAGATGTTAAATGTACAAATGAAGCATATATACATGTCATAAGTTGCTTATTGTGTTGAAAATCAGCTTTATACTTGTAATATATTGAGATAAAAAGCCATTGTTATGTTATTTCACAATCTGAACTCAACAGCTGAAAAATCAAATTTTTTCATTGAAAGCTTCATGGAGGTACCTTTGTATATGGACTTTCATTCTTTCAAATATTGGACTTCTATATACCTGATATAGTTTTTTTGACTGGATATTGATTTACGAATATAAATAAGGCAATAAAAAGGTTAGAGAAACAAGTTTTTATTGCTCTTAGGTGTAATACCACTAAACATGGATATCAGTCGAAAAGGATGTATGGGAAAGTAGTACGTAAACACAAAATGGATCCCTATATTGTTGGATAAAAAATAAACCCTATTAGATATTGCAAAAGCCTATATATTTTAGGATAATTGTATGCCCATATTTGATGTCCTTGTGGTTTTAAATAAAAAAAATATGATTGCATTGGAAAGGAACTACCTGAATTTGTGTTAAATCGAAAGTGAAAGTAGTAATTTTGATGGTAGACATCTTCGGACTGCCTGTTTTTTCTTATATGCAATTAAATGTATGTTGATTTTTGGAGGTAATCTTCCAATTAGGTACCACTTCCATGAGAAATGAGTGTCACTTAGATTAAACTTAAGGTAAATCTTGTATGAAATATCAAAAAGATTTTATTTAACATAGAAGGCAATGGAGAATTCTTTAGTGGTAGTAGGCAAAATACAAGAAATTAAATTTTGATGGAACCACTTTCAAATTGGCTTTAGACAGTCACAACAGATCTAGTTTGACATTTTCTACACCAAAATGTTACAAAATACATCAAGGTGTCATGTTACAGCTTCAATATGAATATTATGCAATATTTTGTAAAATATTCCCCATGCACTAGATGTACATGCACAGAGGGTATTGAAATATTCTTTTATACTTATTTACGACTTCACTATTATTGAGACTGGTAAATTTAATGTGTTTTTGTAGTAAAAGGGCAGATGATGTTGAAAAGGATTGCAAAAATTAAGAATTTTAACCATTTCATGTTGCGGCATTTAGTCGACTTCAAATACGGTATATGGTGATACCGTTTTTGAAATTTTACAATCCTACTTATTTTTCCTCATAAATTTTGGTAGTTATAGTGAGAACACATGTAAAATGTACATCTGAACAAATATAAGGCTATAGAAAGCAGCTTTATTTCAGAATTATGTACTTAAAACCAGGTAATTTTAGTGATCCCAGGAGAATTGCATTTCTCACTGGACATTTACTGTTAATTTTTCAAATTGTCAATGTGATTAGAGTATAAATTGACTGTAAATGTACATTTGTGCATCCACCTAACTTGAAACATAACAAAAGTTGTCAAGAAACATTCATTTATTGAGTTTTGAAGAAAATTGCAGTCGCAGGTCACAAGAAATAACAGAAACCTGAAAATCAACAATCATAATTTTACAAATTTTGGGCAGTTTGAAGTAATGTTTGCTTAATATCTAGGTATTAGGTCTTATTTAATATCTTGCCATGCATAATTAATGGGAACATAGCATAAATTAACATAATTTAGTATATTGTGAGATCATTTCTATCAGGCCCAAAAAAAGGGGGTATGATTAAAATAAAATTGTTCATATTAATTAGATGTTAAATGTACAAATGAAGCATATATACATGTCATAAGTTGCTTATTGTGTTGAAAATCAGCTTTATACTTGTAATATATTGAGATATAAAGCCATTGTTATGTTATTTCACAATCTGAACTCAACAGCTGAAAAATCAAATTTTTTCATTGAAAGCTTCATGGAGGTACCTTTGTATATGGACTTTCATTCTTTCAAATATTGGACTTTTATATACCTGATATAGTTTTTTTGACTGGATATTGATTTACGAATATAAATAAGGCAATAAAAAGGTTAGAGAAACAAGTTTTTATTGCTCTTAGGTGTAATACCACTAAACATGGATACCAGTCGAAAAGGATGTATGGGAAAGTAGTACGTACACACAAAATGGATCCCTATATTGTTGGATAAAAAATAAACCCTATTAGATATTGCAAAAGCCTATATATTTTAGGATAATTGTATGCCCATATTTGATGTCCTTGTGGTTTTAAATAAAAAAAATATGATTGCATTGGAAAGGAACTACCTGAATTTGTGTTAAATCGAAAGTGAAAGTAGTAATTTTGATGGTAGACATCTTCGGACTGCCTGTTTTTTCTTATATGCAATTAAATGTATGTTGATTTTTGGAGGTAATCTTCCAATTAGGTACCACTTCCATGAGAAATGAGTGTCACTTAGATTAAACTTAAGGTAAATCTTGTATGAAATATCAAAAAGATTTTATTTAACATAGAAGGCAATGGAGAATTCTTTAGTGGTAGTAGGCAAAATACAAGAAATTAAATTTTGATGGAACCACTTTCAAATTGGCTTTAGACAGTCACAACAGATCTAGTTTGACATTTTCTACACCAAAATGTTACAAAATACATCAAGGTGTCATGTTACAGCTTCAATATGAATATTATGCAATATTTTGTAAAATATTCCCCATGCACTAGATGTACATGCACAGAGGGTATTGAAATATTCTTTTATACTTATTTATGACTTCACTATTATTGAGACTGGTAAATTTAATGTGTTTTTGTAGTAAAAGGGCAGATGATGTTGAAAAGGATTGCAAAAATTAAGAATTTTAACCATTTCATGTTGCGGCATTTAGTCGACTTCAAATACGGTATATGGTGATACCGTTTTTGAAATTTTACAATCCTACTTATTTTTCCTCATAAATTTTGGTAGTTATAGTGAGAACACATGTAAAATGTACATCTGAACAAATATAAGGCTATAGAAAGCAGCTTTATTTCAGAATTATGTACTTAAAACCAGGTAATTTTAGTGATCCCAGGAGAATTGCATTTCTCACTGGACATTTACTGTTAATTTTTCAAATTGTCAATGTGATTAGAGTATAAATTGACTGTAAATGTACATTTGTGCATCCGCCTAACTTGAAACATAACAAAAGTTGTCAAGAAACATTCATTTATTGAGTTTTGAAGAAAATTGAAGTTGCAGGTCACAAGAAATAACAGAATCCTGAAAATTAACAATCATAATTTTACACATTTGGGCAGTTTGAAGTAATGTTTGCTTAATATCTAGGTATTAGGTCTTATTTAATATCTTGCCATGCATAATTAATGGGAACATAGCATAAATTAACATAATTTAGTATATTGTGAGATCATTTCTATCAGGCCCAAAAAAAGGGGGGTATGATTAAAATAAAATTGTTCATATTAATTAGATATTAAATATACAAATGAAGCATATATACATGTCATAAGTTGCTTATTGTGTTGAAAATCAGCTTTATACTTGTGATATATTGAGATAAAAAGCCATTGTTATGTTATTTCACAATCTGAACTCAACAGCTGAAAAATCAAATTTTTTCATTGAAAGCTTCATGGAGGTACCTTTGTATATGGACTTTCATTCTTTCAAATATTGGACTTCTATATACCTGATATAGTTTTTTTGACTGGATATTGATATAGGAATATAAATAAGGCAAAAAAAAGTTTAGAGAAATAAGTTTTTATAGCTCTTAGGTGTAATACCACTAAACATGGGTACCAGTCGAAAAGGATGTATGGGAAAGTAGTACGTAAACACAAAATGGATCCCTATATTGTTGGATAAAAAATAAACCCTATTAGATATTGCAAAAGCCTATATATTTTAGGATAATTGTATGCCCATATTTGATGTCCTTGTGGTTTTAAATAAAAAAAATATGATTGCATTGGAAAGGAACTACCTGAATTTGTGTTAAATCGAAAGTGAAAGTAGTAATTTTGATGGTAGACATCTTCGGACTGCCTGTTTTTTCTTATATGCAATTAAATGTATGTTGATTTTTGGAGGTAATCTTCCAATTAGGTACCACTTCCATGAGAAATGAGTGTCACTTAGATTAAACTTAAGGTAAATCTTGTATGAAATCTCAAAAAGATTTTATTTCACATAGAAGGCTATGGAGAATTCTTTAGTGGTAGTAGGCAAAAAGCAAGAAATATAATTTTGATGGTACCACACTCAAATTGGCTTTGGACAGTCACAACAGACCTAGTTTGACATTTTCTACACCAAAATGTTACAAAATACATCAAGGTGTCATGTTACAGCTTCAATATGAATATTATGCAATATTTTGTAAAATATTCCCCATGCACTAGATGTACATGCACAGAGGGTATTGAAATATTCTTTTATACTTATTTATGACTTTACTATTATTGAGACTGGTAAATTTAATGTGTTTTTGTAGTAAAAGGGCAGATGATGTTGAAAAGGATTGCAAAAATTAAGAATTTTAACAATTTCATGTTGCGGCATTTAGTCGACTTCAAATACGGTATATGGTGATACCGTTTTTGAAAATTTTATAATCCTACTTATTTTTCCTCATAAATTTTGGTAGTTATAGTTAGAACACATGTAAAATGTACATATAAACAAATATAAGGCTATAGAAAGCAGCTTTATTTCAGAATTATGTACTTAAAACCAGGTAATTTTAGTGATCCCAGGAGAATTGCATTTCTCACTGGACATTTACTGTTAATTTTTCAAATTGTCAATGTGATTAGAGCATAAATTGACTGTAAATGTACATTTGTGCATCCGCCTAACTTGAAACATAACAAAAGTTGTCAAGAAACATTAATTTATTGAGTTTTGAAGAAAATTGCAGTTGCAGGTCACAAGAAATAACAGAAACCTGAAAATCAACAATCATAATTTTACAAATTTTGGGCAGTTTGAAGTAATGTTTGCTTAATATCTAGGTATTAGGTCTTATTTAATATCTTGCCATGCATAATTAATGGGAACATAGCATAAATTAACATAATTTAGTATATTGTGAGATCATTTCTATCAGGCCCAAAAAAAGGGGGTATGATTAAAATAAAATTGTTCATATTAATTAGATGTTAAATGTACAAATGAAGCATATATACATGTCATAAGTTGCTTATTGTGTTGAAAATCAGTTTTATACTTGTGATATATTGAGATAAAAAGCCATTGTTATGTTATTTCACAATCTGAACTCAACAGCTGAAAAATCAATTTTTTTCATTGAAAGCTTCATGGAGGTACCTTTGTATATGGACTTTCATTCTTTCAAATATTGGACTTCTATATACCTGATATAGTTTTTTTGACTGGATATTGATTTACGAATATAAATAAGGCAATAAAAAGGTTAGAGAAACAAGTTTTTATTGCTCTTAGGTGTAATACCACTAAACATGGATATCAGTCGAAAAGGATGTATGGGAAAGTAGTACGTAAACACAAAATGGATCCCTATATTGTTGGATAAAAAATAAACCCTATTAGATATTGCAAAAGCCTATATATTTTAGGATAATTGTATGCCCATATTTGATGTCCTTGTGGTTTTAAATAAAAAAAATATGATTGCATTGGAAAGGAACTACCTGAATTTGTGTTAAATCGAAAGTGAAAGTAGTAATTTTGATGGTAGACATCTTCGGACTGCCTGTTTTTTCTTATATGCAATTAAATGTATGTTGATTTTTGGAGGTAATCTTCCAATTAGGTACCACTTCCATGAGAAATGAGTGTCACTTAGATTAAACTTAAGGTAAATCTTGTATGAAATATCAAAAAGATTTTATTTAACATAGAAGGCAATGGAGAATTCTTTAGTGGTAGTAGGCAAAATACAAGAAATTAAATTTTGATGGAACCACTTTCAAATTGGCTTTAGACAGTCACAACAGATCTAGTTTGACATTTTCTACACCAAAATGTTACAAAATACATCAAGGTGTCATGTTACAGCTTCAATATGAATATTATGCAATATTTTGTAAAATATTCCCCATGCACTAGATGTACATGCACAGAGGGTATTGAAATATTCTTTTATACTTATTTACGACTTCACTATTATTGAGACTGGTAAATTTAATGTGTTTTTGTAGTAAAAGGGCAGATGATGTTGAAAAGGAGTGCAAAAATTAAGAATTTTAACCATTTCATGTTGCGGCATTTAGTCGACTTCAAATACGGTATATGGTGATACCGTTTTTGAAATTTTACAATCCTACTTATTTTTCCTCATAAATTTTGGTAGTTATAGTGAGAACACATGTAAAATGTACATCTGAACAAATATAAGGCTATAGAAAGCAGCTTTATTTCAGAATTATGTACTTAAAACCAGGTAATTTTAGTGATCCCAGGAGAATTGCATTTCTCACTGGACATTTACTGTTAATTTTTCAAATTGTCAATGTGATTAGAGTATAAATTGACTGTAAATGTACATTTGTGCATCCACCTAACTTGAAACATAACAAAAGTTGTCAAGAAACATTCATTTATTGAGTTTTGAAGAAAATTGCAGTCGCAGGTCACAAGAAATAACAGAAACCTGAAAATCAACAATCATAATTTTACAAATTTTGGGCAGTTTGAAGTAATGTTTGCTTAATATCTAGGTATTAGGTCTTATTTAATATCTTGCCATGCATAATTAATGGGAACATAGCATAAATTAACATAATTTAGTATATTGTGAGATCATTTCTATCAGGCCCAAAAAAAGGGGGGTATGATTAAAATAAAATTGTTCATATTAATTAGATATTAAATATACAAATGAAGCATATATACATGTCATAAGTTGCTTATTGTGTTGAAAATCAGCTTTATACTTGTGATATATTGAGATAAAAAGCCATTGTTATGTTATTTCACAATCTGAACTCAACAGCTGAAAAATCAAATTTTTTCATTGAAAGCTTCATGGAGGTACCTTTGTATATGGACTTTCATTCTTTCAAATATTGGACTTCTATATACCTGATATAGTTTTTTTGACTGGATATTGATATAGGAATATAAATAAGGCAAAAAAAAGTTTAGAGAAATAAGTTTTTATAGCTCTTAGGTGTAATACCACTAAACATGGGTACCAGTCGAAAAGGATGTATGGGAAAGTAGTACGTAAACACAAAATGGATCCCTATATTGTTGGATAAAAAATAAACCCTATTAGATATTGCAAAAGCCTATATATTTTAGGATAATTGTATGCCCATATTTGATGTCCTTGTGGTTTTAAATAAAAAAAATATGATTGCATTGGAAAGGAACTACCTGAATTTGTGTTAAATCGAAAGTGAAAGTAGTAATTTTGATGGTAGACATCTTCGGACTGCCTGTTTTTTCTTATATGCAATTAAATGTATGTTGATTTTTGGAGGTAATCTTCCAATTAGGTACCACTTCCATGAGAAATGAGTGTCACTTAGATTAAACTTAAGGTAAATCTTGTATGAAATCTCAAAAAGATTTTATTTCACATAGAAGGCTATGGAGAATTCTTTAGTGGTAGTAGGCAAAAAGCAAGAAATATAATTTTGATGGTACCACACTCAAATTGGCTTTGGACAGTCACAACAGACCTAGTTTGACATTTTCTACACCAAAATGTTACAAAATACATCAAGGTGTCATGTTACAGCTTCAATATGAATATTATGCAATATTTTGTAAAATATTCCCCATGCACTAGATGTACATGCACAGAGGGTATTGAAATATTCTTTTATACTTATTTATGACTTTACAATTATTGAGACTGGTAAATTTAATGTGTTTTTGTAGTAAAAGGGCAGATGATGTTGAAAAGGATTGCAAAAATTAAGAATTTTAACAATTTCATGTTGCGGCATTTAGTCGACTTCAAATACGGTATATGGTGATACCGTTTTTGAAAATTTTATAATCCTACTTATTTTTCCTCATAAATTTTGGTAGTTATAGTTAGAACACATGTAAAATGTACATCTGAACAAATATAAGGCTATAGAAAGCAGCTTTATTTCAGAATTATGTACTTAAAACCAGGTAATTTTAGTGATCCCAGGAGAATTGCATTTCTCACTGGACATTTACTGTTAATTTTTCAAATTGTCAATGTGATTAGAGTATAAATTGACTGTAAATGTACATTTGTGCATCCGCCTAACTTGAAACATAACAAAAGTTGTCAAGAAACATTCATTTATTGAGTTTTGAAGAAAATTGAAGTTGCAGGTCACAAGAAATAACAGAATCCTGAAAATCAACAATCATAATTTTACAAATTTTGGGCAGTTTGAAGTAATGTTTGCTTAATATCTAGGTATTAGGTCTTATTTAATATCTTGCCATGCATAATTAATGGGAACATAGCATAAATTAACATAATTTAGTATATTGTGAGATCATTTCTATCAGGCCCAAAAAAAGGGGGGTATGATTAAAATAAAATTGTTCATATTAATTAGATATTAAATATACAAATGAAGCATATATACATGTCATAAGTTGCTTATTGTGTTGAAAATCAGCTTTATACTTGTGATATATTGAGATAAAAAGCCATTGTTATGTTATTTCACAATCTGAACTCAACAGCTGAAAAATCAAATTTTTTCATTGAAAGCTTCATGGAGGTACCTTTGTATATGGACTTTCATTCTTTCAAATATTGGACT
This sequence comes from Bathymodiolus brooksi, assembly GCA_963680875.1. NCBI lineage: Eukaryota > Metazoa > Mollusca > Bivalvia > Mytilida > Modiolidae > Bathymodiolus > Bathymodiolus brooksi. Next base: position 31,572,560 of record OY804578.1, read on the forward strand.
TCTATATACCTGATATAGTTTTTTTGACTGGATATTGATATAGGAATATAAATAAGGCAAAAAAAAGTTTAGAGAAATAAGTTTTTATAGCTCTTAGGTGTAATACCACTAAACATGGGTACCAGTCGAAAAGGATGTATGGGAAAGTAGTACGTAAACACAAAATGGATCCCTATATTGTTGGATAAAAAATAAACCCTATTAGATATTGCAAAAGCCTATATATTTTAGGATAATTGTATGCCCATATTTGATGTCCTTGTGGTTTTAAATAAAAAAAATATGATTGCATTGGAAAGGAACTACCTGAATTTGTGTTAAATCGAAAGTGAAAGTAGTAATTTGATGGTAGACATCTTCGGACTGCCTGTTTTTTCTTATATGCAATTAAATGTATGTTGATTTTTGGAGGTAATCTTCCAATTAGGTACCACTTCCATGAGAAATGAGTGTCACTTAGATTAAACTTAAGGTAAATCTTGTATGAAATCTCAAAAAGATTTTATTTCACATAGAAGGCTATGGAGAATTCTTTAGTGGTAGTAGGCAAAAAGCAAGAAATATAATTTTGATGGTACCACACTCAAATTGGCTTTGGACAGTCACAACAGACCTAGTTTGACATTTTCTACACCAAAATGTTACAAAATACATCAAGGTGTCATGTTACAGCTTCAATATGAATATTATGCAATATTTTGTAAAATATTCCCCATGCACTAGATGTACATGCACAGAGGGTATTGAAATATTCTTTTATACTTATTTATGACTTTACTATTATTGAGACTGGTAAATTTAATGTGTTTTTGTAGTAAAAGGGCAGATGATGTTGAAAAGGATTGCAAAAATTAAGAATTTTAACAATTTCATGTTGCGGCATTTAGTCGACTTCAAATACGGTATATGGTGATACCGTTTTTGAAAATTTTATAATCCTACTTATTTTTCCTCATAAATTTTGGTAGTTATAGTTAGAACACATGTAAAATGTACATATAAACAAATATAAGGCTATAGAAAGCAGCTTTATTTCAGAATTATGTACTTAAAACCAGGTAATTTTAGTGATCCCAGGAGAATTGCATTTCTCACTGGACATTTACTGTTAATTTTTCAAATTGTCAATGTGATTAGAGCATAAATTGACTGTAAATGTACATTTGTGCATCCGCCTAACTTGAAACATAACAAAAGTTGTCAAGAAACATTAATTTATTGAGTTTTGAAGAAAATTGCAGTTGCAGGTCACAAGAAATAACAGAAACCTGAAAATCAACAATCATAATTTTACAAATTTTGGGCAGTTTGAAGTAATGTTTGCTTAATATCTAGGTATTAGGTCTTATTTAATATCTTGCCATGCATAATTAATGGGAACATAGCATAAATTAACATAATTTAGTATATTGTGAGATCATTTCTATCAGGCCCAAAAAAAGGGGGTATGATTAAAATAAAATTGTTCATATTAATTAGATGTTAAATGTACAAATGAAGCATATATACATGTCATAAGTTGCTTATTGTGTTGAAAATCAGTTTTATACTTGTGATATATTGAGATAAAAAGCCATTGTTATGTTATTTCACAATCTGAACTCAACAGCTGAAAAATCAATTTTTTTCATTGAAAGCTTCATGGAGGTACCTTTGTATATGGACTTTCATTCTTTCAAATATTGGACTTCTATATACCTGATATAGTTTTTTTGACTGGATATTGATTTACGAATATAAATAAGGCAATAAAAAGGTTAGAGAAACAAGTTTTTATTGCTCTTAGGTGTAATACCACTAAACATGGATATCAGTCGAAAAGGATGTATGGGAAAGTAGTACGTAAACACAAAATGGATCCCTATATTGTTGGATAAAAAATAAACCCTATTAGATATTGCAAAAGCCTATATATTTTAGGATAATTGTATGCCCATATTTGATGTCCTTGTGGTTTTAAATAAAAAAAATATGATTGCATTGGAAAGGAACTACCTGAATTTGTGTTAAATCGAAAGTGAAAGTAGTAATTTTGATGGTAGACATCTTCGGACTGCCTGTTTTTTCTTATATGCAATTAAATGTATGTTGATTTTTGGAGGTAATCTTCCAATTAGGTACCACTTCCATGAGAAATGAGTGTCACTTAGATTAAACTTAAGGTAAATCTTGTATGAAATATCAAAAAGATTTTATTTAACATAGAAGGCAATGGAGAATTCTTTAGTGGTAGTAGGCAAAATACAAGAAATTAAATTTTGATGGAACCACTTTCAAATTGGCTTTAGACAGTCACAACAGATCTAGTTTGACATTTTCTACACCAAAATGTTACAAAATACATCAAGGTGTCATGTTACAGCTTCAATATGAATATTATGCAATATTTTGTAAAATATTCCCCATGCACTAGATGTACATGCACAGAGGGTATTGAAATATTCTTTTATACTTATTTACGACTTCACTATTATTGAGACTGGTAAATTTAATGTGTTTTTGTAGTAAAAGGGCAGATGATGTTGAAAAGGATTGCAAAAATTAAGAATTTTAACCATTTCATGTTGCGGCATTTAGTCGACTTCAAATACGGTATATGGTGATACCGTTTTTGAAATTTTACAATCCTACTTATTTTTCCTCATAAATTTTGGTAGTTATAGTGAGAACACATGTAAAATGTACATCTGAACAAATATAAGGCTATAGAAAGCAGCTTTATTTCAGAATTATGTACTTAAAACCAGGTAATTTTAGTGATCCCAGGAGAATTGCATTTCTCACTGGACATTTACTGTTAATTTTTCAAATTGTCAATGTGATTAGAGTATAAATTGACTGTAAATGTACATTTGTGCATCCACCTAACTTGAAACATAACAAAAGTTGTCAAGAAACATTCATTTATTGAGTTTTGAAGAAAATTGCAGTCGCAGGTCACAAGAAATAACAGAAACCTGAAAATCAACAATCATAATTTTACAAATTTTGGGCAGTTTGAAGTAATGTTTGCTTAATATCTAGGTATTAGGTCTTATTTAATATCTTGCCATGCATAATTAATGGGAACATAGCATAAATTAACATAATTTAGTATATTGTGAGATCATTTCTATCAGGCCCAAAAAAAGGGGGTATGATTAAAATAAAATTGTTCATATTAATTAGATGTTAAATGTACAAATGAAGCATATATACATGTCATAAGTTGCTTATTGTGTTGAAAATCAGCTTTATACTTGTAATATATTGAGATATAAAGCCATTGTTATGTTATTTCACAATCTGAACTCAACAGCTGAAAAATCAAATTTTTTCATTGAAAGCTTCATGGAGGTACCTTTGTATATGGACTTTCATTCTTTCAAATATTGGACTTCTATATACCTGATATAGTTTTTTTGACTGGATATTGATTTACGAATATAAATAAGGCAATAAAAAGGTTAGAGAAACAAGTTTTTATTGCTCTTAGGTGTAATACCACTAAACATGGATACCAGTCGAAAAGGATGTATGGGAAAGTAGTACGTAAACACAAAATGGATCCCTATATTGTTGGATAAAAAATAAACCCTATTAGATATTGCAAAAGCCTATATATTTTAGGATAATTGTATGCCCATATTTGATGTCCTTGTGGTTTTAAATAAAAAAAATATGATTGCATTGGAAAGGAACTACCTGAATTTGTGTTAAATCGAAAGTGAAAGTAGTAATTTTGATGGTAGACATCTTCGGACTGCCTGTTTTTTCTTATATGCAATTAAATGTATGTTGATTTTTGGAGGTAATCTTCCAATTAGGTACCACTTCCATGAGAAATGAGTGTCACTTAGATTAAACTTAAGGTAAATCTTGTATGAAATATCAAAAAGATTTTATTTAACATAGAAGGCAATGGAGAATTCTTTAGTGGTAGTAGGCAAAATACAAGAAATTAAATTTTGATGGAACCACTTTCAAATTGGCTTTAGACAGTCACAACAGATCTAGTTTGACATTTTCTACACCAAAATGTTACAAAATACATCAAGGTGTCATGTTACAGCTTCAATATGAATATTATGCAATATTTTGTAAAATATTCCCCATGCACTAGATGTACATGCACAGAGGGTATTGAAATATTCTTTTATACTTATTTATGACTTCACTATTATTGAGACTGGTAAATTTAATGTGTTTTTGTAGTAAAAGGGCAGATGATGTTGAAAAGGATTGCAAAAATTAAGAATTTTAACCATTTCATGTTGCGGCATTTAGTCGACTTCAAATACGGTATATGGTGATACCGTTTTTGAAATTTTACAATCCTACTTATTTTTCCTCATAAATTTTGGTAGTTATAGTGAGAACACATGTAAAATGTACATCTGAACAAATATAAGGCTATAGAAAGCAGCTTTATTTCAGAATTATGTACTTAAAACCAGGTAATTTTAGTGATCCCAGGAGAATTGCATTTCTCACTGGACATTTACTGTTAATTTTTCAAATTGTCAATGTGATTAGAGTATAAATTGACTGTAAATGTACATTTGTGCATCCGCCTAACTTGAAACATAACAAAAGTTGTCAAGAAACATTCATTTATTGAGTTTTGAAGAAAATTGAAGTTGCAGGTCACAAGAAATAACAGAATCCTGAAAATTAACAATCATAATTTTACACATTTGGGCAGTTTGAAGTAATGTTTGCTTAATATCTAGGTATTAGGTCTTATTTAATATCTTGCCATGCATAATTAATGGGAACATAGCATAAATTAACATAATTTAGTATATTGTGAGATCATTTCTATCAGGCCCAAAAAAAGGGGGGTATGATTAAAATAAAATTGTTCATATTAATTAGATGTTAAATGTACAAATGAAGCATATATACATCTCATAAGTTGCTTATTGTGTTGAAAATCAGCTTTATACTTGTGATATATTGAGATAAAAAGCCATTGTTATGTTATTTCACAATCTAAACTCAACAGCTGAAAAATCAAATTTTTTCATTGAAAGCTTCATGGAGGTACCTTTGTATATGGACTTTCATTCTTTCAAATATTGGACTTCTATATACCTGATATAGTTTTTTTGACTGGATATTGATATAGGAATATAAATAAGGCAAAAAAAAGGTTAGAGAAATAAGTTTTTATTGCTCTTAGGTGTAATACCACTAAACGTGGGTACCAGTCGAAAAGGATGTATGGGAAAGTAGTACGTAAACACAAAATGGATCCCTATATTGTTGGATAAAAAATAAACCCTATTAGATATTGCAAAAGCCTATATATTTTAGGATAATTGTATGCCCATATTTGATGTCCTTGTGGTTTTAAATAAAAAAAATATGATTGCATTGGAAAGGAACTACCTGAATTTGTGTTAAATCGAAAGTGAAAGTAGTAATTTTGATGGTAGACATCTTCGGACTGCCTGTTTTTTCTTATATGCAATTAAATGTATGTTGATTTTTGGAGGTAATCTTCCAATTAGGTACCACTTCCATGAGAAATGAGTGTCACTTAGATTAAACTTAAGGTAAATCTTGTATGAAATCTCAAAAAGATTTTATTTAACATAGAAGGCTATGGAGAATTCTTTAGTGGTAGTAGGCAAAAAGCAAGAAATTTAATTTTGATGGTACCACACTCAAATTGGCTTTGGACAGTCACAACAGATCTAGTTTGACATTTTCTACACCAAAATGTTACAAAATACATCAAGGTGTCATGTTACAGCTTCAATATGAATATTATGCAATATTTTGTAAAATATTCCCCATGCACTAGATGTACATGCACAGAGGGTATTGAAATATTCTTTTATACTTATTTATGACTTCACTATTATTGAGACTGGTAAATTTAATGTGTTTTTGTAGTAAAAGGGCAGATGATGTTGAAAAGGATTGCAAAAATTAAGAATTTTAACAATTTCATGTTGTGGCATTTAGTCGACTTCAAATACGGTATATGGTGATACCGTTTTTGAAAATTTTACAATCCTACTTATTTTTCCTCATAAATTTTGGTAGTTATAGTTAGAACACATGTAAAATGTACATCTGAACAAATATAAGGCTATAGAAAGCAGCTTTATTTCAGAATTATGTACTTAAAACCAGGTAATTTTAGTGATCCCAGGAGAATTGCATTTCTCACTGGACATTTACTGTTAATTTTTCAAATTGTCAATGTGATTAGAGTATAAATTGACTGTAAATGTACATTTGTGCATCCGCCTAACTTGAAACATAACAAAAGTTGTCAAGAAACATTCATTTATTGAGTTTTGAAGAAAATTGAAGTTGCAGGTCACAAGAAATAACAGAATCCTGAAAATCAACAATCATAATTTTACAAATTTTGGGCAGTTTGAAGTAATGTTTGCTTAATATCTAGGTATTAGGTCTTATTTAATATCTTGCCATGCATAATTAATGGGAACATAGCATAAATTAACATAATTTAGTATATTGTGAGATCATTTCTATCAGGCCCAAAAAAAGGGGGGTATGATTAAAATAAAATTGTTCATATTAATTAGATATTAAATATACAAATGAAGCATATATACATGTCATAAGTTGCTTATTGTGTTGAAAATCAGCTTTATACTTGTGATATATTGAGATAAAAAGCCATTGTTATGTTATTTCACAATCTGAACTCAACAGCTGAAAAATCAAATTTTTTCATTGAAAGCTTCATGGAGGTACCTTTGTATATGGACTTTCATTCTTTCAAATATTGGACTTCTATATACCTGATATAGTTTTTTTGACTGGATATTGATATAGGAATATAAATAAGGCAAAAAAAAGTTTAGAGAAATAAGTTTTTATAGCTCTTAGGTGTAATACCACTAAACATGGGTACCAGTCGAAAAGGATGTATGGGAAAGTAGTACGTAAACACAAAATGGATCCCTATATTGTTGGATAAAAAATAAACCCTATTAGATATTGCAAAAGCCTATATATTTTAGGATAATTGTATGCCCATATTTGATGTCCTTGTGGTTTTAAATAAAAAAAATATGATTGCATTGGAAAGGAACTACCTGAATTTGTGTTAAATCGAAAGTGAAAGTAGTAATTTTGATGGTAGACATCTTCGGACTGCCTGTTTTTTCTTATATGCAATTAAATGTATGTTGATTTTTGGAGGTAATCTTCCAATTAGGTACCACTTCCATGAGAAATGAGTGTCACTTAGATTAAACTTAAGGTAAATCTTGTATGAAATCTCAAAAAGATTTTATTTCACATAGAAGGCTATGGAGAATTCTTTAGTGGTAGTAGGCAAAAAGCAAGAAATATAATTTTGATGGTACCACACTCAAATTGGCTTTGGACAGTCACAACAGACCTAGTTTGACATTTTCTACACCAAAATGTTACAAAATACATCAAGGTGTCATGTTACAGCTTCAATATGAATATTATGCAATATTTTGTAAAATATTCCCCATGCACTAGATGTACATGCACAGAGGGTATTGAAATATTCTTTTATACTTATTTATGACTTTACAATTATTGAGACTGGTAAATTTAATGTGTTTTTGTAGTAAAAGGGCAGATGATGTTGAAAAGGATTGCAAAAATTAAGAATTTTAACAATTTCATGTTGCGGCATTTAGTCGACTTCAAATACGGTATATGGTGATACCGTTTTTGAAAATTTTATAATCCTACTTATTTTTCCTCATAAATTTTGGTAGTTATAGTTAGAACACATGTAAAATGTACATCTGAACAAATATAAGGCTATAGAAAGCAGCTTTATTTCAGAATTATGTACTTAAAACCAGGTAATTTTAGTGATCCCAGGAGAATTGCATTTCTCACTGGACATTTACTGTTAATTTTTCAAATTGTCAATGTGATTAGAGTATAAATTGACTGTAAATGTACATTTGTGCATCCGCCTAACTTGAAACATAACAAAAGTTGTCAAGAAACATTCATTTATTGAGTTTTGAAGAAAATTGAAGTTGCAGGTCACAAGAAATAACAGAATCCTGAAAATCAACAATCATAATTTTACAAATTTTGGGCAGTTTGAAGTAATGTTTGCTTAATATCTAGGTATTAGGTCTTATTTAATATCTTGCCATGCATAATTAATGGGAACATAGCATAAATTAACATAATTTAGTATATTGTGAGATCATTTCTATCAGGCCCAAAAAAAGGGGGGTATGATTAAAATAAAATTGTTCATATTAATTAGATATTAAATATACAAATGAAGCATATATACATGTCATAAGTTGCTTATTGTGTTGAAAATCAGCTTTATACTTGTGATATATTGAGATAAAAAGCCATTGTTATGTTATTTCACAATCTGAACTCAACAGCTGAAAAATCAAATTTTTTCATTGAAAGCTTCATGGAGGTACCTTTGTATATGGACTTTCATTCTTTCAAATATTGGACTTCTATATACCTGATATAGTTTTTTTGACTGGATATTGATATAGGAATATAAATAAGGCAAAAAAAAGTTTAGAGAAATAAGTTTTTATAGCTCTTAGGTGTAATACCACTAAACATGGGTACCAGTCGAAAAGGATGTATGGGAAAGTAGTACGTAAACACAAAATGGATCCCTATATTGTTGGATAAAAAATAAACCCTATTAGATATTGCAAAAGCCTATATATTTTAGGATAATTGTATGCCCATATTTGATGTCCTTGTGGTTTTAAATAAAAAAAATATGATTGCATTGGAAAGGAACTACCTGAATTTGTGTTAAATCGAAAGTGAAAGTAGTAATTTGATGGTAGACATCTTCGGACTGCCTGTTTTTTCTTATATGCAATTAAATGTATGTTGATTTTTGGAGGTAATCTTCCAATTAGGTACCACTTCCATGAGAAATGAGTGTCACTTAGATTAAACTTAAGGTAAATCTTGTATGAAATCTCAAAAAGATTTTATTTCACATAGAAGGCTATGGAGAATTCTTTAGTGGTAGTAGGCAAAAAGCAAGAAATATAATTTTGATGGTACCACACTCAAATTGGCTTTGGACAGTCACAACAGACCTAGTTTGACATTTTCTACACCAAAATGTTACAAAATACATCAAGGTGTCATGTTACAGCTTCAATATGAATATTATGCAATATTTTGTAAAATATTCCCCATGCACTAGATGTACATGCACAGAGGGTATTGAAATATTCTTTTATACTTATTTATGACTTTACTATTATTGAGACTGGTAAATTTAATGTGTTTTTGTAGTAAAAGGGCAGATGATGTTGAAAAGGATTGCAAAAATTAAGAATTTTAACAATTTCATGTTGCGGCATTTAGTCGACTTCAAATACGGTATATGGTGATACCGTTTTTGAAAATTTTATAATCCTACTTATTTTTCCTCATAAATTTTGGTAGTTATAGTTAGAACACATGTAAAATGTACATATAAACAAATATAAGGCTATAGAAAGCAGCTTTATTTCAGAATTATGTACTTAAAACCAGGTAATTTTAGTGATCCCAGGAGAATTGCATTTCTCACTGGACATTTACTGTTAATTTTTCAAATTGTCAATGTGATTAGAGCATAAATTGACTGTAAATGTACATTTGTGCATCCGCCTAACTTGAAACATAACAAAAGTTGTCAAGAAACATTAATTTATTGAGTTTTGAAGAAAATTGCAGTTGCAGGTCACAAGAAATAACAGAAACCTGAAAATCAACAATCATAATTTTACAAATTTTGGGCAGTTTGAAGTAATGTTTGCTTAATATCTAGGTATTAGGTCTTATTTAATATCTTGCCATGCATAATTAATGGGAACATAGCATAAATTAACATAATTTAGTATATTGTGAGATCATTTCTATCAGGCCCAAAAAAAGGGGGTATGATTAAAATAAAATTGTTCATATTAATTAGATGTTAAATGTACAAATGAAGCATATATACATGTCATAAGTTGCTTATTGTGTTGAAAATCAGTTTTATACTTGTGATATATTGAGATAAAAAGCCATTGTTATGTTATTTCACAATCTGAACTCAACAGCTGAAAAATCAATTTTTTTCATTGAAAGCTTCATGGAGGTACCTTTGTATATGGACTTTCATTCTTTCAAATATTGGACTTCTATATACCTGATATAGTTTTTTTGACTGGATATTGATATAGGAATATAAATAAGGCAAAAAAAAGTTTAGAGAAATAAGTTTTTATAGCTCTTAGGTGTAATACCACTAAACATGGGTACCAGTCGAAAAGGATGTATGGGAAAGTAGTACGTAAACACAAAATGGATCCCTATATTGTTGGATAAAAAATAAACCCTATTAGATATTGCAAAAGCCTATATATTTTAGGATAATTGTATGCCCATATTTGATGTCCTTGTGGTTTTAAATAAAAAAAATATGATTGCATTGGAAAGGAACTACCTGAATTTGTGTTAAATCGAAAGTGAAAGTAGTAATTTTGATGGTAGACATCTTCGGACTGCCTGTTTTTTCTTATATGCAATTAAATGTATGTTGATTTTTGGAGGTAATCTTCCAATTAGGTACCACTTCCATGAGAAATGAGTGTCACTTAGATTAAACTTAAGGTAAATCTTGTATGAAATCTCAAAAAGATTTTATTTCACATAGAAGGCTATGGAGAATTCTTTAGTGGTAGTAGGCAAAAAGCAAGAAATATAATTTTGATGGTACCACACTCAAATTGGCTTTGGACAGTCACAACAGACCTAGTTTGACATTTTCTACACCAAAATGTTACAAAATACATCAAGGTGTCATGTTACAGCTTCAATATGAATATTATGCAATATTTTGTAAAATATTCCCCATGCACTAGATGTACATGCACAGAGGGTATTGAAATATTCTTTTATACTTATTTATGACTTTACTATTATTGAGACTGGTAAATTTAATGTGTTTTTGTAGTAAAAGGGCAGATGATGTTGAAAAGGATTGCAAAAATTAAGAATTTTAACAATTTCATGTTGCGGCATTTAGTCGACTTCAAATACGGTATATGGTGATACCGTTTTTGAAAATTTTATAATCCTACTTATTTTTCCTCATAAATTTTGGTAGTTATAGTTAGAACACATGTAAAATGTACATATAAACAAATATAAGGCTATAGAAAGCAGCTTTATTTCAGAATTATGTACTTAAAACCAGGTAATTTTAGTGATCCCAGGAGAATTGCATTTCTCACTGGACATTTACTGTTAATTTTTCAAATTGTCAATGTGATTAGAGCATAAATTGACTGTAAATGTACATTTGTGCATCCGCCTAACTTGAAACATAACAAAAGTTGTCAAGAAACATTAATTTATTGAGTTTTGAAGAAAATTGCAGTTGCAGGTCACAAGAAATAACAGAAACCTGAAAATCAACAATCATAATTTTACAAATTTTGGGCAGTTTGAAGTAATGTTTGCTTAATATCTAGGTATTAGGTCTTATTTAATATCTTGCCATGCATAATTAATGGGAACATAGCATAAATTAACATAATTTAGTATATTGTGAGATCATTTCTATCAGGCCCAAAAAAAGGGGGTATGATTAAAATAAAATTGTTCATATTAATTAGATGTTAAATGTACAAATGAAGCATATATACATGTCATAAGTTGCTTATTGTGTTGAAAATCAGTTTTATACTTGTGATATATTGAGATAAAAAGCCATTGTTATGTTATTTCACAATCTGAACTCAACAGCTGAAAAATCAATTTTTTTCATTGAAAGCTTCATGGAGGTACCTTTGTATATGGACTTTCATTCTTTCAAATATTGGACTTCTATATACCTGATATAGTTTTTTTGACTGGATATTGATATAGGAATATAAATAAGGCAAAAAAAAGTTTAGAGAAATAAGTTTTTATAGCTCTTAGGTGTAATACCACTAAACATGGGTACCAGTCGAAAAGGATGTATGGGAAAGTAGTACGTAAACACAAAATGGATCCCTATATTGTTGGATAAAAAATAAACCCTATTAGATATTGCAAAAGCCTATATATTTTAGGATAATTGTATGCCCATATTTGATGTCCTTGTGGTTTTAAATAAAAAAAATATGATTGCATTGGAAAGGAACTACCTGAATTTGTGTTAAATCGAAAGTGAAAGTAGTAATTTGATGGTAGACATCTTCGGACTGCCTGTTTTTTCTTATATGCAATTAAATGTATGTTGATTTTTGGAGGTAATCTTCCAATTAGGTACCACTTCCATGAGAAATGAGTGTCACTTAGATTAAACTTAAGGTAAATCTTGTATGAAATCTCAAAAAGATTTTATTTCACATAGAAGGCTATGGAGAATTCTTTAGTGGTAGTAGGCAAAAAGCAAGAAATATAATTTTGATGGTACCACACTCAAATTGGCTTTGGACAGTCACAACAGACCTAGTTTGACATTTTCTACACCAAAATGTTACAAAATACATCAAGGTGTCATGTTACAGCTTCAATATGAATATTATGCAATATTTTGTAAAATATTCCCCATGCACTAGATGTACATGCACAGAGGGTATTGAAATATTCTTTTATACTTATTTATGACTTTACTATTATTGAGACTGGTAAATTTAATGTGTTTTTGTAGTAAAAGGGCAGATGATGTTGAAAAGGATTGCAAAAATTAAGAATTTTAACAATTTCATGTTGCGGCATTTAGTCGACTTCAAATACGGTATATGGTGATACCGTTTTTGAAAATTTTATAATCCTACTTATTTTTCCTCATAAATTTTGGTAGTTATAGTTAGAACACATGTAAAATGTACATATAAACAAATATAAGGCTATAGAAAGCAGCTTTATTTCAGAATTATGTACTTAAAACCAGGTAATTTTAGTGATCCCAGGAGAATTGCATTTCTCACTGGACATTTACTGTTAATTTTTCAAATTGTCAATGTGATTAGAGCATAAATTGACTGTAAATGTACATTTGTGCATCCGCCTAACTTGAAACATAACAAAAGTTGTCAAGAAACATTAATTTATTGAGTTTTGAAGAAAATTGCAGTTGCAGGTCACAAGAAATAACAGAAACCTGAAAATCAACAATCATAATTTTACAAATTTTGGGCAGTTTGAAGTAATGTTTGCTTAATATCTAGGTATTAGGTCTTATTTAATATCTTGCCATGCATAATTAATGGGAACATAGCATAAATTAACATAATTTAGTATATTGTGAGATCATTTCTATCAGGCCCAAAAAAAGGGGGTATGATTAAAATAAAATTGTTCATATTAATTAGATGTTAAATGTACAAATGAAGCATATATACATGTCATAAGTTGCTTATTGTGTTGAAAATCAGTTTTATACTTGTGATATATTGAGATAAAAAGCCATTGTTATGTTATTTCACAATCTGAACTCAACAGCTGAAAAATCAATTTTTTTCATTGAAAGCTTCATGGAGGTACCTTTGTATATGGACTTTCATTCTTTCAAATATTGGACTTCTATATACCTGATATAGTTTTTTTGACTGGATATTGATATAGGAATATAAATAAGGCAAAAAAAAGTTTAGAGAAATAAGTTTTTATAGCTCTTAGGTGTAATACCACTAAACATGGGTACCAGTCGAAAAGGATGTATGGGAAAGTAGTACGTAAACACAAAATGGATCCCTATATTGTTGGATAAAAAATAAACCCTATTAGATATTGCAAAAGCCTATATATTTTAGGATAATTGTATGCCCATATTTGATGTCCTTGTGGTTTTAAATAAAAAAAATATGATTGCATTGGAAAGGAACTACCTGAATTTGTGTTAAATCGAAAGTGAAAGTAGTAATTTTGATGGTAGACATCTTCGGACTGCCTGTTTTTTCTTATATGCAATTAAATGTATGTTGATTTTTGGAGGTAATCTTCCAATTAGGTACCACTTCCATGAGAAATGAGTGTCACTTAGATTAAACTTAAGGTAAATCTTGTATGAAATCTCAAAAAGATTTTATTTCACATAGAAGGCTATGGAGAATTCTTTAGTGGTAGTAGGCAAAAAGCAAGAAATATAATTTTGATGGTACCACACTCAAATTGGCTTTGGACAGTCACAACAGACCTAGTTTGACATTTTCTACACCAAAATGTTACAAAATACATCAAGGTGTCATGTTACAGCTTCAATATGAATATTATGCAATATTTTGTAAAATATTCCCCATGCACTAGATGTACATGCACAGAGGGTATTGAAATATTCTTTTATACTTATTTATGACTTTACAATTATTGAGACTGGTAAATTTAATGTGTTTTTGTAGTAAAAGGGCAGATGATGTTGAAAAGGATTGCAAAAATTAAGAATTTTAACAATTTCATGTTGCGGCATTTAGTCGACTTCAAATACGGTATATGGTGATACCGTTTTTGAAAATTTTATAATCCTACTTATTTTTCCTCATAAATTTTGGTAGTTATAGTTAGAACACATGTAAAATGTACATCTGAACAAATATAAGGCTATAGAAAGCAGCTTTATTTCAGAATTATGTACTTAAAACCAGGTAATTTTAGTGATCCCAGGAGAATTGCATTTCTCACTGGACATTTACTGTTAATTTTTCAAATTGTCAATGTGATTAGAGTATAAATTGACTGTAAATGTACATTTGTGCATCCGCCTAACTTGAAACATAACAAAAGTTGTCAAGAAACATTCATTTATTGAGTTTTGAAGAAAATTGAAGTTGCAGGTCACAAGAAATAACAGAATCCTGAAAATCAACAATCATAATTTTACAAATTTTGGGCAGTTTGAAGTAATGTTTGCTTAATATCTAGGTATTAGGTCTTATTTAATATCTTGCCATGCATAATTAATGGGAACATAGCATAAATTAACATAATTTAGTATATTGTGAGATCATTTCTATCAGGCCCAAAAAAAGGGGGGTATGATTAAAATAAAATTGTTCATATTAATTAGATATTAAATATACAAATGAAGCATATATACATGTCATAAGTTGCTTATTGTGTTGAAAATCAGCTTTATACTTGTGATATATTGAGATAAAAAGCCATTGTTATGTTATTTCACAATCTGAACTCAACAGCTGAAAAATCAATTTTTTTCATTGAAAGCTTCATGGAGGTACCTTTGTATATGGACTTTCATTCTTTCAAATATTGGACTTCTATATACCTGATATAGTTTTTTTGACTGGATATTGATATAGGAATATAAATAAGGCAAAAAAAAGTTTAGAGAAATAAGTTTTTATAGCTCTTAGGTGTAATACCACTAAACATGGGTACCAGTCGAAAAGGATGTATGGGAAAGTAGTACGTAAACACAAAATGGATCCCTATATTGTTGGATAAAAAATAAACCCTATTAGATATTGCAAAAGCCTATATATTTTAGGATAATTGTATGCCCATATTTGATGTCCTTGTGGTTTTAAATAAAAAAAATATGATTGCATTGGAAAGGAACTACCTGAATTTGTGTTAAATCGAAAGTGAAAGTAGTAATTTGATGGTAGACATCTTCGGACTGCCTGTTTTTTCTTATATGCAATTAAATGTATGTTGATTTTTGGAGGTAATCTTCCAATTAGGTACCACTTCCATGAGAAATGAGTGTCACTTAGATTAAACTTAAGGTAAATCTTGTATGAAATCTCAAAAAGATTTTATTTCACATAGAAGGCTATGGAGAATTCTTTAGTGGTAGTAGGCAAAAAGCAAGAAATATAATTTTGATGGTACCACACTCAAATTGGCTTTGGACAGTCACAACAGACCTAGTTTGACATTTTCTACACCAAAATGTTACAAAATACATCAAGGTGTCATGTTACAGCTTCAATATGAATATTATGCAATATTTTGTAAAATATTCCCCATGCACTAGATGTACATGCACAGAGGGTATTGAAATATTCTTTTATACTTATTTATGACTTTACTATTATTGAGACTGGTAAATTTAATGTGTTTTTGTAGTAAAAGGGCAGATGATGTTGAAAAGGATTGCAAAAATTAAGAATTTTAACAATTTCATGTTGCGGCATTTAGTCGACTTCAAATACGGTATATGGTGATACCGTTTTTGAAAATTTTATAATCCTACTTATTTTTCCTCATAAATTTTGGTAGTTATAGTTAGAACACATGTAAAATGTACATATAAACAAATATAAGGCTATAGAAAGCAGCTTTATTTCAGAATTATGTACTTAAAACCAGGTAATTTTAGTGATCCCAGGAGAATTGCATTTCTCACTGGACATTTACTGTTAATTTTTCAAATTGTCAATGTGATTAGAGCATAAATTGACTGTAAATGTACATTTGTGCATCCGCCTAACTTGAAACATAACAAAAGTTGTCAAGAAACATTAATTTATTGAGTTTTGAAGAAAATTGCAGTTGCAGGTCACAAGAAATAACAGAAACCTGAAAATCAACAATCATAATTTTACAAATTTTGGGCAGTTTGAAGTAATGTTTGCTTAATATCTAGGTATTAGGTCTTATTTAATATCTTGCCATGCATAATTAATGGGAACATAGCATAAATTAACATAATTTAGTATATTGTGAGATCATTTCTATCAGGCCCAAAAAAAGGGGGTATGATTAAAATAAAATTGTTCATATTAATTAGATGTTAAATGTACAAATGAAGCATATATACATGTCATAAGTTGCTTATTGTGTTGAAAATCAGTTTTATACTTGTGATATATTGAGATAAAAAGCCATTGTTATGTTATTTCACAATCTGAACTCAACAGCTGAAAAATCAATTTTTTTCATTGAAAGCTTCATGGAGGTACCTTTGTATATGGACTTTCATTCTTTCAAATATTGGACTTCTATATACCTGATATAGTTTTTTTGACTGGATATTGATATAGGAATATAAATAAGGCAAAAAAAAGTTTAGAGAAATAAGTTTTTATAGCTCTTAGGTGTAATACCACTAAACATGGGTACCAGTCGAAAAGGATGTATGGGAAAGTAGTACGTAAACACAAAATGGATCCCTATATTGTTGGATAAAAAATAAACCCTATTAGATATTGCAAAAGCCTATATATTTTAGGATAATTGTATGCCCATATTTGATGTCCTTGTGGTTTTAAATAAAAAAAATATGATTGCATTGGAAAGGAACTACCTGAATTTGTGTTAAATCGAAAGTGAAAGTAGTAATTTTGATGGTAGACATCTTCGGACTGCCTGTTTTTTCTTATATGCAATTAAATGTATGTTGATTTTTGGAGGTAATCTTCCAATTAGGTACCACTTCCATGAGAAATGAGTGTCACTTAGATTAAACTTAAGGTAAATCTTGTATGAAATCTCAAAAAGATTTTATTTCACATAGAAGGCTATGGAGAATTCTTTAGTGGTAGTAGGCAAAAAGCAAGAAATATAATTTTGATGGTACCACACTCAAATTGGCTTTGGACAGTCACAACAGACCTAGTTTGACATTTTCTACACCAAAATGTTACAAAATACATCAAGGTGTCATGTTACAGCTTCAATATGAATATTATGCAATATTTTGTAAAATATTCCCCATGCACTAGATGTACATGCACAGAGGGTATTGAAATATTCTTTTATACTTATTTATGACTTTACAATTATTGAGACTGGTAAATTTAATGTGTTTTTGTAGTAAAAGGGCAGATGATGTTGAAAAGGATTGCAAAAATTAAGAATTTTAACAATTTCATGTTGCGGCATTTAGTCGACTTCAAATACGGTATATGGTGATACCGTTTTTGAAAATTTTATAATCCTACTTATTTTTCCTCATAAATTTTGGTAGTTATAGTTAGAACACATGTAAAATGTACATCTGAACAAATATAAGGCTATAGAAAGCAGCTTTATTTCAGAATTATGTACTTAAAACCAGGTAATTTTAGTGATCCCAGGAGAATTGCATTTCTCACTGGACATTTACTGTTAATTTTTCAAATTGTCAATGTGATTAGAGTATAAATTGACTGTAAATGTACATTTGTGCATCCGCCTAACTTGAAACATAACAAAAGTTGTCAAGAAACATTCATTTATTGAGTTTTGAAGAAAATTGAAGTTGCAGGTCACAAGAAATAACAGAATCCTGAAAATCAACAATCATAATTTTACAAATTTTGGGCAGTTTGAAGTAATGTTTGCTTAATATCTAGGTATTAGGTCTTATTTAATATCTTGCCATGCATAATTAATGGGAACATAGCATAAATTAACATAATTTAGTATATTGTGAGATCATTTCTATCAGGCCCAAAAAAAGGGGGGTATGATTAAAATAAAATTGTTCATATTAATTAGATATTAAATATACAAATGAAGCATATATACATGTCATAAGTTGCTTATTGTGTTGAAAATCAGCTTTATACTTGTGATATATTGAGATAAAAAGCCATTGTTATGTTATTTCACAATCTGAACTCAACAGCTGAAAAATCAAATTTTTTCATTGAAAGCTTCATGGAGGTACCTTTGTATATGGACTTTCATTCTTTCAAATATTGGACTTCTATATACCTGATATAGTTTTTTTGACTGGATATTGATATAGGAATATAAATAAGGCAAAAAAAAGTTTAGAGAAATAAGTTTTTATAGCTCTTAGGTGTAATACCACTAAACATGGGTACCAGTCGAAAAGGATGTATGGGAAAGTAGTACGTAAACACAAAATGGATCCCTATATTGTTGGATAAAAAATAAACCCTATTAGATATTGCAAAAGCCTATATATTTTAGGATAATTGTATGCCCATATTTGATGTCCTTGTGGTTTTAAATAAAAAAAATATGATTGCATTGGAAAGGAACTACCTGAATTTGTGTTAAATCGAAAGTGAAAGTAGTAATTTGATGGTAGACATCTTCGGACTGCCTGTTTTTTCTTATATGCAATTAAATGTATGTTGATTTTTGGAGGTAATCTTCCAATTAGGTACCACTTCCATGAGAAATGAGTGTCACTTAGATTAAACTTAAGGTAAATCTTGTATGAAATCTCAAAAAGATTTTATTTCACATAGAAGGCTATGGAGAATTCTTTAGTGGTAGTAGGCAAAAAGCAAGAAATATAATTTTGATGGTACCACACTCAAATTGGCTTTGGACAGTCACAACAGACCTAGTTTGACATTTTCTACACCAAAATGTTACAAAATACATCAAGGTGTCATGTTACAGCTTCAATATGAATATTATGCAATATTTTGTAAAATATTCCCCATGCACTAGATGTACATGCACAGAGGGTATTGAAATATTCTTTTATACTTATTTATGACTTTACTATTATTGAGACTGGTAAATTTAATGTGTTTTTGTAGTAAAAGGGCAGATGATGTTGAAAAGGATTGCAAAAATTAAGAATTTTAACAATTTCATGTTGCGGCATTTAGTCGACTTCAAATACGGTATATGGTGATACCGTTTTTGAAAATTTTATAATCCTACTTATTTTTCCTCATAAATTTTGGTAGTTATAGTTAGAACACATGTAAAATGTACATATAAACAAATATAAGGCTATAGAAAGCAGCTTTATTTCAGAATTATGTACTTAAAACCAGGTAATTTTAGTGATCCCAGGAGAATTGCATTTCTCACTGGACATTTACTGTTAATTTTTCAAATTGTCAATGTGATTAGAGCATAAATTGACTGTAAATGTACATTTGTGCATCCGCCTAACTTGAAACATAACAAAAGTTGTCAAGAAACATTAATTTATTGAGTTTTGAAGAAAATTGCAGTTGCAGGTCACAAGAAATAACAGAAACCTGAAAATCAACAATCATAATTTTACAAATTTTGGGCAGTTTGAAGTAATGTTTGCTTAATATCTAGGTATTAGGTCTTATTTAATATCTTGCCATGCATAATTAATGGGAACATAGCATAAATTAACATAATTTAGTATATTGTGAGATCATTTCTATCAGGCCCAAAAAAAGGGGGTATGATTAAAATAAAATTGTTCATATTAATTAGATGTTAAATGTACAAATGAAGCATATATACATGTCATAAGTTGCTTATTGTGTTGAAAATCAGTTTTATACTTGTGATATATTGAGATAAAAAGCCATTGTTATGTTATTTCACAATCTGAACTCAACAGCTGAAAAATCAATTTTTTTCATTGAAAGCTTCATGGAGGTACCTTTGTATATGGACTTTCATTCTTTCAAATATTGGACTTCTATATACCTGATATAGTTTTTTTGACTGGATATTGATATAGGAATATAAATAAGGCAAAAAAAAGTTTAGAGAAATAAGTTTTTATAGCTCTTAGGTGTAATACCACTAAACATGGGTACCAGTCGAAAAGGATGTATGGGAAAGTAGTACGTAAACACAAAATGGATCCCTATATTGTTGGATAAAAAATAAACCCTATTAGATATTGCAAAAGCCTATATATTTTAGGATAATTGTATGCCCATATTTGATGTCCTTGTGGTTTTAAATAAAAAAAATATGATTGCATTGGAAAGGAACTACCTGAATTTGTGTTAAATCGAAAGTGAAAGTAGTAATTTTGATGGTAGACATCTTCGGACTGCCTGTTTTTTCTTATATGCAATTAAATGTATGTTGATTTTTGGAGGTAATCTTCCAATTAGGTACCACTTCCATGAGAAATGAGTGTCACTTAGATTAAACTTAAGGTAAATCTTGTATGAAATCTCAAAAAGATTTTATTTCACATAGAAGGCTATGGAGAATTCTTTAGTGGTAGTAGGCAAAAAGCAAGAAATATAATTTTGATGGTACCACACTCAAATTGGCTTTGGACAGTCACAACAGACCTAGTTTGACATTTTCTACACCAAAATGTTACAAAATACATCAAGGTGTCATGTTACAGCTTCAATATGAATATTATGCAATATTTTGTAAAATATTCCCCATGCACTAGATGTACATGCACAGAGGGTATTGAAATATTCTTTTATACTTATTTATGACTTTACTATTATTGAGACTGGTAAATTTAATGTGTTTTTGTAGTAAAAGGGCAGATGATGTTGAAAAGGATTGCAAAAATTAAGAATTTTAACAATTTCATGTTGCGGCATTTAGTCGACTTCAAATACGGTATATGGTGATACCGTTTTTGAAAATTTTATAATCCTACTTATTTTTCCTCATAAATTTTGGTAGTTATAGTTAGAACACATGTAAAATGTACATATAAACAAATATAAGGCTATAGAAAGCAGCTTTATTTCAGAATTATGTACTTAAAACCAGGTAATTTTAGTGATCCCAGGAGAATTGCATTTCTCACTGGACATTTACTGTTAATTTTTCAAATTGTCAATGTGATTAGAGCATAAATTGACTGTAAATGTACATTTGTGCATCCGCCTAACTTGAAACATAACAAAAGTTGTCAAGAAACATTAATTTATTGAGTTTTGAAGAAAATTGCAGTTGCAGGTCACAAGAAATAACAGAAACCTGAAAATCAACAATCATAATTTTACAAATTTTGGGCAGTTTGAAGTAATGTTTGCTTAATATCTAGGTATTAGGTCTTATTTAATATCTTGCCATGCATAATTAATGGGAACATAGCATAAATTAACATAATTTAGTATATTGTGAGATCATTTCTATCAGGCCCAAAAAAAGGGGGTATGATTAAAATAAAATTGTTCATATTAATTAGATGTTAAATGTACAAATGAAGCATATATACATGTCATAAGTTGCTTATTGTGTTGAAAATCAGTTTTATACTTGTAATATATTGAGATAAAAAGGCATTGTTATGTTATTTCACAATCTGAACTCAAAAGCTGAAAAATCAAATTTTTTCATTGAAAGCTTCATGGAGGTACCTTTGTATATGGACTTTCATTCTTTCAAATATTGGACTTCTGTATACCTGATATAGTTTTTTTGACTGGCTATTGATATAGGAATATAAATAAGGCAAAGAAAAAGGTTAGAGAAACGATTTTTTATTGCTCTTAGGTGTAATACCACTAAACATGAATACCAGTCGAAAAGGATGTATGGGAAAGTAGTATGTAAACACAAAATGGATTCCTACATTGTTGGATACAAAATAAACCCTATTAGATGATGCAAAATACTGAATGTCAGCAGAAACCTACAGATTTTAGGATAATCTTAAGCCCATATTTGATGTCCTTGTGGTTTCAAATAAAAAAAATGATTGCATTGGAAAGGAACTACCTGAATTTGTGCTAATTCAAAAGTGAAAGTAGGATTTTTGACAGTAGATATCTTCGGACTGCCTGTTTTTTTCTGATATGCAATAAAATGTATGTTGATTTTTGGAGGTAATCTTACAATTAGGTACCCCTTCCATGAGAAATGAGTGTGACTTAGATTAAACTTAAGGTAAATTCTGTATGAAATCTCAAAAAGATTTTATTTCACATAGAAGGCAACGAAAAATTCTTTGATGTAGTAGGCAAAAAACAAGAACTTTTATTTTGATGGTACCACACTTAAATTGGCTTTGGACAGTCACAACAGATCCAGCTTGACATTTTCCACACCAAAATGTTACAAAATACATCAATGTGTCATGTTACAGCTTCAATATGAATATTATGCAATATTTTGGAAAATATTCCCCATGCACCAGATGTTAACATACAACTTTATATTTTAACTTGTTATATATTAAGAAAACTGTAATGTTGTGTTATGCTGAGCCTTTGGTTGTGAATCATGTTGTGAACGCTGTGCCAGTGGCTGAGAATCACTATGTGTTATACTGAGCCATCAGCTGTGAATCACTGTGTTATACTGAGTCAGTGGTTATGAATCATGGTGTGTTATGCTGAGCCAGTGGTTATGAATCATGGTGTTATTTTGAGGCAGTGGTTTTGAATCATGGTGTGTTATGCTGAGCCAGTGGCTGTGATTCATGGTGTGCTATGTTGAGCCAGTGGTTGTGAATTATGGTGTGCTATGCTGATCCAGTGGTTGTGAATCATGGTGAGTTATGCTGAGCCAGTGGTTGTTAATCGTTGCGAGGTATGCTGAGCCAGTGGTTGGGAATAATGGTGTGCTATGCTGAGCCAGTGGTTGTGAATCATGGTGTGTTATGCTTAGGCAGTGGCTGTTAATCAAGGTGTGTTATGCTGAGGCAGTGGTTGTGAATCATGGTGTGCTATGCTGAGCCAGTGGTTGTGAATCATGGTGAGTTATGCTAAGCTAGTGGTTGTTAATCATTGCGAGGTATGCTGAGCCAGTGGTTGTGAATCATGGTGTGGTATGCCGAGCCAGTGGTTGTGAATCATGGTGTGTTATGCTGAGCCAGTGGTTGTTAATCACGGTGTGTTATTCTGAGCCAGGGGTTGTGAATCACGGGCAGCTATGCTGAGGCAGTGGTTGTGGATCGTGGTGTGTTAGGCTGAGCTAGTGGTTGTGAATCATGGTATGTTATACAGACCCATTGGTTGTGAATCATGGTGTGTTATTCTGAGCCAGTGATTATGAATCATGGTGTATTATGCTGAGCCGCATGGCTGTGAATCATGGTGAGTTATGCTGAGCAAGTGGTTGTGAATCATGGCGAGTTGTGTTGTGTCATTGAGTGTTAACCATAGTGAGTTATGCTGAGCCAGTAGTTGTGAATCATGGTGAGTTGTGGTGAGCAAGTGGTTGTGAATCATGATGAGTATTGCTGAGCAAGTTGTTGTGAATCATGTTGTGCTATGCTGAGCCGAATGGTTGTGAATCATATTGAGTTATGCTGAGCCGAATGGCTGTGAATCATGGTGATTTATTCTGAGCAAGTGGTTGTGAATCATGGCGAGTTGTGTTGTGTCATTGAGTGTTAATCATGGTGAGTTATGCTGAGTCCAGTAGTTGTGAATCATGGTGAGCTATGGTGAGCCAATTGTTGTGAGTCATGGTGAGTTGTGCTGAGCAAGTGGTTGTGAATCATGGTGAGTTGTGCTGAGCAAGTTGTTGTGAATCATGTTGTGCTATGCTGAGCCGAATGGTTGTGAATCATATTGAGTTATGCTGAGCCGAATGGCTGTGAATCATGGCTTGTTATGCTGAGCCAGTGGTTGTTTATCACGGTGTGTTATTCTGAGCCAGGGGTTGTGAATCACGGGCAGCTATGCTGAGGCAGTGGTTGTGAATCGTGGTGTGTTAGGCTGAGCTAGTGGTTGTGAATCATGGTATGTTATACAGACCCATTGGTTGTGATTCATGTTGTGCTATTCTGAGCCAGTAGTTGTGAATCATGGTGTGTTATTCTAAGCCAGTGATTATGAATCATGGTGTATTATGCTGAGCCGCATGGCTGTGAATCATGGTGAGTTATGCTGAGCAAGTGGTTGTGAATCATGGCGAATTGTGTTGTGTCATTGAGTGTTAATCATAGTGAGTTATGCTGAGCCGGTAGTTGTGAATCATGGTGAGTTATGGTGAGCCAATGGTTGTGAGTCATGGTGAGTTGTGGTGAGCAAGTGGTTGTGAATCATGATGAGTATTGCTGAGCAAGTTGTTGTGAATCATGTTGTACTATGCTGAGCCGAATGGTTGTGAATCATATTGAGTTATGCTGAGCCGAATGGCTGTGAATCATGGTGATTTATTCTGAGCAAGTGGTTGTGAATCATGGCGAGTTGTGTTGTGTCATTGAGTGTTAATCATGGTGAGTTATGCTGAGTCCAGTAGTTGTGAATCATGGTGAGTTATGGTGAGCCAATGGTTGTGAGTCATGGTGAGTTGTGCTGAGCAAGTGGTTGTGAATCATAGTGAGTTGTGCTGAGCAAGTTGTTGTGAATCATGTTGTGCTATGCTGAGCCGAATGGTTGTGAATCATACTGAGTTATGCTGAGCCGAATGGCTGTGAATCATGGTGAGTTATGCTGCAAAAGTGGTTGTGAATCATAGCGAGTTATGCTTAGTCAGTGGTCATGAATTCTGGTGTGTTATTCTGAACCGGTAGTAATTATTTGTGCAATACTGAGCCGACTGGTTGTGAATCATTGTGAGCTATGCTGAGCCAGTGGGTGTGAATCGTTGTGTGTTTTACGGAGCCAGTGGTTGTGAATCATGGCGAGCCATACTGAGCCAGTGGTTGTGAATCATGTCATTATGCTATGCCAGTGGTTGTGAAACGTGGTATATTATGCTGAGCCAGTGGCTATGACTCATGGTGTGTTATGTTGTGCAAGTGGTTGTGAATCATATGTGTTATGCAGGTTAACGTAAATTATAATTATACACTATTCATTAATGCCGGGCCAAATGAGTGAGTGAGTGTTTGTTGTTTAACACCAACTCAGCAATTTTGCAGCTATATCATGGCGAGAACAAGTTAATTTTCAATGAATTGATGATGAGGTCCACTTTGTACTAGACCAATACACTTAGCTGGATTTTTATAGTGCTAGAACACTGAAGCAACAGTTCGCGGATAGACATGTTCGCCCCACGGAACACATTATCCTGATTCCGAGCCAACAAGTATTTGCTCTTTCTCCTTAATATTGCGTGCTTAGCTGAGAATAACAAATACCAATTGCTTATATATAATATTATGACAATGCAACAATTGCATAATTAATTATTATGCAATTAGTTGCAAAATCTTGATGTGTGCACTTGACCAAAATTAGCTGTTTCATGTTTATTCAAATGGTAAAACTTTTTACAATTTCTTAATCAACACAGCATGACCTCCAACACTGTGTCACAGATTTTTCCTTTGATGTTTCAATCTCTCTTTAAGCCCCATTATGTGTATACAGCCTGACTTTATATGATTTCACCAACCTTGATTGTGTGTAGAATTTGTTCTATTAATTCAATCAGAAATCCGAGACACAATTTTGTAGATAATAGGAATAAGAACAACATATACCAAAACCAAGCCTCTAGGGGTACAAATGCAGGATTTAATTTCATTCAATGTCGACATTTTATGTCAAAAATTGTAGTGGAAAAATCTCAAAAGTTGTAATTTTCCTCTTGGTACAACATTTTCTTGAATAAAACTCACAAATGTGAAATGGGAATACTTCAGGATTGACCTTGAATCATAAATCAACAATGATTTGACCAGAAAGATATAATTTCTTCACACAAACTCTAAATATAGCTTGAAAATGCACACCCTGTGCAGGAAACACCGGAGAAGTTACATCACTCTGACCTAGCTTAAGGTTAACTGCCTACTGATAAGGTCAAAACTCCACCTCCACTGACCAGACGTGATCCACTAATTATAACAGGAATCACATGGAAACTTAGTTTGCTCATTATGTGTATTCTTCCCTTTTAGTTGGATTTTAATAAATGAAAATTATACATTAGATATTTTGAAATAAATTCCATTGCAAATAACTAATTTATTTCTTTTGGTATTGATGAAAGGTTAGATACATCCATGCTGCTTTCCCCTTCATTTAATGGAATCTTCCACAAAAATGCAAATGGCTTTGTAACGTTGGAAACATTCCACAATATTTAATATTATTTCATTCCACATTAAAACTACTAAAAATGCCAAAAGTACCAAACAGAAGGCACAGTCATCATTTAAATGAAGAAGATGAAAGAAGATCTGGTCAGTGGTCATAAAACTATCAAATTATCCAATAGATAAACAATTAAGGACCGCCCACTTGTTTTTATCATCTCTGATTCAAGCACATGTGTTTGTTTACAAAACTAACTAAAAGTAATGTTCATTAATGGTACATCATATCTGAATAATTTGTTCACCTGTGTATCAAGAATATTATAATAAGATAAAAATTGATTAAACAAAATTCTGTTACCTTAAGGGGTTTGTTTTGTTTATAGTTTGTTTAATTCGGCCAATCAAATATTAATGGTCATATAAGGTATATGTAAGAGTCCTTTGTCATCAGTGCAAAAACTTATGTTATATAGAAACCTACATTACCTGTTAGTGTTAGTGCTATATGATGCACTATCACACATTTTCATGATAGATAAACGTTCAAATCTGAAATATCTAATTCTTGTAAATCTTATTGGCGTTATTGCTTCCCAATACTTTTAAATCATTTGACTTATATCCAGTCTTTCAGATTTGTGAGTGCCTGATGAAGGTTATTCCAAAAACGCGTTGTGCGTACTTAATTTGATATCTATGTTTTTATTATTTGTAGATGCCAGCTATAGTTAACTCTTTGAGGGAGATTTACTTTGATAACACTATAGACAATCTGCTTGGACAACTAGTAGTTGCAACAAGTAATCAAATCAGAACATTTATATTTCATTCTATACTAGATTACCATATTTGTTTCAATATTTGATTAAAAAAAATATATTGGATATGTATTTTGGTCTCCCACGAAAACCATTAATTTCTTTAGATTTTAATGACTAATTGATAAAGAATATGTTAAATATATACAGGTCATTGGTCAACATGTTCTACCATCCTAGCTAGTAGTCAGTTATCTACGAACATTCATTGATCCTGCTATGGGTACCATGTTTATGTTGTCATTCAATATTGTGATAATATATGGTCATTTTGAGTGGAAGCGATTCTGTGCGGTATTCTTATCGCTTGTTTATATATGTATTGCCTTTGGAGATCCAATTATAAAAAAGAGTGAGAGTTGGGATCCCAGTTACCGGTTAACCTTACCACATTTGTTTGTGCTTATCCCAGGCCAGCACTTGGATTTTATATATGTGTTCAATAATTTGAGGTGAGTGATGACTGTTGGCTTTGCTGATATTGGTGGAATTGTTGACCATCAATCACTGTTTAACTTTTTTATCGACAGAAGTAATAAGAGCAGCTAAGCTAAGAACTAGTGGATGTTTCATACTGATTTTAGGGTGTGAGCTATACTCATTATTGAAGACCCTACTGTGATTGTAAAATGCAGAACAACAATGATATATCGGTGTTTCTTTGCTTTAATTTGTGTCCAAGTGTGATGTTTGATATTATTTTACTTTCTTCTAAATGGACATCCATATCCTTTCTTACTTATAAAACATAGATAGATTAAAATCATGTTTATTAAAATGATGGCACAATACAGGCACACATACACACTAAATAAGAAAGTTAATATAAATATGGTTCTATCACAATATTAAAATAAAATTAAAAAACAATGTAAGAGTAAATAAGCTTCATTCTGTTCTTATTATGAGAAAAAGTTATTAAAAAGTTTAAATATATTAGGAATGCAATTATATAAAACAAATATAAAGAACTAAAAAAGAGAGTAGATCTCATATATTGGACGGCATATTTTGAAGATTATCATTATCAAATTAAGCAAAAATTATGAATATATACACAATAATTATGACATTATAGGAAGTAAATGTGAAATTGATTAAGATATTATTTTTCTCATTTTAAGAAAAAAAATAGTATCCAGTTATGATAATAAAAGGTCAACATGAATAATAATATGTGTATTTCAAAACGCGCGTTTGACTTGCGATAACTAACAATATGTATAAGATGACAGATCAGATTTATTACATGACAGTGCGTGTTAAATATGTTCAAGGAACTGTTAGAAATTGCATTTTACACAATCATAGATATAGCATATGCATGATTTATTTACATACACACATGTATGGTTTCCTGTAGAAATCATACCAGACAGCCCAATTTTCAATATAAGAAACTTCGTATCTAATTATTTTTTCTGTCATATTGTTGAGGAATATGTTTACAAACATTTCATGCTGCGGCAGTTCTGAGGTTACAATATTCAATTTATTCTTTATCCTTACAGCAGTCATTTTCGTAAATGGGCTAGTATACAGGCAACTGGTTTATTTTTGAATTACATATGGTGTGGTATATTTTGTTTTTCATTTTATTCCATCTCAAAACCAGGGAGTTTATTTGAATCCAACTGTCAACCAATCAACATACTTTATTTAGCTACTTAATATTTAATCGAGTCACTTACTTATTGCATATATATTTATGTCCAAAAAAATAATAATGAAAACATAGACATATTGAGATATCACTCTACACAAAAAAAAACTATTATGTTAAGGCAATCAAATAACTCAAATTGGCAATTATGCAGACTGTTTTCATAATGTGAACGCGTACGTCAACCCTGTATATTTCAAGAAAATAGTAAAACATGTTATGAAAGCAGTTCACAAACATTATTTGAGGATAAGACTGCTTCGTTATGATCAGATCTACTGTTTGTTGTAATTACATTTTTCTTCTCACTCAAAATGAACAGTATATACAAACCTAATATATATGTCAAGAAACAGCATCGTAAGTTTTCAGTTGATTGTTATTGTAATACATCACTACGAACACCCTTTGTAAATCAGAAGAAATAAGTGACTGCTGATCCTCACATACCTGTAATTAAATGGCATTATTAAATGATGTCTGTTAAATTGGTACATTGTCCTGTACATCAACTGGATTACTCGTTCCTTCGTCTTTCTTCTTCTTTTTTTTCTTTTTTCTCTCTTTCTGTGTTCTATCTGTATTTTCTCCCTCCAATTGCATCTGCTGACGAAGGATTATTTGCCATTTCTACAGGAGGCAACTGATTAGGTCTCAGTAAATTAGTAGAATCGATTGCATCTGTTTGTTGTGACATGTTTTCGGGCCTGTCAAGTAATGCTCCTCCTGTCTTGAGGTGTCTACAAATCATAATATTATCATTATAGATAATACTTTTGTGGTGACACACACACCAAAGAAATAATCAGCCAATGGTTGACTGTAAAATGGAGAGTTAAATAGAATTGTCTCGTTCAAGTGGCAACCATGCAATGTATTTTTAACGCTGGATCCATCTGAACATTAGAATTAGAGTCTTAGTTGATCTTTGTCTTCGTCAGTGGGATTGGTACGTTGTATCACCAATTAAATTAGTATAATGATGAACCATTTAGCTACACTGCCAAATCCACTAAACACCAAACAAAAATGCCAACAATAGTAAAGACACTATAAAACAGTTGATTCCATTTCTAAAGCTATATATTCCCAAAGAATTGGACCCTAGCAAAAAAATTAAAAAATAACATTACACGTTCTCCCATTAGACAGAGTGTACTGCTGGGACAGATGCACGAACAATTGCACAATTGCGTGAGTAAACATAGCCTGGAAAAAGGGTAATGCATTCTGATGACATATCTTTTGCTTCCGAGTCGGTACTAGATACAATACGTTGTTAGATATTAAATAATATACTGACAATCAATTCTATCCATTTTCTTAATGAGGTAATTGATATGATAAGTTCATTGTGCGACTTAATATAAAAAACAATGTAAAATCAGCAACTGACTTTCATTTTTGATTATTTATTCATACATGTGAAATCTGTGCTCAGAAGACAAACTGCACATGTTTTACTGAAAACCAATATTACCATAATGACCAATGTTGTAATTAAAACGCGACAGTTTTATATTAATAGACTATTGTTAGATAGGATAATAACATGCTTACTCTATCATATATATCATACGAGATCAAAATAATTTATTCTTAGAGCAGTCTCTTTCGCCATACTTTACTGTTTATAACATAACTTCACAAGCTAATACTATACCAGAATATGCATACGATGAACTAGATGTGGAATACTTCAAATTCCTAAGCGTACACTGTCGGCATGAAACGGCAGTAGTTTGCACACACTTGGTGTGTGCCGTCTTCTCAGAACATACAAACAAAACACATAGGATGTTTCGTTTTATGTTGTTGATATAACCAGCCCCCCTATACTAGGATTACAGTTATGCTTTAATTTTGAACATATTAAATCAGTATATTAATGGACACTACGCGTACAAAGGGCGAGAAGGTTGTCAAATCACATTAAATATGTAAGAAGGCAGGTTCAGTGGTGAAACCTTCTCAAGATACTTGTGAGCAAGTCTATTTAGATAAGCCTCCAGTCTTGAAGAAATACCCTGATGTTTTCAAATGAATAGGTTTATTCCCTGGTGAATGCAAGATGCACATCGACCCTAGTGTTATACCTGTGGACCCCCCCACCACGTCGAATTCCATTTGCCCTGTGTGGTATGCTCAAGTTAGAACCTGACCGTATGGAAAAGGCTAATATAATAGCCAAAGTATCTACACCTACTGAGTGGGTCAACTCCTTGGTTGTTTAAAAACCCCAGTAAAATAAATTTCATATCTGTATAGACCCAAAGGACCTAAACAAAGCTATATTGAGACCCCATTACCCAATATGTACATTGAAAGATGCATTGCCTGAGTAAACAGGTGCAAAGTATTTAAAAAAAACTTGATGCAAGGTCAGGTTACTGGGCTATTAGGTTATCTGAGGATTCTTCTTATCTCACTACCTTTAAAACCCCAATTGGAAGGTTTAGGTTTTGTCGACTTCCGTTTGGACTGAAATCATCACAAGATGAGTTCCAAAGTAAAATTGATGAATGTTATGAAGTTCTCTGAGGTGTCGTAGCTATAGTTGATGATATTTTGGTCTATGGTCGTACTAGAGAGGAACACGATCATAATATGAGGTCTGTTCTCAATAGGTCAAAAGTAAAGGGTGTCCGAATAAGCGAAGACAAGTTAGAAGTGGATGTTACTCGGCTTTCTTATTTTGGACATAGTATGTTGTCCAAGTTCGCACCATGCTTGTCAGAGATTACTAGTCCAATGAGGAAGTTATTAGTCAAGGATGTTTAATTTTCATGGGAATACCCCCAAGAACAGGCATTTAAAAAGGTCAAAGAGGTCATTATTCAGTCACCTGGAACCATTCTGTCATATTATGATCAACACAAAGAGTTAACACTACAGGTTGATGCATCAAG
This sequence comes from Bathymodiolus brooksi, assembly GCA_963680875.1. NCBI lineage: Eukaryota > Metazoa > Mollusca > Bivalvia > Mytilida > Modiolidae > Bathymodiolus > Bathymodiolus brooksi. The sequence goes on from OY804578.1 coordinate 31,604,465, forward strand.
GTTTGGTTTTGGTGCCACTCTTATGCAAAATGGCAAGCCCATAGGCTTTGTCTCATTGTCGCTTACTTAATCTGAAATTAATTATGCGCAGATAAAGAAAGAAATGTTTGCAATTTTATTTGGTTGTAAACACTTTCACCAATATGTTTATGGTCAAAAGGTGCATGTCGAAGGCGATCACAAGCCTCTTATTAGCATTATGAGCAAACCACTTCATGTTGCACTCACTAGATTACAACACACGATGTTACAACTACAAAGGTATGCGTTGATCATGCATCATTTGTCAGGTAAAAGTATACCTATGGCAGATAATTATCACGTAAATTTCTGCAATATATATTCCCACAACTTGCAGAAGGCATGGATGGACAAGTACACACAGTACCGTAAACTTAAAGAAGTTAAAACTACAACAGTTGCTGTCTATGCTAAGACATATAATCTTAGTAGGCTGGCCAGAGTCCCGAAAGGAATGTTCCCCTTAGTTTTTTAGGTTACTGGAACTACTGTGATGAATTAACATTTACTCATGGTTTGATTCTGAAGGGAAATAAAATAGTCATCCCAAAGGATTTAAGGTAAGAAATGCTAGTCCGTATTCACTCAGGCCACATGGGCATTGAAAAATGCTTGAGTGGAGATATAGACATTTTATTTCGGCCTAAGATGTAAGTTGACATTACAGAGTTGGTATCCTTTTGCCCAATTTGCTTAGAATTCAGGAACTCAAATCCAAACGAACCCTTAGTACCCCATGATATTCCTGACTACCCATGGCAAAATGTTGCCACTGATTTATTTACTTTGAATGGGCAGGACTACATAGTTGTAGTAAACATTTTTAGTCGTTACTTTGAGTTTGAGAAGCTTGGCAGCACGAGCAGTGATGCAGTAATTAGAAAAGTTAAAGGTATATATTCCCGTCATGGAATTCCGGAGAAAGTAGTTTCAGATAATGATCCTCAGTATGCATCTCATGAGTGTGATACTGTTGCTGAACAGTGGGAATTTACTCATGTAACATCCAATCCCAGAAACTCTCAGTCCAATGGTCTTACTGTAAAGACTGTTCAAACAATCAAACGTATATTGATAAAGGCTAACAAAAGTAAATCAGACCCTTATATTGGTCTACTAGAGTATCGTACTACACTATTGTCCGATACTGGCTTTTCCCCGTCTCAGTTACTTATGATTAGAGGTCTATAGTCAGTCCTACCTTGCACTCCAGATAAACTGGTATCCTTACCCTTAATTTATCAACAGTTTAAGATCAAATTATCTTGAGTCGTACCGAACAAAAGAAGAACTATGATATTGGTGCTAAAACATTGAAACCCTTACAAAATGATGACACAGTCAGAATACAAAGTCAAGACAAGTCATGGCAACCAGTATTCATTGTCAATAAACATGATGAAAGGTCGTATACAGTACGCATTGGAGATGGTACTCAATACATACGTAATCATCATCATTTGTTAAAAACGAATGAAAGCTTGTGTCAGAAATCAAAGTTTGACTCGTTCGCTGATATTTTGGATCATAAAGACACAAATTTAAATTGTACTTTGAACAGCCCAACTTTTTCTGGAGAAACAGTTGTACACAATAGTCAAAATTTTAAAGTTCCAGTTAACAATACTAATGAGCATCCAAGTTCTTATATCGCCCGTTTTTGCTTTGTTTAACCTAAAGTTATTGTATCTGTATAATTTTCATATTTTTGCGTTATGCTTATTTCATGTTGATCTAGTCAAAATGTGACATTACATTTTGAGAGTGAGATTGAGAAATATAGTCTGTCAACATTGACATTTAATTCATTGATTGAAGATTATATTGTGAAAATACAGATAGACAGCAGTGATCGTTAAATTTATACAGTCTGACTTGAGCGTTAATTTTAATTTATGAACAAAACATTAAAGGAACGGAGATGTAATATAATTTTATGTGATTACATTGCATGTACAACAGCCCCTGTGGACCCAGTCATGTAATTTTAAACAAAGTTGATAGAACACATGCAACGTCATTCTTGGAATTCTGACCAAATCTCAACACAAAACATTACTTATTCATTAACAATATCGTCTAAGCCAGGTGCTTCCGTAAAGGCGATAAGTGTTAGTTTATTTTCTTCTGAATTTTGGTTATTTTAAAACGATTTCAACATGTTCCAAAACTTGTTTGTATTGGTCTTAGACGCACTTCGAAGCTGTGTTTCAAATTTCTTAACGTACTCATATTATAACATTTTTCCTTCTCTTTCTGTTATGACAACTGTTTTACCTGTTTTGTTCAAATATTGTTATAAACACTGTTATAGTGACAGCCGGAAACTTTGAGCTGTAATGAAAGGGGGAGGTTTGGCGCTTTAAAATCTGATTCAACCCACCATTTCTTTAGAAATGCCTGTTCCAAGTCAGGGTCATTACGGTTTTCACAGTTTTCCGGTTGTTGACTGATTTTGTCTGTTTATATACTTATGAGTTTTGACTTTCCCTTTGTAAGATTGCTCGGAGTTCGATAATTTTGTTATTATCCTTATTGTATTCACGACCATATTATGTAAGTAATTATTTATTTTCAGACGAATTTTTTCAGATTATATTTCTTGCGGTATGATCTTCTTTTCGTTCGCCTTTACGCTTGGATTTCAGTTTCCACTACGGATCTGGTGGTCTTCTCTAGGGCATCCACGAGTCCATAAAGTTTCTCCTGAATTGTTGTCGGTAATGGCCATATCTCTTCTCTCAATGCCTGATGGTTATTGCATGTCTGTAAAGATTACATTTCTTGCGGTATGATGAACAATGAAGGTCAACAATTTCACTAATATCAACGAAATGAACAACCACCTCTTACCTCAAATAACTGAAAACAACATGTAGCATTGGAAATCCATGTAATAATAGACTGAGATAAGCACAAACTGATTAATGCGTCACGTTTCCTCTTGATGATTTCATTCCAACAGCAACACAGACCTAGATACAGATGAATCTCGTTATCTCGAAGTTCACGGCACCGTTGTAAATTTCGAGTTATCCGAAATTCGACTTCAGAGGAGTGAGGGATTAAGCATGATGGGCAACTCTGAGCATAATGTGAATGGATTTGTATATTAGGGACTGCAAAGCTACTTCGAGATACCGAAAAGTTCGACACATTGAATTTGAGGTAAGAGAAGTAAATCAAGTTGAAAAGCACTAAGTTTAAAACGGGACTTCAGAAAACTTGGTATTGTCATAATGCAAAATTTTTATATTTTTGTAAATACGTTTTTCTTAAATATTACAGAAATTAATTCTTTTCTTCTGAAAGTAAGCATTGTTTCATAATGTGTTTATAAAAGATAGATTGAGCGAAAAATCACTTTTTAATATTATAATATTAAAATTTCCATATTTACTCTTTGGTGTCACTCAACATAAATTTAAATCAGGTTAGTTGTAATTTATTATTTTTCATTAAGTTGGATGTTCGGTGTTAACAGTTTTATATTGATTCTTTAAAGTAAATTTATCTTGTGCAATTTGAAATTATGTAAGTTTGGTATTTATATACATTTTGTATTTGCATAATGCTTATCTTATTCATTGGCATATAAAGATTGCTATTTTCTTAATTGTAAATAAATTTGAATATGATTAATGAATGTTGAATGCTCAGTACAATTGTGTGACTGTCTGATTGGTTTGCAATCTCTAGAAAGGGGACCAGTTAGATAAATAGTAAGGGTAGCAGTTATTGTAAATGCTACATTACAAATCAACATTAGGACAATACACTGTCGTGTACCCGATACGGAATAGTCATTTCAATATGGCGGATTGTACATCGTCAAAAAGGTAGGTGTGAAGATTTTGACTATTATCGTTCTTTATAGCTTATCTTAGTGTCAATGAGTTACACGTTTAGATAGGGCAGTCTTTTTTCTACTTCACCATTAAGTCAGTAAAGCTCGATCCTTTTGTTTTTATCGTAAACTGCCTTCGCTAGTTGATCAATGCAGCGACAAAGACATCGAGGCGTAGAATCCAATGTATTTCACCAATTCCTACCGTCTAGTGACTTTTTATATTAATATGTTGATGTCAAAATTATTCAAACATGTGAATTGTCCAGCAAATGTCATTTCAGCCCTTGACAAGCCTTGTATCCCTATTAAAACGTCTATGAAAATTTTGTTTACGTCACGGAACGGTCACGACAAAAACATGACAAAAATGTATGGGAATGGTCTCAAGTTTTCGGTGTAGGATTGGACTTTCAAGCAACGGAATGGTCTTTTTTGTTTAGGAATGGTCTGATTTAACAAATCGGATGTAAAGCTGGACCAATGGCTTTGTCGTTCATCTTAATTTTCATCTCTTACTGACCGACCATTTAACTTGCAGGGGGGGGGGGGGGGAGGTTGCTATGGTTTTTTGTTTCGTTCAGACCTACCTTTTTGACGATGTACAATCCGCCATCTTGAAATGACCATTCCGTATCGGGTACACGACAGTGAAATAAGGCTTGGTTTATGAACTAAATGTGAACATATATTTCTATACGTGTTTCAGTTAGTAATAGTAAGAATTGTATTGTAGGGAGAAATTATTATACGAAATGTTTTGAAAAGTAAAACCGATAAATATTGAATCAAATTATTAAATTATTTTTATTCGGTCAGCATGGTTATAATAAATCTAATATCAAATTATTCTTTAAAGCTGTTTTATTTGTAAGAATTTTACAAAAACATAGATTTATTAGTAAGGGAGGAATTATTACTATCAATGCCATGTTATTTTTCAAATGGAGTATTATAGATCTTTATCATTTTCTATGTAGCTATACATTATATATCTAATACCGAGTAATGATTCTTATATATTGTTGTGTACTGAACTTTTAATGATTGATTGTTAAAATATTGACATTCAAGTGCGCCTTCCAGTAAAATAAAGATTTAAAACTGTAATAGTTCATATGAATTATTTCAGCCATCAACCAAAGACATTAAGTCGGCCAAATCTCTACCGAGCATTCCCCAGGTGAAAAGTTTAATTACGTTAGTACTACCGAAAACATGATTAGCCTTTTTGCATTAATATCTATGCATCAAGCACTGGGGAAAAAAAGGTCCCAAATTCTGAAATTTCTCATATTTGGAAGATATAAGCAATTTTTATTTTTAATTTAACTTTTGTGTTTGTTTTCTTTGACTTGAATATGCTGAAGGCTTTTGTTAACATGGCAACAGACTTCCGAGATAAGCTCGACCGAACGGGACCAACAATGGCCTTTGCATAATTTTTAATCCAATTTCAATGAAGTATATTGGGTAATTGATGGGCCATGTAAGAATTTGCTATTTCATTTCGAAAAAGGGACCAAAATTTAAAAAAATCACACATTTGGAAGGTACACAGGGTTTTATTTTTCATCCAATTTTGATGTGTTTCTTTTTCTTTGAATTCATTGTGTAGAGAGATTATGGAAATATGCCGACGGATTTCCTCTATATCCAATCGCTTCAATGAAAAACTCAACCAAAAAGGGGCCAACAAGTGTCAAATTCCAAAATTTGAACTTTGAGCAAAAATCCATCCAGGTTCAATGCAGCTATTTGCAATATATTGACCTCATTGGTTATGCATGGGCCTTTAAAGATAGCTATTTTATTTCGAAAATGGGTCTTAAAGGGGCCACAATTCCAAAATTGCACATATTTCGATTGTAGCGCTAAATTCAAAAATGCTTATATTGTTTCTGTGATAATATGTTATGACATTATCACATGACTTTGATATGTCATTTGTGATTTGATGAAAATGTGTAATATTTAATGTTCGTGTATGAGTTGTGCTCATTTTAGTTGTTTATTTATGATTATTAGACGCAAACATCGATACCCCGCTGATGTTTGCCCCCGTTGTAAAAGGTTAGTTTCTGAATAATATTATCAATGATTTGATTTGATTTTTGGTGCTTAGCGCCACTTTCAGCAATATTTCAGCTCTATCATGGCGACCAGTTGTAGTGGTGGAAGAATCCGGAGTACCCGGAGAGAATCACCGACCATGGGTAAGTAAATTGTAAACTTTATCACTTGCGGCTGTGAGTCGAGTGCACCTTTTTTGTCATTTACAAAGCCGGGCGCGAATCCACGACGTATTGTATGAGTTGTTAGGTAATCCAACTACCTAGCTCATTGAGCCACCCGGGCCCTCTTTTACGTCTAATAATCATAAATAAACAACTATATATATGGATTATTAAGGGTGATTTCTCAAATTCTATTTCATTCTGATAGGGGGTCTAAAACTGAAGACATTTTACATTTTTGGAAGGTATATATAATTTTTGGTCTTCATCTAATTTTGATGCGGTTTGCTTTGAATTGATTTTGTAGAGAGCTATGCCCGATTTCCATTTGTGGCTTCCAAAATAAACTCAAAAGAAAGGAAGGGCCCGGGTGGCTCAATGAGTTAGGTCGTTGGATCTAACAGCTCATACAAACAAGTATATCACCGATACGGCGTGGGTTCGTGCCCAGTTTTGTAAATTACAAAAAGGTTGCACTCGACTCGCAGCTGCAAGTGATAAAGTTTACCAGTTGCTTGCCCAGGGTCCGTGGTTCTCTCCGGGTACTCCGGCTTCCTCCACCGCTAAAACTGGACACCATGATATAGCTGAAATATTGCTGAAAGTGGCTTTAAGCACCAAAATTCAAATTCAAATTCAAAAGAAAGGGGCCAACAGGAGCCAATTGTATTATGAGTGTCTTTTGAGTTATTATGAAAATGAGATTTTGTATTATAGAAACGAATGCTGCCGAAATTTTTCATTTTACATTTTTCATCTAACTTTGATATGGTTTACGTTTTTTTAGATTGTTTAATTGTTTTCAATTATATTTCTTATTACAAGCCTTGCATTAGTGTTTTCACCCAGATTTGACCTATAGTATAGCTAGTTATTGTGGTTTCCGAGATAAAAGGGGTTGAAGGTGGCTAAAAGGGACAACGCTTACAATAGAAAAACGAGACAAATTCCCCAAAATACGGTGGGTCAAAGCAAATTACGGTGTCTAACACATTATTATGTCCAGCAATTTACTGTACTCTCTATCTATCTAAGTCAGATTTGTATGATAGACAATTTTTTAATTTAAATATTTGAGAGAAAAAATCTTGTCTGATGTGTTCCAATAAATTATTTGCAGCTTTCAGAGATATGAAAGGATTAAAAGGAACTAAAGCCCAAAATGATTAATTGTCATCTTCAGCTCTATTTAAATGGGACCTAGGTCACGTTTGTTCGATAGTCCTATCAAATTTTGCAGCAAACCAAATTTAAAAAAGTTACCTCGCTAGTAAGTTTGTCTAGACCAAATATATTGCAGACCCGCTTTTGGTAGTTAACGTTCGTCGGATTTAACCAGACTGCGCCTCTGCTTTTAGAAAGTAACCAGATTGCAGATGATAGTGCTAGCAAGCTCTCCTTTACGATGATGCATGTTCTAACCCAAAAGGCGGTGTGAAAATACATGATTTGATGTGAGTTTTGATATTTGGTGTTTTAACGCCACTTTCAGCAATATTTCAGCTATATCATGGCGACCACTTTTAGTGGTGGAAGAAACCGGAGTACCCGGAGAGAACCACCGACCATGGGCAAGCAACTGGTACTATTTATCACTTGCGGCAAGGGCCCGGGTGGCTCAATGAGTTAGTTAGTTGGATTACCTAACAACTCATACAAGCCTATCACCAATACCGCGTGGGTTCGCGCCGGCTTTGTAAATTACAAAAAGGATGCACTCGACTCGCAGCCGCAAGTGATAAAGTTTACCAGTTGCTTGCCCATGGTCGGTGGTTCTCTACGGGTACTCCGGTTCCTTCCACCTCTAAAACTGGTGGCTATGATATAGCTGACATATTGCTGAAAGTGGCGTTACAACGCAAAACATTCAAAATCAAATCACTTGCGGCTGCGAGTCGAGTACACTCTTTTTAGTAATTTACAAAGCCGGGAGCGAACCCACGACGTATTGATGATAGGATTGTATAAGTTGTTACGTATTCCAACTACCTAAAACATTGAGCCACTCGGGACCTGTGAACATACATATTTTCGATAAAAATGTACGTGCATAATGAAAAGAAATGATATGTCAACACGGATTTCTTTATCAGTTATGGTTTTCGTGTTGCAGTTAAGCTTGCTGCAGTCGTATCATGCTCTTCCCTGGCGTAGTCCTTTACATTTGTTATCAATACGAAATGGTCAGATTTAAAGGAATACAAAGGAATTATAGAATATACCAACGAAGAGGATGAGGTCTGTTTGTTTTTTTAATGCTACAACATAAATTTAAATTGTATGATAATACAACCATGATCGGATCAAGAATTTCACGGGATATTTTGCTCAAATTTAGGTCACCCCGTTTGAATTGAAGAAATGAAGCGGGTACCACCCTTATTCGTTTCTGATAGACAGTAATTCTTGTATGAACAATTTGACCATGCACGGATTACACGATGTAAAGGGAGACAACACTTGTAAAGTTTTTGGATGATTTCGTTAACAAGCTATCCTTTGTGACGATACGTGTACTAGTCAAAATAGAAGGCAGTGTGGAAATGGGATGAAAATACAAATTTCCGAGCGAAATTTATATTAAAAAAAGAAGATATATATCAAAACATCAGAATATGCAATCGTAGAATTGACAGTAAAGATTATAAAGTGCACATCAAGATCGAAAGTTTGGAATTAAAGTCGATGCCTCTTTAAAATAATGAAAACAAAAATACTCCCTGGAAAAAAGTAGTACGATAATACGGCGCATAATTACTGTTGATTAAAATAGATGTTTTCAGCAGCATATTATACAACAGAAGATTTGTGCACACCGCCATTTTTTTTTTACAGTTTATTGCTAAAGCAAGTGACTGAAACAACTAAAATAAAGTTATAACAATGACAGGTCCTCAACCGATAACGTGCACTGTGGGTCGTGTCACAGGCACTTGAACACCTTCAACCTTTTCTGTGCGACCCCTTCTTTTTCATATCGACAATAACCCACCCGTATAATGATGATACTTAGATAGTGATGAAGTTGGTTTAGTCATCATTCACTCAATCAATCAAATCCATTCACGTCACTTGACGTAGCTTGGATTTTGTTTGTTTGCCGTGCGGTGTTCATTTCTTATTTGTTTGATTTGATTTCAGTCTTCATATTTCTGATGGATAGCCAAACAATAAAACTAAGGTATCTGTGTAGTAATAAACCCTTTAAAGTGCCCCTTCAATACTTATAGGAATGTTTACATTTAACACGGAAGTTAATATGAACATGGAAAGAACGAAACATGAATTCATTTGGATTATTATTTTGTTATTTCTTTCAGAGACCTGTATGGATATAAATGGTAAGCTATCTACTTTTTTCTATTTTTTTTGGTCTGAAAGATATTTGAAGGTTAGAGTCAATTCAACTTTTTCCGACATTCATGGACAAGAAATGGGAGTTCCCATAGGGAATGCTCTTTCTGTTATATTGTTAGCATTACATGGGATTGGTCTACTATTCATGCGTTTGGCGATTCCCAGGGGCGGATACCGGGACTCTCTTGACGGTGGGGGTAGGGGGCCTCAGATATGGTGAAGTTCATGTGAAAGGAGTGTTATTGCGAGGGAAACGTATTAATGTATTAATAGTATAATAACGAATATACATGTATTAGACACAGGCGCTCGTGGCACGGACCACCCCCCTTTTTCTAACTTTCTGTTTACAAATTTATTTTCAATAAAATTTCTTTATTTCTTTATTATTTCATCTCTTTTTCATACAATCTCATGTGGGTCCTTATACGAAAAATTTGGCAATAAATGTGTGAAAATCTTAAAATTCTGGAGAACTGAGCTATCGTATGCACAAAACAAAAACAGGGGCACAAAGATGCGTCTTTTAGGATTGGATACATGTCCTAGTTTGAATGACATAATGGAAATAAGGTGCAATAAATGTACTCGAAGCGAGCAGGGGTACGATTTTTTAACCTGCCGAGTTGCATGCCTTGTGGATTATTAGTATCTATATAGGGTCGACACATGCAATGTGATATTAACATAAGATTGTATGAATATTGACTCGAACAAGTTAAAATAAGGAAAAAGAAATACAGAAATTTTATTGAAAATAAATTTGTAAACAGAAAGTTAGAAAAAGGGGGGGGGGGGTGGTCCGTGCCACGAGCGCCTGTGGTATTAGAAACATATAAATAAACTATATAGATATTTGAAATATTGCTACATAATACACAGACATGCCAGTAGATAGTAGATACTTCTTTCACACTCACAACTAGTAACGGTCGGGCAACACAGCCGAAATGCTTAAACATGATGATGAGGTCCGCTTCAAATTAGATTAACACGCCTGGTTGGATTTTTATAATGCTCTCTCACTGAAACGACAGTCCGAAAATAGACATGTCGCCTCACTCTGACGGACATATTAACCGGATCACGAGCCAACCAATCGTTGCTCTTTCTCCTCAATACTGCGTGCTTAGCAGAGGGGCAAACACATACGAATTTTATATTTTTTCGTTTGTCCTTATCGGGGGTCGAATCCACGATCTACCACACTTGAGGCGGTTCGATTTCCAAGCACATTTTAACAATAATAATGGCTACGACAAAAGTAAAGTTGCACATCATGGAATACAACAAAGAAGTTGCATCAGTTGCTCCTGCTGTACATGTGTTTGGCAGTTTTGCATAGTGCTCAACGGTCTGAACAATAGCAGGGGGAAATCCAATAGGTTGATTATTTTTCTAATTTACATTTATTTACATCATTTATATGTATTTATATTTTCATTTAGAGTTTAAAATATGCTGTATTCATATATATTCAAAACGGTAACTCGTGTATTTTTTTTTCATTTGTAAAAATAAATTATATTTAATTCTAACATGACCTCCATCTTTCGCTTTGTAGACAAACGAGCGATTTATCGATGGTATACTCTCATTCGCACATGCGCCGGTGAATGTAACTGACCTTTCAATTGGTACCATAAATTGTGTGCGACATTTTCCGCAAACGTAAATATAAATTACCGTCTTCCAATGAGAGCATACTACCGTATTTGTACTCTCAGACATATCAAAATCGAAATAAATCATGGAAGCCAGAATGTGTTTTGAGTGTTAACATGGGTTGGCGGATATTAGTAAATGTTATCACTCGCCTCTGGCTCGGGGTAAAATACTAATATCCGCCAATCCATGTTAAAACTCAAAAAACATTCTGTCTTCCATGATTTATTTCTTAAATAATTATGACACTAGACATGTTTATATAACGGTTTAAGACTGATATGTTGATTCAATATTCTTTATTTCTTCTACAACCATAGTTTAGACTTCAACTTTCAACTTTATTCAATAAACTCAGGCGCAGCAGAGTGCGCTACAGGAACATCAATTATCTGCAAATGATTATTATAATATTTTCCATGACTATAACGTCTATAAATAGTTCCAACATAAACTTTAAATTTGGAATTCTTGGACTTTTTTTAATTTTGATGTCAAATACTGTCAAGAAATTGAAAATTGAACATTGTAGCACGAATTCAGTGTGTTTTTTTGTTCTTGGTCAGTCGAAATCTACATGCATGTAGTTCCATGCGTGCCAAAAGTATCATGTCACTGAGATTTTTCCTTGTATAATATTTCATAATTACGTTTTATGAAGCGCATATTTCGCCAGTTTAAACAATATTACAGTTTTATCGATCGTGGCGGTTCCGTTTTTTTTTATCTGGATATATTTCCTTGCAATAAAGAGAAAAAGAAATAGATTTTTAAAGTAAAATGTTGTTTATTTAGAAAGATTCTTATTACCAATGGTTTCTTTTTAGGAACGACATCAACACAAAAGAAATATCCGTTTTGTAAATTGACTTGTGTGGAAATTACAATACGTCAATCGATTTGAAAATTATACACACCGTAAAGCGTGGTACATTTTATTTTGGGGATGATATTTACAAGTTGTTAACCTGCAGAAGTGATGGAATAGCATGATTTCTCATTGTAATGAAGTACATTCAACGTTTGTTTTTAACGATTTACGATTGCTTCGACCCAGTGGGTAATTTGCGACAAAAATAATGTCATATACAGGGGTGGATCCAGGATTTCAAGCTAGGGGGGGGGGGGGAGCGCGTTTAAAAAAATGTTTTAAGTATTTGGTGTGAAAAATCACGAATTTACGCCAAAAAATCTGTTTTTTTCAATTTTAGGGGGGCGCCCCCTCCCCACCCCCCAGATCCGCCCCTGGTATATCGGAAGTTGGTATGTTTTTTGAAACGGTCGTAAATCGTAAAAGACAGTCCTTCGACCAAGTTTACGATTTACGACCTTTTGTGAAACGTGGGACTGATCTTTTTTTTTAATTTAAAACTATCCTTGATAAACACCTTAAAAATTAAAAATAAATATATTGTTTTATAGACCTAAAAAGACATTTGACTCGGTACTTCATGCATACCCCTTTTTTTATTAAACTTATGGAAGAGGGAATAGGTAGATCATTTTTTAAAGTAACGATATCAATGTAAAGTGAAAAAGAGCTGAGAGTGATATAAACTAGAACTGTGAGTGACCTCACTGAGTGATACCCCACGGCTTGTAATACTATGATGTTCACACTTTGGAATACAGGTATATTAGCAAGTTACCTATGAAAAGTGAACGGATATGGAGTTATGTCAAGGAGACAACATCCCATCTCCAAAATAAACTAACCAAGAACATACATCTAGGGGTCGCCACAAGGTCTTCAACAAAGTAGGATTGTTTAAAACCAATACGGTTTCATCAGTATACATGAGGATTACAACATTTCCTAACTTTTTTACAAGAGGATATAGGTCACATCAAATGTTATTGATTCAAAATTAGCTTACATCACCTTCCAAATTTTTGACAGGAACCATATTCCTTCATGCACATCTGCAGGCAGTGTATTACAACTGTGCAAAGTTTCATTTAAATCCTGCTTAGGAGGAGTTGCGCTTACAAGCCCATCTCTCCATACAGAACGTATTTCAGAGTATAAGTTAAATTATCTCCCCTTCCAAATTTGGACAGCAACCATATTTCTTCATGCACATCTGCAGGTAGTGTGTTGCAACTGTGTAAAGTTTCATAAAAATCCAATAAGCTGCTTAGGAGGAGTTGTGCTTACAAGGTACAGGCCCTCCTTCTTTGCGTGAAAGTACAAGTTGAATTATCTCCCTTCCAAATTTTGGACAGCGACCATATTTCTTCATGCACATCTGCAGGTAGTGTACTACAACTGTGTAGAGTTTCACAAAAATCCAATAAGCCGTTTAGGAGGAGTTGCACTTACAAGGTACACGACCCCCCATTTTCGTGAAAGTATAAGTTGAATTATCTCCCCTTCTAAATCTTAGACAGCAACGGTATTCCTTCATGCACATCTGCAGGTTGTGTACTACAACTGTGTAAAGTTTCAATAAAATTCAATAAGCAGTTTAGTAGGAGTTGCGCTTACAAGGTACATGCCCACCTCTTTTCGTGAAAGTATAAGTTGAATCATCTCCCCTTTTAAATTTTGGACAGCAATCATATTCCTTCATGCACATCTGCAGGTAGTGTACTACAACTGTGTAAAGTTTCACAAAACTCCAATAAGCCGCTTAGGAGGAGTTGCGCTTACAAGGTACACAACCCCCCTTTTCGTGAAAGTATAAGTTGAATTATCTCACCTTCTAAATTTTAGACAGCAACGGTATTCCTTCATGCACATCTGCAGGTTGTGTACTACAACTGTGTAAAGTTTCATAAAAATTCAATAAGCAGTTTAGTAGGAGTTGCGCTTACAAGGTACACCCCCCCCCCCTTTTCGTGAAAGTATAAGTTGAATTATCTCCCCTTTTAAATTTTGGACAGCAACCATATCCCTTCATGCACATCTACAAGTTGTGTACTACAACCGTGCAAAGTTCCATAAAAATTCAATAAGCAGTTTAGTAGGAGTTGTGCTTACAAGGTGCATGCCCCCCTTTTCGTGAAACTATATGTTGAATTATCTCCCCTTGTGAATTTTGGACAGCAACGGTATTCCTTCATGCACATCTGCAGGTAGTGTACTAAAAATGTGTAAAGTTTCATAAAAATCCAATAAGTCGTTTAGGAGTTGCGCTTACAAGGTACATGTACGCACGGACAGATGGACGAACGGACAGACGAACGGGGGGTTATAACAATGAATGACTGTCGGATGTATTTACTTCTAATATAGGTGTGATAAGATTAAATATGGGGCCGTCATGATCGTGTGGTAGTTGGATTTATAACTACCTATGGAATCAGTGCACATCACCACTAAGGTTGTTAGTTCGAATCCAACTTAGGCGAGGTGTACTCGATTTATTTGGCGATACAATTTGTCAGAGAATTTCGGCAGGTGAGTGGTTTTCTCTGGACACTCCGGTTGCCTCCACCAATAAAACTGAAATATTGTTGAGTGACGTTTAATACCATAGCCCTATCCCCTATTGCATATTCATGTTTAACATGATAGATCCAATAAGTAAAATATGAAACTCATATTTATACACACAATCATATCTGAAAAAAACAATGAATATTCTAAATATTAAATTTAAAATATACGGGCATACACATCATGATCCTCATTCAACCAATCAACTTTTATTTAATATTATATAACACTAGCATATTATCTCAGTGGCTGTCGTGGTCATATGGTTGTTGAATTTTTCATCTTAGCTATGTAATCAGTGCCTATCACCACCAACTTTGTGAGTTCGAATCCCGCTCATGTCGAGGTGTACTTGGTACATCTCTATTTATGTAAATACCTGTCGTGCTGGGAGTTAGGGTGATTATTGACACTAAAACAAGAATCGTTCAACTTGCAATATTGTCTTTATTTCCTACATTCTGGAGCACAAGTCTCGTTAAAACTTTCTTTCCAAATTTCGTGGATTGCATCACGTGCGACCCCAGTAACTTGCAACTTAACCAATCAAATACAATTAACCCTTTTTACCAAACTATCCCTTTGTTGCTATTGGTCAATTTGTCCTCTCTTTATTTATTTATGTTTTTAATACCAAAAATGATTTTTACATACTAGGGATAATTAAACATTTTAAATCATTAAAAGACTCTATTATTTTTAAGCCAGACGTGAATAAATCTAACAAAGAGCAATAGCCAAATACGCTTAGATGATGCAACTATATCTACATTTAGTGTGAAATCCCTCTTTCCTTATTTAATTAAAATATCATGCCAATACAATTTTGCCCGCAAGCTATATGTGTCTATTAACAAATATGTATTTTAGTAAACTAATTCTTTCAGAAAATAATACCTTAATTTATTTAACTAAAACCGTATCTTGCTAATTTATAAAATTTATATATACAATTTTAATTAATTACTTTTGAACAAATCTTAGTTTCTATCTGTTTCGTCATTCAATTTTATTTTGTCTTCAAATATTATGAAGTAACAAAATTTATTCAACTTATTTATTTTAATATAATTTATACTCATGACAAATACTACCCTTGGAACAGAGCAGAATTAGAAGAGATATAATAGAAATAAAGTGCAGTTTAAAGATTAAGATACATTACACGACTTCATTATCAAAATTAAAACTAAATTTTAGAAGAAGCATTTAAAGTATGTAAAACATTACACGCATACTTAATATGCAGGAAACTTATCTCTTTATGTATTGATTTAAGGCAGTACTAATCTTGCAGCTTTGGACACTTGTTGTAGATAGAAACATATCCCCAAAACCTGTTTTATGATCTCATTTCATTAATGAGAAATTACCACAATTACTCATGTGTTAATAAAATCACATATAAGTAATCAGTGGAGAGGAGCCTATCAAACAATCAGTGGTGTAATATAATAACATAACCCATGTCCACTGCTTCTGTACTGACACTTACTGACCAATAGTATCTTCATTTATTACACTTTTATTAATTTCTCTATATAATAGAAAATTTTAAAAAGAAAAATGAAATGTACCAACAAAAAATAGTTCATGAGTAGCATATAGGTACATTTGAAGTGCATTTGACCGGAAGTATGTTCTGCGCATGCGCAACCGGAAATTGCGCAATATCCGCCATAGTGTGGTCTATCGACCGGAAGTAACGTCAGTCACATGACCGGAAGTGACGTCAGACACGTGCCCTGTCCGGAAGTGATGTCAGTCACGTGCCCTATTCGAAAGTATATTCTGCGTATGCCTGGCTTTTTCTCGCGCTTTTTTCTTTGTAGTAGTACAGTAGTAACATGGCTACCTGATGTGACCAAAGGTCATTTGACCCCTTCTGGGTTCCCTTGGATGTGCGCATGCACAACCGGAAGTTGTACAACACCCATAGTGACCTAATGTCACGTGACCCCTTCGGATAGGAAACCCCGCGTCCTATATTTAGCATGGTTACTGGAACTAGCCCTGGTTATCTGCCCCTTTTATTTTCATATAGTGTCTATATAGGTTGTGTAGTACTTCTGCTTTGCTAAGAGTACATTCATTACATGTCCAAAAAGCCTAAATTTTTCCAAAGAGCCTATTTTTAGGCTTTTCAAACCCGTGGACTGGAGATATCATCTGGAAGAAGACGTCTACTTTATCATCAAAGCCCCCTCAACTGACAATTCACATCAGGAAGCACTTCGTACCTCATGGAGAATGGACATTGCATCCTACCAAGATAGGAGTGACCCTGAGTCTTTACGAATAGAATTAACTGGAAAAAAACCATAAAAAACTATACCTTTATTTGAAGACAGAGAGTCAGAACTAAGAACAATGGACAATAAAGTGACTGGAGAAGATTAAATGAAAGAGACTGAGAAACAGAACTTGAACTTAATGTAAAGTGAACAATAACATAGGAAACTTGATTTCTGTGGTAGTTATAATTACACCCAAAGAGACCTCTTCCTCCATCCCTCCACCACCACCACCCAGCAGAGGCAGCAGCAGCCGCCGCCGCCGCCACCACCACCACAATAGCGCTGAAATTCCACCCAAAACACGTTACAAACAAAAACAAAACGAAATACAGTATGAAAATAGCACACATTTCATTCGTTTGACTTTTAGTAAAGTAGAAACACCACCCTTGCAGTACTACACAACACATCAGAAAACACCGTAGGTGAAAACCATTATTGAAATATAATTATGAAAATAAAATGGCGGGAAGATAGCCAGAGTTAGAAAATGATAGACTCGGACGTCCTAGAGAACCCTCCTTAGAACCAAAGAATAATTGTCTTGCATTAAGATCCAATCTTGGAAAATCCGTCTTTGTCAGGAGATTCGTACACCATATCCGACACATGATGACCCCAATACCGCATCGCATCTTGTGGTGTTATAGAGAATACCAGATTTTATACGGAACCTTAGATGGGGTGGATTTTCAACATGGATGGCCGGACTTGGACAAATACATATATCTATGTATAGAAATACCGATACAACATGTTCTGACAAACACTGCCAAAAATAACAAACAATCATAAATGCAGTTCTACTTTTGGCACTATATTGTCATGTACTTTGTTACTGTATGCCCATTATCTAGTTCAAACAAGAAATGACAAATATTTAAAAGGTCCACTATCCATTCTTCAAGTCAGAAGCTTAAACAAAAATGTTGCTTTAATTTGGATATTTATTATAGAGTCGAACCTGTCTTTAAGGGCATCATCTCTGTATGACAAATAACTGTCTATAAAGAGCAACCTCATTTTCCCCATTAATAAATAGTGTATATAGTATTAACCTGTATATCAAGGAAAGTTGTTCATAAATGACACCTTTTCAGGTTCCATTGAGAGACGTTATATACAGATTTGCTGTATATCTTCCCGGCTAGTTTCCTTTCAGGTAATACTGTAGAAGAGAAAATGTTATTTTGGGGAATATTCCTGTAGTTTTACTGTGAAAAACCCTCCCTCCTCCTCCTCCAATGACAAAACCTCAGACAAAACGAAACACATTATGAAAATATCACACATTAACGTAAACATCTATGACAAAACTGTGACAAGTCAACAAAAATAGTGATTAAGATGTTGAATAAACACGAAATTGGATGAAGGAATCAAAAAAGTAAACGACAAAATCTCAGACAGAATGAAGCCCATTATGAAAATATCGGATACTAACGTAAACATCTATGACAAAACTCCAACAAGTCAACAAAATAGTAATTAAGATGTTGAATAAACACGAAAATCCGAGTGAAACCTCAAAAAGTAAACGTCAAAAGCAAACACAAAACGAATGTATGACGAAAATATTGAACACGGATGCACAAAAACACAATAAAAGGACAAAATAGTGATTAAAAATTTAAAGAACATGAAAAATGTATTAAGAACTCGAATCACATCGTCAAAATTGCTAACAAAACACCAAAATGTTTTTTTCTCAAAATCCAAAGGTGATTTAGGTCATACAGATTTGGTACACTATAAAATCAATACAGGGAGTGCAGTACCAATAAGGCAATCACTCAGACGCTTATCATATGGTAAGAGACAAACAGAAAAGGAGAAAATACTTAGAATGCTTGACTTGGGGGTGATTGAACCCTTCATCTATTTTTTTTCCAAACTAATGTTAAGTTTTTTGGAGCATGTGGTCTCAGAAGAAGGAATTAGTACAGATCCTGATAAAGTTAAAACTGTTCAAGACTGGCCCAGACCAAAAATACCTAAGCAAATGAGGGAGCTTTCTTGTTCTTTGCTCCTATTACAGGAAATGTGTGAAAACTTTGCATTCATAGCCAGACCATTGCATAAACTGTGCGACAAAGGCTCAATATTTCAGTGGAATGATGAATGTGAACAGGGTTTTATTAGGTTAAAAGATGCGTTGACATCTCCAGGTAGGCAACACAACAATGCATATGCATTATCACGGAGACCTTGTAAAGTTGCTTACGTCATCAAGAGCGAAATACAGAAGAGAAGAGTGAACCTGAATGCGCTACAACCCTAGAACAAGTCAGGGTAACTACTGGCAGTAAGCAGAGTCATTCAGTTGAGCCTAATCTAATGAATTCTGAAATTTTGAAAAAACTGGGAATCAGAAGAAATAAGAGAATCCCAGCTAAATGACAAAAAAATTTAATTCCTATACACTGTATATCAGATAAAAAAGAAAAAAACCTAATTGGAATCAAGTTTCACCAGAATATATCAGTGTAAAAACAGTATGATAGGTTGAAACTATATAATGGAATGCTGTATCGAGAATGGATTGATGTAACCGGAATAAAAAAAAAAACAAAAAACAAAAAACAACGCGAATGTGGGTAAGGTACGTTAAATATGTATACAGTTTTTATTTATCTTACTAAAGTGAATATTAAATGAGGTAAAAAAAACGTGAATTTCATTCAATTTAAATACAACATTTGAAATATAGCCCATTGAAATGGGGTGGGTTATTGATTTTTCAATTGGATTGATCCAGTTTACACATCACATCCATATCAGAACTGTAATTGTTCATGCCTCAACGCACTTCGACAAGTTTAAACATGATCCGATTAAAAGGTCATTATGATATTTGTTGATAGGTAAATAAGTCATTCGCTAACAGACGATATTTAAATTATTGTAAGGAAATAACCATGTGTATATAATACAACCACCTGTTTGAACACATTCATTAAATAGCGAAACACGTTAATAATATTAAATATATTTATATCTTGATATAACCATTTGATGCGACAAGATAAAGCTATATAACATTGCAATCAAGGCCGATTATTACATGAAGAGTTTGAAGATACCAAAGGGGTAATCAAAATCGAAGGACAGACAACACAATGGGCAAAGAAAAATGGACAAACAGCGATTGACAAAAGAATAAACAGAAAACTAAAGATCGAGTAACACGAATCTAAATAAAACCTGGAGGTGTACTCGGGTGCTCTGGAAGAGTTAGCGGTTTCTGCACCACTAGTGACACCCATCGTGCTACCATAGCTACGAACTGGCGATAAGCCATTAATTTAGTTTAAACATATTTTATTGTCATAAATGTACAATTAGAAACAAGTTATATCAACTTAGTATATCTGCTCTATACAATAATGTTATACACATTAATGAGGAAAGGACCGGGAAGTGCTTACAAGTGGAACATATCTGTGGTCATTTGTGACACAGGTATTCCGTAACGGTTAACCGAGTCATGGTGGCGAGCGAAACACTTCAACTCAACCAATATAAAACTCTTGGTATAGTAGCTTCATTGTTGTAAATATAGTCCAAATTCTTAATATTTCAAATTTATACATGTCTGATTTGAAAAATAATACTATAATATAAAAACTACTACTAATAACTAAGTTGTCGCTCAGTGTGCTCTGGATGGTAGAACACAAAAAAAATAAGTAAAAGTTCATGTTAGGCCCCCTTGAAGACAATAATCCATGGTTGTGTAATTATTGATGGCGCTCCCCATGAAAATAAAAAAAATAGCGGGAAAGGGGCAGATAACCAGTGAAAGGGATCCTGAGCTATCAATTTTACAATGACAAATCCTGTAAAATAAACGTCATTTGGTTTCACCCGAGTAAATATAGCTAAACTGTGTAAGGAATGCAGCAGACGCCACGCGACTTTTACGAAAGGACATTTTAAATATCTTGGTTATCCGATAACATAAAATCAATAGATTTAGCAGACGAAAAGTTTGTCAAAAATATGACGCTAATTAATTTCTTCAAAAGAAAATTCTTATTGGATTTCGAAAGAATATTGACAGTTACAGCACACGTGTACAAAAATATCTGTTTTTCCCCCACATGATCTGCATATTTTAACATTGGAGTCTGGTACGGTTGAAATCAATTTAGCAATACTTGGTATCGATTTGTTTATGTATTATGTTTATATTTAAATCACCTAGAGTTCACCGGATGGTATGTGTAGTAAATACATTCATGTTTCAACTTGTCTGATCATTGGGGGTTAATCTCTTTTTGATTACTTCACGTATCGAATACCCACTTCACTGGCACGCGTATGAATAATTAAACGCGGGGCCTCTTTAGAAAACCAATATAAAATTTAAGGGTTGCCTATTAGACCGTAATAAAAAATCCATCTTATAAAATCATACAATTTTGCAGTGGTCTGGTAATATATTCAGTTTGTAATTGTTTGTATTAAAGTATGCATAATTATTGGTAAATAAAACACGGTCAACAAAATAGTGATTACGATTTTGAATAAATACGAAAATTAGAGGACGGAATCAAGAAACGTCCTTATAGATAGAAAGTTCAAGAAAAATATAACAAAAACAAAAACAATACGAATAATTAGTGAAAGTTCAAGAAAAAAAAATAAAAAAATAAAAAAAATACGAATAATTAGTTAAAGTTCAAGAAAAAATATAACAAAAACAAAAACAATACGAATAATTAGTGAATGAAACATTAGTAGTATAGGTGCACAGCTCAATTTAATTCCATTGTTCGTACCTAGAATCTAGAGTTCCGGGAAAAACGCGGGAAATACCGGGAAAAGCCCGGGAAATTATCTCCCTTTCATTTCCGGTTTCCGGTTCATGACTTCCGGTGACGTCATTTCCGGTTATGCAACTTCCGCTTATGCAACTTCCGGTGACGTCACTGCTCCTCACTGCTCCTCCTCAAATAATAAATGGATGGTGCTTCTATACTACTGTGGTGTTTCTTAACATCAACAATAAACGACACCTAAGCGTACATCCGAAAGAGTATATTTCATTTGGGAAAGGGGTGTCTATGTCTTTTTTTTATTTTCTTGTATTAATACCGTATTTTTCAGTTTAATTGAATTATTTGTATTGCAATATTGTTTTAGACATTGTGCATTTTGTAATTTAGACTGGGGAATTACTATTTATTATCACTTCAAATTAAAAAAAAATCATCTCTGATACTAGATTTGCACAGGGAATGTACAACAATTAATAATTTCAATTTAATTTAATTGCAATACAACAGGTACAAGATAAATAGAAATAAATAAATGTGTGGGAAAAAAAAGCATGTAAACAAAAATTAAGCGAATTGAAAAAATATGAAAATATTATAAAAAAAAAAAAAAAAACATGTGAAAAAATTAATAATTTTTTTAAAATCTAAAAAAAAAGTGAAACCTTGAGACAAAAAGGGGCATACAAAATTGTATTCAGATATCTTAACCCTTCCTATTATGTCAATGCAAATTAAAAAAAAATCAGTGTAAGCAAATATTTTTCTTGAAATTAGGAAATTTTATTATCTGAATGAAAGCTACCAAGTTTCATATTTATCTGACAATGTAAATATCAATGTATTTGGAATATTCATGTGTTTGACACAACTACAAACTAGCTTTTATAACATATGTGGGTGGTCAAGTTGTAACAATTCTTTCCCTTTGACATTCACAAAATGACCAGCATTTACAAATATGAGTACTTAGGTTGCAATAATTCGTTCTCCAGGACATTCACAAAATGACCAGCATTTACAAATATGGGTACTTAGTTTGCAATAATTCTTTCTCCAGGACATTCACAAAATTACCAGCATTTACAAATATGGATACTTAGATTACAATAATGTTTCCACCATGACATTCACAAACAGAATGACTATAACATTCACATAAAAGACAGACACAAAATGACTAGCATTCACATAAAAGACACATACAGAATAACTAGCATTCACATAAAAGAGCATATTGAATGACTACCATTCACATAATTTTAAGACACATACAGAATACTTGCATTCACATGAAAGGAAATTAAATGACTAGAATAGAATGAATGAATAGAATGAATATGTTTTCTGTTGGCAACATAACCAAGTATTGGTTAATATTGTTTAAAATTGAAGTTAAAACAATTATTTTATTTGTTCCAATGACTGGAAAAAAGTTAATAAATGGGCATATTTTGAAAAAATCTTTTCTGTAAAAGAAAATTTATAAATTTCAGCATTAATATTCATAGACAAAAGATAATTATATTTCTCATAAACAACAGGCAACATAAGTACCTTTTCATCTAAAAAAAAGCATGAATAACAAATTCAACAACATGTTGGAGTGTATACAGGTCTAAATGTCTGTAGACACTTGTTCAACAACTTGGTTCTGGTTCAATATATCTATAAGAAATTGAAAAGTTTGAGATCTTGTTTCAGCTCCACTTTCTGACCTAGAAAATGTGTTACAACTGTTATTACAATATGTACCACAATATAATTTATCTTTTGAGCCAAATTCTTTACAGAAATTTAATTCATTCTTGAAAGACAAGTCCTGATTTTCAATTGAAATTGAAATAAACCTTTTGACTTTCAGATGAAGTTTCACAAATTACACAAATTACACAATCGAAAAGTTCTTTTCTGAATGACTTCAATATAATTTATGACACAAGGCATTTGTTTGATGATGTACTTTAAAAATAATTGGAATGCTGGTCCATTTGTTTTACTTCATGGATATTTTAGAAAAAAAAAACATATATATATACACATGTCTTAGGTCTATCCCTAGATTTGCCTTACGAGACAAGGTATCTCTACGACTATTGAAGCTCATTTTTAGGGGGTGGATGTAGTCGAGTGGTCTAGGGTGCTGGACGTAAGGCTAAGCGAATGGTGCTGCAGTGTAACAATGGTGTGGGTTCAAATCCCGTCGAGGGAAGAACAAAAATTTGACAGCTATAAAATCTAATTCTAACACTGTTTGGTTTAATTTAATTAAACCAAACGTCACAGGAAATATATATATATTGATTTTCAAACCTGTATGAATATATATATTAGACTTATCATATATTCTTATTTTTATTTATTCAAATATTCAACCAATAAACATCACAGGAAACTTTGCATCTATAATCATAGAATCTGAAACTAACAGAAAATAAACATCCATTTTATTTAATAGAATCTGTAGCTTTGCCCCTTTGGTATCTTCAGACTCTTGTTAAAATTAAAAAAAAAATAAACATCCCATGTCCAGTCTGTATATATATATATATATATCTACCTACAATGATCTAATACTGTATGTTGTCAATACCATTGGCACTGAAAAGTAGCATGTACACACATCAATAAGTATTTCAGGAAAACTGACTGAAAATGAAAAAAAGGGAAGGGGGATGTGTAAATGCTTGACATGAACTAAATTTGTAGCCTTATGTAATGTCATGTTAATCTAGAGTGAATTTAACATAATCTTTCACCATTCTCTGCATGACAAGATCATACATTATAATGCAGACCTTTTTATTTCTAAAATGTATTTATTAATTATGTCAATATTTTGACATGTCCATAAATTCCATGGAACGAGTAAACGAAAATGAAAGATTTGTTGTAAAAAATGGAATAAAATGACTATATATATGTGTGTGACTATGATTGGTCAAGTGGTTCTTTCGTGTTTAAACAGAAACAGTCACATTTTCATCCTAATAGATCGATCAATCTATGAAAAAACCCAGAAATATTTGGTTAGAATCTCGAAATATAGTGCTTTTGGAATTCTAGTAACGAATGATGGGGAAATATGCAAATAATCCATACGTGATTCTAGCTATTTTTACCAAATTTATTAATAAGCAGCCAATGGGATGCAATGTTCCACTTAGTTAAAGAATCTATTTTTAGCGCCATATTTTTTACAACATTTCATCAGTCGCGGTATCCCGAGATCCAACGTTGATTTCAAGCAAACGATAACATAAATACACGTATTCACGCGTCAGTCACGTTACAATTTTATTTAAAAAATGGATTCAATAAAAATGAATACTTCTTTCAGTTTTATTTATGAAGATATTCAGTAAAAACACATGGGGTGTCGACGTAAACAATGCATGGCCGCTCACTTGTAAAGCGTCATGTCTAAAAAAAAAAATAGAGCTACGTCCCTTGATTTCGGGAAGCCAGTGACACAGGAGAGTTCACTTGATGTTTTTTGTCAAGTGATCTTCGACGTAAATATTGACGTGATGGACGTCAGAGGACGGCCTCAGGAATTTGTTGCTTTATATCTTCGATTATGATTATTTGTAATATTTTGTTGAAATGATCATTTCTACGGACATTCGGGAACGTAAATGTTTAAATGTTGCTACGGTATTCTCCCTTTCAGACAAATAATGACTGTCGTAAAATGGACCTTCAAGATTTCTCGACACTGTTTGACAACAAAAAATATCCTTTATTTAATTTATTATTGAATATGCCGGTAAATTTCTTACTTTTAATACACAATTGACTATCGTGGGTGACATATATCCAAAAAGTTGCAAGGTTTATCATCGGAGACAAGATTGTGTCAGTTATAATCAGCACCTCTCAAGATGAAAATTGCGACGAGGCGGCGTAAATAAAGGGCTTTTCGGGTACTCTCGGGATTTTCCTTTCCAGTTGACTAACATTACTGTAGTTTTAAGAACTCGAACATATATTTTTCAAGGCCGAAGTGTAAATAAATATCTTTTAAAAAATATGGAAAGAATGTACACAGACTGTGTAAAGAAAGTTTGTGGATAAGGTCAGAATTAAGTGAAAATTGCTTCCATAGTGTTGTTGTCAAAATCATATTAATAAATTATGCTAATAAAAAAACTTATTCGTGCCTGGGCTGGTGGGAAAGTACAACATGGATAAGTTGGAAAGAATTTGCTCAGACTGGGCCAGAACAAGTTTGTGATAAAGTAATAATTAACAAACTTGAGTGAACATTTTAAATAACATACTTTAAAGAAACCAAAACCATACATCATTGCGGCTGAAAATTACTAAATTTCAGTTATTATATCTCTGATTTCACCTATTTCTGTTCACAGCATCTTGTGACTGGTATATATGCAAGTTTGGTTAAATATTGAATCATATGTTTTCTTCAATCTCCTTTCCAAATTTGAAGAAAAATCCCATAGCATTGCAGATCCATATAATTTCAGTTATTTCTAATGACACAGCACCTTGCATTGTAAGGGACCTCAAAGGCAACTTTTTTGTAAGATTAGATACATTTTGAATCATAACTCTTCTTTGCAAAGTTACTTTGGTTTTTTTCAGTGGTTATCATGATATCCCATGGGCCTTCCAAGCACTCTTAAAATTAGAAAAACATTTCTACAGCAGACATCATGAGCTGGTTAACAGCACACAGATGACAAATGATCTGAGGCTGTTTTAGACCCTTTGCCCTTCACCGGATTAGAGTCCTACCAGACTTGATGATGGACACACATAGGTGTATTGCAATAGGCAGGAATTGCCTACCCTTCCGGATCACCCGAGTTCACTTTAGAATATTCCGGAGTTTGTGTTGTTCATGTGCGTTTGTGATTTTTTGTGTTATATCGGTTGGTTGTTGTTGGTTTGTTTCTGTGCTTCCCTGGTTTATATTTTGTCCTCGGCTATTGTTTTTTTATAACCCCTCTCGGGCAATGGCAATCTCGTAGAAAAAATCAAATTGCCCGAGAGCGCAAATTTGTCAGCAATAGTTATCTGAGTCCCTGTGGATAGATACACAGATAGGAGGTTGTATTACTTTGCAACTTCATAGGCGAGGGGATACTAAAATATCATTATATTAACATCTAGTCAGCATATGAAAACAATCCTGTGGTAATTTGATTATTTAATTGTGTAACATTTAATACAATATTTCAAGGCAGCATTATCATAATAATTGTAAATTTGTCAACAAATCTAAATAAAAAATTCCACAAGAAAGGGTGGATCTTAAAAATGTCATCTCTACAATTAAAATTGTCAATATCTGGTAATCTGTCAGTCTTTATTCTGTCTGAAATATACAATCTAATAACATTTCTCAAAATTTGTGCTGCATGTTCAAGATTTTCATGCTTGGTGTTCTTCTTTAAATCATCTGTAATAAGAGAAGAAATTGTATTTGTTAATTTTAAGTTTTCTTTCTCCATGAGGGCAATCATTTCTGTATATCAGACGACCAAGGTTTTTCTTGTTTGGTACATAACACAATAAAGCTCTGCCAAGAACAGATTTTAACATATTAAATATCAATTGAGTGAAGTGTAACAATTTGGACATATCTTTGTCACTGTCAATAACAATGTTGAGGTCATTTTTATGTAAGAGAAGTTTACATCTGTCATAAACTTCAGGTAAAAGTAAAGAACTCTCTTCTTCAAAAGCTTTGACGACAAACTGCAATATCATCTGAAAATTATAGATGTCAACTATAAGCGTAAACTTTCAAATAGAGACTACAAAATGGAAAAAAAATGAGGGGTCACGTTGGAAATCTCATATATGATATCATTACTGCGAGAATTTTTCTCACAAACAATGCAATGAACTGTGAATTGTTAATACATTTGTTGTAATGAGAATGACAAAGTCAGGAAGAAAATGTATCATCATACTGTGAAAAGTTCTCTGAAATTAAAACATTAAGGGACCGACCATTTAACTTGCAGTGGGGGGGGGGGGGGGGGGGGGGGGTTATTTGCTTCGTTCAGAACTTTGTTTTCGGACATGAGAGTTAGAATATTTATTTTTGTTTGACGCACAAAGCGTGAATTTGTTTTCCAGAATTTAACATTAGGTTATATGACAAAAACCCTGAAACAGATTTTTTTTTTTCCTCCACCAAAATCAGAATTTTTTTTTCAGCAACATTGGGAATCGGAATATATTTTTAGAAGAAAACCATAACTCCCCCCTGGAAGTTAAATGGTCCGTCCCTAATTTATTGCCGAAAAGATAAACAGTCAATTTCAGTTCTATGATTAGATTGGTTTCAGCAAAGGTGCAATTGGATAAAAAAAACACCATTTGTTATCTTCATTATCTGTGCATGCTCTCTTTGGATCTGATGCCTCATCAGGTTCACCTGCTTTAAATTTCCAAAATGAAATTTAATGCACTTTCACATCTCCTACACATAACAATCAGTATCAGTAATCTTATAATATTGCCTGTAAACATAATCTGAAAAAAATGTACATATCTGTTTGAAGGATCAAATTTACCAATACCACATTTGGGCACACTGCGTGGACCTGGATCTCTGCCTGGATGGACCTTTGTACAGTTGGACATTGACATAAATGTTTATAAATGTAAATGTTGCAAACTGAGAACAAGTATAAAGAAAAGAGCTAGGGATCAAATAATATTCATGCACATTAATATAAACCAACGAAGGAATCTGTAAATTAAATAATGAAATGTACACACACAGTATGGCAAATGAGAATGAAAAATAATGATTTACACCTGGAAAACCCTGCAAGAAGTGTGACACTAAGCCATTTTCAGGCTTTGAGCTGCTACATTTTTATGAATCTGTTTTTCCGTTAATTAGGGAATCAATAAGTGAAACTATCAAGCGTAAACTTTCAAATAGAGACTACAAAATGGAACAAAATGAGGGGTCACGTTGGAAATCTCATATGACGACATGGATGTGTGGTTCAAATGATGTTTATATCTTGGAATTTTTCCAATATGTAAGTCAACATTCACATCTAAAATACTGGAATTGAAACGAATGCAATATTAAAATACATGAGAACAATCTACAAATGTCATGCTTGCAGATATAAGCCTGAAACAAATAGAAATATCGCTATTTTTCCTTCGAACATACACTGAAATGGTGTCTGCCTTTTGAGGTCAAAATATAGTTTTTCGCTAAGCATGCTGGGATTTTATGTTTTGTATGGGATTCCTTACTAATTATAGAGTTTATTTTTACCATCTTTGATGTGATTGGCTAAGGGGAATTTGATTGTGTCAGTTAAATATAGAGAGTTTTTTTCCCCGCCATATTTTTGAAATAGGTCACTTGAATAATACCGATTTTCACCCTTTTTCTACACGGAAAAGCTGTCAAAAACGATCAGTCATTTGCCTGTGATAAATATAAAAAAACACGAATTACGGTTATTTCAACGTTTCCCAACAGGTTTTTCTGAGGTACCGTATCGCGGATGATTTTGTTTACGTAGCTATGAAGCGCCACCTGTACGTTGAATCGAGGTTGTCTGCCCTTAGCGCAGCAAATTTGACATCCAATGGATTGATTGATCGATTCTGTCCATGGCTTCCCTGCTGTATAGTTGCGTAAAACGCCGAGGTTAAATTGACTATAGTAGCGTGCGCAAAACAAGTGCGTCAAAGCGCACAGGCTGAACCAGTAATATGTGCGTGCGTAAAACGCAGAGGTTAAACTGGCAATAGGTGCGTGCGTAAAACGCATAGGTTCGGTGCTGGATTTAACAATAGGCTCAATAGGCTGAAGCCTAGGGCCTCAAAATTTAGGGAGCCTTCGACCCAGGTGTATAATATTTTTAATATTGTTATTGGACTTTCACACTTGAACTGTCATAGCGTACTGTACTTTCTAAACAACCCTTCAGTAATTTTCCTTACACAGTTGCATTCCATTTCAGAATATTATAGAATTTTAAACACCC
This sequence comes from Bathymodiolus brooksi, assembly GCA_963680875.1. NCBI lineage: Eukaryota > Metazoa > Mollusca > Bivalvia > Mytilida > Modiolidae > Bathymodiolus > Bathymodiolus brooksi. Next base: position 31,634,115 of record OY804578.1, read on the forward strand.
CTCACCATTTTTGCCTTTATTGAAATTGATTAAACACGCTTCTATCTTCCTCCAGATGTCAAGGTGGGGAATTTGGAGGGGCCTAACAAGTGGATTAGCCTACGGCCTCTCTTTATCTAAATCCGGAACTGCACAGGTTGATCCAGTAATAGGTACCTGCGTAAAACGGACAGGTGTGACGCACAGGTTGAACAATCAATATGTGCGTGCGTAAAGCGCACAAGTCTGACGCACGGGTGATGATAACGCACGGGTTAAGCTAATATTAGGTACGTACGTAAAACGCAGAGGTCTGACACACGGGTGCTGAAAACGCACAGTATTGTCAATAGGCTTACCTGTATAAGCTAAATACACGATATACAGGGCGTCATTTGAATCCAGAGGAGTAACTCTGGTACGAACCGGATTACGCCAGTTACGTGTAACCCCCTGCACGTGACACTTGTGTATCACCTATCATCTGTTTTTGTGTAATAAGTATGCATTATACACTTATTTACTGGGTATGAGGGTAACAACACTTTTATTGTCCCCAAGGTAAAAACTATTTTCCGAGGCAACTCCGAGGAAAATAGTTGGTACCGAGGGGACAATAAAAGTGCTATTACCCGAATATCAAGTCTATGAGTGTTTTATTATACTGAACAACTGTGCAATTCAAAATTCTAAATTGTAGACCCTTTTCTGGTGGATTTCTAGTCTACTTCATTAGTGGATTTTTAAAACTAATACATTTTCATGTGTGTACTTGAAAAAGAAATTAATAAAAAAAAATGTTTTTTTATTTAGTTCGTTCTTTTTTTGTATGGATATTAACATTTTTCCTCTATTAGAGGGTAATAGGATCATTCCATTGTATACGTCATTTAATTTAAATCAATGAGATAAATGATTTAGATAAGTCCGGGAAATAAGATTGCTGAAATTATCACAAGGGGGAATATTCCTACAATTTTTGACTGGCACCACCGAGGGAATATTCATGCAGTTGGTTTTACGATTAAATAGCAAAATTACAGTCATATTTTTATAAAGGAAAAAAGATAGTGAAGTATGATAATATCTACTCATTCTGTCATTTTTTTACAATGATCTGTAAATAATTGATGCTCCTGTAGCGCAGTCTGCTGCTCCAGAGTTTATTGAATAAAGTTGAAGTTGAACAAATAACCCAGAACTAATTGTTCCACAAGAATCACAGGTTATCTTTAGTACTTCAATATACTCTTAGATCTTTGACTGGAATTAATTAACTGTGCTTCAATTTGAAGAGAGGGCCGGGATGGCTCAATGTGCTAGGTAGTTGGATATCTAACAGCTCATACAAGCCTATCCATAATACAGTGTGGGTTCGCGCCCAGTTTGTAAATTACAAAAAGGATGCACTTGACTTGCAGCCGCAAGTGATAATGTCTGCAAGTTGCTAGTCCATGGTCGGTGGTTTTCTCCGGGTACTCCGGTTTCTGCAATCACTAAACCTGATCGCCATGATATAGCTGAAATATTGCTGAAAGTGGCATTAAGCACAATAAATCGATTCAAATCAATTTGCAAGTTCCACACTAACAACGTCATCTCATAATGCTACTGTTGGACTAGATTTTACCTTCACATATGTTACTACATATACTGTTATAATATTCAACAAAGATAGTACTAATGTATGTTTGTATCTTTATTTTGTGTTCACTTTCCAGGTTTCGAGCTAACAACCTCATCTGATAATGCCACTATTGGTCAAGATTTTACCTTCACATGTGTTACTACAAGGACTATAATAATATTCGACAGAAATGGTACCACTGTATGCACCATTATCGGTGGTAATGCAAATGGTACATGTGTGCTTTCCGGAGCTTACCCAACAGACTATGCATACACATGTAACCCTACAACTACCACCTACACCTTAACCATACCAGGATCTTATCTGACAGACAGTTTACATCGAACATCATGGAAATGTGAAAATCCATTTGGAGGATCATCAAGTAAAAAGACACTGTATGTTAATGGTGAGTTATTATATCGAATTTAACAATGTAGCTTTAACATACTTATATTTTTGTGTATTTTAATATACATTGTACGAGACATTGGCGCGCCAATTTTAGTGTTCTGGTAGTGCAACTTAATTTTCTTGGGAATCCTCCACATGTATTGTACTGGACGGCATACATTTTCAAGGTTATTTTTGGAGGGCATAGCATGTTGTAGGTAGAATACATATTGAAATATTTAGGCACATTTCTCGATATCCAATTATCATTTTTGTTGTCTAAAGAGTAATGGTCTTTAAATAACAGATTCTACCTTCCTAGCTAGTAGTCAGTTAACTACGAGTATTCGTTGATCCTGCTATTACACCGTCAATGTTTTTGTTGTCATTCATTTTTGTGATAGTATGTGGTCTTTTTGAGTGGAAGCGAATCTATGCATGTGTTTATGGTTTGTTTATATGTATTGCCGTTGGAGATCCAATGAATTCAGTTAATAAAAGAGGTGATTGTTCGTTTTATTGATATTGGTGGAAATGATGACCATCACAGTTTGAACTTTCTGTTGATAACATCGAAAGATATAACTGATAGATAATCACCCATCCTTCGTTCTAAATAATACAAACTCCTGTACACGTATATTTAGGAGATATTAGCTGCATTGTATTTGAAATCACGGCAAGCTGAGTGTACTTGCGACGCGTTAGTGGAACCAGTAAACGGATATTTGCGACCATCAAATCGACAATTGATGACATGAAATTTTCAAATACAATACAATTATCTCCATTATATTGTAGAGATTTGTTTTGCCACATTAATGACAATATGACGTAGGTTGTAATCAGCTGACAGATGAGTGAATAGTGGAAACATTCCTTCGTTCGCGAAAAAAAGTAGTCCCATGAAAGACCAGATGAATGTGGGGCGAAAATAAAATGGAATGATAAATAGACACAACATTTAATTCGAGAATTATATAATACACATATATTTTATACGAAAGATTTAATAATGTAAATATTGAAAGTGAAAGTAAAGACACACAACAAAATTTACTTACTTACACACATTTCAAAATGGCGATGACCAGTGGTAACTATTGACGGTAAACATTGTGGTGGACTTTAATTACCTGGTAGCTGTTCAGTCTGACGGATTCATTATACTGTAGTTTATACATTTACAGTAGAAGTGTTGATCTCAAAATGCCTGCTGTAAGATGGCATTACTATAAGCGCTCCACGCAATTCCAGTTCGTCGTCGTACTCGTAGTCATCTGTCATTTTGTTTGTAAATACATATAATACAAACAAGGATATGTGATTCGGCTAAAATTAAAAAAAATAGCTCATGCTATTTCAACCGTGGAATTGATACGGTGAAAAGTACAGCATTATCCAATCACAAACCAGGAATATTAAGCAACTACATTACAATCATGGTTCTGTTTCACATGACTTCTTCATTTTTCAGGGATCTATTTGAGCATCTGTAGGTCACAATTGGTGAAATTATTAAAAAGATGTTGTTATGTATTCTATGTATGCGGATAGATAGGAAACATATTGTCGCCTCGTGTTGTGTTAGAACGCGATTTATGGATATAAAAAATATAATAAATTCAATAACATTAAAGTTTGACGACAATATATAATAACAAACATATTATCGACATGTTTTGGACAAGTTTCCAAGTGTGATCTATTGAATTTTCTAAATCTCTTATTAAACTAATGCGTTAAAATTATGTCGCTAAAATATAAGATCGTACACATTATTACAGCTCATTGTCGTATCAGAGGTACCGGTACATATAGAAGCTTTATAGGGATGTTGCACAAATTGAGATTACCATACATTACTCGACATAACCTACATTACTTCACGTAACTTTGGATCATATATCTATAGGTAATTATAATTGATCATGTCAAAAAAATCTAAAGGACATTCAAGTTTTTGTTTATACCATATTTTCAGTGAGCATCAAGCAAACTTGTAAATTATCTATCGTGACGATAGTCGAGTCAATCTACGGAAAACTTCAACATAATTGCAACATAAGTTTTTATTTAAATTTAATGGTAGTTAATGGTTGCAAAACAACATACTAAAAGTCTACCAGAATCTATCTGGTGAGACCATGACAAATACGTCGTATTACTTTAAAAGGGGAACAGGACAAAAGCCTCCCGAACATAAACCCCAGGACAAAAGGCGCCCCATAATGAAATAATCATACAATCTTATTGACAGTTTTATATTGATATTAAATATATCTTAAAGATCAAAGATAACCCTATTGAAAATGGTGGGGTGGAGGAAATAATACAAAATATAAAATACTTTAAAAAAAATATTTTCCCACATTTTGTTTTGTGTAAATAGAATAAAAATGCTTAATAGTTTAAATTAAAAATTAATCAGGTAAAGTTAATCAAAAATTGTTCCTATTGATAAACAATTGACACTTACCTTCATAACCTTTGAAGTTATTAAAAGTAATGAGTGAGTTATTTTCTCAACCTGTTTGATATATCTACTATAATGAATATTTTTAAGATAAAACAACTTTATTTTTGTTTTTACTCTCTTTGAATAGGGTTATCATTATTCTTAAGAAAAAACTTCAATTGTTTATGATATCTTCAAAAATAACTTATTATAAAAAATGACATTCAAAAATAATGCTAAGCCATCACAAGTCAACAAGTCCAAAATATGTGCGAAGATACAGATATAGAACAGAAAAAAAGATATGGCACAAACACATTAACTTATACTTTTCATTATTGGGGGGGGGGGCTTTTTGTCAGGGGGCTCTTCTCCTAGGGGGCCTTTTGTTTGTCCAGAAGGCTTTTGTCCGGGGGGGTTTTTGTCCCGGGAGGGGGGGGCTTTTGTCCCTTTTAAAAGATATGCATTCTATCATAATTTGTTTCCAGTTCCGGACTGTTTTCAGTTGGTGGTACCTATTTTTTAGTAATTAAATCCTCCAAACGTTTGCATGGCAAATCTTTGAATCTTGCAGAATGTGTGCGCAGATTGGGATCTGTGTCTAATATTATGGATTCGTTCAAAAATTTTCATTCTTCATCTCATATGTCTTTACATTCTGTGTTTCGTGTTGTGATGTCCGCTACGACTTCTGCTTAAAACGATGTTCGGCTTGTGTCACCCCTAATTGTTTGTAAGGTGGCTAATTCTTTTTTTATATCATTTGTGCTTGCTTGTGCATAGCGGTGTCTTGACTATAAGGGTAGCACGACGTTTTGCTAAAGGTAGGAACTGCTTACCTTTGTCAAGCACCTGAGATCATCCCCGGTTTTTTGTTGGTCCGTGCTGATCATATTTTTAGTTTTCTGTGTTATGTTTTTTGTTTTTTTTGTTTGTTTTCATCCGGTGTCTTGTGTGTCGAATGTTGCCAGTGTCTCTGGATTGTCTATTCTTGATTGTCGCTTCGGTTTTCTCTAACGATTATTCAACAACATGTTAAAGTACTAATATTATTTCCCCATTCATTTCGAATAAGTGCACATGATTTAGAAATAGAAACACTGTTAACAAACTGACCCGGCAAATAATGTTTGGACTCGTGCATATCTAATTCCGGAACGGAACCGGACTGTACGAATGCAGGAAGAAGGTAAGAATTCTGTTTATTTATTTGTTTTTTGCATGAACTTGGGGGAAATAAATGCTTTATTAACCGTGTCCTGCTGTCAAATGAAACATTTTGGCTATGTCATCGTATATTAATTGAGAAATAAGCGATAATGTGCCGCAAAATGACGATCAGCTTGACCCCAACCCCGAATTTCGCTCAGTTTCTCTTTGCATTGCTCGCATTGAATGGAACGAAATGTATTGAAGGAACGATTGATGAATAAAGATGACAAGAATCGTCACTTTGTGCTTTTAATTATTGATATAAATAAGCACTGGGCGAAAGAAATGGGTCATGTCAAAATGGCAGGATCTGGTTTCGTGAATGATGTTATAGCATGATGACCCGGTTTTGTTCCAAAAAATATTACGAACAGACATGTAGTTCTCAACTGTGTCAAAATTGTTATAATGAGTGGAGAATAAAAATTCCTATTGCTCATTCTTGGACGCTGAATAATTTGTTCATAACTTATTCAAGGGACCAAACGGGTATTGACGTTGTATCTAGTGCATTCGTCGTTGGTATAAGAAAATGTAATTTTAATGGACATGTTTTGCAGTAACGGTCTCCTGGTAACCAGCATTTACGATTTTGGTATTTATCTGATATTCATATATCGTTATCGTTATTTTTAGGAATGGAATTTTCCACTGGCCAATAAAGCGTATTAATCTTATTTCTAGATTTCCATATATAGCTCTGCCTTCTATTGTTATTTTTAGGAATGATTTTATCCTATCATAGGTCATCAAATAAATGCAACATCGTGCACTATTTGATAGACTGAACTTTAAAATTATTTTGTTCATAGACTATCAGGTGAATGAATAATTCTTGTTTGATAAATAACAAAGTTTGTGTATATTGCGTGTATTTGATATCCACGAACCCACAACGACATGGTTTGACATAGGAAAATTAACAGACTAAAAACTTTGTTTTGTTCAAGCTGAACATCAATGATAATTCTATGGACCTTGCAAGCAAAACGATATTTGCATTTTAATTAAACTTGCACATAAAATTCGTTGGATAATCCTTTACAAAGTGCAGGTTTGATTGACGTGTCGAATAGTTTTCACGGTGTACTCCAGCTACCCCATAAATCAATCTTGCTTGTATATAGAATCATAGCTGAAAGAAATATTCAATACAAAAACCAACCTCAGTAGACAATAGGTAAATGTCATCATTTCGTTTCAGTTCCAATATCATCAGTTACACTTTTAGCGACGCCAACAGATACAAATCCAGTAGAAGTTGTTTCAAATAGAAATCAGACATTTTCTTGTACAACGAACGCTGCACGTCCAGCAAGTAGGATAGAGTGGTATTTATCTACCATAAATATAACTACTTCAGCTTCACCACAACCTGATGTTTGTAGCACCGACTGTAGGGATGACAAAGTTGTATCATCTAGTGTACTAACGTATACAGGGAATATAAATGATGACGGCAAGATATTATACTGTACAGCTGTTAACATAGAGGGGCAGGGCGTGGTTATATCTTCTGAGAAGAAAATAGTCATATGGTGTAAGTATTATTACGTATATAATTGACTACATTGATGTGGATGAAAGTATGAATCCCTTTTATTTCCATCAATATATGTACTTATAGTTATTTCTCTTTTTTAATACCATTTTTAAATTTATTTAATTGAGACACTAGTTTTGTTTAACAGTTATTTAACAGTTTTCACCGCTCCACTCCCCCAATGCATTTTGTACTGTCCCTTATCTTTCATAGAGATTAGATGAATAGTAAAAATTGTGAGACAACAATCTGCAAAGATTGGAGTTTATTTTTTTATTGTTGATATATTTATTTTACCTTTGTGTATTTCAATATAGGAATACACTACACACTGAATTTTGCATTTAAGTCTAAAACAATAGATTTAGAAACATTCTTTGTCAAGGAAAGTATAACACTGTGTATTTTATTTTACAACTGCTTCATAAAACTTAAATTATAATGTTAAATCGTGAAAACGGAAACACAGCATGATTTACCAATGCTTCTATTTCTTAATTTACTATTTTCTATTGCCAATCTGCTGCGGAATACATATAACCCATAACGATTGCAATAAAATAGTTTGTAGTTGCTGTATTGTTTCTCATTTCTCGTTTTATATTCTACGAACGTTTTTTGTTGTATATTATAAATCGTTACATTTTTGACCCAAGCAATTATTAAGGTATGTTTTAGATGGGACCGTCAAGGTTGTTGAGTTCGATTCCTGCTCATGGCGATAAAGTGATAAAGTTTGTCAGTGGATTGCGAAAAGCCGGTGTTTGTTCCAGGTAATCCTGTTTCCTCCACCAATTAAAGTGACCGCTACAATATATCTGAAATATTGTTGAAAAGGGCGTTAAGGAGGTTGGATGGTATTGTTCCTGCACATCTTTTTCGCGCATGGCTGTCGCGAGTATTTCATCATAAAACTACGCTTTTAAGTGCAAAATGTAATGGAAAAGTAAGAGTAACTGCTAGAAAACAATTTATTCAAAAACTCTGTGAACACTTTAATAAAAATCAGTAAATTATTGTCAGAGTTATCTCCCGTTAATACTTGCTATGCCACTTGATTGTCTTCAAATCAAAATATTGACAAAACAACCTCGGTGACCCTATTTTTACAAAGCATGTTTCGTTCTAGATAAAACTGAGCACATCATATGCAAACATGGGAAACTTGGTATTACTTGTAATATAGTTAAGAGCGAAAGAGTGTTGTATGGAGGAATAAAATACCTTTTTTTATTTTTTTATTATTTATTTTTTTAGAGCTTTCCGATCTCAGGTATTGTAGAATTACTTCAGAGTATTCCTATTAGCATTGACTTTTGATAGTATGCAAGATATTTGCAGAAGACTTGTTAATGCTTCATTTGCATAGATCCAAAGTTGGTAGCTCATATAGTCACCCCCTCCACACAATGATGGGTGACTAGCAAGCAAGTTAGTTCGGTGACTTATGCTAAAACAATTCAGCCCAGAACATATGTGTCTATCATCATGCAAACAATTGATATTTCTTTTTTGAAATTCGATCCAACCTCCTTAAATACCATAACCCTAACCTCAACCCTCTAATACTACTATTTACTGCTCCATAATTTATTGAAATCATATTACAGATTTTGTTGCACCCAAATATGTGTAATGTCGTTCACCCTCCAATATTATTATTGTTTGGCACCAGCATAACATTTTCTACTTCTAGTTGAACATTCTAGATGGTCTCTGAAAATGACCACATGTGTGTAAATCGACTGAAATCCGAATAACTCAGATAATGTAGTATTTAACCAATGACAATCTAATATTTATTTCGTACGTACAATTACAATGGTAACGCGTCATCACATGACCTTAGTTCTGAAAGTAAATTATACAACTACATGTACAAAAATTCCTTTACCATCAATATAGCAATTGTCCAAGAGTAGTTAACGAGACGTGAAAAAGAAGACTGCAGTAAGCGTGCCGAAATTGGAGCACACAATGTATACGAAGCTGGTGATTAAATCACCCGTGAGACTATCAATTAATAAACTCGAATATGCATTGATATTATCGAAATATTGCTTTGTCAAGATAGATGCCGTTATGCGCAACAATGTCACCTTCTTAAGTTCCGGTCGTCTCGTAGCGCTGTTGTTCACCATTCGAATGCTCTCCAAAGCACTAGTTCATGTTTTTGATAGTATTAACAACTGAATTATAATGATTTCCTCTGGTAAACCCCAGAAATCATTTGGCAAACATCTATTCATCAATTTAATTTTTGCATGACAACACTCTGTAGTAACCTCTCTATTTTGTTTTCTCCATTCAAGTCCTACATATTTTTTCAGATGGTCCGAACCTGGTCATCATCACTGCAACAGATTTGAAGGTCAAATACATTTTTGTCAGTAGTACATATTTGTCAGTAGTACATATTTGTAATCTGTAATATCTACGTTTTGTTTCTGTTTCAGATGGTCCTAATTATGTCATTATCACACAATGCAATACTCTTTAATAACCTCTGTATTTGGACATTTCCATTCAAGTCCTACATATTTTTCAGATGGTCCTAATCAGGTCATCATCACACCATTAACTCAGTCTTACACATTAAATGAGACAGAAACTATGAATCAAATCCGGTGTACTGCTGACTGCATACCTGTTTGTACAATGACATGGAGTGGACCTAATCTTCCTGCTAATACCACATCTGTACTTAGCATACAGAACATAAACAGGACTCAGGCAGGGAACTATCAATGTACAGCTAGTAATGACGTCAGTAATAAGACATCTATTGTAGTAAATGTTGATGTTAAATGTAAGTATTAGGTACGTGAGAGAGTGATTATAGCGTAACACAATTTTTCAGCTATATCATGGCGAGAGGAAGTTACATTCGATGAGATGGTGATGATGTCAGCTTTGTGCAAAACCAAACACTCAGTTTGATATGTTATAGTGCTAGCTCACAGAAACAACAGTCGCGGGTATATATTATATGTCGCTCCAATCGGAACATTCGCAGCCAACCAATCTTTGCTCTTACTCCTTAATGCTGCACGCTTAGCGGATGAGCAACATATACCAAATTTATAGTCTTTGTCTTGACCTGCCCGGGACCTGAGCCACAGAACTATCGAGAAGAGAAAGCTAACCTCTACATCACCTATGAGGCTCCAAACGACACGTACTAGTATCTAACATTATGCAATTACTGCCTTCATATGAGGTGAACATAGGAAGATGTCAACCCTACACGGGTTGTTTTCATGACGGAAAACAACCTCTCGATGGTTGACAACTTGATGTTAATCTCATATGAAGGCAATACATGTTTTATTATCCCGAAACTACTTTAAAATGTTTAAAACTTGAATGTGTTGTTTTGGAGTAGACAGTACAATAATTTCTGGTATGAAAATTACAATTACGGAATCGGGCTGAAAAAAAAAGATTTTCAGCATACTTTTGGTTATAATATCTTAAATATTTAGATACCTACGGCAACAAACCTGCTTTTTGTTTCCTTTTTAGATGGTCCGAAGGAGGTCATCATCATACCATCAAATCAGTCATACACATTAAAGGAGACAGAAAATCTGATTCAAATACAGTGTACTGCTGACTGTATACCTGTTTGTAAAATGACATGGAGCGGACCTAATCTGTCTGATGGTACCACATCTGTACTTAACATACAGAACATCAACAGGAATCAGACTGGAAACTATCAGTGTACAGCTAGTAATTACTTTGGTTCTATGATGTCTGTAATAGTAACCATCATTGTTAACTGTAAGTATTACGGTAGACCAGTATACCATAAAAAAGTTATATGATGTCTGTTATAGTGGCAATCATTGTTAACTGTGAGTAGTACGGTAGGCCAGTATACCATACATGAATTCTATGATATCTGTTATAGTAACCATCATTGTCAACTGTGAACATTACGGTAGGCCAGTATACCATAAATTACGTTATATGATATCTGTTATAGTAACCATCATTGTCAACTGTGAGTATTATGGTAGACCAGTATACCATAAATAAGTTCTATGATATCTGTAATAGTAATCATCATTGTCAACTGTAGGTATTACGGTGAGTCAGTATACCATAAATAAGTTCTATGATGTCTGTTATAGTAACCATTTTGTCAACTGTAAGTATTACGGTAGACCAGTATGTCGACAATAAGTTCTATGATGTCTGTTATAGTAACCATCGTTGTCAACTTTATTTATTATGGTAGACCAGTACACCATGAATAAGTTATATGATGTCTGTTACAGTAACCATTTTGTCAACTGTAAGTATTACGGTAGACCAGTATGTCGAAAATAAGTTCTATGATGTCTGTTATAGTAACCATCGTTGTCAACTGTAAGCATTACGGTAGACCAGTACATCATAAATAAGTGTTATGATGTGCGTTATAGTAACGATCTTTGCGAACTGTAAGTATTACGGGAGACCAGTATATCATAAATAAGTTATGTGATGTATGTTATAGTAACGACCATTGTCAATTGTAGGTATTACAGTAGAAAAAGTATATCATAAATAAGTTATATGATGTGTGTTATAGTAACCACCATTGTCAACTGTAAGTATTACGGTAGACCAGTATAACATAAATAAGTTATATGATGTATGATATAGTAACGATCATTGTCCACTCTAAGTATTACGGTAGACCAGTATACCATAAATGAGTTCTATGATGTCTGTTAAAGTAACCATTGTTGTCAACTGTAAGTTTTACGGTAAGCCAGTATAACATAAATAAAGTTATATGATATCTGTTTTAGTAACAGTATAACATAAATAAGTTGTATGATGTCTGTTATTGTAACCATAATTGTGGACTGTAAGTATTACGGTAGGCCAGTATAACATAAATAAGTTATATGATATCTGTAATAGTAACAGTGCAACATAAATAAGATATATGATATCTGTAATAGTAACAGTATAACATAAATAAGTTATATGATGTTTGTTATAGTAACCATAATTGTGAACTGTAAGTATTACGGTAGGCCAGTATAACATAAATAAGTTATATGATATATGTAATAGTAACAGTACCACATAAATAAGTTATATGATATCTGTAATAGTAACAGTGCAACGTAAATAAGTTATATGAAATCTGTAATAGTAACAGTACAACATAAATAAATTATATGATATCTGTAATAGTAACAAATACAACATAAATAAGTTATATGATATCTGTAATAGTAACAGTACAACATAAATAAGCTATATGATATCTGTAATAGTAACAGTACAACATAAATAAGCTATATGATATCTGTAATAGTAACAGTACAACATAAATAAATTATATGATGTCTGTTATAGTAGCCATCATTGTCTAAGACTAAGACTAAGAATCTTTATTCTCAAATAACCCATACATTACAATGGTATAGAGAAGTTACATATAAAAATACAACACAACACATACATGACAAATAAATAACAGATACACAAATACTTATACATACAATATTTACATTACAACAGGAGGAGTTAAGTATAGGCCAAGAGAATATCTGATCTGTTGATTTTTCTTATAAATCTACATAACTTTTCTAGTTTTATTTTTTCAGAAGTACACATTATTTGTTTAAATTTTAATATATTTGGCCTTTGAGTAAGATATCTACTTATTAGTTGGGTTCGATTCTCAGTAAAAAATTGACATTCCATAATATAGTGGAATTCGTAACCAATAGATCTGCTATTACATTTTAAACACTGTATATTTTCTCTGTGGATATCATTCCACCGTCCAGTTTCTATCGGTAATTTGCGGTTTGTGGTTCGAAATTTACATAGCCTATATATATTTTTGTCTTCCAGAATATTGAAATAATTTTCGAATTCAAAGTTGTCTTTAAATAATCTATAATTGATAGCTTTTGGTGAATTTTGTATCAGAGAATGCCACTCCTGTGTAAACTGCTCATGGAGACGGTTCCTAATTAAAGCTAAAAGCAGGTCGGAATTTTGAAAAAATTGTTGAGACCAAATGTAGGAATAGCCTGTATCATCAAAAATGTGTTCAACATGTTTAATCCACGAAAAATCCAGATTTTCATCAATAAAAAGGTAATACAAAATTGTATAGGGTAAATATGAGAGTTTTGTTTCTTTACCGGTTAACAGTCTTGCCCAATATGATATCATTCTTAATTTTACATCAATTTCAATAGGAAACAATCCAAGTTCACCATATATCATATAACTAGGTGTCGATGTTTTTAATTTCAATAACAGCTTGCAAAATCTAAGTTGTACTTTTTCAAGACATTGAATATTTTTACTAAAACCCCATATTTCTGAACCATATAGTAATATTGGTTTTACCATTTTGTTAAAAAGTTCAAGTTGGCATTCAATTGATAAGTTATGTGTTCTACCTCTTTTCAAAACTTCAAACATTGCTTTTGTAGCTTTTTCGGCTTGCTTTTTTAATAGCTTTGTTAAAGTTTCCTGTCCTGTTAAACAATATTCCAAGTGTAAGTATTACGGTAGACCAGTACACCATAAATAAGTTATATGGTGTCTGTTGTAGTAGCGATCATTGTCAATTGTGGGTATTATGGTAGACAAGTATATAATAAATAAGTTGTATGATGTATGTTATAGTAACGATCATTGTCAACTGTAAGTATTACGTAGACCAGTATACCATAAATGGGTTATATGATGTATGTTGTATTAACCACCGTTGTCAGCTGTAAGTATTACGGTAGACCAGTATACCATAAATTGGTTCTATGATGTCTGTTGTATTAACCACCGTTGTCAATTGTAAGTATTACGGTAAACCAGTTTAACATAAATAAGTTATATGATGTCTGTTATAGTACCGATCATTGTCCACTCTGAGTATTACGGTAGACCAGTATACCATAAATTGGTTCTATGATGTCTGTTGTATGAACCACCGTTGTCAATTGTAAGTATTACGGTAAACCAGTATACCATAAATAAGTTATATCATGTCTGTTATAGTAACCATCGTTGTTCACTATACGTATTACAGTAGAACATATCATACATAAAATCTATGATGTCTGTTACAGTAACGATCATTGTCAACTGTAAGTATTACGGTAGACCAGTATACCATAAATGGGTGATATGATGTCTATTGTAATAAGCACCGTTTTCAGCTGTAAGTATTACGGTAGACCAGTATAACATAAATGGGTTATATGATGTCTATTGTATTAAGCACCGTTTTCAGCTGTAAATATTACGGTAGACAAGTATACTGTAAATAGGTTGTATGATTTATGTTGTATTAACCACGTTGTCAACTGTAAGTATTACGGTAGTAATTGAACGAAAAGGGATATATAGTAATATTTCGGAAATAAATAAAAACAAGCAATAGATTTTATATGTATTGCCATTAATATAAATATATCTATATACACAAATATATAACATCATCATATAAATAATGAAAAACACATTAAATAATAAATATTACATCAATATATATCAACATTTTGGCCACAAAGTCCGCCAAGCCGAAAGGCCGCCAACAATTGATGAAATAATAATCGTGTATGTGAATACTAAATGGTTATTGGAAAAAATTCCTTCTCTAATCCACAAATTTATTTCTCTCTTCAAAACCCATAAGTGTAATGAAGGGGAAAAAATATACTCTAAGTATATGTAGACCTAGAATAGACTCTGACAAGGGAACAGCATCGTGTTCTGGGTGTCAACTCCATGAAAAGAGAAAGAATAAATTCCAATAAGTAAAAGCAACACATACATGATACAAATGTATACATTTATAACTGAAACAATTAATATATGAAATGAATATCTAATTTACAATGACATGTTTGATAATGTTTATAAACTTTTTCCTTAATAGTGAAGTCCCAGCAAAATTTAAATGTAACCCATCTCTTGGAGCATATAAAGAAGAATCGGGACGATTATTTAATAAAAAAACTACGATATAAATTTGCATACCGTATCTTTTTTCTAATGCATATTTTTTTTAATTCCAAATTTACTTTGTTAATTTTATTTACAGTTTTGTCATGATCACATAAACGAGGTAGTATTGAAATACAGACAATATGATTATTTGTTTTATATTTAAGTTTGTGTATGAAATCCCCATAATAAGAAATGATTGTATCCACATTTTGAGCTGATGAAATATTATTAGTTCCTACATGAATAATAACTATATCAATATTACTTACATTTATCTTTCCTCTAGAGAGTAATTCTGTAATTCTTCCTATTGTAGCCCCAGAAATGCTTGTGTTGTGCACCCTCTTATCCCATCAACATATTTTGGTATAATTGATGCAGAAATTATTGTCGTTCTCTTTTCATGGTAAATGCCTGTAATATCCAACAAACAATAAATTAAAGAGAATCTAAAATAAGATGTCTCATCTTTTCAGCGACAGCAATTTTATCATCCAATTTGAACCTAAGATATTTTTTATAAGCATCACTACTCCAATCTCCGTAAAGTTGGATTAATTCACTAGGAACTTCGGCTGAGAAAGCCCAAGATGCACCCCCCTCTTCGAAAACTGTGAGAGTAATACTCATCTGGGTCTTTTCCTATTCTCTTAATTAAAGATTTTAATATTTTTGAAATTGAAAATATTAAACTGGTAATACCTTATGATGCTTAAATAAACAAAAAGCTGGAGAATTCTTGGAAGTTGGAACTAAAGAAATCATATTATGATACGCTTTACCTGGACATAGAGGGGAATCAGGAATACTAATTAGCGGTACAACTAAATTTCGTTCTCCAAATTGTATTCTTTTTGACCATGATATGTTGATTAGAAAAATATTTGTCTCACTGTTAATCTCAATGTTACTTCTACATAACTATTTATTTGGATTGAATGTTTTTACAGAATTAGGAACTAAATTACTTTTTCTGCTCATTAAGAAAAATGCGTATAAAAATAAACACCAAAAAGTAGCGTCGCAAGCTTCTGTCACATCAAGTTTATTATAAAATTCTAATAATATGTCGGGAGTAATCGGTGACGCTTGTTTTGGACAATGTGGATTTAATCTAGATAACCCTTTTAATATCAAATTTAATTGAAATGTATCCTTCTGTGGAAATTCATTTTCAGTATATAAATGTAAAACTTTGACTCCACTAATATAATTCTTAATGGACTGAACAGATACAAAACTTTTACTCAGAAATTGTGCATATAATGTTAAAACCTTTACAGAAGATGGAAGAGACTGAAATCCAAAATAAAAACAAAACATAAAATAAGTCTCCCATTGAATCTTCAAATTTTGATTTGTGCCTTCTGCAAATGCATGTCTTACAGATATCTTTGATTGTAGATGAAGTAATTTTAATTCTGTAATAAAAAAACAATTTAATAAAAAATTAGATAAAAAAATTAATTACCATTTATGAATGAAATTAAAGTGATCATCAGTAATATCAATTTCATGACAAACACGATCCCTTATACTATTTTTGAATAAAGTCCTGTATTTTTCATCTATTTCCCATCTAGCAAATAATCCGGTAAATGATTATGTTCTCCACTAATGTGTTTAGCCTTGACTTCAAACTGTAAATTTGCTACGTAATAGCAAATCTCCCTTAAACAATTTTGCATAAATGCATCTCTTGTGTGTCCCGAATTTAAAACTTGAACCGAAGCCTCATTATCACAAAAAAAAACAGAATTCTCTTACCAGTCATATATTTACCCCATGTTCTAAGGGAGACAACTATTGTAAGTAATTCTAAACAGTTGATATGCAAATTTTGCTCTGTAATAAGCATGAAAAAATTGATCTTCAAACATTCCACCCAATCCTTCTAAATACGCATCACATGAAAAAACTGTATCTGGATAAGACCATTCTTCAACAGCCATCATAGAAACACCATTAAACACTGGTAAAAATTCATACCACCACGTCAAATCCTTTTTAATTTCTATTGGAATATACCTGTAAATGTTTTGTTCATTACCAACTGTATCTGAAGGAAATGCTGAAAGTAACCAATTTAGAAGACGACTAACAAACATTCGACCAGGCCTAACACAACCAGCTATAAAATGCAACTTTCCTAAAAGAGATTGAAGTTCTTTTAAAGATGATTTTTCCTTTTTTAACCAAGATTCTACCAGCAGCGAAATTTCTACCACCCTGTCTGGTGTGACTTCTAGTGTCATTTTTTCTGAGTCAAATGTTACTCCTAAAAAAGTCATTTTCGTTGTTGGAGTAACTGCTTTATCTACCGACTCTTCTAAACCACAAGACATCAATAATTCTCCTAAAGTCTCATACGCTTTACAGCCTTTTTCTTTTGTCTCAGCTCCCCCAAAATCATCTAAATAATTTACCATCATATACCCCAATTTAAAATACATGAATGTTACTGATGTTGTAATGCGTTGACAAATTTGTGCACTGGATCTCAGACCCATAGGCAGAACTCGATCTGCAAATAAATAACCATTCCAATTAAAACCCACTAAGTGCAAATCTCCTGGACAAATCGGAAATTGTCTGTATGCCCTTTTCAAATCTTTTTTAAATATGAGACTGCCTCTCCCTTTATTTTTTAAAATACCAACCAAATCGTCTATATTTAGATATGTCACTTCAATTTTGTCACCCAAATAAATATCTTTTGATATATTATCATTTACTGAACACCCGGGAGGAAAACTTAAATCCAAAATTACCCTTCTTTCTGATGAGTCTTTCTTTGTAACTGAATTCAAAGGAGAAATTTTGAACTGACAATCAAAATGATTTGATTCAAATGGACCAATAATAGAACCATATGAAGCTTCTTTTCTCAAATATTTATATATATCTGAAGAAAACTCACTAGCCCCTTTGTGATTTTTAATGTCTATCTCACTTACATTTAAACAACCTTGAACACCTATTGATGCACCAAATTCAAGGTATTCACAAATAACCTGATCTTTATAATCTAATAAGTTTTCTCTAAAAAATTCAACATTTATTCTAGTTTTCACTGGCATCTTACAACCTTGATAATTTGGCAATCCCGAATTTACTACTTTATTGTGTGTATAAATAATGTGTGCCAATTCCTTTTCATTTAATTTAGATTGTGACAATTTTTTTAATTCTACAATTTCATAATTACTTAAATCTTCTTTTACATTGGTATCAATAAGTTCTTTATTTAATCTTAAATCATCACAAAGCACCTGTTTATTCTTTTTACAAAACCCTTTACATTTCACTTTAAACTCTGTAATATCTGAAACACTGTCTTTGTTTTTAATATATGATGGTAAAAATATATCGGCTAAAGGATTAAGCTTACTATCTATCAATTTTGAACTGTTGCCAAAGTATGTTTGCTCACTACATGTACTTTTTACCTTTATATAACCTAGTCATGCTCTTTGAAGAGGGCACATCTCAGAACATTCTGGATGATACATTTGTTTACCTTCCTTCCTATGACATGTAGCACAAATGTGTTGTAAATATCGATCAATTCCCTTTATTTTTCCATAATGAGAAACACGTTTTCATCTTTTTTTGCAATTTTCTTTTGCTCACTTTGTTTACCCCTCTGTTCAATTTTCACATATTTTATGAGCAAAGGTGTTTCTACTTCACTAAAGTCATGTGTCCAATCGGCCAAGCCGTTTTCGATTTGTCTTGTTATGTGTGCATATAAATTTTTAATGCCTTTCCATTCATACAATTCATAAAAATATGAAATTTTCTTTAATAATTTAATTCTGCCTTTCTTTTCTTTGTCACTGATTTTTTTACCAGTTATAATTTCTAGTTCTCCAGCGACAAACAAGTTAAACTCTAAATCTTCAAAACTCATGTTTGACCCTGCATACTCATTTTTTATATTGTTTTCCTTTATAAATTCACGCAATCATTGCGTATAAATTAGCCAAGAATGAAATAGAAATAAAATGTTTGAGATTAAATATCTATATAGACAAAGGATATTATTTACCCAATGACAGACTTGTTATTTAGAAAGTGAGTACAAACTCACTGAGTTAATTTTACACCTGATTAAATATATTTATACTCTTACTAAAATTATTATTATAATTATTATTTTATTCTTACTATTATTATTTTATTATTTGATTAAATTCTCAGCATAATCAATTACATATTTTTTTATTAAAAATATCACTATGGTTCTCTTTTATCACTTATAAGCTTTGTTTGGTCCTAAATATCGTAGGGAAATACGCTGTACCTTGGTATTACATTTTATTTGCAAGCGGTAATGCATTATTAGTTTACGATGTCTACTTTCACTTTCAATTGTTTATGCAGTAGGATAATTACGGAATAAAAACGATCGGTTATTTCCGGAATTAGGTAATGTTTCTGATCCGACATATATAACATAGTGAACCAATATTTGACCGACGAAAATGCATTAGAAATTTAGTGTACAATGGGGCAATGCAAAATTGGAATACTGATTGGAGTTAGAGATTATTGTGGGTAAGAGATTATTCTAGTATATAAGCAAGTGTTTTGAAGTGTATTGCCACTAAACATGGGCAACAGTCGATAAGAACGTATGGGAAAGTAGTACGTAAACACAAATTGGATTCCTACATTGTTGGATAACAAATAAACCTGATTAGATACTGCAAAATACTGAATGTCAGCAGACACCTACGTATTTTAGGATAATTTTAAGCCCATATTTGATGCCCTAGTGGTTTTGAATAAAAAAAATTATTGCATTGGAACGAAACCACCTGAATTTGTGTTAAATCGAAAGTGAAAGTAGGATTTTTGACGGTAGAGGAGTAATACCACTAAAGAATTCTCCATAGACTTCTATGTTAAATAAAACAAAATTGAGCTTTCATACAGGATTCATCTTAAGTATAATCTAAGTGACACTCATATCTCATGGATGGGGTACCTAATTGGAAGCTTAACTCCGAAAATCTACATACATTTAATGGCATATAAGAAAAAACAGACAGTCCGAAGATGTCTAATCAGGTTTATGTTTTATCCAACAATGTAGGAATCCATTTTGTGTTTACGTACTACTTTCCCATACTTTCTTTTCGACTGTTGCCCATGCTTAGTGGCAATACACCTAAGAGCAATACAAACTGGTTTCTCTAACCTTTTCCTTGCCTTATTTATATTCCTATACCAATATCCAGTCAAAATAACTATATCAGGTATATGGCAGTCCAATATTTGAAAGAATTTATGTCCATATACAAAGGTACCTCCATGAAGCTTTTAAAGAAAAAATCTGATTTTTCAGCTGTTGAGTTCAGATTGTGAAATAAGATGACAATTGCTTTTTATCTCAATATATTACAAGTATAAAGCTGATTTTCAACACAATAAGCAACTTATGACATGTACATCTGCTTCATTTGTACATTTAACATTTAACTAATATTAAAAAAAATATTTTAAGCATACCCCCCTTTTTTTTGCCTCATAGAAATGATCTCACAATATACTAAATTATGTTAATTCATGCTATGCTCCCATTAATTATGCATTGCAAGATATTAAATAAGACCTAATACCTAGATATTAAGCAAACATTACTTCAAACTGCCCAAAATTTGTAAAATTATGATTGTTGATTTTCAGGTTTCTGTTATTTCTTGTGACATGCAACTGTAATTTTCTTCAAAATTCAATAAATGAATGTTTCTTGACAACTTTTGTTATGTTTCAAGTTAGCCGGATGCACAAATGTACATTTACAGTCAATTTATACTCTAAAAATATAAAATCCACATTGACAATTTGAAAAATTAACAGTAAATGTCCAGTGACAAATGCAATTTTCCTGGGATCACTAAAATTACCTGGTTTTAAGTACATAGTTCTGAAATGAAGCTGCTTTCTATAGCCTTATATTTTTTCATATGTACATTTTACATGTGTTCTAACTATAACTACCAAAATTCATGAGGAAAAATAAGTAGGATTATCAAATTTTCAAAAACGGTATCACCATATACCATATTTGAAGTCGACTAAATGCTGCAACATGAAATTGTTAAAATTCTTGATTTTTGCAATCTTTTTCAACATCATCTGCACTTTTACTACAAAAACACATTAAATCCACCAGTCTCAATAATTGTAAAGTCATAAATAAGTATAAAATTATATTTCAATACCCTCTGTGCATGTACATCTAGTGCATGGGGAATATTTTCCAAAATATTGCATAATATTCATATGGAAGCTGTAACATGACACCTTGATGTATTTTGTAACATTTTGGTGTGGAAAATGTCAAACTGGGTCTGTTGTGACTGTTCAAAGCCAACTTGAGCATGGTACCATCAAAATTTAATTTCTTGTTTTTTGTCTAAAAGGACTTCTATGTTAAATAAAAACAAATTGAGCTTTCATACAGGATTCATCTTAAGTATAATCTAGGTGACACTCATATCTCATGGCAAGGGTACCTACAGATCCCTCCAAGTGTATCAACGATCAAACTCTCAGGTCGGACACAGAGTTTTGTCGGACTTCACTCTTAAAATTGTCCGACAAATGTCCCACCAAATTGTCCGACAAAATCCTCCCAGGTCGGAGTGAGAGTCCCCACTCTCAGATAGTTAAACTGTAAACAGGAAACGTCCCCAAATTCTGCTAACCAATAAATTCGTGCATAAAGAAACATGCGTATCTTAGTAAAGCTGAAGTAAATGAGTGATATACAGTGGTACGAAAGTATATATATGTTAACGGCTGTCACGGGCGATATATGCAATAATATCCATGAATAAAATGTATTAACATGCAGTACCCATGTTTTAAGTGCTCTAGAAGTGAATATTAATAGGTCCCTATGTACTCGCGACAATCGATGCCAAGGCCCTTTCACTTGCTGCAGACAGTTGCCGGTTTACGATATCGGGTGCATTTGCTCTTTTACGTGTTTGCCAAAATTTATACATTTATTACTTTAAAGGCAAATTTGGATTAAAATTATTTAGTAAAATTTATGTTTTATTTTGTTCATGGCGAATGGGTCATCAATCCGTATATCCCGGTTTTTTTTTCTTGAAAATTGGCAGTCTGCGGAGTCCTCATATAGGTGAAATAATATTTTATTTGTGTATTCTACGTTTTTCTTACAGTTTACCTGTCAAAACATCACCCATCTCAGCATGTTGTCGCATCGTGCATTCATGATATACAAATGGTAGCATCCCAAATTGACGATTCCCAGTTTGCCGATTCCCAAATTGCCGAGTCCAATTAGCCGATTCCCAAATTGCCGACATGTGAAAAATAATTAAATAAATACACATTTTTTGTTTTGTAAATACGCCCCAAATTTGTTTGGGGTTAATTAATTGCCGATCATTTATTAAAATCTACCATAATCACCTAGCTTGGATATTGTGGGTATAGTACTAGTTCATTTTTAGATTATCGAAATCATCAATCAGTTCTAAATAATTTGCTATTTAACGACAATTTTAGGCATTGTTTTTCTTTCTTACTTAGTAAAACTCTAAAAAAACATTTACTTATTTGTAGTTTTTTTCCATTGTTCTTCAATTGTTTGAGTAATGAGTATTGACATCTCCTATTCAACAATCAGTATGCATTTGATTGTAGTTTTTCTAATTAAAATTGCGCGAAAAATTACTGCTTTCAATAAAATATGTACACATCATCAATATTTTTTTTTAAATAAAATATAATATGATGAAATTTTGTCATTTTTAAAAAAAAGTCGGCAATATGGGATTCGGCAAAATGGAATCGGCAATATGGGATTCGGCAATCTGGTACTAATTCATACAAATACACCTATCACAGGTGTGAAAAAAAACGTTGCTCAAGACTCTTTTTACTAAGACTTATAAACATAGATAACTATTCTGCGTTTTCGATTTTCAAGCCGTCTTCCAATTTATTTGTACTTAAAAAATAAATTTATATCTTTTTTCTTATATATGTGTATAAATATCTTAATAAAATAAATACATTTACGGTGAGAAATTATTATACATCATGATATCGTTATTTAGGTAAATACTTATTAGTGTTAAGACGGGTTCTTTAATCCAAAATGTGGGCATCAATAAAAACTAAAACTGGGTGCAACTTGTATTTTAAAAACCAAAAACTACTGATACTGAGCCACCACTCTACAATGAAATTATCTTCTATACTCTTGGACACTCAAAATTAAAACTAACAGAACATTAAAAGTAAACCAGATATATGATAACACATTCGCCAGTCTTTGTCTTTCAACAATTTTCTATGTACAAGCATCTAAATTCTAATAAAAATGTCATAAAACTGTCACTATTAGAAGACCACAGATGTTAATGTCCTTCAATCTTGAAAAGTAATTTTATTGAACAATTAAACTAATTAATGTTTCTGCATCAACATAGTCATTTTAACACCTCCCTTCTCAAGAGGAAATTTAACGGTAAAGCGTGAAATTTTCGATATAAATAAAAGATTAAAAAGTGGCTCAGTAAGAATTTACAATTTTCTCATAAAAACAATTATGCATAAAGCTTAACCGGACCATGTGCGCAATGTCTATTACATGGTAAACACGTGATGTAAACAAACTCCAACACTGGTAATATATATAGAATCAGCTGATCAATTTTAATCCATGAATGAAATTAGTAAATCCACTGAACAAAATAGTATAAACCACGAATAAAATATTAAATCCACTGAATAATTAATGACAAATATATTGTGATAATAAATTCACTTTAGCATTTCTCTTTAAAAACACATATTTCCCAAAACAAGTGAATTATACTCGAGACATCCCATCTGCATATTTGTTACTAGCACCACTGCGGTAATTAATTTTGAAGTCATGAATGTTCATTACTATATTCCTATTATATCTCTTCAGCAAGTTGATATGATAGGTTACTAAGCCTCGGTGTGCTCCTACATTTAATCGATAGTTCACATCTGATAATTTCCTGACTATGCGAAACGGACCTTTCCATGTAGCAGTCATCTTTGAACTCTCAGTTGGCAAAAGTACTAATACTTCATCACCAGGCGAAAAATGGCGCTTTCTAGTGTTTCTGTCATACCAGGCTTTCACTTTCGACTGTTTGTCAGTAAGATTTTTACCTACAATGTCTCTCATTTCAGACAAGCGCTCCCTAACATTAATGACATGTTCAATAACGGACTTCTCAACATCTTCCTCTCCCGTCATTGCTAATTTCAATATCTCTGTTGGTCCTCTAACTGGACACCCATATAACAGTTCAAACGGAGAAAATCCTGTCTCCTCATGTGGCGTTTCTCTATAAGCAAACAGTGCATATGGCAGCATTTCGTCCCAATCCTTTTCATATGTAATACATAGTTTCTTGAGAACTTTCTTCAAAGTTCCATTGTAGCGTTCACATTTTCCATTAGACTGGGGTCTATACGGACTTGTCGTAATATCCTTAACACCTAACATCTCATACAACTGTTTTAATAACGTGCTTGTGAAATTGCTACCTTGATCGCTTAAAATTACTCTAGCCACACCTACTCGGCTAAATAATTGAACTAAAGATTGAGATATGCGCTCTGCTTCTATACTTGAAAGTAGGAAAGCCTCTGGGTACCTTGTACCTTCATCAATAACTGTAAAAATATACTTATTTCCCTTCTTAGTTCGATTTAATGGACCAACTATATCAATAGCTATTTTGCTAAATGGCTCTCTAATGATTGGCGTTTTCACCATCGGTACTTTAACATTATCCCTTTTTGATGTCCTCTGACATATATCACAACTACGACAGTGTCTTGTCACATCTGCAAAGACACCCGGCCAATAAAAAGACTGAAGTACCCTCTGTTTACATTTTCCTGGTCCTAAGTGACCTGACATTGGATGATCATGTGCTAACTCTAGCACAGCCTTTCTTAACGGCTTTGATAAAACAATCTGGTTCCCCCTTTTATAACCATCTTTTGACTCCCATTTTCTCTTCAAAACATTGTTCTCATAATAAAATGCAAATTTAACATCTTTTGACTCGTCCATATGCATTAAGTCTACAATTACTTAGAGTAGGGTCCTCCCTTTGGAGCCTCGACAATGTTTCAACATTAACATAAGACAAATGTTCTAACCCTATACTCTCACCTTGTTCTGGCAGCTCATTAACATCCCCAATATCAATATCCTCCTGGGTTTCTTCGTCCGGTTCCGAAAAATCAATTAGATCCACATCTTCATTTAAATCTTGGGAATGTACCTCACATTCCACCATTTCATTCTCAATCTCTTCATTTTGCTTGCTCTTGGACCTCGTTACTACATACGTTTTAGATTTTCCCAAAATATCCATACCTAACAGAGCATCAACAGCTAAGTTCGCAACTAATCCTACAGTTGCATGTCCCTTAAAGTACGGCGTATCTAAATTGACAACGGCCATCTTTGCTGTAAAGGGTTGACCCACAGCAGTATACAGAGTAATCCTCTGACCTTCAATTATATTACTTGAATCTACATATTCTTCACGGATCAAAGTCATTTCAGCACCGGTATCCTTTACAAATAGGATCTCACGCCCATTCACTTGTCCACAGACATTTATTAATCTCTCCCCATATGAAGGCTTCACAAAATATGTAGCCGCATTTGGCTTTTTATCGTTAACCCTGCGTTTTGGAGCACGACAATTCTTTGCTATATGGCCTATGCGATCACAATTATAACACTTTCTACTATCTACATTATTGTGTAATCTAACATTCTCCCTCGATGATGATACTTTCGGAGAAATGATCGGTAAAATGTAATCTTCCGCAGCATCTACAACACTATTGTTTCCCTTATTCCATCTAATCCATTGAGCTTGTGTGGGTGACAACGCTTTTAAAAAGAACTCTTCACATAAGCGGACTTTTGGATCTTCGTCTCCTACGAAACGATTAACTGACTGTTGTATCTTGGCCATTAATCCACGATAAGTTTCGTTTTCACCACGCTTAACTTCCAACAAGTCGGCAAAATATTGGTGTGGTCGTCGTCCAAATCTATCAACTAAAGCATTCCGTAGCTCCTCGTAATTCTTGTTTGCTAACTGGCTGATTTCCTTAGCCTCTCCAGTTAAAAGTGTTCTCAACTGCAAAACCTTAACCTCATTTGTCCACTTGGCTTGCTTAGCTATAGCCTCGAATTCAGATAAATATGTCAATATATCATCCTTTGACTTGTGGTCATATGGCTGCAGTTTTAACTTGACTGGAATATCTGGCTCCTTGTGGTCATTTCTATGTTCTACAACATTTATTCGTGCCAGTTCTATCTCCATTTGCTTTAGTCTAAGTTCATGTTCATATTTCATTCTATCTCGTTCCATGTCCAAACGCTTACTCTCTAACTCCATATTCAAAGTACTCTTACTGGCTGCCTTCCTTGTTGCACCCCTTGTCTTCTTTGGTGGTCCCATTACTTCAGTATCCTCATTCTCATCTTCATGAGCTTGTTCAGTGTCCGTAAACTCTATTAAATTTCGTCTAGTTACATCAACACCGTCTTCCATGCTAACTAAATCCAACTATCTATTAAGTTAACAAAAAGTCTAGATCCCTTTTGGATCCCACCGCTGCCACCAGAATTGTTAAGACGGGTTCTTTTATCCAAAATGTGGGCATCAATAAAAACTAAAACTGGGTGCAACTTGTATTTTAAAAACCAAAAACTACTGATACTGAGCCACCACTCTACAATAAAATTATCTTCTATACCCTTGGACACTCAAAATTAAAACTAACAGAACATTAAAAGTAAACCAGATATATGATAACACATTTGCCAGTCTCTGTCTTTCAACAATTTTCTATGTACAAGCATCTAAATTCTAATAAAAATGTCATAAAACTGTCACTATTAGAAGACCACAGATGTTAATGTCCTTCAATCTTGAAAAGTAATTTTATTGAACAATTAAACCAATTAATGTTTCTGCATCAAAATAGTCATTTTAACAATTAGACAGATTTTTTTTAAACCATTTTTGTCTTTTTAATTGATAACTGACCCAAGCTAACTAAATGAAATGTGACTTAATGTGTTAATTATATAAATCCTTGCCTTCTATAAATTTTAATTTCTTATCTAATTCTTATTCTTATTTAACAATATGGTCAGGTTGTTATTTTCATTGAATGGCATCTCAAAATAGATGGCTTCACAGTAGGGGCTCTTCCTGTATATTGGTTACATCCTGTATATTACAACTGACAGCTAATGCATGACAAACAATTTTAATCAGCCATCATTATCATGAAATACATTTTTTAATCTTTATTTTGATGATGGCACCTAATTTCCATCACCCAATCCAAATTAGTATAGTAGAGGAGTACCGTATTTTTCAGACGATAAATCTAGATAAAAAGGACGATTTTGTTTACAGTACAAAAAATGTATACCTATATTTTGCTGTAGGTTTATTTCTGAATAAGAAGACTCGTATCATCGATGTTCTTGGTGTTATTTTTTTTTAAATAAAGCAATAAAAGTATACTAACAGGGGGTGCAATTCTGGGGATAAAATATTCAACATCCGAAAAAAAATCAATATTCAATGATTGAAGTGTTATCGAAAATCAGTTCAATATTGTATTTTATAATAAAATATATACTATAAAAAATGTATCTTGTTGAAAAAAATCACAGGGTGGATCGATTTACAATATAAAATTATTATCACAAAATATCTAAATATAGCTATAGCTTTCCATCAAACACGAGTATGCGCACGTGATTGTAGTAAAAAATGGCGGTTGCAATACATCTCACAGTAAACAAGCTTTTTATACTAAATATACCGGAAAATAATTTATATCAATTTCGTTACTTAATCGATATTTTATTGCAATAATTTATATGAGGCTATGGGTGTTTAAACGTCACTTTTCAACAATATTTCAGTTATATATTGACCTTTGAGCTACCTTTCCTGGCGCGAATATGATGCAAGGTAGAAATACACTACGATATTTACGTAACCGGACATTCTACATACCGGAAAGAAAGTACGCTTACAAATATGCATCGATCACAAAATGTTTGACATGTTCACCTCGAGAAATGTAAAAAAACATCTTTTAATATCCACTCTCACGTCCGACCTAATAGTCGGACTTAGAGAGTGTTGACTCTCAAAATTAAATTTACTTCAATGATTGCAAATGTACCTACAAACAAATAGTAATAAAAAACAACAACATTAAATAGAATTAATTATAATTGTTCTCCTCCTGGCACCTGAAAATTTGTGTCAACAAGATGTTTCTTCCATTATTGACACCTGTAACCTGAGCTAATTAATTCATATCAAGCTGGCTGTAATACCTAGTTCAATACACATATTGCCGTCACAGATGAACAAGTATAGGGACTTGAAATATTTGTAAACGGAATATTGTGTAACTTTAGCCGGTGATTTTTGCATCCGTTATTTCACCTTTATATGGATATCACACTCCGAAAGAATTATCTCTTATTCATTCATGTACACAGCCGTACCGGCCTCACTGACTCTGTTTTAAGTGACAACAGATTTTTTTTTAAATCGTCAGTGATTTCTCCAAACAAACAAAGTCAAAACGTAAACATAAGTCGAGTTTTTACTCAAATTTAATTTGGTTTGTTAGGAAAACTTTTTTCGAGAAATCCAAGCCAGGGCTGGACTCGGCGTATATAATTTTAAAGCTTAGATTTCGGAAAAGTTACGATATTTCTAGCATTCCGATTGTAATCGTAAAATTTAAATGTACTATAAAGATCTATTAAAATTAAACAGATTAAAGAAACACAAACGGTGTAACTCGAAATGATTGTAAAATTCTTTGATTATGAGGTGCTCCTATGCATCGAACGACTGTTGTGCCCGAGCGTGACACATATTGACCTTGGAGCTACCTTTCCTGGCGCGAATATGGTGCAAGGTAAAAATACAGTTAGGGTATTTACTACCCGCACATTCTACACATCGGAAAGAAAGTACGCTTACAAAATGTATGACATATTCACCTCGAGAAATGTAAAAAAAAATCTTTTAATATCCACTCTCACGTCCGACCAAGACCAAAATGTCCGACCAAATAGTGTTGACTCTCAAATTTGTCGGACATTTGTCGGACATTTGTCGGACATTTTGGGAGAAATATGTCGGACCTGAGAGTATGATCGTTGATACACTTGGAGTGTGCTGTAATTGGAAGCTTAGCTCCGAAAATCAACATACATTTAATGGCATATAAGTAAAAACAGACAGTCCGAAGATATCTACCGTCAAAAATCCTACTTTCACTTTCGATTTAATACAAATTCAGGTGTTTTCTTTCCAATGCAATCAATTTTTTATTTAAAACCACAAGGACATCAAATACCGGCTTAAAATTATTCTAAAATATGTAGGTGTCTGCTGACATTCAGTATTTTGCAGTATCTAATCAGGTTTATTTTTTATCCAACAATGTAGGAATCCATTTTGAGTTTACGTACTACTTTCCCATACGTTCTTTTCGACTGTTGCCCATGTTTAGTGGCAATACACCTAAGAGCAATACAAACTTGTTTCTGTAACCTTTCCTTGCCTTATTTATATTCCTAAACCAATATCCAGTCAAAAAAACTCTATCAGGTATATGGCAGTCCAATATTTGAAAGAATTTATGTCCATATACAAAGGTACCTCCATGAAGCTTTAAAAGAAAAAATCTGATTTTTCAGCTGTTGAGTTCAGATTGTGAAATAAGATGACAATGGCTTTTTATCTCAATATATTACAAGTATAAAGCTGATTTTCAACACAATAAGCAACTTATCACATATATATCTGCTTCATTTGTACATATAACATCTAATTAATATGAAAAAATATATTTTAAGCATACCCCCTTTTTTTTGCCTCATAGAAATGATCTCACAATATACTAAATTATGTTAATTCATGCTATGTTCCCATTAATTATGCATTGCAAGACATTAAATAAGACCTAATACCTAGATATTAAGCAAACATTACTTCAAACTGCCCAAAATTTGTAAAATTATGATTGTTGATTTTCAGGTTTCTGTTATTTCTTGTGACCTGCAACTGTAATTTTCTTCAAAACTCAATAAATGAATGTTTCTTGACAACTTTTGTTATGTTTCAAGTTAGCCAGATGCACAAATGTACATTTACAGTCAATTTATACTCTAAAAATATAAAATCCACATTGACAATTTGAAAAATTAACAGTAAATGTCCATTGACAAATGCAATTTTCCTGGGATCACTAAAATTACCTGGTTTTAAGTACATAATTCTGAAATAAAGCTGCTTTCTATAGCCTTATATTTTTTCATATGTACATTTTACATGTGTTCTAACTATAACTACCAAAATTCATGAGGAAAAATAAGTAGGATTATCAAATTTTCAAAAACGGTATCACCATATATCATATTTGAAGTCGACTAAATGCTGCAACATGAAATTGTTAAAATTCTTGATTTTTGCAATTTTTTTCAACATCATCTGCCCTTTTACTACAAAAACACATTAAATCCACCAGTCTCAATAATTGTAAAGTCATAAATAAGTATAAAATTATATTTCAATACCCTCTGTGCATGTACATCTAGTGCATGGGGAATATTTTCCAAAATATTGCATAATATTCATATTGAAGCTGTAACATGACACCTTGATGTATTTTGTAACATTTTGGTGTGGAAAATGTCAAACTGGGTCTGTTGTGACTGTTCAAAGCCAACTTGAGCATGGTACCATCAAAATTTAATTTCTTGTTTTTTGTCTAAAAGCAATAAAAACTTGTTTCTCTAACCTTATCCTTGCCTTATTTATATTCCTATACCAATATCCAGTCAAAAAAACTATATCAGGTATATGGCAGTCCAATATTTGAAAGAATTTATGTCCATATACAAAGGTACCTCCATGAAGCTTTTAAAGAAAAAATCTGATTTTTCAGCTGTTGAGTTCAGATTGTGAAATAAGATGACAATGGCTTTTTATCTCAATATATTACAAGTATAAAGCTGATTTTCAACACAATAAGCAACTTATGACATGCATATCTGCTTCATTTGTACATTTAACATCTAATTAATATGAAAAAAAATATTTTAAGCATACCCCCCCTTTTTTTTTTGCCTCATAGAAATGATCTCACAATATACTAAATTATGTTAATTCATGCTATGTTCCCATTAATTATGCATTGCAAGACATTAAATAAGACCTAATACCTAGATATTAAGCAAACATTACTTCAAACTGCCCAAAATTTGTAAAATTATGATTGTTGATTTTCAGGTTTCTGTTATTTCTTGTGACATGCAACTGTAATTTTCTTCAAAACTCAATAAATGAATGTTTCTTGACAACTTTTGTTATGTTTCAAGTTAGCCGGATGCACAAATGTACATTTACAGTCAATTTATACTCTAAAAATATAAAATCCACATTGACAATTTGAAAAATTAACAGTAAATGTCCATTGACAAATGCAATTTTCCTGGGATCACTAAAATTACCTGGTTTTAAGTACATAATTCTGAAATAAAGCTGCTTTCTATAGCCTTATATTTTTTCATATGTACATTTTACATGTGTTCTAACTATAACTACCAAAATTCATGAGGAAAAATAAGTAGGATTATCAAATTTTCAAAAACGGTATCACCATATACCATATTTGAAGTCGACTAAATGCCGCAACATGAAATTGTTAAAATTCTTGATTTTTGCAATTTTTTTCAACATCATCTGCCCTTTTACTACAAAAACACATTAAATCCACCAGTCTCAATAATTGTAAAGTCATAAATAAGTATAAAATTATATTTCAATACCCTCTGTGCATGTACATCTAGTGCATGGGGAATATTTTCCAAAATATTGCATAATATTCATATTGAAGCTGTAACATGACACCTTGATGTATTTTGTAACATTTTGGTGTGGAAAATGTCAAACTGGGTCTGTTGTGACTGTTCAAAGCCAACTTGAGCATGGTACCATCAAAATTTAATTTCTTGTTTTTTGTCTAAGAGCATTACAAATTTGTTTCTCTAACCTTATCCTTGCCTTATTTATATTCCTATACCAATATCCAGTCAACAAAACTATATCAGGTATATGGCAGTCCAATATTTGAAAGAATTTATGTCCATATACAAATGTACCTCCATGAAGCCTTTAAAGAAAAAATCTGATTTTTCAGCTGTTGAGTATAGATTGTGAAATAAGATGACAATGGCTTTTTATCTCAATATATTACAAGTATAAAGCTGATTTTCAACACAATAAGCAACTTATGACATGCATATCCGCTTCATTTGTACATTTAACATCTAATTAATATGAAAAAAAATATTTTAAGCATACCCCCCCTTTATTTTTTGCCTCATAGAAATGATCTCACAATATACTAAATTATGTTAATTCATGCTATGTTCCCATTAATTATGCATTGCAAGACATTAAATAAGACCTAATACCTAGATATTAAGCAAACATTACCTCAAACTGCCCAAAATTTGTAAAATTATGATTGTTGATTTTCAGGTTTCTGTTATTTCTTGTGACATGCAACTGTAATTTTCTTCAAAACTCAATAAATGAATGTTTTTGACAACTTTTGTTATGTTTCAAGTTAGCCGGATGCACAAATGTACATTTACAGTCAATTTATACTCTAAAAATAGAAAATCCACATTGACAATTTGAAAAATTAACAGTAAATGTCCAGTGACAAATGTAATTTTCCTGGGATCACTAAAATTACCTGGTTTTAAGTACATAATTCTGAAATAAAGCTGCTTTCTATAGCCTTATATTTTTTCATATGTACATTTTACATGTGTTCTAACTATAACTACCAAAATTCATGAGGAAAATTAAGTAGGATTATCAAATTTTCAAAAACGGTATCACCATATACCATATTTGAAGTCGACTAAATGCTGCAACATGAAATTGTTAAAATTCTTGAATTTTGCAATCTTTTTCAACATCATCTGCCCTTTTACTACAAAAACATTAAATCCACCAGTCTCAATAATTGTAAAGTCATGAATAAGTATAAAATTATATTTCAATACCCTCTGTGCATGTACATCTAGTGCATGGGGAATATTTTCCAAAATATTGCATAATATTCATATTGAAGCTGCAACATGACACCTTGATGTATTTTGTAACATTTTGGTGTGGAAAATGTCAAACTGGGTCTGTTGTGACTGATCAAAGCCAACTTGAGCATGGTACCATCAAACATTTAATTTCTTGCTTTTTGTCTAAGAGCAATAAAAACTTGTTTCTCTAACCTTTTTCTTGGACATAAATTCTTTCAAATATTGGACTGCCATATACCTGATATAGTTTTTTTGACTGGATATTGGTATAGGAATATAAATAAGGCAAGGATAAGGTTAGAGAAACAAGTTTTTATTGCTCTTAGACAAAAAACAAGAAATTAAATGTTTGATGGTACCATGCTCAAGTTGGCTTTGAACAGCCACAACAGACCCAGTTTGACATTTTCCACACCAAAATGTTACAAAATACATCAAGGTGTCATGTTACAGCTTCAATATGAATATTATGCAATATTTTGGAAAATATTCCCCATGTACTAGATGTAAATGCACAGAGGGTATTGAAATATAATTTTATACTTATTTATGACTTTACAATTATTGAGACTGGTGGATTTAATGTGTTTTGGTAGTAAAAGGGCAGATGATGTTGAAAAAGATTGCAAAAATCAAGAATTTTAACAATTTCATGTTGCAGCATTTAGTCGACTTCAAATATGGTATATGGTGATACCGTTTTTGAAAATTTGATAATCCTACTTATTTTTCCTCATGAATATTGGTAGTTATAGTTAGAACACATGTAAAATGTACATATGAAAAAATATAAGGCTATAGAAAGCAGCTTTATTTCAAAATTATGTACTTAAAACCAGGTAATTTTAGTGATCCCAGGAACATTGCATTTGTCACTGGACATTTACTGTTAATTTTTCAAATTGTCAATGTGGATTTTCTATTTTTAGAGTATAAATTGACTGTAATTGTACATTTGTGCATCCGGCTAACTTGAAACATAACAAAAGTTGTCAAGAAACATTCATTTATTGAGTTTTGAAGAAAATTACAGTTGCAGGTCACAAGAAATAACAGAAACCTGAAAATCAACAATCATAATTTTACAAATTTTGGGCAGTTTGAAGTAATGTTTGCTTAATATCTAGGTATTAGGTCTTATTTAATGTCTTGCAATGCATAATTAATGGGAACATAGCATGAATTAACATAATTTAGTATATTGTGAGATCATTTCTATGAGGCAAAAAAAAAAGGGGGGGTATGCATAAAATATTTTTTTTCATATTAATTAGATGTTAAATGTACAAATGAAGCAGATATACATGTCATAAGTTGCTTATTGTGTTGAAAATCAGTTTATACTTGTAATATATTGAGATAAAAAGCCATTGTCATGTTATTTTACAATCTGAACTCAACAGCTGAAAAATCAGATTTTTTCTTTAAAAGCTTCATGGAGGTACCTTTGTATCTGGACATAAATTCTTTCAAATATTGGACTGCCATATACCTGATATAGTTTTTTTGACTGGATATTGTTAGAGGAATATAAATAAGGCAAGGATAAGGTTAGAGAAGCAAGTTTTTATTGCTCTTAGTTGTATTGCCACTAAACATGGGCAACAGTCGAAAAGAACGTATGGGAAAGTAGTACGTAAACACAAATTGGATTCCTACATTGTTGGATAAAAAATAAACCTGATTAGATACTGCACAATACTGAATGTCAGCAGACACCTACATATTTTAGGATAATTGTATGCCCATATTTGATGTGCTTGTGATTTTAAATAAATAAAATTATTGCATTGGAAAGGAACTACCTAAATTTGTGTTAAATCGAAAGTGAAAGTAGGATTTTTGACAGTAGACATCTTCGGACTGTCTGTTTTTTCTTATATGCCATTAAATGTATGTTGATTTTCGGAGTTAAGCTTCCAATTAGGTACCCCTTCAATGATATATGGTGTCACTTAGATTAAACTTAAGATGAATCCTGTATGAAAGCTCAATTCTTTTTTATTTAACATAGAAGTTTATGGAGAATTTTTTAGTGGTATTACTCCTTGAGAGATTGCCAGTTCTGATAACTTCAAGAGAGTAGAATTACAGAAAGGTAATTAATATATAGCTTATTCGCGATTCTAAATAAGCTATTTAAAGAGTTGTTGGCTATTTCTGGATAAGAAGTAGGCTAATATATTCTTTGTGCCAATAGATCAAGCCAAGAAGGACCTGGCAAGTGGCACCCCTGTGCTAGTGACACATTGGCCCTGAGAAAGAGCCAAGAGGCACTAGTCACAAGCCGATTACCTGAAATACCTCTGGAGTATAAGGGAACCCGGACGTCAGGTACCTTGGGCTTCTGGTATCCTGAATCTGCACAAGAGTCAGGGGACCTTCAGTCACATTACCTCAGTAAGCACAACTGACAAATTGCAAGGCCATAGGCCCCGTACCATCCGACCTCTAGTACATTAAGTTATTTGGCAATTAGCGGTAATAGTAAAGCTAAGGATATAGGGTTCTAATTGCGCATACACCAGGAGTTTAAGTACTTTAGTCAGAAACGCTACCAAACAAAACCATTATAGAAGAACGGTAAATCCGGGGAAGGAACCTCGGTACGAACTCACGGGTACACGAGGTACCGTCTGGCGTGCAGGAAGTGGGAGGCACGTTACATTATCTTTTCTTAATTAAATTACACCAACTCTATTATTTCATTTCTTATTAAATTTTTCATTTTCTTTATTTCAAAATGTTCTTCTTAAAGGGAAACTTCGCAAAAATATATTTTTTTATATGTTTTTCCTGATGTATAAATATGGATGTTTATATGTATATTAGCGTTTTATTATGTTGGATAAGGGAATGAATTCGATTTTAAAATTCGGTCAACGATAGATGGATGTCGCCATTTTAATAACTCGAATAATACTGCGCCCTCTATCGGCACTATCGCTGGATGTAGCGACCAGCGGGAGCGTAATATAATGACTGGATTATTCGGGTTACCATTTTGATAGCATCTCGATACCAATTATCACGTGATATCTAAACACCATCACGCCCCAAGACAAGTTTGACAAACCGGGGTCCTCAATCAGTGTCGATATGGCTTGTCAGGCGTAATTCTTTTTATTTTTCTTATTATTCTAAATATATGAATTTATTACACAATCACTTTTTGCAGATGTACGTTTTGTTTCTATATACAAATTACTTATGGCAAAACAAACGAATCGGAGAAAACGGTCCGTCTTTAATTAGACACATTTACAAAAGATTTTTTTCGAAAATTGAAGAACTACGAAATTATGTGAAAAAAAAGAACGGACATCGGAACAATGCCATGAATTCGTGAAAAAAATAAAAATAGGCCTGTACTACGGGGCAAAATTGTTTTAATGATATTATTTATAAGATCGCACTTTGTAATCGATCGTTCATGCACTACAATAAAGCTATACATCAGCTCTGCTTCTTAGCTAAAAGCACAGAAAGTTACAGGGTAGGAAGCCATAACATTGAGAGGATTATGTAAACATATAATTTGTAATAGTTTTCATTTGACAATTACAGACGATGAATATTATAAATACTTTTAAACTTTATTATACAAAACTTCAGGGTACATCTCTTACGTAATATAATTTGTTTATGGATATACAATATTCGTATTCGCCAACAGTAAAAAAGATTAATCTGTTTTCATCACCATTTCTGATTTGAACAAAGCGTAACATATAATATGTCTCTGCGCAAAGAAAACATGCTTTGTTTATTTTAATCACGTCTTTCGAACTGGCGGACCCTTCTGATTAATCTGAGAATAGTCATAAAAATATCGTTGTTGTTTTTATAAGGATAAATTGCATACGAATATTTTTTGTCTATTTTGCTTTTTGGGGTTTGCAAGAAGAATTTTATATCCTGCCCTATTCACCCTGCTTTACTTCATAATTTTGGTTGTTGCTATATCATTCTGATGAGGCACAAAAAAAATCAAGATAAAAATTAACAATTCAATATAACTTACGATCAATGTTAATCTTAAGATTTTTCTGTGAAAATAGCCCCAGAATCATTGCTGCATCAGGCGCGGATCCAGCAGTTTTGAAAACGGGGTCCCAGGCCCTTGTTTGCCAATTTTTACCCAATTTATACACGAATTTTACTAAATTGTCGAATACCCCCTTGATCCGCCAGTGTGCTTTAATATGCACCCATTCCTAATGTATACTTGATGAGGGTCGTGTATTTTGATCACCTATTAGAACCTTTAAAATGTGTATTGCATCTCCTATTTTAGTCACGGGTAGCGTTAACGGGTCACAAAATGTGTATTGCCTTTCTGATTATTTGGTCAGAGTCCCATCGACCGGATGCAAAATGACACTTGTATATTTTGCCTGGCGACTTCCTGTGTGGACCTAAACTCATTACGCAATATTAGGTACCCTGCTGAGTGAACCGGTGTGAATGTACCTGTCGTTTTCAGAATGAAAATAAAAATAAGTAAATCCCGCCTTTCACTTCCTATTTCAAGAATTATTTGCCTTAATTTATTGAAGAATAAAATATTTAAAATTAAAATATGGTCTCTCGCTTCTGAAAATACATGAACAATATAAGAAATATATTTCCGCATAATATTTTACGCTTCGCTCATCAACAATGACAAACAAGCAAAAAAAGGAAAAGAAATTAACATTTTTAAATCATTTGCTCCCTCCAACGTTTTTAGCACAAAATCAGAAGAACAAGAAGTAAATTTGATGTGGCCTAATCTCTGTATATTTTGACTGCTCTACATCTGTTTATACCGCTCATGATCCTGATCTCTTCCGAACTTTGTCTGAATGAATATCAGTGGATATCAAAATTATAGGTCAAATTTGCTTACGGCGTTCCGAGCTGAAAAAAATCATATATTTAGGTTTTGTGTCTTCTGGGGATCACTGAGCAAATAGGTTTTTTTTCGTTAAACACTAACTTTGTAAACTCAGTTGCCACCCGATCTCCTAACCTTTAATTTTTAGTTCTTTAATTAAAATTGAAACATCTTTTATGAACATCGATCGTTAAAATTGTGAATACATATTAATTATGATGAGACAGTTATATATAGTTAGGACAATTTGGCGCCTCTAATAATGAAAACTTATAATTTCAAGGATGGTGTATACTTTTTTATCATCTAAAACATAATTACAATTATAATTGTTCCTGTTATTTCAACATTATATTTATTCTAATGTTTTAAAAATATTTTATCTTTAATAAATAATAAACGATCTACCAACTCGTCTTGGAAAGCAAATAGTGTGTATTCAAATTCCCATTTTATTAATCCGATCAATACACAAGTTACGCGTTGTCAAAATTATCCATTATATTTTCAGCACATTAGCAGTAAAACAAAATGAACATAATTGTAAAAGGGATCCTACATATAGTGAATATAGGTGACTGTTGTAAAACACTCTTTCCGTTGTAAATATAAAGGAAATGAGACATTTTGTTCATTTAAAATAGTAACCCGAATAATCCAGTCGTTATATTACTCTCCCGCTAGTCGCTGCATTAACGACTGGATGCATTCATTGAAAAAATCCGTCAAACCGGAAATAGTAAATCGCTATGACTTATGGGTATTACGATATAAAATAACTAACCCGAATAATCCAGTCGTTATATTACGCTTTGCTATATTAACGCCTGAACGACTTTCTCGATAAAACGCGTCAATCGGAAGCTTCAAATTAGCAATGCATTCTGGGTATAAACTGCACGTGGTGACTTTTGGCACTAACAGAAGGAGGAGCTTACGAAATGTTTGTAAACGAAGGTCAAATGTTTTCATTGTACCCACGTGTTTGACCTTACTAATCTAAAAGGTGAAAAGAGAAGAAATGTAGGAAAACTAAATAATGAATTAAACATCGTTAATCAACTTGTCGATCTCCATTTCTTGTTGTTTGTAAACATTACCGGAAATTGAAAGAACCGCCTTGCGCATACTCGGCAAATAATCATCGCTGATTGGCTCTCTCTTTCAGAGAGCAGCTGACGCGTTTTTATCACAAGGAGAGTTCAAGCCTTCATCCAGCGATAGTGCCGATAGAGGGCGCAGTATTATTCGAGTTAAGCTATAACTTGAATAATACTGCGCCCTCTATCGGCACTTTCGCTGGACGAGGGCTTGAACGCTCTTAGTGGTAAAAATCCGTCAGGCTGCTGGCTGGTACAGCCGACCAATCAAATGTCACATATTAGCGCGTATGCGCATTAGTGAATCCCTTTACTTCCGTTTATAAATATTGACAAAACAAACACGAGAATGATTGTGCACGTGCCTTTGCTTATTTAGAAAACAAATACACCTTTATTCTCATAATTATGATTTAAATTGCCATAGATTCACAAATCTTTAAAGATTTTAAAAAATAAAACACTGTGTAATCATTTTTTGAAGTTTTTATGTTTTAATCTAAATTTGCTAAAATGTCGCAATACACATCTAACATGTATTTTTGTAATGTATGTGGGACAATAAAAGTGAATTTATTGTGGATAATAGGG
This sequence comes from Bathymodiolus brooksi, assembly GCA_963680875.1. Taxonomy (NCBI): domain Eukaryota; kingdom Metazoa; phylum Mollusca; class Bivalvia; order Mytilida; family Modiolidae; genus Bathymodiolus; species Bathymodiolus brooksi. The sequence goes on from OY804578.1 coordinate 31,674,124, forward strand.
TCGATACACGTAACTTGCCGTTAACATAAGATTGTATAAATATGGATATGCACAAGTTAAATTAAGGAAAATGGGATGAAATAATAAAGAAATTTTATTGAAAATAAATATGTAAACAGAAAATTGATTATTTCATGAATTAAAATGATTTTTGATACAATTTATAAAGAAATACCCATCACAATATCGTTATTTAGGTAAATACTTATTAGACTGATTTTGTTAAACCCATTTTTGTCTATAATTGATAACTGACCCAAGTTAGCCTAAATAAATGAAATGCGACTTAATGTATTAATTATATAAACCTTGCCTTCTATCAATTTTAATTTCTTATCTAATTCTTATTCTTATTATGTTACAATATGGTCAGGTTGTTATTTTCATTGAATGGCATCTCAAAATAGATGGCTTCACAGTAGGAGCTCTTCCTGTATATTGGTTACATCCTGTATATTACAACTGACACCTAATGCATGACAAACAATTTTAATCAGCCATCAGTATCATAAAATACATTTTATTTAAATCTTTATTTTAAATGAAATTAAAAAATCATTATAAGAGTGAATTCAATTCAAGCTTTTATTTACTTTCCAACTTTGAAATAAAAATCATTATGTTTTAAAATTTATATTTAAAAAATAGTAATTATTCATTTATGTTTTATTTCATGTTTGGTTGTATTTATCCGAATATGTGTATTGCATACAACATTACATCATCTGATCGCTCCATTGGACATTATTTACAAACACTTTAGCTCCTCCTATCTTATTTCGTAATACTCATAAGTCATAGCGATTTACTATTTCCGGTTTGACGGATTTTTTCAATGAATGCATCCAGGCGTTAATGCAGCGACTAGCGGGAGAGTAATATAACGACTGAATTATTCGGGTTAGAGGAGCTAAAGTGTTTGTAAATAATGTCCAATGGAGCGATCAGATGATGTAATGTTGTATGCAATACACATATCCGATAAATACAACCAAACATGAAATAAAACTTAAATGAATAATTACTATTTTTTAAATATTAAAACATAATGATTTTTATTTCAAAGTTGGGAAGTAAATAAAAGCTTGAACTAAATTCACTCTTATATAATGATTTTTTAATTTGATTTAAAATAAAGATTTAAAAAAAATGTATGTTATGATACTGATGGCTGAATAAAATTGTTTGTCATGCATTAGCTGTCAATTGTAATATACAGGATGTAAACAATATACAGGAAGAGTTCCTACTGTGAAGCCATCTATTTTGAGATGCCATTCAATGAAAATAACAACCTGACCATATTGTTACATAATAAGTATTAGAATTAGATAAGAAATTAAAATTGATAGAAGGCAAGGATTTATATAATTAACACATTAAGTCACATTTCATTTATTTAGGCTAACTTGGGTCAGTTATCAATTAAAGACAAAAATGGGTTTAAAAAAATCAGTCTAATAAATATTTACCTAAATAACGATATTGTGATGGGTATTTCTTTATAAATTATATTAAAAATCATTTTAATTCATGAAATAATCAATTTTCTGTTTACATATTTATTTTCAATAAAATTTCTTTATTATTTCATCCCATTTTCCTTAATTTAACTTGTGCATATCCATATTTATACAATCTTATGTTAACGGCAAGTTACGTGTATCGACCCTATCATCCACAATAAATTCACTTTTATTGTCTCGCATACATTACAAAAATACATGTTAGATGTGTATTGCGACATTTTAGCAAATTTAGATTAAAACATAAAAACTTCAAAAAATGATTACACGGAGTTTTATTTTTTTAAATCTTTAAAAATTTGTGAATCTATGGCAATTTAAATCATAATTATGAGAATAAAGGTGTATTTGTTTTCTAAATATGCAAAGGCACGTGCACAATCATTCTCCGTGTTTGTTTTGTCAATATTTACAAACGGAAGTAAAGGGATTCACTAATACGCATACGCGCTAATATCTGACATTTGATTGTTCGACTGTACCAGCCAGCAGCCTGACGGATTTTTACCACTAAGAGCGTTCAAGCCCTCATCCAGCGAAAGTGCCGATAGAGGGCGCAGTATTATTCAAGTTATTAAAATAGTTGTTTGTCAAAAAGGTACGTAGCTGTTCACTTCAGTATTTAATTTTCCAACGGTTATTATATTTAAATTACAGTCCTCTGAGCGCTTTAAATGAAGCGAATTTAACATCAGCGAGAAGCGAATTTAACATCAGCGACCCAGACTTTAAATTTCAATCCATCAATGCATTATCAGGTTAAAACGTCGCAGCCTGGTTGAAAAATTAGAAATTAAAATTACAAATTTGCGATTTGCTTCGTTATTTGTGGAAATATGTCGATAAAACTTTGTGAATATGTATTTTATATCACCAGGAACATATTTAGCTAACATGTAAACAATCGCGAAGTTTACACTAGTTACGATTAATCAGTATTCATAATTGGATTAGATAAACACGCTTCAGTTGATATTTTATGGCTTATTCCCGTGGTTCTGGTAAAAACTGCGCAATAGTAAACTGTCGAAATAATTATAAGAAATTTTGCCAGATGTGGGCTAACAGATCGATCTGTAGCTATTCAGATTTTAACCTTGCTTATGTGGCAGAATTTCAATACAAAACAGGGCACCGAAAAAAAAAAAAAAAAGAAAAAAAAAGGTCGGTATGGAAATCCTCAACACACATTTTTTACTAAATTTTGTACAAAAGAACTAAGCTCCCTTCGAATATTGTCTTATCTTCACAAAGCCACAAAGTCGCATATTTCTATGATGTAGGGAGCACTTATGCAACTGACCAAAAAATCAATCATTTGCACAATGATAGAGTAGCAAATATGTGGAGGAATAATGTTCCTTCCGTATGCGGTAGAGGATAACATAGAAAAAAAAATGAGTTAAATGTTGTCTTAAGTGAAAGTATAATTACTATAAACAAAGGAAACGGGAACAAAGTGAGCAGTGTAGGAATTATTGTTTTTCATGTAGAAGCCGAATACAATAATTAACAATTTACAAAGAGGTATCACATGTCTGTAGATATATCTTGAAATGGATCTCCTGTACTTGGCGATCGCAATACTGGTATACTAGTATTGTGCACGATACTGGTATAAAAAATTGTTCCAGTATTGTGTTTTTTTTTTCAACATTTTGTACAATACTGGTATACCAGTAATGTAATTAAGATATTGTACAATACTGGTATACCAGTAATGTAATTAAGATATTGTACAATACTGGTATACCAGTAATGTAATTAAGATATTGTACAATACTGGTATACCAGTAATGTAATTAAGATATTGTACAATATTGGTATACCAGTAATGTAATTAAGATATTGGATTTTTTGTAGTGTATTGGATTGCTTCATATTAGAAGGTTCATGTCATCAACTGTTGAAAAACATACTAAAAGTACAAGTTCATTGTGTATCATTTTATTGGCATTTATAACATCGTATCAGTAATACATCACAATACACAACAATCATCATGATAATTCAACAAGATAACAAAAAGTGATGATAACATTAATTGTTCTATTATGAAATGTCTTAAACTACAAATGTAGGTTCTGTTCTGCTATGTGCTCCAGAATGTTGCCGAAAGCTTGTTTACCACAGTTGCCCCAACGATCACGCCACATTCTTTCGTCTAGGTAGCTGGGTAGTAGGTGTGATGATACACCTTTCATTTCTTTAAATCTGTACTTTGCCTTTACTACATCTTGGCTGCCTAGTTGTATGGGTGTGTTGAGTAACTTAGTGGTGCAGACATCACGGAGGTACAGGTACATCTGGATCACCGTCTTCTCTCCAATCTCTACCTGCTTTACAGTTGTACTGACTTTGGTTTCATGACTCCATAAGTAGATGATATACATTTGTACAACCATTTCCCTAGTGCTTTAATGTGTGCTTTCATTGAAATAGTGCTCGATTTTCACATGTTATAACTGTACAAAATAAATATATCATACAACACTTTATGCAGTCTTTCATGTCAAAGTCAACATACAATGTTGAATGTAGCTACCCTACACACATAAAAATCCTTGTAGAATCGGGTATTGGCAATACTACTACTAGTAGTAACATTTCCACAATACCTATTACAATACTTACTACAATACTATACACAAGTAAAATATATTTTTTTTTAAATCACAATACTGGTGCAATACTGGTATAGAATACTGGAACAAATTTCTATACCAGTATTGTGCACAATACTAGTATACCAGTATTGCGATCACAAAGTACAGGAGATCCCTTGAAATAAATGTTGATTATGTAAGAAGTAAAAATGAACGACATATGTCCTGCAACAAAATTCGGCGATTTTTTTTCTTTTATTTTTTTTTGTCATTATAATTCAGTTATATATATTTTTATCATGTTTAACTCTTTGTAGGAAGGGGGTAGAGTTTAATTGTTATTTTGCAATTCAAATACATTTAAGAATCAACCCAATACATAAATTATTTTTTTGTCTTTTAGTGATGTCTTTGCTATAACTTGTTATGCAATACACAGCTAACTATCAGTTATAATGATAGTTATCTTTCTACAATATGAATTGAAAGGTTTGTTGCAAAATGACACGACTGTCTATTCCCCTAAGTGCCAAACCCGGGAAGCATCGCATCGCTGTTGACACGGTCGACCTTCAGCAGACTACAAGTCTAGAAAGCGCTACCACTTCCTTAACGTCAATATTAAATTTTAATTAATCTTCAAAAACATATAAAACTAAAGAATAAATCAATATAAAACTATGAAATCCTAGCAAAGAAATTTAAAAAAGAAGACCAATGAGGTGAAAAATGCCCGTCCGGTTCACGTATCTGAAACCTGGGAGCAAATAGTTATATTAGGTTCCTCATGAAACTTTTTTTCAGATAAAGAAAATCAGATATTCAGATGTTTTAATTTGATCAAACTTAAATTCCTTTTCATCTTCACTACAGATCCCTATAAAGAAATTGACCGACAAAAAGTTTTAATTTGTTTTACAATTTAACAAACAAAAAATAAATAAAATAAAACGGAATTGAAAAATGCACCTCAAGATGTCAGTCACATTAAAAGTTAAGTTTTTCCTTATAAGTTAGGCACACTTTTTATCATTATTACTTCACTTTAAATCGTATAGTAATAATTTCAAAAAGCACATGTTATAATTTATATATTTACTTTTTAATTTCATACAAAATATTAATTTGATTACACCTTTTTTTCTTATGCTTGAAAAGCAACAAAAAAAAGAAAAAAGAAAAAAAAGTGCATGCATTTTTTTATCAAGTAGGATTTATACTGATTTTGTATGGGGAATATAACGATAATTAAAAAAAAATACATACCAGGTAATTTATTTGTTGGCATTATATCATTATTATTATATCTCCGTTTACAAATCACTTCACAGCAGGTGCTATCATTGAATTTCAAGCCGAAATAACAGTATATTGTGACACCTGTACTGGGAAACCATACATTAGCGTATCGATAAACCCCGGGAACATAAGATTTTTACACTTTACTAATGGCGGATACACTCGGAAATCGATAATGGCCACGCCCATGTTTTTAAGAATAAAAAGGTCTATAAGTAAGTATGTAAGTAAGAGGAAAATAATTGTTTGAGCTGTATATTATCAAACAGCAGAGGAGGCACGACACCGTGGTGTCGTGTGCAAAAATTGGCAATGTTGCGCAACTGGAAGTCGGCATCAATATATCGTTATCTGATGAGAGTGATATTATCAAAGTTGCAGTGTTTTGCTAAGTCGATTACAGCGTTCATGGATGATTAATGGCGAGTTCCTCTCGGTTGATTTTTGATAGTTACCAGTATCTATATATGAATGGAATTTACATAAGAATGTTTCTGTTGAATGTCATCCGCAATTTTTTTTTCATTCATAGAATCTTCAACTGATCAACATTAAAAATAAAAATCTGTAAAATCTGGTGGAGACTTTTCCTATCCTTTTTAGTATGACATAGATAAGTCATAGTGATTCCTATATTTCGCTAAGTCTCCTTATGTCTCCTTCCATTACGCCACAATTGGTCTTGAAAAATCCCAAATTTTGCGTGATTTGTGTTGTATCAAACATATCCTGTCACAATTTGAACTCATAGAATAGCATATTTTAGCCTTTTTAATAGTGATTATGCGATTTCGCAGTAAAACACATTGCGAATCACTTGAACTTTATGATCGCAATACTTGTATACAAATAAATAATAAAAATTATATGACAACAAAGCACAAGTATAAATGTCAAAAGACACATTTTACATGTATGTGGGAAAATAAAAGTTACTTTTTTAAATTATTGTTAGCATAGGCACTCGTGGCACGGAATTACCGCCCCTTTTCTGAGTACTTATTTATTTTCAATAAAATTATTTTATTATTTCATCTCTTTTCCCTGAATTTATATTGTGGATAATAAGAGTAATTGTAGGGTCGACACATATAACTTGCTGTTAACATAAGATTAAGTTAAATTAAGGAAAATGGGATGAAATAATAGAGAAATTTTATTTTAATATAAATAAAAAAAATGTATGTAAACAGAAAGTTGATTAATTCAGAAATTAAAATGATTTTTAACACAATTTATTAATAAATGCCAATCACAATATCGTTATTTAGGTAAATACTTATAGACAGATTTAAAAAAAAAACGATTTTTGTCTTTTTAATTGATAATTGACCCAAGTTAAGCTAAATAAATGAAATGTAGCTTAATGTGTTAATTAATCTTCATTAAAAAACATACCCGTGCAGCTCAAACGGAAAACGCAAAGTCCATGTCTTATCAAGGATTATCGCAACGCGGAATTAACGAGAAGTCCGTGTGTATACGAAACAACATGGACATGAGGGACAGAACGCGATGTCTTCACGAATCCATCACGGATTGTAATTATTGAAATGTTCATTCATAATGAATACTACACGTGATTGTATCTGCAATCGTTTATTCTTTGTCATCACAATGCTTCGTAATCTTAATATGCACATTGAAATTTATTTGTGCAGTTGATCATTTGATACCACTTTTTTCAGAGATGGCATACATTTTATTTATAGGATATAGGAGCACGCATCTTGTTTTGCATATTATGTAAACCCAACATTTCGACTGGTTTACATAGGTGTTATTTTTTCTCTCACGAGTTGATAATCACCTGTATATTTTTTTTTATCTATGTACGGGTGTGTCTATTTTATTGAACTCGGTCACTAAAAGGTCAAATACACAGTTACCTGAAACTGAGGAATTGATTTAAAAACAAACCGAGAAGGATTGAAAAGAAAAAAAAATCGATGTAACTTTTTATCTAAACATGCTTTTTCGTTTACGTATTTGTATGTCGTTAATCACCTTGCAAGCCACGTGTCGTTTTATCTTTAACAAAAGTGGATACATATTTCCCTATGTAGACAGTGTGTACTACACATAGTTATCACATGAATGAGAATCTAGAAAGGTTTCCACCTGTTGGTAACTTGAATAATACTGCGCCCTCTATCGGCACTTTCGCTGGATGAGGTTAATGCAGCGACTAGCGGGAGAGTAATATAACGACTGGATTATTCGGATTAACCTGTTGGTAATATATTACTTTTGGGGATCTTTTATAACAGGTGAACTTTAGTAACATGCCGAGTTGACAGTAATTGAACATCCGATGGCTTGGGTGATATAAAGGTTAATGAAATATTTCAAAGTGTATAAAATAAACTGGTAAACAAAAATATTTTAAACATAACTTTATTCCATTACCTGATACCATACGACAAGTAATGTAAGGTAGTTGAAAATATTGTAGTTTCTCATCTGCATCTAGCCTCTTTAAAAATGAGATGAAATAAACATCGGGCACTTATTAACAGTTTTTATATAATTAAATCGATGAGAAACCAATCCAATTAAAATTAGCTCTACGCACTTGCTCTCCCCCCTTTTTTGTCGCTGCGTGTACTTGCAATTTATTTGATATTGTATGCAATCACCTTATGCTTTATTATGTTTATATGTTCCGTCGTGGGCCCTTTAATTTGGACCAATAAAATCTTGTATCTTGTATAGAATTTCTCTTCACAGTATGTGGCAGATCACCACCAAACTCGAGGTAGTTCACTGACACTTTGTCATAGATAAACACTGTGATAGAGCAATAAAAACATTAAATTATACCCCAATAATTACCCATGTCACCCTGGTTTACATAGGTTTTATTTTTCTCTCTCACGAGTTGATAATCACCTGTATTTTTATCCATGTACGGGTGTGTCTATTTTTATATAGTGCACACATTGAACACGGCCACTAAAAGGTCAAATACACAGTTACCTGAGGCTGATGGATTGATTTAAAAACAAACCGAGAAGGATTGTGAATCAATCAATGACCGTATTTACGTCCTTGGTAGAATATTGCTATAAAAAAAAACCCAGCAATCTTTGTGTCTTTGAAATATATAATAGTATAAATGTACATGATGCATTTCTAAATCTTTGAGAGTATACTACACATGCTAAGTTAGCGGTAGACGATCGCCACGTCGCATTTTGCGAATATAACGGTAGTGTGGCGAGGATAATTTGTGTAGAAGTAGCCACACTGGCGAACGAAAAACTTTTAGAGCGTGCATCTGACAACGATCTTTTATTATGTAGAAAGTCAACGTCGAATAAAACGTGTTATAGACAATGATTTGATCGATGTATAATATCCAAAATGATTTTAAAAAATGGGTCAAATTGATTATTTCCGGTAGTTTTTTCAGTTGAAATAACATTATCCGGGTTCCATTCCGGAAATAGTTTCGAATTTAGTCACCGACTGACTGATTTCCTAAATTACGCTTTATTCTGTCTGTCCTTCTGTCTACGCTTGAATCTAAAACCAGTAAATTATTTGACAACGAGAAGGTCAAGCATGACTAATTCACATTCGCCCTAATTAATACACGTTCGCCCTGGGTCTGTTTGCCCTAAAAGTGGGTCCATTCGCCCTGATAATTATATATATGAAAGTTATTGAAAATAAATGAAGTATTAATGATATTTGATGGCTTAAAAGTTTAGAAATTCTAAATATGGTGTTGGCATGCTAAAAAGTGTATTTCGATAATAAAAAATTTATCAAAACACACACGAGATCAAAGAACACAAGCTGTAAAGTAAATAATTCTTTTATGCTTAAATTTGTTTTACTCAAACCTAGCTTTACATCAATTAATTGTAATGATGAAATCAACAATCATTCATTTCAAACAATATCTAATAGCTGCTTAATTTCTTTTACAAAAGCTTATATTTTTAATTAAATCTTTTCTATATCGTTACTTCTTTAATTTCAATTACAATATTTGTTATGTTCATAATTATCAGGGCGAACAGACCCACTTTTCGGGCGAATGAACTCAGGGCGAACGGACCCGATACCAAGCATGGCCAAGCGCTAAGGATCTATGTTATCCTTTTTTGGCAATGCCAACGGCCCCACACAGCAAACAACAACACAATCATACGAATATTGAATGTTCTGTTTATCTAATGTTCAAAGTTTGTTGTTTATCATGATAATATATGAATTATTATTGTTAGTTAATTAAATAATAAAGTTTTGACCTTTCAACTGTTTTATGTTCTTTGTTTATATTTAGTGTGGCTAACTGAAATTGAGTGTGGCTAAAAGAAATTATTATCCATTAGCCACAGTGGCTAATAAAAAAAAATTACTTCCGCTAACACAGATGTCATGTATAATAGTATAAATGTACACGCAGCATCTGAAAAAGAAATAGTAAGATGTGTTAGCTGAGAGTAATAATAAATGTTATCTGTCATAAGTCTGTTTATGACAATCAGTACATGATGATTATTTTCCTCCACACTCGCTAAGGAAGGAACCGACCATTTAACTAACTTTTGTATGTTTTATCCTCCCAAGCCATTTTTTTTCATGAAAAACAAATTAGATTTCTTTTCTTAACATGAACGTGAGTATTTTTATAATACTATGAAAGGGATACCGCTATGAAACTACTTTTCTTCGTAACGTTGGTATCAATTTTCGTGGTTTTGTTAAAATATTCGTGGATTCCTAAATTCGTGGTTTTGTGTTTGTACCAAAATAAAATTTGTTGATTTTATATTTTCAACATAACCCGTTTCACTGGGTTTCAACACTTCGAGGAAACTTCAATACATTAAGACGTATAATTATGTAATCGGAAGTGGAACGTGGATATTAACGTGTTAATTTTCTCATTTTGCTACATAGAATCATGGAACAAAATCAGCTTTTAAATTTCATAATTATAGATCAGTATTATTTTATCGAATTTGAAAATAAAATAAAAAAGCATCTGGAATTACTTTACGAGCACGTACATTAGTAATTTCCATAAATATATATTGTTTTACAAATATTTAATCTCCATTTTATTTTCAATTTTTGTTTTTCACAACTAAAAAAAGAACAATAAAGTTTGTTTTTTCTCATTATTTTGATTCCAATGACAGATTGTACTTCAACATGTTCGATCTTTCATTACCCTAGTCTCGGATTGAAACCACTCGTAATTGTCTCACAAAATTAATCCCGACCTCGGGACAAATGTACAGTTAACTTATGACATCTTCCAGGAAAAAGTGCACACCATACTGTCAAATTGATTTCTGTTTTCTATTTAATAAATACCTGAAGAACTTAATACTTTTTTTTGTTTTTATTAGGATGAAGGTTGAAACTAACAACAAAATCACTTTGAACACTTTTTTCAGTACAAATATTTGCGGAAATTACTAAAAAAAATGTTGTTATGAATCTAAACTAATCAAAAGTTGATGGTGTTAATTTCAAATTGTATTATCTGGAACCAATATTGTTGTGATATATAGCAATACATGAATTTGAATAATAGTATATATATTTTTATCAAGGAAAATAAGTTTAATTTTGTTATTATAAAGCATTTAAGCTGAAAATCAAATACTGAAATGCATCCCTATAGCTTAGTCAGCATGTCTGTCAATAATAATGACGATAGCATCACTTCAGAAATAAATTCATCATCCAGTCAATTTCATCAAATACATTTTTTGTAGGTGTTGTTGTGATGCTAAAATCTGATTCTAATCAAATTATTAGGTTTTTCAGTAAATGTATACGTTAATTAGTCGACCAGAGTCGGAAAATGTTCTGCGATCGTCAATTCTGTCAACTGCCGAATGCGTTATTCGCTGATGATAGCAACAAGAAAATGTGTCCTAGTAAGCGCATCTTTTTCGGTATTTAGCTCTACCACGCTAGATGGCGCTACTATTTAATAACAAACAATATGGCCACAGAGGGACAGTCAATATCGAAGGTTTCAGGTAAATATTTGCAGTATTGTTTAGTCTGTCAAAAAAACTGACGATAGCATCATCGATGTCTGAAATACGTGTTTATAGGGATCTCCTGTACTTGGCGATCGCAATACTGGTATACTAGTATTGTGCACAATACTGGTATAAAAAATTGTTCCAGTATTGTGATTTTTTTTCTCAAAATTGTGTACAATACTGGTATACCAGTAATGTAATTAAGATATTGAATTTTGTGTAGTATATTGGATTGCTTCATATTAGGAGGTTCATGTCATCAACTGTTGAAAAGCATACTAAAAGTACAGGTTCATTGTGTATCATCTTCATCTGAGAAACAGGCTACTGGACCAGGGCTATTAAAAGATTCGCATTATTCGATCTCTTAAAAAGTTTATATTTCGATACCAAGATCTTGTCGAAATATATTCCATCTCTGCAGAAACGACTATAAGCGATGCATTTACACATAGTGAAAATGTATAAAGATAAAGAAGTCAAGAAAAATGTCAAGGATATTTTTTTATCAATGTGTGACGTAAAAATATTTTTGACATTTACGTCACCGAATATGGTACTGCTTTGACAACTATTTTACCTATTTTGTTCCTGTATTTAAATACTGTTATAGTGACGGCCGGAACCTTTGAACCGTAATGAGAGCGGGAGGTTTGGCACCTTAAAATCTGATTCAACCCACCATTTCTTTAGAAATGCCTGTACCAAGTCAGGGTCATTGCGGTTTTCACAGTTTTCTGGTTGTTGACTGATTTTGTCTGTTTATATAATTATGAGTTTTGACTGTCCTTTTGTAAGATTGTTCGGAGTTCGATAATTTTGTTATTACCCTTATGTATTGGCATTTATAACATCGTATCAGTAATACATCACAATACACAACAATCATCATGATAATTCAACAAGATAACAAAAAGTGATGATAACATTAATTGTTCTATTATGAAATGTCTTAAACTACAAATGTAGGTTCTGTTCTGCTATGTGCTCCAGAATGTTGCCGAAAGCTTGTTTACCACAGTTGCCCCAACGATCACGCCACATTCTTTCGTCTAGGTAGCTGGGTAGTAGGTGTGATGTTGCCTTTACTACATCTTGGCTGCCTAGTTGTATGGGTGTGTTGAGTAACTTAGTGGTGCAGATATCACGGAGGTACTGGTACATCTGGATCACCGTCTTCTCTCCAATTTCTACCTGCTTTACAGTTGTACTGACTTTGGTTTAGTGACTCCATAAGTAGATGATATTGTAACGTGTAAACTCTAAGCGGTCAATGGATTCGTACCGACTTAATCGGGATTCCAAATGCTAAAATACACTAATAATTCAAATGTCACATTAACAAAATGCAATGTGCACAAGCAAAATGATACCACGAAAATGGCACATATATAATAGATTCGAATTGATAACTTTTATAACGTATATACACAGTATAGGATTCAGTCTTCTGAACACTATCAAATTGCACACTCAATTTGCTATTAGCAATATGATGCTTCCTACACCGTCAGGAATCTGCAATTGTATATCAGAATATCACTAATCCAAACGCACACGGCAATCCAATGGAATCAATTACACAAGAAACACACGATATACTACAATTGCTAAGTACACACTTCCAACAAATATATCCGTCACTATAGTTCCATTTGCACACATGCAAATCGCACAAATAACCATAAACACTTTCCTTATACCTTGATATATTTGAATTCCGGAATTACAGAATATTAAAGAATATTCACTATCACATGGAATCATTATTTAATCCAAGCAATAATAAATAACACTTACCAAACTCTCTTAGTTAAAATAAAAGATGTTGCTAGTACAACAATGATCAACACACTGACGCTGATATCTGGATTCGGTTTCCTTATATACTCTGGGTGACGTGGACTAGTCTATTACTTATCTATGTAGAGGTGGCATACGATGATACCACAAAGTACTAAGCATTACTGTTCAAGGGAAAACAGGTTATTTTCCGGTTCTCCAAAGAAAGGATTAACATACTGTTTAGGAAACAATAACTTTCCGTATATACAAATAAAAGCTTCCATCCCCATAACATAAATACCCCTGAACGGTAAAGTGGACTGCCTTTTAGTAAAGTAATCTCTTGCGTAAAAATAAACATGATGAAGGTAGGAATCAATCAAAACAGTACATTTTATAATCTTTCTCGTACGAATACAAGTATCCACAGGCATTTTCGTCACAATATACATTTGTACAACCATTTCCCTAGTGCTTTAATGTGTGCTTTCATTGAAATAGTGCTCGATTTTCACATGTTATAACTGTACAAAATAAATATATCATACAACACTTTATGCAGTCTTTCATGTCAAAGTCAACATACAATATTGAATGTAGCTACCCTACACACATACAAATCCTTGTAGAATCGGGTATTGACAATACTACTACTAGTAGTAACATTTCCACAATACCTATTACAATACTTACTACAATACTATACACAAGTAAAATATATATTTTTTTAAATCACAATGCTAGTACAATACTGGTATACAATACTGGAACAAATTTGCACACCAGTATTGTGCACAATACTAGTATACCAGTATTGCGATCGCCAAGTACAGGAGATCCGTTTATAGTAATTTGTCAGCGGTAATATTCAGTTTAGGCTATCGGGTCGTCGATCCATTGATACAAAAACATCGTTGATTTTTTGTTACTTTTACCGTGTTCATTGGTTTTTGGAACAGGGTTGATGCTATCGTAATATTTTGACAGAACATGTGTCGCGATCGTCACATAATTGACAGAATTTATGTTGCTATCGTCTGCTTTTGACAGATTTCGATGGTTCTATCGTCATTTACAACAAATCCTTAGATTTAGAATGTCTTGAAACTTGACAAATTTCTGTTTAGTCTATATATAATTTTGTGAAAGGCTGTTTAAATGTTTTAAAACTTATAATAGACAAGCTTATAAAGTTAACTGCCCTTCAACAAATCTTTAAACTTGTGAAAGACATACCCCCTTTTTAGACCACATCAATTATTCCAATCAGAAAAAAATTGGCTTTGTACATTCTTGTAAATGGAGTGGGAAATAATAATGCTGGTTGTCTGTCCATCATTCAGACTTGTAAGTAAGAACTCTCACATACTGGGCCTCCAAGAGAAATGATGCAAGATAGAACAAGACTGCTTTGCGGCCCCGGGGATAGGCTGAGACTTCTTTCAAAATTTAGGATTTGAGGTTCAATAAAACCACGGGAAAACTTTTATAAATGTTTCATTTCCTGTGCAGCAGAATGTCCAGTGGGCAGATAACATATACTTTATATACAAAGTAGTGACAAACATAATCAGATAATGCAGCAAGGTTTTACTTGTAAAGATTCACTGGTACCTTCTTGGCTTTCCTGGCCCCGGACCGATGTACATTTTATACCTGCTGAAATCCCCTCTCATAGGCCCTGCTGATACCTACATTTTCATGTCCCGCTAACACAGCTGTGCAACATTCACAAGTTTGTACAATGTTTGATAAGTTGTTTGTTTCATTTGACCTTTTCAGAAATATCTTTTCTCTTAACTAGCTTCAGTTCTTGAACAAACGTTCCTGCACAACTTTTATAACAGCAACATATTTTCACCTACAGGTTGATGGTTGGCCATGTGTGAACTTCTTCCAGAGGATTAGAATTAAGCCTGGAAAATTGCAATGGACAATGCTGGAAACGAAACACACCATCCTTCCATAAGATGTATGTTGTCAATTACAGCCACCAGACATTGCTATGACAAGTCTTCAATTTCATTATGTACTTCAAGGTTTGTGTTAGATTTACTCGTATTATATTTTAAGTAGAAACAACTGTCTGATTATTTTTTTTCATACACAACGTTCAATTTAATAATGGCCTAGAAATATTGATCTTTCCTAATCTACTGACCCATTAACATTAATTTGACTTGAAATATTTCATTGGCAAATAAAAAGTTTATGCCAATTTGCAATACTTTGCTTAAAATATTTCAAAGTAAAAAATCTAATGGCTCAGATTTTCATGCACATTGGAATTATTTCAGTATGATTCCATACCACATGTACATGTATGTTTTCATCTTGAACACAAAAAGTTGTACAGTCCACATTTCAAATCTGGAACAAAATATGTTTTTTAATAGTTTATTATAAATTAGTTCATATATCAATACCATTGTAAGGGCCTGGGTGGCTCAACGAGTTAGGTAGTTGGATTACCTAACAACTCGTTCAAGCCTATCACCAATACGGCGTGGGTTCGGGCCTTGCTTTGTAAATTACAAAAAGAATGCACTAGACTCGCAGCCGCAAGTGAAACAGTTTACCAGTTGCTTGCCCATGGTCAGTGGTTCTCTCAGGGTTCTCCGGCTTCTTCCACCATTAAAACTGGTCACTATGATATAGCTGAAAGTGGTGTAAAACACCAAAAATCAATCAATCAATATCATTGTCTCTCAACCAATCTGTATACTTAGATAGTCTCTATTCTTTTCAAAATATGTTTAATTTTCTTTAATATTCATTAATTATAGATTTTCTTTTTTCAGATCTTGATGATTAAAAAGTTGGTGGTACCAACTGGAACAGAATTTGAGATTTTATCTTTTAATAAATGTTACAATTAAAAGTGAGCAACTTTTTAATGCCATCCCAAACTCCTTCTAAAGTTCTCAAGCTAGAAAGTCTTAAATTTGCAGAATGCTTGTACACATATTTAAGAGGTGCATATTATCCAGATTTTTATTTTCAACAATTTTTCACAGTTGTAAAGTCAAATGTTTCCTTTTCATCATATAGTTTAGGTCTCAAAAGACCTTCACTGGCAATATCAACTAATCGGTCATTCAGTTTTAACCTTAGCATCATAATTGTCTGTCACTGAATGACAATAGCACACATAGTCTGTCAATTACTGACAATAGCAACAACTTTTCCGTCAAAATTATGATGATAGCAACATGGAAATTACTCAAATTAACCAAGTATGCAATTATCTTCACTCTATAACCAAACCATTTCAGCAGGCCTTTACAAGTCATCATATTTCATGAACAAAAGAATTCTGTACAAGCCTTTGGTTTCCAGATTTTCTTATTTTCTTTGTTGCTATTGTCATAAAAATTCCGTCAAAATATGACAATAGCAACATCATTTTTTTAAACGTTAATTTAATCGTTAATAAAAGGCCCTGTGTTTTAATTTGTTTAATTTTGAGATAGCTGAAGTTCATATCTACAACATATATCAACAACATCTCTCAAATCAGTGTTTGAAAAATGACCTGTCACAGTCTTTAAGTGTGCACTTTGTCCTGGAAGATGTCTTATACTATTGAAGGGTGATATAATTTAAAAGAGAAATGTTTATACAGCACTTAAAAGTGTATAACCGTTAGTGTATGGGTTGGAAGTAATTTTTTTACCGGAAGTTGCTAAAATCATTTCACAGATAAACATTTCTGTCGTTTTTACACATGCATTCAAAATCAAATCATTCACAAACATTTGGATGTGGAATATAACCCATTAAAAGGTATGCTCGTCATTAAATTGCTTTTCTACATTTCAGACAGGAATGTGTTACTGTTTAGTGTTGATTGACAGGCGAGGATAATCTCCACGTGGTATTATCAAATAAGACAACACCGCACTTGAAATTAATGACAGATATGACCTTTCTTTACGACCTTATCACTTCAAAGATAAGCATAATTTCTTATCAGATCCCACATGCAATAAAAATGACCACATTTGCATTTATTTTTAAGGCAAACTTTATATGACCGAGATACTTTGTATACGTAGGTTTATAAGGTACATTTGCTCATTGATCCGCGATGGTGATGAAAATGATAGAATTTGTCCACGATCATGGTCCGCGTTGAATCATCGCGACGGTGCGCGAACTGTCGATGTTGTCCTTGAAAGGATCGCAGATTTTGCGTTTTCCGTTTGGACTACATGACTTCTATAAATTGTAATTCGTAATCTAATTCTTATAAATCTTATTATGTAACAATATGGTCAGGTTGTTATTTTCATTGAATGACATCTCAGCACAGTAGGTGCTCTTCCTGTATAATCAGTAATAGTGGTTACATCCCAGAGTATTGTCACTACAAAATTTAAGAATTGTCCATGTGTTTTTACCTGTATTTTACCCGAAGACTAATTAGTGCATATACTGTATGTGCTTTTAATAAGAATGTTTGAGTATTGTTGCTTAACTAAATGTAATTAAGTATTATGATCAATTTTGTAGCATAGCTCTGATAAAACAGTATGGTATTAATTGCCATTTGATAAACTTGCATCCATTTTAAATAAATTAGAGAGGTGTCATATTCCTGCATGGATTCTGCTGAGCAATCCGAAAAGATTATGAACATTTTAACTAAATATATCATGTAATATTTCACTTATTTATTACATTTTAAAATTAAATTACAACAAATATATCATTTCATTTCTAATTAAATTTGACATTTTCATTATTTCAATCTTTCTTCTTAAATCAATATATTTTATTTCATTTTCATTAGATTTTAACTAGATATAGAAAGGGATATTTCACTAATTATTATTTTTTTAATTAAATTACAATAACTATATTATTTCATTTCTTATTAAATTTGTCATTTTCTTTATTTCAATTTTTTCTTCTTAAAGTAATATTACACCACAATATCATGAAATTTTTTGGATTTAATATTTTTACTTAATATACCACTTAATTTAACTAAAATCAACTGCATAACATTAAAAATCCGCTCAAATGCAACATTTATGAGCAAATCGAAAAATATCTGACAGCAGATAATTACTGCTGTTAACAACAGTATTGCAAATGAAATGAGCGTGACCGAAGATTTGAACTCTTTCGGGGAGATTGTATAACGGGTGTGTTCGATTTGTGTTTAAATTATCTCCCTTTTGGAAAACTAGCTGTCAAAAGTAGACATTTATTTTTATGTTGATATGCTTTATTGATATATGTTGTAATGATAAGGCTATTTGTAATATATTTATCGTATTTAAACATTGACAAACTTCTGCAAATAAAATTTGTTAAGAAATTTGCAGAATTAAAATAATAAACATACCATTGTCAAGGTAACGAATGTTTTATATAATACTTAATGTTTACATTTTCATATCGTTCAAGGAACCATTGGCTATTAACAGCATGACCTACTAATAAAAATAAAGATAAAAAAGACTATGGCCTACTTAGTATAACTTTGATGTTTGAAATATTAAAAAATATAACTTTTGATCCGGTGTCTGTCTGTCTCTGAGCTTTTTGCTTGGGAACCACCAAGCGAGACATTTCCAAACACGTTCATGTTACAGAAAGTGATTGAATTAGTTGACGATGGAAACAAAATGATATTTAGACATATCCAGGTTTGTTTCACTGGGATTCGAGCTTATGGCATTAGGAATTAAGGCTAATAAGTTATCAATACTCTATATAGTCAACAAAAGGCATGATATAACAAAACATAAAAATCAGCAATTGTAAAGGCTTCAAATAAATAGTGTACAACAAAAAATGATGTAAAAACGACTGTAAAATACCAATATGAAAAATAACCTAGGTAGCACAGAGGTTCGAATGTAAAAAAAGCAACCCAGATAAACATAATGTGGCGGGCAGCTAACAAAAAGTTTATATTTTTAAAGCATTCTGAGTATAAAGCTAATCTAAATATAAATCCGAAAATTAAGCAAATTTAGTCTCCCGATACCAAAAAACAAATAGATTGGGTACTACTACAGAAGCAGGATCAAAAGTAATACTAAGTAGGCAATACTGTTAATAGCCAATGGTTCCTTGAACAAGTTGAAAATGTAAATATTAAACATTATATAAAACATTCGTCGCCTTGACATTGTTATGGTTATTATCTTAATTCTGCAAATTTTATTTGAAGAAGGTTGTCAATGTTTAAATACGATAAATATATTACAAATAGCCTTATCATTACACAATATATCAATAAACCATATCAACATAATAACTAATGTCTACTTTTGACCACCAGTTTTCAAAAAGGGGGATAATTGAAACGCATTCGAACACACCCGTCTATCTTTTCTTGATCGGCAATCATCAGACCAAAATTTTCTTCACGGGGTATAATGATCGGCAATCATCGGAACAAAGCAACCGAAAGTTAATTAGTCTCCACAGCAATGGCGAGGACGACAAACTTGCACACGGATTTGCAGATTTCTAGTTGTTGTGAACATATTTCGACTTGAAACATGCATGAGTGGCTTAGTTAAGGTACCGCCGTATTCCAAATGGAATTTTGAGGGAAGATTTGTTTTCAACCCAAACAGGTGTAATATTACTTCAAATCAATATATTTTACTTCATTTTCATTAGATTTTTACTACATATAGCATGTGATATTTCACTAATTAATTATTTTTAAAAGATTAAATTACAACAACTATATTATTTCATTTTTGATTAAATTTGTTATTTTTTATATCAATTTTTTCTTCTTAAGGGGGTAGACCTGGGTTAACCTAAAATTTTAAATTTTAAATTTGCATCATGGAATAATTATGTCTAAATACATTATCTGCAAAAGTTTCAACAAATTTCACCATGCCGTTTTCTCCATAGCACATCCTAAATATAGCATTATATATGGGGTATTCTTGACGCCAGATGGTAATACTATAGTTTCTGAAGATTCTAATAGAAATGCACATTTATTTCTGATTGAAAGGGAATATTTTGGCTTTAATACACTTGAGAGTCTTGTTTTTGAATAAATATGAAATATCTAGCATATCTGAATATCCTGTTTGGAGATAATCACGTGCAAAACAGTGGAAACTACAAAAAAGGGGGATGCCCTGAGGACCACCTCGGTATTAAAAATCGGATTAAACAAATTCCTGTCAATTGATTTCCACCAAAAAATGTCACAATGAAGAATAGACATATAGACATCATTGCACCAAATTTTACAAACCTTTACCGTCAGATTTTTAAAATATTTAAATTTATGTTTTTCATGGATGGTACCCAGAAAAAAATGAAATTGTCCAGGAAAGTTATCACACACCAATCCTTTGCTAGTTTCTTTGTTTATGAGATAAAAAATAACTAGTTACCAATAACAAAAAGCTTTTGAATTCTTATAATTGACAAAGTGGATATCCAAATTACCAAATGACTGCATTTGTCTTTTTTATTTTCAAGTCGGCTGGGGTGGTTTGAGGGTGACTCTACTTGATTAATTCATTATAAAAAACACAGATAGCCACCCAGCTGTATTGTTAAATTCCTTCAAATTCTGTGATCTAGTTGTATTCGTTTGATTGTGGTTATTCTTTTGTTGTCTTAGAAGAAGGGGCGGCGGTATAAGAGAGGATCAGATATTATAATTTTTTTCCCAAACATAGCTTTCTATTTTTACTACCATAGAATGAATTTTCTCTATAGTTTCATAATATCTAAGATTCTGGTGTATATATTTAATTCTTTTTTTTAACAAACCCTTGAAATTCAATGCAAAAAGGTTGTCACACAAATTGTGTTACATTTCGGGCATTTTTGACAACATACTTCGATGAACATTTTTTTCTGGAAAGAGATATTTCAATGATATTTTGTGGGCACCGGCATATAATAATAGCACACTGCCTGACACTGGCATAAGCAGCAATAAGATATAAAAATACAAGTAGCGCAGGGCTCACCACACTTGCAAAAAATAGGGAGACTTGACTTCTCCCTCAGAGAACATGAGGGAGAAGTGAAGGCATGACAGGGAGACATGTTTTTGCAAAAATGTGGGTTTTTTCACTTTTTTGGGCATTTGAAGTGTGTCTTTGCTAATATCTTGTTTATATCTTTCATATTTAACATTAAATACATGTTTTGTATTTGTTTTATTATTATTATTGATCTTATATTTATTTATTTTAGATTTATTCATTTTTGACTTGAAATCTGTCAATGACATCTAACTGTTCGTTTTCTTCCCCCAATTTCCTAAGTCCCCATGATCGCCGTGTTTAAAACTTAGACCACAGGCGCTCTAACTTGAATAATACTGCGGCCTCTATCGGCACTCTCGCTGGACGAGGGCTTGAACGCTCTTAGTGGTAAAAATCCGTCAGGCTGCTGGCTGGTACAGCCGACCAATCAAATGTCAGATATTAGCGCGTATGCACATTAGTGAATGAATCCCTTTACTTCCGTTTGTAAATATTGACAAAACAAACACGGAGAATGATTGTGCACGTGCCTTTGCATATTTAGAAAACAAATACACCTTCATTCTCATAAATATGATTTAAATTGCCATAGATTCACAAATCTTTAAAGATTTAAAAAAATAAAACACCGTGTAATCATTTTTTGAAGTTTTTATGTTTTAATCTAAATTTGCTAAAATGTCGCAATACACATTTAACATGTATTTTTGTAATGTATGTGGGACAATAAAAGTGAATTTATTGTGGATAATAGGGTCGATACACGTAACTTGCCGTTAACATAAGATTGTATAAATATGGATATGCACCGGTTAAATTAAGGAAAATGGGATGAAATAATAAAGAAATTTTATTGAAAATAAATATGTAAACAGAAAGTTGATTATTTCATGAATTAAAATGATTTTTAATACAATTTATAAAGAAATACCCATATTTAGGTAAATATTTATTAGACTGATTTTTTTAAACCCATTTTTGTCTTTAATTGATAACTGACCCAAATTAGCCTAAATAAATGAAATGTGACTTAATGTGTTAAATTTTATATAAATCCTTGCCTTCTATCAATTTTAATTTCTTATCTAATTCTTATTCTTATTATGTAACAATATGGTCAGGTTGTTATTTTCATTGAATGGCATCTCAAAATAGAAGGCTTCACAGTAGGAGCTCTTCCTGTATATTGGTTGCATCCTGTATATTACAACTGACAGCTAATGCATGACAAACAATTTTAATCAGTCATCAGTATCATAAAATACATTTTTTTTCAAATCTTTATTTTAAATGAAATTAAAAAAATCATTATAAGAGTGAATTCAATTCAAGCTTTTATTGACTTTCCAACTTTGAAATAAAAATCATTATGTTTTAATATTTAAAAAAATAGTAATTATTCATTTATGTTTTATTTCATGCTTGGTTGTATTTATCCGGATATGTGTATTGCATACAACATTACATCATCTGATCGCTCCATTGGACATTATTTACAAACACTTTAGCTCCTCCTATTTTATGTCGTAATACCCATAAGTCATAGCGATTTACTATTTCCGGTTTGACGGATTTTTTCAATGAATGCATCCAGGCGTTAATGCAGCGACTAGCGGGAGAGTAATATAACGACTGGATTATTCGGGTTACAGGCGCATGTGTAGAGTCCAAAATATGCTTGCTATGTACCTAAAGTAAAAAGTACATAGCGAGCATATTTTTGACTCTACACAATCGCCTGTGCTTAGACATGTTGATTGTTTAGCTTTTGAAAAGCTACAAATAACTCAAGTTTTGTGAAAATAATTAGAATATAACACAATTCAACGGCCAATTTGGTAAAGGAAGCGTCTGTTTGTATATTTTAAGATTTGGGATTTAGCATAATATTCACCTGGAATTTCGTCAGTACAAAGCAGAAGTTTGCCTAATCTCGTTGAGATGAGATTAGAATTCCGAAGAAATTTTCTGTCTGTTCTTCATCCTAATCTCGTTTCAAGCCCTATTAAGGCAGGGGATGTCATAGGGAAAGGAGATGGAATCAGCAAATATTGATGCTAGAAAATGGCCGATTTTACCATTCGATATATCTCGGGATTTTATAATAAGTCAGGAAATTCTCGTCTAATTCTCGTATATCGAGAAACTTTTCATTGGATAATATTTTGACGTATTTGAAGTGTCTATGCAAATTTAGAATCGACCGAAATAAATCGAAAAATACCGAAGTATAATTGTAATATACGGAAAATATCGAAGGAAATTCGGCAATATATTTATTAGAAAGTGGGCGTTGATTATATAAATAAATCGAAAGTTCTTTAAGGTAGGTATATTTAATTTAAATAATTGCAACTAATTGCATATAAATATGAACATAAACAAAAATTATTGTTTAATATCGATAACAATTTCAAAATATAGCAATTAAATGCAAAAAGTTGAATTAACAATAATTATTGGGGAAAATGCTTTTTAAGGAATATAAATAAAGGGAGATAATCATAGTACTGTATAGTATTATAAAATTACTACTGAAAAACGTTTTGTAAAAAAAAATTGAACCAATAGTGATTAAAAAAAATGAAATAAATATTTTACAATACTGTCTGTACTCCTGTAGGAGTGTGAAGCCCATCTAAGATCTAAATAGATCCTCTGTATTTAATAACAATTTATATTCATAAAATAAAATAATCAAAATGCATATGTATGCTAAATCAAATTTGGATTAAGTGTTAACTATGTTAGATACAATGTATCTACGTACCATTAGTTGTTTACAAGATACACTTATATATATAATTATTGTTTGTAAACAAACATCTGCTTTGCATGTCATAAATCCTCGGATTTACCATATTCTAAGAAAACACGTGTTTTTTTAATTAATTTATTTCATAAAAATATATAACCTATATTTTCCGTTTTTATATATAATTATTAAGGTAAAAATACCTTACAAAAGAACAAAAAGCCATTCAGAAAAAATTGTCAAACTAAAAATCTTCCTGATTCTGATCTTGATCTTACCAGCAGCTCGCTGGTAACATTTGGCCCAAATTTATATTGTATTTTACTTCACATCCAAAATTTTACACGAAGACGTATGTTGAATGTAAAATAATACAAACCGCCTTGGGAAATATATATTTCAAACAATTACATCCATATTTTGTCACAATATATCCATAAATAAATGTCTGGCAAACTCATTTACCTAACACGATACACACATTAGCACCCCCTATATTTTGTAATGGCTGAGTATATAGCCAAGGGAGATAATCGTTTCCATACCCTGGATTAAGGGTATTCTGGAAATTTAAATTTGACCCCCCGGTGCATTCCGATGGATATTTTGGCATGGACGGATTGTGTCAGATCAAGTGCTGGTAAGATTTCATAAATAGACATAATTTCCAGTTCAAATCTGCAAAACTATTGATATTTTCTTACCCTTTACAGCGTATATCCGACAAAATCATCCAAAATCCAAATTAACTGAATGCCATTTTACTGAACTCTAGAACTACACCAAGTGATAAAAAATCGTGACGTATTTTGGTATAGTCTGTTTCGTAGTTGGAGATGTCGATGTCAAATATTATCGTCACGGTATGTGTTTTCGTGTATCATCTGTTTTCGTTTTATCCATTTTATTTTGATTTCCACAGCGAACGCATTATTTTTGACGTGTCTTCCGGTTTCTATTTATGGAACGTAAACAGGACTACAACGTGACATCTGAAAAAAATGTTAAAGTTTGCTTTTAAAGACGTAAGTACCAAAAACAGTGAACCTACCTACTGAACCATACTTTTTGTAACGCTAAAAATTTACTAACGGGCACGGCCATGAATGCTCGCGCATCTGAAAATTATCTAGCAATTTCACACTCATCCAGTGCATCAAAAAGTGTCGAGATTTTTTGGGCAGAGATATATTGGGGACGACTTATTTTTAGGGCCGAATCTAGTCTCATTCAATCGAGCTGTCGTTCCTTTATTGGAGTTATCGTTCCTTACGAAATCTCAAAAGCTAACTTCCGCGTAGAAACAAAAAATCTTGTCAGTATGACAGAAGAGATTAAATAAATTAGAAAATAAATGACTTTTATTACACACGGGTTCCGGGTTTCAGTGGTATCGGATGTACGAGAGAGGGTACGAGACTTCAGGATCACCTTTGCGCTTTATGCTAAGAAGATCTTCATTAATTGAGTGTGTTAGTGTGTTACACGGAAACCGGTGTTTACAAAGCATCGTCATATGAATGAAGGGTTAACACTGTTAATCGCTATATCGGAAAATCGATAATAGCAAGAAAACCGATAACACGATGCTATATTATAATTTAAAAATCCAATTTACATGCTTGAAATTTTTTAATTTTGTTATAAATATTTTATTAAAACCAATTAACAGCCCATAAAGGATATGCTTGCATATACACAATAAATAATTGACATCGACCTGTCATTTAGAAACATGCTGTAGCAAAATTCGTGACGATTTTGATCACGTGGTGTAGTTCATGAGTTCAGTAAAATGGCGGTCAGCTTAAATTGTATTTTGGATTATTTTGTCGGATATACGCTGTAAAAGGTAAGGAAATATCAATATTTTTGCAGATTTGAACTGGAAAATATGTCTATTTATGCAATCTTACCTGCCCTTGATCTGACACAATCCGTCCATGCCAAAATATCCATCGGAATGCACCGGGGGGTCAAATTTAAAATTTCCAGAATACCCTTAATAGTAATAGGGCTTGAAACGAGATTAGGATGAAGAACAGACAGAAAATTTCTTCGGAATCCTGATCTCAACGATATTAAAGTTTGCCGTGATACTTTTGTATCAACAAATTAAACCTTCTTTATTGCCTGAATAAAACCTTTTCCTCTTATTCCTATGTATCTTCCCATTGATTACAATTGTTTTGACAATCAGCTTTTCCATAATTGCATAAAACGAAGATTATATGCAAGAAAAGAGTGACTTGCAAAAAGAAATAAGGCGACTTTAATTTCGCTTTGTAGTCGAGGGAGAGCGACTTCAGTCGATATAGGGTGAGAATTTCGCCCACTTCGCATGGTTTGGTGAGCCGGGCAAGGAGCACAGTTATGGAAAGGTGAAAAGAAAAGGAGTCATTTTTTTAACTGGCCATATCCAATATAAACAATCTTTGTCACCAAGAAGCTTGGAATTGAGGGAGAATTTTCAAACGCACAGATGATCATATATTTAAGAAGACACTGAAAATAGAGTTATCTCCCAATACCCCAGGCCTACCCCCTTAAATCAATATATTTTATTTCATTTTTAAAAAATTGATTGAAAACCTTTAAGTGGCCCCAACTTAAGTGCTAAAACAACAATCTACACTCACTATAAATAAGTATGTAAGTAAGAGCAAAATAATGTTATTGACCTGTATGATGCAACCTGCATCCAGTGAAATATTACATGATATATTTAGTTAAAATGTTCATAATCTGTTCAGAATTTTCAGCAGAATCCATGCAGGGATATGACACCTCTCTAATATATTTAAACTGGATACAGGTTTATCAATTGGCAATTGATACCATAATGTTTTATGATATACGGGTCAACAACAATGTTTTGCTCTTTAATACTTACATACTAATAGACTTTTTTATTCGTAAAAACATGGGCGCGGCCATTATCGACTTCCGAGTGTGTCTGCCATTAGTAAAGTTTCAAAATATTATGTTCTCGGGGTTTATCGATACGCTAATGTATGGTATCTCTAGTACAGGTGTCACAATTTACTGTTATTTCGGCTTGAAATTCAATGATAACACCTTCTGTGAAGTGATTTGTAAACGGAGATAAAATGACAATGATATAATGACAACAAATAAATTACCTGGTATGTATTTTTTTTATAATTACCGTTATATTCCCCATACAAAATCAGTATAAATCCTACTTGATAAAAAACTGCATGCACTTTAATTTCTTTTTTGTTTTTTTGTTGCTTTTCAAGCATAAGAAAAAAGGGGTAATCAAATTAATATTTTGCATGAAATTAAAAGTAAATATATAAATTATAATATACGCTTTTTGAAATTATTACTATGCGATTTAGAGTGAAGTAATAATGATAAAAAGTGTGCCTAGCTTATAAGAAATAACTTAACTTTGAATGTGACATCTTAAGGTGCATTTTTCAATTCTGTTTTATTTATATTTATTGTTTGTTTGTTAAATTGTAAAACAAATTACAACTTTTTGTCGGTCAATTTCTGTAGTGAAGATGAAAAGGAATTCAAGTTTTATCAAATTCAAACATCTGAATATCTGAATTTCTTTATCTGAAAAAAAAGTTTCATGAGGAACCTAATATAACTATTTGCTCCCAGGTTTCAGATACGTGAACCGGACGGGCATTTTTCACCCCATTTGTCTTCTTTTTTAAATTTCTTTGCTAGGATTTCATAGTTTTATATTGATTTATTCTTTAATTTTATATGTTTTTGAAGATTAATTACAATTTAATATTGACGTGTTAAGGAAGTGGTAGCGCTTTCTAGACTTGTAGTCTGCTGAAGGTCGACCGTGTCAACAGCGATGCGATGTTTCCCGGGTTTGGCACTTAGGGAAATAGACAGTCGTGTCATTTTGCAACAAAGGTGTTAAATTCATATTGTAGAAAGATAACTATCATTATAACTGATAGTTAACTGTGTATTGCATAACAAGTTATAGCAAAGACATCACTAAAACACAAATTTTTTTTTTTTTTTATGGTTGATTCTTAAATGTATTTGATTTGCAATATGACAGTTAAACTCTACCCCCTTCCCACAAAGGGTTAAACATGATAAATATATATATAACTGAATTATAATGACAAAAAACTAAAAGAAAAAAAATCGTCGAAGTTTGTTGCAGGACATGATGTCGTTCATTTTTACTTCGTACAGAATCAAGATTTATTTCAAGATTTATCTACAGACATGTGATGCCTCTTTGTAAATTGTTAATTATTTTATGCGGCTTCTACATGAAAAACAATAATTCCTACACTGCTCACTTTGTTCCCGTTTCCTTTGTTTATAGTATTTAAACTTTCATTTAAGACAACATTTAACTCAGTTTTTTTTCCTTTCTATGTTATCCTCTACGCATACGGAAGGAACATTATTCCTCCACATATTTGCTACTCTATCATTTTGCAAATGATTGATTTTTTGGTCAATTGCATAAGTGATCTCTACATCATAAAAATATGCGACTTTGTGACTTTGTGAAGTGAAGACAATATTCGAAGGGAACTTAGTTCTTTTGTACAAAATATATACCGTTAGTAAAAAAAATGTGTGTTGAGGGTTTCCATACCGATCGGTTTTTTTTGTTGCGTACCCCATTTTGAATTGAAATTCTGCCACATAAGCAAAGTTAAAATCTGAATAGCTACAGATCGATCTGTTAGTCCACATCTGGCAAAATGACTAGCTAATTCTTTCATTTTTTTTATAATTAATTAGTGAAATATCACATGCTATGTTTAGTAAAAATCTAATGAAAATGAAGTAAAATATATTGAATTAAGAAGAAAAAATTGAAATAAAGAAAATGATCAATTTAATAAGAAATGAAATAATATAGTTGTTATAATTTAATTAAAAAAAATAATTAGTAGAATATCATTTCTCTGATCCCTTTCTATAATCAGTTAAAATCTAACGAAAATGAAATATAATATATTGATTTACGAAGAAAGATTGAAATAAAGAAAATGTCAAATTTAATGAGAAATGAAATAATATAGCTGTTCTAATTTTTGTTAAAATAATTAATTATTGAAATATCACATTCTATATTTTGTTAAAATCTAATTAATATGAAGTAAAATATATTGATTTAAGAAGAAAGATAATGTTCAGAATTTGTACAGAATCTGGTCAGAATTTTCAGTAATGTTCAGAATCTGTTCAAAATGTTCAGTAATATTCAGAATCTGAAGAGAATCTATTCATAATTTTCAGTAATGTTCAGAATCTGTTCAGAATTTCCAGCAATGTTCAGTAATGTTCAGAATCTGTTCAGAATGTTCAGTAAGGGACCGACCATTTAACCTGAAGGGGGTTTATAGTTTTTTGTTTCGTTCAGAAAAAAATATCCGGACAACACATGGGTTAAAATATTCATTTTTGTTGTCCAGAATTTAACATTAGGTTATATGACAAAAACTGAATCATATTATTTTTTTTCCTCCACCAACATGGGGAATCAGAATATTTTTTTAGAAAAAAAACATAACCCCCCCCCCCCCCCCCTTCAAGTTAAATGGTCGTTCCCTAATGTTCAGAAACTGTTCAGAATCTGTTCAGAATTTTCAGTAATGTTCAGAATCTGTTCAGAATTTTCAGCAATGTTCAGTAATGTTGAGACTCTATTCAGAATATCTACGTGAACCGGACGGGCATTTTTCACCCCATTTGTCTTCTTTTTTAAATTTCTTTGCTAGGATTTCATAGTTTTATATTGATTTATTCTTTAATTTTATATGTTTTTGAAGATTAATTAAAATTTAATATTGACGTGTTAAGGAAGTGGTAGCGCTTTCTAGACTTGTAGTCTGCTGAAGGTCGACCGTGTCAACAGCGATGCGATGCTTCCCGGGTTTGGCACTTAGGGGAATAGACAGTCGTGTCATTTTGCAAAAAAGGTGTTAAATTCATATTGTAGAAAGATAACCTACATCATAGAAATATGCGACTTTGTGGCATTGTGAAGTGAAGACAATATTCGAAGGGAACTTAGTTTTTTTGTACAAAATATATACGTTAGAAAAAAATATGTGTTGAGGATTTCCATACCGACCGTTTTTTGTTGTTGCGTACCCCATTTTGTATTGAAATTCTGCCACATAAGCAAGATTAAAATCTGAATAGCTACAGATCGATCTGTTAGCCCACATCTGGCAAAATGACTAGCTAATTCTTCTTTTAATTTTGATAATGTTGATGACGTATAGATTTGTCCGACCTGGTCCTGAACTTTGTGATTCTGAACAATTTAAACAATAACCGTTTAAGTTCAATTCAATAATCCATATTTCGAAATATGCGACCAAAATCACGGGAATAAGCCATAAAATATTAAATGAAGCGTGTTAATCTAATCCAATTATGAATACTGATTAATCGTAACTAGTGTCAACAACCGATTGTTACACTTTCGTAATGGCGGACGATAGTAACACCACCTAGCGTCCACGAACGATAACTAGGTAATCACCGATTTCTGAAAACGTCTATAGTAAGTTGTCAACTTACTAAGTTGTCAACTGTAAGTATTACGGTAAACAAGAATATCATAAATAAGTTCTATGATGTCTGTTATAGTAACCATCATTGTCAACTGTCAGTATTACTGTAGATCAGTATACCATAAATAAGTTATGTGATGTGTGGGATAGTAACGATCATTGTCAACTGTAAGTATTACGGTAGGCCAGTATACCATAAATAAGTTGTATGATGAGTGCTATAGTAATCATCATTGTCAACTGTAAGTATTACGGTAGGCCAGTATACCATAAATGAGTTCATGATGTCTGTCATAGGAGCCATCATTGTGAAATGTAAGTATTACGGTAGACCAGTATACCATAAATATGTTCTATGATGTGTGCTATAGTAACCATCATTATCAACTGTAAGTATTACGGTAGACCAGTATACCATAAATAGCTTCTATGATGTGCGTTATAGTAACCATCATTGTCAACTGTAAGTATTGTGGTAGGCCAGTATACCATAAATAACTTCTATGATGTCTGTTATAGTAACCATCATTGTCAACTCTAAGTATTACGGTAGACCAGTATACCATAAATAAGTTCTATGATGTCTGTTATTGTAAATATCATTGTCAACTGTAAGTATGATGGTAGACCAGTATACCATAAATAAATTCTATGATATCTGTTACAGTAGCCATTATTGTCAACTGTAAGTATTATGGTAGACCAGCATAACATAAATAAGTTCTATGATGACTGTTATAGACCTTTTTATTCTTAAAAACATGGGCGCGGCCATTATCGACTTCCGAGTGTGTCCGCCATTAGTAAAGTGTCAAAATCTTATGTTCTCGGGGTTTATCGATACGCTAATGTATGGTTTCTCTAGTACAAGTGTCACAATATACTGTTATTTCGGCTTGAAATTCAATAATAACACCTGCTGTGAAGTGATTTGTAAACGGAGATATAATGAAAATGATTTAATGACAACAAATAAATTACATGGTATGTATTTTTCTTTTTAATTACCGTTATATTCCCCATACAAAATCAGTATAAATCCTACTTAATAAAAAACTGCATGCCCTTTTTTTCCTTTTTTGTTTTTTTGTTGCTTTTCAAGCATAAGAAAAAAGGGATAATCAAATTAATATTTTGTATGATATTAAAAGTAAATATATAAATTATAATATACGTTTTTTGAAATTATTACTATACGATTTAAAGTGAAATAATAATGATAAAAAGTGTGCCTAACTTATAAGAAAGAACTTAACTTTGAATGTGACATCTTAAGGTGCATTTTTCAATTCCGTTTTATTTATTTTGTGTTTGTTAAATTGTAAAACAAATTAAAACTTTTTGTCGGTCAATTTCTGTAGTGAAGATGAAAAGGAATTTAAATTTTATCAAATTAAAACATCTGAATATCTGAATTTCTTTATCTGAAAAAAAGTTTCATGAGGAACCTAATATAACTATTTGCTCCCAGGTTTCAGATACGTGAACCGGACGGGCATTTTTCACCCCATTTGTCTTCTTTTTTAAATTTCTTTGCTAGGATTTCATAGTTTTATATTGATTTATTCTTTAATTTTATATGTTTTTGAAGATTAATTAAAATTTAATATTGACGTGTTAAGGAAGTGGTAGCGCTTTCTAGACTTGTAGTCTGCTGAAGGTCGACCGTGTCAACAGCGATGCGATGCTTCCCGGGTTTGGCACTTAGGGGAATAGACAGTCGTGTCATTTTGCAAAAAAGGTGTTAAATTCATATTGTAGAAAGATAACCTATATCATAGAAATATGCGACTTTGTGGCTTTGTGAAGTGAAGACAATATTCGAAGGGAACTTAGTTTTTTTGTACAAAATATATACCGTTAGTAAAAAATATGTGTTGAGGGTTTCCATACCGACCGTTTTTTGTTGTTGCGTACCCCGTTTTGTATTGAAATTCTGCCACATAAGCAAGATTAAAATCTGAATAGCTACAGATCGATCTGTTAGCCCACATCTGGCAAAATGACTAGCTAATTCTTTTTTTAATTTTGATAATATTGATGACCGTATAGATTTGTCCGACCTGGTCCTGAACTTTGTGATTCTGAACAATTTAAACAATAACCGTTTAAGTTCAATTCAATAATCCATATTTCGAAATATGCGACCAAAATCAAGGGAATAAGCCATAAAATATTAAATGAAGCGTGTTAATCTAATCCAATTATGAATACTGATTAATCGTAACTAGTGTCAACAACCGATTGTTACACTTTCGTAATGGCGGACGATAGTAACACCACCTAGCGTCCACGAACGATAACTAGGTAATCACCGAATTCTGAAAACGTCTATAGTAACTATCGTTGTCAACTGTAAGTATTACTGTAGACACATATATCATAAATAAGTTATATGATGTCTGCTATAGTAACCATCAATGTCAACTGTAAGTATTACGGTAGACCAGTATACCATAAATAAGTCCTATTATGTCTGTTATAGTAACCATCGTTGTCAACTGGAAGTATTACAGTAGACCAGTATAGACCCTTCTATTCTTAAAAACATGGGCGCGGCCATTATCGACTTCCGAGTGTGTCCGCCATTAGTAAAGTGTAAAAATCTTATGTTCTCAGGGTTTATCGATACGCTAATGTATGGTTTCTCTAGTACAGGTGTCACAATATACTGTTATTTCGGCTTGAAATTCAATGATAACACCTGCTGTGAAGTGATTTGTAAAGGGAGATATAATGACAACAAATAAATTACCTGGTATGTATTTTTTTTTTAATTACTGTTATTTTCCCCAAACAAAATCAGTATAAATCCTACTTGATAAAAAACTGCATGCACATTTTTTTCTTTTTTTCTTTTTTGTTGCTTTTCAAGCATAAGGAAAAAGGGTAATCAAATTAATATTTTGTATGAAATTAAAAGTAAATATATAAATTATAATATACGCTTTTTGAAATTATTACTATACGATTTAAAGTGAAATAATAATGATAAAAAGTGTGCCTAACTTATAAGAAAGAACTTAACTTTTAATGTGACATCTTAAGGTGCATTTTTCAATTCTGTTTTATTTTTATTTATTGTTTGTTTGTTAAATTGTAAAACAAATTAAAACTTTTTGTCGGTCAATTTCTGTAGTGAAGATGAAAAGAAATTTAAGTTTTATCAAATTAAAACATCTAAATATCTGAATTTCTTTATCTGAAAAAAAGTTTCATGAGAAACCTAATATAACTATTTGCTCCCAGGTTTCAGATACGTGAACCGGACGGGCATTTTTCACCCCATTTGTCTTCTTTTTTAAATTTCTTTGCTAGGATTTCATAGTTTTATATTGATTTATTCTTTAATTTTATATGTTTTTGAAGATTAATTACAATTTAATATTGACGTGTTAAGGAAGTGGTAGCGCTTTCTAGACTTGTAGTCTGATGAAGGTCGACCGTGTCAACAGTGCTGCGATGTTTCCCGGGTTTGGCACTTAGGGGAATAGACAGTCGTGTCATTTTGTATGAAAGGTGTTTAATTCATATTGTAGAAAGATAACTATCATTATAACTGATAGTTAACTGTGTATTGCATAACCAGTTATAGCAAAGACATCACTAAAACACAAAAATTTATTTTATGTATTGGGTTGATTCATAAATGTATTTGATTTGCAATATGACAGTTATACTCTACCTCCTTCTCACAAAGGGTTAAAAATGATAAATATATATATAACTGAATTATAATGACAAAAAAATTAAAAGAAAAAAAAATCACCGAATTTTGTTGCAGAACATCATGTCGTTCATTTTTACTTCTTACAGAATCAAGATTTATTTCAAGATTTATCTACAGAAATGTGATACCTCTTTGTAAATTGTTAATTATTTTATGCGGCTTCTACATGAAAAACAATAATTCCTACACTGCTCACTTTGTTCCCGTTTCCTTTGTTTATAGTATTTAAGCTTTCATTTAAGATAACATTTAACTCAGTTTTTTTCCCTTTCTATGTTATCCTCTACCGCATACGGAAGGAACATTATTCCTCCACATATTTGCTACTCTATCATTGTGCAAATGATTGATTTTTTGGTCAATTGCATAAGTGCTCCCTACATCATAAAAATATGCGACTTTATGGCTTTGTGAAGTGAAGACAATAAATGTCAATATTCGAATGGAACTTAGTTCTTTTGAACAAAATATATACCGCTAGTAAAAAATGTGTGTTGAGGGTTTCCATACCGACTTTTTGTTTTGCGTACCCTGCTTTGTATTGAAATTCTTCCACATAAGCAAGGTTAAAATCTGAATAGCTACAGATCGATTTGTTAGCCCACATCTGGCAAAATGACTAATTCTTTAATTTTGATAATATTGATGACCGTATAGATTTGTCCGACCTGGTGCCGAACTTTGTGATTCTGAACAATTTAAACAATAACCGTTTAAGTTCGATTCAATAATCCATATTTCGAAATATTCGGCCAAGATCACGGGAATAAGCCATAGAATATCAACTGAAGCATGTTTATCTAATCCAATTATGAATACTGATTAATCGTAACTAGTGTAAACAACCGATTGTTACACTTTATTAATGGCGGACGATAGTAACGCCACCTAGCGACCACGAACGATAACTAGGTAATCACCGATTTATGAAAACGTCTATGCCATGAATAAGATCTATGATGTCTGTTATACATATGGTATACATGATTGTCAACTTTAAATATATTATCCGTTATAGTAACCAAGTTACCACCTTTGTCAAGCATAGGTATGTGGTAGACAATGATATTTTCCATAGCATATTCAGTGATACACTTTGCTCTCAAGTTGTCATGTTAACTTCAGAATGTATAATAAAATGTTTTTCATCATCTATGAATTTACATTGTATGAACATAGATGTTCTTCTCTAAGATGTCTCACCTTTTCAGTCATTAAGTCATCAAGTCACCAATTCTTAATTTAGTTATTAGTTTTCTTTTTTTCGAAATTAAAACAGTTTAGATACATTTCATTCATATTCAACTTTTTAATACTTTTCCATAAACATAATTTACTATTTCCATCTAATTATGAATACTTGTTTTGATTTTTTGTATTCTTAATACCCTATAAATTCGGTTGTGATAGTAATCGCATGGTAGATTACAACTACCTATGCAATCAGTTCCTATCACCACTAGTGTTGAGAATTTGAATCCCGTTCATGGCGAGGTGTACTTGATACAACTTTATGATACAATTTGTCAGTTTACAAAAATCTACTCATCAATTGATTTGTCCGCATCACAATACCGTGTAATAACCTCTGTATTTAGACATCTCCTCACAAGTCCTGCCCATTTTTCAGATGGTCCGAATCAAGTCATCATCACACCATCAATGCAGTTTTACACATTAAAAGAGACAGAAAATCTGAATGAAATACAGTGTACAGCTGACTGCATACCTGTTTGTACAATGACATGGCGTGGACCTAATCATCCTGCTAATACCACATCTGTACTTAGCATACAGAACATCAACAGGACTCAGGCAGGGAACTATCAATGTACAGCTAGTAATGACGTCAGTAATAAGACATCTATTGTAGTAAATGTTGATGTTAAATGTAAGTATTAGCTACGTACTTAGTATCTAACGTAAAGTATGTATTCATGTTTTCCATGTGAAAAGTAGAATGTTGACTAACCAACAGCTACCGTCCAACAGTCAATGACTGTAAGCAAAAAGAAATGGATTGCCTAACAGTCAATGCATGACTTCATGTTTGTGATATACCATACCCATCCACAAAAAAAACACCAGACGACAATACCTCACACGGAAATTGACGACTAGAACTAATAGAACAACTGCTGGTGATGCATTGCTAGCATAAACAAAACGAGGGAACATTAATCATAGATAAATACTTGTAACTCAATAAATGACAGATTGACCACATGAAGTATATTCTCAAATACTATGATAAGGTAAAGAAACATTACATTACCCGAGAAAATTATGATTACAATGGCTGAAGCGCTATTACAATATTGGTATATATATGTGTAGCAATCAAATAGTATCAGTATGAACAGTATGACACATACACTGTTCATAAGTACTTTCATTTATAGTTTTTTATTCAATCTGTATTGTAGTTGGAGATCACATTATGATAAAGGGACAGGGTTATGATCTTATTAATCCGTAAGGCGTACTTTATTTGCTTGTCTGTTTCTAAAGTCAACGCCTGTATTGCCATTGTCTTTTTTTTTATATATATACTGGATCATTTCTATGGGAAATATCAATTCAATAATAATGCAATTTTCTAACCAAAGAATTATATTAATAATCCTTATTATCAGGGTATCGTAGTCTTATAAATGCAAGATCACAAATATAGGCTGAAACATATTTGTGTTTGTCCGTGAGTTTCGTCTTAATAGGCGAGCAAAAATAAAATCATTGTGATTGTTTATTCATCGTTTGTTAGGGAATACCTACAGATATAAATTGGAAATAAATTAATTCAGAAAAGTTCATTTCTAAAATACTCAATTATTAAATATTTCATTAGAATAATATCGTTAATTTCACTATAATTATATCATATATATCACTTCACAGGAAGTTTGAGCTTATGAAGCTGGTTGTAACAAGCATTTGAGCAAAATTATATTAAATGGTTGTATATAAACAACAATTATTATTGGGTATAATAGCAGTTTGATGAATGATTTATGTAATATTAAATAATTGCAGATGGTCCCATACAGATTGAAATCTCACCACCAATTAACACTTATACAGTTATTGAGACAGGTAGTGTTAATCAAATAATATGTACAGCTGATTGTAACCCTAACTGTACAACAACCTGGACTGGACCAAATCTTCTTGCTGGTTCTACATCTATCCTGAACTTAACAAGCATTGATAGAAGCCAGGCAGGAGTATATAGCTGTACTGCAGTCAATGAAATCAGTTCTTTGACATTGATTAAAGTCAATATAATTGTCAACTGTAAGTATGAAATGTCTAAGGTTTATTAATATCATTACTTAGTATTTTTATAAAATGTTATATGATGATATTATTACAACGCAAAGATATATATGAATTATGTAGGATATTGGTGTATATGTAGCAATACAGTACTTGTGTATCCAAATACGTGTTATCACTGGATATGATACTCGTGCGGATGCCGATGTCCGTAGCAGCAAGGCTTTGATGCGAATCCTTGTGTGGCAAAAAGAAACCCATCATATACAATACTTTCATTTGCTTCAATGTACAATGATAGCTCTATTAAATAAACAAATGATATGATAATTTGATTTAGCAACCTTTCATCAGTATACAACCTGCTTCATCAATAATCGTAGCTTAATATATCAAATATGGATTACCTGGTTTTCTGTCATTTGAAATGGCAATTTGTACACACATGTCATATGCATAGTGCATATTTAATTTTAAGAAAGTTGATGTTCGAGGAACACATCGTCAAGATATATGCACAGATCCATGGATTCAGATGATCCCTGTTAACGGAAATAATAATGAAAGTTTTATGTAGTCTAAACTGTAATTTCTGAATTAGTTTTTTATGATTGATTGATTGATTGATTGGTGTGAATTAATTTTTAGAACATTGACATATTAAAATATATCATTAATTGAAAAATGTATACTATGATGTTAAAGTTTCTATTATAATTCTACAGATGGACCACGACAAGTAGTGATTTATCCAGCAACCACTAATTATACCAGGAATGAAACATTAGACATAGTGGGTCCTATTAATTGTACAGCAAACTGTAAACCTGCCTGTACAAGTACATGGAATGGACCAAATCTTCCTCCTGGTACCACATCAGTATTGAGACTAGAGAAAATAAACAGGAACCAGGCAGGGGACTATCAATGTACAGCTAGTAATGATGTCAGTAGTTTGATATCTGCAACAGTATATGTTGTTGTTAATTGTAAGTATGACATTTAAAATTAACATCAATCGTTTGAATATCAATGCGTCGTTGTCCACGGTTTTAATTATCATGTGTTTGTCCATATACATTTGTAATAGAAATTCTGCAAACTGAGTTGTCATTTTGTTACTTGAACCACAGATACACCAAAGTTAGTTTTCCTTTGTGTAATAATAGATATATATATATAATTGCGCTATTAGGCATCCTTTTATATTACTGTCACTGGATCGGTCCCGTGGCTGTTGGACTATTTGTCTGTGTGTGTATCGTCCACATAGGAGCAAGCACGTCGATTTAATGAACGTGCATGATGAATGTTATACCAGAAACGCGTCAGACGCACTAAATTAGATATATTTTTTTTTGCGACTGAAACAGGTTTGATACCACCGCTTGTGGACTATTATTTCCGCAAGGTATCCTCCATCCAGCAGTCAATGTTTCAGCATTGACATAGTTTTTATTAGATATATTTATTCCGAAGCAATCTCCCTCATGGATAGGTAACTTTAATCGATTTTTGATTATCCTTTTCTATGTCTTTGGGTTAAATGCTCCCAATGACTTTTAAATTATTTTGGCTTTCCATTTTTTTGACTATGAGCTTACCTGAAAAACACATTGTGTGCATAAATTTAGATATCCGCGTTTATCCTTTGAAAACCTTTAGAATAAAAACAAATAGTATACACGATTATTGGCAGTTATTGGCCACAGCTTTAATTCAATTGTACATATATATATATAGATAGATAGTAGTACATTTTGTATAAATATATAGTTAGTTCGATTAAATGAAGACAACTAACTTCGTACTTTCAAATGTTTAACGGTTGCCGAATTTTGTAAATGGCAACAACTAGATAGATAATATCAATATGGAAATTGTAGGAAAATCACAAGTCGCCCTGGGAAACAGAGGTAACTAATGTTATCCATTTGAAAACCAAGACGCCCTTGGAACAGAGACGCTTGTTATTGACTTGAGGTTTGATATAATACAGCGAATTATGCCAATCCCATCATCAAAGTAATATAAATGCCGGAAATAATTCAATGTTCAACAAGGTCTGTACATCCACCATTTCCCGTTTGGTAGTTAGTATAGTAGATTTTAAACGTCCTTCCACATCCGACGTTAGATAGCTATCACATCGATCCATGAATTAACCTGAAAAACATTATAAATCTTTCGGCAGTATTTAGCATATATGCGATAAACGAACTAAAAGATGGGTGGGAAGGTGGGAAATTGTTTCTGTATCTGTAAACAACCATGCTGTCTGCTTCGCGCACAAATTGGAAAGAATTATCCAAGATGCAATTCGCATTACCCAGTAATGGGTCATGTTAAAATAAAGAATAATATTCCGGTTTGCCGTATAAATGGATTTATGCATAGACATACATCTTATTATCCTTTGAAAACCTTTAGAATAAAAACAAATAGTATACACGATTATTGGCAGTTATTGGCCACAGCTTTAATTCAATTGTACATATATATAGATAGATTGTAGTACATTTTGTATAAATATATAGATAGTTCGATTAAATGAAGACAACTAGCTTCGTACTTTCAAATGTTCATCGGTTGCCGAATTTTGTAAATGGCAACAACTAGATAGATAATATCAATATGGAAATTTTAGGAAAATCACAAGTCGCCCTGGGAAACAGAGGTAACTAATGTTATCCATTTGAAAACCAAGACGCCCTGGGAACAGAGACGCTTGTTATTGACTTGAAGTTTGATATATCACAGCGAATTATGCCAAACTGGCTGAGCAACTGAAACTTTTCAGCTTGCCAGACAGCCGCCACAATGTGGCGGGAGCTGCGTTATGCTGTGCCAATACTGCAATGAATGTAAAATTATTAAGTAAAGATAATGTCAATTAAAACTGACAAACCAATTATTTACCATGTACAATGTACATAGTAGTTGAGTGAAAAGGTTTCTGAACATCCAGACAATTTATATACTTTTGGATTAGTTTCAAGGGCCCTGTAAATTGTGCTCAGTAATACATCCCTACTTAAATAATTAAAATGCACCCTATCATTTTTTTTTATATTTATACTCCTCTCGATTCTATGTGATATTTGGGGGGAATTATATAACTGACCCCTGCGACTTTCTTTGGGCGCACTTAAATTCATCATTTAGTTTCTTCCTGAGTTCTTTCAGAGATAATTTTCCAATATCATAATTCATTACCACTCAATTAATCACCTTTAATCTCATAAGCCATATACATTCAACGGTACATATACAATAACAAATGCTAAATGGGGATATCATATAAATATATTTACAATATATATACAACAGAGACAGGGGTGTAAGACATCCTAGAGAACAATAAATTTATTTATAGCTTGTATAAATTTACACAATTTTTCTAGTGTATTTTTGAGAAGCACTCGTAATGTGTTTAATTTCAGAACATTGGTATTCGGTAATTCGGAGTTCGGTAATTTTGTTATTACCTTTATTCTCGTAAATTTGCAATAATGAAACTTTCTAAAGTTTGGAAAATGTCGACACTGGTATGAATGAAAATAAATTAGGGTAGGTTCTCAAACCATACAGTTACATTCCAAGTCTTCCCTGCAGCCATAGCTATAGGCTCACCCCCAAGTCTAGCCAATCCCAAATGGATTATCCCGTGCCAATTTCTTAACTCAATATATGGCTTACCTCAATAACTACTCTTTAAATAATGAATG
Source organism: Bathymodiolus brooksi (assembly GCA_963680875.1). Taxonomy (NCBI): domain Eukaryota; kingdom Metazoa; phylum Mollusca; class Bivalvia; order Mytilida; family Modiolidae; genus Bathymodiolus; species Bathymodiolus brooksi. The sequence continues at coordinate 31,715,406 of OY804578.1, forward strand.
ACCCAACTAACCACACCTTAAGACCTGTAATTCTTATATTTTCACTTCACTTATACTTATAGCCCCAAATCAATGCCACCTGGTGTGCGACGGGCTTCGATGGAGGCATCTTTCACAATACTGGATCCAACTATCCATACTTTAATTGATCTGGCTATAATTCTTAGATAGCATTTAAATGTCAATTCCCAAGTATTAAGGTTACACAAAACTTGGGGTTAATTAGCAGACCATCAGCGAAAATGTTGAGCCTGGCTCAGCATCCAGATTATGCTCAGCATTTATCAGTGTATGCTGTCAGCCGTACCCACTGTATAAGTACCTATCAGCTAAACATCTGAAATTAATAGCAAGTACGTATCAGCTAAGCATCTGAAAATAATATAGTATGAATCAGCTAAACATCTAATTCTAAAATTAATATAAGTACATGTACCTATCGGCTAAACATCTGAAAATAATATAAGTAGGTATCAGCTAAACATCTAATTCTAAAATTAAATACATAACTATTATTAACAGCTAAACGTCTGATAATAAGGTTTAATAGTAATTATCAGCTAAACATCTGAAATAAAACAAGTTCATATCAGCTAAAACATCTGATAATAACTTGTCAGTTAAACATCTGAAAATAAGATAATACACAACAGCCAAACATCCGATAAGGTTAGTACTTATCAGCTAAACATCTGATAGTAAGACAAGTACATATCAGCTAAACATCTGATAATAAGACAAGTTCATATCAGCTAAACATCTGATAATAATACAGGTACACATCAGCCAAACATCCGACAACAAGATAAATTAATAATAGCTAAGGATCTGATAATAAAGAAGTACATATCAGCTAAACATCTGATAATAAGATAAGTACATTTCAGCTAAACATCTGATAATAATATAGTACATATCAGCTTAACATCTGATAATAAGATAAGTACATATCAGCTAAACATCTGAAAATAAGATATAATACATATCAGCTAAACATCTGATAATAAACAGAGTTCGCGAAATGTGTCAGTCCTGTCAGACATGACCAGCAAAATTTGGGCAGATTTTGCTAAGGACTGACACAAGATTGGTATTTTGCAATAAAAAATTAATGAGGACTGACATTTTTTTTCACTAGAACCACCAAACCCATATGCAATTTCGCGAACTCTGAATAAGGATAGTGATTATCAGCTAAGCATCTGCTTATAATATAAGTACTGTACATATCAGCTAAATATCTGATAATAAGATAAGTACATATCAGCCAAACATCCGATAGTAAGATAAGTACATATCAGCCAAACATCCGATAATAGGATAAATTCATATCAGCTAAGCATCCTATTATAATATAAGACATATCAGCTAAACATCTGATAATAAGCAGGGTTTCTGCTATGCTCAGACATGTTCAGGACAATTGTCCTGAAACCAGCATGTCATATCAGTCATGCCTTAATAATGTATTTTTTGTAACCCAAAAATGTTCTACAAGTTTTAAAAAATTAGGCCATTTCTAAAATCTTTAGGTCAATGACCTAAATATTGCCCCAATCTGAAACCCTGAATAAGGTTCGTAATTATCTGCTGAAAATAAGATAAATACATCAACTGAGCTAAACATCCGAAACAAGGCAAATTCATATTGGCTAATCTGACAATAATATAAGTACATATCAACTAAACATCTAATAATAATGTAAGTACTTCAGTTTAACATCTGATAATAAGGTAGGTTCATATCAGCTAAACATCTGATAATAAGGTTAGTAATTATCAACTAATATCTGATAATAAGTTAGTACATATAAGTTAAACATCTGAAATTAAGGTAAGTGACATCAGTTAAACATCTGATAATAAGATATGTTCATATCAGTTAAACATCTGAAAATAAGATCAGTTAAACATCTGATAATAAGATCAGTACATATCAGCCAAACTTGATAAAAAGATTAGTACATATCAATTAAACATCTGATAATCATGTTGTATGCACCATCTGTATAACACATTATATACTGAAATTTATCTGATAATCAAGTTACATGCAACATCGGTATATTATGTTATATATCAACTGTCTCCTCAATCCTAATTCATCCCAAGATTTAAATAACATTTGCTTATATTTAAAAGAATCTTACTCTCAGAGATTCAATCTTTAAAAATATTTAACTTTCCTCAAGTAACTGACAAAAACTTTCAAATGATTATAATAATTTTAATCTTATCTAATTATTATGCTTCCAAAATGATATTAAATGAAAATTATGATATTATTATCTAACTGATGTGGTCATCCCTACAGATTATAGTCTTATCTGAATACTTAATATTATGTTATTATGTGTTATCTCTATGTTTATATATGCTTGTGAATGTATTGGATTACCAACATTATGATTAGTATGTACATGTACTTAGCTATGCTTTATCCAATAAATGATTTGATTTGATTATATGCAACAACTGCATACCATGTTTACTGAAATGTATCTGATAATGGTGTTATATGCCACATCTGTATACCATATTATATACTAACAATTTTCCGATTATCATGTTTCTCCACCATCGGTATATACCCTTTTATATACTCAAATTTATCTGATAATCACGTTATATGCATCGCCGTCTTTTGCAGTAAATGTTTACCCCTATGGCTCGAGTCATAAACTGACCAAGTACATGTCCCGCAAAGTTTTTTTTTTTTTATACTGTGGCCGAACTTTGCAGGAAAGTGATGTTTTAACATTGGCTTAGATAAGTAAGTGCACCAATTAATCTTAATATTATTATTTTTGTGTGTGCATCACGCCACGTGGCGACATTAGGCAAGCATAAATTGACCCCAAAAAGGGGAGGGAGAAAAATCAAACTTTAAAGTCCACTCCTGATCGAGCAAACTGACAGATTAAAATTAATTTATTGTGTCTAAATCAACATTCGATTAAACCAATTAAAACTCGGAGCACATGTCGGTGGTGACCACACCGCACGCTACCTGTACAAGTCTAAAAATGTGTGTAGCCAGACATTCATAAAACAAAATTGTGATTTTTTTTTTTTTTTTTTGTATTGTCCTATCCATTCCAATGAAAAAAATATTATGTGAACTATTGTATACCATAATACTGTGATTTTTATTGATTATACACATTTATATCGTCTGTTCATTGTGCCACAATTTGTGGGCGTCTTGATTGACAATAAAGCATTTGTTTGTTTGTTTGTAACATGACAATAGTTTTCCCGATCAATATACTGACTTAATATTATAATTAAAATACTCCCTGACATTAGGATTTTTCAGAATTTATAAAAATTGTTTCTGTATCTGTAAACAACCATGCTGTCTGCTTCGCGCACAAATTAGAAAGAATTACCCAAGATGCAATTCGCATTACCCAATAATGGGTCATGTTAAAAAAAAAGAATAATATTCCGGTTTTGCCGTATAAATGGATTTATGCATAGACATCTTATTATATTTTCCCCATTCACAATGTATATCACTATCGTTGTGGATGTGACATGATATCAATATACAATGTAATACCATTATTGATATTTTATTTAACTAATAATAAGATTTATCAACACGTGAAACAATCTGCAACGCAGACACGATATATGTGCTTATTGTTCACCAATGTATTTTCTGTTGATATATACCTTTGTTTTAGCTCACCCGTCCAAAGGCCACGTGAAATTGTGCAATCACTTGGCGTGCGTCCGTTGTATGTCATATACTTTCGCAAATCTTCTCCTCTGAAACCACTGAACCAAATTAAACCAAACCTGCTGCTTTATTTAAAATCAAAATGAACTCAAATTTTAACAGCAGTTACATTGTTATGAGTAGATTATAATATATTCCGGGGTTTTCTGTAACATTTTTATTTCAGCCGATTTATACCGAATATGGAAATTAGGCATATTTTCATAATGATCACATTTAAATCTTCTCTGATGAAACCACTGAGCCAAATTAAAAAAAAATTGGCTGTGATAGCCCTTGAAAGAAAATTGACGAGCCCGACCTACATTCAAGATGTCGAGTAATACTAAAAATAGAAATGTCTATAATTGTCTTTTGGTTTTTTGATTATTAATCATGATGAGCGCAAACGTTAACAGTAGCTAAATGTCAATGGGTAATTTGGAATAAATGTCAATGGACTTATGCCGATTCTGCCTATTTTGGGAAAAAAATCATCTTAAAATCTTCTGCTCCGAAGCCTATCAATTTCCAGTTTGATGTCTCCTCTAAAATCAATAGGCTAAGTTTTGCTAAACTTGACCAGAATAATTCATGGATGGTCTTGCTTCCAATATAACCCCTACACTTCCAAAAGCATTCAAATATGGCCGTTGCTATTAATGTAAAATTAATAAAAATAGAAATACCTACTTTATCGACATTTTGAATCTACTGTGTCAGTTTTAGCAAAGCCCGGCTATTATGGCCTTTGGATGGTCACTGATAGCCAAGCCTACTGTCAACTATGGCCAATTATAACATATATTACGCCAATTTGTATCACTCGCAAGAAGAGTTTGAAGATACGAAATGGGTAATCGGAATCCATATATCGAAGAAGAACAGACAACGCAATGTCCAAAAGAAAAAGCACAAACAATGCGTTATCTACAAAACATACACAAAACACTATTAAAATTAAGATTAGGCAAAGCGGTTTACAGGAAAATGATTTTCAATTGAATGTCATCAAATTCGTCTTGCATAATTGTCAAACATTAAATTGAAACCTTACAAATGTTACCAAAAGGCTTAATATATGTTATCCAAATAATTGTCATATAACGATTATACAATTGTTAGCTCTTGGCCATCGTTGATTGTAGACTTGGCGAAATTAATGGTTGTACCAATTATATATTGGGTTCAAGTCCTATAGATCACAGCTTATCATCAGGTGAGCATAATAGGCTCATGTGAGCTTCTAGCATGCTAGTTTGAAGTAACAATGATATTCACTGTTTCGGTTGCTACATTAACCATGATTATATGCTCGGCATGCCTTTGCACACATGTGGTTTTAGATATGAAGAAGGGATGGTTGAATCCCGTTAACTGGGTTAATACTGCATCAGTTTTGTGCCTGTTCTAGATTTAAGCTTGTGGAAATACAAACCCAAGCTTTTAGACAAAGCCAATATGCCAACTATAGTTTTACAGATACAACAATGAGGAAATATAATATGTTGTTGATTACATGTATGTGCAGGTCTGACGATTCAAATGTATTGGGAGAAATATCGTTGCTATTTGAAGACCATGGGGTCCTAGCGCTGGGAATACAAATGGTGTACAGACATATACATATATGACACAATGTGGTTTAAGCTTGTCATTGTTTGTAGATCCACCAACCATTTCCAGTATTTCTGACGACAAGGTAGTAAGCGAACATGATACAGCAACTATAACCTGCACAGTGGATAGTATTCCACAATCAATCATCAGGTGGATATTTGAGACTAAAGAACTCCAAAATAAATCTGATGGCAGCTTTACACTCAATCAGATAGATTGTTTGTCAATGGGAAGATACACGTGCCAGGCTGTCAACATGTTGGGAGTTAATCACAGCTATGTTAATGTAACGGTAGAATGTGAGTATGCATTTATTTTACACAGGGTTGGCCGTGAAATACCAATGGCGGGAATTCCCAGTGGTAATTACCGGGAAATACCGTTCTGGGAAATACTCTAAATGTTAGCTCAAGCGGGAAATACTGGGAAATATGATTTTTAGATGTGATTAATTTCTTGAAAGTTGCTAAAAAATTAACATTTTAACACACAGTGTTGAAAATTACATCAGTTTAATAAATATGGGTATACAGCCTAGGTGTAGGACCATTAAGAAGGACTTCAGGCAACTTTTGAAATTGTAATCTTTATATAAACATAATATTTATACAAAATACTTTGATAAAAACATGTTAAAACTGTCACCACAATTGTATATCTACACTTCAGTTCAATCATACAGTTTCAGAGTTCACCAACCTATTTCATCTTTCCCCCTTAACATTCTGTAGTAAAAAACAAGCTTTCCTGCTTTAACAAGACCAAGTTTAATTCTTAATTTATCAATAATCACTTAACAATTAATAGCTGATTGTTTTGCCAGGTTGTATACATGTAATCTGATATCCTAAGGGCATTTCCTTTATGCTATAATAATGACTTATTAGACTAACTTTTTTAATTTGTATTTACAAACTAATTAACCTTTAGAAATCATTAAGTCCAGTTGGTAAAGACAAACAATAAACATGTCAAACGCGGGTCAGAATATGGTTTTAATCACTATACAAATGAGGTACAAAGTGGGGATTACAAATAAAGAATAACTTTCTTAATATTTCTATCAAAATCATTTTTTTATAACAAATATAAATTTTCCAATATCAATTTTGTATATCTGTACATTAACACTATCCATTAATTTTTTTTCCCTGTAAGGCCAATATAGTTACAAACAGATTAACTCAAGTCTATATTATGCTCCAAATAAATGTTCAATTTGCTTATTTATAAGAAGATATATCACAATAATTTAGAACTCAAAGAAATTTACGCTATACCAGTAAACAAGTGCACAATGTGTACAGGTTCATGTATCATTATATTTGCAAATTAAGAATCAATCTTATTTCCCAGTATGTCCCGCCGTCCTGGGAAATATGAGTATTTCCCGCTTTTTTACCAACCCTGATTTTACATTGCAGAATAACAATTTGCAATATCCTTGATAGGTGAATCACAAAACACAATCAATATAGAGAATAGTTGGGTAAATCAACACATTGCATTTTCTTTATTAGAAAAGTAAACACCCATGATATGCAATACCAAAACAAACGGTCAAAGACCTACTTCTTCACGACTTAAATATAAAAGTCAATTAGAATAAAGAAATGAGACAAAGGGGATCCATGCGCAATATCTATTCAAAACGTTTCTCCTGTCCACCAAGAACTCGTTTTTGTATCTTATTAGTATCCATTATTGTAGTGGTTTACTCATATTCCTTGTTGAATACAATACTACTTATATCTGCTTTAAAGTAATAGAAAACTAGACCATTTTTTTTTTATTGTAATAGTAATTTGTCAGTTATAAATGTGTTGTTTTTGCTGTATTTGAATAAAAAACTCCTTTTTTAAAGAAATACTATTCTTTATGGAAATAATGAAACTATAATCCGGGAAAGTATTTGGATCTTTTCTTGCTCTGTCGTTGAAGTGATTACTTTAGACAGTAAACGCGCGTTGACACTAACCCGTGGGTTATATCTACTTCCGTCATAAGAAGGGTACCATGCGAAAAATGATGCAATAAAGGAGTGAAAATCTTAAAATTCTGGAGAACTGAGCTATTGTATACACAAAGCAAGAAAGCAGGCGACAAGGTATGTCTTTTAGAAATTGACACATTTCCTAGTTTTCATGAAATAATGGAAATAATGTGCATTAACCGTACTCGACGCGAGCAGTTGTACGATTTTTATACTTTCATGCCTGGCGGATAATAAGAGTATATATAGAGTCGACACATTAACCGTTAACATACGATTGTAAGAATATGGACACGATCAAGTTAAATTAAGGAAAAGGAGATGAAGAAATAATATTGAAAATAAATATGTAAACAGAAAGTTAGAAAATGGGGGTAATTCTGAGTCACAAGCGTCTGTGACCGAAAGGGCCATATAGATCAAAACTACTAGTCGATTAATTCTAAGGTCCTCATGCGGGACTAAGACGTGAGGGGATAGGGTTACGGTTATGGTGTTTAACACCACTTTCAGCAATATTTCAGTTATATAATGGCGATCAGTTTTATTTGTGGATGAAACCAGAGTATCCGAAGAAAACCATGAGTGTGGTCATTGACATTAACATAGCAGTAAGACCAAAGTAAATATGAAAAAACAATGCATTCATGCAAACACTTGAGTAAGGATAGCAACATTTTTTTGTTCTTAAATAAAAAGCTGCAATTACGTGCTGAAGTCCAGCCATTTTAAAACCACATTGATTTCATATGCAACTATGTCAATTTCATAAATACTTTCGAATGTATAGTTAATGGTGAATATAAATGCAATTTGATTTTTATTGCAATAGTGAACCCTTTTACATTGTATGCAGGATTAATAAATTTCAAAAAATTTGGTTTAGTTTGATTATCACTCTTCTTGCAAGCATAGCTTTCGAAGTTACATAAATATGCTATATTGATATGTTTGGTATTGATTACGACTTGTTGTGATATACTTAGATTAATTAAGATTGAATAATATTCGATAGGAAATTTGAAGGTATACCCAATGAGAAGATGAAGACTATTATATATATTACAAGTGTCAATACTAACACTTTTAGATTGTTTTACGAACTGTTGGTAGCATAGTCAGCTCAAACAAAATGTCAACTTTTTATATCAGTAACTTCCTATTTCTTTTTGCTTTTTTTTTTATTTCGACGGAATTTACAAATGAGAAGTTACATAGGTAATATATATCCATATTTTTGTCCGATGGGGTTTGCCGGCAAGAAGAGTTTGAAGATACAAAGGGGTAATCAGAATTCACAAATCGAAGGACGGACAAAACAATGACCAAAAGAAAAAAGGACAAAAGAAAGATAACTCTATTCTGAATTTAAAACCACTAAAGAATTCTCCATTGCATTATATGTTAAATAAAATCTGTTTGAGCTTTCATTCATGTTTCACCTGAAGTTTAATATAAGTGACACCTCCGAAAATCTTTGTTCTCTTAGCTACAAGCCTGAATCCCAGTGGAACTAACATGGATATGTCTTAAATCATCTTTGAGAGCAAACCGCCAGGCGATACACATACAAACACGCTACTTGTACAAAATAAATGAGATTCATGTAGATGTCCCTTTAGGTGTCCTTTTAACTGTTTTGTGCCTTTATTTTGTGATGTACAGCAAAACCTTTTGATTGTTCTTACCACAAATCACCATTCAAATATAGTCCCACTGGCCACGTCATTACGGTTGGCTTGAACATCATAAACAGTAAATATCTCCGTAAAATTCCAAAATATCATAAATTGGAAATATTTAAGGATTCTCTGGAGGACTGCATGTATGCCGAAAAATAAGCAAAGCGAGAAAAAGAGGAGGTTGATATCCTTTCAGAATGGGTTAATACTGTTAAGTCATTAATTCAAATTCGAATTAGAAAACACCGAAGGTCATTGAGTTCAAAAGCAACATCTGTATTCAAAGATCCTGGTGTTGCAGAAACCCTGTCGACTATTCACGACACATATGTTGTAGTTCCTGCAGATAAGGCCCCTACCAACATCGTCCGTATGTGCAACAAGCATTACATTGATTGCTTAAAGATAGAATTATACTTTGATAGCTCACAATGTAATCCTACATACACAGTTACTACATTATCAAAAGAGGAAATCATTGGTAATCACATATCAGTCTTGTCTCCTTTTGATCTTTCCATGAAAGATGAGGATTATAATATTCACTTGCTGTATCGAATGTTAAAATTACACAAACATTTATACAAACAACGTAACATAATATCGTGGAAGCTCCAAATTGTTCTACCAAACTTTCTATTTTTACAGCTGTCCAAAGAGATCTCCAGAAATATTTTCTGGAAGTAGTGTTATCCCAAATGTGGCTATTCACAAAAACTCAAAAGACTTTAAGTTCTAGATCTCAGTATGTTAATAATAACAATATTTAAATATTTGATTTCTCTACCTGATATACCACCATTCCACATACGCTTCTAAAATCTAGAATTTAAAAATTGATTCAGCGTTGCTTTTCAAAGAAGACCAGAGAACAAAGATATCGGTGTCTTTTTATTGGTAGAGATAAGTCTTACTGTGTTAAAAGCCATCCAAAATTTGATGATAAATATATACAGGACGAGACCATTCAAATGTTAGAAATTGTGATCGACAACATATTTGTCAAGTTTAATAGACGAGTGTTTCAACAGACGATTTGTATTCAAATGGATGCAAATCGTGCTCCGCCATTTGTCGATTTGTTTCTACAGGCTTATGAGGCGGAATTCTTTCAAGGGCCTCTCAAGAATAAAGATATAAAACTATCTCAGACTTTTAATTCCATCTTCCGCTATATATACACAAAGAAAACAGTTAATCACCACCATGTTTTTTTGAAATGACAAATGATACGACAAGTATCACGAGATTACTGACCATATATTCTCAAGAACGCAATGGTGACCTGTTAGGAAATTACATTGACTGTAAGAAACAAAAAAAAATAAAGAAAAATGTTAACTTAATGAATATTTAATCACAATATCACAAGGCCAGTTTTTGCAGTAAAACATGTCTATTTTAAGTATTGACCTTCACAGTTCAAAACGCACGATAACATTGTCATTTCACTTGCAAAAAGTCACTTAGGGAACGACCATTTAACTTGAAGAGGGGGGGGGTTATGTTTTTTTTTTTAAATATTCTGATTCCCAATGTTGGTGGAGGAAAAACAAAATAATCTGATTCAGAGTTTTCGTCATATGGAAAAAAATAATTATTCTAGCTCTTGTGTTGTCCGAAAAAAACATTCTGAACGAAACAAAAAACCATAAACCCCCCCTTCAAGTTAAATGGTCGGTCCCTTATGAATCACTTGAGGACATCAATTGTTCAAAGTTCAATACCGGGTGTAACCCCCACGTGCTTTGATGACGGCCTCTAACCTGCGTCTCATCCCTCCAGTTAGACGTCGGATGTCCTGTTGTGATAGCTTCTGTCATTCCCGATGTAATGCTGCTTCCAACTGACGGATGTTTTGCACAGGAGGTTCCCGAGCCAGTATACGACGGCCTATCGTGGCCCAAATATGCTCTATGTGATTCAAATCCGGGCTCATGGCCGGCCAAGGGACAGAAGTCACGGCTTCGCTTTAGGGGATAGGCGGTTACTGCTCTTGAATGATGAGGCCTGGCGTTGTCATCCATATACACAGGCCTTGTAGCTAGTGGGTTGTTGTCGAAATGGGGGACAACAACTGGTTGCAAGACGTCTCTGATGTACTGATCACCAATAAGGTTGCCTTGTATGGTGACTAAATCCAGCTTAGTCAATCAACAATGGCTGCCCAATAGAAGTTCGTCAACAATAACAGTTAGAAACCGTCTGAAATCAGCGGAACTTAAGTCAAGGAGAGTCATTGAACGTCCAGTGTTGGCAGATCGACATCGACGATCACGTTTGGCACGACGTAGTTGGAATTTAAGGACATGGCGCAAGATACATTGGTCAGACGAGAGCCGGTTTCTGCTTCATGTAACCGACGGCCGTATGAGGGTTTGGAGACACAAAAATACAGCCTATGCCCCCAGGGAAGATCCAGCCAACTATCCCTTACGGGTGAGGCTCAGTAATGGTTTGGGGGTGTATCTCACATGACTGCAAGCATTGAGTACGGGACTGGATGCGAATGACATCCGTCTAACCAAACGCTGCAATGCCCTGTCGTCACGATCAGATGTTACCCGTGGTCTGCCGGATCTTGACAAGTCTTTCACATTGTTGGTAATTGTGTGTGTTTTCTCACCAGTCGGCTGACAACAGTATAGTGGTAGCCCATCTGACGTCCAATAGCTTTGAAGGACATCCCTGTTGTATGCATGCCGATATTTGCCATGTTTGTGCTTCTGATATTCGCCTTCGTACCATGCTTACTGAGAATGAATATATTTTTTAAAACAACGGATTTAAATACCCAAATTCGAAGCCTGAACATACTGAATTTTGAGTAATGCGGGTGAGGCATGTTTCACGTTCATGACTAGTCTAAATTAGACATAATGGTCACACCTGTGTGAGCACATCTTTTTAATGAAACATTGTTCTTGCTATTATCGAATCCGGGTCGTTTCGCCCCGATTACCTGTTCGCCCCGGAAAGTGAGTCGATTCGCCTCACTTAATCGCTATTATATTATAATAGATGAAGTCTTTTTCGACAATTTTTTGATAATTATTTATTCATTAGCTGTATGCAAAAAAAAATAATAATTCATTCATTTTGGTCTACTTTTGTCAAAGATCTCAAGCGAAACTTTTCTTGCAAAATTTATAGAAAAACCACACGAGAACAGTAAAAAGGTTGTTTTTTTTTGTACCAACGCAAAAATGCATAAAATGACTAAGATGCTGTACAAGTGCGCAAATAACCTCTTTTTTAATGAATTACGCATCAAATGCTAAAATAGTATAAATTTAATCAGATGTCAAACAAAGAGTGAAGCAATACATAATATTAAACACGTCAAGAAAGCATGTTAATTATGAGAAAGACAAAAATAAAGTACCCATGAACAAGCCTTACAACATCCAAAATACGAATATTTGCAATGGTATTTTCCATATTTCATTTTTTAAAGCACTATTAATAAATGAGGGCGAACGGGAATAGGGGCGAAACAACCCGGGGCCAATGGGAATAGTGGCGAAACGACTCAGGGCTCAGTGGGCGAAAGGGATTCGGGGCGAAACGACCCTGTACCGATATACCCTATAATCAATATAAATATTATAATCTAAGCTTAGTGTAACTTATTATGTTTTAATATATCACCGGGTGCTTAATTTTTTTCTTTGTTTATAGATGATGTTCTGTCATTGAATAATTCTCGATTCGGTGATTATCAACATCTCATCTATCCTAATGAGCTTGAAGTAAAGCATACTACTGACACTTGAAAGTCTGCTTCCTACCTTGACAAAGACCTTGAAATCGACATTGGAAGACGATTGAAAACAAACGTTATTCTAGTGTGGTGTTCTGGTCAGAGCTCAGACGATGACTCAAAATTCGCTCAACCAAGGCTACGTTGCTCCTAAATTGAAGTCATAGCTACAAAACTTCTACGGTCGTCATCACGATCTGATTTAGTCCGAGATTCCTCTGCCGTCTAACGGCTTTTATGGATTTTTTGTAGCCGTTGGATGTCAGAGCGCTATATGTACGGAAAACAGCGGATTTGCCTCTCCAGCTCTGGGTCGCACATTTCCACGTTTCGTGGCTATCGGATTTTATTTTCTATCAGAAACCCTTATATAAATCGCTTCACCAATCATTTTTCTATTCATTCATAGCCATCTTACCCTCAGAAAGTGGTGTTACACTCCATTACAGCACGATTTTGCCCGCTTAGATCCTATTATTCCGCCATTTGACTTCCATTTTCGAATCTACAAACGTGATCTCGCGATACTAACTGAATGATAACAGTAACGCATTGAATGATGGGAGCTACTTAATTCAGCGCACCAAATTATTTGAGCATTATTTGCATACGTAAACAACATTCAAATCACATGGAAGACGATACATTTAAGCGTATTCTGCAGGACAAACAGTCCATCTATAGATCAAAGCAGAGCAGAAGGAAATAATACAGAATGTGTTGGAAAGAAAAGATTCAATGGCAGAGTGTTATCAACGGGCTTCGGAAAGAGCATGTGTTATGTCCCCCCTTTTTGGACAAGGTACTACATCATTTTTTTTCTGATGATTATCTGTAATTCACTATTGCTGTTAAAATCATTACCAATCAATATAATCAACTGTATTAAATTTTATGTTAATTGTTCTGCCTTAACAGGCATGTATGATTGGCAATACAAATGTTTGTTTGTTTGTTTATATGCAAATCATCTCCCATGATACATTGCGGTAATCGTGGTTTTCTCGTAGTCACGTGACAAATGTTTGAAAAATGGAAGACAAATGGCGTAATCATAGGATCTAAGGCAAAATCGTGCTGTAATGGAGTGTAGCACCACTTTCTGAGGGTAAGATGGTTATGAATGAGTAGAAAAATTATTGGTGAAGCGATTTATATAAGGGTTTCTGATAGAAAATAAAATCCGATAGCCACGACGGTCAAGAAGTGTTTGAAGAAACCAAAGGAGTAATTAGAAAGCGTCATTCGAAGAAGGACAGACAATATAATGTCAAAATTTAAAAATAGAAATGTACAATCAACGATCTCCAAAACATACACATAAAACTAAAGATCCAGTAACACGAATCCCACTAAAAGCCCGGGTGAACTCAGGTGCTCCAGAAGGATAGGCTTGTCATACTCCACATGTGGCACCTGTTGTGTTACTCTTGTTACAAACTTGGTGATAAGTCATGAATGAGGAAAGGACGGGATTTTGATTACGTCAAACGGAACATATCCGTGGTCATTTGTGACACATATACTCCGTGGCCGTTAAGCAAGTCATGGTGGCGACCGTAAAACTTTCGACGTAATGACTTCAACTTTACCAGTATGCACCCTTGCTTCGGTAGCTTTCATTTTAGCAGCAACACTCTATCACGGAAATCATGATATGAAGCACAACCTCTGGAATATCGGATCAACTGAGAGATATATACTCGATATCCAGCTGGAATGGGGCTACATAAAATTAATGAAAAGTTTACATTGGGAAAAATAAAGTTATCTCTTTTGTCGTAGAGTTTCGTTCTTAACCGGTCCACACTGTTAATTTCGAGGTGGATGTCAATATATGAAGCAACATGTTTCCAGGTATATAACAAGAAAACTATTTCCACAATTTGACCATTTATAAAGACATGGAAGATGTGAAAATTACTTCTTAAACCATCTGAATGATAATCTTAGATGTTGAATATACAGTTGATTTGTCTGTAATAATGAAACATTTTCTCCTCACATGGACATATATAAAATATACCGTTGTTTTACTCATTCATGTTCTTCTGATCATTCCTGTCGTACATTTCTTATTATTACTGGTGTATTATATATTTTTGTAGGTAGTCCAAGGATTAATTGGATGGAGTTCGACATTTCGTCAACGGTTGCTATACACGATCAGGATATACTGAATATAACCGCACATATTATTGCTTTTCCTAAGCCAGAGATATATTGGCAGTTTGGTCAAAACGGGTCCTATTTTAATGTTTCCACAGGAATAATCAACAGTTTTAATATCAACAGACAATCGTCTAACCTTGTCAAAGGTAATTTGACAGAGGAAAATTTTGGGACTTATAGGGTGTATGCATATAATGGTGTTGGAAGTACACACTACCTTCTACATTCCATTGTTGTTATACCAGCAAGTAAGTACACAAACTAACAAACAATACGTCTACCTACGTTTGGCTGTCCAATCTGATGAAGATTATTTCAAAAATGCGTCGTGCGCACTAAATTTTGATATCAATGGATTTATTTGAGTTTGGTATGTTTTGTTATAATCATGTCTTGACTGTGCATCTGATTTAGATTCAGTCAATGGTAAAAAGGGTACGTGAAGATGCATGTTTTTCCTTGCTCTTTTGAATGTTTTGAAGTTTTGATGATACATATGAAGTTTACAAGCAGTGAACAACTTCATTGGTGGATACACAAGGTACGGAACTTCAGAATTAAGTGATGATGGATACAGATACAGATTGGTATCTGCAAAACAGCAAACAATCAGACGGGTGGGTTTTTAATCAAGGTAAGTAACGCATTAATCTTGCCCAAAGAGATGTATTAAAGCATATTGTGCAAAGGTTATCAACACAGCACGAACAATTTATTTCATCTAATATTTTTTAGGATATAGGCAAAACGTCAAGTGTGTGAGCTGGTATCACTCCTTGTGCATTTGATGTATACCGGTATGTGGTACATGATTGGTTCAAGTGAAATATATCAAAATTCAAAAGCATATATGTTTCTTCATTTACTTGTAATTTCATTATTTATGCCGTATTGTGAAATACAAACATTTTACTTTCTCCAACAGAAAAACCTAATCAACCAATTAATGTAACCTGCGAAGGAAGGATTAATTCTGTTACCGTTAGCTGGAAATCGGGATTTAATGGCGGGAAAAATCAAACATTCACTGTTTATTACAAGAGAAATGACTACGATGGGAACTCTAAGTGGACCGCATTTGATAGAAACTATTTAGATCCAGGTCAGAATATGTATACCTCAGCTGAAATACATCCATTAGTGGAAGGAACAAGCTTTCTTTTTCAGGTTTACGCATCAAATGCCTTCAACGACACCGTGTCTGAGTTGTCCTATTGTAATACATCTGAAGCAGGTATGCATTCAACCCCTCAAACTAAACTGCATTTAATTGTATGATTTACATAGAGCAACGTTTACTTGTCCACATGTTTTAGCTATTCACTGTTCTGTATTGGTGGTTTATGAATTAGTAAGTAGACAATTTTCAGTATGTTATTTGTTTATAGAGATCTCTATTTACTTGGTAAGTCGTGTGTGTAAACTCATGGATGCTTATACAATCCTCGCAAGTACGAAAATATTGTTAGCCGATTCCGAAAGTAAGGCATGAAACTGACAATACTAATGAATAATTAGAAGCGACAAATAGAGGAGGTACAGGACAGTGCAAAGATCAAAAGGTTATGGTTTTTTGTTTCGTTCGGAATTTTGTTTTCGGACAACACAAGAGTTAGAATATTTATTTTTTTTGTCGTACAAAGCGCGAATTTTTTTTCCAGAAATTAACATTAGATTATATGGCAAAAACTCTGAATCAGATTATTTTTTTTTTCCTCCACCAAAATCAGAATATCTTTTTCAGCAACATTTGGAATCAGAATATTTTTTTAGAAAAAAAACATACCCCCCCCCCCCCCCCCTTCAAGTTAAATGGTCGTTCCCTAAGTAAATGTCCACAAAACATCACACAGAAAACTAAAGGTTGACAACTACAAACCCAACTAGCATAATATTGTTTTGTCCATTTTGATAGAAGGTAGGAAGTGAGAAAAAACTTACAAATGTCAATCCGGATATACAATATCACAACCATGATTGAACCAAGTGATTAGACAATATAATATGTTGCAAAGAAGTTGAATGAGATCAGATGCTTCCAAACGCTAAGATTATAATTTTTTGTCTATGAAATTTGTCAATTACATATTGTAGGTGACCTTTTTATTTTAATTATTTTGCTTACCTGCCCCAAGAACTTTCTAGCTATTAGACTTTCCAATCTTTTGATTATGAACGTACCTAATGAAGATTATTCTAGTAACGTGTCGTGCACACTAACGTCGATATGTACCTTTTCATTAGTATCCATCTACAGATAAGTGCTGACTTAATCTATCCAAATGTTAACTAAAGAAGGTGAAAATGTAAGCCTTTTTATGTAAATTGGGAGCTGTTGATCAGACCAGCAAGGTAGCGTTATATTCATCAAACCTAAATAAACTAGCCAAATTCTGGTCAGTTTTGTAATTTCTTGTACAAAGTAACTTCATCAGTGGACCATATTTTACGACTGGTTTGCTGACAAAAGATGTCCTGAGTTTATGAGGAGTTAACTGTGAAGAGCAGGCACACAATGTTGTTAGCTGAAAGAAGTTAACCTTCAGGAATAAATCTACAAGTTGGTTAACTTTCAAGAGCAAGCTTACAATATTGTTAACTTCAAAGAAAGTTAACAGTTAAAACTGGAGCTAGGATCAAGTTAACTTCGAAGTTATCTTTAAACATAACAGCTGGCCAGCGCTACAATCTGAGAAGCTGTATCAAAATGAAGTTTCGTAATTTCAGTTCTGTTCATTAAAAAATGTGGTTAACTTTTAAGAGCTGACCTCAAATCTGGTTAACTTTTGGTAAACTGACAATTACAGAAATGCAATATGATTAACTATCAAGAGCAGACATACAATACAATAGAAGACATATGACTGGTTTAACTGACAGGTGCTTACATACAGTACACTCCAAGTGTATCAAAGATCATACTCTCAGGTCGGACATATTCCTCCCAAAATGTCCGATAAATGTCCGGCAAATTTGACAGTCAACACTCTCTAAGTCCGACTATTTGGTCGGACATCGTGGTTGTGGTCGGACATGAGATTTTATTTACATTTCTCGAGGTGAATATGTCAAACATTTTGTGATCGATGCGTATTTGTAAGCATACTTTCTTTCCGGTATGTAGAATGTCCGGGTACGTAAATACCCTAGTGTATTTCTACCTTGCACCATATTCGCACCAGGAAGGGTAGCTCAAAGGTTAATATACAACTGAAATATTGTTGAAAAGTGATGCTTAAACACCCATAGCCTCATATAAATTATTGCAATAAAATATCGATTAAGTAACGAAATCGATATAAATTATTTTCCAGTATATTTAGTATAAAAAGCTTGTTCTGCACGTTTACTGTGAGATGTATTGCAACCACCATTTTTTATTACAACCATGTGCGCATGCTCGTGTTTGATGGAAGGCTATAGCTATATTTAGATATTTTGTGATAATAATTTCATATTGTAAATCGATCCACCCTGTGATTTTATTCAACAAGATACATTTTTTTATAGTATATATTTTATTATAAAATACAATATTGAACTGATTTTCGCAAACACTTCAATCATTGAATATTGATTTTTTCGGATGTTGAATATTTTATCCCCAGAATTGCACCCCCTGTTAGTATACTTTTATTGCTTTATTAAAAAAAAATAACACCAAGAACATCGATGATACGAGTCTTCTTATTCAGAAATAAAACTACAGCAAAATAAAGGTATACATTTTTTGTACTGTAAACAAAATCGTCATTTTTATCTAGATTTATTATCCGAAAAATATGGTACTCCTCTACTATTATACTAATTTGGATTAGGTGATGGGAATTAGGTACCATCATCAAAATAAAGATTAAAAAAATGTATTTTATGATAAAGATGGCTGATTAAAATTGTTTGTCATGCATTAGCTGTCAGTTGTAATATACAGGATGTAAATATAACCAATATACAGGAAGGGCCCCTACTGTGAAGCCATATATTTTGAGATGACATTCAATGAAAATAACAACCTGACCATATTGTTAAAAAGAAATAAGAGTTAGATAAGAAATTAAAATTGATAGAAGGCAAGGATTTATATAATTAACACATTAAGTCACATTTCATTTATTTAGCCTGGGTCAGTTATCAATTAAAAAGACAAAATGGTTTAGAAAAAAATCTGTCTAACAAGTATTTACCTAAATAACGATATCATGACGTATAATATTTTCTCACCGTAAATGTATTTATTTTATTAAAATATTTATACACATATATAAGAAAAAAGATATAAATTTATTTTTTAAGTACAAATAAATTGGAAGACGGCTTGAAAATCGAAAAGGCAAAATAGTTATCTATGTTTATAAGTCTTAGTAAAAGGAGTCTTGAGCAACTTTTTTTCCACACCTGTGATAGGTGTATTTGTATATCATGAATGCACGATGCGACAACATGCTGAGATGGGTGATGTTTTGACAGGAAAACTGTTAAAAAAAAAACGTAGAATACACTAATAAAATATTATTTCACCTATATCAGGACTCCGCAGACTGCCAATTTAAAGAAAAACGGGATTTACGGATATATGACCCATTCGCCATGAACAAAATAAAACTTAAATTTTACTAATTAATTTTAATCCAAATTTGCCTTTAAAGAAATAAATGTATAAATTAGAATTATTTACCCGGGTTCGTTCGCCCTACATTTGGGAAACACGTAAAAGAGCAAACGCACCCGATATCGTTAACCGGCAACTGTCTGCAGCAAGTGAAAGGGCCTTGGCATCGATTGTCGCGAGTACATAAGGGACATATTAATATTCACTTCTAGTGCACTTAAAACATGGGTACTGCATGTTAATATATTTTATTCATGGATATTATTGTATATATCGCCCGTGACAGCCGTTAACATATCTATACTTTCCGTACTGTATATCACTCATTTACTTCAGCTTTACTAAGATACGCATGTTTCTTTATACACAAATTTATTGGTTAGCAGAATTAGGGGATGTTTCCTGTTTACAGTTTAACTATCTGAGAGTGGAGACTCTCACTCCGACATGTCCGACGATTTTGTCAGACACTTGTCGGACAATTTGAAGAGTGAAGTCCGACAAAACTCTTGTGTCCGACCTGAGAGTATGATCGTTGATACACTTGGAGGGATCTGTACAAGGATCACTCACTCCATCCAACTAGTTCAAACATATCGAAAAATACAATATAAATAAACAAACTAGCTACATGTTATCCGTTTGAATGTCGTTTTAATCTTCGCAATTGATGTTTTATTTGTATAAATATAGATATATAAGGTTTAACACTGGGAGAGGTGCAAGATAGTAAAATCTGTGACACCCGAGGGTAAGATGTATCGGACGAAGCATGTCCGAGTCCGATATGATTTAAATCCTACCCGAGGGTGTCACAGATTTTACTATCTTGCACCTTTTACGGTGTTTTACTCTTTTTCTCACCCCTTTCTACCGTGTCAATGTTTGTTTACTTTTTGTGTAGTTTGGCGCATTAATTTGCGAATCGTATCACATGACCAAAATGCCACGTAATAAAATAAAACAAGATTTTCATTTTACAACTTTAAAGAGGTTCAAAATAATAAAGTTAACAAACTTGTGATAGATTCTACAATAACAAAATCTTGCACCTTTTACGATGTTTGCCTCTTTTTCTCATCTCTTTCTATCGTGTCAATATTTGTTTACGTTGAGAAAATATAGAGTGCTCTCCCTTGTTTGTAACTAGCGTAAATAAAACAAAATACCTCCCTTTGACCAACGTCAAATAACTTTTTATAGGTATTTATCGCTGTTGTAGTAGCATTTATAATATATTTATAAAATAGATTGTATTTTATTGTGAAATATATTTAAAATACTGCCAAGACACTATAAATCTACAATTTAATTCAACAGTGGAAAGCAATTTTGCAGGGAAAATGGTGTGTAGCTTCTCTTACCCTGTAGCCGGGGTAAGAGAGAAAAATCTTGTTCACCTAAATTAACGGACTACTTTATCCAAGGGGTGAGAAAAAGCTGTTTAATAGTATACAATAAAAAACGAGGAAAATTTCATATTGAATACCTGGCTAATGCATGTTCATTTAAATATATATTGACAGTGTTCTGATTTTATATTGACATGCATAGGTATATCTAAAGCGAAGAAAGATCAGTCTGTCATTATTGGGGCTGGAGCAGGTGTGGGATCCGCTATAGCTATCCTATTGATAATCGGTGTTATTGTATTCATGATAAAAAGGAGAAGAGATGGTTCACCAGGTACAATATATAAATAAAGTTTTAGAAATATGTACATATATTACGAATTTAGTTTGTTACACATATTTGCATTGGTTCTCCAACCCTGAATGTCAGCATATATTCGGAAAACAGACGGGGTATATATTTCAGTCCCCAAAAACGATTAAAACATGGACAACAAAATATTACGCTTCACTGAATCAATGGTATAATACGAAATAATTATGTATTTTTACCAAATTAAATACTGTTTTTATACTCAAAACGGCTGCATGAACAAAAAAATATTACAACGGTTAATTCCGTCACAAATACCTGATCGATTTAGCACACTCCTATGTTCCACGGCTGTACCATAACAAATAAACAAAACGTTGAGCCTTGAAAACTTTCGAATTCATGGGGCCACACCTAGGTTTTATTTACATGTTGTTAACATTTAAATTATTGAAACTGTTTCGCAAACCCGTTGTTTTGTTATGTGCTATATTAATGTTATATTTATAAAGTTTATAAAATTTACTACATATGAAACTGTATTGATTTAGAAGTATAGTACAGTATTTTCCTTTATGAGACTCCCCATACATGAAATATGACGCGACACATATGTTGACGCCATTGAAGAATGACGTCAAAGGTACGGAAACGGATATCTAGAGATACGAAAAATGAAAATAAAAGACGCAAATTTATTTAATACAGTTTGATGTTGTATTAAAAAAAACCAATGGTTAAATCCGTAATATATCTGTTATTCAGCTATCAGATAGGGTATATAATGTGACTCGGGGAATATAGATCCTAAGCCGGGAATGTCACATTATATACCCTGTCTGATAGCTGAATAACATATAATGTATCATACCGTATGATGTTTGCTTTGTTTCTTCTTAGCTTGTACATGTAATGACCACATGACTGAATTCAATCAATCAAACAGATTCTCGTCTATCTTCTGGACTAAATATCACATTTGTGAGAATATGTATATATAGTTGTGAGGCTATATTATTTTGTAGCTATTGATTTTTGTTCACCCATTAATCGTATACTTTTTTTATTTGTATATATGAAATAAAACCTGTTGCTACGGCTAACATTTCAAGCGATTTGTCTTTTTTGGGATGTAAGAGATATCCATTAATAAAAGTGATATTTATCACATGCACTTATGCATACAGAGACATTATTTCCTTTCCCATCGCCCATTACCATTTCTTTTGGATGATGATGTTCCTTTGGCCCCATCATATGACGTTTACATTTTTCAGTTGGTTCGTTTGGCATGAATTTGAAATAAATGACTGACCATAATATCGTGGTAAATGATAAACTGTTACACCAAGGATAATGTTTTATTACAGGATTGAAAATGGTCTCTAAATGTATTACCGCTATAACGATCTCGTGCATAAATGCAATTTTACGTGCTGAAATCTGATCAAAGAGGTTACTATGGAGAAGCGATTAGGGAACGACCATTTAACTTGAAGGGGGGGGGTTATGTTTTTTTTCTAAAAAAATATTCTGATTCCCAATGATGGAGGAAAAAAAAAATCTGATTCACAGTTTTTCTCATATAACCTAATGTTAAATTCTGGAAAAAATGTTCGTGCTCTGCGCGACGAAAAATAAATATACTAATTCTTGTGTTGTCCGAAAATTTTTTTCTGAACGAAATAAAAAACCATACCCCCCCCCCCCCCCCCTCCTCCAAGTTAAATGGTCGATCCCTCAATAAAATTAAAATGCTCAAATTTGACACATCTAAATTTATAATTTCTTTCTTATTCCTAAAACTTTGATATAGTAAATATAGCTGACTCTTTGAAGCGAGTTTACTGAGCTAAAATATCAACAATCTGCTTTTACAAATAGTACGCCCAACTACCAACTGAATCAGTATACAATGTATGTATAATTCATTTCATATTAGCGAGCACAGAGAGCTCTACAGCAACATGGGCATGCGCATGCAACACACAATTTGCCTTATGATGAGATTGAAATCCTTTCGTCCGGAAGTTGATAAAAGTTGGCAGTCACGGAGAGAATGCTAAAAATAAAAAAAAAGTCTCCAATAAATGATTTTAAAACTAAAATGATATCATGAACTTCTAAAAATCGTATTTAAGTAACAAAAGACAATAAAAGGTGCTTACATTGTTAAATTAATCAGAATGACATCTCGCTATCAAAGTCATGACGTCATGTTATTCATAGGCCAAAGTCGTCAACAACATTTCGCGGAATTTTAATTAAAATCCTGTATTTTCATTCCCGAGTCAAAAAATTTCAAAACGACATCTATTTTATTTGCAACTGCATCAATTCCGTAAATCTTGACAACATGTAAACAAACACAGCACTTTTTTCAAGCGTGTCCAGATTATTAGATAAAAACCTTTCTAGTTACGGATTAGTAAACAATGATTATAGAATAAATTTGACTTAATTTTGAACAACAATATTTTCAGAAAATATCAAATTTATGTTTGGGACCATTTGCAGCCGATGTAGAAAAACTCGCCTTGGTGTGTTTTAGTTTTGTTTTATTTTTTGCAGAATCTACGTGGGTGGTCTAAATATTTACTCGGATCGATCAAAACTTTGATTAATAAAACAGTTACACTGGCATACTGAAAGGACTTTATGTTAACATAGACTATCAGGTTAAGGACAACAACTGTTCATTTTTTTATCACTGTGAATGACTCTTGAGACAACACGAATCTGGTCATTTTTTGACGTATGGACATTTTATGTCACGCCCAACTGCATTTCACTGTCGAACTCCAGATTTATATTGACATTTCGTTACTGTATATATGACTTACCAGTTTAAAAGAAATCCAAACACAATTCCTGTCTCCAAGATTATTTGCACATGTACCACAATATTCCTAAAGTTCTACAATAAATGCGTAAATAAAAACGAATCTGGCCACCATTCTTCGTCATGTTAATATTTTTTTTATCACGTCGTATTTTACGTTGCAACAAGTAAAGGTCAGCATTGAAATCGTATTTGGGTCACAACTGACACGCAACGATGACAATGTCATCAATATTTTTTAATACGCATCTATAGTACACGTACAATAACTAGGAGGAGATCACAGGGACCTGCTCCCGGCCTTTCGTTATCAATAATTTTAACCCAACTATCAATGTGCGGTACTAAAATATCACAAAGGATGACACCCGTTCATATTTATACTTAATTCCTACCTTTCGTACGGTTTAGTTGTGTTGAATAATGGTAATTCCAAATAAATATCACAAAAATCCTAAAGTAAACTAAAAATCCAGCTTCTTAAAATTTTGCCAAAAGGGGGGGGGGGGGGGCGCATGTGTCCCTTGCCACCGGCTCATATGACTCTGATAAGAAAAGATAGTTGAACATTAAAATGTTTCATTTTTATACAATTTTTGCATTTATTATATCTTTGGCTAAGTAACAAACATTTTCTAACCATGATGTGCTGGCATTAGTTTTTCCTTATTTCTGTTAGTGTTAATTATTTCTATCAGTACCCATGTGTTTATTCATCTTACATTTACCGTCAGTCTGATCCTGCAAAATATTTGAATACTGCCAACATCTGCCGACAATGGTTTAGAATAGTAAGACACAATGAATTTTATTTATTTAACTATTAATTATGCCGTTCATACTATATGTATATCTGTTATTATTTATTAAACTCAGTCTTTCTAAAATAAATGCTATAAAATTATTAACCAGCTTGTTGTTGAAACTTTAAAAGGTAATAACATTACACAAGAAGGAATATATGTCTCTGTATAATCTTGTCACAGATAATTTTAAAGAGTACGATTTCGATACTGAATATTGCCTTAATATATATATCGCGCCTCTACTGTGCTTTTTCCAATAAAAGAATATTGAATATTGATAAATATTCTGTATGTGAAAGCAGAGACATGTCTGATGAAAGCGGTACCTATATAGTTCTTTTAAAATTAAAAAACTATTTTGTTCACTTGGAGATAGCATAATATTGGCCCAAATACACATACTTTAAAATGTCCAAATGAAGATTATTTGTATTACAGTAACCGTATGCAGTGCGGTCTTATGTATGGGCTCAATGGACAGTTGCCCGGTGGTCCCACAAGCCAATGAACCCCATGCTAATCTATGTAGGTTTCAAACCACTAATTAATTTCTTTAAGGTTTTCTACTAAATTTGTGTTTTTTTCGAGCCTACCTGGTCATTTTATCTTAAGTTTAACCTTTCCAAGACCATGTATTTTCTGAAACGTACATGATTCCTCTATGTTCTGTCAAAATATCAGGGCATGTTTAAAATCTTGCAGTGAAATGCCATGCTACGGAAAACACCTACTCTAAAAATAGCTCGGTCATCCCCAAGAAATTCAGTATTTATAGGTCATGCATTAAATCCTCCATAGAGGTATTAAAATACAACTAAATCCATCAAATTTGGGCTCAAAATAATCCTTATTTATTTAACTTCAATCATCAATTTTAATCAGTCCATTCCATTCAGTCGTTTTCACAATACTACAAAGTGAAAGGAACTTTTTTCTTGAAAAGGGACTACTTTCGTATATGTTCCAAGCTCTGATTGGTGAATTAGTGGTTTGACACCTGTATGTTGTATACGGCACAATTTTTAATTTTTAAACACTGATTTTGTTGGAAGTATCAATACAAGAAATATATGTTTAATTTTATCGACCATTTATAGTTTTATTTCTGTGAGTGTTTGTATAGATATGGGCCTCAGTGCACTGCTTTGACCGGGGCCTATATTGCTGACAAGACGGCCCTGACCGTACGTCATTCATCATTTACACTTCATGAATATATATCGGCTGTACATAGCATGGTATAGGCCAATATTGCGTATGTATGTTGGTTGCATTAATTGATATTTTCGTAATAAAACTCTTTTCTTATGACTTAAAAGACCATACTTTCATTTTACAGACACCGGCGTCTACTACCCCCTTTAGGCTTTATAATGGTTGATACCACCCGCGTACTAATACTAGTTAGTCTTCAATATTTGCACTGTCCCTAGTCCAACAATAAAAGATTCCATTCTTTTTTCTCATACTTTTCTATTCTACTTCAATTAACTTTCCAATGGATGTCATAGGGGATATCATTTAATTTCAAATACTAATGTCCTCTCCATAGGCCATGCCTACTCATATTATTTTGTGATATTCAACTTTCACTCAAATATATACACACTGGCCAGACAGAAATGTTGTGCTTGCATGTGTGTTAAATATTTGATTCCAACAGTTTGATGACATCTTTGTTCTGATCTCCCAGGATATATCACAAAGATCAATATGTTTTGTATGTTTATCACTAATTGATATTAAACTATTAGAAGTATCCGTTATGATTGTCTTTGCCCAAAGAGCAACATAAACTATATTGATAGATAGTAGTCAGATGAGATAACTACGAGCATTCACTGACCTAGCTTTTGTACTGTCCATATTTAGTCATCCATTTTTGAGATAGTAATGTGGTCTTCTTTGTTGGAAGTGAATCGGTTAAGGTTTTAATCTTTTTTATATCCTTATAACCGTTGGAATTGCAATTATTAACAGGATATGGTTGTGTCCGATTAAGCGGATTAACCCTGCCACATGTGTGTGTCTGTTCCAAGCCAGTACTTGGATTTTCACCGACATTTGTAGTGGTCTTTCCTATATTTAATGATTTTAGGTGAAGGGGGATTCTTCGTTTTGTTGATATTGACCATGACTGCTTAAGCTGCATGTTCGTAATCTATTGAAGTTATTTGAATATTTGGTTTTTCTTTAAATCATTTAACTTATGTTTAAAGTTTTACTAGGTATTACCAGGTCCGGTTTTCCTTCCCTGTTTAGTGTGGGCATTACGTAATATATGTCACGATATACATCTGTAGCTGAAAAAATATGGAAAGAGACAATAAATAAGAATAACTCTAACTTTGGAAAAAAGGGGGAAATGGTTGATTTTGCTTTATGCATTTTGTTAGACCTTAGACATTGTGATCTGATGTTTAAAGTGATATTCTTTCAGAATGCAGGTGAATAGGTGAAAATGGGTTACAGAAACATCTAATCAATCAATTTGTAATGTAAATTTTCTTCTCCCAAGGAAAATCTGTAAATAATGAAAGTTAACAGTTTGATTAAACAGATCAATCGTCTTTCACTCGTATGTTGATCTACGTTGGCATGAAATGATTGGTTACAAAGTATATCCTTATGCATTCGATAAGTGCATTTACTTTGCGGGTTCACATTTTGTAAAACTTGGCATGCAGTGCCACTGTGATTTAGAAACCACTTTCACTGATTTATTCCCTCATCATGAAAACCCTACTTCTTAATATAATCGCAGTATGACAAGAATGTCATTCATATATTATAGTGATTCTCGATCCAATGATATAGGGAGTTAGGGTTATGGTTATTGGGTTTAGTGCAACTTTCAGCAATATTTAGTTATATTGAGGCTGTCAGTTTTATTGTTGGAGGAATCCGGAGTACTCCGGAAAAAACCACCGACCTGCTGCTATTCCCTGACAAACTTTATCACATAACGTTGCGTTGAGTACACCTCGCCTGGACGGGATTCGAACTCACTACGTTAGTGGTGATAGGCACTGATTCCATGGGTAGTTTAAATCAACTACTATGCAATCACTACATTGATATAAGATTCATTTTCAAAGTCCATAAACATGAATATATGTTGCACTAATTTGTATAATAAATACATTTTGTCAAAATGTTGTTTATTTGAAAAAAAGTCGATGTTAAAAAAAAAAAAGAAAAAAAAAAAAAGGGAGCAACATAGGGTCCTGTCCACAAGTACCTATGACACTAATTTGTATAACAAATACATTTTGTCAAAATATTGTATACTTAAACATGCAATAAGTGGTCAAATTAATATTGTCTCATATTCTAATATGGATACATGCTTGAATAATATGGTTTTATATCCAGTGTCACAACGAAATGAGGTGTTCGGAAAATGAATTATAAATAACCTTGATTTGTGTCATGAAGACATGTTTCATCTCAACCAAATATTAACTCTAGAAACTTTATATTTCTCTCATAGCAACACAATCTATATACAATATTGATCTGTTGACGGTAAATATAGAATTTATTTGACAAGGCTGAGAAACGGGGTGAAAGACGAGCTTTTAGCCAGTCTTTCTCCCCGTTTCGCGCCGAGTCAAATAAATTCTATATTTACCGTCAACAGACCAATATTGTATTTATCCTGCAATCCACGATGTCCTAAAAAATAATCTTAACTCGTAAAAATGCATTTTTTAATGCAACGGAATCCTCACTATTTGGCGTAATAAAATACCAGATTTTTTTTGCCGACAAAAATTCGCGAACAAATAGTTCTCAAAAGGAAGTGAAATTACTTTATTTAAATGAAGATTTATTGATTAAGATGCAAATCTATATAGAAAATTGATAGTTTAGAACCTGAAATATATATATTTAATATGTTTTTCATAGATATGAAAACACATTAAAGTATCGATCATACGTCACATGCGGTCATACTTAAATACGCCTGCAGTAGTAACCAGGTAAATATATACGCCTGTGTGAAAAGGTATACGCCTGCAACTATATGGTTCACTTTTATTTTTATTTTTTTATATCAAATAATAAACATCCGATATATTCCTTTTACTAGTTTATATAAAAAAAAATTAAATAAAAAAGAACCATATAGTTGCAGGCGTCCACCTTTGTATGACACACAGGCGTATATATTTACCTGGTTACTACTGCAGACGTATTTAAGTATGACCCACACAATGTGTAGACATGTGAAAGCAACACACACATACATGTATCGACGATTCGAGCATGTTTTAAGTAAACTAGGTAGAGTAGAGAAAACAGAAAGATCAATCATTTATCTCAACAAACTGAACTGATTCACGGAAATGTATTTAACAACGATGTCAAACACTCAAATGCTCAGTTATTGGGATATAATTAATAAGTCATTTGTGAAAATTGTGTACACATTCACCATTTGCTATGGATGACCACGCCGTAAAACATAGAACTAATTTGACGTGACATATTTGTATTGGAACTGTAAAAAGGAACATCGGGATTGCTTCGACACGAAACATCAGAAGTGCTACTGGCGGTAGAATTTGTGGAGGTTTTACGAGGTAAGTTTGCTGAAAAGCATTTCTGTTAGTTTCACTTTCAGTGTTGCTGAGGATGTTTGATATTTTCTTGTGTCTTTCCTCACTCAATGTTGAGTAATTATTAATAGATGCCACATTTTTATGCCCTGATATTTGCATAATATCTATAGATCCCCTCCACATTGTTTTCTCTTAACTTCTGGACGGGATAAGATATTTTCTGGCACGGATTGATTAATGTCTAATTTGCAACTTTCCTTCATTTTTTTCATGAGACTGGAAAGTTTTCTTTCATGCACTTTTCTACCTGTTTCTAAAGCTCGTACAAATAAATTATGTATTTTGCGACAATGCAAGTATATAAAGGAGAAGAAGCTAATACCAATCTTCTGGACTTTACATAGGTTTCAATGGAAAATTGGAATTTATTTTTATAGAATAAAATAAAACTTTCATATATACACGGTAAATTGAAGAAAATCAAAACAGAGATCTGATTTAGTGTCAACAAGCACCAGATATGATTTTAATTACTATATTTAACTTCTGTTTGTATATCATAATCAAATGAATTAATATGCATTGAAGTCTACATGTATGTAGAATCCCCACCAACTGTATTTTCTTCATATCAAATTTGCTATTATTAAATCATAATCCATTGATTGGTAAATTACATAATGCGATGTCACTAAGGAACCAAGAATATTATGGACATAGGTTTATTGCATAAGTGTTGTGACCAGAAAAATATTAGAGTGAAGGATATATTTTTCTGGAATGAACAATATTTACATGATAATGTTGGCTGTTGCGAGTAATGACTAATGTGCGAATATATTTTCTGAGTCGGATCATACAAAAATGCATTATGAAAGCTTGAAGTTTCAAATATTCAAACATTGCTAATTTAGTCTGCATTTGTTCCTTTTTTCTTGTTATTTTGTTAGTAAATATGAATATCATGTATTTTAATTATAATCAATGCTATATTAATGTCTTTCAGATGCATGGCTGGATTAATGGTCTAACAGTGTACAATGTACATGTGATGTTTGAAATAAGTGCAAAGACTATCTATATGAAAGAAATAATTGCATAAAAACCTATGAACGTTTTATAAAGATCTGATTAAACAAAGGACATTTTTCAAGAACTATCACTCAGTTGTTGCATACAGGCCAGGGGTATGTGAATCAGTTTCAAATGGAATTGCACAAAATAAAAAATGTACTGTAATCCTGATCAACAGTGAGTAGAATTCCAGCAGATAAAACACTAGTTTCAACTGACAAATCATACAACTTTGTTGGAATTTTGCAAAAGAAAAAAATGTTTTAAAAAAAGATGCAAAAGATTGGAGGAAGTGACTGAATACAATTATTCCAAATGGTTAAAACAAATTATATAGATATTTTGTGGTGTCATAAAGAATTCAGAATATAAAAAATTATCTATAATTTTAAAGTGACTTGATGCAATAGCAGGAATATGTGTTCTTTTCACCTTGAAGAAATCTACTATCTGATATGTTGAAGTAATTGATGTGAATTAATTGAACATTTAATATGAAGAAATTTTATAATAAAATATATGTAGTAATCTTAGAGTTTGATGTTCAAACTGTACTGAGTTAATTATACCATATAAGTGTGTTTAGTAAAGATTGTGGTGTGTGACTGCCCAGAACGTTTCTGTTATAAAGGATGTTAATTTCCTCATCTGTTGGAGGGCATGCCCTCTTTGGTTTATTCCCTTTGTCCTGTAGTTTTAGTTGCTTTTGTTTTGTTTTCAAAGCTTCCCTGTCAAGTTATAAATGATTCGGATTTGTTTAAGATTTTTGTTTTGTTTTTTATTGACTTCTAGGATTTTTTTTATCGTAAAATATGTATAAAAAATATGAAATTTTAAAATTATTAGTTTCATTTTGTCGGTTTGTAAATTTACAAATAGTGAGAACGAAAACATTTATTAGAAAAAGACGACGTCGATTATTGACATTGGTTACGGTTAATATTTTAACTCCTTCACAGGAGAGCAAAAACACAAAAAGTAGTTCCGGAATCTAAGGGCGGGGCTTAAAAGTTTATTCGTAGGTTTAAAAGTTTATTCGTAGGCTTCAAAAGTTTATTCGTAGGCTTCAAAAGTTTATTCGCAGGCAACGAATAAAGCAAAAATTTATTCGTATGGTATATATGTACAGCAAATGTACTGATTGAAGGATAAATTCAGATATTATGTACACAGCGCTAACAGAACCATACACTTAATAATAACGTTTAATAACAGACACCTCATGTTGTTAGAAATGTTATGACAGCACATATGTTACATGCATTAAATTGTGCGAAATCGATTTGGTCACATTTTGATTTTACATGTTTAAAACATTATATTTTCTTATTTTAGGTCAAGATAAGAAACTGATAAAAAGGTAATGTATGAAAAGATGAACATAAAATAATGAATATAGCATTGATAGCATTGTTAAAATACATGTCTGTTGAAATGATGCAGTGTCATAATTTATGCGATTCTATGACATACTACTGTTTTGACAGTCATCAAAAACCATTCTGTTGAGATGATACATAGAGATTAATATATGACCTTTTCCATATCGAGCCGCAGTCGAGGGCTGATAATAGCTGAGGATTGGTAGTCGAGATGACATGGAAAAGGTCATGTATTAATATGTCCATCATTGATTTTACGAGAGAAAAAAATAGATAAGTAAATGTCAATGACTTTATATGGAAGCTTAATTGTGAATTCTAAAGAAAATTTTTCTGAACACTGTTGTCAAACAAGAATATCTCTACCCACAGAAATATTACTGATAACATTTCCTATAAAGGCATTTTGAAACATAGAACATTTAGAAGATAGGATCCTTTTTTGTCGTTTTTTCTTTATTGACCATGAATTGTTTTCATTCAAAATCATGTTACGTTCTCCGTGATAATTGTCTACCATCTAATTTATATATAAAGTTTTAATGATATTTTTAATATGGTCTTCCTGACGAATTGTTGTTCCTCTCAACTCTATTGATCAATAATACAGGCATCACTACTGGTCACCTCCATAGATTCGTGTTGACATGATTAGTAAGGATGTAACAGGGTAAGGGTAAGGGTCATAGTGTTTAACGCCACTTTCAACAATGTTTCAGTTATATAGTGGCGGTGGGATGTAACAAGTGTAAAAAGTAATTTTAGCAATTCATGTCGGATTTCATATTATTTTTCAAGAAGTGCGATCATCAAAATTACTTCCCTTGCACTGTGATTAGTGAACAAGTATTTTCGTGAACTGTGATGAGACCCCTATCCGCCACTCATCTCCATGTGTCATTAAATGTCTGTAATTTGCATGAGAAGCCCTGTAATGGATTATCTGACTGGGATGTGATATTATGGCTAGATTACTCCTGCTCGTTACACATATGCAAAACCTGTCATATTAATGCTAAATATATGATAAATTGTCATAATTCATACGATTATATAGCATACTACTGTTTTGACAGTCATCAAATGCTTGTCAATTTCAAGAGGCATGTAAAAAAAAATATCAGAAAATTTGTTCATACATTCAAAAGTGGAAAGCATAAAGCTAAGCAAGAATCTACCAATATAAAATTTAATACAATTATTCGACTATACGAAGTTAAAAAATGAAAATATATAATGAGAAAATGCAAAGTTCATTCGAACTATAATGCATTGACCGTTTGAAAAACATTTTTTTTTTTAATTTTGCTTTAATTGTTTTATTAAAGGCCATCATCTAACAAGGAAGATATGCCAATTAATTATGAGACAGACGATATAGGTATGTAATGTAGATTAAGTAACAGTTATCTAATGCAGAATTAAGAATTGTGTCATCTGGGACCAGCTTCACGAATTAAGACTTTATGTTAAACCAATACATGTCTTAATGGCGGCGGTGTATGTAGCATATCACATCTACACTCTTTCTAAAATAGGAAGGGTTGCTGGCGTTTATTGTCTGCTTAATGAACTATTATATTCGCTTGTATCGCTATGTGTATATATATTTGAATTTTCCAAAGGAGCACAAATGGCACTAGTTAGTTTTTAATGGCATTTTAACTCCCCCTTTCTATTTTCGATGGACATGGAAGAAATGAGTTTTATTGTGTGATAAATCAAAACGATCGTGACACGCGTTTCTGTCAGTGAGATTTAATATTTTACAATAATCATATAGAATCATTTATTAATATTGATTTAATGTCAGTACATTTAAGCATACACGCATTTGAGTATCCTCATGATACATCTAATGTCATGACTGCGATAAAATGATAATCAATCTACGGACAGTGGACAGAAATATTCGGATGTATTGATGACTTATCACCGGGATTGTAAGAAGAGTAACACGATGGGTGCCACATTTTGAGAGGGAACTGCTTACCCTTTCGGAGCACATGA
This sequence comes from Bathymodiolus brooksi, assembly GCA_963680875.1. Taxonomy (NCBI): domain Eukaryota; kingdom Metazoa; phylum Mollusca; class Bivalvia; order Mytilida; family Modiolidae; genus Bathymodiolus; species Bathymodiolus brooksi. Next base: position 31,749,319 of record OY804578.1, read on the forward strand.
TTTCACACCCGGTTTTTATTGGGTAATGTTTTGTAAATCGCATTTGTCCTTTTGTCCTTTTGCTGTTGGTCATTGTGCTGTATGTCTTTCTTCAATTTACGGCTTCTGATTATCTCTTTTGTATCTTCAATCTTTCCTTTTAGACCCATGTTTCCCCCAAATCATCATAATATAAGCACAGGCGCTTGTGGCACGGACCACACCCCTTTTTAGCTCACCTGTGTTCGTCGTCCGTCTGTGAACTTTTTCAAAAATCTTCTCCTCTGAAACCACTGGGCCAATTTAAACCAAACTTGGCCTGAATCTTTCTTATGGGGTTCCCTTTAAAATTTATCTTCGAGAGTCACGCCCTCTATCAAAGATGGCCGCCGTTACTACAAATAGAAATTTCGTCAAATGGCAAAAACTGCTTTATTTTAAGCCAGAATTACGAGATTTTTTATGAACTTTGAACTTTTGCCGATTTTGACCGATTATGCAAATTAGGCATAAATAAGCAAAAAATCATTTAAAAATCTTCTTGTTAGAAACCGCTTGGATAATTTCAGCTAAGCTTTGTCTGAATGATCCTTGGGTGGTCCCCTTTAAAAATTGTGTCCGGCAGCGCCGTGCTGTATCCAATATGGCCGCCGTAACAAAAAATAGAAATTTCTTCAAATGGCCAAAACTGCTCTATTTTAAGACAGAATGTGCCCAAATTTGAACTGTATAAGCATAATGATAAGCTTTTTAACATATATTACGGGATTTTTTATGAACTTTGAACTTTTGCCGATTTTGACCGAATATTCAAATTAGAAAAAGGGGGATGATATTTAAAAAAAATCTTCTCCTCTGAAACTACTCAGCCAATCTCAACCATACTTTGCTGAAATGATCCTTGGGTGGTCTCCTTCCAAAATTGTGTCCGGCATTTCAGACCTCCAACCAAGATGGCCGCCACAGCCAAACTTAATTTAACATAGGTCCCTATGGGAAATCCCATAAAAATCTTCTTGTCTGCAACCATTTGCTCAATAAGAACTAAATGTTGATGAAATAGTCTTCCAAAAATAAGTCCGGCCCTTCGACCAAGATGGCCTCCACAGCCAAACTTAATTTAACATCGGACCCTATGGGAAATTCACATAAAATCTTCTCCTCAGAACCACTGGGCCAATTGCAACCAAACTTTGGTGGAATGGTCCTTGGATGGCCCCCTTCCAAAATTGTGTCCGGTTAACCCGACTTCCGACAAAGATGGCCACCAAGCTAAAAATAGAAAAAGGAGGGATGAAATTAAAAAAAAATTCTCCTCTGAAACTACTGAGCCAATCTCAACCAAGCTTTGCTGAAATGATCTTTGGGTGGTCTCCTTCCAACATTGTGTTCGGCTTTTCAGACCTCAGACCAAGATCGCTGTCACAGCCGAACTTAATTTAACATAAGACCCTATGGGAAATTCCCGTGAAAATCTTCTTGTCTGAAACCATTTGCTCAATAAGAACTAAATTTTGATGAAATAGTCATTGGGTGGTTTTCTTCCAAAAATGTGTCCGGTGGTTCGGCCCTTCGACCAAGATGGTCCCCATAGCCGAACTTAGCTTAACATAGGACTCTATGGGAAATTCACATACCAATCTTCTTGTCTGGAACCAGTTGCTCAATTGGAACCAAACTTTGATAAAATAGTCATTGGATGATCCTCTTCCAAATTGTGTCTGGTGGTCCCGCCCTCTAACCACGGTGGCTGCACAGCTGAACTTAGTTTAACATAGGACCCTATGGGAAATTCACATAAAAACCATGTTGTCTGGAACCAATAGATCAATTAGAACAAAATTATGATGGAATAGTCATTGGATGGTCCTCTTCCAAAATGTGTCCGGTAGTCGCGCTCTCCCACCAAGATGACCGCCACAGTGCAGTTGCGTTGTTATTGAAAGCAGCTTTGATCCAGGTGAGCGATTGCAGGCTCCTGGGAGACTCTGGTCTAACTTTCTGTTTACAAATTTATTTTCAATAACATTTCTTTATTTCTTTATTGAATGAATTAATTCTTTATTTGCAAAAAGCATATACATGCTATATCAATCAAACCGATGTGTACATATGTAACACAATGACAAAGGACAATTAAACACATTATGTAACGACAACAATATTAACTAATTATATGACATCTGATTTTCCAAGCTGCCTTTAGATAATTATATAATTTTATAGTGAGATTTTAATTGGCAGCTTTTAAGAACTGTTCAGATTTATAAATATTCGGCCAAGAACAGTAATATGCTGGCAAAAATGCATACATACAGATCTATATACCGGACAAACTAACACAAAATAATATTCGTTTTCAACAATTATTTCATCTCTTTTTCCTTATTTTAACTTGTTCATGTCAATATTCATACAATAACATGTTAACAACAATTTGCATGTTTCGACCCTATATAGATACTAATAATCCACAAGGCATGCAACTCAGCAGGCTTAAAAATCGTAGCCCTGCTCGCTATCGTATGCACAAAACAAAAACAGTGGCGAAAAGATGGGTCTTTTAGGAATGGATACATGTCCTAGTTTGAATGACATAATGGAAACAAGGTGCAATAAATGTACTCGAAGCGAGCAGGGGTACGATTTGTAAACCTGCAGAGTTGCATGCCTGGTGGATTATTAGTATATATATAGGGTCGAAACATGCAAATTGTTGTTAACATGAGATTGTATGAATATTGACACGAACAAGTTAAAATAAGAAAAAAGAGATAAAGTAATAAAGAAATAAAGAAATTTTATTGAAAATACATTTGTAAACAGAAAGCTAGAAAAAGGGGGGTGGTCCGTGCCACGAGCGACTGTGGATATAAGCACCGTTGCAATATACAGAGGAATTGGAAGCACAAGAAGAATTTTGTCACTCTGTATTTTTGAAGTAATTGTCTTGGTGTAAATTCTATCAAAATTATTTAAAATGTTTTTAATGTAAATTCAATTATTTCTGGAACTTTTGTTTAATATAAAAACAATATGTGCTCATTGTCAAAGCAGTTGTTTCAAGTCAAATGTGTCAAATTAAGGAGGTTAAGTTTTAATCACTCAGTTTTAGTTAATTTCATATTTATTGTTATAATTTGCACTAATCCGATACGTCATGTCATGTCATTTCACGAGTAAAAAACAAATCGTTGTCATGAAACATTGTATAAATTCAGACCTCAAATAGTGTAATAATGAATTAGGATAAGGTTGGTCAGTGGTAAATAAATCATGTGATTTTGTCATAGGCCAACCAAGCTTAAAAAGTAAACCAGATTAAGAAAGTACAGTATTGTACCTTTTTCTGTGTAATTGTTTTGTCTGAAAAACTTCAAAAGATGGTTTTAGAAATAGTTTGTAATTGCAGTATTAAAACTTAATTATTTGATGCAAATATTGAACTTGCTTACCCGTATAATACAATATTTAATCCAGTGAATTTGGTGTTTTTGATTTTGTCAATGCAATATATTAGACTGACCTACCATATTTTTGTAGAACAATTAATGACTGATTTCTGTTTATTTCAATCACATTCATTATCACAAAATGGTAACAAATATACTGTTTTGTTGATGCTATTTGTAATAATGACAGGTTCCCCCCCCCCCCCCCCCACCCCAGATAATCTCATTTATCTGTGTAGTTTAATTTAATTCCCTGTTCAGTTTATGCTATAAATTTTGCTTATTTCTGTTAAATTAATTCTTGTTCTATCTTCTCTATGAATATCGTTTCATTGCACCAAGAAGTAAATGGTATAGTTGTTATTAAAGCAGCAGTGGAAATACAAAATAATCTTCCATTTTGTGACTAATAAAGAGCACTAGTATGTATTTTCCTGGTAAAATCAGCCATTTTCTAGAAAATATTGGAATCTGAATGATCAATCATCATATTTTCAAAATACAATTTGTTTGGCCTACATTCCAGAAAAGGTCATGATCTGTGATAAGGATTACATCAATAAACCGGAAAGGTAAAAATGCTTGGGAAATACCATCACTTTTTAAAAATAGTTAACAAGCATAATGACCAGGAAAAAAAGACATTAGTGAAAAGGACCTTTTTTACTTGCATGGAATTTATTCAATTCAATCTTATCCGTTTTAATCTCATCTTGTAATCTTGAAGTTTAAAAGAATTCCCTAGATGTGTTTATATACGCTATAGATGTACAGAATGACGGCATCTTGCTATGCAAGATTTGTAAATCAAAACAAATAACCGACTTTATTGCATGACCGAGCAGATGTCACGACACGATAAGTTGTTCACCAGCTTCCAAAAGTACAAATCGTTTACATGGTGTTTGTAGATGCTAGTTGACATAAGCACCCCTGCCGAATATGGATGTTCATTCCAATGGTAGAAGGGTGATGCCTCCCAATTTCGTCAAAGGTTCCATTGAATACGCAAATCAAGTTTTCCTATAAATAAACCTCGTAGTTATCTTGATTTGTATATGCGTAGTAATTTGCTACATTCTCAACTGCAATTGCGTTATAACTATTTACGGATAAAAACGTAGATGTTGGATTTAGTGTTCACCACGCGTTTCGGGATTAGCAAACAGGTACATGTATGTAATATATACAAAGTTTGATTTTCAACATAAGCGAAAACAATTATTTGATGAACAATCGTTTTCATTACGTATGTACATTATAACGCTAAACGTGAGAACAAATATGTATAAATCACCTTATGAATTGACTAATGTTATCCCATTAAGATGACTTAGATTAATTAGTAGGTGTAATTCTAACAGAACTATTGTTGATATTAACTCTATAAAATGCTGAACTAAATACTGCGCGGCCACATATTGAATGCAATGTACTTTTCATTTATAATTTTGCAACAGATGGACTACATGCTAATCCGATTTATGTGTCGGCAGAACTACGTCCTAATGAAAACGCAAGCAAAAAGATGGAAACAGAAAAGACCGGTGCAGCTAATGAGGATGGTCACATCTATTCGGAAGTTAGAAAAAAAGATAAAAAAGGTACATTATACAATTCCGTATTCATACAGCTAAGGGGTGATGGCCAGTGAGAATGGGCTAGATGTCAAATGTGATTAATCGTCGTTAAATAATACTATCATATCAACAATCGGGTGTAGTTTGTGTCTATTTTATTTTATATCTTAATCAATACAGTTTACCAAGTAGTGACTACTTGCACTGTTAATGCAGCTGCAATTGAAGATACGACTAGAGTTTAGAGTAGAAAGTACTTTATTGGTACATGTGTATCATAATAATGTAACTCAATTACACAATGTAAAGCATCATAAGCAGCACCTACACATCAGAAGGACTCAAAACACAAGGACAGTGAAAGAAAACAAGCATTGTAAATAAAATAGGCCTGTCACACTGTCGAATGTGTAATATGTTCTTTTATCTCAAAGCATTATGTATATTTCTGGAAACTGCAAAAGGCAACAACTGCTTCTCCAGTCCCCATACTCTTTTTCACGATTACTTTTCAATACACTTTTGTATCTTGTTAAGCAACACACTTCAATATATATTTTCACATACATTTAACATTGACCGTAATTCTTTTATAAATAAACTGTAGACATGTATCTCCTTTGTTTTTAATTCCGACACATACTACGATTTGTATATATGAAATACCCTACAGAAATATTGTTAAACTGTTTACTCGCGTAGTGGCATAAATCACATGTGGATTTTGAAAAACTCTAAAGATCTTTTGGATAACCTGAAATCAAGATCTTTCTCTCAGGTATCCTTCATCAAAACTTTTGATTTTTCAACTCTATATACCACACTACCGCATGACAAATTAAAAACCTATTTAAAAGAAACAATTCACAAAGCTTTCAGTCATAGAAACTATGGCTCAAAATGTGTTGTGTTAGGCTACAATTCCACATATTTTTCAAACAAAATTCAAAAAGGTAAAACATGCTACTCCGAGGAACAAGTGGTCAGTATGCTGGAGTTCCTCATCGATAACATATGTGTCTCCTTTGGAGGGACACTGATTCAGCAGGTCGTCGGCATACCAATGGGTACGAATGGTGCCCCTCTTCTAGCCGATTTATTGTTATACTCATATGAGTCGGAGTTTCTTCAAAAGCTTGCAAAAGATAAGAAGATTCATGAGACTAGAGCCTATAATTTCACATACAGGTATATTGATGACGTTTTATCTATCAATAATTCTAGATTTGCCGACTTTCTTCCATTGATATATCCTACAGAGCTGGAAGTTAAAGAGACCACATATACAGCTTCGTCTGCATCATTTTTGGACTTATACCTCGAATTTAACGACAGTGGTCAACTCAGTACACAAATTTATGATAAATGGGACGACTTCAATTTTAAAATTATAAATTTTCCAAACATGTGCAGCAATATACCAGCTTCTCCTGCATATGGTGTTCACATCTCGCAATTGATTCGCTATGCAAGGACCAGTAGCAATTATTCTGATTTCCTGATACGTCATCTTCATCTGAGAAACAGGCTACTGGACCAGGGCTATGAAAAGATTCGCCTTATTCGATCTCTGAAAAAGTTTATATTCCGATACCAAGATCTTGTCGAAATATATTCCGTCTCTGCAGAAACGATAATAAACGATGCATTTTCATATAGTGAAAATGTATAAAGATAAGGAAGTCAACAGAAATGTAAAAAATATTTTTTTATCAATGTGTGACGTAAAAGTGTCTTTGACATTTACTTCACCGAATATAGTACTGCTTTGACAACTATTTTACCTATTTTGTTCCTGTATATAAATACTGTTATTGTGACAGCCGGAATCTTTGAACCGTAATGAAAGTGGGAGGTTTGGCGCTTTAAAATCTGATTCAACCCACCATTTCTTTAGAAATGCCTGTACCAAGTCAGGGTCATTACGGTTTTCACAGTTTTCCGGTTGTTGACTGATTTTGTCTGTTTATATAATTATGAGTTTTGACTTTCCCTTTGTAAGATTGTTCGGTGTTCGATAATTTTGTTATTACCCTTATTTATTGTTAGAATATAGTTAAAATCGAAATATTCTTTATCAAAGATTTTGTATCCAAAAACTAAATGTTTAAGCGAAATATTGATTTCAAAATTTAGCTTTTTAAATAGTTCTGTAACCTTTTCAAAAAATGTAACATATACTTACATGACATGAATTAATGAATATAATCTTCTTCCAATTGGCAAAAATTATATAAACTACAATTTCAGAGTCTCCAAACAGTTAATGATTTTTTTTGTTGGAATAATACACTGAATCAATTTCCATCGGAAAATGTTAAGTTTATTTGCTTGCAAAAAATAAAGAATAAACGAATGTATTTGTGACAAATCAGACTTTTCGTCTAAATTAGAATGTCTTGACCAGTTATTGAAACCAACAGGATTTGTTGCTGTCGCTTTAATCATTCCATTGTAAAATAATTTGTTCGTAAAAATATTAATATTCATGTATTTATTATTGCATATAACTTTGTCTTTTGTGATATTAAATAAACTGCTTATAGCATTTTCTTCAGATAAAATCTTAACCCATTCTCTTGATAATCCCTTTTTAAATGTATAAAGCTCTGAAATCCAGTTTACTTTACACTTTAATTACTTGCAAATAAATTCTTTGGATAATTTTCTCTTTTCATCCAAAAGGCCATTGATGTAAATTAGATTGCTATCTATTCAATTATTAAATAGTAAACTTTTACCTTTCACTTTTATGTATTTATTATCCAATATAAGTTGTTTTCTAATATTTGCAAAATGCTTAGAGTTTGGAAGTTGACCTACTCCCGTTTTTAACCAGCACATATGTATATCCATACAGAAAACTGGCAAATTATTAGTTGTAGGTAAATTCTTGATATCATCTATGTTCATGTTGAATACTAACCATTTTTTTCCAAAGTTATTAAAATATTTCATTGGTATGACTTTCCAGTTTGCCAAACTAGTATTTGTCAATCTTGACACCCATGAGATTTCTAAAACAAAAAGATTATATTTCTTTCGTATGTCTTTCAGGAACTGTGCAAGAACTAGCTATGAATGTAAATTTGGTTAAATCAGTGATTTTATTATTAGTATCTTTCCGATATTGGTAAGATTCCTCTTTTCGCAAGATATCAATATTTTTTTTTCATTTTATGAATTTTACCTTCCCAGTTCAATTAATCACATTTGTCGATATCATGATCAAACTATATACTCAATGCCTTTATTGGTTTGTTATCCCATTTGATGCCTTCTATTTTATCTTTACATTTTTTTTTATTTTCTTACCCACATCCCCTGTGTTTTATGTCTGTTTAACATTAAACCAGATAATGATCCAAAAATCTCAATTTCATTTGGAGCAGATGCCATTTCTTCTTTTGAACTCATAAAAATAGTTGTATCATCAGCGAGTTGCGAAATTGTTGTACTATGATTTTTGTCATCTATTTTAGTAGCTATCCATTTTATATTTGTATTGCTTCGCAGCCTTAAGGCCTTAATTTCTACAGATAATATGAATAATAAAGCAAATAAAAGACACCTTTGTCGAATCCATCAAAGTTCTTGAAGATTATAGACACTCGCCCATTATTTGACACACAAATTTGAATATCAGAATATAAAGTTTGGACCCAACGATTAAACGAATGATTATTAAGCCAACATGTTTCAATGTATTTAACATAAAGTCCCACTCTAGCGTATCAAATGTTTTAATGAAATCTACAAAAATTATAGCCACTTAAATTTTATATGAATCAGAAAAATCTATAATATCTTGGATTTATCTGTGATTGAAGCCTATGAACCGATTTGGTAAATAACCTGTTTGATCTTCATTTATACGTTTAGGTAGTATTTCCTTTAGACGTTGACATAAAAACATATGACAAAAGCTTTAAATCAATGTTTAACAGTGAAATTGGACAATCATTTTCTAATAGAAGAGAGTCGTATTTTAAAAAAATTAAAGACAGAAAACTCGTCCTCTGAGAATATGTCAGAAGCTTTTCATATTGGCTTTTATTCAAAACGTCAACTAAAAAAACCATTTAATCTTATCCCAGAAAGTTAGGTAAATTTCAACTGTTAACCCATCCAACCCTGGAGATTTATTTAATTTAATCATATTAATAGCTGAAGTACATTCCTCAATCGTTAACTTTCTGCCGCATATCTTGAAATCTTCTGCATTAATATGTCTTTCTAGATTTGTTTCCAAAATGTAGTTTTCTTGTAACTCTTTATTCTGTTTAGTTGTTGTATATAATTTTTCGTAGTATTCCTTAATCATATGAAGAAGTTTTGATTCATCTGTAATTACACTATTTTTATCATTTTTTACTTTGTTTATTGATTTTTTTTACATGTCTTTGTTTCTCTAACCCTAAAAAGTAGGAATTGTTTTTCTCCCTTAGTTCTATCCATTTCTCACTGGACCTGATTTGCACTCCTTTAGATTTTAAGTCATATGATATATTGTTTTCTAATTCAGTCTGAATATTTTCGATTTCTATATTTAGGGTAATATTGTCTTGTAGCTGTTCATCGTGTGATTGCATTTTATTTTCTAAATTTATGCTCCAGACACATATTAGATACGAACACAGTTAGCAAACTATCGTATAATCATCAAGTAATCTCAGTTCACACATCCAAAGATCAATAAAACCTGGGAGCCAATGTAAAATGACCACACATTCTCATAAATAAATTAGCCAAATGAACCATGATATTATACCCCCACTCATAGAGTGGGGGCTATATTGCAATCACCTTGTCCGTCCGTCCGTTTGTCCGTCCGTCCGTTCACACTTTCATAACAGATATCACAGCTTCTACTGGAAGAAATGATTTTATATTTGATATATGGCTTTGGCGTGGTGACTTGTACCGTGTCTCCCCTTTGCAGGTTTACCGCACATCTACTTCCTGTTTACAGTGCGACTTAGAATTTTTCATGCTTGCCGTAATGAAATCTTTCGTAACAGTTATCTCAGCTTCTACTGGAAGAAATGATCTTATATTTGATATATGGCTTTGGCATGGTGACTTGTACCGTGTCTCCTCTTGCCAGGTTTACCGCACATCTACTTCCTGTTTACCGTGCGACTTACAAATGAATGAGTGGGGGTATTCTTAGCACGACGTAGCGTGCAACATCTTGTTTGATACGACCATAACTTTTTAATGTAATGAGTGGGAAATAGCATAGATAATAAAATTAAATACATATATATTTATTATAGACAATTTATTATTACGAATGTGTGGCCTAATGGACAAGACAGACGCTACCTGAACTAACCGACGTTATATCTAGGCGAAATCAGCTTTAATATCCGAGCATTGTGGAACAATGTGTGACTGTAAAGACGGGCTTCAAACGTGTGTTCACATATCAATCCAAACTCTGTAATGTAAAATCAAGAGTAAAGACCAATTATGAAGCCATATGCTATCGACAAACACATCTCATGAATGTGCTCTCAGATATTAAAAACTGAAACTTCACCTGAGCGAGATATATGTTCTCATCTATTAGAACATACATCCCCGCCTATGGGTATATCATGTGACTGGAAGTCATGCATGAGACTGAAGAACCAACCTGCATAGGCAACTCATAGGGTTAAAAGTAGAATTGAAACGAATAATTTGGAGATAATAGTAATATGCAAAATATATTACAAATAGCATATTACAAATGCCCAAACGCAATGAGTAGCATATCTGTCTAGCCCATAATTACGAATGTAGTGCCCCCAAATTATTCCATGGTGTCAAGGTGGTGTGACTAAAAAACCTAAGCTGGTGTCCAGATGAATTAAATTAATTTGACTGATCTTGTAACTTTAAAGTCTATAAGAAAACCTTAGCATAATAGAAACACCAGTGAAAATACATACAAAAGTGCAAGTAGTGTAAATCATCTTTTGTGCATAATTTATATCGCGGTCGGACGTTCTAATGTATCTCACAAAGCAGTTTGATTTCCATCTTCCTAAAGTTTGTATCTTATGGTCTTGGATACCGTTAGAAGCACAAGTCGTTGCTGCCACTATGAGGAACGAATGTCCTCGGTAATCACTACGCACAAAACATAAGTACGAAAGGAGTGTCTTAAGCTTACTTATGAAATAGTTCCTGGACAGAGCAATACTATGTTATTCAACAAATAAGGGGTCTTTCTCTGTAGGGTTGGAAGACTTGCGATTCATAATCAATTTCCATAAAAGTTTGAAAGGCCATCAATCGCCATTAATCTTAGGCAATTTAATATATACTCCTTGTCTATTTCCGAAGTTTGAGAAACAGTTGAACACAGTCATGGGATACAACATTAATATATCCAATACAGAGGTGGATATTGCTATCTTGCAAGTAAATTCACCGCATCTCAGAAACCAAGAGAATGTTACCATGCATGCAGTTTGTAAAACTAGACCTGTGACACTATTGAAAATGCCGTTCTCTAAATAATTAAAAAAAATAGCTAATAATACATATGTTATAGGCAATTTCGTTCGAGTTGGCTTAGTGTCAGAATTGTTAACAGATTGTGAAACATTGTGTAGCTGTAACAATTGATTTCCGTATTGATCTACCAGTGGATTTTTGTTAGCATATGTTAGTCAATTCGCCCCACTTAATCGCTATCCTATTATAATAGATGAAGTCTTTTCGACAATTTTTGGTAATTATTTATTTATTAGTCATATGCAAAAAAAAAAGAATTTATTCATTTTGGTCTACTTTAATTATTTATTTATTGGTTGTATACAAAAATAATAATAATTCATTCATTTTGGTCTACTTTTGTCAAAGATCTCAAGCGAAACTTTTCTTGCAAAATTTACAAAAAAAACCACAAGAACAGTAAAAAGTTTTTTTTTCGTACCAACGCAAAAGTGCATGAAATGACTAAGATGCTGTACAAGTGCGCAAATATCCTCTTTTTTAATGAATTACGCATCAAATGCTAAAATAGTATAAATTTAATCAGATGTCAAACCCTGGTCAAGCAAAGAGTGAAGCAATACATAATATTAAACATGTCAAGAAAGCATGTTAATTATGGGGAAGACAAAAATAAAGTACCCATGAACAAGCCTTACAACATCCAAAATACGAATATTTGCAATGGTATTTTCCATATTTCATCTTTTAAAGCACTATTAATAAATGAGGGCGAAACGACCCGGGTCGAACGGAAATAGGGGTGAAACGACCCGGGTCGAACGGGAATAGGGGCGAACGGCATTCGGGGTGAAACGACCGGTACTGTTAATAAGAGCTATGAAATTGCTTTTCTCTTCGGTGTGACCACGTAAGGGAATATTTTGTTTTCCACATAGATAAATGGTCTTACGGATACTGAAGAAATGGCCTGTTTCTTGTGATTTTATCCTGAAAAGTACTGGTTAACATTGGCATTTCATCGTCCTGTTGGCCTTCCGCGATAGACATAGTTTTTACTCATTTCAAGACACCTGCTGTGTCCAGGTTGACCCAAGTGGCGTTGTATTAGGGTGTCCAAATTTGTCCAGCCATTTCCAGAATTCTTAACAAATGCATGCTCCGAACTATTGAACAAAACAAAACATAAACAAAAAACTCCATTTTCTGATTCTGAATATCTCAGCCACTGATACATTTCAAGCCAGGACCGATTAGCGCCTTTTGATCCCACGAATATCTGTCAGAGGAAAAACAAACGACGATGGAATATCCCATTTCTTTTTCAGCAAAAACAACTTTTGTTGGTCGTCAACGTTTGACTTGTCAAAGGCCAGATCTAAATTATTTGGCTGAATTGATTTAGATCTAAAAGTACTGGCTGCGTCATCATTTGTCTCTGCTTTGGAGCCGCTGAGTGTACCACTACCTTTGCTTTCTTGTGGCAAACACACTTGGATCTTCTATTGATTCTGTTTGCCGTTTAGAGAGAAAAACTGTGACAATTTACTTTGTCCAGGACCCCTACTTTGTTCCCCTGACGAACTACTTCTCTTCATATTATAAATCGTAGTGTACTAATCAATCAAGTTCTATGAACTTTCAGGAAAGTGATGTGTATAAAGACTGTATGATCTTCAAGTAGCACGTGCGTTACTGAGATTTGAATTAATTTAGATGTAAATATAAAGTTCAAGGATTAGTATTTAATACAATGCAAATGAACGCTGAACTAATATGCAATCATTATAAATTAAGTAATTGTCGGAATTGACTAGATATACTTCCGGAGAAAATTAGCGGGGTGGATATAAACTAAAAGACAACCAAATGAGGGAGTTCAGTCTGGATTTGGACAACATAACCAAAAAAATATTTGTTTTGTAAGAAAGTATTTGTAAGCACTTGCTTACACTGCTTTAATGCAGCTACGCCACTGGTAACGAGAAAGAGCATCTGCTATATTATTATACCTTCCTGGTAAATGAACAGCATGCACAATAAAATTATATTTAGCAGAACGCATTGTTAACCTTCTTATTAAACTCATGATTTCTTTTGATTTAGATATTCCATTCTGAATAATACACACAGTAGAAGAATTATCACAATGAAATAAAATTTGTTTCCTTGCCCAATCGGATCCCCATCAAACAGCTGATATTACAATAGGGTATAGCTCAATATATGCAATAGAAAACGATTCGTCTATTACTAACTTCGGCCATTTACCTTGAATCATTTATTGCGGAAATAACCTCCAAAACCGATTGTTGACGAAGTATCAGTATATAAATCAAAATCGGCATCTGATGCAATATTGTCATCAATATGAAAAACGATATGCCATTCCACTGATCTAAAAATTCATACCACATTCTTATGTCATCCTGGCATCCTCAATTTAATGTACCATGGTAATTTAACTCTTTTACTGAATGTGCCAACGTTAAAAGGTAAGAGACGAATGATCTACCATGAATTATTACTCTAGTGGCGTAATTTAAATGACCCAATAAACATAGCAATTCACGTTTTGTACATATGCGTCGGTCAAGTAATACATATAATAAATCCTTGATACGGCAAAATTTATCCTGAGGTAACTTTGCTATCATGTTTGCAGAATCAAGTATTATTCCTAAGTATTCTAAGCAAGTGGTAGGCCCTACCGATTTATGAAGGGCTAAAGGAACTTTCAGTTTTCTAAACACATCAAGTAAATGTTGCATGGTAATTTCAGCATCAAAAGATGGCTCGTCGATCATCAAAAAGTCATCAAGTAAATGTAAAACATGTTTCATATAACAATTATTCTACAAAATCCAACATATTGCCACAGATACTTGATGGAAACTGTTGGTGATAATCTACATCCAAAGCATATACGAGTATAAAAATTTAAATAATATTTATCTTCCCATTTAAATCCAAATAGATGCCACGTTTCCGATTATAAAGGAGTATTTTTAAAAGCATCGGATACATCACACTTGGATAAACTAGCTTTAACACCTAGTGACTTTTTTAATAGCATCATCAAGTTTGACGTAGGTTAAGGAATACTCTTCTTCATTAATTAAATCATTAATGCTGGAATGTAACTTATTGGTTTGGAGCAGACAAGTCAAAAATATGTAGTTTTTTGCAAGAATATTTACCTTCCACAATCCCCATTGGAAAATGTACTCTATAAATATCGAATGGTTGTTTAATGAAAGCACCAATAAGATATCCCTTCTCTAGTTCTTTATTAACTAACAATGACACATCGTCAGTATATGTAGTAGCTGATAACAATTTTTTACATTCAAAGGGTTGAGTCGGGGGATTTGTAATACCCTTATAAAACCTTTCTTCCCTTCGTTAACGGGTAACAGAGAGGCGGGTGCATTCTGTGATATATCTGGGGCTGTTGAAGTCGTTGTTACATATGCGTACTTAAGATTACTTCTAACGCATGATCCTGCAAGCAAATTATTACAAACCTTGCGTCCCTTATAAAACAGATTAGGTTTTCCATATGTATCAACTGAGTTGAGGCCTTTACTTTGGTTAGTGTCAGTACCAATAAAGTATGTATTACTCGCTGAAAATTATTAACATAATTCGAACGCAACGCTTATTCAACATACCGTATTTAGGATTGCATAATGCGCATTGAAGAATAATGCGCACCCCCTCTAGGCCCTGAAAATCTCCAGAAAAAAAAATAGTTCGTGTCTATAATGTGCATGGACTTTTGAAAAAAATCGTCGTCGGAAATGTAAGAATTAAATATCAATCGTATATATTTTTCAGTCCTTTGAGCATGTTTTATTTGCTGGGAGAATTTAAAAACCATTTATCTCTTTTCATCTTCAATAAAGTTGCAAAATATTAAATGTGTTGGGTTTTATTGGCGTTTTCATATGATGTTTTTATTTATCCGGATGTTGTGTAATGGATTCGAAATATAGTACAGCATCGGTAAATATAAGTTTAAATTCCGGATCTGAACGTAAATTAACGCAGTTGATAGTTGCAAATGACAGAAAATAATGATATAGAACAAAGAAACGCAAACAATTGTCACTTATTATGACATTGTTGAACATTGCTAAGCTTCTGAGGAGTTGTTGAAAATACGGTTGTTACATACATCAAAGAGCGCCGACAATCCGTTTATTTTTTGTATTTTTAAAATTGACCAAATAATTAATGATCATGAATGAACTACAAAAAATGCCTTATTATTTAGTGATGAAATAGTATCCAAGCCATGCAATCATAACATATTGTTATATGTTGTAATTTTGTGTTAATCGGATTTAACTTCACCTGGGAGCAATCAAGCTATTAGACTTGACATAAAAATTAACAAATACATTTTGTTTCTTTTCTTTTTATTTCAATCACTATAATCTTGTGTAAGCACAGTCTGACAGTCTAATTATACACTAAGTAATTATGACACATTTACACTTGCACACATTGACTTATCGGCAAGATTATTGAGTATTCTACACATGGACTAGATATAGTCAGAGTTTATATTTAGTTTATTTTCGTATCTATCAAAGGTAAATATTTACAAGTACAAAGCAAAACTGCACTAGACAGTTTTAATTTTTCAATAATTAAAACATGGTAGATGCAATTAATTATTTTGTGGAATAGTGTCCAAACAATTTAAGAAATATTTAACTTTGCATGTTGACAATAGTAAGCAAAAAAACATGGCGGACATGTGATTTCCCGGTCTGGGAAAGTGTGAAACACATTGTTCCTGTTTATAATGCGCACACCTCCTACAAAATAAAGAATCTGGGCAAAATCCTGCGCATTATGCAACCCTAAATACGGTATATAGAGCACATATTTGACACATGTAGACCACTACCGCAATGTGCGCATACATTGATAGGATAACCACCACACACAGTTACATATACCTTTTCATCCCTAATACTAGACCAATCTACAGTTAAACCACGTGTAAGCTTGATCGTAGCTACTTTCATAGCGAATGATCCTGTATGTATATTTACAAAGTTTGTGTTAATGTAAGCATAAGCATAAAAATAATACGCATCTCATTCTACAACAAATTTTCACAAGATTAAATAGTCAATAAAATTCGAATGTGAAGTCAAAAGTTCATTGTGTCAGCAGAAGTGGAAAATATTAGAACATACAATCGCAGGTCTGACAACACACAAACATGATAAACAGTTGGTTAATTGCAGCGCTAGACAGAACTATTCTGTCACATAAATTATAGTTAATTATAATTAATTTTCAATCTATTTCTAATATTCGTTTTAACTGCCTTGTTTTTTCCCGATTTAGTCTAACAATAGGCTATTGTCAAATCTTTTATTTAAATTTTTAGCACGTCCCACATTAAACGAATGTCATAATTATTTTCTGTGGGGATCGATGTTAAATGTCTTTCTATTACGTTATTTATAAGTTACAAATTTCTAATAAGAAAACGTCTTTCATTAAGAGGTGTTGGAACGCCATCTTTTATATTTGTTAGTGTTCTAGCTTATCGTGGCTTTGTAGCGGAAGTGTAATTTGAAGAAGCGTACTCAACGAAGAATACGAGCAGTCAAACATCATTAATTGAGTTGTCCGCAAAAAATGTCAGTATCTAATCTGATAGCATGCTGCAGCATATGTACTTCACGATGATGATCATCAATGGGGACGGATGTAGGAAACTTTTCAGATCGTCAATCATTTTTTATTTTAGTTGAGTTCACATCATATTGAATTATATTTATATATATCACTAATCGCGTAGCCTTATGTCCAGTGCCACATCGCTATGTATATTTTGCATTTTTTTATTTTTATTGCAGACAAAAAGGAAAAGGACTTTGAAATGGGTAAGCTAATTGTAATTTTTGTTTGCTATTCCATTATAGTATAATACTAGAGGCTGAGCCTGTGTAACTCACCTTTCATTCTGTTTTGAGGGAGCTTTATACAGAACCTTCCATAGTTGCTTCCTACCAAATTCCTGTTTATTTGGCTACTCTGTTTCTGAGGAGAAGATTGTTTTAGAAATCAACCAATCGGAAATAAGAATTTCCTGTGGTGGCCATGTTTGTGAACGGATCGGAACGAAATGAATAATCTTTATAGAGGACCTTCCATATATGCTTCCGACCAAGTTTTGGTTCATTTAGCCAAGCGGTTTCAGGGAAGATTTTGGGAAATCGACCTACCAGATACAAGAATTGCCTGTGGCGGGCATATTTCTTTTAACAAATCGGGCCGAAATGAGCAATCTTTATGAAGGACATTCCGTAGATGTTTCATACCAAGTCTCGGTTCATTTGGCTAAGTGGTTTCAGAGGAGACTATTTTTTTAAGAAATCGACAAATCAGAAACAAGAATTACCTGTGGTGGCCATGCTTGTTAACTGATCGAAACAAAATGAACAATCTTTATAGAGAATCGTACAAAGATGCTTTCTACCAAGTGTCGGTTTATTTGGCCAAGCGTTCATTTGGTTAAGGCGTTTCAGAGGAGAAGATTAATATGTGAAAAGTTTACATACGGGCGACGACGGACGCCATTTGATGACAATAGCTGACGTTGCTTTTGGCAAGGTTAGTTAAAAAGTGTTATATATCCTGATATACAAGAAAAACGTTTATCTGCTCTCTTTCATAGAAATAATATTGTACATATGATAACTTCTGTGTCACGAAGATTAAATATATTATGTATAAAGTTCAAGATTATAGCATCCTGTATAATTATGCTTTTCTCTGGGTTATATGTCAGGGTAGGCATTTTATTCACTAAGAGAATGAGGTTTTGGTCCAATAAACTAGCTTAACCTTGTCACGCTTTATTGAAGTGCCTGTACCAAGCCAGAAAAGCGAAGACTGGGGTATCTTGGGTATGGCAAGTAGGGCACGTGCCCTGGACGCCACTTGAAGGGGGCGCCACTGAGAGGTTTTAGCGCCTAATGTTCCATTATGGGAACGTCCTAAAAAGATTCTTTAATCATTTTCTTGAAGTAATTTGCAAAACCCATGTAATGCACATAGACATGAATACCTGGAGAAATTATTAATAAATAATAAATGTAAAATTCAGTTTTAGTGCTTGCCATAGGTGCTATTTTCCGTAGATACCTTGGCCCCGGAACGATCATGTTTTTGTGTATTAACGGTATCGATATTGCTTCTTAATACATTTTTTTAACTCTTCCTACAGTGTGGTGTAGTTTAATTTTGATTTCTATTGATTTACAACACTGATGCAATGTATTGTTTTACGCTCAGAAACATTTATCATATTTTTTTATTTCCATTTTGTATTTGTGTTGTTTTTGAAGGTTTGAATATGAACAAAACCAGAAGTTAGAATAGAAACAAATAATATCATGGTGTCTTAATATTAATCTTTAGACCTCTGTCAAAACATGCATCTTCTATTCATTTCAAATATTTGTGTGCAGGAAGTGTCTATGGAAATGTGGAAGACATTGCAAATAGCCGTGCTGATGCACTCCGTGTTAGTGAAAAGGCGACTATGGATAGCAAACAGCACCACAAATATCAACCAAAAAGGGTATGTTTATAACACAATATATAATTAATAATGTGTATTAAATGTTGATTATTCTTAAGTAGATGGATCCTTCGATGAAGTTACTTTTAATCTGCAAATATTCCTTTAATTAATATGTAGGTGAGTCAACGACATATTCAGAAGAGTATGCTTCATTTATATTTGATCGATTTATTGTGTTTAATGCCACTTTCAGCAATATGTCAGCTATATCAATGCGACAGTTGTAGTGGTGGAAGAAGCCGGAGAACCTGGAAAGAACCACCGACCATGAGTAAGCAACTGGTAAGCTTGATCACTTGCTGCTGCGAGTTGAGTGCACACTTTTTTTTTGTAATTTACAAAGCCGGGTGCGAACCCAGGTCGTATTAGTCAAAAGCTTGTATTAGTTGTTAGGTAGTCCAACTCCCAACCCATTGAGCCTCCCGGGCCCTTTTTGTTTCTTTCAGAATTCAAAAATAATCATGAAGTAACTGTTTGTCTGAAATCGTAAAACATTAGCAGTGTGATGCAGCAGTCTTTAACTACATTGCTAAGCAACTTTAGTCCAATTACAATACACATTATTTAAAGGTTCGTTGCCCAGATACAATGCTGATTCCATATGGATTTTCGATATATCATTTCATTTAAATTACAGAAATCTGAAAAATGTATTTTATTTCAAGGTCATATACATGTTGTTGTATGTCTAATAGTAATCTTGAATAAGAAAAATGTGTGTATGTGTATCGAAAACCAAACTGACAAATGGACATAATTCAGCATAGAACAATAAGTGAAGCATGTTTAAAAGTATGTGTCTTGGTTGCTGTAGATTTATTGGAAACCATTGCAATGTGTCAAATAGAAAAGTGATTAAGGCATGCCTCGCAGACGGTACAAATTTGAACATAAGCTGTACAGAAGGGAATGCATGATGAATACAAGATAGTCATTTAACACGTTATTGTTGTTTTCATTGTGGGTCCAAAATCATAGTTGAATGCCATTGTAGTTTATTTATAAATTAATGTTAAACATGTGGAGAAAAGTTAGAATAACAGATGTAGTAGTTTAATATTCCTGGTTTGTGATTGGACAACTAAGGCGTCACCAGTATAATGAATTTGCCTCCATCAAATCTCCAATTGATGCCGTGAAATTTTAAAATACAATACAGTTATCTCCTAATTTCCCAGTATATTATTATCTGTCACTGAATAATTCTTGATGTTTAATTATGCGTATCATCTATCCAAATTAAGCCACACCACTGTCATAATAACACTTTTCACATTACCCTAATACAGCTATTACGCCACACCTCTGTCATCATAACACTTTTCACATTGACCTAATAAAGCTATTAAGCCACATCACCGTCATAATAATACTTTTCACATTATATTAATAAAGCTATCAAGCCAAACCTCTGTCATAATAACAATTTTCACATTAGCCTAATAATCCTGTTAAACCACGTCCCCGTCATAATAACACTTTTCACATTAGCCTAATAAACTATTAAGTCACACCCCTGTCATAATAACACTTTTCACATTAGACTGATCAAGCTATTAAGGTACACCCTCGTCATACTACCACTTTTCACATTAGCCTAATAAAGCTAGTAAGCCACACCTCTGTCATGATAACACTTTTCACATTAGCCTAATAAAGCTATTAAAACACACTCCTGTAATAATAACACTTCACATTAGCCTCATAAGACTATTAATCCACGCCCCTTACCAGAACTACTATTGAGGTATCGATTTGGTTTCTGTTATCTTTTCTTAATTATTAAATTAAACAACATTTTTTTACAAATGTTATTGCAGGACAAATATAGTGTATCGACGGTAAATAAAGAATTTATGTGGCTTGACACAAAACGGATGGAAAGATTTGCTAAAGCTCATCTTTCCCCCCGTTTCTAAGCCTCTCCACATAAATTATATATCTACCATCAACATACCATTATTGTATATACATATATAAATATATGAAAAATAAATACCTTATTTTTAGAACAAAGATGGATTGGTTTATGCAGATCTTGAATTATCACCAGGACCTAGTGGTAAACAGTTTGTTATAAGGGGATTGGAGAACAGAAATAATTATGCAATTATTAATCTGACAAAGACAGCTGAGCCAGTCCCTTCTAACTCTGAAAGCGAAAACGAAAAGGAGAAAACTGAGGCAAACGGCTAGAAAGAAAATATAAATGGAATGACTACATATATAGTAACTTAATTGATGCTTATTTGTAGATCCAAGTAATGTAATTCTCATGTTTCTAATTCAAAAAGAGAAACTATGTAATTCAATGTTCTCAATATATGAATATTAACTATTTAATAATAACTAATTTCTCAGTTCATCTAGTAATAAACACTTTGGTAGCCTTCGATTGGAGTGACGTTCGTAGCTCTTGTTTCCAATTTGAGTATGGTCAATGAAACAAAAAGAAATGGACGACATTCAGAAATTTCTGAAAAAAGCATTTTGAAATGTTTATGGGAAAAATAAGTTCTAACCATATTGCCCCTCGACTCACCTTAATTTTCAAGTACTGCAGTGGATTTACAATATTTACAATTATTTACAATGAAAAAATTGCAAATGACAATGGTATCTGAAGCTTAAGATAATAATGCATAATATTAGCCAGAAGTTGTTGTGAAGCAAATTATTTAACTTTTTCACAATACTTCATTGTATCTTATCTGTGTCAAATTAGTTTAGTTATAATATAATGGCCAGCGATTCAAAAATTATTTCACGAATTGAAGAAAGCTGAGCGAACACACATGACTCGTTTCCTCATGTCTCTATATTTAACACGAGTTTATCTACATGAACGTGGAGTATACACCAAATTCTAGCACTGTGCACTAGTGTTCAACTCAGTTTCTATTATTTGAAAATATTGAGACTGGTATTGCTCGAGTCATCTAATCGAACGGTGGCACATATTTAAGTTCGGTATTGTCATTTCCACAACTGTTTTAAACATGGCAGCCAACTATATAATAATGCAATGCTTTTTAGCATAAATCTGAAGAATATATACAAAAACAAATGTAATGCCTACAGCTGAATTATTTACTTTTTTTTATTTGTACAAATAAATGTTGCTGTTAACATTAAATCACAAGTAGGGGATTTAAATGATATCATAAATAATAAAACAATTCCTTCTTTGATATCGGTCATTCCTGATATATCTTCATTTATCATATACTTGTAGTTGATCAAGCTAAACTTTTACCCTGTAATAAAACTTTGAGTTTTGTAATAGAATAATAAGAGGAGTCATGTTTATTTCACACAGTTTCACAAGAATGGTCCAGGCGGACAGATAAAGCAAATTTATTAACTGCTTCCGGAATGTTACATGCCTTTCCGTCAATGTCCGGAAAACTGTGTTTACAGACACGGTGGTTTCAACTGTTTTATAAAATATTTGCACAGAAAATTATTAACTACCAATTTCTCTTTTATGATACTGAAGCTGCTTAAAACGTGCATTTATTGGATTTGTATATTAAAACAATAATTTTCTTGTTCTATTACTATATACATGTATTTAATTCTAGCCAAAATGATTAAATATTTTGGTACAAATCTGTTATTTCCTCTGTTGAAGTATATGATAAACATATCATAACATGTCATTTTTCATATCATACCCTTCATCAGCCCTCGTTCATATATCATCTCTTTAGCCTATCGGCTCTCGGGCTGATATCATGACATCGAGATGATAAAGGGTAAGATATGAAAAATGCCATGTAATAATCTATATATATCATATACTCGTAGATAATATAGCTACAATTTTACCCTGTGATAAAACTTTGAGCTTTGCTGAGAATAATAAGAGGAGTGATGTTTATTTCACACAGTTTCACAAGAATGGTCCAAACGAGCTGAAAAAGCAAGTGTATCAACTGCTTCCGGAATGTTGATACATTCTGTCAATGTTCGTTCAAAACTGTGCTTACAAACATAGCGGACTATTTACTGTTTTATTGAATATTTACACAGTAAATAATTAACTGCCAATTTTCTCTCTTATGATATTGAATTTATTGGATTTGCATATCAAATCAATAAATTTCTCGTTCTATAATTATATTTTTGAATGTATTTAACTCCAGACAAAAATGACTAAACATTTTAGTATAAATTAGCTATTTCCTTTGTTGAAATATCTGATAAACATATCATAACATGTCATTATTTATATCATGCCATTTATCAACCCTCGTTCATATATATCCCCTTGAGCCTATCGACTCTCGGGTTAATATAATGACATAGGGCCGATAACGGCTATGATAAGAAAAATGCCATGTAATAATTAATAGGATCTATATATAGAAAATTGTTAAAATGGGTGTTCAAAAAAGGATTAAAACGAAAGAAATATTTAATTCATATAATTAAACCTGAATGAGGTAGAAATGAAATAGTGCAAAAGGTTTCCAAACATCCTTCAAAATGATTGTGTCCCTAACCAATGTTTATATAATGTGTGTGAGTCTTGTTTCTTTTGATGCTTATTATTTTCATTTGTAAGTTGATAAAGGGGTGTTGATGACATATTGGACTTATAGAGTTATTCAACTTATGCATTGATGTTATTCTAAATTTATTTATACAATATTTTGGCCATTGCTATTGTGACATCAGTATTTTATGATAATACCTGATTCACGTGGGTTGATTTCTTAGCTGATTTGTTTAGGTAAAATATTGTGGATCAAATCAAATCAAATAAGTTTTATTTAAAGTCGAAATATCTATAACACATAACATAAGATCTAGTGAGCTTTTGAATCGACTATTACATAAAAAGCACATACAAGTATAAAATAACTTTACAAGCACATATTACATGACATCACAAAGGGGGAAAAACATGCATGCATAGACATTAGCATAAAACATAAGCTCATGTATACATAGTCATACATAAAAGCAAACTCATGCATACATAAAACACAGTTACATATACAATTAATCAGAACTGAATCTAAAAGCATAAAAGCATAAGCTCATGTATACATAGACATACATAAAAACAAACTCATGCATACATAAATACAGTTGCATATAAGATTAATCAGAACTGAATTTAAAAGCATAAAACATAAGCTCATGTATGCATAGACATACATAAAAGCAAACTCATTCATACATAAATACAGTTTCGTACAAAATTAATCATAGCTGAATCTAAGAGCATAATAGCAGATCAGGATAGTGTAATATTAAAACTATATAGCACTAAGTACACATAGCATAACAAGACAAACTGTTTACATGCAAGCACTACAATGGCATGAGCCACCATTCCAGGTATTCAATAATTTTGAAAATTGATTTAAGTTTTGTTCTAATCTAATATGGTTTGGTAGCTCATTCCATAGTTTGGTTGAAAAATAACGGAATGATTTCAGACCATACCTTGTTTTTACAGATGGTACACCAGCTGTGTTTTCGTATCTAAAGGAATAATTATGTTTTTTAACATTTACTAATTCATGTAAATAAATAGGGCTTTCTTTATGTATAATTTTAAACGTTTCAATTGCTATACTTCTTAATCTTCCAACTTTAAGTGATGGCATTTTTGATTTTTCCAGTAATTCTTCATAATTTAAAACATAGTCATTATGAATAAACCTAAGTGCCCTTTCTTGAATTTTTTCCATTTTCTTAGTATTTTTCTCACTGCAAAAATGCCATGCTACAGGACAATACTTGAAGTTGGATAATATAAATGAATAGTAAATAGATAATCGACCCAGCTTATTTAAATATCTACCAATTATGTATGCTTATCAAAATTTAATTCATAATCTATTGTAACACCAAGAAGTTTAACTTTCTTCACACTTTATCTTGCTACCCTTTAAATTAAAGCAATTCTGTTCTTTAAAAGTTTTTAGCTTATAAGAAACAAGTGATCATAGGTTTTCTAAAATGCATATTTACATGTATTTGAGTTAGATTGTAGAACTCAATTGATATATGGATTTCATTTTAACGATTAATTACTTTTGTGTGTCTTCAACTCAAGTAACTCAATGTCAGTGGCTATGCATAAAGGCTTGACAAGCATGACATCAAAGACATCTGTCACATATTGGAACACATTCAATTATAAAGTGTCATGAACAAATATTAATATATTAAAATTACTAAAATTGCTCACGGCAACCAGATATTATTTGTTTCCTGATTATATAATCAATGGTGACCCATTTACACATCACAGTTATCTGTTTTATAGTCTCTAATGTTTTATCGTGCACAGTAAGTTATATATATACGTTCTTACTGAGGATGGACACTGTCTCCTTGTAAATATTTAATTTTAATTGGTATGAAATATCAGATTTAATATAGAAATAAAAATAAGCACTGATTACAGGAGATAAATATTCCAACAAAAGTGTTCATTACGCTTGAACACAATGACAAACCTCAAGTTTAAAATTGTGTGTTTTTATTACTGGTAAGCATTACGACATGTTTCAAAAAGAATGAAAAACATTATTGTCCATCTTACTTTGACAACGATTTGAAAATATGTTTTGTGTTTATTGCAGCCATGCATTATTGCATTTGAATGTCTTTTACATATATTTGATGCCACATGCAATAGATGTAAGGTTATTTCAAATATTATGCTTTGTTTTATTTGATTGAACAATGTGATATTTTCTTAAACATTGCATTTTAGCTCACCTTGCCAAAGGCAACATGAGCTATTGTCATCACCTGGTCCGTAGTCCGTTTTCGTCGTCCGTCTGTTACTATTGTAACATTTTAATATTCTCCTCTGAAACCCCTTTGTCAATTAAACTTAAATTTTGAAGGAAGTATCTTTGTAAGGTGCTCTATAAAGAATGCTCTTTTCGTCCTGATCCGTTAACAAGCATGGCTGCTACATGAAAGTCTTGTTTCCGATTTGCCGATTTCTACAAAATATATTCTCCTCTGAAACCGCATAATCAACTGAACTGAAACTTGGTAGGTAGCATATATGTAAGCTGGTCTATGAAGTTTGTTCTTTTCGTTTCGATCCGTTAACAAACATGGCCGCTACAGGCCATTCTTTTTTTTGAGTTGTAAAAAAATTGTCTCCTCTGAAATCGCTTTGCCAAATGAACCAAAACAGGGTAGGAAACATATATGGAAGATCCTCTATAAAGAATTCTCATTTTGGCCAAATTCATTAACAGACATGGCCGCCACATGCAATTCTTGTTTCTGATTGGTCGATTTCGAAAAATGTTCTCCTCTGCAACCGCTTGGCCAAATGAACCGATAGCGATTGTTTATTTTGTTTATTTTATGGTGTTTGACGCCGCTTTCAACAATATTTCAGCTATATCGTGACTCAGTTTTATTGGTGCAGAAAACAGGAGAACTCGCAGAAAACCACCGACCTGTAGCAAGTCACTGGCAAAGTTTATCACATAATGTTGTACACCTTGCCCTGATCGAGATTTGAACTCACAACATCAGTGGTGATGGGCACTGATTGCATAGGTAGTTGTAAATCAAACTACCATATGATCACGGTCACCACCGTCCCATTTTATACCGATCCGTTAACGAACAAGGCCACCACAGGCAATTCTTATTGCTGATTGGTTGATTTCTAAAACAATCTTCTCCTCTCAAAGCGAGTAGACAAATGAACCGAAATTTAGAAGGAAGACATATGGAAGGTTCTGTATAAAGTTTCCTTAAAGCACAATGAAAGGCGAGCGATACAGGATCAGACCACTGAGTCTCTAGTTGATATATATATATATTTGTATGTTATATATGATTATTCAAGATCTAATGTAATTAATACCTATATAATTTTTTTTTTTTTTTTTTTTATATTTTATCAATCAAATATGTCATGCAGATAATTCCAGATGAAGAATAATGGATGGGTTAAAAGCATCATCACGACTTTGTTTTCATCAAGCTAAGCTTAGCGAATGAACATTTATTTGGGTCATCATTCTTAAAGCGGCATTTGCGGTAGTGCCTATAGACACAATTTGAGGGTGGAGTTTATCATCAAAATTCCACGTTAATATACACAGCATATTTATGAAACTGTATGTTACATGATCAACGTGACCTATAGGTCACATACCTCTGACATTTGAATTTTCGTAGTGAATTTTGTAATTTGTAGACTGATGAAGAATATTATTTTTAATAAGACTGAAAGTTTCGTAGGGAGGAACACTAGTGACCATGCCTGTCAAATATTTTGCACCAAAAGTAATTGTGAAGATATGCATCATTGATTTTTCCTCCTCGAGATATTCGTGGCCAAAATGATGACCAATCTGAATGTTTGTTCCGCCCACAGCTATTCATACCCATGGTCGCAGTTTAATCCTAAAAAACTGTTATGGGCGTAATTGTGCATTTATTTGGTATGTCTCTTATTCGATCTCTTAAAAAGTTTATATTCTGATACCAAGATCTTGTCGAAATATATTCTGTCTCTGCAGGGACGATGATAAACAATGCATTTTCATATAGTGAAAATGTATAAAGATAAGAAAGTCAACAAATATGTCAAAAATATTTTTTGTTATCAATGTGTGACGTAAGATTGTTTTTGACATTTGCTTCACTGGGTTTGGTACTGCTTTGACAACTATTTTACCTCTTTTGTTCCAGTATTGTTATAAATACTATTATTGTGACAGCCGGAACCTTTGAGCCGTAATGAAAGCGGGAGGTTTGGCGCTTTAAAATCTGATTCGACCCACCATTTCTTTATAAATGCCTGTACCAAGTCAGGGTCATTACGGTTTTCACAGTTTTCCGGTTGTTGACTGATTTTGTCTGTTTATATACTTATGAGTTTTGACTTTCCCTTTTTAAGATTGTTCGGAGTTCGGTAATTTTGTTATTACCCTTATTTATTATCTCATATGCTTTTAATTAGATGGAATTCCGACAAGGACATCTCAGTAGGATGTCAATTACTTTCTGGCTTCCATTTTGATATGACCTGTAAGCATCTCCAAATGCATAATTGTAGTCTTTAAGGCATCAACGGAAGTGGGATCTGTGGATATGAAGTGCAAAGCAGGTTCCAGATGATAGTTTAAATTCACAATTGTGTGAAATTCTGAAGAAAAGAAATATCACGTTGTTTCGAAACAAGTCCTGATAGTCTGCCATCATTTTCATAGCCAAACTGTTCCAGGTTTTACGTTGTAGACATTTGAATAGGTTTAATATTCTCTACAGCGATTTGGTGTCGTTCAACCGTTAGAACAATGCAAGCTCTACATTTTAAATATAATTATGTATCATATAAGCCATTCAAATTCATTTGTTATATCCTTTGTGATACACAAACATTTTGGACATCCCATATGGGGACATATTAGTGTTCATATTGTAAAACGACCAATGAGCAATGAACTTACTAAATCTGGCAATATCGAAGTCGAGGACACACCAAGAAGCCTTTTTCGATTAGTAAATATATTTAAGAAATAAATGATGGAAGCCAGAATGTGTTGGGAGTTTTAACATGAATTGGCGGATATTAGTATTTTATCCCGAGCCGGAATTTACTAATATGCGCCAATCCATGTTAAAATTCAAAACACATTCTGGCTTCCATGATTTATTTCGATTCTGATATGTCAATGAGTACAAATACGGTAGTATACTGTGAATGGAAGACGGTAGTTTATATTTACGCTTGCGGAAAATGTCGCACACAATTTATGTAACTCGAATAATACTGCGCTCTCTATCAGCATTATTCGGGTTACAATTTATGCTGCCAATGGAAAAGTCGGTCACATTTACCGGAGCATGTGCTAATGAGATTATACCGTATGGATAACTCGCTCGTTTGTTAACAAAGCCAAAGGAGGAGATCATATTAGAATAAACGGTGTTTCATATGCTTGAACACGAAAATATGAATAAAAGATTATCTGTGTCTGATCTTTCATCCGACGCCTTGATAGTATGACGGTCCAATAGTCCGACAGTCCGATTTTAGCTACGACTCCCTTGTGAATTTCATATTTGCTGTAAAATTATCCTCTTAATTTTAACAAGGTTAAAATATCTGCAAATAATGCTCAAATTTGTTATCCTTTCGATTGTACTTGCTACACCGAGAACCATTTTACCTGTCAATGTGGAGTTAACTCACAAACATTAACTATGGAGATGCACAACTTTATAATCAAATCGGGAATGTGCAATATGACTAAAATAGACTGAATTCCATTGAATGAAAACGTAGATATCTAATATCAACATTTATCCTCCAACTGTGTAATATTGAGTACTAATAAAGGAGTCAAATAAACTTCAGTGGTATTGGGTCATGGTTCTTATTAAGCATTACTGGTACCTACTTCGTGTAGAGCGACAGAAAGAAACGATAACAGTATAAGAGCTGACGTCACAGATGACGCCAGCGAAAACGATTAGAACGACGCTTGATTCAGCCAAGGATTTGTATATAATTCCTTGTTTCAGCTATGTCCAGACAATTTGACCGTTGTTTGGTCCGTTTTGATATTGCAGGATATACACAATATAGGTATAATATCGGTGTGTACATTGTCGGAAATATATTTTCAAATTTATTTGTTCGAGCTTAAGAAACCGGTAGAAAAGCGCATGCAAATGAATAATATATGTAATATTTGTACGAGCTCAAGAAACGGGCAGAAATATAATACATACATATATAGTTAATTTGAATGCGCTGTTCTGCCTATTTCTTAAGCTCGTACAAATAAATTTTATATTTCGGACAATATACGTATATTGCATATTTCCGGTAACTTTGTCACATGTCCATTGTTGACAATTTTAATGTGCATATTGTTGGCAGTGGCAATATTTCGATTGTTGACAGTTGTAATATGTCCATTGTTGACAGTTGTAATGTGTCCATTGTTGACAGTGTTAATGTGTCCATTGTTGACAGTTGTATTGTGTCTATTGTTGACAGATGCAATGTGTCCATTGTTGACAGTTGTATGTGTCCATTGTTGACAGTTGTGATGTGTCCATTGTTGACATTGGTAATGTGTCCATTGTTGACAGTTGTAATGTGTCCATTGTTGACAGTTGTAATGTGTCCATTGTTGACAGTTGTAATGTGTCCATTGTTGACAACTGCAATGTGTCCATTGTTGACAGTTGTAATGTGTCCATTGTTGACAGTGGCAATATGTCCATTGTAGACGGTTGTAATGTGTTCATTGTTGACAGCTGTAGTGTGTCCATTGTTGACAGCTGTAATGTGTCCATTGTTGAAAGTTGTAATGCTTCCATTGTTGACAGCTGTATTGTGTCTATTGGTGACAATGTTATTGTGTCCATTGTTAACAGTTGTAATGTGTCCATTGTTGACAGTGGCAATATGTCCATTGTAGACAGTTGTAATGTGTCCATTGTTGACAGCAGTAAGATGTGAATTGTTGACAGTGTTAATGTGTCCATTGTTGACAGTGGTAATGTGTCCATTGTTGACAGTTTTAATGTGCATATTGTTGGCAGCTGCAATATTTCCATTGTTGACAGTTGTAATATGTCCATTTTTGACAGTTGTAATGTGTCCATTGTTGACAGTGTTAATGTGTCCATTGTTGACAGTTATAATGTGCCCATTGTTGACAGCTGTAATGTGTTCATTGTTGACAGTTGCATTGTGCCTATTCTTGACATATGCAATGTGTCCATTGTTGACAGTTGTATGTGTCCATTGTTGACAGTTGTAATATGTCCATTGTTGACAGTTGTAATGTGTCCATTGTTGACAGTGTTAATGTGTCCATTGTTGACAGTTGTATTGTGTCTATTGTTGACAGATGCAATGTGTCCATTGTTGACAGTTGTATGT
Source organism: Bathymodiolus brooksi (assembly GCA_963680875.1). Taxonomy (NCBI): domain Eukaryota; kingdom Metazoa; phylum Mollusca; class Bivalvia; order Mytilida; family Modiolidae; genus Bathymodiolus; species Bathymodiolus brooksi. Next base: position 31,780,315 of record OY804578.1, read on the forward strand.
GTCAATTTTTGACAGTTTTGATGTGTCCATTGTTGACATTGGTAATGTGTCCATATTTGACAGTTGTAATGTGTCCATTGTTGACAGTTGTAATGTGTCCATTGTTGACAGTTGTAATGTGTCCATTGTTGACAGTCGTAGCGTGTTCCATTGTTGACAACTGCAATGTGTCCATTGTTGACAGTTGTAATGTGTCCAATGTTGACAGTGGCAATATGTCCATTGTAGACGGTTGTAATGTGTTCATTGTTGACAGTTGTAGTGTGTCCATTGTTGACAGCTGTAATGTGTCCATTGTTGAAAGTTGTAATGCTTCCATTGTTGACAGCTGTATTGTGTCTATTGGTGACAATGTTATTGTGTCCATTGTTAACAGTTGTAATGTGTCCATTGTTGACAGTGGCAATATGTCCATTGTAGACAGTTGTAATGTGTCCATTGTTGACAGCAGTAAGATGTGAATTGTTGACAGTGTTAATGTGTCCATTGTTGACAGTGGTAATGTGTCCATTGTTGACAGTTGTATGTGTCCATTGTTGACAGTTGTGATGTGTCCATTGTTGACAGCTGTAATGTGTCCATTTGTGACAGTGGCAATGTGTCCATTGTTGACATTGGTAATGTGTCAATTGTTGACAGTTGTAATGTGTCCATTGTTGACAGTCGTAGCCTGTTCCATTGTTGACAGCTGTAATGTGTCCATTGTTGAAAGTTGTAATGCTTCCATTGTTGACAGCTGTATTGTGTCTATTGGTGACAATGTTATTGTGTCCATTGTTAACAGTTGTAATGTGTCCATTGTTGACAGTGGCAATATGTCCATTGTAGACAGTTGTAATGTGTCCATTATTGACAGCAGTAAGATGTGAATTGTTGACAGTGTTAATGTGTCCATTGTTGACAGTGGTAATGTGTCCATTGTTGACAGTTGTATGTGTCCATTGTTGACAGTTGTGATGTGTCCATTGTTGACAGCTGTAATGTGTCCATTTGTGACAGTGGCAATGTGTCCATTGCTGACATTGGTAATGTGTCCATTGTTGACAGTTGTAATGTGTCCATTGTTGACAGTCGTAGCGTGTTCCATTGTTGACAACTGCAATGTGTCCATTGTTGACAGTTGTAATGTGTCCATTGTTGACAGTGGCAATATGTCCATTGTAGACATTTGTAATACGTCCATTGTTAACAGTTGTAATGTGTCCATTGTTGACAGCAGTAAGATGTGAATTGTTGACAGTTTTAATGTGTCCATTGTTGACAATGGTAATATGTCCATTGTTGACAGTTTTAATGTGCATATTGTTGGCAGCTGCAATATTTCCATTGTTGACAGTTGTAATATGTCCATTTTTGACAGTTGTAATGTGTCCATTGTTGACAGTGTTAATGTGACCATTGTTGACAGCTATAATGTGCCCATTGTTGACAGCTGTAATTTGTTCATTGTTGACAGTTGCATTGTGTCTATTCTTGACATATGCAATGTGTCCATTTTTGACAGTTGTATGTGTCCATTGTTGACAGTTGTGATGTGTCCATTGTTGACAGCTGTAATGTGTCCATTTGTGACAGTGGCAATGTGTCCATTGTTGACAGTTGTAATGTGTCCATTGTTGACAGTCGTAGCGTGTTCCATTGTTGACAACTGCAATGTGTCCATTGTTGACAGTTGTAATGTGTCCATTGTTGACAGTGGCAATATGTCCATTGTAGACATTTGTAATACGTCCATTGTTAACAGTTGTAATGTGTCCATTGTTGACAGCTGTAATGTGTCCATTGTTGACAGTTGTAATGTTTCCAATGTTGACAGTGGTAATGTTTCCATTGTTGAAAGTTGCAATGTGTCCATTGTTGACAGTTGTAATGTGTCCATTGTTGACATCTGTAATGTGTCCGTTGTTGACAGATGTAATGTATCCATTGTTGACAGCTTTAATGAATCCATTGTTGACAGTGGTAATGTGTCCATAGTTGACAGTTGTAATGTTTCCATTGTTGCCAGTGTCAATGTGTCCATTGTTGACATTTGTAATGTTTCCATTGTTGACAGTTGTAATGCGTCCATTGTTGAAAGTTGCAATGTGTCCATTGTTAACAGTGGCAATGTGTCCATTGTTGACAGTTGTAATGTGTCCACTGTTGAGAGCTGTAAGGTGTCCGTTGTTGAAGCCTGCAATGTTTCCATAGTTGACAGTTTTAATGTGTCCATTGTTGACCGTTGCAATGTGTCCATTGTTGACAGTGGCAATGTGTCCATTGTTGACAGTTGTAATGTGTCCATTGTTGACAGTTGTAATGTGTCCATTGTTGACAGTTGTAAGGTTTCCAATGTTGAAAGCTGTAATGTTTCCATTGTTGATAGTTTTAATGTGTCCATTGTTGACAGTTGTAATGTTTCCATTGTTGACAGTTGTAATGTGTCCATTGTTGACAGCGGTAAAATGTCCATTGTTGACAGTGTTAATGTGTCCATTTTTGACAGTGTTAATGTGTAAATTGTTGACAGTTCTAATGTGTCCATTGTTGACAGTGTTACTGTGTCCATTGTTGACAGTTGTAATGTGTCCATTGTTGACAGTTGTATGTGTCCATTGTTGACAGTTGTGATGTGTCCATTGTTGACAGCTGTAATGTGTCCATTTGTGACAGTGGCAATGTGTCCATTGTTGACATTGGTAATGTGTCCAATGTTGACAGTTGTAATGTGTCCATTGTTGACAGTCGTAGCGTGTTCCATTGTTGTCAATTGCAATGGGTCCATTGTTGACAGTTGTAATGTGTCCATTGTTGACAGTGGCAATATGTCCATTGTAGACATTTGTAATACGTCCATTGTTAACAGTTGTAATGTGTCCATTGTTGACAGCTGTAATGTGTCCATTGTTGACAGTTGTAATGTGTCCATTGTTGACATCTGTAATTTGTCCGTTGTTGACAGTTGTAATGTATCCATTGTTGACAGCTTTAATGAATCCATTGTTGACAGTGGTAATGTGTCCATAGTTGACATTTGTAATGTTTCCAATGTTGAAAGCTGTAATGTTTCCATTGTTGATAGTTTTAATGTGTCCATTGTTGACAGTTGTAATGTTTCCATTGTTGACAGTTGTAATGTGTCCATTGTTGTCAGCAGTAAAATGTGCATTGTTGACAGTATTAATGTGTCCATTGTTGACAGTGTTAATTTGTCCATTGTTGACAGTTGTAATGTGTCCATTGTTGACAGTTGTAATGTGTGCATTGTTGACAGTCGTAGCATGTTCCATTGTTGACAACTGCAATGTGTCCATTGTTGACAGTTGTAATGTGTCCATTGTTGACAGTGGCAATATGTCAATTGTAGACGGTTGTAACGTGTTCATTGTTGACAGTTGAAGTGTGTCCATTGTTGACAGCTGTAATGTGTTCATTGTTGAAAGTTGTAATGCTTCCATTGTTGACAGCTGTATTGTGTCTATTGGTGACAATGTTATTGTGTCCATTGTTAACAGTTGTAATGTGTCCATTGTTGACAGTGGCAATATGTCCATTGTAGACAGTTGTAATGTGTCCATTGTTGACAGCAGTAAGATGTGAATTGTTGACAGTGTTAATGTGTCTATTGTTGACAGTGGTAATGTGTCCATTGTTGACAGTTTTAATGTGCATATTGTTGGCAGCTGCAATATTTCCATTGTTGACAGTTGTAATATGTCCATATTTGACAGTTGTAATGTGTCCATTGTTGACAGTGTTAATGTGTCCATTGTTGACAGTTATAATGTGCCCATTGTTGACAGCTGTAATGTGTTCATTGTTGACAGTTGCATTGTGTCTATTCTTGACATATGCAATGTGTCCATTGTTGACAGTTGTATGTGTCCATTGTTGAAAGTTGCAATGTGTCCATTGTTCACAGTTGTAATGTGTCCATTGTTGACATCCGTAATGTGTCCGTTGTTGACAGTTGTAATGTATCCATTGTTGACAGCTTTAGTGAATCCATTGTTGACAGTGGTGATGTGTCCATAGTTGACAGTTGTAATGTTTCCATTGTTGACAGTGTCAATGTGTCCATTGTTGACATTTGTAATGTTTCCATTGTTGACTGGTAATGTGTCCATTGTTGACAGTTGCAATGTGTCCATTGTAAACAGTGGCAATGTGTCCATTGTTGACAGTTGTAATGTGTCCATTGTTGACAGCTGTAAGGTGTCCATTGTTGAAGCCTGCAATGTTTCCATGGTTGACAGTTTTAATGTGTCCATTGTTGACCGTTGCAATGTGTCCATTGTTGACAGTTGCAATGTGTCCATTGTTGACAGTTGTAATGTGTCCATTGTTGACAGTTGTAATGTGTCCATTGTTGACAGTTATAATGTGCCAATTGTTGACAGCTGTAATGTGTTCATTGTTGACAGTTGCATTGTGTCTATTCTTGACATATGCAATGTATCCATTGTTGATAGTTGTATGTGTCCATTGTTGACAGTTGTGATGTGTCCATTGTTGACAGCTGTAATGTGTCCATTTGTGACAGTGGCAATGTGTCCATTGTTGACATTGGTAATGTGTCCATTGTTGACAGTTGTAATGTGTCCATTGTTGACAGTCGTAGCGTGTTCCATTGTTGTCAACTGCAATGTGTCCATTGTTGACAGTTGTAATGTGTCCATTGTTGACAGTGGCAATATGTCCATTGTAGACATTTGTAATACGTCCATTGTTAACAGTTGTAATGTGTCCATTGTTGACAGCTGTAATGTGTCCATTGTTGACAGTTGTAATGTTTCCAAAGTTGACAGTGGTAATGTTTCCATTGTTGAAAGTTGCAATGTGTCCATTGTTGACAGTTGTAATGTGTCCATTGTTGACATCTGTAATGTATCCATTGTTGACAGCTTTAATGAATCCATTGTTGACAGTGGTAATGTGTCCATAGTTGACATTTGTAATGTTTCCATTGTTGACTGGTAATGTGTCCATTGTTGACAGTTGTAATGTGTCCATTGTTGACAGCTGTAAGGTGTCCATTGTTGAAGCCTGCAATTTTTCCATAGTTGACAATTTTAATGTGTCCATTGTTGAGCGTTGCAATGTGTCCATTGTTGACAGTGGCAATGTGTCCATTGTTGACAGTTGTAATGTGTCCATTGTTGACAGTTGAAATGTGTCCATTGTTGACAGTTGTAAGGTTTCCAATGTTGAAAGCTGTAATGTTTCCATTGTTGATAGTTTTAATATGTCCATTGTTGACAGTTGTAATGTTTCCATTGTTGACAGTTGTAATGTGTCCATTGTTGACAGCAGTAAAATGTCCATTGTTGACAGTGTTAATGTGTCCATTGTTGACACTGTTAATGTGTCCATTGTTGACAGTTCTAATGTGTCCATTGTTGACACTGGTAATGTGTCCATTGTTGACAGTTGTAATGTGTCCATTGTTGACAGCTGTAATGTGTACATTGTTGACTGTTGTAATGTTTCCATTGTTGACAGCAGTAAAATGTCCATTGTTGACAGTGTTAATGTGTCCATTGTTGACAGTGTTAATGTGTCCATTGTTGAAAGTTCTAATGTGTCCATTGTTGACAGTGTTACTGTGTCCATTGTTGAAGGTTGTAATGTGTCTATTGTTAACAGTTGCAATGTGTCCATTGTTGACAGTTGTAATGTTTCCATTGTTGACAGTGTTACTGTGTCCATTGTTGACAGTTGTAATGTGTCCATTGTTGACAGTTGTAATGTTTCCATTGTTGACAGTTGTAATGTGTCCATTGTTGACAGAAGTAAAATGTGCATTGTTAACAGTGTTAATGTGTCCATTGTTGAAAGTGTTAATGTGTCCATTGTTGACATTTCTAATGTGTCCATTGTTGACACTGGTAATGTGTCCATTGTTGACAGTTGTAATGTGTCCATTGTTGACAGCTGTAATGTGTACATTGTTGACTGTTGTAATGTTTCCATTGTTGACAGTGGTAATGTGTCCTTATTGACAATTGTTATGCGTCCATTGTAAAATTTGTAATGTATCCATTGTTGACAAAGGTAAAGTGTCCATTGTTGAGAGTAGTAATGTGTCAATTGTTGGCACTTGTAATGTCTCCATTGTTGAAAGTTATAATGTATCAATGTTTAACAGTTGTAAAGTTTTCATTATTAACAATTGTAATGTGTCCATTGTTGACAGTGGTAATGTGTCCATTGTTGATAGTTGTAATGTGTCCATTATTGACAGTTGAAAGTGACAATTAGTGACAGTAGTAATGTGGCCATTGTTGACAGTGGTAATGTATCCATTGTTGACAACTGTAATGTGTCCATTGTTGACAGTGCCAGTGTGTTCATTGTTGAAATTTGTAATGTATCCATTGTTGACAGGTGTATTGTGTCTATTGTTGACAATTTTATTTTGTTCTTTGTTAACAGTTGTAATGTGTCTATTGTTGACAGTGCCAATGTGTCCTTGTTGACAGTTTTAATGTATCTATTGTTGACAGCTGTATTGTGTCCATTGTTGACAATGCTATTGTGTCCATTGTTAACAGTTGTAATGTGTCCATTGTTGACAGTGGCAATGTGTCCATTATTGACAGTTGAAATGTGTCCATTGTTGACAGCTGTAAGGTGTCCATTGTTTAAAGCTGTAATGTTTCCATTGTTGACAATTTTAATGTTTCCATTGTTGACGTTGCAATGTGTCCATTGTTGACAGTCACAATGTGTCCATTGTTGACAGTTGTAATATGTCCATTGTTGTCAGTTGTAATGTGTCCATTGTTGACAGCTGTAAGGTTTCCATTGTTGAAAGCTGTAATGTTTCCATTGTTGACAGTTGTAATGTTTCCATTGTTGACATGTGTAATGTGTCCATTGTTGACAGCAGTTAAATGTGCATTGTTGTCAGTGTTAATGTGTCCATTGTTGACAGTGTTAATGTGTCCATTGTTTAAAGCTGTAATGTTTCCATTGTTGACAATTTTAATGTTTCCATTGTTGACGTTGCAATGTATCCATTGTTGACAGTTGTAATGTGTCCATTGTTGATAGTTGTAATGTGTCCATTATTGACAGTTGAAAGTGTCAATTAGTGACAGTAGTAATGTGGCCATTGTTGACAGTTGTTATGTATCCATTGTTGACAGGTGTATTGTGTCTATTGTTGACAATTTTATTTTGTTCTTTGTTAACAGTTGTAATGTGTCCATTGTTGACAGTGCCAATGTGTCCATTGTTGACAGTTTTAATATATCCATTGTTGACAGCTGTTTTGTGTCTATTGTTGACAATTTTATTGTGTCCATTGTTAACAGTTGTAATGTGTCAATTGTTGACAGTGGCAATGTGTTCATTATTGACAGTTGTAATGTTTCCATTATTGACAGCTGTAAGGTGTCCATTGTTGAAAGCTGTAATGTTTCCATTGTTGACAGTTTAAATGTGTCCATTGTTGACCGTTGCAATGTGTCCATTGTTGACAGTGACAGTTTGTCCATTGTTGACAGTTGTAATGTGTCAATTGTTGACAGTTGTAATGTGTTCATTGTTAACAGCTGTAAGGTTTCCATTGTTGAAAGCTGTAATTTTTCCATTGTTGACAGTTTTAATGTGTCCATTGTTGACAGTTGCATTGTTTCCATTGTTGACAGTGTTACTGTGTCCATTGTTGACAGTTTTAATGTATCCATTGTTGACAGTTGTAATGTGTCCATTGTTGACAGTTGTAATGTTTCCATTGTTGACAGCTCTAATGTGTCCATTGTTGACAGCAGTAAAATGTGCATTGTTGACAGTGTTAATGTGTCCATTGTTGACAGTGTTAATGTGTCCATTGTTGACAGTGTTAATGTGTCCATTGTTGACAGTTCTAATGTGTCCATTGTTGACACAGGTAATGTGTCCATTGTTGACAGTTGTAATGTGTCCATTCTTGACAGCTGTAATGTGTACATTGTTGACTGTTGTAATGTTTCCATTGTTGACAGTGGTAATGTGTCCTTTGTTGACAATTGTTATGCGTCCATTGTAAAATTTGTAATGTGTCCATTGTTGACAAAGGTAAAGTGTACATTGTTGAGAGTAGTAATATGTCAATTGTTGACACTTGTAATGTCTCCATTGTTGAAAGTTATAATGTATCAATGTTTTACAGTTGTAAAGTTTTCATTATTAACAATTGTAATGTGTCCATTGTTGACAAAGGTAATGTGTCCATTGTTGATAGTTGTAATGTGTCCATTGTTGACAGCTCTAATGTGTCCATTGTTGACAGCAGTAAAATGTGCATTGTTGACAGTGTTAATGTGTCCATTGTTGACAGTGTTAATGTGTCCATTGTTGACAGTGTTAATGTGTCCATTGTTGACAGTTCTAATGTGTCCATTGTTGACACTGGTAATGTGTCCATTGTTGACAGTTGTAATGTGTCCATTCTTGACAGCTGTAATGTGTACATTGTTGACTGTTGTAATGTTTCCATTGTTGACAGTGGTAATGTGTCCTTTGTTGACAATTGTTATGCGTCCATTGTAAAATTTGTAATGTGTCCATTGTTGACAAAGGTAAAGTGTACATTGTTGAGAGTAGTAATATATCAATTGTTGACACTTGTAATGTCTCCATTGTTGAAAGTTATAATGTATCAATGTTTTACAGTTGTACAGTTTTCATTATTAACAATTGTAATGTGTCCATTGTTGACAAAGGTAATGTTTCCATTGTTGATAGTTGTAATGTGTCCATTGTTGACAGTGACATTGTGTCCATTGTTGACAGTTGTAATGTGTCCATTGTTGACAGTTTTAATGTGCCTATTGTTGGCAGCGGCAATATTTCCATTGTTGACAGTTGTAATATGTCCATTTTTGACAGTGTTAATGTGTCCATTGTTGACAGTTATAATGTGCCCATTGTTGACAGCTGTAATGTGTCCATTGTTGAGAGTTGTATTGTGTCTATTCTTGACATATGCAATGTGTCCATTGTTGACAGTTGTATGTGTCCATTGTTGACAGTGGCAATGTGTCCATTGTTGACATTGGTAATTTGTCCATTGTTGACAGTCGTAGCGTGTTCCATTGTTGAAAACTGCAATGTGTCCATTGTTGACAGTTGTAATGTGTCCATTGTTGACAGTGGCAATATGTCCATTGTAGACATTTGTAATGTGTTCATTGTTGACAGCTGTAATGTGTCCATTGTTGACAGTTGTAATGTTTCCAATGTTGACAGTGGTAATGTTTCCATTGTTGAAAGTTGCAATGTGTCCATTGTTGACAGATGTAATGTGTCAAGTGTTGACATCTGTAATGTGTCCATTGTTGACAGCTTTATTGAATCCATTGTTGACAGTAGTAATGTGTCCATAGTTGACAGTTGTAATGTTTCCATTGTTGACAGTGGCAATGTGTCCATTGTTAACAGTGGCAATGTGTCCATTGTTTACAGTTGTAATGTGTCCATTGTTGACAACTGTAAGGTGTCCATAGTTGAAGCCTGTAATGTTTCCATAGTTGACCATTTTAATGTGTCCATTGTTGACCGTTGCAATGTATCCATTGTTAACAGTGGCAATGTGTCCATTGTTGACAGTTGTAATGTGTCCATTGTTGACAACTGTAAGGTGTCCATAGTTGAAGCCTGTAATGTTTCCATAGTTGACCGTTTTAATGTGTCCATTGTTGACAGTTGTAATGTGTCCATTGTTTACAGTTGTAATGTATCCATTGTTGACAGCTGTAACGTGTCCATTGTTGAAAGCTGTAATGTTTCCATTGTTGACAGTTTTAATGTTTCCATTGTTGACAGTTTTAATGTTTCCATTGTTGACCGTTGCAATGTGTCCATTGTTGACAGTGACAATGTGTCTATTGTTGACAGTTGTAATGTGTCCATTGTTGAAAGTTGTAATGTGTCCATTGTTGACAGCTGTAATGTTTCCATTGTTGACAGCTGTAAGGTTTCCATTGTTAAAAGCTGTAATGTTTCCATTGTTGACAGTTGTAATGTGTCCATTGTTGACAGATGTAATGTTTCCATTGTTGACAGTTGTAATGTGCCCATGTTTGACAGTGGCAATGTGTCCATTGTTGACAGTGTTAAAGTATCCATTATTGACAGTTGTAATGTGCCTATGTTTGACAGTAGCAATGTGTCCATTGTTGAAAGTTGCAATGTGTCAATTGTTGACAGTTGCAATGTGTCCATTGTTGAGAGTTGCAATGTGTCCATTGTTGACAGTTGTAATGAATCTATTGTTGACAGCTGTATTGTTTCTATTGTTGACAATTTTATTGTGTCCATTGTTAACAGTTGTAATGTGTCCATTGTTGACAGCAGTAGAATATGCATTGTTGACAGTGTTAGTGTGTCCATTGTTGACAGTGTTAATGTGTCCAATGTTGAAAGTTGTAATGTGTCCATTGTTGACAGTTGTAATGTGCATATTGTTGGCAGTGGCAATATTGCCATTGTTTACAGTTGTAATATGTCCATTGTTGAGAGTTGTAATGTGTCCATTGTTGATAGTGGTAATGTGTCCATTGTTGACAGTTATAATGTGCCCATTATTGACAGCTGTAATGTGTCCATTGTTGACAGTTGTATTGTATCTATTGTTGACAGATGCAATGTCTCCATTGTTGACAGTTGTATGTGTCCATTGTTGACAGTTGTGATGTGTCAATCGTTGACATTGGTAATGTGTCCATTGTTGACAGTTGTAATGTGTCCATTGTTGACAGTCGTAGCGTGTTCCATTGTTCACAACTGCAATGTGTCCATTGTTGACAGTTGTAATGTGTCCATTGTTGACGGTGGCAATATGTCCATTGTAGACAGTTGTAATGTGTCCATTGTTGACAGTTGTAATGTGTCCATTGTTGACAGTTGTAATGTGTCCATTGTTGACAGCTGTAATGTGCCTATGTTTGACAGTGGCAATGTGTCCATTGTTGAAAATTGCAATGTGTCAATTGTTGACAGTTGCAATGAGTCCATTGTTGAGAGTTGCAATGTGTCCATTGTTGACAGTTGTAATGAATCTATTGTTGACAGCTGTATTGTGACTATTGTTGACAATTTTATTGTGTCCATTGTTAACAGTTGTAATGTGTCCATTGTTGACAGCAGTAGAATATGCATTGTTGACAGTGTTAATGTGTCCATTGTTGACAGTGTTAATATGTCCATTGTTGACAGTTGTAATGTGTCCATTGTTGACAGTTGTAATGTGCATATTGTTGGCAGTGACAATATTGCCATTGTTGACAGTTGTAATATGTCCATTGTTGAGAGTTGTAATGTGTTCATTGTTGATAGTGGTAATGTGTCCATTGTTGGCCGTTATAATGTGCCCATTGTTGACAGCTGTTATGTGTCCATTGTTGACAGTTGCATTGTATCTATTGTTGACAGATGCCATGTCTCCATTGTTGACAGTTGTAATGTGTCCATTGCTGACAGCTGTAATGTGTCCATTGTTGACAGTTTTAATGTTTCCAATGTTAACAGTTGTAATGTATCCATTGTTGACAGCTGTATTGTGTCTATTGGTGACAATTGTATTGTGTCTATTGTTAACAGTTGTAATGTGTCCATTGTTGAAAGTGGCAATATGTCCATTGTAGACAGTGTTACTGTGTCCATTGTTGACAGTGGTAATGTGTCCATTGTTGACAGTTTTAATGTGCATTTTGTTGGCAGTGGCAATATTGCCATTGTTGACAGTTGTAATATGTCCATTGTTGACAGTTGTAATATGTCCATTGTTGACAGCGTTAATGTGTCCATTGTTGACAGCTATAATGTGCCCATTGCTGACAGCTGTAAAGTGTCCATTGTTGACAGTGACAATGTGTCCATTGTTGACATTGGTAATGTGTCCATTGTTGACAGTTGTAATGTGTCCATTGATGACAGTTGCAATGTGTCCATTGTTGACAGTGGCAATGTATCCATTGTTGACAGTTGTAATGTTTCCATTGTTGACAGTTGTAATGTGTCTATTGTTGACAGCAGTAAAATGTCCATTGTTGACAATGCTAATGTATCAATTGTTGACAGTGGCAATGTGTCCATTGTTGACAGTGTTACTATGTCCATTGTTGACAGTGGCAATGTGTCCATTGTTGACAGTTGTAATGTTTCTATTGTTGACAGTGTTACTGTGTTTATTGTTGACAGTTGTAATGTGTCCATTGTTGAAAGTTGTAATGTTTCCATTGTTGACAGTTGGAATGTGTCCATTGTTGACAGTGTTAATGTGTCCATTGTTGACAGTTGTAATGTGTCCATTGTTGAAAGTGGTAATGTGTCCATTGTTGACAGTTGTAATGTGTCCATTGTTGACAGCTGTAATGTGTACATTATTGACTGTTGTAATGTGTCCAGTGTTGGCAGTGGTAATGTGTGTGTTGTTGACAGTGGTAATGTGTCCTTTGTTGACAATTGTTATGCGTCCATTGTTGACATTTGTAATGTGTCCATTGTTGACAGTTGTAATGTGTCCATTGATGATAGTTGTAATGTCTCCATTGTTGACAGTTGTATGTGTCCATTGTTGACAGTTGTCATGTATCCATTGTTGACATCTGTAATGTTTTCATTGTTGATAGTGGCAATATGTCCATTGTAGAGAGTTGTAATGCGTCCATTGTTGACAGTTGTAATGTGATCAATGTTGACCGTTGTAATGTGTCCATTGTTGACAGCTGTAATGGGTCAATTGTTGACAGTTGTATTTTTTCCATTGTTGACAGTGGTAATGTTTCCATTGTTGACTGTTGCAATGTGTCCATTGTTGACAGTTGTAATGTGTCCATTGTTGACAGCTGTAATGTGTCCGTTGTTGACAGTTGTAATGTGTCCATTGTTGACAGCTTTTATGAATCCATTGTTGACAGTGGTAATGTGTCCATAGTTGACAGTTGTAATGTTTCCATTGTTGAGAGTGGCAATGTCTCCATTGTTGACAGTTGTAATGTTTCCATTGTTGACAGATGTAATGTGTCCATTGTTGACAGTGCCAATGTGTCCATTGTTGACAGTGTTAATGTGTCCATTGTTGACAGTTCTAATGTGTCCATTGTTGACAGTGGTAATGTGTCCATTGTTGACAGTTGTAATGTGTCCATTGTTGACAGCAGTAAAATGTCCATTGTTGACAATGCTAATGTATCGATTGTTGACAGTGTTACTGTGTCCATTGTTGACAGTTGTAATGTGTCCATTGTTGACAGTGGCAATATGTCCATTGTTGACAGTTGTAATGTTTCCCATGTTGACAGTGTTACTGTGTCCATTTTTGACAGTTGTAATGTGTCCATTGTTGACAGTTGTAATGTTTCCATTGTTGACATGTGTAATGTGTCCATTGTTGACAGCAGTAAAATGTGCATTGTTGACAGTGTTAATGTGTCCATTGTTGACAGTGTTGATGTGTCCATTATTGACAGTTGCAATGTGTCCAATGTTAACAGTTGTAATGTGTCCATTGTAGAGAGTTGTAATGTTTCCATTATTGACAGCTGAAAGTGTCAATTAGTGACAGTAGTAATGTGGCCATTGTTGACAGTACTAATGTATCCATTCTTGACAACTGTAATGTGTCCATTGTTGACAGTTGTAATGTATCCATTGTTGACAGGTGTATTGTGTCTGTTGTTGACAATTTTATTTTGTTCTTTGTTTACAGTTATAATGTGTCCATTGTTGACAGTGCCAATGTGTCCATTGTTGACAGTGTTAATGTATCCATTGTTGACAGCTGTATTGTGTCTATTATTGACAATTTTATTGAGTCCATTGTTAACAGTTGTAATGTGTCTATTGTTAACAGTGGCAATGTGTTCATTATTGACAGCTGTAATGTGTCCATTGTTGACAGCTGTAAAGTGTCCATTGTTGAAAGCTGTAATGTTTCCATTGTTGACAGTTTTAAAGTGGTCATTGTTGACCGTTGCAATGTGTCCATTGTTGACAGTGACAGTGTGTCCATTGTTGACAGTTGTAATGTGTCCATTGTTGACAGTTGTAATGTTTCCATTGTTGACAGTGGCAATGTGTCCATTGTTGACAGCAGTAAAATGTCCATTGTTGATAATGCTAATGTTTCGCTTGTTGACAGTGTTACTGTGTCCATTGTTGACAGTTTCAATGTGTCCATTGTTGACAGTGGCAATGTGTCCATTGTTGACAGTTGTAATGTTTCCAATGTTGAAAGCTGTAATGTTTCCATTGTTGATAGTTTTAATGTGTCCATTGTTGACAGTTGTAATGTTTCCATTGTTGACAGTTGTAATGTGTCCATTGTTGACAGCGGTAAAATGTCCATTGTTGACAGTGTTAATGTGTCCATTTTTGACAGTGTTAATGTGTAAATTGTTGACAGTTCTAATGTGTCCATTGTTGACAGTGTTACTGTGTCCATTGTTGACAGTTGTAATGTGTCCATTGTTGACAGTTGTATGTGTCCATTGTTGACAGTTGTGATGTGTCCATTGTTGACAGCTGTAATGTGTCCATTTGTGACAGTGGCAATGTGTCCATTGTTGACATTGGTAATGTGTCCATTGTTGACAGTTGTAATGTGTCCATTGTTGACAGTCGTAGCGTGTTCCATTGTTGTCAATTGCAATGGGTCCATTGTTGACAGTTGTAATGTGTCCATTGTTGACAGTGGCAATATGTCCATTGTAGACATTTGTAATACGTCCATTGTTAACAGTTGTAATGTGTCCATTGTTGACAGCTGTAATGTGTCCATTGTTGACAGTTGTAATGTGTCCATTGTTGACATCTGTAATTTGTCCGTTGTTGACAGTTGTAATGTATCCATTGTTGACAGCTTTAATGAATCCATTGTTGACAGTGGTAATGTGTCCATAGTTGACATTTGTAATGTTTCCAATGTTGAAAGCTGTAATGTTTCCATTGTTGATAGTTTTAATGTGTCCATTGTTGACAGTTGTAATGTTTCCATTGTTGACAGTTGTAATGTGTCCATTGTTGTCAGCAGTAAAATGTGCATTGTTGACAGTATTAATGTGTCCATTGTTGACAGTGTTAATTTGTCCATTGTTGACAGTTGTAATGTGTCCATTGTTGACAGTTGTAATGTGTGCATTGTTGACAGTCGTAGCATGTTCCATTGTTGACAACTGCAATGTGTCCATTGTTGACAGTTGTAATGTGTCCATTGTTGACAGTGGCAATATGTCAATTGTAGACGGTTGTAATGTGTTCATTGTTGACAGTTGAAGTGTGTCCATTGTTGACAGCTGTAATGTGTTCATTGTTGAAAGTTGTAATGCTTCCATTGTTGACAGCTGTATTGTGTCTATTGGTGACAATGTTATTGTGTCCATTGTTAACAGTTGTAATGTGTCCATTTTTGACAGTGGCAATATGTCCATTGTAGACAGTTGTAATGTGTCCATTGTTGACAGCAGTAAGATGTGAATTGTTGACAGTGTTAATGTGTCTATTGTTGACAGTGGTAATGTGTCCATTGTTGACAGTTTTAATGTGCATATTGTTGGCAGCTGCAATATTTCCATTGTTGACAGTTGTAATATGTCCATTTTTGACAGTTGTAATGTGTCCATTGTTGACAGTGTTAATGTGTCCATTGTTGACAGTTATAATGTGCTCATTGTTGACAGCTGTAATGTGTTCATTGTTGACAGTTGTATGTGTCCATTGTTGAAAGTTGCAATGTGTCCATTGTTGACAGTTGTAATGTGTCCATTGTTGACATCCGTAATGTGTCCGTTGTTGACAGTTGTAATGTATCCATTGTTGACAGCTTTAGTGAATCCATTGTTGACAGTGGTAATGTGTCCATAGTTGACAGTTGTAATGTTTCCATTGTTGACAGTGTCAATGTGTCCATTGTTGACATTTGTAATGTTTCCATTGTTGACTGGTAATGTGTCCATTGTTGACAGTTGCAATGTGTCCATTGTTAACAGTGGCAATGTGTCCATTGTTGACAGTTGTAATGTGTCCATTGTTGACAGCTGTAAGGTGTCCATTGTTGAAGCCTGCAATGTTTCCATGGTTGACAGTTTTAATGTGTCCATTGTTGACCGTTGCAATGTGTCCATTGTTGACAGTGGCAATGTGTCCATTGTTGACAGTTGTAATGTGTCCATTGTTGACAGTTGTAATGTGTCCATTGTTGACAGTTGTAAGGTTTCCAATGTTGAAAGCTGTAATGTTTCCATTGTTGATAGTTTTAATGTGTCCATTGTTGACAGTTGTAATGTTTCCATTGTTGACAGTTGTAATGTGTCCATTGTTGACAGCAGTAAAATGTCCATTGTTGACAGTGTTAATGTGTCCATTGTTGACAGTGTTAATGTGTCCATTGTTGAAAGTTCTAATGTGTCTATTGTTGACAGTGTTACTGTGTCCATTGTTGAAGGTTGTAATGTGTCTATTGTTAACAGTTGCAATGTGTCCATTGTTGACAGTTGTAATGTTTCCATTGTTGACAGTGTTACTTTGTCCATTGTTGACAGTTGTAATGTGTCCATTGTTGACAGTTATAATGTGCCAATTGTTGACAGCTGTAATGTGTTCATTGTTGACAGTTGCATTGTGTCTATTCTTGACATATGCAATGTATCCATTGTTGACAGTTGTATGTGTCCATTGTTGACAGTTGTGATGTGTCCATTGTTGACAGCTGTAATGTGTCCATTTGTGACAGTGGCAATGTGTCCATTGTTGACATTGGTAATGTGTCCATTGTTGACAGTTGTAATGTGTCCATTGTTGACAGTGGCAATATGTCCATTGTAGACATTTGTAATACGTCCATTGTTAACAGTTGTAATGTGTCCATTGTTGACAGCTGTAATGTGTCCATTGTTGACAGTTGTAATGTTTCCAAAGTTGACATCTGTAATGTATCCATTGTTGACAGCTTTAATGAATCCATTGTTGACAGTGGTAATGTGTCCATAGTTGACATTTGTAATGTTTCCATTGTTGACTGGTAATGTGTCCATTGTTGACAGTTGTAATGTGTACATTGTTGACAGCTGTAAGGTGTCCATTGTTGAAGCCTGCAATTTTTCCATAGTTGACAATTTTAATGTGTCCATTGTTGACAGTGGCAATGTGTCCATTGTTGACAGTTGTAATGTGTCCATTGTTGACAGTTGTAATGTGTCCATTGTTGACAGTTGTAAGGTTTCCAATGTTGAAAGCTGTAATGTTTCCATTGTTGATAGTTTTAATATGTCCATTGTTGACAGTTGTAATGTTTCCATTGTTGACAGTTGTAATGTGTCCATTGTTGACAGCAGTAAAATGTCCATTGTTGACAGTGTTAATGTGTCCATTGTTGACACTGTTAATGTGTCCATTGTTGACAGTTCTAATGTGTCCATTGTTGACACTGGTAATGTGTCCATTGTTGACAGTTGTAATGTGTCCATTGTTGACAGCTGTAATGTGTACATTGTTGACTGTTGTAATGTTACCATTGTTGACAGCAGTAAAATGTCCATTGTTGACAGTGTTAATGTGTCCATTGTTGACAGTGTTAATGTGTCCATTGTTGAAAGTTCTAATGTGTCCATTGTTGACAGTGTTACTGTGTCCATTGTTGAAGGTTGTAATGTGTCTATTGTTAACAGTTGCAATGTGTCCATTGTTGACAGTTGTAATGTTTCCATTGTTGACAGTGTTACTGTGTCCATTGTTGACAGTTGTAATGTGTCCATTGTTGACAGTTGTAATTTTTCCATTGTTGACAGTTGTAATGTGTCCATTGTTGACAGAAGTAAAATGTGCATTGTTAACAGTGTTAATGTGTCCATTGTTGAAAGTGTTAATGTGTCCATTGTTGACATTTCTAATGTGTCCATTGTTGACACTGGTAATGTGTCCATTGTTGACAGTTGTAATGTGTCCATTGTTGACAGCTGTAATGTGTACATTGTTGACTGTTGTAATGTTTCCATTGTTGACAGTGGTAATGTGTCCTTATTGACAATTGTTATGCGTCCATTGTAAAATTTGTAATGTATCCATTGTTGACAAAGGTAAAGTGTCCATTGTTGAGAGTAGTAATGTGTCAATTGTTGGCACTTGTAATGTCTCCATTGTTGAAAGTTATAATGTATCAATGTTTAACAGTTGTAAAGTTTTCATTATTAACAATTGTAATGTGTCCATTGTTGACAGTGGTAATGTGTCCATTGTTGATAGTTGTAATGTGTCCATTATTGACAGTTGAAAGTGTCAATTAGTGACAGTAGTAATGTGGCCATTGTTGACAGTGGTAATGTATCCATTGTTGACAACTGTAATGTGTCCATTGTTGACAGTGCCAGTGTGTTCATTGTTGAAATTTGTAATGTATCCATTGTTGACAGGTGTATTGTGTCTATTGTTGACAATTTTATTTTGTTCTTTGTTAACAGTTGTAATGTGTCTATTGTTGACAGTGCCAATGTGTCCTTGTTGACAGTTTTAATGTATCTATTGTTGACAGCTGTATTGTGTCCATTGTTGACAATGCTATTGTGTCCATTGTTAACAGTTGTAATGTGTCCATTGTTGACAGTGGCAATGTGTCCATTATTGACAGTTGAAATGTGTCCATTGTTGACAGCTGTAAGGTGTCCATTGTTTAAAGCTGTAATGTTTCCATTGTTGACAATTTTAATGTTTCCATTGTTGACGTTGCAATGTGTCCATTGTTGACAGTCACAATGTGTCCATTGTTGACAGTTGTAATATGTCCATTGTTGTCAGTTGTAATGTGTCCATTGTTGACAGCTGTAAGGTTTCCATTGTTGAAAGCTGTAATGTTTCCATTGTTGACAGTTGTAATGTTTCCATTGTTGACATGTGTAATGTGTCCATTGTTGACAGCAGTTAAATGTGCATTGTTGTCAGTGTTAATGTGTCCATTGTTGACAGTGTTAATGTGTCCATTGTTTAAAGCTGTAATGTTTCCATTGTTGACAATTTTAATGTTTCCATTGTTGACGTTGCAATGTATCCATTGTTGACAGTTGTAATGTGTCCATTGTTGATAGTTGTAATGTGTCCATTATTGACAGTTGAAAGTGTCAATTAGTGACAGTAGTAATGTGGCCATTGTTGACAGTTGTTATGTATCCATTGTTGACAGTGCCAATGTGTCTATTGTTGACAATTTTATTTTGTTCTTTGTTAACAGTTGTAATGTGTCCATTGTTGACAGTGCCAATGTGTCCATTGTTGACAGTTTTAATATATCCATTGTTGACAGCTGTTTTGTGTCTATTGTTGACAATTTTATTGTGTCCATTGTTAACAGTTGTAATGTGTCAATTGTTGACAGTGGCAATGTGTTCATTATTGACAGTTGTAATGTTTCCATTATTGACAGCTGTAAGGTGTCCATTGTTGAAAGCTGTAATGTTTCCATTGTTGACAGTTTAAATGTGTCCATTTTTGACCGTTGCAATGTGTCCATTGTTGACAGTGACAGTTTGTCCATTGTTGACAGTTGTAATGTGTCCATTGTTGACAGTTGTAATGTGTTCATTGTTAACAGCTGTAAGGTTTCCATTGTTGAAAGCTGTAATTTTTCCATTGTTGACAGTTTTAATGTGTCCATTGTTGACAGTTGCATTGTTTCCATTGTTGACAGTGTTACTGTGTCCATTGTTGACAGTTTTAATGTATCCATTGTTGACAGTTGTAATGTGTCCATTGTTTACAGTTGTAATGTTTCCATTGTTGACAGCTCTAATGTGTCCATTGTTGACAGCAGTAAAATGTGCATTGTTGACAGTGTTAATGTGTCCATTGTTGACAGTGTTAATGTGTCCATTGTTGACAGTGTTAATGTGTCCATTGTTGACAGTTGTAATGTGTCCATTCTTGACAGCTGTAATGTGTACATTGTTGACTGTTGTAATGTTTCCATTGTTGACAGTGGTAATGTGTCCTTTGTTGACAATTGTTATGCGTCCATTGTAAAATTTGTAATGTGTCCATTGTTGACAAAGGTAAAGTGTACATTGTTGAGAGTAGTAATATGTCAATTGTTGACACTTGTAATGTCTCCATTGTTGAAAGCTATAATGTATCAATGTTTTACAGTTGTAAAGTTTTCATTATTAACAATTGTAATGTGTCCATTGTTGACAAAGGTAATGTGTCCATTGTTGATAGTTGTAATGTGTCCATTGTTGATAGTTGTAATGTTTCCATTGTTGACAGCTCTAATGTGTCCATTGTTGACAGCAGTAAAATGTGCATTGTTGACAGTGTTAATGTGTCCATTGTTGACAGTGTTAATGTGTCCATTGTTGACGGTGTTAATGTGTCCATTGTTGACAGTTCTAATGTGTCCATTGTTGACACTGGTAATGTGTCCATTGTTGACAGTTGTAATGTATCCATTCTTGACAGCTGTAATGTGTACATTGTTGACTGTTGTAATATTTCCATTGTTGAGAGTGGTAATGTGTCCTTTGTTGACAATTGTTATGCGTCCATTGTAAAATTTGTAATGTGTCCATTGTTGACAAAGGTAAAGTGTACATTGTTGAGAGTAGTAATATGTCAATTGTTGACAGTTGTAATGTCTCCATTGTTGAAAATTATAATGTATCAATGTTTTACAGTTGTAAAGTTTTCATTATTAACAATTGTAATGTGTCCATTGTTGACAAAGGTAATGTTTCCATTGTTGATAGTTGTAATGTGTCCATTGTTGACAGTGACAATGTGTCCATTGTTGACAGTTGTAATGTGTCCATTGTTGACAGTTTTAATGTGCCTATTGTTGGCAGCGGCAATATTTCCATTGTTGACAGTTGTAATATGTCCATTTTTGACAGTGTTAATGTGTCCATTGTTGACAGTTATAATGTGCCCATTGTTGACAGCTTTAATGTGTCCATTGTTGAGAGTTGTATTGTGTCTATTCTTGACATATGCAATGTGTCCATTGTTGACAGTTGTATGTGTCCATTGTTGACAGTGGCAATGTGTCCATTGTTGACATTGGTAATTTGTCCATTGTTGACAGTCGTAGCGTGTTCCATTGTTGAAAACTGCAATGTGTCCATTGTTGACAGTTGTAATGTGTCCATTGTTGACAGTGGCAATATGTCCATTGTAGACATTTGTAATGTGTCAAGTGTTGACATCTGTAATGTGTCCATTGTTGACAGCTTTATTGAATCCATTGTTGACAGTAGTAATGTGTCCATAGTTGACAGTTGTAATGTTTCCATTGTTGACAGTGGCAATGTGTCCATTGTTAACAGTGGCAATGTGTCCATTGTTTACAGTTGTAATGTGTCCATTGTTGACAACTGTAAGGTGTCCATAGTTGAAGCCTGTAATGTTTCCATAGTTGACCATTTTAATGTGTCCATTGTTGACCGTTGCAATGTATCCATTGTTAACAGTGGCAATGTGTCCATTGTTGACAGTTGTAATGTGTCCATTGTTGACAACTGTAAGGTGTCCATAGTTGAAGCCTGTAATGTTTCCATAGTTGACCGTTTTAATGTGTCCATTGTTGACAGTTGTAATGTGTCCATTGTTTACAGTTGTAATGTATCCATTGTTGACAGCTGTAACGTGTCCATTGTTGAAAGCTGTAATGTTTCCATTGTTGACAGTTTTAATGTTTCCATTGTTGACCGTTGCAATGTGTCCATTGTTGACAGTGACAATGTGTCTATTGTTGACAGTTGTAATGTGTCCATTGTTGAAAGTTGTAATGTGTCCATTGTTGACAGCTGTAATGTTTCCATTGTTGACAGCTGTAAGGTTTCCATTGTTAAAAGCTGTAATGTTTCCATTGTTGACAGTTGTAATGTGTCCATTGTTGACAGATGTAATGTTTCCATTGTTGACAGTTGTAATGTGCCCATGTTTGACAGTGGCAATGTGTCCATTGTTGACAGTGTTAAAGTATCCATTATTGACAGTTGTAATGTGCCTATGTTTGACAGTAGCAATGTGTCCATTGTTGAAAGTTGCAATGTGTCAATTGTTGACAGTTGCAATGTGTCCATTGTTGAGAGTTGCAATGTGTCCATTGTTGACAGTTGTAATGAATCTATTGTTGACAGCTGTATTGTTTCTATTGTTGACAATTTTATTGTGTCCATTGTTAACAGTTGTAATGTGTCCATTGTTGACAGCAGTAGAATATGCATTGTTGACAGTGTTAGTGTGTCCATTGTTGACAGTGTTAATGTGTCCAATGTTGAAAGTTGTAATGTGTCCATTGTTGACAGTTGTAATGTGCATATTGTTGGCAGTGGCAATATTGCCATTGTTGACAGTTGTAATATGTCCATTGTTGAGAGTTGTAATGTGTCCATTGTTGATAGTGGTAATGTGTCCATTGTTGACAGTTATAATGTGCCCATTATTGACAGCTGTAATGTGTCCATTGTTGACAGTTGTATTGTATCTATTGTTGACAGATGCAATGTCTCCATTGTTGACAGTTGTATGTGTCCATTGTTGACAGTTGTGATGTGTCAATCGTTGACATTGGTAATGTGTCCATTGTTGACAGTTGTAATGTGTCCATTGTTGACAGTCGTAGCGTGTTCCATTGTTCACAACTGCAATGTGTCCATTGTTGACAGTTGTAATGTGTCCATTGTTGACGGTGGCAATATGTCCATTGTAGACAGTTGTAGTGTGTCCATTGTTGACAGTTGTAATGTGTCCATTGTTGACAGTTGTAATGTGTCCATTGTTGACAGCTGTAATGTGCCTATGTTTGACAGTGGCAATGTGTCCATTGTTGAAAATTGCAATGTGTCAATTGTTGACAGTTGCAATGAGTCCATTGTTGAGAGTTGCAATGTGTCCATTGTTGACAGTTGTAATGAATCTATTGTTGACAGCTGTATTGTGACTATTGTTGACAATTTTATTGTGTCCATTGTTAACAGTTGTAATGTGTCCATTGTTGACAGCAGTAGAATATGCATTGTTGACAGTGTTAATGTGTCCATTGTTGACAGTGTTAATATGTCCATTGTTGACAGTTGTAATGTGTCCATTGTTGACAGTTGTAATGTGCATATTGTTGGCAGTGACAATATTGCCATTGTTGACAGTTGTAATATGTCCATTGTTGAGAGTTGTAATGTGTTCATTGTTGATAGTGGTAATGTGTCCAATGTTGGCCGTTATAATGTGCCCATTGTTGACAGCTGTTATGTGTCCATTGTTGACAGTTGTATTGTATCTATTGTTGACAGATGCCATGTCTCCATTGTTGACAGTTGCAATGTGTCCATTGCTGACAGCTGTAATGTGTCCATTGTTGACAGTTGTAATGTTTCCAATGTTAACAGTTGTAATGTATCCATTGTTGACAGCTGTATTGTGTCTATTGGTGACAATTGTATTGTGTCTATTGTTAACAGTTGTAATGTGTCCATTGTTGAAAGTGGCAATATGTCCATTGTAGACAGTGTTACTGTGTCCATTGTTGACAGTGGTAATGTGTCCATTGTTGACAGTTTTAATGTGCATATTGTTGGCAGTGGCAATATTGCCATTGTTGACAGTTGTAATATGTCCATTGTTGACAGTTGTAATATGTCCATTGTTGACAGCGTTAATGTGTCCATTGTTGACAGCTATAATGTGCCCATTGCTGACAGCTGTAAAGTGTCCATTGTTGACAGTGACAATGTGTCCATTGTTGACATTGGTAATGTGTCCATTGTTGACAGTTGTAATGTGTCCATTGATGACAGTTGCAATGTGTCCATTGTTGACAGTGGCAATGTATCCATTGTTGACAGTTGTAATGTTTCCATTGTTGACAGTTGTAATGTGTCTATTGTTGACAGCAGTAAAATGTCCATTGTTGACAATGCTAATGTATCAATTGTTGACAGTGGCAATGTGTCCATTGTTGACAGTGTTACTGTGTCCATTGTTGACAGTGGCAATGTGTCCATTGTTGACAGTTGTAATGTTTCTATTGTTGACAGTGTTACTGTGTTTATTGTTGACAGTTGTAATGTGTCCATTGTTGAAAGTTGTAATGTTTCCATTGTTGACAGTTGGAATGTGTCCATTGTTGACAGTGTTAATGTGTCCATTGTTGACAGTTGTAATGTGTCCATTATTGAAAGTGGTAATGTGTCCATTGTTGACAGTTGTAATGTGTCCATTGTTGACAGCTGTAATGTGTACATTATTGACTGTTGTAATGTGTCCAGTGTTGGCAGTGGTAATGTGTGTGTTGTTGACAGTGGTAATGTGTCCTTTGTTGACAATTGTTATGCGTCCATTGTTGACATTTGTAATGTGTCCATTGTTGACAGTTGTAATGTGTCCATTGATGATAGTTGTAATGTCTCCATTGTTGACAGTTGTATGTGTCCATTGTTGACAGTTGTCATGTATCCATTGTTGACATCTGTAATGTTTTCATTGTTGATAGTGGCAATATGTCCATTGTAGACAGTTGTAATGCGTCCATTGTAGACAGTTGTAATGTGATCAATGTTGACCGTTGTAATGTGTCCATTGTTGACAGCTGTAATGGGTCAATTGTTGACAGTTGTATTGTTTCCATTGTTGACAGTGGTAATGTTTCCATTGTTGACTGTTGCAATGTGTCCATTGTTGACAGTTGTAATGTGTCCATTGTTGACAGCTGTAATGTGTCCGTTGTTGACAGTTGTAATGTGTCCATTGTTGACAGCTTTTATGAATCCATTGTTGACAGTGGTAATGTGTCCATAGTTGACAGTTGTAATGTTTCCATTGTTGAGAGTGGCAATGTCTCCATTGTTGACAGTTGTAATGTTTCCATTGTTGACAGATGTAATGTGTCAATTGCTGACAGTGCCAATGTGTCCATTGTTGACAGTGTTAATGTGTCCATTGTTGACAGTTCTAATGTGTCCATTGTTGACAGTGGTAATGTGTCCATTGTTGACAGTTGTAATGTGTCCATTGTTGACAGCAGTAAAATGTCCATTGTTGACAATGCTAATATATCGATTGTTGACAGTGTTACTGTGTCCATTGTTGACAGTTGTAATGTGTCCATTGTTGACAGTGGCAATATGTCCATTGTTGACAGTTGTAATGTTTCCCATGTTGACAGTGTTACTGTGTCCATTTTTGACAGTTGTAATGTGTCCATTGTTGACAGTTGTAATGTTTCCATTGTTGACATGTGTAATGTGTCCATTGTTGACAGCAGTAAAATGTGCATTGTTGACAGTGTTAATCTGTCCATTGTTGACAGTGTTGATGTGTCCATTATTGACAGTTGCAATGTGTCCAATGTTAACAGTTGTAATGTGTCCATTGTAGAGAGTTGTAATGTTTCCATTATTGACAGTTGAAAGTGTCAATTAGTGACAGTAGTAATGTGTTGACAGTGCTAATGTATCCATTCTTGACAACTGTAATGTGTCCATTGTTGACAGTTGTAATGTATCCATTGTTGACAGGTGTATTGTGTCTGTTGTTGACAATTTTATTTTGTTCTTTGTTTACAGTTATAATGTGTCCATTGTTGACAGTGCCAATGTGTCCATTGTTGACAGTTTTAATGTATCCATTGTTGACAGCTGTATTGTGTCTATTATTGACAATTTTATTGAGTCCATTGTTAACAGTTGTAATGTGTCTATTGTTAACAGTGGCAATGTGTTCATTATTGACAGCTGTAATGTGTCCATTGTTGACAGCTGTAAGGTGTCCATTGTTGAAAGCTGTAATGTTTCCATTGTTGACAGTTTTAATGTGGTCATTGTTGACCGTTGCAATGTGTCCATTGTTGACAGTGACAGTGTGTCCATTGTTGACAGTTGTAATGTGTCCATTGTTGACAGTTGTAATGTTTCCATTGTTGACAGTGGCAATGTGTCCATTGTTGACAGCAGTAAAATGTCCATTGTTGATAATGCTAATGTTTAGCTTGTTGACAGTGTTACTGTGTTCATTGTTGACAGTTGTATTGTGTCCATTGTTGACAGTGGCAATGTGTCCATTGTTGACAGCAGTAAAATGTCCATTGTTGATAATGCTAATGTTTCGCTTGTTGACAGTGTTACTGTGTCCATTGTTGACAGTTTCAATGTGTCCATTGTTGACAGTGGCAATGTGTCCATTGTTGACAGTTGTAATGTTTCCATTGTTGACAGTTGTAATGTGTCCATTGTTGACAGCAGTAAAATGTCCATTGTTGACAATGCTAATGTTTCGATTGTTGACAGTGGTACTGTGTCCATTGTTGACAGTTGTAATGTGTCCATTGTTGACAGTGGCAATGTGTCCATTGTTGACAGTTGTAATGTTTCCATTGTTGACAGTTGTAATGTGTCCATTGTTGACAGCAGTAAGATGTGCATTGTTGACAGTGTTAATGTGTCCATTGTTGACAGTGATTATGTGTCCATTGTTGACAGTTGTAATGTGCCCATTGTTGACAGTGGTAATGTGTCCATTGTTGACAGTTGTAATGTGTCCATTGTTGACAGCTGTAATGTGTACATTGTTGACTGTTGTGATGTTTCTATTGTTGACAGTGGTATTGTGTGTATTTTTGACAGTGTTAATGTGTCCTTTGTTTACAATTGCTATGCGTCCATTGTTGACATTTGTAATGTGTCCATTGTTGACAATGGTAACGTGTCCATTGTTGAGAGTAGTAATGTGTCAATTGTTGACACTTGTAATGTGACCATTGTTGAAAGTTGTAATGTATCAATTTTTAACCGTTGTAAAATTTTCATTATTAACAATTGTAATGTGTCCATTGTTAACAGTGGTAATGTATCCATTGTTGACAACTGTAATGTGTCCATTGTTGACAGTGCCAATGTGTCCATTGTTGACAGTTGTAATGTATCCATTGTTGACAGGTGTATTGTGTCTATTGTTGACATATTTATTGTGTTCTTTGTTAACAGTTGTAATGTGTCCATTGTTGACAGTGCCAATGTGTCCCTTGTTGACAGTTTTGATGTATCCATTGTTGACCGCTATATTGTGTCTATTGTTGACAATTTTATTGTATTCTGTCCATTGTTAACAGTTGTAATGTGTCGATTGTTGATAGCAGTAAAATGTGCATTGTTAACAGTGTTAATGTGTCCATTGTTGACAGTGTTAATGTGTCCATTGTTGACAGGTGTAATGTGTCCATTGTTGACAGTTGTAATGTGCATATTGTTGGCAGTGGCAATATTTCCATTGTTGACAGTTGTAATATGTTCATTGTTGACAGTTGTAATGTGTCCATTGTTGACAGTGGTAATGTGTTCATTGTTGATATTTATTATATGCCCATAGTTGACAGATGTAATGTGTCCATTGTTGACAGTTGTATTGTGTCTATTGTTGACAGTTGTATGTGTGCATTGTTGACAGTGGCAATATGTCCATTGTAGACAGTTGTAATGTGTCCATTGTAGACAGTTGTGATGTGTCCATTGTTGACAGTTGTAATGTTTCCATTGTTGACAGTTGCAATGTATCCATTGTTGACTGTTGTAATGTGTCCATTGTTGACAACTGTAATGTGTCCGTTGTTGACAGTTGTAATGTGTCCATTGTTGACAGCTTTAATGAATCCATTGTTGACAGTGGCAATGTGTCCATTGTTGACAGTTGTAATGTTTCCATTGCTGACAGTTGTAATGTGTCCATTGTTGACAGCTGTAAGGTGTCCATTGTTGAAAGCTGCAATGTTTCCATTGTTGACAGTTGCATTGTTTCCATTGTTGGCAGTTGTAATGTGTCCATTGTTGACAATTGCAATGTGTCCATTGTTGACAGATGTAATGTTTCCATTGTTGACAGTTGTAATGTGCCCATGTTTGACAGTGGCAATGTGTCCATTGTTGACAGTGTTAAAGTATCCATTATTGACAGTTGTAATGTGCCTATGTTTGACAGTGGCAATGTGTCCATTGTTGAAAGTTGCAATGTGTCAATTGTTGACAGTTGCAATGTGTCCATTGTTGAGAGTTGTAATGTGTCCATTGTTGATAGTGGTAATGTGTCCATTGTTGACAGTTATAATGTGCCCATTATTGACAGCTGTAATGTGTCCATTGTTGACAGTTGTATTGTATCTATTGTTGACAGATGCAATGTCTCCATTGTTGACAGTTGTATGTGTCCATTGTTGACAGTTGTGATGTGTCAATCGTTGACATTGGTAATGTGTCCATTGTTGACAGTTGTAATGTGTCCATTGTTGACAGTCGTAGCGTGTTCCATTGTTCACAACTGCAATGTGTCCATTGTTGACAGTTGTAATGTGTCCATTGTTGACGGTGGCAATATGTCCATTGTAGACAGTTGTAATGTGTCCATTGTTGAAAATTGCAATGTGTCAAATGTTGACAGTTGCAATGAGTCCTTTGTTGACAGTTGTAATGAATCTATTGTTGACAGCTGTATTGTGACTATTGTTGACAATTTTATTGTGTCCATTGTTAACAGTTGTAATTTGTCCATTGTTGACAGCAGTAGAATATGCATTGTTGACAGTGTTAATGTGTCCATTGTTGACAGTGTTAATATGTCCATTGTTGACAGTTGTAATGTGTCCATTGTTGACAGTTGTAATGTGCATATTGTTGGCAATGACAATATTGCCATTGTTGACAGTTGTAATATGTCCATTGTTGAGAGTTGTAATGTGTCCATTGTTGATAGTGGTAATGTGTCCATTGTTGGCCGTTATAATGTGCCCATTGTTGACAGCTGTTATGTGTCCATTGTTGACAGTTGTAATGTTTCCAATGTTAACAGTTGTAATGTATCCATTGTTGACAGCTGTATTGTGTCTATTGGTGACAATTGTATTGTGTCTATTGTTAACAGTTGTAATGTGTCCATTGTTGAAAGTGGCAATATGTCCATTGTAGACAGTGTTACTGTGTCCATTGTTGACAGTGGTAATGTGTCCATTGTTGACAGTTTTAATGTGCATATTGTTGGCAGTGGCAATATTGCCATTGTTGACAGTTGTAATATGTCCATTGTTGACAGTTGTAATATGTCCATTGTTGACAGCGTTAATGTGTCCATTGTTGACAGCTATAATGTGCCCAGTGCTTACAGCTGTAAAGTGTCCATTGTTGACAGTGGCAATGTGTCCATTGTTGACATTGGTAATGTGTCCATTGTTGACAGTTGTAATGTGTCCATTGATGACAGTTGCAATGTGTCCATTGTTGACAGTGGCAAAGTATCCATTGTTGACAGTTGTAATGTTTCCATTGTTGACAGTTGTAATATGTCCATTGTTGACAGCGTTAATGTGTCCATTGTTGACAGCTATAATGTGCCCAGTGCTTACAGCTGTAAAGTGTCCATTGTTGACAGTGGCAATGTGTCCATTGTTGACATTGGTAATGTGTCCATTGTTGACAGTTGTAATGTGTCCATTGATGACAGTTGCAATGTGTCCATTGTTGACAGTGGCAATGTATCCATTGTTGACAGTTGTAATGTCTCCATTGTTGACAGTTGTATGTGTCCATTGTTGACAGTTGTCATGTATCCATTGTTGACATCTGTAATGTTTTCATTGTTGACAGTGGCAATATGTCCATTGTAGACGGTTGTAATGCGTCCATTGTAGACAGTTGTAATGTGATCAATGTTGACAGTTGTAATGTGTCCATTGTTGACAGCTGTAATGGGTCAATTGTTGACAGTTGTATTGTTTCCATTGTTGACAGTGGTAATGTTTCCATTGTTGACTGTTGCAATGTGTCCATTGTTGACAGTTGTAATGTGTCCATTGTTGACAGTTGTAATGTGTCCATTGTTGACAGCTTTTATGAATCCATTGTTGACAGTGGTAATGTGTCCATAGTTGACAGTTGTAATGTTTCCATTGTTGAGAGTGGCAATGTCTCCATTGTTGACAGTTGTAATGTTTCCATTGTTGACAGATGTAATGTGTCCATTGTTGACAGTGCCAATGTGTCCATTGTTGACGGTGTTAATGTGTCCATTGTTGACAGTTATAATGTGTCCATTGTTGACAGTGGTAATGTGTCCATTGTTGACAGTTGTAAAGTGTCCATTGTTGACAGCAGTAAAATGTCCATTGTTTACAATGCTAATGTATCGATTGTTGACAGTGTTACTGTGTCCATTGTTGACAGTTGTAATGTGTCCATTGTTGACAGTGGCAATATGTCCATTGTTGACAGTTGTAATGTTTCCCATGTTGACAGTGTTACTGTGTCCATTTTTGACAGTTGTAATGTGTCCATTGTTGACAGTTGTAATGTTTCCATTGTTGACATGTGTAATGTGTCCATTGTTGACAGCAGTAAAATTTGCATTGTTGACAGTGTTAATGTGTCCATTGTTGACAGTGTTGATGTGTCCATTATTGACAGTTGCAATGTGTCCAATGTTAACAGTTGTAATGTGTCCATTGTAGAGAGTTGTAATGTTTCCATTATTGACAGTTGAAAGTGTCAATTAGTGACAGTAGTAATGTGGCCATTGTTGACAGTGCTAATGTATCCATTCTTGACAACTGTAATGTGTCCATTGTTGACAGTTGTAATCTATCCATTGTTGATAGGTGTATTGTGTCTGTTGTTGACAATTTTATTTTGTTCTTTGTTTACAGTTGTAATGTGTCTATTGTTAACAGTGGCAATGTGTTCATTATTGACAGCTGTAATGTGTCCATTGTTGACAGCTGTAAGGTGTCCATTGTTGAAAGCTGTAATGTTTCCATTGTTGACAGTTTTAATGTGTTCATTGTTGACCGTTGCAATGTGTCCATTGTTGACAGTGACAGTGTGTCCATTGTTGACAGTTGTAATGTGTCCATTGTTGACAGTTGTAATGTGTCCATTGTTGACAGTGGCAATGTTTCCATTTTTGACAGTTGTAATGTTTCCATTGTTGACAGTGGCAATGTGTCCATTGTTGACAGCAGTAAAATGTCCATTGTTGATAATGCTAATGTTTCGCTTGTTTACAGTGTTACTGTGTCCATTGTTGACAGTTGTAATGTGTCCATTGTTGACAGTGGCAATGTGTCCATTGTTGACAGCAGTACAATGTCCATTGTTGATAATGCTAATGTTTCGCTTGTTGACAGTGTTACTGTGTCCATTGTTGACAGTTTCAATGTGTCCATTGTTGACAGTGGCAATGTGTCCATTGTTGACAGTTGTAATGTTTCCATTGTTGACAGTTGTAATGTGTCCATTGTTGACAGCAGTAAAATGTCCATTGTTGACAATGCTAATGTTTCGATTGTTGACAGTGGTACTGTGTCCATTGTTGACAGTTGTAATGTGTCCATTGTTGACAGTGGCAATGTGTCCATTGTTGACAGTTGTAATGTTTCCATTGTTGACAGTTGTAATGTGTCCATTGTTGACAGCAGTAAGATGTGCATTGTTGACAGTGTTAATGTTTCCATTGTTGACAGTGATTATGTGTCCATTGTTGACAGTTGTAATGTGCCCATTGTTGACAGTGGTAATGTGTCCATTGTTGACAGTTGTAATGTGTCCATTGTTGACAGCTGTAATGTGTACATTGTTGACTGTTGTGATGTTTCTATTGTTGACAGTAGTATTGTGTGTATTTTTGACAGTGTTAATGTGTCCTTTGTTTAAAATTGTTATGCGTCCATTGTTGACATTTGTAATGTGTCCATTGTTGACAATGGTAACGTGTCCATTGTTGAGAGTAGTAATGTTTCCATTGTTGACAGTTGTAATGTGTCCATTTTTGACAGCTGTAATGTGTACATTATTGACTGTTGTAATGTGTCCAGTGTTGGCAGTGGTAATTTGTGTGTTGTTGACAGTGGTAATGTGTCCTTTGTTGACAATTGTTATGCGTCCATTGTTGACATTTGTAATGTGTCCATTGTTGACAGTTGTAATGTGTCCATTGATGATAGTTGTAATGTCTCCATTGTTGACAGTTGTATGTGTCCATTGTTGACAGTTGTCATGTATCCATTGTTGACATCTGTAATGTTTTCATTGTTGATAGTGGCAATATGTCCATTGTAGACAGTTGTAATGCGTCCATTGTAGACAGTTGTAATGTGATCAATGTTGACAGTTGTAATGTGTCCATTGTTGACTGTTGCAATGTGGCCATTGTTGACAGTTGTAATGTGTCCATTGTTGACAGCTGTAATGTGTCCGTTGTTGACAGTTGTAATGTGTCCATTGTTGACAGCTTTTATGAATCCATTGTTGACAGTGGTAATGTGTCCATAGTTGACAGTTGTAATGTTTCCATTGTTGAGAGTGGCAATGTCTCCATTGTGGACAGTTGTAATGTTTCCATTGTTGACAGATGTAATGTGTCCAATGTTGACAGTGCCAATGTGTCCATTGTTGACAGTGTTAATGTGTCCATTGTTGACAGTGTTGATGTGTCCATTAGTAACAGTTGCAATGTGTCCAATGTTAACAGTTGTAATGTGTCCATTGTAGAGAGTTGTAATGTTTCCATTATTGACAGTTGAAAGTGTCAATTAGTGACAGTAGTAATGTGGCCATTGTTGACAGTGCTAATGTATCCATTCTTGACAACTGTAATGTGTCCATTGTTGACAGTTGTAATGTATCCATTGTTGACAGGTGTATTATGTCTGTTGTTGACAATTTTATTTTGTTCTTTGTTTACAGTTGTAATGTGTCCATTGTTGACAGTGCCAATGTGTCCATTGTTGACAGTTTTAATGTATCCATTGTTGACAGCTGTATTGTGTCAATTATTGACAATTTTATTGAGTCCATTGTTAACAGTTGTAATGTGTCTATTGTTAACAGTGGCAATGTGTCCATTGTTGACAGTTGTAATGTGTCCATTGATGATAGTTGTAATGTCTCCATTGTTGACAGTTGTATGTGTCCATTGTTGACAGTTGTCATGTATCCATTGTTGACATCTGTAATGTTTTCATTGTTGATAGTGGCAATATGTCCATTGTAGACAGTTGTAATGCGTCCATTGTAGACAGTTGTAATGTGATCAATGTTGACAGTTGTAATGTGTCCATTGTTGACTGTTGCAATGTGGCCATTGTTGACAGTTGTAATGTGTCCATTGTTGACAGCTGTAATGTGTCCGTTGTTGACAGTTGTAATGTGTCCATTGTTGACAGCTTTTATGAATCCATTGTTGACAGTGGTAATGTGTCCATAGTTGACAGTTGTAATGTTTCCATTGTTGAGAGTGGCAATGTCTCCATTGTGGACAGTTGTAATGTTTCCA
Organism: Bathymodiolus brooksi; assembly: GCA_963680875.1. Lineage (NCBI taxonomy): Eukaryota > Metazoa > Mollusca > Bivalvia > Mytilida > Modiolidae > Bathymodiolus > Bathymodiolus brooksi. Next base: position 31,813,570 of record OY804578.1, read on the forward strand.
TTGTTGACAGATGTAATGTGTCCATTGTTGACAGTGCCAATGTGTCCATTGTTGACAGTGTTAATGTGTCCATTGTTGACAGTGTTGATGTGTCCATTAGTAACAGTTGCAATGTGTCCAATGTTAACAGTTGTAATGTGTCCATTGTAGAGAGTTGTAATGTTTCCATTATTGACAGTTGAAAGTGTCAATTAGTGACAGTAGTAATGTGGCCATTGTTGACAGTGCTAATGTATCCATTCTTGACAACTGTAATGTGTCCATTGTTGACAGTTGTAATGTATCCATTGTTGACAGGTGTATTATGTCTGTTGTTGACAATTTTATTTTGTTCTTTGTTTACAGTTGTAATGTGTCCATTGTTGACGGTGCCAATGTGTCCATTGTTGACAGTTTTAATGTATCCATTGTTGACAGCTGTATTGTGTCAATTATTGACAATTTTATTGAGTCCATTGTTAACAGTTGTAATGTGTCTATTGTTAACAGTGGCAATGTGTTCATTGTTGACCGTTGCAATGTGTCCATTGTTGACAGTGACAGTGTGTCCATTGTTGACAGTTGTAATGTGTCCATTGTTGACAGTTGTAATGTGTCCATTGTTGACAGTGGCAATGTTTCCATTTTTGACAGTTGTAATGTTTCCATTGTTGACAGTGGCAATGTGTCCATTGTTGACAGCAGTAAAATGTCCATTGTTGATAATGCTAATGTTTCGCTTGTTGACAGTGTTACTGTGTCCATTGTTGACAGTTGTAATGTGTCCATTGTTGACAGTGGCAATGTGTCCATTGTTGACAGCAGTAAAATGTCCATTGTTGATAATGCTAATGTTTCGCTTGTTGACAGTGTTACTGTGTCCATTGTTGACAGTTTCAATGTGTCCATTGTTGACAGTTGTAATGTGTCCATTGTTGACAGCAGTAAAATGTCCATTGTTGACAATGCTAATGGTTCGATTGTTGACAGTGGTACTGTGTCCATTGTTGACAGTTGTAATGTGTCCATTGTTGACAGTGGCAATGTGTCCATTGTTGACAGTTGTAATGTTTCCATTGTTGACAGTTGTAATGTGTCCATTGTTGACAGCAGTAAGATGTGCATTGTTGACAGTGTTAATGTGTCCATTGTTGACAGTGATTATGTGTCCATTGTTGACAGTTGTAATGTGCCCATTGTTGACAGTGGTAATGTGTCCATTGTTGACAGTTGTAATGTGTCCATTGTTGACAGATGTAATGTGTACATTGTTGACTGTTGTGATGTTTCTATTGTTGACAGTGGTATTGTGTGTATTTTTGACAGTGTTAATGTGTCCTTTGTTTACAATTGTTATGCGTCCATTGTTGACATTTGTAATATGTCCATTGTTGACAATGGTAACGTGTCCATTGTTGAGAGTAGTAATGTGTCAATTGTTGACACCTGTAATGTGACCATTGTTGAAAGTTGTAATGTATCAATTTTTAACCGTTGTAAAATTTTCATTATTAACAATTGTAATGTGTCCATTGTTAACAGTGATAATGTATCCATTGTTGACAACTGTAATGTGTCCATTGTTGACAGTGCCAATGTATCCATTGTTGACAGGTGTATTGTGTCTATTGTTGACAATTGTATTGTGTTCTTTGTTAACAGTTGTAATGTGTCCATTGTTGACAGTGCCAATGTGTCCCTTGTTGACAGTTTTGATGTATCCATTGTTGACCGCTATATTGTGTCTATTGTTGACAATTTTATTGTATTCTGTCCATTGTTAACAGTTGTAATGTGTCGATTGTTGATAGCAGTAAAATGTGCATTGTTAACAGTGTTAATGTGTCCATTGTTGACAGTGTTAATGTGTCCATTGTTGACAGGTGTAATGTGTCCATTGTTGACAGTTGTAATGTGCATATTTTTGGCAGTGGCAATATTTCCATTGTTGACAGTTGTAATATGTTCATTGTTGACAGTTGTAATGTGTCCATTGTTGACAGTGGTAATGTGTTCATTGTTGATAGTTATTATATGCCCATAGTTGACAGATGTAATGTGTCCATTGTTGACAGTTGTATTGTGTCTATTGTTGACAGTTGTATGTGTGCATTGTTGACAGTGGCAATATGTCCATTGTAGACAGTTGTAATGTGTTCATTGTAGACAGTTGTGATGTGTCCATTGTTGACAGTTGTAATGTTTCCATTGTTGACAGTGGTAATGTTTCCATTGTTGACAGTTGCAATGTATCCATTGTTGACTGTTGTAATGTGTCCATTGTTGACAGCTGTAATGTGTCCGTTGTTGACAGTTGTAATGTGTCAATTGTTGACAGCTTTAATGAATCCATTGTTGACAGTGGCAATGTGTCCATTGTTGACAGTTGCATTGTTTCCATTGTTGGCAGTTGTAATGTGTCCATTGTTGACAATTGCAATGTGTCCATTGTTGACAGATGTAATGTTTCCATTGTTGACAGTTGTAATGTGCCCATGTTTGACAGTGGCAATGTGTCCATTGTTGACAGTGTTAAAGTATCCATTATTGACAGTTGTAATGTGCCTATGTTTGACAGTGGCAATGTGTCCATTGTTGAAAGTTGCAATGTGTCAATTGTTGACAGTTGCAATGTGTCCATTGTTGAGAGTTGCAATGTGTCCATTGTTGACAGTTGTAATGAATCTATTGTTGACAGCTGTATTGTTTCTATTGTTGACAATTTTATTGTGTCCATTGTTAACAGTTGTAATGTGTCCATTGTTGACAGCAGTAGAATATGCATTGTTGACAGTGTTAGTGTGTCCATTGTTGACAGTGTTAATGTGTCCAATGTTGAAAGTTGTAATGTGTCCATTGTTGACAGTTGTAATGTGCATATTGTTGGCAGTGGCAATATTGCCATTGTTGACAGTTGTAATATGTCCATTGTTGAGAGTTGTAATGTGTCCGTTGTTGATAGTGGTAATGTGTCCATTGTTGACAGTTATAATGTGCCCATTATTGAGAGCTGTAATGTGTCCATTGTTGACAGTTGTATTGTATCTATTGTTGACAGATGCAATGTCTCCATTGTTTACAGTTGTATGTGTCCATTGTTGACAGTTGTGATGTGTCAATCGTTGACATTGGTAATGTGTCCATTGTTGACAGTTGTAATGTGTCCATTGTTGACAGTCGTAGCGTGTTCCATTGTTCACAACTGTAATGTGTCCATTGTTGACAGTTGTAATGTGTCCATTGTTGACGGTGGCAATATGTCCATTGTAGACAGTTGTAATGTGTCCATTGTTGACAGTTGTAATGTGTCCATTGTTGACAGTTGTAATGTGTCCATTGTTGACAGCTGTAATGTGCCTATGTTTGACAGTGGCAATGTGTCCATTGTTGAATATTGCAATGTGTCAATTGTTGACAGTTGCAATGAGTCCATTGTTGAGAGTTGTAATGAGTCCATTGTTGACAGTTGTAATGAATTTATTGTTGACAGCTGTATTGTGACTATTGTTGACAATTTTATTGTGTCCATTGTTAACAGTTGTAATGTGTCCATTGTTGACAGCAGTAGAATATGCATTGTTGACAGTGTTAATGTGTCCATTGTTGACAGCTGTATTGTGTCTATTGGTGACAATTGTATTGTGTCTATTGTTAACAGTTGTAATGTGTCCATTGTTGAAAGTGGCAATATGTCCATTGTAGACAGTGTTACTGTGTCCATTGTTGACAGTGGTAATGTGCCTATGTTTGACAGTGGCAATGTGTCCATTGTTGAAAGTTGCAATGTGTCAATTGTTGAGAGTTGTAATGTGTCCATTGTTGATAGTGGTAATGTGTCCATTGTTGACAGTTATAATGTGCCCATTATTGACAGCTGTAATGTGTCCATTGTTGACAGTTGTATTGTATCTATTGTTGACAGATGCAATGTCTCCATTGTTGACAGTTGTATGTGTCCATTGTTGACAGTTGTGATGTGTCAATCGTTGACATTGGTAATGTGTCCATTGTTGACAGTTGTAATGTGTCCATTGTTGACAGTCGTAGCGTGTTCCATTGTTCACAACTGCAATGTGTCCATTGTTGACAGTTGTAATGTGTCCATTGTTGACGGTGGCAATATGTCCATTGTAGACAGTTGTAATGTGTCCATTGTTGAAAATTGCAATGTGTCAATTGTTGACAGTTGCAATGAGTCCATTGTTGACAGTTGTAATGAATCTATTGTTGACAGCTGTATTGTGACTATTGTTGACAATTTTATTGTGTCCATTGTTAACAGTTGTAATGTGTCCATTGTTGACAGCAGTAGAATATGCATTGTTGACAGTGTTAATGTGTCCATTGTTGACAGTGTTAATATGTCCATTGTTGACAGTTGTAATGTGTCCATTGTTGACAGTTGTAATGTGCATATTGTTGGCAATGACAATATTGCCATTGTTGACAGTTGTAATATGTCCATTGTTGAGAGTTGTAATGTGTCCATTGTTGATAGTGGTAATGTGTCCATTGTTGGCCGTTATAATGTGCCCATTGTTGACAGCTGTTATGTGTCCATTGTTGACAGTTGTATTGTATCTATTGTTGACAGATGCCATGTTTCCATTGTTGACAGTTGTAATGTGTCCATTGTTGACAGCTGTAATGTGTCCATTGTTGACAGTTGTAATGTTTCCAATGTTAACAGTTGTAATGTATCCATTGTTGACAGCTGTATTGTGTCTATTGGTGACAATTGTATTGTGTCTATTGTTAACAGTTGTAATGTGTCCATTGTTGAAAGTGGCAATATGTCCATTGTAGACAGTGTTACTGTGTCCATTGTTGACAGTGGTAATGTGTCCATTGTTGACAGTTTTAATGTGCATATTGTTGGCAGTGGCAATATTGCCATTGTTGACAGTTGTAATATGTCCATTGTTGACAGTTGTAATATGTCCATTGTTGACAGCGTTAATGTGTCCATTGTTGACAGCTATAATGTGCCCAGTGCTTACAGCTGTAAAGTGTCCATTGTTGACAGTGGCAATGTGTCCATTGTTGACATTGGTAATGTGTCCATTGTTGACAGTTGTAATGTGTCCATTGATGACAGTTGCAATGTGTCCATTGTTGACAGTGGCAATGTATCCATTGTTGACAGTTGTAATGTTTCCATTGTTAACAGTTGTAATGTGTCTATTGTTGACAGCAGTAAAATGTCCATTGTTCACAATGCTAATGTATCAATTGTTGACAGTGGCAATGTGTCCATTGTTGACAGTGTTACTGTGTCCATTGTTGACAGTGGCAATGTGTCCATTGTTGACAGTTGTAATGTTTCTATTGTTGACAGTGTTACTGTGTTTATTGTTGACAGTTGTAATGTGTCCATTGTTGAAAGTTGTAATGTTTCCATTGTTGACAGTTGGAATGTGTCCATTGTTGACAGTGTTAATGTGTCCATTGTTGACAGTTGTAATGTGTCCATTGTTGAAAGTGGTAATGTGTCCATTGTTGACAGTTGTAATGTGTCCATTGTTGACTGCTGTAATGTGTACATTATTGACTGTTGTAATGTGTCCAGTGTTGGCAGTGGTAATGTGTGTGTTGTTGACAGTGGTAATGTGTCCTTTGTTGACAATTGTTATGCGTCCATTGTTGACATTTGTAATGTGTCCATTGTTGACAGTTGTAATGTGTCCATTGATGATAGTTGTAATGTCTCCATTGTTGACAGTTGTATGTGTCCATTGTTGACAGTTGTCATGTATCCATTGTTGACATCTGTAATGTTTTCATTGTTGACAGTGGCAATATGTCCATTGTAGACAGTTGTAATGTGTCCATTGTAGACAGTTGTAATGTGATCAATGTTGACAGTTGTAATGTGTCCATTGTTGACAGCTGTAATGGGTCAATTGTTGACAGTTGTATTGTTTCCATTGTTGACAGTGGTAATGTTTCCATTGTTGACTGTTGCAATTGTCCATTGTTGACAGTTGTAATGTGTCCATTGTTGACAGCTGTAATGTGTCCGTTGTTGACAGTTGTAATGTGTCCATTGTTGACAGCTTTTATGAATCCATTGTTGACAGTGGTAATGTGTCCATAGTTGACAGTTGTAATGTTTCCATTGTTGAGAGTGGCAATGTCTCCATTGTTGACAGTTGTAATGTTTCCATTGTTGACAGATGTAATGTGTCCATTGTTGCCAGCGGCAATGTGTCCATTGTTGACAGTGTTAATGTGTCCATTGTTGACAGTTCTAATGTGTCCATTGTTGACAGTGGTAATGTGTCCATTGTTGACAGTTGTAATGTGTCCATTGTTGACAGTTGTAATATGCCAATGTTTGACAGTGGCAGTGTGTCCATTGTAGACAGTTGTAATGTGTCCATTGTTGACAGCAGTAGAATGTGCATTGTTAACAGTGTTAATGTGTCAATTGTTGACAGTGTTAATATGTCCATTGTTGACAGTGTTAATGTGTCTATTGTTGACAGTTGTAATGTGTCCATTGTTGACAGTTGTAATGTGCATATTGTTGGCAGTGGCACTATTTCCATTGTTGAAAGTTGTAACATGTCCATTGTTGACAGTTGTAATGTTTCCATTGTTGAGAGTTGTAATGAGTCCATTGTTGACAGTTGTAATGCATATATTGTTGACAGCTGTATTGTGACTATTGTTGACAATTTTATTGTGTCCATTGTTAACAGTTGTAATGTGTCCATTGTTGACAGCAGTAGAATATGCATTGTTGACAGTGTTAATGTGTCCATTGTTGACAGTGTTAATATGTCCATTGTTGACAGTTGTAATGTGTCCATTGTTGACAGTTGTAATGTGCATATTGTTGGCAGTGACAATATTGCCATTGTTGACAGTTGTAATATGTCCATTGTTGAGAGTTGTAATGTGTCCATTGTTGATAGTGGTAATGTGTCCATTGTTGGCAGTTATAATGTGCCCATTGTTGACAGCTGTTATGTGTCCATTGTTGACAGTTGTATTGTATCTATTGTTGACAGATGCCATGTCTCCATTGTTGACAGTTGTAATGTGTCCATTGTTGACAGCTGTAATGTGTCCATTGTTGACAGTTGTAAAGTTTCCAATGTTAACAGTTGTAATGTATCCATTGTTGACAGCTGTATTGTGTCTATTGGTGACAATTGTATTGTGTCTATTGTTAACAGTTGTAATGTGTCCATTGTTGAAAGTGGCAATATGTCCATTGTAGACAGTGTTACTGTGTCCATTGTTGACAGTAGTAATGTGTCCATTGTTGACAGTTTTAATGTGCATATTGTTGGCAGTGGCAATATTGCCATTGTTGACAGTTGTAATATGTCCATTGTTGACAGTTGTAATATGTCCATTGTTGACAGCGTTAATGTGTCCATTGTTGACAGCTATAATGTGCCCATTGCTGACAGCTGTAAAGTGTCCATTGTTGACATTGGCAATGTGTCCATTGTTGACATTGGTAATGTGTCCATTGTTGACAGTTGTAATGTGTCCATTGATGACAGTTGCAATGTGTCCATTGTTGACAGTTGTAATGTTTCCATTGTTGACAGTTGTAATGTGTCTATTGTTGACAGCAGTAAAATGTCCATTGTTGACAATGCTAATGTATCAATTGTTGACAGTGGCAATGTGTCCATTGTTGACAGTGTTACTGTGTCCATTGTTGACAGTGGCAATGTGTCCATTGTTGACAGTTGTAATGTTTCTATTGTTGACAGTGTTACTGTGTTTATTGTTGACAGTTGTAATGTGTCCATTGTTGAAAGTTGTAATGTTTCCATTGTTGACAGTTGGAATGTGTCCATTGTTGACAGTGTTAATGTGTCCATTGTTGACAGTTGTAATGTGTCCATTGTTGAAAGTGGTAATGTGTTCATTGTTGACAGTTGTAATGTGTCCATTGTTGACAGCTGTAATGTGTACATTATTGACTGTTGTAATGTGTCCAGTGTTGGCAGTGGTAATGTGTGTGTTGTTGACAGTGGTAATGTGTCCTTTGTTGACAATTGTTATGCGTCCATTGTTGACATTTGTAATGTGTCCATTGTTGACAGTTGTAATGTCTCCATTGTTGACAGTTGTATGTGTCCATTGTTGACAGTTGTCATGTATCCATTGTTGACATCTGTAATGTTTTCATTGTTGACAGTGGCAATATGTCCATTGTAGACAGTTGTAATGTGTCCATTGTAGACAGTTGTAATGTGATCAATGTTGACAGTTGTAATGTGTCCATTGTTGACAGCTGTAATGGGTCAATTGTTGACAGTTGTATTGTTTCCATTGTTGACAGTGGTAATGTTTCCATTGTTGACTGTTGCAATTGTCCATTGTTGACAGTTGTAATGTGTCCATTGTTGACAGCTGTAATGTGTCCGTTGTTGACAGTTGTAATGTGTCCATTGTTGACAGCTTTTATGAATCCATTGTTGACAGTGGTAATGTGTATATAGTTGACAGTTGTAATGTTTCCATTGTTGAGAGTGGCAATGTCTCCATTGTTGACAGTTGTAATGTTTCCATTGTTGACAGATGTAATGTGTCCATTGTTGACAGTGTTAATCTGTCCATTGTTGACAGTTCTAATGTGTCCATTGTTGACAGTGGTAATGTGTCCATTGTTGACAGTTGTAATGTGTCCATTGTTGACAGTTGTAATATGCCAATGTTTGACAGTGGCAGTGTGTCCATTGTAGACAGTTGTAATGTGTCCATTGTTGACAGCAGTAGAATGTGCATTGTTAACAGTATTAATGTGTCAATTGTTGACAGTGTTAATATGTCCATTGTTGACAGTGTTAATGTGTCCATTGTTGACAGTTGTAATGTGTCCATTGTTGACAGTTGTAATGTGCATATTGTTGGCAGTGGCACTATTTCCATTGTTGAAAGTTGTAATATGTCCATTGTTGACAGTTGTAATGTTTCCATTGTTGACAGTGGCAATGTGTCCATTGTTGACAGTTGTAATGTTTCCATTGTTGGCAGTTGTAAAGTGTCCTTTGTTGACAGTTGTAAGGTGTCCATTGTTGAAAGCTGTAATGTTTCCATTGTTGAGAGTTGTAATGTTTCCATTGTTGAGAGTGTTACTGTGTCCATTGTTGACAGTTGTAATGTGTCCATTGTTGACAGTTGTAATGTTTCCATTGTTGACAGTTGTAATGTGTCCATTGTTGAAGCAGTGCAATATGCATTGTTGACAGTATTAATGTGTCCATTGTTGACAGTGTTAATGTGTCCATTGTTGACAGTTCTAATTTGTCCATTGTTGACAGTGGTAATATGTCCATTGTTGAACGTTGTAATGTGTCCATTGTTGACAGTTGTAATGTGCTCATGTTTGACAGTGGCAATGTGTCCATTGTTGTCAGTGTTAATGTGTCCATTGTTGAAAGTTGTAATGTGCCCATGTTTGACAGTGGCAATATGTCCATTATAGACAGTTGTAATGTGTCCCATGTTGACAGTTGTAATGTGCATATTGTTGGCAGTGGCACTATTTCCATTGTTGAAAGTTGTAATATGTCCATTGTTGACAGTTGTAATGTTTCCATTGTTGACAGTGGCAATGTGTCCATTGTTGACAGTTGTAATGTTTCCATTGTTGACGGTAATGTGTCCATTGTTGACAGTTGCAATGTGTCCATTGTTGATATTGGCAATGTGTCCATTGTTGACAGTTGTAATGTGTCCATTGTTGACAGCTGTAAGGTGTCCATTGTTGAAAGCTGTAATGTTTCCATTGTTGACAGTTGTAATGTGTCTATTGTTGACAGTTGCAATGTGTCCATTGTTGATATTGGCAATGTGTCCATTGTTGACAGCTGTAAGGTTTCCATTGTTGAAAGCTGTAATGTTTCCATTGTTGACAGTTTTAATGTGTCCATTGTTGACAGTTACAATGTTTCTATTGTTGACAGTTGTAATGTATCCATTGTTGACAGTTGCAATGTGTCTATTGTTGACAGTGGCAATGTGTCCATTGTTGACAGTTGTAATGTTTCCATTGTTGACAGTTGTAATGTGTCCATTGTTGACAGCAGTAAAATGTCCATTGTTGACAATGCTAATGTATCGATTGTTGACAGTGTTGCTGTGTACATTGTTGTCAGTTGTAATGTGTCCATTGTTGACAGTGGCAATGTGTCCATTGTTGACAGTTGTAATATTTCCATTGTTGACAGTGTTACTGTGTCCATTGTTGACAGTTGTAATGTGTCCATTGTTGACAGTTGTAATGTTTCCATTGTTGACAGTTATAATGTGTCCATTGTTGACATTGGTAATGTGTCCATTGTTGACAGTTGTAATGTGTCCATTGTTGACAGTTGCAATATGTCCATTGTTGACAGTGGCAATGTGGCCATTGTTGACAGCAGTAAAATGTCCATTGTTGACAATGCTAATGTATCAATTGTTGACAGTGTTACTGTGTCTATTGTTGACAGTGGCAATGTTTCTAATGTTGACAGTGTTACTGTGTTTATTGTTGACAGTTGTAATGTGTCCATTTTTGAAAGTTGTAATGTTTCCATTGTTGACAGTTAGAATGTGTCCATTGTTGACAGTGTTAATGTGTTCATTGTTGACAGTTGTAATGTGTCCATTGTTGAAAGTGGAAATGTGTCCATTGTTGACAGTTGTAATGTATCCATTGTTGACAGCTGTAATGCGTACATTATTGACTGTTGTAATGTTTCCAGTGTTGGCAGTGGTAATGTGTGTATTGTTGACAGTGGTAATGTGTCCTTTGTTGACAATTGTTATGCGTCCATTGTTGACATTTGTAATGTGTCCATTGTTGACAGTTGTAATGTTTCCATTGATGATAGTTGTAATGTCTCCATTGTTGACAGTTGTAATGTGTCCATTGTTGATAGTTGTAATGTTTCCATTGTTGACAGATGCAATGTGTCCATTGTTGAGTGTTGTATGTGTCCATTGTTGACAGTTGTGATGTGTCCATTGTTGACATCTGTAATGTGTCCATTGTTGACAGTTGTAATGTGTCCATTGTTGATAGTTGTAATGTTTCCATTGTTGACAGATGCAATGTGTCCATTGTTGAGTGTTGTATGTGTCCATTGTTGACAGTTGTAATGTGTCCATTGTAGACAGTTGTAATGTGTCCATTGTTGACAGTTGTAATGTTTCCATTGTTGACAGCTGTAATGTGTCCATTGTTGACAGTTGTAATGTTTCCATTGTTGACAGTGGTAATGTTTCCATTGTTGACTGTTGCAATGTGTCCATTGTTGACAGTGGCATTGTGTCCATTGTTGACAGCTGTAATGTGTTCGTTGTTGACAGTTGTAATGTGTCCATTGTTGACAGATGTAATGTGTCCATTGTTGACAGTTGTAATGTCTCAATTGTTGACAGTTGCAATATGTCCATTGTTGACATTGGCAATGTGTCCAATGTTGACAGTTGTAATGTTTCCATTGTTGACAGTTGTAATATGTCCAATGTTGACAGCAGTAAAATGTCCATTGTTGACAATGCTAATCTATCGATTGTTGACAGTGTTACTATGTCCATTGTTGACAGTTGTAATGTGTCCATTGTTGACAGTGTTACTGTGTCCATTGTTGACAGTTGTAATGTTTCCATTGTTGACAGCCATAAAATGTGCATTGTTGACAGTGTTAATGTGTCCATTGTTGACAGTGTTAATGTGTCCATTGTTGACTGTGTTAATGTGTTCATTGTTGACAGTTGTAATGTGTTCATTGTTGACAGTTGTAATGTGTCCATTGTTGACCGCTGTAATGTGTACATTGTTGACTGTTGTAATGTTTCTATTGCTGACTGTGGTAATGTGTGTATTGTTGACAGTGGTAATGTGTCCTTTGTTGACAATTGTTATGCGTCCATTGTTGACATTTGTAATGTGTTTATTTTTGACAATGGTAAAGTGTCCATTGTTGACAGTGGCAATATGTCCATTGTAGACAGTTGTAATGTTTCTATTGTAGACAGTTGTAATGTGCCCATGTTTGACAGTGGCAATATGTCCATTATAGACAGTTGTAATGTGTCCCATGTTGACAGTTGTAATGTGCATATTGTTGGCAGTGGCACTATTTCCATTGTTGAAAGCTGTAATATGTCCATTGTTGACAGTTGTAATGTTTCCATTGTTGACAGTGGCAATGTGTCCATTGTTGACAGTTGTAATGTTTCCATTGTTCACCGGTAATGTGTCCATTGTTGACAGTTGCAATGTGTCCATTGTTGATATTGGCAATGTGTCCATTGTTGACAGTTGTAATGTGTCCATTGTTGACAGCTGTAAGGTGTCCATTGTTGAAAGCTGTAATGTTTCCATTGTTGACAGTTTTAATGTGTCCGTTGTTGACCGTTGCAATGTGTCCATTGTTGAGAATGGCAATGTGTCCATTGATGACAGTTGTAATGTTTCCATTGTTGACAGTTGTAATGTGTCTATTGTTGACAGTTGCAATGTGTCCATTGTTGATATTGGCAATGTGTCCATTGTTGACAGCTGTAAGGTTTCCATTGTTGAAAGCTGTAATGTTTCCATTGTTGACAGTTTTAATGTGTCCATTGTTGACAGTTACAATGTTTCTATTGTTGACAGTTGTAATGTATCCATTGTTGACAGTTGCAATGTGTCTATTGTTGACAGTGGCAATGTGTCCATTGTTGACAGTTGTAATGTTTCCATTGTTGACAGTTGTAATGTGTCCATTGTTGACAGCAGTAAAATGTCCATTGTTGACAATGCTAATGTATCGATTGTTGACAGTGTTACTGTGTACATTGTTGTCAGTTGTAATGTGTCCATTGTTGACAGTGGCAATGTGTCCATTGTTGACAGTTATAATATTTCCATTGTTGACAGTGTTACTGTGTCCATTGTTGACAGCTGTAATGTGTCCATTGGTGACAGTTGTAATGTTTCCATTGTTGACAGTTATAATGTGTCCATTGTTGACATTGGTAATGTGTCCATTGTTGACAGTTGTAATGTGTCCATTGTTGACAGTTGCAATATGTCCATTGTTGACAGTGGCAATGTGGCCATTGTTGACAGCAGTAAAATGTCCATTGTTGACAATGCTAATGTATCAATTGTTGACAGTGTTACTGTGTCTATTGTTGACAGTGGCAATGTTTCTAATGTTGACAGTGTTACTGTGTTTATTGTTGACAGTTGTAATGTGTCCATTTTTGAATGTTGTAATGTTTCCATTGTTGACAGTGTTAATGTGTCCATTGTTGACAGTGTTAATGTGTCCATTGTTGACAGTTGTAATGTGTCCATTGTTGAAAGTGGAAATGTGTCCATTGTTGACAGTTGTAATGTCTCCATTGTTGACAGCTGTAATGCGTACATTATTGACTGTTGTAATGTTTCCAGTGTTGGCAGTGGTAATGTGTGTATTGTTGACAGTGGTAATGTGTCCTTTGTTGACAATTGTTATGCGTCCATTGTTGACAGCAGTAAAATGTCCATTGTTGATAATGCTAATGTTTCGCTTGTTTACAGTGTTACTGTGTCCATTGTTGACAGTTGTAATGTGTCCATTGTTGACAGTGGCAATGTGTCCATTGTTGACAGCAGTACAATGTCCATTGTTGATAATGCTAATGTTTCGCTTGTTGACAGTGTTACTGTGTCCATTGTTGACAGTTTCAATGTGTCCATTGTTGACAGTGGCAATGTGTCCATTGTTGACAGTTGTAATGTTTCCATTGTTGACAGTTGTAATGTGTCCATTGTTGACAGCAGTAAAATGTCCATTGTTGACAATGCTAATGTTTCGATTGTTGACAGTGGTACTGTGTCCATTGTTGACAGTTGTAATGTGTCCATTGTTGACAGTGGCAATGTGTCCATTGTTGACAGTTGTAATGTTTCCATTGTTGACAGTTGTAATGTGTCCATTGTTGACAGCAGTAAGATGTGCATTGTTGACAGTGTTAATGTTTCCATTGTTGACAGTGATTATGTGTCCATTGTTGACAGTTGTAATGTGCCCATTGTTGACAGTGGTAATGTGTCCATTGTTGACAGTTGTAATGTGTCCATTGTTGACAGCTGTAATGTGTACATTGTTGACTGTTGTGATGTTTCTATTGTTGACAGTAGTATTGTGTGTATTTTTGACAGTGTTAATGTGTCCTTTGTTTAAAATTGTTATGCGTCCATTGTTGACATTTGTAATGTGTCCATTGTTGACAATGGTAACGTGTCCATTGTTGAGAGTAGTAATGTTTCCATTGTTGACAGTTGTAATGTGTCCATTTTTGACAGCTGTAATGTGTACATTATTGACTGTTGTAATGTGTCCAGTGTTGGCAGTGGTAATTTGTGTGTTGTTGACAGTGGTAATGTGTCCTTTGTTGACAATTGTTATGCGTCCATTGTTGACATTTGTAATGTGTCCATTGTTGACAGTTGTAATGTGTCCATTGATGATAGTTGTAATGTCTCCATTGTTGACAGTTGTATGTGTCCATTGTTGACAGTTGTCATGTATCCATTGTTGACATCTGTAATGTTTTCATTGTTGATAGTGGCAATATGTCCATTGTAGACAGTTGTAATGCGTCCATTGTAGACAGTTGTAATGTGATCAATGTTGACAGTTGTAATGTGTCCATTGTTGACTGTTGCAATGTGGCCATTGTTGACAGTTGTAATGTGTCCATTGTTGACAGCTGTAATGTGTCCGTTGTTGACAGTTGTAATGTGTCCATTGTTGACAGCTTTTATGAATCCATTGTTGACAGTGGTAATGTGTCCATAGTTGACAGTTGTAATGTTTCCATTGTTGAGAGTGGCAATGTCTCCATTGTGGACAGTTGTAATGTTTCCATTGTTGACAGATGTAATGTGTCCATTGTTGACAGTGCCAATGTGTCCATTGTTGACAGTGTTAATGTGTCCATTGTTGACAGTGTTGATGTGTCCATTAGTAACAGTTGCAATGTGTCCAATGTTAACAGTTGTAATGTGTCCATTGTAGAGAGTTGTAATGTTTCCATTATTGACAGTTGAAAGTGTCAATTAGTGACAGTAGTAATGTGGCCATTGTTGACAGTGCTAATGTATCCATTCTTGACAACTGTAATGTGTCCATTGTTGACAGTTGTAATGTATCCATTGTTGACAGGTGTATTATGTCTGTTGTTGACAATTTTATTTTGTTCTTTGTTTACAGTTGTAATGTGTCCATTGTTGACAGTGCCAATGTGTCCATTGTTGACAGTTTTAATGTATCCATTGTTGACAGCTGTATTGTGTCAATTATTGACAATTTTATTGAGTCCATTGTTAACAGTTGTAATGTGTCTATTGTTAACAGTGGCAATGTGTCCATTGTTGACAGTTGTAATGTGTCCATTGATGATAGTTGTAATGTCTCCATTGTTGACAGTTGTATGTGTCCATTGTTGACAGTTGTCATGTATCCATTGTTGACATCTGTAATGTTTTCATTGTTGATAGTGGCAATATGTCCATTGTAGACAGTTGTAATGCGTCCATTGTAGACAGTTGTAATGTGATCAATGTTGACAGTTGTAATGTGTCCATTGTTGACTGTTGCAATGTGGCCATTGTTGACAGTTGTAATGTGTCCATTGTTGACAGCTGTAATGTGTCCGTTGTTGACAGTTGTAATGTGTCCATTGTTGACAGCTTTTATGAATCCATTGTTGACAGTGGTAATGTGTCCATAGTTGACAGTTGTAATGTTTCCATTGTTGAGAGTGGCAATGTCTCCATTGTGGACAGTTGTAATGTTTCCATTGTTGACAGATGTAATGTGTCCATTGTTGACAGTGCCAATGTGTCCATTGTTGACAGTGTTAATGTGTCCATTGTTGACAGTGTTGATGTGTCCATTAGTAACAGTTGCAATGTGTCCAATGTTAACAGTTGTAATGTGTCCATTGTAGAGAGTTGTAATGTTTCCATTATTGACAGTTGAAAGTGTCAATTAGTGACAGTAGTAATGTGGCCATTGTTGACAGTGCTAATGTATCCATTCTTGACAACTGTAATGTGTCCATTGTTGACAGTTGTAATGTATCCATTGTTGACAGGTGTATTATGTCTGTTGTTGACAATTTTATTTTGTTCTTTGTTTACAGTTGTAATGTGTCCATTGTTGACGGTGCCAATGTGTCCATTGTTGACAGTTTTAATGTATCCATTGTTGACAGCTGTATTGTGTCAATTATTGACAATTTTATTGAGTCCATTGTTAACAGTTGTAATGTGTCTATTGTTAACAGTGGCAATGTGTTCATTGTTGACCGTTGCAATGTGTCCATTGTTGACAGTGACAGTGTGTCCATTGTTGACAGTTGTAATGTGTCCATTGTTGACAGTTGTAATGTGTCCATTGTTGACAGTGGCAATGTTTCCATTTTTGACAGTTGTAATGTTTCCATTGTTGACAGTGGCAATGTGTCCATTGTTGACAGCAGTAAAATGTCCATTGTTGATAATGCTAATGTTTCGCTTGTTGACAGTGTTACTGTGTCCATTGTTGACAGTTGTAATGTGTCCATTGTTGACAGTGGCAATGTGTCCATTGTTGACAGCAGTAAAATGTCCATTGTTGATAATGCTAATGTTTCGCTTGTTGACAGTGTTACTGTGTCCATTGTTGACAGTTTCAATGTGTCCATTGTTGACAGTTGTAATGTGTCCATTGTTGACAGCAGTAAAATGTCCATTGTTGACAATGCTAATGGTTCGATTGTTGACAGTGGTACTGTGTCCATTGTTGACAGTTGTAATGTGTCCATTGTTGACAGTGGCAATGTGTCCATTGTTGACAGTTGTAATGTTTCCATTGTTGACAGTTGTAATGTGTCCATTGTTGACAGCAGTAAGATGTGCATTGTTGACAGTGTTAATGTGTCCATTGTTGACAGTGATTATGTGTCCATTGTTGACAGTTGTAATGTGCCCATTGTTGACAGTGGTAATGTGTCCATTGTTGACAGTTGTAATGTGACCATTGTTGACAGATGTAATGTGTACATTGTTGACTGTTGTGATGTTTCTATTGTTGACAGTGGTATTGTGTGTATTTTTGACAGTGTTAATGTGTCCTTTGTTTACAATTGTTATGCGTCCATTGTTGACATTTGTAATATGTCCATTGTTGACAATGGTAACGTGTCCATTGTTGAGAGTAGTAATGTGTCAATTGTTGACACCTGTAATGTGACCATTGTTGAAAGTTGTAATGTATCAATTTTTAACCGTTGTAAAATTTTCATTATTAACAATTGTAATGTGTCCATTGTTAACAGTGATAATGTATCCATTGTTGACAACTGTAATGTGTCCATTGTTGACAGTGCCAATGTATCCATTGTTGACAGGTGTATTGTGTCTATTGTTGACAATTGTATTGTGTTCTTTGTTAACAGTTGTAATGTGTCCATTGTTGACAGTGCCAATGTGTCCCTTGTTGACAGTTTTGATGTATCCATTGTTGACCGCTATATTGTGTCTATTGTTGACAATTTTATTGTATTCTGTCCATTGTTAACAGTTGTAATGTGTCGATTGTTGATAGCAGTAAAATGTGCATTGTTAACAGTGTTAATGTGTCCATTGTTGACAGTGTTAATGTGTCCATTGTTGACAGGTGTAATGTGTCCATTGTTGACAGTTGTAATGTGCATATTTTTGGCAGTGGCAATATTTCCATTGTTGACAGTTGTAATATGTTCATTGTTGACAGTTGTAATGTGTCCATTGTTGACAGTGGTAATGTGTTCATTGTTGATAGTTATTATATGCCCATAGTTGACAGATGTAATGTGTCCATTGTTGACAGTTGTATTGTGTCTATTGTTGACAGTTGTATGTGTGCATTGTTGACAGTGGCAATATGTCCATTGTAGACAGTTGTAATGTGTTCATTGTAGACAGTTGTGATGTGTCCATTGTTGACAGTTGTAATGTTTCCATTGTTGACAGTGGTAATGTTTCCATTGTTGACAGTTGCAATGTATCCATTGTTGACTGTTGTAATGTGTCCATTGTTGACAGCTGTAATGTGTCCGTTGTTGACAGTTGTAATGTGTCAATTGTTGACAGCTTTAATGAATCCATTGTTGACAGTGGCAATGTGTCCATTGTTGACAGTTGCATTGTTTCCATTGTTGGCAGTTGTAATGTGTCCATTGTTGACAATTGCAATGTGTCCATTGTTGACAGATGTAATGTTTCCATTGTTGACAGTTGTAATGTGCCCATGTTTGACAGTGGCAATGTGTCCATTGTTGACAGTGTTAAAGTATCCATTATTGACAGTTGTAATGTGCCTATGTTTGACAGTGGCAATGTGTCCATTGTTGAAAGTTGCAATGTGTCAATTGTTGACAGTTGCAATGTGTCCATTGTTGAGAGTTGCAATGTGTCCATTGTTGACAGTTGTAATGAATCTATTGTTGACAGCTGTATTGTTTCTATTGTTGACAATTTTATTGTGTCCATTGTTAACAGTTGTAATGTGTCCATTGTTGACAGCAGTAGAATATGCATTGTTGACAGTGTTAGTGTGTCCATTGTTGACAGTGTTAATGTGTCCAATGTTGAAAGTTGTAATGTGTCCATTGTTGACAGTTGTAATGTGCATATTGTTGGCAGTGGCAATATTGCCATTGTTGACAGTTGTAATATGTCCATTGTTGAGAGTTGTAATGTGTCCGTTGTTGATAGTGGTAATGTGTCCATTGTTGACAGTTATAATGTGCCCATTATTGAGAGCTGTAATGTGTCCATTGTTGACAGTTGTATTGTATCTATTGTTGACAGATGCAATGTCTCCATTGTTTACAGTTGTATGTGTCCATTGTTGACAGTTGTGATGTGTCAATCGTTGACATTGGTAATGTGTCCATTGTTGACAGTTGTAATGTGTCCATTGTTGACAGTCGTAGCGTGTTCCATTGTTCACAACTGTAATGTGTCCATTGTTGACAGTTGTAATGTGTCCATTGTTGACGGTGGCAATATGTCCATTGTAGACAGTTGTAATGTGTCCATTGTTGACAGTTGTAATGTGTCCATTGTTGACAGTTGTAATGTGTCCATTGTTGACAGCTGTAATGTGCCTATGTTTGACAGTGGCAATGTGTCCATTGTTGAATATTGCAATGTGTCAATTGTTGACAGTTGCAATGAGTCCATTGTTGAGAGTTGTAATGAGTCCATTGTTGACAGTTGTAATGAATTTATTGTTGACAGCTGTATTGTGACTATTGTTGACAATTTTATTGTGTCCATTGTTAACAGTTGTAATGTGTCCATTGTTGACAGCAGTAGAATATGCATTGTTGACAGTGTTAATGTGTCCATTGTTGACAGCTGTATTGTGTCTATTGGTGACAATTGTATTGTGTCTATTGTTAACAGTTGTAATGTGTCCATTGTTGAAAGTGGCAATATGTCCATTGTAGACAGTGTTACTGTGTCCATTGTTGACAGTGGTAATGTGCCTATGTTTGACAGTGGCAATGTGTCCATTGTTGAAAGTTGCAATGTGTCAATTGTTGAGAGTTGTAATGTGTCCATTGTTGATAGTGGTAATGTGTCCATTGTTGACAGTTATAATGTGCCCATTATTGACAGCTGTAATGTGTCCATTGTTGACAGTTGTATTGTATCTATTGTTGACAGATGCAATGTCTCCATTGTTGACAGTTGTATGTGTCCATTGTTGACAGTTGTGATGTGTCAATCGTTGACATTGGTAATGTGTCCATTGTTGACAGTTGTAATGTGTCCATTGTTGACAGTCGTAGCGTGTTCCATTGTTCACAACTGCAATGTGTCCATTGTTGACAGTTGTAATGTGTCCATTGTTGACGGTGGCAATATGTCCATTGTAGACAGTTGTAATGTGTCCATTGTTGAAAATTGCAATGTGTCAATTGTTGACAGTTGCAATGAGTCCATTGTTGACAGTTGTAATGAATCTATTGTTGACAGCTGTATTGTGACTATTGTTGACAATTTTATTGTGTCCATTGTTAACAGTTGTAATGTGTCCATTGTTGACAGCAGTAGAATATGCATTGTTGACAGTGTTAATGTGTCCATTGTTGACAGTGTTAATATGTCCATTGTTGACAGTTGTAATGTGTCCATTGTTGACAGTTGTAATGTGCATATTGTTGGCAATGACAATATTGCCATTGTTGACAGTTGTAATATGTCCATTGTTGAGAGTTGTAATGTGTCCATTGTTGATAGTGGTAATGTGTCCATTGTTGGCCGTTATAATGTGCCCATTGTTGACAGCTGTTATGTGTCCATTGTTGACAGTTGTATTGTATCTATTGTTGACAGATGCCATGTTTCCATTGTTGACAGTTGTAATGTGTCCATTGTTGACAGCTGTAATGTGTCCATTGTTGACAGTTGTAATGTTTCCAATGTTAACAGTTGTAATGTATCCATTGTTGACAGCTGTATTGTGTCTATTGGTGACAATTGTATTGTGTCTATTGTTAACAGTTGTAATGTGTCCATTGTTGAAAGTGGCAATATGTCCATTGTAGACAGTGTTACTGTGTCCATTGTTGACAGTGGTAATGTGTCCATTGTTGACAGTTTTAATGTGCATATTGTTGGCAGTGGCAATATTGCCATTGTTGACAGTTGTAATATGTCCATTGTTGACAGTTGTAATATGTCCATTGTTGACAGCGTTAATGTGTCCATTGTTGACAGCTATAATGTGCCCAGTGCTTACAGCTGTAAAGTGTCCATTGTTGACAGTGGCAATGTGTCCATTGTTGACATTGGTAATGTGTCCATTGTTGACAGTTGTAATGTGTCCATTGATGACAGTTGCAATGTGTCCATTGTTGACAGTGGCAATGTATCCATTGTTGACAGTTGTAATGTTTCCATTGTTAACAGTTGTAATGTGTCTATTGTTGACAGCAGTAAAATGTCCATTGTTCACAATGCTAATGTATCAATTGTTGACAGTGGCAATGTGTCCATTGTTGACAGTGTTACTGTGTCCATTGTTGACAGTGGCAATGTGTCCATTGTTGACAGTTGTAATGTTTCTATTGTTGACAGTGTTACTGTGTTTATTGTTGACAGTTGTAATGTGTCCATTGTTGAAAGTTGTAATGTTTCCATTGTTGACAGTTGGAATGTGTCCATTGTTGACAGTGTTAATGTGTCCATTGTTGACAGTTGTAATGTGTCCATTGTTGAAAGTGGTAATGTGTCCATTGTTGACAGTTGTAATGTGTCCATTGTTGACTGCTGTAATGTGTACATTATTGACTGTTGTAATGTGTCCAGTGTTGGCAGTGGTAATGTGTGTGTTGTTGACAGTGGTAATGTGTCCTTTGTTGACAATTGTTATGCGTCCATTGTTGACATTTGTAATGTGTCCATTGTTGACAGTTGTAATGTGTCCATTGATGATAGTTGTAATGTCTCCATTGTTGACAGTTGTATGTGTCCATTGTTGACAGTTGTCATGTATCCATTGTTGACATCTGTAATGTTTTCATTGTTGACAGTGGCAATATGTCCATTGTAGACAGTTGTAATGTGTCCATTGTAGACAGTTGTAATGTGATCAATGTTGACAGTTGTAATGTGTCCATTGTTGACAGCTGTAATGGGTCAATTGTTGACAGTTGTATTGTTTCCATTGTTGACAGTGGTAATGTTTCCATTGTTGACTGTTGCAATTGTCCATTGTTGACAGTTGTAATGTGTCCATTGTTGACAGCTGTAATGTGTCCGTTGTTGACAGTTGTAATGTGTCCATTGTTGACAGCTTTTATGAATCCATTGTTGACAGTGGTAATGTGTCCATAGTTGACAGTTGTAATGTTTCCATTGTTGAGAGTGGCAATGTCTCCATTGTTGACAGTTGTAATGTTTCCATTGTTGACAGATGTAATGTGTCCATTGTTGACAGCGGCAATGTGTCCATTGTTGACAGTGTTAATGTGTCCATTGTTGACAGTTCTAATGTGTCCATTGTTGACAGTGGTAATGTGTCCATTGTTGACAGTTGTAATGTGTCCATTGTTGACAGTTGTAATATGCCAATGTTTGACAGTGGCAGTGTGTCCATTGTAGACAGTTGTAATGTGTCCATTGTTGACAGCAGTAGAATGTGCATTGTTAACAGTGTTAATGTGTCAATTGTTGACAGTGTTAATATGTCCATTGTTGACAGTGTTAATGTGTCTATTGTTGACAGTTGTAATGTGTCCATTGTTGACAGTTGTAATGTGCATATTGTTGGCAGTGGCACTATTTCCATTGTTGAAAGTTGTAATATGTCCATTGTTGACAGTTGTAATGTTTCCATTGTTGAGAGTTGTAATGAGTCCATTGTTGACAGTTGTAATGCATATATTGTTGACAGCTGTATTGTGACTATTGTTGACAATTTTATTGTGTCCATTGTTAACAGTTGTAATGTGTCCATTGTTGACAGCAGTAGAATATGCATTGTTGACAGTGTTAATGTGTCCATTGTTGACAGTGTTAATATGTCCATTGTTGACAGTTGTAATGTGTCCATTGTTGACAGTTGTAATGTGCATATTGTTGGCAGTGACAATATTGCCATTGTTGACAGTTGTAATATGTCCATTGTTGAGAGTTGTAATGTGTCCATTGTTGATAGTGGTAATGTGTCCATTGTTGGCAGTTATAATGTGCCCATTGTTGACAGCTGTTATGTGTCCATTGTTGACAGTTGTATTGTATCTATTGTTGACAGATGCCATGTCTCCATTGTTGACAGTTGTAATGTGTCCATTGTTGACAGCTGTAATGTGTCCATTGTTGACAGTTGTAAAGTTTCCAATGTTAACAGTTGTAATGTATCCATTGTTGACAGCTGTATTGTGTCTATTGGTGACAATTGTATTGTGTCTATTGTTAACAGTTGTAATGTGTCCATTGTTGAAAGTGGCAATATGTCCATTGTAGACAGTGTTACTGTGTCCATTGTTGACAGTAGTAATGTGTCCATTGTTGACAGTTTTAATGTGCATATTGTTGGCAGTGGCAATATTGCCATTGTTGACAGTTGTAATATGTCCATTGTTGACAGTTGTAATATGTCCATTGTTGACAGCGTTAATGTGTCCATTGTTGACAGCTATAATGTGCCCATTGCTGACAGCTGTAAAGTGTCCATTGTTGACATTGGCAATGTGTCCATTGTTGACATTGGTAATGTGTCCATTGTTGACAGTTGTAATGTGTCCATTGATGACAGTTGCAATGTGTCCATTGTTGACAGTTGTAATGTTTCCATTGTTGACAGTTGTAATGTGTCTATTGTTGACAGCAGTAAAATGTCCATTGTTGACAATGCTAATGTATCAATTGTTGACAGTGGCAATGTGTCCATTGTTGACAGTGTTACTGTGTCCATTGTTGACAGTGGCAATGTGTCCATTGTTGACAGTTGTAATGTTTCTATTGTTGACAGTGTTACTGTGTTTATTGTTGACAGTTGTAATGTGTCCATTGTTGAAAGTTGTAATGTTTCCATTGTTGACAGTTGGAATGTGTCCATTGTTGACAGTGTTAATGTGTCCATTGTTGACAGTTGTAATGTGTCCATTGTTGAAAGTGGTAATGTGTTCATTGTTGACAGTTGTAATGTGTCCATTGTTGACAGCTGTAATGTGTACATTATTGACTGTTGTAATGTGTCCAGTGTTGGCAGTGGTAATGTGTGTGTTGTTGACAGTGGTAATGTGTCCTTTGTTGACAATTGTTATGCGTCCATTGTTGACATTTGTAATGTGTCCATTGTTGACAGTTGTAATGTCTCCATTGTTGACAGTTGTATGTGTCCATTGTTGACAGTTGTCATGTATCCATTGTTGACATCTGTAATGTTTTCATTGTTGACAGTGGCAATATGTCCATTGTAGACAGTTGTAATGTGTCCATTGTAGACAGTTGTAATGTGATCAATGTTGACAGTTGTAATGTGTCCATTGTTGACAGCTGTAATGGGTCAATTGTTGACAGTTGTATTGTTTCCATTGTTGACAGTGGTAATGTTTCCATTGTTGACTGTTGTAATGTGTCCATTGTTGACAGCTGTAATGTGTCCGTTGTTGACAGTTGTAATGTGTCCATTGTTGACAGCTTTTATGAATCCATTGTTGACAGTGGTAATGTGTATATAGTTGACAGTTGTAATGTTTCCATTGTTGAGAGTGGCAATGTCTCCATTGTTGACAGTTGTAATGTTTCCATTGTTGACAGATGTAATGTGTCCATTGTTGACAGTGTTAATCTGTCCATTGTTGACAGTTCTAATGTGTCCATTGTTGACAGTGGTAATGTGTCCATTGTTGACAGTTGTAATGTGTCCATTGTTGACAGTTGTAATATGCCAATGTTTGACAGTGGCAGTGTGTCCATTGTAGACAGTTGTAATGTGTCCATTGTTGACAGCAGTAGAATGTGCATTGTTAACAGTATTAATGTGTCAATTGTTGACAGTGTTAATATGTCCATTGTTGACAGTGTTAATGTGTCCATTGTTGACAGTTGTAATGTGTCCATTGTTGACAGTTGTAATGTGCATATTGTTGGCAGTGGCACTATTTCCATTGTTGAAAGTTGTAATATGTCCATTGTTGACAGTTGTAATGTTTCCATTGTTGACAGTGGCAATGTGTCCATTGTTGACAGTTGTAATGTTTCCATTGTTGGCAGTTGTAAAGTGTCCTTTGTTGACAGTTGTAAGGTGTCCATTGTTGAAAGCTGTAATGTTTCCATTGTTGAGAGTTGTAATGTTTCCATTGTTGAGAGTGTTACTGTGTCCATTGTTGACAGTTGTAATGTGTCCATTGTTGACAGTTGTAATGTTTCCATTGTTGACAGTTGTAATGTGTCCATTGTTGAAGCAGTACAATATGCATTGTTGACAGTATTAATGTGTCCATTGTTGACAGTGTTAATGTGTCCATTGTTGACAGTTCTAATTTGTCCATTGTTGACAGTGGTAATATGTCCATTGTTGAACGTTGTAATGTGTCCATTGTTGACAGTTGTAATGTGCTCATGTTTGACAGTGGCAATGTGTCCATTGTTGTCAGTGTTAATGTGTCCATTGTTGAAAGTTGTAATGTGCCCATGTTTGACAGTGGCAATATGTCCATTATAGACAGTTGTAATGTGTCCCATGTTGACAGTTGTAATGTGCATATTGTTGGCAGTGGCACTATTTCCATTGTTGAAAGTTGTAATATGTCCATTGTTGACAGTTGTAATGTTTCCATTGTTGACAGTGGCAATGTGTCCATTGTTGACAGTTGTAATGTTTCCATTGTTGACGGTAATGTGTCCATTGTTGACAGTTGCAATGTGTCCATTGTTGATATTGGCAATGTGTCCATTGTTGACAGTTGTAATGTGTCCATTGTTGACAGCTGTAAGGTGTCCATTGTTGAAAGCTGTAATGTTTCCATTGTTGACAGTTGTAATGTGTCTATTGTTGACAGTTGCAATGTGTCCATTGTTGATATTGGCAATGTGTCCATTGTTGACAGCTGTAAGGTTTCCATTGTTGAAAGCTGTAATGTTTCCATTGTTGACAGTTTTAATGTGTCCATTGTTGACAGTTACAATGTTTCTATTGTTGACAGTTGTAATGTATCCATTGTTGACAGTTGCAATGTGTCTATTGTTGACAGTGGCAATGTGTCCATTGTTGACAGTTGTAATGTTTCCATTGTTGACAGTTGTAATGTGTCCATTGTTGACAGCAGTAAAATGTCCATTGTTGACAATGCTAATGTATCGATTGTTGACAGTGTTGCTGTGTACATTGTTGTCAGTTGTAATGTGTCCATTGTTGACAGTGGCAATGTGTCCATTGTTGACAGTTGTAATATTTCCATTGTTGACAGTGTTACTGTGTCCATTGTTGACAGTTGTAATGTGTCCATTGTTGACAGTTGTAATGTTTCCATTGTTGACAGTTATAATGTGTCCATTGTTGACATTGGTAATGTGTCCATTGTTGACAGTTGTAATGTGTCCATTGTTGACAGTTGCAATATGTCCATTGTTGACAGTGGCAATGTGGCCATTGTTGACAGCAGTAAAATGTCCATTGTTGACAATGCTAATGTATCAATTGTTGACAGTGTTACTGTGTCTATTGTTGACAGTGGCAATGTTTCTAATGTTGACAGTGTTACTGTGTTTATTGTTGACAGTTGTAATGTGTCCATTTTTGAAAGTTGTAATGTTTCCATTGTTGACAGTTAGAATGTGTCCATTGTTGACAGTGTTAATGTGTTCATTGTTGACAGTTGTAATGTGTCCATTGTTGAAAGTGGAAATGTGTCCATTGTTGACAGTTGTAATGTATCCATTGTTGACAGCTGTAATGCGTACATTATTGACTGTTGTAATGTTTCCAGTGTTGGCAGTGGTAATGTGTGTATTGTTGACAGTGGTAATGTGTCCTTTGTTGACAATTGTTATGCGTCCATTGTTGACATTTGTAATGTGTCCATTGTTGACAGTTGTAATGTTTCCATTGATGATAGTTGTAATGTCTCCATTGTTGACAGTTGTAATGTGTCCATTGTTGATAGTTGTAATGTTTCCATTGTTGACAGATGCAATGTGTCCATTGTTGAGTGTTGTATGTGTCCATTGTTGACAGTTGTGATGTGTCCATTGTTGACATCTGTAATGTGTCCATTGTTGACAGTTGTAATGTGTCCATTGTTGATAGTTGTAATGTTTCCATTGTTGACAGATGCAATGTGTCCATTGTTGAGTGTTGTATGTGTCCATTGTTGACAGTTGTAATGTGTCCATTGTAGACAGTTGTAATGTGTCCATTGTTGACAGTTGTAATGTTTCCATTGTTGACAGCTGTAATGTGTCCATTGTTGACAGTTGTAATGTTTCCATTGTTGACAGTGGTAATGTTTCCATTGTTGACTGTTGCAATGTGTCCATTGTTGACAGTGGCATTGTGTCCATTGTTGACAGCTGTAATGTGTTCGTTGTTGACAGTTGTAATGTGTCCATTGTTGACAGATGTAATGTGTCCATTGTTGACAGTTGTAATGTCTCAATTGTTGACAGTTGCAATATGTCCATTGTTGACATTGGCAATGTGTCCAATGTTGACAGTTGTAATGTTTCCATTGTTGACAGTTGTAATATGTCCAATGTTGACAGCAGTAAAATGTCCATTGTTGACAATGCTAATCTATCGATTGTTGACAGTGTTACTATGTCCATTGTTGACAGTTGTAATGTGTCCATTGTTGACAGTGTTACTGTGTCCATTGTTGACAGTTGTAATGTTTCCATTGTTGACAGCCATAAAATGTGCATTGTTGACAGTGTTAATGTGTCCATTGTTGACAGTGTTAATGTGTCCATTGTTGACTGTGTTAATGTGTTCATTGTTGACAGTTGTAATGTGTTCATTGTTGACAGTTGTAATGTGTCCATTGTTGACCGCTGTAATGTGTACATTGTTGACTGTTGTAATGTTTCTATTGCTGACTGTGGTAATGTGTGTATTGTTGACAGTGGTAATGTGTCCTTTGTTGACAATTGTTATGCGTCCATTGTTGACATTTGTAATGTGTTTATTTTTGACAATGGTAAAGTGTCCATTGTTGACAGTGGTAATGTGTCCATTGTTGACAGTCGTAGCGTGTTCCATTGTTGACAACTGCAATGTGTCCATTGTTGACAGTTGTAATGTGTCCATTGTTGACAGTGGCAATATGTCCATTGTAGACAGTTGTAATGTTTCTATTGTAGACAGTTGTAATGTGCCCATGTTTGACAGTGGCAATATGTCCATTATAGACAGTTGTAATGTGTCCCATGTTGACAGTTGTAATGTGCATATTGTTGGCAGTGGCACTATTTCCATTGTTGAAAGCTGTAATATGTCCATTGTTGACAGTTGTAATGTTTCCATTGTTGACAGTGGCAATGTGTCCATTGTTGACAGTTGTAATGTTTCCATTGTTCACCGGTAATGTGTCCATTGTTGACAGTTGCAATGTGTCCATTGTTGATATTGGCAATGTGTCCATTGTTGACAGTTGTAATGTGTCCATTGTTGACAGCTGTAAGGTGTCCATTGTTGAAAGCTGTAATGTTTCCATTGTTGACAGTTTTAATGTGTCCGTTGTTGACCGTTGCAATGTGTCCATTGTTGAGAATGGCAATGTGTCCATTGTTGACAGTTGTAATGTTTCCATTGTTGACAGTTGTAATGTGTCTATTGTTGACAGTTGCAATGTGTCCATTGTTGATATTGGCAATGTGTCCATTGTTGACAGCTGTAAGGTTTCCATTGTTGAAAGCTGTAATGTTTCCATTGTTGACAGTTTTAATGTGTCCATTGTTGACAGTTACAATGTTTCTATTGTTGACAGTTGTAATGTATCCATTGTTGACAGTTGCAATGTGTCTATTGTTGACAGTGGCAATGTGTCCATTGTTGACAGTTGTAATGTTTCCATTGTTGACAGTTGTAATGTGTCCATTGTTGACAGCAGTAAAATGTCCATTGTTGACAATGCTAATGTATCGATTGTTGACAGTGTTACTGTGTACATTGTTGTCAGTTGTAATGTGTCCATTGTTGACAGTGGCAATGTGTCCATTGTTGACAGTTATAATATTTCCATTGTTGACAGTGTTACTGTGTCCATTGTTGACAGTTGTAATGTGTCCATTGGTGACAGTTGTAATGTTTCCATTGTTGACAGTTATAATGTGTCCATTGTTGACATTGGTAATGTGTCCATTGTTGACAGTTGTAATGTGTCCATTGTTGACAGTTGCAATATGTCCATTGTTGACAGTGGCAATGTGGCCATTGTTGACAGCAGTAAAATGTCCATTGTTGACAATGCTAATGTATCAATTGTTGACAGTGTTACTGTGTCTATTGTTGACAGTGGCAATGTTTCTAATGTTGACAGTGTTACTGTGTTTATTGTTGACAGTTGTAATGTGTCCATTTTTGAAAGTTGTAATGTTTCCATTGTTGACAGTGTTAATGTGTCCATTGTTGACAGTGTTAATGTGTCCATTGTTGACAGTTGTAATGTGTCCATTGTTGAAAGTGGAAATGTGTCCATTGTTGACAGTTGTAATGTCTCCATTGTTGACAGCTGTAATGCGTACATTATTGACTGTTGTAATGTTTCCAGTGTTGGCAGTGGTAATGTGTGTATTGTTGACAGTGGTAATGTGTCCTTTGTTGACAATTGTTATGCGTCCATTGTTGACATTTGTAATGTGTCCATTGTTGACAGTTGTAATGTTTCCATTGATGATAGTTGTAATGTCTCCATTGTTGACAGTTGTAATGTGTCCATTGTTGATAGTTGTAATGTTTCCATTGTTGACAGATGTAATGTGTCCATTGTTGACAGCTGTAATGTGTTCGTTGTTGACAGTTGTAATGTGTCCATTGTTGACAGATGTAATGTGTCCATTGTTGACAGTTGTAATGTCTCAATTGTTGACAGTTGCATTGTTTGCATTATTTCCATTGTTGACAGTTCTAATGTGTCCATTGTTGACAGTTGCAATATGTCCATTGTTGACATTGGCAATGTGTCCAATGTTGACAGTTGTAATGTTTCCATTGTTGACAGTTGTAATATGTCCAATGTTGACAGCAGTAAAATGTCCATTGTTGACAATGCTAATCTATCGATTGTTGACAGTGTTACTATGTCCATTGTTGACAGTTGTAATGTGTCCATTGTTGACAGTGTTACTGTGTCCATTGTTGACAGTTGTAATGTTTCCATTGTTGACAGCCATAAAATGTGCATTGTTGACAGTGTTAATGTGTCCATTGTTGACAGTGTTAATGTGTCCATTGTTGACAGTGTTACTGTGTCCATTGTTGACAGTTGTAATGTTTCCATTGTTGACAGCCATAAAATGTGCATTGTTGACAGTGTTAATGTGTCCATTGTTGACAGTGTTAATGTGTTCATTGTTGACAGTTGTAATGTGTCTATTGTTGACAGCTGTAATGTGTCCATTGTTGACAGTTGTAATGTTTCCATTGTTGACAGTGGCAATGTGTCCATTGTTGACAGTTGTAATGTTTCCATTGTTGACCGGTAATGTGTCCATTGTTGACAGTTGCAATGTGTCCATTGTTGATATTGGCAATGTGTCCATTGTTGACAGTTGTAATGTGTCCATTGTTGACAGCTGTAAGGTGTCCATTGTTGAAAGCTGTAATGTTTCCATTGTTGACAGTTTTAATGTGTCCGTTGTTGACCGTTGCAATGTGTCCATTGTTGAGAATGGCAATGTGTCCATTGTTGACAGTTGTAATGTTTCCATTGTTGACAGTTGTAATGTGTCTATTGTTGACAGTTGCAATGTGTCCATTGTTGATATTGGCAATGTGTCCATTGTTGACAGCTGTAAGGTTTCCATTGTTGAAAGCTGTAATGTTTCCATTGTTGACAGTTTTAATGTGTCCATTGTTGACAGTTACAATGTTTCTATTGTTGACAGTTGTAATGTATCCATTGTTGACAGTTGCAATGTGTCTATTGTTGACAGTGGCAATGTGTCCATTGTTGACAGTTGTAATGTTTCCATTGTTGACAGTTGTAATGTGTCCATTGTTGACAGCAGTAAAATGTCCATTGTTGACAATGCTAATGTATCGATTGTTGAGAGTGTTACTGTGTACATTGTTGTCAGTTGTAATGTGTCCATTGTTGACAGTGGCAATGTGTCCATTGTTGACAGTTATAATATTTCCATTGTTGACAGTGTTACTGTGTCCATTGTTGACAGTTGTAATGTGTCCATTGTTGACAGTTGTAATGTTTCCATTGTTGACAGTTGTAATGTGTCCATTGTTGAAGCAGTAAAATATGCATTGTTGACAGTATTAATGTGTCCATTGTTGACAGTGTTAATGTGTCCATTGTTGACAGTTCTAATTTGTCCATTGTTGACAGTGGTAATATGTCCATTGTTGACCGTTGTAATGTGTCCATTGTTGACAGTTGTAATGTTCTCATGTTTGACAGTTGCAATGTGTCCATTGTTGTCAGTGTTAATGTGTCCATTGTTGAAAGTTGTAATGTGCCCATGTTTGACAGTGGCAATATGTCCATTATAGACAGTTGTAATATGTCCATTGTTGACAGTTGTAATGTTTCCATTGTTGACAGTGGCAATGTGTCCATTGTTGACAGTTGTAATGTTTCCATTGTTGACGGTAATGTGTCCATTGTTGACAGTTGCAATGTGTCCATTGTTGATATTGGCAATGTGTCCATTGTTGACAGTTGCAATGTGTCTATTGTTGACAGTGGCAATGTGTCCATTGTTGACAGTTGTAATGTTTCCATTGTTGACAGTTGTAATGTGTCCATTGTTGACAGCAGTAAAATGTCCATTGTTGACAATGCTAATGTATCGATTGTTGACAGTGTTGCTGTGTACATTGTTGTCAGTTGTAATGTGTCCATTGTTGACAGTGGCAATGTGTCCATTGTTGACAGTTGTAATATTTCCATTGTTGACAGTGTTACTGTGTCCATTGTTGACAGTTGTAATGTGTCCATTGTTGACAGTTGTAATGTTTCCATTGTTGACAGTTATAATGTGTCCATTGTTGACATTGGTAATGTGTCCATTGTTGACAGTTGTAATGTGTCCATTGTTGACAGTTGCAATATGTCCATTGTTGACAGTGGCAATGTGGCCATTGTTGACAGCAGTAAAATGTCCATTGTTGACAATGCTAATGTATCAATTGTTGACAGTGTTACTGTGTCTATTGTTGACAGTGGCAATGTTTCTAATGTTGACAGTGTTACTGTGTTTATTGTTGACAGTTGTAATGTGTCCATTTTTGAAAGTTGTAATGTTTCCATTGTTGACAGTTGTAATGTGTCCATTGTTGAAAGTGGAAATGTGTCCATTGTTGACAGTTGTAATGTGTCCATTGTTGACAGCTGTAATGCGTACATTATTGACTGTTGTAATGTTTCCAGTGTTGGCAGTGGTAATGTGTGTATTGTTGACAGTGGTAATGTGTCCTTTGTTGACAATTGTTATGCGTCCATTGTTGACATTTGTAATGTGTCCATTGTTGACAGTTGTAATGTTTCCATTGATGATAGTTGTAATGTCTCCATTGTTGACAGTTGTAATGTGTCCATTGTTGATAGTTGTAATGTTTCCATTGTTGACAGATGCAATGTGTCCATTGTTGAGTGTTGTATGTGTCCATTGTTGACAGTTGTGATGTGTCCATTGTTGACATCTGTAATGTGTCCATTGTTGACAGTTGTAATGTGTCCATTGTTGATAGTTGTAATGTTTCCATTTTTGACAGATGCAATGTGTCCATTGTTGAGTGTTGTATGTGTCCATTGTTGACAGTTGTAATGTGTCCATTGTAGACAGTTGTAATGTGTCCATTGTTGACAGTTGTAATGTTTCCATTGTTGACAGCTGTAATGTGTCCATTGTTGACAGTTGTAATGTTTCCATTGTTGACAGTGGTAATGTTTCCATTGTTGACTGTTGCAATGTGTCCATTGTTGACAGTGGCATTGTGTCCATTGTTGACAGCTGTAATGTGTTCGTTGTTGACAGTTGTAATGTGTCCATTGTTGACAGATGTAATGTGTCCATTGTTGACAGTTGTAATGTCTCAATTGTTGACAGTTGCATTGTTTGCATTATTTCCATTGTTGACAGTTCTAATGTGTCCATTGTTGACAGTTGCAATATGTCCATTGTTGACATTGGCAATGTGTCCAATGTTGACAGTTGTAATGTTTCCATTGTTGACAGTTGTAATATGTCCAATGTTGACAATGCTAATCTATCGATTGTTGACAGTGTTACTATGTCCATTGTTGACAGTTGTAATGTGTCCATTGTTGACAGTGTTACTGTGTCCATTGTTGACAGTTGTAATGTTTCCATTGTTGACAGCCATAAAATGTGCATTGTTGACAGTGTTAATGTGTCCATTGTTGACAGTGTTAATGTGTCCATTGTTAACTGTGTTAATGTGTTCATTGTTGACAGTTGTAATGTGTTCATTGTTGACAGTTGTAATGTGTCCATTGTTGACAGCTGTAATGTGTACATTGTTGACTGTTGTAATGTTTCTATTGCTGACTGTGGTAATGTGTGTATTGTTGACAGTGGTAATGTGTCCTTTGTTGACAATTGTTATGCGTCCATTGTTGACATTTGTAATGTGTTTATTTTTGACAATGGTAAAGTGTCCATTGTTGACAGTGGTAATGTGTCCATTGTTGACAGTCGTAGCGTGTTCCATTGTTGACAACTGCAATGTGTCCATTGTTGACAGTTGTAATGTGTCCATTGTTGACAGTGGCAATATGTCCATTGTTGACAGTTATAATATTTCCATTGTTGAGAGTGTTACTGTGTACATTGTTGTCAGTTGTAATGTGTCCATTGTTGACAGTGGCAATGTGTCCATTGTTGACAGTTATAATATTTCCATTGTTGACAGTGTTACTGTGTCCATTGTTGACAGTTGTAATGTGTCCATTGTTGACAGTTGTAATGTTTCCATTGTTGACAGTTGTAATGTGTCCATTGTTGAAGCAGTAAAATATGCATTGTTGACAGTATTAATGTGTCCATTGTTGACAGTGTTAATGTGTCCATTGTTGACAGTTCTAATTTGTCCATTCTTGACAGTGGTAATATGTCCATTGTTGACCGTTGTAATGTGTCCATTGTTGACAGTTGTAATGTTCTCATGTTTGACAGTGGCAATGTGTCCATTGTTGTCAGTGTTAATGTGTCCATTGTTGAAAGTTGTAATGTGCCCATGTTTGACAGTGGCAATATGTCCATTATAGACAGTTGTAATGTGTCCCATGTTGACAGTTGTAATGTGCATATTGTTGGCAGTGGCACTATTTCCATTGTTGAAAGTTGTAATATGTCCATTGTTGACAGTTTTAATGTTTCCATTGTTGACAGTGGCAATGTGTCCATTGTTGACAGTTGTAATGTTTCCATTGTTGACGGTAATGTGTCCATTGTTGACAGTTGCAATGTGTCCATTGTTGATATTGGCAATGTGTCCATTGTTGACAGTTGTAATGTGTCCATTGTTGGCAGCTGTAAGGTGTCCATTGTTGAAAGCTGTAATGTTTCCATTGTTGACAGTTTTAATGTGTCCGTTGTTGACCGTTGCAATGTGTCCATTGTTGAGAATGGCAATGTGTCCATTGTTGACAGTTGTAATGTTTCCATTGTTGACAGTTGTAATGTGTCTATTGTTGACAGTTGCAATGTGTCCATTGTTGATATTGGCAATGTGTCCATTGTTGACAGCTGTAAGGTTTCCATTGTTGAAAGCTGTAATGTTTCCATTGTTGACAGTTTTAATGTGTCCATTGTTGACAGTTACAATGTTTCTATTGTTGACAGTTGTAATGTATCCATTGTTGACAGTTGCAATGTGTCTATTGTTGACAGTGGCAATGTGTCCATTGTTGACAGTTGTAATGTTTCCATTGTTGACAGTTGTAATGTGTCCATTGTTGACAGCAGTAAAATGTCCATTGTTGACAATGCTAATGTATCGATTGTTGACAGTGTTGCTGTGTACATTGTTGTCAGTTGTAATGTGTCCATTGTTGACAGTGGCAATGTGTCCATTGTTGACAGTTGTAATATTTCCATTGTTGACAGTGTTACTGTGTCCATTGTTGACAGTTGTAATGTGTCCATTGTTGACAGTTGTAATGTTTCCATTGTTGACAGTTATAATGTGTCCATTGTTGACATTGGTAATGTGTCCATTGTTGACAGTTGTAATGTGTCCATTGTTGACAGTTGCAATATGTCCATTGTTGACAGTGGCAATGTGGCCATTGTTGACAGCAGTAAAATGTCCATTGTTGACAATGCTAATGTATCAATTGTTGACAGTGTTACTGTGTCTATTGTTGACAGTGGCAATGTTTCTAATGTTGACAGTGTTACTGTGTTTATTGTTGACAGTTGTAATGTGTCCATTTTTGAAAGTTGTAATGTTTCCATTGTTGACAGTTGTAATGTGTCCATTGTTGAAAGTGGAAATGTGTCCATTGTTGACAGTTGTAATGTGTCCATTGTTGACAGCTGTAATGCGTACATTATTGACTGTTGTAATGTTTCCAGTGTTGGCAGTGGTAATGTGTGTATTGTTGACAGTGGTAATGTGTCCTTTGTTGACAATTTTTATGCGTCCATTGTTGACATTTGTAATGTGTCCATTGTTGACAGTTGTAATGTTTCCATTGATGATAGTTGTAATGTCTCCATTGTTGACAGTTGTAATGTGTCCATTGTTGATAGTTGTAATGTTTCCATTGTTGACAGATGCAATGTGTCCATTGTTGAGTGTTGTATGTGTCCATTGTTGACAGTTGTGATGTGTCCATTGTTGACATCTGTAATGTGTCCATTGTTGACAGTTGTAATGTGTCCATTGTTGATAGTTGTAATGTTTCCATTTTTGACAGATGCAATGTGTCCATTGTTGAGTGTTGTATGTGTCCATTGTTGACAGTTGTAATGTGTCCATTGTAGACAGTTGTAATGTGTCCATTGTTGACAGTTGTAATGTTTCCATTGTTGACAGCTGTAATGTGTCCATTGTTGACAGTTGTAATGTTTCCATTGTTGACAGTGGTAATGTTTCCATTGTTGACTGTTGCAATGTGTCCATTGTTGACAGTGGCATTGTGTCCATTGTTGACAGCTGTAATGTGTTCGTTGTTGACAGTTGTAATGTGTCCATTTTTGACAGATGTAATGTGTCCATTGTTGACAGTTGTAATGTCTCAATTGTTGACAGTTGCATTGTTTGCATTATTTCCATTGTTGACAGTTCTAATGTGTCCATTGTTGACAGTTGCAATATGTCCATTGTTGACATTGGCAATGTGTCCAATGTTGACAGTTGTAATGTTTCCATTGTTGACAGTTGTAATATGTCCAATGTTGACAGCAGTAAAATGTCCATTGTTGACAATGCTAATCTATCGATTGTTGACAGTGTTACTATGTCCATTGTTGACAGTTGTAATGTGTCCATTGTTGACAGTGTTACTGTGTCCATTGTTGACAGTTGTAATGTTTCCATTGTTGACAGCCATAAAATGTGCATTGTTGACAGTGTTAATGTGTCCATTGTTGACAGTGTTAATGTGTCCATTGTTAACTGTGTTAATGTGTTCATTGTTGACAGTTGTAATGTGTTCATTGTTGACAGTTGTGATGTGTCCATTGTTGACAGCTGTAATGTGTACATTGTTGACTGTTGTAATGTTTCTATTGCTGACTGTGGTAATGTGTGTATTGTTGACAGTGGTAATGTGTCCTTTGTTGACAATTGTTATGCGTCCATTGTTGACATTTGTAATGTGTTTATTTTTGACAATGGTAAAGTGTCCATTGTTGACAGTGGTAATGTGTCCATTGTTGACAGTCGTAGCGTGTTCCATTGTTGACAACTGCAATGTGTCCATTGTTGACAGTTGTAATGTGTCCATTGTTGACAGTGGCAATATGTCCATTGTAGACAGTTGTAATGTTTCTATTGTAGACAGTTGTAATGTGCCCATGTTTGACAGTGGCAATATGTCCATTATAGACAGTTGTAATGTGTCCCATGTTGACAGTTGTAATGTGCATATTGTTGGCAGTGGCACTATTTCCATTGTTGAAAGTTGTAATATGTCCATTGTTGACAGTTGTAATGTTTCCATTGTTGACAGTGGCAATGTGTCCATTGTTGACAGTTGTAATGTTTCCATTGTTGACCGGTAATGTGTCCATTGTTGACAGTTGCAATGTGTCCATTGTTGATATTGGCAATGTGTCCATTGTTGACAGTTGTAATGTGTCCATTGTTGACAGCTGTAAGGTGTCCATTGTTGAAAGCTGTAATGTTTCCATTGTTGACAGTTTTAATGTGTCCGTTGTTGACCGTTGCAATGTGTCCATTGTTGAGAATGGCAATGTGTCCATTGTTGACAGTTGTAATGTTTCCATTGTTGACAGTTGTAATGTGTCTATTGTTGACAGTTGCAATGTGTCCATTGTTGATATTGGCAATGTGTCCATTGTTGACAGCTGTAAGGTTTCCATTGTTGAAAGCTGTAATGTTTCCATTGTTGACAGTTTTAATGTGTCCATTGTTGACAGTTACAATGTTTCTATTGTTGACAGTTGTAATGTATCCATTGTTGACAGTTGCAATGTGTCTATTGTTGACAGTGGCAATGTGTCCATTGTTGACAGTTGTAATGTTTCCATTGTTGACAGTTGTAATGTGTCCATTGTTGACAGCAGTAAAATGTCCATTGTTGACAATGCTAATGTATCGATTGTTGACAGTGTTACTGTGTACATTGTTGTCAGTTGTAATGTGTCCATTGTTGACAGTGGCAATGTGTCCATTGTTGACAGTTATAATATTTCCATTGTTGACAGTGTTACTGTGTCCATTGTTGACAGTTGTAATGTGTCCATTGTTGACAGTTGTAATGTTTCCATTGTTGACAGTTATAATGTGTCCATTGTTGACATTGGTAATGTGTCCATTGTTGACAGTTGTAATGTGTCCATTGTTGACAGTTGCAATATGTCCATTGTTGACAGTGGCAATGTGGCCATTGTTGACAGCAGTAAAATGTCCATTGTTGACAATGCTAATGTATCAATTGTTGACAGTGTTACTGTGTCTATTGTTGACAGTGGCAATGTTTCTAATGTTGACAGTGTTACTGTGTTTATTGTTGACAGATGTAATGTGTCCATTTTTGAAAGTTGTAATGTTTCCATTGTTGACAGTGTTAATGTGTCCATTGTTGACAGTGTTAATGTGTCCATTGTTGACAGTTGTAATGTGTCCATTGTTGAAAGTGGAAATGTGTCCATTGTTGACAGTTGTAATGTGTCCATTGTTGACAGCTGTAATGCGTACATTATTGACTGTTGTAATGTTTCCAGTGTTGGCAGTGGTAATGTGTGTATTGTTGACAGTGGTAATGTGTCCTTTGTTGACAATTGTTATGCGTCCATTGTTGACATTTGTAATGTGTCCATTGTTGACAGTTGTAATGTTTCCATTGATGATAGTTGTAATGTCTCCATTGTTGACAGTTGTAATGTGTCCATTGTTGATAGTTGTAATGTTTCCATTGTTGACAGATGTAATGTGTCCATTGTTGACAGCTGTAATGTGTTCGTTGTTGACAGTTGTAATGTGTCCATTGTTGACAGATGTAATGTGTCCATTGTTGACAGTTGTAATGTCTCAATTGTTGACAGTTGCATTGTTTGCATTATTTCCATTGTTGACAGTTCTAATGTGTCCATTGTTGACAGTTGCAATACGTCCATTGTTGACATTGGCAATGTGTCCAATGTTGACAGTTGTAATGTTTCCATTGTTGACAGTTGTAATATGTCCAATGTTGACAGCAGTAAAATGTCCATTGTTGACAATGCTAATCTATCGATTGTTGACAGTGTTACTATGTCCATTGTTGACAGTTGTAATGTGTCCATTGTTGACAGTGTTACTGTGTCCATTGTTGACAGTTGTAATGTTTCCATTGTTGACAGCCATAAAATGTGCATTGTTGACAGTGTTAATGTGTCCATTGTTGACAGTGTTAATGTGTCCATTGTTGACAGTGTTACTGTGTCCATTGTTGACAGTTGTAATGTTTCCATTGTTGACAGCCATAAAATGTGCATTGTTGACAGTGTTAATGTGTCCATTGTTGACAGTGTTAATGTGTTCATTGTTGACAGTTGTAATGTGTCTATTGCTGACAGCTGTAATGTGTACATTGTTGACTGTTGTAATGTTTCTATTGCTGACTGTGGTAATGTGTGTATTGTTGACAGTGGTAATGTGTCCTTTGTTGACAATTGTTATGCGTCCATTGTTGACATTTGTAATGTGTTTATTTTTGACAATGGTAAAGTGTCCATTGTTGAAAGTTGTAATGTGTCTATTGCTGACAGCTGTAATGTGTACATTGTTGACTGTTGTAATGTTTCTATTGCTGACTGTGGTAATGTGTGTATTGTTGACAGTGGTAATGTGTCCATTGTTGACATTTGTAATGTGTTTATTTTTGACCATGGTAAAGTGTCCATTGTTGACAGTGGTAATGTGTCCATTGTTGACAGTCGTAGCGTGTTCCATTGTTGACAACTGCAATGTGTCCATTGTTGACAGTTGTAATGTGTCCATTGTTGACAGTGGCAATATGTCCATTGTAGACAGTTGTAATGTTTCTATTGTAGACAGTTGTAATGTGCCCATGTTTGACAGTGGCAATATGTCCATTATAGACAGTTGTAATGTGTCCCATGTTGACAGTTGTAATGTGCATATTGTTGGCAGTGGCACTATTTCCATTGTTGAAAGTTGTAATATGTCCATTGTTGACAGTTGTAATGTTTCCATTGTTGACAGTGGCAATGTGTCCATTGTTGACAGTTGTAATGTTTCCATTGTTGACCGGTAATGTGTCCATTGTTGACAGTTGCAATGTGTCCATTGTTGATATTGGCAATGTGTCCATTGTTGACAGTTGTAATGTGTCCATTGTTGACAGCTGTAAGGTGTCCATTGTTGAAAGCTGTAATGTTTCCATTGTTGACAGTTTTAATGTGTCCGTTGTTGACCGTTGCAATGTGTCCATTGTTGAGAATGGCAATGTGTCCATTGTTGACAGTTGTAATGTTTCCATTGTTGACAGTTGTAATGTGTCTATTGTTGACAGTTGCAATGTGTCCATTGTTGATATTGGCAATGTGTCCATTGTTGACAGCTGTAAGGTTTCCATTGTTGAAAGCTGTAATGTTTCCATTGTTGACAGTTTTAATGTGTCCATTGTTGACAGTTACAATGTTTCTATTGTTGACAGTTGTAATGTATCCATTGTTGACAGTTGCAATGTGTCTATTGTTGAAAGTGGCAATGTGTCCATTGTTGACAGTTGTAATGTTTCCATTGTTGACAGTTGTAATGTGTCCATTGTTGACAGCAGTAAAATGTCCATTGTTGACAATGCTAATGTATCGATTGTTGACAGTGTTACTGTGTACATTGTTGTCAGTTGTAATGTGTCCATTGTTGACAGTGGCAATGTGTCCATTGTTGACAGTTATAATATTTCCATTGTTGACAGTGTTACTGTGTCCATTGTTGACAGTTGTAATGTGTCCATTGTTGACAGTTGTAATGTTTCCATTGTTGACAGTTATAATGTGTCCATTGTTGACATTGGTAATGTGTCCATTGTTGACAGTTGTAATGTGTCCATTGTTGACAGTCGTAGCGTGTTCCATTGTTGACAACTGCAATGTGTCCATTGTTGACAGTTGTAATGTGTCCATTGTTGACAGTGGCAATATGTCCATTGTAGACAGTTGTAATGTTTCTATTGTAGACAGTTGTAATGTGCCCATGTTTGACAGTGGCAATATGTCCATTATAGACAGTTGTAATGTGTCCCATGTTGACAGTTGTAATGTGCATATTGTTGGCAGTGGCACTATTTCCATTGTTGAAAGTTGTAATATGTCCATTGTTGACAGTTGTAATGTTTCCATTGTTGACAGTGGCAATGTGTCCATTGTTGACAGTTGTAATGTTTCCATTGTTGACCGGTAATGTGTCCATTGTTGACAGTTGCAATGTGTCCATTGTTGATATTGGCAATGTGTCCATTGTTGACAGTTGTAATGTGTCCATTGTTGACAGCTGTAAGGTGTCCATTGTTGAAAGCTGTAATGTTTCCATTGTTGACAGTTTTAATGTGTCCGTTGTTGACCGTTGCAATGTGTCCATTGTTGAGAATGGCAATGTGTCCATTGTTGACAGTTGTAATGTTTCCATTGTTGACAGTTGTAATGTGTCTATTGTTGACAGTTGCAATGTGTCCATTGTTGATATTGGCAATGTGTCCATTGTTGACAGCTGTAAGGTTTCCATTGTTGAAAGCTGTAATGTTTCCATTGTTGACAGTTTTAATGTGTCCATTGTTGACAGTTACAATGTTTCTATTGTTGACAGTTGTAATGTATCCATTGTTGACAGTTGCAATGTGTCTATTGTTGAAAGTGGCAATGTGTCCATTGTTGACAGTTGTAATGTTTCCATTGTTGACAGTTGTAATGTGTCCATTGTTGACAGCAGTAAAATGTCCATTGTTGACAATGCTAATGTATCGATTGTTGACAGTGTTACTGTGTACATTGTTGTCAGTTGTAATGTGTCCATTGTTGACAGTGGCAATGTGTCCATTGTTGACAGTTATAATATTTCCATTGTTGACAGTGTTACTGTGTCCATTGTTGACCGTTGTAATGTGTCCATTGTTGACAGTTGTAATGTTTCCATTGTTGACAGTTATAATGTGTCCATTGTTGACATTGGTAATGTATCCATTGTTGACAGTTGTAATGTGTCCATTGTTGACAGTTGCAATATGTCCATTGTTGACAGTGGCAATGTGGCCATTGTTGACAGCAGTAAAATGTCCATTGTTGACAATGCTAATGTATCAATTGTTGACAGTGTTACTGTGTCTATTGTTGACAGTGGCAATGTTTCTAATGTTGACAGTGTTACTGTGTTTATTGTTGACAGTTGTAATGTGTCCATTTTTGAAAGTTGTAATGTTTCCATTGTTGACAGTGTTAATGTGTCCATTGTTGACAGTGTTAATGTGTCCATTGTTGACAGTTGTAATGTGTCCATTGTTGACAGCTGTAATGCGTACATTATTGACTGTTGTAATGTTTCCAGTGTTGGCAGTGGTAATGTGTGTATTGTTGACAGTGGTAATGTGTCCTTTGTTGACAATTGCTATGCGTCCATTGTTGACATTTGTAATGTGTCCATTGTTGACAGTTGTAATGTTTCCATTGATGATAGTTGTAATGTCTCCATTGTTGACAGTTGTAATGTGTCCATTGTTGATAGTTGTAATGTTTCCATTGTTGACAGATGTAATGTGTTCATTGTTGACAGTTGTAATGTGTCCATTGTTGACAGCTGTAATGTGTACATTGTTGACTGTTGTAATGTTTCCATTGCTGACAGTGGTAATGTGTGTATTGTTGACAGTGGTAATGTGTCCTTTGTTGACAATTGTTATGCGTCCATTGTTGACATTTGTAATGTGTTTATTCTTGACAATGGTAAAGTGTCCATTGTTGACAGTGGTAATGTGTCCATTGTTGACAGTCGTAGCGTGTTCCATTGTTGACAACTGCAATGTGTCCATTGTTGACAGTTGTAATGTGTCCATTGTTGACAGTGGCAATATGTCCATTGTAGACAGTTGTAATGTTTCTATTGTAGACAGTTGTAATGTGCCCATGTTTGACAGTGGCAATATGTCCATTATAGACAGTTGTAATGTGTCCCATGTTGACAGTTGTAATGTGCATATTGTTGGC
This sequence comes from Bathymodiolus brooksi, assembly GCA_963680875.1. NCBI lineage: Eukaryota > Metazoa > Mollusca > Bivalvia > Mytilida > Modiolidae > Bathymodiolus > Bathymodiolus brooksi. The sequence goes on from OY804578.1 coordinate 31,856,132, forward strand.
AGTGGCACTATTTCCATTGTTGAAAGTTGTAATATGTCCATTGTTGACAGTTGTAATGTTTCCATTGTTGACAGTGGCAATGTGTCCATTGTTGACAGTTGTAATGTTTCCATTGTTGACCGGTAATGTGTCCATTGTTGACAGTTGCAATGTGTCCATTGTTGATATTGGCAATGTGTCCATTGTTGACAGTTGTAATGTGTCCATTGTTGACAGCTGTAAGGTGTCCATTGTTGAAAGCTGTAATGTTTCCATTGTTGACAGTTTTAATGTGTCCGTTGTTGACCGTTGCAATGTGTCCATTGTTGAGAATGGCAATGTGTCCATTGTTGACAGTTGTAATGTTTCCATTGTTGACAGTTGTAATGTGTCTATTGTTGACAGTTGCAATGTGTCCATTGTTGATATTGGCAATGTGTCCATTGTTGACAGCTGTAAGGTTTCCATTGTTGAAAGCTGTAATGTTTCCATTGTTGACAGTTTTAATGTGTCCATTGTTGACAGTTACAATGTTTCTATTGTTGACAGTTGTAATGTATCCATTGTTGACAGTTGCAATGTGTCTATTGTTGACAGTGGCAATGTGTCCATTGTTGACAGTTGTAATGTTTCCATTGTTGACAGTTGTAATGTGTCCATTGTTGACAGCAGTAAAATGTCCATTGTTGACAATGCTAATGTATCGATTGTTGACAGTGTTACTGTGTACATTGTTGTCAGTTGTAATGTGTCCATTGTTGACAGTGGCAATGTGTCCATTGTTGACAGTTGTAATGTTTCTATTGTAGACAGTTGTAATGTGCCCATGTTTGACAGTGGCAATATGTCCATTATAGACAGTTGTAATGTGTCCCATGTTGACAGTTGTAATGTGCATATTGTTGGCAGTGGCACTATTTCCATTGTTGAAAGTTGTAATATGTCCATTGTTGACAGTTGTAATGTTTCCATTGTTGACAGTGGCAATGTGTCCATTGTTGACAGTTGTAATGTTTCCATTGTTGACCGGTAATGTGTCCATTGTTGACAGTTGCAATGTGTCCATTGTTGATATTGGCAATGTGTCCATTGTTGACAGTTGTAATGTGTCCATTGTTGACAGCTGTAAGGTGTCCATTGTTGAAAGCTGTAATGTTTCCATTGTTGACAGTTTTAATGTGTCCGTTGTTGACCGTTGCAATGTGTCCATTGTTGAGAATGGCAATGTGTCCATTGTTGACAGTTGTAATGTTTCCATTGTTGACAGTTGTAATGTGTCTATTGTTGACAGTTGCAATGTGTCCATTGTTGATATTGGCAATGTGTCCATTGTTGACAGCTGTAAGGTTTCCATTGTTGAAAGCTGTAATGTTTCCATTGTTGACAGTTTTAATGTGTCCATTGTTGACAGTTACAATGTTTCTATTGTTGACAGTTGTAATGTATCCATTGTTGACAGTTGCAATGTGTCTATTGTTGAAAGTGGCAATGTGTCCATTGTTGACAGTTGTAATGTTTCCATTGTTGACAGTTGTAATGTGTCCATTGTTGACAGCAGTAAAATGTCCATTGTTGACAATGCTAATGTATCGATTGTTGACAGTGTTACTGTGTACATTGTTGTCAGTTGTAATGTGTCCATTGTTGACAGTGGCAATGTGTCCATTGTTGACAGTTATAATATTTCCATTGTTGACAGTGTTACTGTGTCCATTGTTGACAGTTGTAATGTGTCCATTGTTGACAGTTGTAATGTTTCCATTGTTGACAGTTATAATGTGTCCATTGTTGACATTGGTAATGTATCCATTGTTGACAGTTGTAATGTGTCCATTGTTGACAGTTGCAATATGTCCATTGTTGACAGTGGCAATGTGGCCATTGTTGACAGCAGTAAAATGTCCATTGTTGACAATGCTAATGTATCAATTGTTGACAGTGTTACTGTGTCTATTGTTGACAGTGGCAATGTTTCTAATGTTGACAGTGTTACTGTGTTTATTGTTGACAGTTGTAATGTGTCCATTTTTGAAAGTTGTAATGTTTCCATTGTTGACAGTGTTAATGTGTCCATTGTTGACAGTGTTAATGTGTCCATTGTTGACAGTTGTAATGTGTCCATTGTTGACAGCTGTAATGCGTACATTATTGACTGTTGTAATGTTTCCAGTGTTGGCAGTGGTAATGTGTGTATTGTTGACAGTGGTAATGTGTCCTTTGTTGACAATTGCTATGCGTCCATTGTTGACATTTGTAATGTGTCCATTGTTGACAGTTGTAATGTTTCCATTGATGATAGTTGTAATGTCTCCATTGTTGACAGTTGTAATGTGTCCATTGTTGATAGTTGTAATGTTTCCATTGTTGACAGATGTAATGTGTTCATTGTTGACAGTTGTAATGTGTCCATTGTTGACAGCTGTAATGTGTACATTGTTGACTGTTGTAATGTTTCCATTGCTGACAGTGGTAATGTGTGTATTGTTGACAGTGGTAATGTGTCCTTTGTTGACAATTGTTATGCGTCCATTGTTGACATTTGTAATGTGTTTATTCTTGACAATGGTAAAGTGTCCATTGTTGACAGTGGTAATGTGTCCATTGTTGACAGTCGTAGCGTGTTCCATTGTTGACAACTGCAATGTGTCCATTGTTGACAGTTGTAATGTGTCCATTGTTGACAGTGGCAATATGTCCATTGTAGACAGTTGTAATGTTTCTATTGTAGACAGTTGTAATGTGCCCATGTTTGACAGTGGCAATATGTCCATTATAGACAGTTGTAATGTGTCCCATGTTGACAGTTGTAATGTGCATATTGTTGGCAGTGGCACTATTTCCATTGTTGAAAGTTGTAATATGTCCATTGTTGACAGTTGTAATGTTTCCATTGTTGACAGTGGCAATGTGTCCATTGTTGACAGTTGTAATGTTTCCATTGTTGACCGGTAATGTGTCCATTGTTGACAGTTGCAATGTGTCCATTGTTGATATTGGCAATGTGTCCATTGTTGACAGTTGTAATGTGTCCATTGTTGACAGCTGTAAGGTGTCCATTGTTGAAAGCTGTAATGTTTCCATTGTTGACAGTTTTAATGTGTCCGTTGTTGACCGTTGCAATGTGTCCATTGTTGAGAATGGCAATGTGTCCATTGTTGACAGTTGTAATGTTTCCATTGTTGACAGTTGTAATGTGTCTATTGTTGACAGTTGCAATGTGTCCATTGTTGATATTGGCAATGTGTCCATTGTTGACAGCTGTAAGGTTTCCATTGTTGAAAGCTGTAATGTTTCCATTGTTGACAGTTTTAATGTGTCCATTGTTGACAGTTACAATGTTTCTATTGTTGACAGTTGTAATGTATCCATTGTTGACAGTTGCAATGTGTCTATTGTTGACAGTGGCAATGTGTCCATTGTTGACAGTTGTAATGTTTCCATTGTTGACAGTTGTAATGTGTCCATTGTTGACAGCAGTAAAATGTCCATTGTTGACAATGCTAATGTATCGATTGTTGACAGTGTTACTGTGTACATTGTTGTCAGTTGTAATGTGTCCATTGTTGACAGTGGCAATGTGTCCATTGTTGACAGTTGTAATATTTCCATTGTTGACAGTGTTACTGTGTCCATTGTTGACAGTTGTAATGTGTCCATTGTTGACAGTTGTAATGTTTCCATTTTTGACAGTTATAATGTGTCCATTGTTGACATAGGTAATGTGTCCATTGTTGACAGTTGTAATGTGTCCATTGTTGACAGTTGCAATATGTCCATTGTTGACAGTGGCAATGTGGCCATTGTTGACAGCAGTAAAATGTCCATTGTTGACAATGCTAATGTATCAATTGTTGACAGTGTTACTGTGTCTATTGTTGACAGTGGCAATGTTTCTAATGTTGACAGTGTTACTGTGTTTATTGTTGACAGTTGTAATGTGTCCAGTTTTGAAAGTTGTAATGTTTCCATTGTTGACATTTGGAATGTGTCCATTGTTGACAGTGTTAATGTGTCCATTGTTGACAGTTGTAATGTGTCCATTGTTGAAAGTGGAAATGTGTCCATTGTTGACAGTTGTAATATGTCCATTGTTGACAGCTGTAATGCGTACATTATTGACTGTTGTAATGTTTCCAGTGTTGGCAGTGGTAATGTGTGTATTGTTGACAGTGGTAATGTGTCCTTTGTTGACAATTGTTATGCGTCCATTTTTGACATTTGTAATGTGTCCATTGTTGACAGTTGTAATGTTTCCATTGATGATAGTTGTAATGTCTCCATTGTTGACAGTTGTAATGTGTCCATTGTTGATAGTTGTAATGTTTCCATTGTTGACAGATGTAATGTGTTCATTGTTGACAGTTGTAATGTGTCCATTGTTGACAGCTGTAATGTGTACATTGTTGACTGTTGTAATGTTTCCATTGCTGACAGTGGTAATGTGTGTATTGTTGACAGTGGTAATGTGTCCTTTGTTGACAATTGTTATGCGTCAATTGTTGACATTTGTAATGTGTTTATTTTTGACAATGGTAAAGTGTCCATTGTTGACAGTGGTAATGTGTCCATTGTTGACAGTCGTAGCGTGTTCCATTGTTGACAACTGCAATGTGTCCATTGTTGACAGTTGTAATGTGTCCATTGTTGACAGTGGCAATATGTCCATTGTAGACAGTTGTAATGTTTCTATTGTAGACAGTTGTAATGTGCCCATGTTTGACAGTGGCAATATGTCATTTATAGACAGTTGTAATGTGTCCCATGTTGACAGTTGTAATGTGCATATTGTTGGCAGTGGCACTATTTCCATTGTTGAAAGCTGTAATATGTCCATTGTTGACAGTTGTAATGTTTCCATTGTTGACAGTGGCAATGTGTCCATTGTTGACAGTTGTAATGTTTCCATTGTTGACCGGTAATGTGTCCATTGTTGACAGTTGCAATGTGTCCATTGTTGATATTGGCAATGTGTCCATTGTTGACAGTTGTAATGTGTCCATTGTTGACAGCTGTAATGTTTCCATTGTTGACAGTTTTAATGTGTCCGTTGTTGACCGTTGCAATGTGTCCATTGTTGAGAATGGCAATGTGTCCATTGTTGACAGTTGTAATGTTTTCATTGTTGACAGTTGTAATGTGTCTATTGTTGACAGTTGCAATGTGTCCATTGTTGATATTGGCAATGTGTCCATTGTTGACAGCTGTAAGGTTTCCATTGTTGAAAACTGTAATGTTTCCATTGTTGACAGTTTTAATGTGTCCATTGTTGACAGTTACAATGTTTCTATTGTTGACAGTTGTAATGTATCCATTGTTGACAGTTGCAATGTGTCTATTGTTGACAGTGGCAATGTGTCCATTGTTGACAGTTGTAATGTTTCCATTGTTGACAGTTGTAATGTGTCCATTGTTGACAGCAGTAAAATGTCCATTGTTGACAATGCTAATGTATCGATTGTTGACAGTGTTACTGTGTACATTGTTGTCAGTTGTAATGTGTCCATTGTTGACAGTGGCAATGTGTCCATTGTTGACAGTTGTAATATTTCCATTGTTTACAGTGTTACTGTGTCCATTGTTGACAGTTGTAATGTGTCCATTGTTGACAGTTGTAATGTTTCCATTGTTGACAGTTATAATGTGTCCATTGTTGACATTGGTAATGTGTCCATTGTTGATAGTTGTAATGTGTCCATTGTTGACAGTTGCAATATGTCCATTGTTGACAGTGGCAATGTGGCCATTGTTGACAGCAGTAAAATGTCCATTGTTGACAATGCTAATGTATCAATTGTTGACAGTGTTACTGTGTTTATTGTTGACAGTTGTAATGTGTCCATTTTTGAAAGTTGTAATGTTTCCATTGTTGACAGTTGGAATGTATCCATTGTTGACAGTGTTAATGTGTCCATTGTTGACAGTTGTAATGTGTCCATTGTTGAAAGTGGAAATGTGTCCATTGTTGACAGTTGTAATGTGTCCATTGTTGACAGCTGTAATGCGTACATTATTGACTGTTGTAATGTTTCCAGTGTTGGCAGTGGTAATGTGTGTATTGTTGACAGTGGTAATGTTTCCTTTGTTGACAATTGTTATGCGTCCATTGTTGACATTTGTAATGTGTCCATTGTTGACAGTTGTAATGTTTCCATTGATGATAGTTGTAATGTCTCCTTTGTTGACAGTTGTAATGTGTCCATTGTTGATAGTTGTAATGTTTCCATTGTTGACAGATGCAATGTGTCCATTGTTGAGTGTTGTATGTGTCCATTGTTGACAGTTGTGATGTGTCCATTGTTGACATCTGTAATGTGTCCATTGTTGACAGTTGTAATGTGTCCATTGTTGATAGTTGTAATGTTTCCATTGTTGACAGATGCAATGTGTCCATTGTTGAGTGTTGTATGTGTCCATTGTTGACTGTTGCAATGTGTCCATTGTTGACAGTGGCATTGTGTCCATTGTTGACAGCTGTAATGTGTTCGTTGTTGACAGTTGTAATGTGTCCATTGTTGACAGATGTAATGTGTCCATTGTTGACAGTTGTAATGTGTCCATAGTTGACAGTTGTAATGTTTCCATTGTTGACAGTTGCAATGTGTCCATTGTTGATATTGGCAATGTGTCCATTGTTGACAGTTGTAATGTGTCCATTGTTGACAGCTGTAAGGTGTCCATGGTTGAAAGCTGTAATGTTTCCATTGTTGACAGTTTTAATGTGTCCGTTGTTGACCGTTGCAATGTGTCCATTGTTGAGAATGGCAATGTGTCCATTGTTGACAGTTGTAATGTTTCCATTGTTGACAGTTGTAATGTGTCTATTGTTGACAGTTGCAATGTGTCCATTGTTGATATTGGCAATGTGTCCATTGTTGAAAGCTGTAATGTTTCCATTGTTGACAGTTTTAATGTGTCCATTGTTGACAGTTACAATGTTTCTATTGTTGACAGTTGTAATGTATCCATTGTTGACAGTTGCAATGTGTCTATTGTTGAAAGTGGCAATGTGTCCATTGTTGACAGTTGTAATGTTTCCATTGTTGACAGTTGTAATGTGTCCATTGTTGACAGCAGTAAAATGTCCATTGTTGACAATGCTAATGTATCGATTGTTGACAGTGTTACTGTGTACATTGTTGTCAGTTGTAATGTGTCCATTGTTGACAGTGGCAATGTGTCCATTGTTGACAGTTATAATATTTCCATTGTTGACAGTGTTACTGTGTCCATTGTTGACAGTTGTAATGTGTCCATTGTTGACAGTTGTAATGTTTCCATTGTTGACAGTTATAATGTGTCCATTGTTGACATTGGTAATGTGTCCATTGTTGACAGTTGTAATGTGTCCATTGTTGACAGTCGTAGCGTGTTCCATTGTTGACAACTGCAATGTGTCCATTGTTGACAGTTGTAATGTGTCCATTGTTGACAGTGGCAATATGTCCATTGTAGACAGTTGTAATGTTTCTATTGTAGACAGTTGTAATGTGCCCATGTTTGACAGTGGCAATATGTCCATTATAGACAGTTGTAATGTGTCCCATGTTGACAGTTGTAATGTGCATATTGTTGGCAGTGGCACTATTTCCATTGTTGAAAGTTGTAATATGTCCATTGTTGACAGTTGTAATGTTTCCATTGTTGACAGTGGCAATGTGTCCATTGTTGACAGTTGTAATGTTTCCATTGTTGACCGGTAATGTGTCCATTGTTGACAGTTGCAATGTGTCCATTGTTGATATTGGCAATGTGTCCATTGTTGACAGTTGTAATGTGTCCATTGTTGACAGCTGTAAGGTGTCCATTGTTGAAAGCTGTAATGTTTCCATTGTTGACAGTTTTAATGTGTCCGTTGTTGACCGTTGCAATGTGTCCATTGTTGAGAATGGCAATGTGTCCATTGTTGACAGTTGTAATGTTTCCATTGTTGACAGTTGTAATGTGTCTATTGTTGACAGTTGCAATGTGTCCATTGTTGATATTGGCAATGTGTCCATTGTTGACAGCTGTAAGGTTTCCATTGTTGAAAGCTGTAATGTTTCCATTGTTGACAGTTTTAATGTGTCCATTGTTGACAGTTACAATGTTTCTATTGTTGACAGTTGTAATGTATCCATTGTTGACAGTTGCAATGTGTCTATTGTTGAAAGTGGCAATGTGTCCATTGTTGACAGTTGTAATGTTTCCATTGTTGACAGTTGTAATGTGTCCATTGTTGACAGCAGTAAAATGTCCATTGTTGACAATGCTAATGTATCGATTGTTGACAGTGTTACTGTGTACATTGTTGTCAGTTGTAATGTGTCCATTGTTGACAGTGGCAATGTGTCCATTGTTGACAGTTATAATATTTCCATTGTTGACAGTGTTACTGTGTCCATTGTTGACAGTTGTAATGTGTCCATTGTTGACAGTTGTAATGTTTCCATTGTTGACAGTTATAATGTGTCCATTGTTGACATTGGTAATGTATCCATTGTTGACAGTTGTAATGTGTCCATTGTTGACAGTTGCAATATGTCCATTGTTGACAGTGGCAATGTGGCCATTGTTGACAGCAGTAAAATGTCCATTGTTGACAATGCTAATGTATCAATTGTTGACAGTGTTACTGTGTCTATTGTTGACAGTGGCAATGTTTCTAATGTTGACAGTGTTACTGTGTTTATTGTTGACAGTTGTAATGTGTCCATTTTTGAAAGTTGTAATGTTTCCATTGTTGACAGTGTTAATGTGTCCATTGTTGACAGTGTTAATGTGTCCATTGTTGACATTTGTAATGTGTCCATTGTTGACAGTTGTAATGTTTCCATTGATGATAGTTGTAATGTCTCCATTGTTGACAGTTGTAATGTGTCCATTGTTGATAGTTGTAATGTTTCCATTGTTGACAGATGTAATGTGTTCATTGTTGACAGTTGTAATGTGTCCATTGTTGACAGCTGTAATGTGTACATTGTTGACTGTTGTAATGTTTCCATTGCTGACAGTGGTAATGTGTGTATTGTTGACAGTGGTAATGTGTCCTTTGTTGATAATTGTTATGCGTCCATTGTTGACATTTGTAATGTGTTTATTCTTGACAATGGTAAAGTGTCCATTGTTGACAGTGGTAATGTGTCCATTGTTGACAGTCGTAGCGTGTTCCATTGTTGACAACTGCAATGTGTCCATTGTTGACAGTTGTAATGTGTCCATTGTTGACAGTGGCAATATGTCCATTGTAGACAGTTGTAATGTTTCTATTGTAGACAGTTGTAATGTGCCCATGTTTGACAGTGGCAATATGTCCATTATAGACAGTTGTAATGTGTCCCATGTTGACAGTTGTAATGTGCATATTGTTGGCAGTGGCACTATTTCCATTGTTGAAAGTTGTAATATGTCCATTGTTGACAGTTGTAATGTTTCCATTGTTGACAGTGGCAATGTGTCCATTGTTGACAGTTGTAATGTTTCCATTGTTGACCGGTAATGTGTCCATTGTTGACAGTTGCAATGTGTCCATTGTTGATATTGGCAATGTGTCCATTGTTGACAGTTGTAATGTGTCCATTGTTGACAGCTGTAAGGTGTCCATTGTTGAAAGCTGTAATGTTTCCATTGTTGACAGTTTTAATGTGTCCGTTGTTGACCGTTGCAATGTGTCCATTGTTGAGAATGGCAATGTGTCCATTGTTGACAGTTGTAATGTTTCCATTGTTGACAGTTGTAATGTGTCTATTGTTGACAGTTGCAATGTGTCCATTGTTGATATTGGCAATGTGTCCATTGTTGACAGCTGTAAGGTTTCCATTGTTGAAAGCTGTAATGTTTCCATTGTTGACAGTTTTAATGTGTCCATTGTTGACAGTTACAATGTTTCTATTGTTGACAGTTGTAATGTATCCATTGTTGACAGTTGCAATGTGTCTATTGTTGACAGTGGCAATGTGTCCATTGTTGACAGTTGTAATGTTTCCATTGTTGACAGTTGTAATGTGTCCATTGTTGACAGCAGTAAAATGTCCATTGTTGACAATGCTAATGTATCGATTGTTGACAGTGTTACTGTGTACATTGTTGTCAGTTGTAATGTGTCCATTGTTGACAGTGGCAATGTGTCCATTGTTGACAGTTGTAATATTTCCATTGTTGACAGTGTTACTGTGTCCATTGTTGACAGTTGTAATGTGTCCATTGTTGACAGTTGTAATGTTGCCATTTTTGACAGTTATAATGTGTCCATTGTTGACATAGGTAATGTGTCCATTGTTGACAGTTGTAATGTGTCCATTGTTGACAGTTGCAATATGTCCATTGTTGACAGTGGCAATGTGGCCATTGTTGACAGCAGTAAAATGTCCATTGTTGACAATGCTAATGTATCAATTGTTGACAGTGTTACTGTGTCTATTGTTGACAGTGGCAATGTTTCTAATGTTGACAGTGTTACTGTGTTTATTGTTGACAGTTGTAATGTGTCCAGTTTTGAAAGTTGTAATGTTTCAATTGTTGACATTTGGAATGTGTCCATTGTTGACAGTGTTAATGTGTCCATTGTTGACAGTTGTAATGTGTCCATTGTTGAAAGTGGAAATGTGTCCATTGTTGACAGTTGTAATATGTCCATTGTTGACAGCTGTAATGCGTACATTATTGACTGTTGTAATGTTTCCAGTGTTGGCAGTGGTAATGTGTGTATTGTTGACAGTGGTAATGTGTCCTTTGTTGACAATTGTTATGCGTCCATTTTTGACATTTGTAATGTGTCCATTGTTGACAGTTGTAATGTTTCCATTGATGATAGTTGTAATGTCTCCATTGTTGACAGTTGTAATGTGTCCATTGTTGATAGTTGTAATGTTTCCATTGTTGACAGATGTAATGTGTTCATTGTTGACAGTTGTAATGTGTCCATTGTTGACAGCTGTAATGTGTACATTGTTGACTGTTGTAATGTTTCCATTGCTGACAGTGGTAATGTGTGTATTGTTGACAGTGGTAATGTGTCCTTTGTTGACAATTGTTATGCGTCAATTGTTGACATTTGTAATGTGTTTATTTTTGACAATGGTAAAGTGTCCATTGTTGACAGTGGTAATGTGTCCATTGTTGACAGTCGTAGCGTGTTCCATTGTTGACAACTGCAATGTGTCCATTGTTGACAGTTGTAATGTGTCCATTGTTGATATTGGCAATGTGTCCATTGTTGACAGTTGTAATGTGTCCATTGTTGACAGCTGTAAGGTGTCCATTGTTGAAAGCTGTAATGTTTCCATTGTTGACAGTTTTAATGTGTCCGTTGTTGACCGTTGCAATGTGTCCATTGTTGAGAATGGCAATGTGTCCATTGTTGACAGTTGTAATGTTTCCATTGTTGACAGTTGTAATGTGTCTATTGTTGACAGTTGCAATGTGTCCATTGTTGATATTGGCAATGTGTCCATTGTTGACAGCTGTAAGGTTTCCATTGTTGAAAGCTGTAATGTTTCCATTGTTGACAGTTTTAATGTGTCCATTGTTGACAGTTACAATGTTTCTATTGTTGACAGTTGTAATGTATCCATTGTTGACAGTTGCAATGTGTCTATTGTTGAAAGTGGCAATGTGTCCATTGTTGACAGTTGTAATGTTTCCATTGTTGACAGTTGTAATGTGTCCATTGTTGACAGCAGTAAAATGTCCATTGTTGACAATGCTAATGTATCGATTGTTGACAGTGTTACTGTGTACATTGTTGTCAGTTGTAATGTGTCCATTGTTGACAGTGGCAATGTGTCCATTGTTGACAATTATAATATTTCCATTGTTGACAGTGTTACTGTGTCCATTGTTGACAGTTGTAATGTGTCCATTGTTGACAGTTGTAATGTTTCCATTGTTGACAGTTATAATGTGTCCATTGTTGACATTGGTAATGTATCCATTGTTGACAGTTGTAATGTGTCCATTGTTGACAGTTGCAATATGTCCATTGTTGACAGTGGCAATGTGGCCATTGTTGACAGCAGTAAAATGTCCATTGTTGACAATGCTAATGTATCAATTGTTGACAGTGTTACTGTGTCTATTGTTGACAGTGGCAATGTTTCTAATGTTGACAGTGTTACTGTGTTTATTGTTGACAGTTGTAATGTGTCCATTTTTGAAAGTTGTAATGTTTCCATTGTTGACAGTGTTAATGTGTCCATTGTTGACAGTGTTAATGTGTCCATTGTTGACAGTTGTAATGTGTCCATTGTTGACAGCTGTAATGCGTACATTATTGACTGTTGTAATGTTTCCAGTGTTGGCAGTGGTAATGTGTGTATTGTTGACAGTGGTAATGTGTCCTTTGTTGACAATTGCTATGCGTCCATTGTTGACATTTGTAATGTGTCCATTGTTGACAGTTGTAATGTTTCCATTGATGATAGTTGTAATGTCTCCATTGTTGACAGTTGTAATGTGTCCATTGTTGATAGTTGTAATGTTTCCATTGTTGACAGATGTAATGTGTTCATTGTTGACAGTTGTAATGTGTCCATTGTTGACAGCTGTAATGTGTACATTGTTGACTGTTGTAATGTTTCCATTGCTGACAGTGGTAATGTGTGTATTGTTGACAGTGGTAATGTGTCCTTTGTTGATAATTGTTATGCGTCCATTGTTGACATTTGTAATGTGTTTATTCTTGACAATGGTAAAGTGTCCATTGTTGACAGTGGTAATGTGTCCATTGTTGACAGTCGTAGCGTGTTCCATTGTTGACAACTGCAATGTGTCCATTGTTGACAGTTGTAATGTGTCCATTGTTGACAGTGGCAATATGTCCATTGTAGACAGTTGTAATGTTTCTATTGTAGACAGTTGTAATGTGCCCATGTTTGACAGTGGCAATATGTCCATTATAGACAGTTGTAATGTGTCCCATGTTGACAGTTGTAATGTGCATATTGTTGGCAGTGGCACTATTTCCATTGTTGAAAGTTGTAATATGTCCATTGTTGACAGTTGTAATGTTTCCATTGTTGACAGTGGCAATGTTTCCATTGTTGACAGTTTTAATGTGTCCGTTGTTGACCGTTGCAATGTGTCCATTGTTGAGAATGGCAATGTGTCCATTGTTGACAGTTGTAATGTTTCCATTGTTGACAGTTGTAATGTGTCTATTGTTGACAGTTGCAATGTGTCCATTGTTGATATTGGCAATGTGTCCATTGTTGACAGCTGTAAGGTTTCCATTGTTGAAAGCTGTAATGTTTCCATTGTTGACAGTTTTAATGTGTCCATTGTTGACAGTTACAATGTTTCTATTGTTGACAGTTGTAATGTATCCATTGTTGACAGTTGCAATGTGTCTATTGTTGACAGTGGCAATGTGTCCATTGTTGACAGTTGTAATGTTTCCATTGTTGACAGTTGTAATGTGTCCATTGTTGACAGCAGTAAAATGTCCATTGTTGACAATGCTAATGTATCGATTGTTGACAGTGTTACTGTGTACATTGTTGTCAGTTGTAATGTGTCCATTGTTGACAGTGGCAATGTGTCCATTGTTGACAGTTGTAATGTTTCCATTGTTGACCGGTAATGTGTCCATTGTTGACAGTTGCAATGTGTCCATTGTTGATATTGGCAATGTGTCCATTGTTGACAGTTGTAATGTGTCCATTGTTGACAGCTGTAAGGTGTCCATTGTTGAAAGCTGTAATGTTTCCATTGTTGACAGTTTTAATGTGTCCGTTGTTGACCGTTGCAATGTGTCCATTGTTGAGAATGGCAATGTGTCCATTGTTGACAGTTGTAATGTTTCCATTGTTGACAGTTGTAATGTGTCTATTGTTGACAGTTGCAATGTGTCCATTGTTGATATTGGCAATGTGTCCATTGTTGACAGCTGTAAGGTTTCCATTGTTGAAAGCTGTAATGTTTCCATTGTTGACAGTTTTAATGTGTCCATTGTTGACAGTTACAATGTTTCTATTGTTGACAGTTGTAATGTATCCATTGTTGACAGTTGCAATGTGTCTATTGTTGAAAGTGGCAATGTGTCCATTGTTGACAGTTGTAATGTTTCCATTGTTGACAGTTGTAATGTGTCCATTGTTGACAGCAGTAAAATGTCCATTGTTGACAATGCTAATGTATCGATTGTTGACAGTGTTACTGTGTACATTGTTGACAGCTGTAATGCGTACATTATTGACTGTTGTAATGTTTCCAGTGTTGGCAGTGGTAATGTGTGTATTGTTGACAGTGGTAATGTGTCCTTTGTTGACAATTGCTATGCGTCCATTGTTGACATTTGTAATGTGTCCATTGTTGACAGTTGTAATGTTTCCATTGATGATAGTTGTAATGTCTCCATTGTTGACAGTTGTAATGTGTCCATTGTTGATAGTTGTAATGTTTCCATTGTTGACAGATGTAATGTGTTCATTGTTGACAGTTGTAATGTGTCCATTGTTGACAGCTGTAATGTGTACATTGTTGACTGTTGTAATGTTTCCATTGCTGACAGTGGTAATGTGTGTATTGTTGACAGTGGTAATGTGTCCTTTGTTGACAATTGTTATGCGTCCATTGTTGACATTTGTAATGTGTTTATTCTTGACAATGGTAAAGTGTCCATTGTTGACAGTGGTAATGTGTCCATTGTTGACAGTCGTAGCGTGTTCCATTGTTGACAACTGCAATGTGTCCATTGTTGACAGTTGTAATGTGTCCATTGTTGACAGTGGCAATATGTCCATTGTAGACAGTTGTAATGTTTCTATTGTAGACAGTTGTAATGTGCCCATGTTTGACAGTGGCAATATGTCCATTATAGACAGTTGTAATGTGTCCCATGTTGACAGTTGTAATGTGCATATTGTTGGCAGTGGCACTATTTCCATTGTTGAAAGTTGTAATATGTCCATTGTTGACAGTTGTAATGTTTCCATTGTTGACAGTGGCAATGTGTCCATTGTTGACAGTTGTAATGTTTCCATTGTTGACCGGTAATGTGTCCATTGTTGACAGTTGCAATGTGTCCATTGTTGATATTGGCAATGTGTCCATTGTTGACAGTTGTAATGTGTCCATTGTTGACAGCTGTAAGGTGTCCATTGTTGAAAGCTGTAATGTTTCCATTGTTGACAGTTTTAATGTGTCCGTTGTTGACCGTTGCAATGTGTCCATTGTTGAGAATGGCAATGTGTCCATTGTTGACAGTTGTAATGTTTCCATTGTTGACAGTTGTAATGTGTCTATTGTTGACAGTTGCAATGTGTCCATTGTTGATATTGGCAATGTGTCCATTGTTGACAGCTGTAAGGTTTCCATTGTTGAAAGCTGTAATGTTTCCATTGTTGACAGTTTTAATGTGTCCATTGTTGACAGTTACAATGTTTCTATTGTTGACAGTTGTAATGTATCCATTGTTGACAGTTGCAATGTGTCTATTGTTGACAGTGGCAATGTGTCCATTGTTGACAGTTGTAATGTTTCCATTGTTGACAGTTGTAATGTGTCCATTGTTGACAGCAGTAAAATGTCCATTGTTGACAATGCTAATGTATCGATTGTTGACAGTGTTACTGTGTACATTGTTGTCAGTTGTAATGTGTCCATTGTTGACAGTGGCAATGTGTCCATTGTTGACAGTTGTAATGTGTCTATTGTTGAAAGTGGCAATGTGTCCATTGTTGACAGTTGTAATGTTTCCATTGTTGACAGTTGTAATGTGTCCATTGTTGACAGCAGTAAAATGTCCATTGTTGACAATGCTAATGTATCGATTGTTGACAGTGTTACTGTGTACATTGTTGTCAGTTGTAATGTGTCCATTGTTGACAGTGGCAATGTGTCCATTGTTGACAGTTATAATATTTCCATTGTTGACAGTGTTACTGTGTCCATTGTTGAGAGTTGTAATGTGTCCATTGTTGACAGTTGTAATGTTTCCATTGTTGACAGTTATAATGTGTCCATTGTTGACATTGGTAATGTGTCCATTGTTGACAGTTGTAATGTGTCCATTGTTGACAGTCGTAGCGTGTTCCATTGTTGACAACTGCAATGTGTCCATTGTTGACAGTTGTAATGTGTCCATTGTTGACAGTGGCAATATGTCCATTGTAGACAGTTGTAATGTTTCTATTGTAGACAGTTGTAATGTGCCCATGTTTGACAGTGGCAATATGTCCATTATAGACAGTTGTAATGTGTCCCATGTTGACAGTTGTAATGTGCATATTGTTGGCAGTGGCAATATTTCCATTGTTGAAAGTTGTAATATGTCCATTGTTGACAGTTGTAATGTTTCCATTGTTGACAGTGGCAATGTGTCCATTGTTGACAGTTGTAATGTTTCCATTGTTGACCGGTAATGTGTCCATTGTTGACAGTTGCAATGTGTCCATTGTTGATATTGGCAATGTGTCCATTGTTGACAGTTGTAATGTGTCCATTGTTGACAGCTGTAAGGTGTCCATTGTTGAAAGCTGTAATGTTTCCATTGTTGACAGTTTTAATGTGTCCGTTGTTGACCGTTGCAATGTGTCCATTGTTGAGAATGGCAATGTGTCCATTGTTGACAGTTGTAATGTTTCCATTGTTGACAGTTGTAATGTGTCTATTGTTGACAGTTGCAATGTGTCCATTGTTGATATTGGCAATGTGTCCATTGTTGACAGCTGTAAGGTTTCCATTGTTGAAAGCTGTAATGTTTCCATTGTTGACAGTTTTAATGTGTCCATTGTTGACAGTTACAATGTTTCTATTGTTGACAGTTGTAATGTATCCATTGTTGACAGTTGCAATGTGTCTATTGTTGAAAGTGGCAATGTGTCCATTGTTGACAGTTGTAATGTTTCCATTGTTGACAGTTGTAATGTGTCCATTGTTGACAGCAGTAAAATGTCCATTGTTGACAATGCTAATGTATCGATTGTTGACAGTGTTACTGTGTACATTGTTGTCAGTTGTAATGTGTCCATTGTTGACAGTGGCAATGTGTCCATTGTTGACAATTATAATATTTCCATTGTTGACAGTGTTACTGTGTCCATTGTTGACAGTTGTAATGTGTCCATTGTTGACAGTTGTAATGTTTCCATTGTTGACAGTTATAATGTGTCCATTGTTGACATTGGTAATGTATCCATTGTTGACAGTTGTAATGTGTCCATTGTTGACAGTTGCAATATGTCCATTGTTGACAGTGGCAATGTGGCCATTGTTGACAGCAGTAAAATGTCCATTGTTGACAATGCTAATGTATCAATTGTTGACAGTGTTACTGTGTCTATTGTTGACAGTGGCAATGTTTCTAATGTTGACAGTGTTACTGTGTTTATTGTTGACAGTTGTAATGTGTCCATTTTTGAAAGTTGTAATGTTTCCATTGTTGACAGTGTTAATGTGTCCATTGTTGACAGTGTTAATGTGTCCATTGTTGACAGTTGTAATGTGTCCATTGTTGACAGCTGTAATGCGTACATTATTGACTGTTGTAATGTTTTCAGTGTTGGCAGTGGTAATGTGTGTATTGTTGACAGTGGTAATGTGTCCTTTGTTGACAATTGCTATGCGTCCATTGTTGACATTTGTAATGTGTCCATTGTTGACAGTTGTAATGTTTCCATTGATGATAGTTGTAATGTCTCCATTGTTGACAGTTGTAATGTGTCCATTGTTGATAGTTGTAATGTTTCCATTGTTGACAGATGTAATGTGTTCATTGTTGACAGTTGTAATGTGTCCATTGTTGACAGCTGTAATGTGTACATTGTTGACTGTTGTAATGTTTCCATTGCTGACAGTGGTAATGTGTGTATTGTTGACAGTGGTAATGTGTCCTTTGTTGATAATTGTTATGCGTCCATTGTTGACATTTGTAATGTGTTTATTCTTGACAATGGTAAAGTGTCCATTGTTGACAGTGGTAATGTGTCCATTGTTGACAGTCGTAGCGTGTTCCATTGTTGACAACTGCAATGTGTCCATTGTTGACAGTTGTAATGTGTCCATTGTTGACAGTGGCAATATGTCCATTGTAGACAGTTGTAATGTTTCTATTGTAGACAGTTGTAATGTGCCCATGTTTGACAGTGGCAATATGTCCATTATAGACAGTTGTAATGTGTCCCATGTTGACAGTTGTAATGTGCATATTGTTGGCAGTGGCACTATTTCCATTGTTGAAAGTTGTAATATGTCCATTGTTGACAGTTGTAATGTTTCCATTGTTGACAGTGGCAATGTGTCCATTGTTGACAGTTGTAATGTTTCCATTGTTGACCGGTAATGTGTCCATTGTTGACAGTTGCAATGTGTCCATTGTTGATATTGGCAATGTGTCCATTGTTGACAGTTGTAATGTGTCCATTGTTGACAGCTGTAAGGTGTCCATTGTTGAAAGCTGTAATGTTTCCATTGTTGACAGTTTTAATGTGTCCGTTGTTGACCGTTGCAATGTGTCCATTGTTGAGAATGGCAATGTGTCCATTGTTGACAGTTGTAATGTTTCCATTGTTGACAGTTGTAATGTGTCTATTGTTGACAGTTGCAATGTGTCCATTGTTGATATTGGCAATGTGTCCATTGTTGACAGCTGTAAGGTTTCCATTGTTGAAAGCTGTAATGTTTCCATTGTTGACAGTTTTAATGTGTCCATTGTTGACAGTTACAATGTTTCTATTGTTGACAGTTGTAATGTATCCATTGTTGACAGTTGCAATGTGTCTATTGTTGACAGTGGCAATGTGTCCATTGTTGACAGTTGTAATGTTTCCATTGTTGACAGTTGTAATGTGTCCATTGTTGACAGCAGTAAAATGTCCATTGTTGACAATGCTAATGTATCGATTGTTGACAGTGTTACTGTGTACATTGTTGTCAGTTGTAATGTGTCCATTGTTGACAGTGGCAATGTGTCCATTGTTGACAGTTGTAATGTTTCCATTGTTGACCGGTAATGTGTCCATTGTTGACAGTTGCAATGTGTCCATTGTTGATATTGGCAATGTGTCCATTGTTGACAGTTGTAATGTGTCCATTGTTGACAGCTGTAAGGTGTCCATTGTTGAAAGCTGTAATGTTTCCATTGTTGACAGTTTTAATGTGTCCGTTGTTGACCGTTGCAATGTGTCCATTGTTGAGAATGGCAATGTGTCCATTGTTGACAGTTGTAATGTTTCCATTGTTGACAGTTGTAATGTGTCTATTGTTGACAGTTGCAATGTGTCCATTGTTGATATTGGCAATGTGTCCATTGTTGACAGCTGTAAGGTTTCCATTGTTGAAAGCTGTAATGTTTCCATTGTTGACAGTTTTAATGTGTCCATTGTTGACAGTTACAATGTTTCTATTGTTGACAGTTGTAATGTATCCATTGTTGACAGTTGCAATGTGTCTATTGTTGAAAGTGGCAATGTGTCCATTGTTGACAGTTGTAATGTTTCCATTGTTGACAGTTGTAATGTGTCCATTGTTGACAGCAGTAAAATGTCCATTGTTGACAATGCTAATGTATCGATTGTTGACAGTGTTACTGTGTACATTGTTGTCAGTTGTAATGTGTCCATTGTTGACAGTGGCAATGTGTCCATTGTTGACAGTTATAATATTTCCATTGTTGACAGTGTTACTGTGTCCATTGTTGACAGTTGTAATGTGTCCATTGTTGACAGTTGTAATGTTTCCATTGTTGACAGTTATAATGTGTCCATTGTTGACATTGGTAATGTATCCATTGTTGACAGTTGTAATGTGTCCATTGTTGACAGTTGCAATATGTCCATTGTTGACAGTGGCAATGTGGCCATTGTTGACAGCAGTAAAATGTCCATTGTTGACAATGCTAATGTATCAATTGTTGACAGTGTTACTGTGTCTATTGTTGACAGTGGCAATGTTTCTAATGTTGACAGTGTTACTGTGTTTATTGTTGACAGTTGTAATGTGTCCATTTTTGAAAGTTGTAATGTTTCCATTGTTGACAGTGTTAATGTGTCCATTGTTGACAGTGTTAATGTGTCCATTGTTGACAGTTGTAATGTGTCCATTGTTGACAGCTGTAATGCGTACATTATTGACTGTTGTAATGTTTCCAGTGTTGGCAGTGGTAATGTGTGTATTGTTGACAGTGGTAATGTGTCCTTTGTTGACAATTGCTATGCGTCCATTGTTGACATTTGTAATGTGTCCATTGTTGACAGTTGTAATGTTTCCATTGATGATAGTTGTAATGTCTCCATTGTTGACAGTTGTAATGTGTCCATTGTTGATAGTTGTAATGTTTCCATTGTTGACAGATGTAATGTGTTCATTGTTGACAGTTGTAATGTGTCCATTGTTGACAGCTGTAATGTGTACATTGTTGACTGTTGTAATGTTTCCATTGCTGACAGTGGTAATGTGTGTATTGTTGACAGTGGTAATGTGTCCTTTGTTGACAATTGTTATGCGTCCATTGTTGACATTTGTAATGTGTTTATTCTTGACAATGGTAAAGTGTCCATTGTTGACAGTGGTAATGTGTCCATTGTTGACAGTCGTAGCGTGTTCCATTGTTGACAACTGCAATGTGTCCATTGTTGACAGTTGTAATGTGTCCATTGTTGACAGTGGCAATATGTCCATTGTAGACAGTTGTAATGTTTCTATTGTAGACAGTTGTAATGTGCCCATGTTTGACAGTGGCAATATGTCCATTATAGACAGTTGTAATGTGTCCCATGTTGACAGTTGTAATGTGCATATTGTTGGCAGTGGCACTATTTCCATTGTTGAAAGTTGTAATATGTCCATTGTTGACAGTTGTAATGTTTCCATTGTTGACAGTGGCAATGTGTCCATTGTTGACAGTTGTAATGTTTCCATTGTTGACCGGTAATGTGTCCATTGTTGACAGTTGCAATGTGTCCATTGTTGATATTGGCAATGTGTCCATTGTTGACAGTTGTAATGTGTCCATTGTTGACAGCTGTAAGGTGTCCATTGTTGAAAGCTGTAATGTTTCCATTGTTGACAGTTTTAATGTGTCCGTTGTTGACCGTTGCAATGTGTCCATTGTTGAGAATGGCAATGTGTCCATTGTTGACAGTTGTAATGTTTCCATTGTTGACAGTTGTAATGTGTCTATTGTTGACAGTTGCAATGTGTCCATTGTTGATATTGGCAATGTGTCCATTGTTGACAGCTGTAAGGTTTCCATTGTTGAAAGCTGTAATGTTTCCATTGTTGACAGTTTTAATGTGTCCATTGTTGACAGTTACAATGTTTCTATTGTTGACAGTTGTAATGTATCCATTGTTGACAGTTGCAATGTGTCTATTGTTGACAGTGGCAATGTGTCCATTGTTGACAGTTGTAATGTTTCCATTGTTGACAGTTGTAATGTGTCCATTGTTGACAGCAGTAAAATGTCCATTGTTGACAATGCTAATGTATCGATTGTTGACAGTGTTACTGTGTACATTGTTGTCAGTTGTAATGTGTCCATTGTTGACAGTGGCAATGTGTCCATTGTTGACAGTTGTAATATTTCCATTGTTGACAGTGTTACTGTGTCCATTGTTGACAGTTGTAATGTGTCCATTGTTGACAGTTGTAATGTTTCCATTTTTGACAGTTATAATGTGTCCATTGTTGACATAGGTAATGTGTCCATTGTTGACAGTTGTAATGTGTCCATTGTTGACAGTTGCAATATGTCCATTGTTGACAGTGGCAATGTGGCCATTGTTGACAGCAGTAAAATGTCCATTGTTGACAATGCTAATGTATCAATTGTTGACAGTGTTACTGTGTCTATTGTTGACAGTGGCAATGTTTCTAATGTTGACAGTGTTACTGTGTTTATTGTTGACAGTTGTAATGTGTCCAGTTTTGAAAGTTGTAATGTTTCCATTGTTGACATTTGGAATGTGTCCATTGTTGACAGTGTTAATGTGTCCATTGTTGACAGTTGTAATATGTCCATTGTTGACAGCTGTAATGCGTACATTATTGACTGTTGTAATGTTTCCAGTGTTGGCAGTGGTAATGTGTGTATTGTTGACAGTGGTAATGTGTCCTTTGTTGACAATTGTTATGCGTCCATTTTTGACATTTGTAATGTGTCCATTGTTGACAGTTGTAATGTTTCCATTGATGATAGTTGTAATGTCTCCATTGTTGACAGTTGTAATGTGTCCATTGTTGATAGTTGTAATGTTTCCATTGTTGACAGATGTAATGTGTTCATTGTTGACAGTTGTAATGTGTCCATTGTTGACAGCTGTAATGTGTACATTGTTGACTGTTGTAATGTTTCCATTGCTGACAGTGGTAATGTGTGTATTGTTGACAGTGGTAATGTGTCCTTTGTTGACAATTGTTATGCGTCAATTGTTGACATTTGTAATGTGTTTATTTTTGACAATGGTAAAGTGTCCATTGTTGACAGTGGTAATGTGTCCATTGTTGACAGTCGTAGCGTGTTCCATTGTTGACAACTGCAATGTGTCCATTGTTGACAGTTGTAATGTGTCCATTGTTGACAGTGGCAATATGTCCATTGTAGACAGTTGTAATGTTTCTATTGTAGACAGTTGTAATGTGCCCATGTTTGACAGTGGCAATATGTCATTTATAGACAGTTGTAATGTGTCCCATGTTGACAGTTGTAATGTGCATATTGTTGGCAGTGGCACTATTTCCATTGTTGAAAGCTGTAATATGTCCATTGTTGACAGTTGTAATGTTTCCATTGTTGACAGTGGCAATGTGTCCATTGTTGACAGTTGTAATGTTTCCAATGTTGACCGGTAATGTGTCCATTGTTGACAGTTGCAATGTGTCCATTGTTGATATTGGCAATGTGTCCATTGTTGACAGTTGTAATGTGTCCATTGTTGACAGCTGTAATGTTTCCATTGTTGACAGTTTTAATGTGTCCGTTGTTGACCGTTGCAATGTGTCCATTGTTGAGAATGGCAATGTGTCCATTGTTGACAGTTGTAATGTTTTCATTGTTGACAGTTGTAATGTGTCTATTGTTGACAGTTGCAATGTGTCCATTGTTGATATTGGCAATGTGTCCATTGTTGACAGCTGTAAGGTTTCCATTGTTGAAAACTGTAATGTTTCCATTGTTGACAGTTTTAATGTGTCCATTGTTGACAGTTACAATGTTTCTATTGTTGACAGTTGTAATGTATCCATTGTTGACAGTTGCAATGTGTCTATTGTTGACAGTGGCAATGTGTCCATTGTTGACAGTTGTAATGTTTCCATTGTTGACAGTTGTAATGTGTCCATTGTTGACAGCAGTAAAATGTCCATTGTTGACAATGCTAATGTATCGATTGTTGACAGTGTTACTGTGTACATTGTTGTCAGTTGTAATGTGTCCATTGTTGACAGTGGCAATGTGTCCATTGTTGACAGTTGTAATATTTCCATTGTTTACAGTGTTACTGTGTCCATTGTTGACAGTTGTAATGTGTCCATTGTTGACAGTTGTAATGTTTCCATTGTTGACAGTTATAATGTGTCCATTGTTGACATTGGTAATGTGTCCATTGTTGATAATTGTAATGTGTCCATTGTTGACAGTTGCAATATGTCCATTGTTGACAGTGGCAATGTGGCCATTGTTGACAGCAGTAAAATGTCCATTGTTGACAATGCTAATGTATCAATTGTTGACAGTGTTACTGTGTTTATTGTTGACAGTTGTAATGTGTCCATTTTTGAAAGTTGTAATGTTTCCATTGTTGACAGTTGGAATGTATCCATTGTTGACAGTGTTAATGTGTCCATTGTTGACAGTTGTAATGTGTCCATTGTTGAAAGTGGAAATGTGTCCATTGTTGACAGTTGTAATGTGTCCATTGTTGACAGCTGTAATGCGTACATTATTGACTGTTGTAATGTTTCCAGTGTTGGCAGTGGTAATGTGTGTATTGTTGACAGTGGTAATGTTTCCTTTGTTGACAATTGTTATGCGTCCATTGTTGACATTTGTAATGTGTCCATTGTTGACAGTTGTAATGTTTCCATTGATGATAGTTGTAATGTCTCCTTTGTTGACAGTTGTAATGTGTCCATTGTTGATAGTTGTAATGTTTCCATTGTTGACAGATGCAATGTGTCCATTGTTGAGTGTTGTATGTGTCCATTGTTGACAGTTGTGATGTGTCCATTGTTGACATCTGTAATGTGTCCATTGTTGACAGTTGTAATGTGTCCATTGTTGATAGTTGTAATGTTTCCATTGTTGACAGATGCAATGTGTCCATTGTTGAGTGTTGTATGTGTCCATTGTTGACTGTTGCAATGTGTCCATTGTTGACAGTGGCATTGTGTCCATTGTTGACAGCTGTAATGTGTTCGTTGTTGACAGTTGTAATGTGTCCATTGTTGACAGATGTAATGTGTCCATTGTTGACAGTTGTAATGTGTCCATAGTTGACAGTTGTAATGTTTCCATTGTTCACAGTTGCATTGTTTGCATTGTTTCGATTGTTGACAGTTCTAATGTGTCCAATGTTGACAGCAGTAAAATGTCCATTGTTGACAATGCTAATCTATCGATTGTTGACAGTGTTACTATGTCCATTGTTGACAGTTGTAATGTGTCCATTGTTGACAGTGTTACTGTGTCCATTGTTGACAGTTGTAATGTTTCCATTGTTGACAGCCATAAAATGTGCATTGTTGACAGTGTTAATGTGTCCATTGTTGACAGTGTTAATGTGTCCATTGTTGACTGTGTTAATGTGTTCATTGTTGACAGTTGTAATGTGTTCATTGTTGACAGTTGTAATGTGTCCATTGTTGACAGCTGTAATGTGTACATTGTTGACTGTTGTAATGTTTCCATTGCTGACAGTGGTAATGTGTGTATTGTTGACAGTGGTAATGTGTCCTTTGTTGACAATTGTTATGCGTCCATTGTTGACATTTGTAATGTGTTTATTTTTGACAATGGTAAAGTGTCCATTGTTGACAGTGGTAATGTGTCCATTGTTGACAGTCGTAGCGTGTTCAATTGTTGACAACTGCAATGTGTCCATTGTTGACAGTTGTAATGTGTCCATTGTTGACAGTGGCAATATGTCCATTGTAGACAGTTGTAATGTTTCTATTGTAGACAGTTGTAATGTGTCCATTGTTGACAGTTGTAATGTGTCCATTGTTGAAAACTGTAATGTGTCCATTGTTGACAGTTGTAATGATTCAATGGTTGACAGTGGTAATGTTCCCATTGTTGACTGTTGTAATGTGTTCACTGTAGACAGCTGTAATGTGTCCGTTGTTGACAGTTGTAATGTTTCCATTGTTGACAGCTTTAATGAATCCATTGTTGACAGTGGTAATGTGTCCATAGTTGACAGTTGCAATGTGTCTATTGTTGAAAGTGGCAATGTGTCCATTGTTGACAGTTGTAATGTTTCCATTGTTGACAGTTGTAATGTGTCCATTGTTGACAGCAGTAAAATGTCCATTGTTGACAATGCTAATGTATCGATTGTTGACAGTGTTACTGTGTACATTGTTGTCAGTTGTAATGTGTCCATTGTTGACAGTGGCAATGTGTCCATTGTTGACAGTTATAATATTTCCATTGTTGACAGTGTTACTGTGTCCATTGTTGAGAGTTGTAATGTGTCCATTGTTGACAGTTGTAATGTTTCCATTGTTGACAGTTATAATGTGTCCATTGTTGACATTGGTAATGTGTCCATTGTTGACAGTTGTAATGTGTCCATTGTTGACAGTCGTAGCGTGTTCCATTGTTGACAACTGCAATGTGTCCATTGTTGACAGTTGTAATGTGTCCATTGTTGACAGTGGCAATATGTCCATTGTAGACAGTTGTAATGTTTCTATTGTAGACAGTTGTAATGTGCCCATGTTTGACAGTGGCAATATGTCCATTATAGACAGTTGTAATGTGTCCCATGTTGACAGTTGTAATGTGCATATTGTTGGCAGTGGCAATATTTCCATTGTTGAAAGTTGTAATATGTCCATTGTTGACAGTTGTAATGTTTCCATTGTTGACAGTGGCAATGTGTCCATTGTTGACAGTTGTAATGTTTCCATTGTTGACCGGTAATGTGTCCATTGTTGACAGTTGCAATGTGTCCATTGTTGATATTGGCAATGTGTCCATTGTTGACAGTTGTAATGTGTCCATTGTTGACAGCTGTAAGGTGTCCATTGTTGAAAGCTGTAATGTTTCCATTGTTGACAGTTTTAATGTGTCCGTTGTTGACCGTTGCAATGTGTCCATTGTTGAGAATGGCAATGTGTCCATTGTTGACAGTTGTAATGTTTCCATTGTTGACAGTTGTAATGTGTCTATTGTTGACAGTTGCAATGTGTCCATTGTTGATATTGGCAATGTGTCCATTGTTGACAGCTGTAAGGTTTCCATTGTTGAAAGCTGTAATGTTTCCATTGTTGACAGTTTTAATGTGTCCATTGTTGACAGTTACAATGTTTCTATTGTTGACAGTTGTAATGTATCCATTGTTGACAGTTGCAATGTGTCTATTGTTGAAAGTGGCAATGTGTCCATTGTTGACAGTTGTAATGTTTCCATTGTTGACAGTTGTAATGTGTCCATTGTTGACAGCAGTAAAATGTCCATTGTTGACAATGCTAATGTATCGATTGTTGACAGTGTTACTGTGTACATTGTTGTCAGTTGTAATGTGTCCATTGTTGACAGTGGCAATGTGTCCATTGTTGACAATTATAATATTTCCATTGTTGACAGTGTTACTGTGTCCATTGTTGACAGTTGTAATGTGTCCATTGTTGACAGTTGTAATGTTTCCATTGTTGACAGTTATAATGTGTCCATTGTTGACATTGGTAATGTATCCATTGTTGACAGTTGTAATGTGTCCATTGTTGACAGTTGCAATATGTCCATTGTTGACAGTGGCAATGTGGCCATTGTTGACAGCAGTAAAATGTCCATTGTTGACAATGCTAATGTATCAATTGTTGACAGTGTTACTGTGTCTATTGTTGACAGTGGCAATGTTTCTAATGTTGACAGTGTTACTGTGTTTATTGTTGACAGTTGTAATGTGTCCATTTTTGAAAGTTGTAATGTTTCCATTGTTGACAGTGTTAATGTGTCCATTGTTGACAGTGTTAATGTGTCCATTGTTGACAGTTGTAATGTGTCCATTGTTGACAGCTGTAATGCGTACATTATTGACTGTTGTAATGTTTCCAGTGTTGGCAGTGGTAATGTGTGTATTGTTGACAGTGGTAATGTGTCCTTTGTTGACAATTGCTATGCGTCCATTGTTGACATTTGTAATGTGTCCATTGTTGACAGTTGTAATGTTTCCATTGATGATAGTTGTAATGTCTCCATTGTTGACAGTTGTAATGTGTCCATTGTTGATAGTTGTAATGTTTCCATTGTTGACAGATGTAATGTGTTCATTGTTGACAGTTGTAATGTGTCCATTGTTGACAGCTGTAATGTGTACATTGTTGACTGTTGTAATGTTTCCATTGCTGACAGTGGTAATGTGTGTATTGTTGACAGTGGTAATGTGTCCTTTGTTGATAATTGTTATGCGTCCATTGTTGACATTTGTAATGTGTTTATTCTTGACAATGGTAAAGTGTCCATTGTTGACAGTGGTAATGTGTCCATTGTTGACAGTCGTAGCGTGTTCCATTGTTGACAACTGCAATGTGTCCATTGTTGACAGTTGTAATGTGTCCATTGTTGACAGTGGCAATATGTCCATTGTAGACAGTTGTAATGTTTCTATTGTAGACAGTTGTAATGTGCCCATGTTTGACAGTGGCAATATGTCCATTATAGACAGTTGTAATGTGTCCCATGTTGACAGTTGTAATGTGCATATTGTTGGCAGTGGCACTATTTCCATTGTTGAAAGTTGTAATATGTCCATTGTTGACAGTTGTAATGTTTCCATTGTTGACAGTGGCAATGTGTCCATTGTTGACAGTTGTAATGTTTCCATTGTTGACCGGTAATGTGTCCATTGTTGACAGTTGCAATGTGTCCATTGTTGATATTGGCAATGTGTCCATTGTTGACAGTTGTAATGTGTCCATTGTTGACAGCTGTAAGGTGTCCATTGTTGAAAGCTGTAATGTTTCCATTGTTGACAGTTTTAATGTGTCCGTTGTTGACCGTTGCAATGTGTCCATTGTTGAGAATGGCAATGTGTCCATTGTTGACAGTTGTAATGTTTCCATTGTTGACAGTTGTAATGTGTCTATTGTTGACAGTTGCAATGTGTCCATTGTTGATATTGGCAATGTGTCCATTGTTGACAGCTGTAAGGTTTCCATTGTTGAAAGCTGTAATGTTTCCATTGTTGACAGTTTTAATGTGTCCATTGTTGACAGTTACAATGTTTCTATTGTTGACAGTTGTAATGTATCCATTGTTGACAGTTGCAATGTGTCTATTGTTGACAGTGGCAATGTGTCCATTGTTGACAGTTGTAATGTTTCCATTGTTGACAGTTGTAATGTGTCCATTGTTGACAGCAGTAAAATGTCCATTGTTGACAATGCTAATGTATCGATTGTTGACAGTGTTACTGTGTACATTGTTGTCAGTTGTAATGTGTCCATTGTTGACAGTGGCAATGTGTCCATTGTTGACAGTTGTAATATTTCCATTGTTGACAGTGTTACTGTGTCCATTGTTGACAGTTGTAATGTGTCCATTGTTGACAGTTGTAATGTTTCCATTGTTGACAGTTATAATGTGTCCATTGTTGACATAGGTAATGTGTCCATTTTTGACAGTTGTAATGTGTCCATTGTTGACAGTTGCAATATGTCCATTGTTGACAGTGGCAATGTGGCCATTGTTGACAGCAGTAAAATGTCCATTGTTGACAATGCTAATGTATCAATTGTTGACAGTGTTACTGTGTCTATTGTTGACAGTGGCAATGTTTCTAATGTTGACAGTGTTACTGTGTTTATTGTTGACAGTTGTAATGAGTCCAGTTTTGAAAGTTGTAATGTTTCCATTGTTGACAGTTGGAATGTGTCCATTGTTGACAGTGTTAATGTGTCCATTGTTGACAGTTGTAATGTGTCCATTGTTGAAAGTGGAAATGTGTCCATTGTTGACAGTTGTAATATGTCCATTGTTGACAGCTGTAATGCGTACATTATTGACTGTTGTAATGTTTCCAGTGTTGGCAGTGGTAATGTGTGTATTGTTGACAGTGGTAATGTGTCCTTTGTTGACAATTGTTATGCGTCCATTTTTGACATTTGTAATGTGTCCATTGTTGACAGTTGTAATGTTTCCATTGATGATAGTTGTAATGTCTCCATTGTTGACAGTTGTAATGTGTCCATTGTTGATAGTTGTAATGTTTCCATTGTTGACAGATGTAATGTGTTCATTGTTGACAGTTGTAATGTGTCCATTGTTGACAGCTGTAATGTGTACATTGTTGACTGTTGTAATGTTTCCATTGCTGACAGTGGTAATGTGTGTATTGTTGACAGTGGTAATGTGTCCTTTGTTGACAATTGTTATGCGTCCATTGTTGACATTTGTAATGTGTTTATTTTTGACAATGGTAAAGTGTCCATTGTTGACAGTGGTAATGTGTCCATTGTTGACAGTCGTAGCGTGTTCCATTGTTGACAACTGCAATGTGTCCATTGTTGACAGTTGTAATGTGTCCATTGTTGACAGTGGCAATATGTCCATTGTAGACAGTTGTAATGTTTCTATTGTAGACAGTTGTAATGTGCCCATGTTTGACAGTGGCAATATGTCATTTATAGACAGTTGTAATGTGTCCCATGTTGACAGTTGTAATGTGCATATTGTTGGCAGTGGCACTATTTCCATTGTTGAAAGCTGTAATATGTCCATTGTTGACAGTTGTAATGTTTCCATTGTTGACAGTGGCAATGTGTCCATTGTTGACAGTTGTAATGTTTCCATTGTTGACCGGTAATGTGTCGATTGTTGACAGTTGCAATGTGTCCATTGTTGATATTGGCAATGTGTCCATTGTTGACAGTTGTAATGTGTCCATTGTTGACAGCTGTAATGTTTCCATTGTTGACAGTTTTAATGTGTCCGTTGTTGACCGTTGCAATGTGTCCATTGTTGAGAATGGCAATGTGTCCATTGTTGACAGTTGTAATGTTTTCATTGTTGACAGTTGTAATGTGTCTATTGTTGACAGTTGCAATGTGTCCATTGTTGATATTGGCAATGTGTCCATTGTTGACAGCTGTAAGGTTTCCATTGTTGAAAACTGTAATGTTTCCATTGTTGACAGTTTTAATGTGTCCATTGTTGACAGTTACAATGTCTCTATTGTTGACAGTTGTAATGTATCCATTGTTGACAGTTGCAATGTGTCTATTGTTGACAGTGGCAATGTGTCCATTGTTGACAGTTGTAATGTTTCCATTGTTGACAGTTGTAATGTGTCCATTGTTGACAGCAGTAAAATGTCCATTGTTGACAATGCTAATGTATCGATTGTTGACAGTGTTACTGTGTACATTGTTGTCAGTTGTAATGTGTCCATTGTTGACAGTGGCAATGTGTCCATTGTTGACAGTTGTAATATTTCCATTGTTTACAGTGTTACTGTGTCCATTGTTGACAGTTGTAATGTGTCCATTGTTGACAGTTGTAATGTTTCCATTGTTGACAGCTATAATGTGTCCATTGTTGACATTGGTAATGTGTCCATTGTTGATAGTTGTAATGTGTCCATTGTTGACAGTTGCAATATGTCCATTGTTGACAGTGGCAATGTGGCCATTGTTGACAGCAGTAAAATGTCCATTGTTGACAATGCTAATGTATCAATTGTTGACAGTGTTACTGTGTTTATTGTTGACAGTTGTAATGTGTCCATTTTTGAAAGTTGTAATGTTTCCATTGTTGACAGTTGGAATGTATCCATTGTTGACAGTGTTAATGTGTCCATTGTTGACAGTTGTAATGTGTCCATTGTTGAAAGTGGAAATGTGTCCATTGTTGACAGTTGTAATGTGTCCATTGTTGACAGCTGTAATGCGTACATTATTGACTGTTGTAATGTTTCCAGTGTTGGCAGTGGTAATGTGTGTATTGTTGACAGTGGTAATGTTTCCTTTGTTGACAATTGTTATGCGTCCATTGTTGACATTTGTAATGTGTCCATTGTTGACAGTTGTAATGTTTCCATTGATGATAGTTGTAATGTCTCCTTTGTTGACAGTTGTAATGTGTCCATTGTTGATAGTTGTAATGTTTCCATTGTTGACAGATGCAATGTGTCCATTGTTGAGTGTTGTTTGTGTCCATTGTTGACAGTTGTGATGTGTCCATTGTTGACATCTGTAATGTGTCCATTGTTGACAGTTGTAATGTGTCCATTGTTGATAGTTGTAATGTTTCCATTGTTGACAGATGCAATGTGTCCATTGTTGAGTGTTGTATGTGTCCATTGGTGACAGTTGTAATGTGTCCATTGTAGACAGTTGTAATGTGTCCATTGTTGACAGTGGTAATGTTTCCATTGTTGACTGTTGCAATGTGTCCATTGTTGACAGTGGCATTGTGTCCATTGTTGACAGCTGTAATGTGTTCGTTGTTGACAGTTGTAATGTGTCCATTGTTGACAGATGTAATGTGTCCATTGTTGACAGTTGTAATGTGTCCATAGTTGACAGTTGTAATGTTTCCATTGTTGACAGTTGCATTGTTTGCATTGTTTCGATTGTTGACAGTTCTAATGTGTCCAATGTTGACAGCAGTAAAATGTCCATTGTTGACAATGCTAATCTATCGATTGTTGACAGTGTTACTATGTCCATTGTTGACAGTTGTAATGTGTCCATTGTTGACAGTGTTACTGTGTCCATTGTTGACAGTTGTAATGTTTCCATTGTTGACAGCCATAAAATGTGCATTGTTGACAGTGTTAATGTGTCCATTGTTGACAGTGTTAATGTGTCCATTGTTGACTGTGTTAATGTGTTCATTGTTGACAGTTGTAATGTGTTCATTGTTGACAGTTTTAATGTGTCCATTGTTGACAGTTACAATGTTTCTATTGTTGACAGTTGTAATGTATCCATTGTTGACAGTTGCAATGTGTCTATTGTTGACAGTGGCAATGTGTCCATTGTTGACAGTTGTAATGTTTCCATTGTTGACAGTTGTAATGTGTCCATTGTTGACAGCAGTAAAATGTCCATTGTTGACAATGCTAATGTATCGATTGTTGACAGTGTTACTGTGTACATTGTTGTCAGTTGTAATGTGTCCATTGTTGACAGTGGCAATGTGTCCATTGTTGACAGTTGTAATATTTCCATTGTTGACAGTGTTACTGTGTCCATTGTTGACAGTTGTAATGTGTCCATTGTTGACAGTTGTAATGTTTCCATTGTTGACAGTTATAATGTGTCCATTGTTGACATAGGTAATGTGTCCATTTTTGACAGTTGTAATGTGTCCATTGTTGACAGTTGCAATATGTCCATTGTTGACAGTGGCAATGTGGCCATTGTTGACAGCAGTAAAATGTCCATTGTTGACAATGCTAATGTATCAATTGTTGACAGTGTTACTGTGTCTATTGTTGACAGTGGCAATGTTTCTAATGTTGACAGTGTTACTGTGTTTATTGTTGACAGTTGTAATGAGTCCAGTTTTGAAAGTTGTAATGTTTCCATTGTTGACAGTTGGAATGTGTCCATTGTTGACAGTGTTAATGTGTCCATTGTTGACAGTTGTAATGTGTCCATTGTTGAAAGTGGAAATGTGTCCATTGTTGACAGTTGTAATATGTCCATTGTTGACAGCTGTAATGCGTACATTATTGACTGTTGTAATGTTTCCAGTGTTGGCAGTGGTAATGTGTGTATTGTTGACAGTGGTAATGTGTCCTTTGTTGACAATTGTTATGCGTCCATTTTTGACATTTGTAATGTGTCCATTGTTGACAGTTGTAATGTTTCCATTGATGATAGTTGTAATGTCTCCATTGTTGACAGTTGTAATGTGTCCATTGTTGATAGTTGTAATGTTTCCATTGTTGACAGATGTAATGTGTTCATTGTTGACAGTTGTAATGTGTCCATTGTTGACAGCTGTAATGTGTACATTGTTGACTGTTGTAATGTTTCCATTGCTGACAGTGGTAATGTGTGTATTGTTGACAGTGGTAATGTGTCCTTTGTTGACAATTGTTATGCGTCCATTGTTGACATTTGTAATGTGTTTATTTTTGACAATGGTAAAGTGTCCATTGTTGACAGTGGTAATGTGTCCATTGTTGACAGTCGTAGCGTGTTCCATTGTTGACAACTGCAATGTGTCCATTGTTGACAGTTGTAATGTGTCCATTGTTGACAGTGGCAATATGTCCATTGTAGACAGTTGTAATGTTTCTATTGTAGACAGTTGTAATGTGCCCATGTTTGACAGTGGCAATATGTCATTTATAGACAGTTGTAATGTGTCCCATGTTGACAGTTGTAATGTGCATATTGTTGGCAGTGGCACTATTTCCATTGTTGAAAGCTGTAATATGTCCATTGTTGACAGTTGTAATGTTTCCATTGTTGACAGTGGCAATGTGTCCATTGTTGACAGTTGTAATGTTTCCATTGTTGACCGGTAATGTGTCCATTGTTGACAGTTGCAATGTGTCCATTGTTGATATTGGCAATGTGTCCATTGTTGACAGTTGTAATGTGTCCATTGTTGACAGCTGTAATGTTTCCATTGTTGACAGTTTTAATGTGTCCGTTGTTGACCGTTGCAATGTGTCCATTGTTGAGAATGGCAATGTGTCCATTGTTGACAGTTGTAATGTTTTCATTGTTGACAGTTGTAATGTGTCTATTGTTGACAGTTGCAATGTGTCCATTGTTGATATTGGCAATGTGTCCATTGTTGACAGCTGTAAGGTTTCCATTGTTGAAAACTGTAATGTTTCCATTGTTGACAGTTTTAATGTGTCCATTGTTGACAGTTACAATGTCTCTATTGTTGACAGTTGTAATGTATCCATTGTTGACAGTTGCAATGTGTCTATTGTTGACAGTGGCAATGTGTCCATTGTTGACAGTTGTAATGTTTCCATTGTTGACAGTTGTAATGTGTCCATTGTTGACAGCAGTAAAATGTCCATTGTTGACAATGCTAATGTATCGATTGTTGACAGTGTTACTGTGTACATTGTTGTCAGTTGTAATGTGTCCATTGTTGACAGTGGCAATGTGTCCATTGTTGACAGTTGTAATATTTCCATTGTTTACAGTGTTACTGTGTCCATTGTTGACAGTTGTAATGTGTCCATTGTTGACAGTTGTAATGTTTCCATTGTTGACAGCTATAATGTGTCCATTGTTGACATTGGTAATGTGTCCATTGTTGATAGTTGTAATGTGTCCATTGTTGACAGTTGCAATATGTCCATTGTTGACAGTGGCAATGTGGCCATTGTTGACAGCAGTAAAATGTCCATTGTTGACAATGCTAATGTATCAATTGTTGACAGTGTTACTGTGTTTATTGTTGACAGTTGTAATGTGTCCATTTTTGAAAGTTGTAATGTTTCCATTGTTGACAGTTGGAATGTATCCATTGTTGACAGTGTTAATGTGTCCATTGTTGACAGTTGTAATGTGTCCATTGTTGAAAGTGGAAATGTGTCCATTGTTGACAGTTGTAATGTGTCCATTGTTGACAGCTGTAATGCGTACATTATTGACTGTTGTAATGTTTCCAGTGTTGGCAGTGGTAATGTGTGTATTGTTGACAGTGGTAATGTTTCCTTTGTTGACAATTGTTATGCGTCCATTGTTGACATTTGTAATGTGTCCATTGTTGACAGTTGTAATGTTTCCATTGATGATAGTTGTAATGTCTCCTTTGTTGACAGTTGTAATGTGTCCATTGTTGATAGTTGTAATGTTTCCATTGTTGACAGATGCAATGTGTCCATTGTTGAGTGTTGTTTGTGTCCATTGTTGACAGTTGTGATGTGTCCATTGTTGACATCTGTAATGTGTCCATTGTTGACAGTTGTAATGTGTCCATTGTTGATAGTTGTAATGTTTCCATTGTTGACAGATGCAATGTGTCCATTGTTGAGTGTTGTATGTGTCCATTGGTGACAGTTGTAATGTGTCCATTGTA
Organism: Bathymodiolus brooksi; assembly: GCA_963680875.1. Taxonomy (NCBI): domain Eukaryota; kingdom Metazoa; phylum Mollusca; class Bivalvia; order Mytilida; family Modiolidae; genus Bathymodiolus; species Bathymodiolus brooksi. The sequence continues at coordinate 31,891,257 of OY804578.1, forward strand.
GACAGTTGTAATGTGTCCATTGTTGACAGTGGTAATGTTTCCATTGTTGACTGTTGCAATGTGTCCATTGTTGACAGTGGCATTGTGTCCATTGTTGACAGCTGTAATGTGTTCGTTGTTGACAGTTGTAATGTGTCCATTGTTGACAGATGTAATGTGTCCATTGTTGACAGTTGTAATGTGTCCATAGTTGACAGTTGTAATGTTTCCATTGTTGACAGTTGCATTGTTTGCATTGTTTCGATTGTTGACAGTTCTAATGTGTCCAATGTTGACAGCAGTAAAATGTCCATTGTTGACAATGCTAATCTATCGATTGTTGACAGTGTTACTATGTCCATTGTTGACAGTTGTAATGTGTCCATTGTTGACAGTGTTACTGTGTCCATTGTTGACAGTTGTAATGTTTCCATTGTTGACAGCCATAAAATGTGCATTGTTGACAGTGTTAATGTGTCCATTGTTGACAGTGTTAATGTGTCCATTGTTGACTGTGTTAATGTGTTCATTGTTGACAGTTGTAATGTGTTCATTGTTGACAGTTGTAATGTGTCCATTGTTGACAGCTGTAATGTGTACATTGTTGACTGTTGTAATGTTTCCATTGCTGACAGTGGTAATGTGTGTATTGTTGACAGTGGTAATGTGTCCTTTGTTGACAATTGTTATGCGTCCATTGTTGACATTTGTAATGTGTTTATTTTTGACAATGGTAAAGTGTCCATTGTTGACAGTGGTAATGTGTCCATTGTTGACAGTCGTAGCGTGTTCAATTGTTGACAACTGCAATGTGTCCATTGTTGACAGTTGTAATGTGTCCATTGTTGACAGTGGCAATATGTCCATTGTAGACAGTTGTAATGTTTCTATTGTAGACAGTTGTAATGTGTCCATTGTTGACAGTTGTAATGTGTCCATTGTTGAAAACTGTAATGTGTCCATTGTTGACAGTTGTAATGATTCAATGGTTGACAGTGGTAATGTTCCCATTGTTGACTGTTGTAATGTGTTCACTGTAGACAGCTGTAATGTGTCCGTTGTTGACAGTTGTAATGTTTCCATTGTTGACAGCTTTAATGAATCCATTGTTGACAGTGGTAATGTGTCCATAGTTGACAGTTGTAATGTTTCCTTTGTTGACAGTGGCAATGTCGCCATAGTTGACAGTTGTAATGTTTCCATTGTTGACAGTTGTAATGTGTCCATTGTTGACAGTTGTGATGTGTCCATTGTTGACAGTGGTAATGTGTTCATTGTTGACAGCTGTAATGTGTCCGTTGTTGACAGTGGTAATGTGTCCATAGTTGACAGTTGTAATGTTTCCATCGTTGACAGTGGCAATGTCGCCATTGTTAACAGTTGTATTGTTTCCGTTGTTGACTTGTAATGTGTCCATTCTTGACAGTGGCAATGTTTCTATTGTTGATAATTGTAATGTGTCCATTGTTGACAGTGGCAATATGTCCATTGTAGACAGTTGTAATTTGTCCATTGTTGACAGCAGTAGATTGTCCATTTTTGACAGTTGTGATGTGTCCATTGTTGACATCAGTAATGTGTCCATTGTTGAGAGTGGCAATGTGTCCATTGTTGACAGTGGTAATGTGTCCATTGTTGACAGTTGTAATGTGTCCATTGTTGACAGTCGTAGCGTGTTCCATTGTTGACAACTGCAATGTGTCCATTCTTGACAGTTGTAATGTGTCCATTGTTGACAGTTGTAATATGTTTATTTTTGACAGTTGTAATTTGTCCTTTGTTGATAGTGGTAATATGTTCATTGTTGACAGTTATAATGTGGCCATTGTTGACAGCTGTAATGTGTCCATTGTTGACAGTTGTATTGTTTCTATTGTTGACAGATGCAATGTGTCCATTGTTGACAGTTGTATGTGTCCATTGTTGACAGTTTTGATGTGTCCATTGTTGACATCTGTAATATGTCCATTGTTGACACTGGCAATGTGTCCATTGTTGACAGTGGTAATGTGCCCATTGTTGACAGTTGTATTGTGTCCATTGTTGACAGTCGTAGCGTATTCCATTGTTGACAACTGCAATGTGTCCATTGTTAACAGTTGTAATGTGTCAATTGTTGGCAGTGGCAATATGTTCATTGTAGAGAGTTGTAATGTGTCCATCTTAGACAGTTGTGATGTGTCCATTGTTGACAGTTGTAATGTGTCCATTGTTGACAGTTGTAATGTGTCCATTGTTGACAGTTGTAATGTTTCCATTGTTGACAGTGGTAATGTTTCCATTGTTGACAGTTGCAATGTTTCCATTCTTGACAGTTGTAATGTGTCCATTGTTGACAGCTGTAATGTGTCCGTTGTTGACAGTTGTAATGTGTCCATTGTTAACAGATTTAATGAATCCATTGTTGACAGTGATAATATGTCCATAGTTGACAGTTGTAATGTTTCCATTGTTGACAGTAGCAATGTGTCCATTGTTGAGAGTTGTAATGTGTCCATTGTTGACAGTTGTAATGTGCCCATCGTTGACAGCTGTAAGGTGTCCATTGTTGAAAGCTGTAATGTTTCCATTGTTGACAGTTGCATTGTTTCCATTGTTGATAGTTGTAATGTGCCCATGTTTGACAGTGGCAATGTGTCAATTGTTGACAGTGTTAATGTGTCCATAGTTGACAGTTGTAAGGTGTCCAATGTTGAAAGCTGTAATGTTTCCATTGTTGACAGTTGTATGTGTCCATTGTTGACAGTTGTGATGTGTCCATTGTTGATATCTGTAATGTGTCCATTGTTGACAGTGGCAATATGTCCATTGTAGACAGTTGTAATGTGTCCATTGTAGACAGTTGTAATGTGTCCATTGTTGACAGTTGTAATGTGTCCATTGTTGACAGCTGTAATGTGTCCATTGTTGACAGCTGTAATGTGTCCGTTGTTGACAGTTGTAATGTGTCCATTGTTGACACTTTTAATGAATCAATTGTTGAGAGTGGTAATGCGTCCATAGTTGAGAGTTGTAATGTGTCCATTGTTGACAGTTGTAATGTGTCCATTGTTGACAGCTGTAAGGTGTCCATTGTTGAAAGCTGTAATATTTCCATTGTTGACAGTTGCATTGTTTCCATTGTTGACAGATGTAATGTTTCCATTGTAGACAGTTGTAATATGCCCATGTTTGACAGCGGCAATGTGTCAATTGTTGACAGTGTTAATGTGTCCATAGTTGACAGTTGTAAGGTGTCCAATGTTGAAAGCTGTAATGTTTCCATTGTTGACACTTTTAATGTGTCCATTGTTGACACTTGCACTGTTTCCATTGTTGGCAGTTCTAATGTGTCCATTGTTGACAGTTGCAATGTAACCACTGTTGACAGTGGCAATGTGTCCATTGTTGACAGTTGTAATGTTTCCATTGTTGACAGTTGTAATGTGTCCAATGTTGACAGCAGTAAAATGTCCATTGTTGACAATGCTAATGTATCAATTGTTGACAGTGGTACTGTGTCCATTGTTGACAGTGGCAATGTTTCTAATGTTGAGAGTGTTACTGTGTTTATTGTTGACAGTTGTAATGTGTCCATTTTTGAAAGTTGTAATGTTTCCATTGTTGACAGTTGGAATGTGTCCATTGTTGACAGTGTTAATGTGTCCATTGTTGACAGTGGTAGTGTGTCCATTGTTGAAAGTGGTAATGTGTCCATTGTTGACATTTGTAATGTGTCCATTGTTGACAGCTGTAATGCGTACATTATTGACTGTTGTAATGTTTCCAGTGTTGGCAGTGGTAATGTGTGTATTGTTGACAGTGGTAATGTTTCTTTTGTTGACAATTGTTATCCGTCCATTGTTGACATTTGTAATGTGTCCATTGTTGACAGTTGTAATGTGTCCATTGATGATAGTTGTAATGTCTCCATTGTTGACAGATGCAATGTGTCCATTGTTGACAGTTGTAATGTTTCCATTGTTGACAGTGTTACTGTGTCCATTGTTGACAGTTGTAATGTTTTAATTGTTGACAGTTGTAATGTGTCCATTGTTGACAGCCATAAAATGTGCATTGTTGACAGTGTTAATGTGTCCATTGTTGACAGTGTTAATGTGTCCATTGTTGACAGTGTTAATGTGTCCATTGTTGACAGTGTTAATGGGTCCATTGTTGACAGCTGTAATGTGTACATTGTTGACTGTTGTAATGTTTCCATTGCTGACAGTGGTAATGTGTGTATTGTTGACAGTGGTAATGTGTCCTATGTTGACAATTGTTATGCGTCCATTGTTGACATTTGTAAGGTGTCCTTTGTTGACAGTCGTAGCGTGTTCCATTGTTGACAACTGCAATGTGTCCATTGTGGACAGTTGAAATGTGTCCATTGTTGACAGTGGCAATATGTCCATTGTAGACAGTTGTAATGTTTCTATTGTAGACAGTTGTAATGTGTCCATTGTTGACAGTTGTAATGTGTCCATTGTTGAAAGCTGTAATGTGTCCATTGTTGACAGTTGTAATGTTTCCATTGTTGACAGTGGTAATGTTTCCATTGTTGACTGTTGCAATGTATCCATTGTTGACAGTTATAATGTGTTCATTGTAGACAGTTGTAATGTGTCCGTTGTTGACAGTTGTAATGTGTCCATTGTTGACAGCTTTAATGAATCCATTGTTGACAGTGGTATTGTGTCCATAGTTGACAGTTGTAATGTTTCCATTGTTGACAGTGGCAATGTCGCCATTGTTGACAGTTGTAATGTTTCCATTGTTGACAGTTGTAATGTGTCCATTGTTGACAGTTGTAATTTGTCCATTGTTGACAGTTGTAATTTGTCGATTGTTGACAGCAGTAGAATGTCCATTTTTGACAGTTGTGATGTGTCCATTGTTGACAGTTGTAATGTGTCCATTGTTGACAGCTGTAATGTGTCCATTGTTGACAGTTGTAATGTGTTCATTGTTGACAGCTGTAATGTGTCCGTTGTTGACAGTGGTAATGTGTCCATAGTTGACAGTTGTAATGTTTCCATTGTTGACAGTGGCAATGTCGCCATTGTTGACAGTGGTAATGTTTCCATTGTTGACAGTTGCAATGTTTCCATTCTTGACAGTTGTAATGTGTCCATTGTTGACAGCTGTAATGTGTCCGTTGTTGACAGTTGTAATGTGTCCATTGTTAACAGATTTAATGAATCCATTGTTGACAGTGATAATGTGTCCATAGTTGACAGTTGTAATGTTTCCATTGTTGACAGTAGCAATGTGTCCATTGTTGAGAGTTGTAATGTGTCCATTGTTGACAGTTGTAATGTGCCCATCGTTGACAGCTGTAAGGTGTCCATTGTTGAAAGCTGTAATGTTTCCATTGTTGACAGTTGCATTGTTTCCATTGTTGATAGTTGTAATGTGCCCATGTTTGACAGTGGCAATGTGTCAATTGTTGACAGTGTTAATGTGTCCATAGTTGACAGTTGTAAGGTGTCCAATGTTGAAAGCTGTAATGTTTCCATTGTTGACAGTTGTATGTGTCCATTGTTGACAGTTGTGATGTGTCCATTGTTGATATCTGTAATGTGTCCATTGTTGACAGTGGCAATATGTCCATTGTAGACAGTTGTATTGTGTCCATTGTAGACAGTTGTAATGTGTCCATTGTTGACAGTTGTAATGTGTCCATTGTTGACAGCTGTAATGTGTCCATTGTTGACAGCTGTAATGTGTCCGTTGTTGACAGTTGTAATGTGTCCATTGTTGACACTTTTAATGAATCAATTGTTGAGAGTGGTAATGCGTCCATAGTTGAGAGTTGTAATGTGTCCATTGTTGACAGTTGTAATGTGTCCATTGTTGACAGCTGTAAGGTGTCCATTGTTGAAAGCTGTAATATTTCCATTGTTGACAGTTGCATTGTTTCCATTGTTGACAGATGTAATGTTTCCATTGTAGACAGTTGTAATATGCCCATGTTTGACAGCGGCAATGTGTCAATTGTTGACAGTGTTAATGTGTCCATAGTTGACAGTTGTAAGGTGTCCAATGTTGAAAGCTGTAATGTTTCCATTGTTGACACTTTTAATGTGTCCATTGTTGACACTTGCACTGTTTCCATTGTTGGCAGTTCTAATGTGTCCATTGTTGACAGTTGCAATGTAACCACTGTTGACAGTGGCAATGTGTCCATTGTTGACAGTTGTAATGTTTCCATTGTTGACAGTTGTAATGTGTCCAATGTTGACAGCAGTAAAATGTCCATTGTTGACAATGCTTATGTATCAATTGTTGACAGTGGTACTGTGTCCATTGTTGACAGTGGCAATGTTTCTAATGTTGAGAGTGTTACTGTGTTTATTGTTGACAGTTGTAATGTGTCCATTTTTGAAAGTTGTAATGTTTCCATTGTTGACAGTTGGAATGTGTCCATTGTTGACAGTGTTAATGTGTCCATTGTTGACAGTGGTAGTGTGTCCATTGTTGAAAGTGGTAATGTGTCCATTGTTGACATTTGTAATGTGTCCATTGTTGACAGCTGTAATGCGTACATTATTGACTGTTGTAATGTTTCCAGTGTTGGCAGTGGTAATGTGTGTATTGTTGACAGTGGTAATGTTTCTTTTGTTGACAATTGTTATCCGTCCATTGTTGACATTTGTAATGTGTCCATTGTTGACAGTTGTAATGTGTCCATTGATGATAGTTGTAATGTCTCCATTGTTGACAGATGCAATGTGTCCATTGTTGACAGTTGTAATGTTTCCATTGTTGACAGTGTTACTGTGTCCATTGTTGACAGTTGTAATGTTTTAATTGTTGACAGTTGTAATGTGTCCATTGTTGACAGCCATAAAATGTGCATTGTTGACAGTGTTAATGTGTCCATTGTTGACAGTGTTAATGTGTCCATTGTTGACAGTGTTAATGTGTCCATTGTTGACAGTGTTAATGGGTCCATTGTTGACAGCTGTAATGTGTACATTGTTGACTGTTGTAATGTTTCCATTGCTGACAGTGGTAATGTGTGTATTGTTGACAGTGGTAATGTGTCCTTTGTTGACAATTGTTATGCGTCCATTGTTGACATTTGTAATGTGTCCTTTGTTGACAGTCGTAGCGTGTTCCATTGTTGACAACTGCAATGTGTCCATTGTGGACAGTTGAAATGTGTCCATTGTTGACAGTGGCAATATGTCCATTGTAGACAGTTGTAATGTTTCTATTGTAGACAGTTGTAATGTGTCCATTGTTGACAGTTGTAATGTGTCCATTGTTGAAAGCTGTAATGTGTCCATTGTTGACAGTTGTAATGTTTCCATTGTTGACAGTGGTAATGTTTCCATTGTTGACTGTTGCAATGTATCCATTGTTGACAGTTATAATGTGTTCATTGTAGACAGTTGTAATGTGTCCGTTGTTGACAGTTGTAATGTGTCCATTGTTGACAGCTTTAATGAATCCATTGTTGACAGTGGTATTGTGTCCATAGTTGACAGTTGTAATGTTTCCATTGTTGACAGTGGCAATGTCGCCATTGTTGACAGTTGTAATGTTTCCATTGTTGACAGTTGTAATGTGTCCATTGTTGACAGTTGTAATTTGTCCATTGTTGACAGTTGTAATTTGTCGATTGTTGACAGCAGTAGAATGTCCATTTTTGACAGTTGTGATGTGTCCATTGTTGACAGTTGTAATGTGTCCATTGTTGACAGCTGTAATGTGTCCATTGTTGACAGTTGTAATGTGTTCATTGTTGACAGCTGTAATGTGTCCGTTGTTGACAGTGGTAATGTGTCCATAGTTGACAGTTGTAATGTTTCCATTGTTGACTGGTAATGTGTCCATTCTTGACAGTGGCAATGTTTCTATTGTTGACAATTGTAATGTGTCCATTGTTGACAGTGGCAATATGTCCATTGTAGACAGTTGTAATTTGTCCATTGTTGACAGCAGTAGAATGTCCATTTTTGACAGTTGTGATGTGTCCATTGTTGAGAGTGGCAATGTGTCCATTGTTGACAGTGGTAATGTGTCCATTGTTGACAGTTGTAATGTGTCCATTGTTGACAGTCGTAGCGTGTTCCATTGTTGACAACTGCAATGTGTCCATTGTTGACAGTTGTAAGGTGTCCATTGTTGACAGTTGTAATATGTTCATTGTTGACAGTTGTAATGTGTCCATTTTTGATAGTGGTAATGTGTCCATTGTTGACAGTTGTATGTGTCCATTGTTGACAGTTGTGATGTGTCCATTGTTGACATCTGTAATGTGTCCATTGTTGACACTAGCAATGTGTCCATTGTTGACAGTGGTAATGTGCCCATTGTTGACAGTTGTAATGTGTCCATTGTTGACAGTCGTAGCGTATTCCATTGTTGACAACTGCAATGTGTCCATTGTTGACAGTTGTAATGTGTCCATTGTTGACAGTGGCAATATGTTCATTGTAGAGAGTTGTAATGTGTCCATTGTTGACAGTTGTAATGTGTCCATTGTTGACAGTTGTAATGTGTCCATTGTTGACAGTTGTAATGTGTCCATTGTTGACAGTTGTAATGTTTCCAGTGTTGGCAGTGGTAATGTTTCCATTGTTGACAGTTGCAATGTTTCCATTCTTGACAGTTGTAATGTGTCCATTGTTGACAGCTGTAATGTGTCCGTTGTTGACAGTTGTAATGTGTCCATTGTTAACAGCTTTTATGAATCCATTGATGACAGTGGTAATGTGTCCATAGTTGACAGTTGTAATGTTTCCATTGTTGACAGTGGCAATGTGTCCATTGTTGAGAGTTGTAATGTGTCCATTGTTGACAGTTGTGATGTATCCATTGTTGACCGCTGCAAGGTGTCCATTGTTGAAAGCTGTAATGTTTCCATTGTTGACAGTTGCATTGTTTCCATTGTTGACAGTTGTAATGTTTCCATTGTTGACAGTTGCAATATGTCCATTTTGACAGATGTGTTGTTTCCATTGTAGACAGTTTTAATGTGCCCATGTTTGACAGTGGCAATGTGTCAATTGTTGACAGTGTTAATGTGTCCATAGTTGACAGTTGTAAGGTGTCCAATGTTGAAAGCTGTAATGTTTCCATTGTTGACAGTTTTAATGTGTCCATTGTTGACAGTTGCAATGTAACCACTGTTGACAGTGGCAATGTGTCCATTGTTGACAGCTGTAATGTTTCCATTGTTGACAGTTGTAATGTGTCCAATGTTGACAGCAGTAAAATGTCCATTGTTGACAATGCTAATGTATCAATTGTTGACAGTGTTACTGTGTCCATTGTTGACAGTGGCAATGTTTCTAATATTGACAGTGTTACTGTGTTTATTGTTGACAGTTGTAATGTGTCCATTTTTGAAAGTTGTAATGTTTCCATTGTTGACAGTTGGAATGTGTCCATTGTTGACAGTGTTAATGTGTCCATTGTTGACAGTTGTAATGTGTCCATTGTTGAAAGTGGTAATGTGTCCATTGTTGACAGTTGTAATGTGTCCATTGTTGACAGCTGTAATGCGTACATTATTGACTGTTGCAATGTTTCCATTCTTGACAGTTGTAATGTGTCAATTGTTGACAGCTTTAATGAATCCATTGTTGACAGTGGTAATGCGTCCATAGTTGACAGTTGTAATGTTTCCATTGTTGACAGTGGCAATGTCTCCATTGTTGACAGTCGTAGCGTGTTCCATTGTTGACAACTGCAATGTGTCCATTGTTGACAGTTGTAATGTGTCCATTGTTGACAGTTGTAATATGTTCAATGTTGACAGTTGTAATGTGTCCATTGTTGATAGTGGTAATGTGTTCATTGTTGACAGTTATAATGTGGCCATTGTTGACAGCTGTAATGTGTCCATTGTTGACAGTTGTATTGTATCTATTGTTGACAGATGCAATGTGTCCATTGTTGACAGTTGTATGTGTCAATTGTTGACAGTTGTGATGTGTCCATTGTTGACATCTGTAATGTGTCCATTGTTGACACTAGCAATGTGTCCATTGTTGACAGTGGTAATGTGCCCATGGCTGACAGTTGTAATGTGTCCATTGTTGACAGTCGTAGCGTATTCCATTGTTGACAACTGCAATATGTCCACTGTTGACAGTTGTAATGTGTCCATTGTTGACAGTGGCAATATGTTCATTGTAGACAGTTGTAATGTGTCCATTGTTGACAGTTGTAATGTGTCCATTGTTGACAGTTGTAATGTGTCCATTGTTGACAGTTGTAATGTTTCCATTGTTGGCAGTGGTAATGTTTCCATTGTTGACAGTTGCAATGTTTCCATTCTTGACAGTTGTAATGTGCCAATTGTTGACAGCTGTAATGTGTCCGTTGTTGACAGTAGTAATGTGTCCATTGTTAACAGCTTTAATGAATCCATTGTTGACAGTGGTAATATGTCCATAATTGACAGTTGTAATGTTTCCATTGTTGACAGTGGCAATGTGTCCATTGTTGAGAGTTGTAATGTGTCCATTGTTGACAGTTGTAATGTGTCCATTGTTGACAGCTGTAAGGTGTCCATTGTTGAAAGCTGTAATGTTTCCATTGTTGACAGTTGCATTGTTTCCATTGTTGACAGTTGTAATGTTTCCATTGTTGACAGTGTTACTGTGTCCATTGTTGACAGTTGTAATGTTTCAATTGTTGACAGTTGTAATGTGTCCATTGTTGACAGCCATAAAATGTGCATTGTTGACAGTGTTAATGTGTCCATTGTTGACAGTGTTAATGTGTCCATTGTTGAGAGTGTTAATGTGTTCATTGTTGACAGTTGTAATGTGTCCATTGTTGACAGCTGTAATGTGTCCGTTGTTGACAGTTGTAATGTGTCCATTGTTGACAGCTTTAATGAATCCATTGTTGACAGTGGTAATGCGTCCATAGTTGACAGTTGTAATGTTTCCATTGTTGACAGTGGCAATGTGTCCATTGTTGAGAGTTGTAATGTGTCCATTGTTGACAGTTGTAATGTGTCCATTGTTGACAGCTGTAAGGTGTCCATTGTTGAAAGCTGTAATGTTTACATTGTTGACAGTTGCATTTTTACCATTGTTGACAGTTGTAATGTGTCCATTGTTGACAGTTGCAATGTGTCCATTGTTGACAGATATAATGTGTCCAATGTTGACAGCAGTAAAATGTCCATTGTTGACAATGCTAATGTATCAATTGTTGACAGTGTTACTGTGTCCATTGTTGACAGTGGCAATGTTTCTAATGTTGACAGTGTTACTGTGTTTATTGTTGACAGTTGTAATGTGTCAATTTTTGAAAGTTGTAATGTTTCCATTGTTGACAGTTGGAATGTGTCCATTGTTGACAGTGTTAATGTGTCCATTGTTGACAGTTGTAATGTGTCCATTGTTGAAAGTGGTAATGTGTCCATTGTTGACATTTTAATGTGTCCATTGTTGACAGCTGTAATGCGTACATTATTGATTGTTGTAATGTTTCCAGTGTTGGCAGTGGTAATGTTTGTATTGTTGACAGAGGTAATGTTTCCTTTGTTGACAATTGTTATGCGTCCATTGTTGACATTTGTAGTGTGTCCATTGTTGACAGTTGTAATGTGTCCATTGATGATAGTTGTAATGTCTCCATTGTTGACAGTTGTAATGTGTCCATTGTCGATAGTTGTAATGTTTCCATTGTTAACAGATGCAATGTGTCCATTGTTGACAGTTGTATGTGTCCATTGTTGACAGTTGTGATGTGTCCATTGTTGACATCTGTAATGTGTCCATTGTTGACAGTGGTAATATGTCCATTTTAGACAGTTGTAATGTGTCCATTGTAGACAGTTGTAATGTGTCCATTGTTGACAGTTGTAATGTGTCCATTGTTGACAGTCGTAGCGTGTTCCATTGTTGACAACTGCAATGTGTCCATTGTTGACAGTTGTAATGTGTCCATTGTTGACAGTTGTAATATGTTCATTGTTGACAGTTGTAATGTTTCCATTGTTGATAGTGGTAATGTGTTCATTGTTGACAGTTATAATGTGGCCATTGTTGACAGCTGTAATGTGTCCATTGTTGACAGTTGTATTGTTTCTATTGTTGACAGATGCAATGTGTCCATTGTTGACAGTTGTATGTGTCAATTGTTGACAGTTGTGATGTGTCCATTGTTGACATCTGTAATGTGTCCATTGTTGACACTAGCAATGTGTCCATTGCTGACAGTGGTAATGTGCCCATGGCTGACAGTTGTAATGTGTCCATTGTTGACAGTCGTAGCGTATTCCATTGTTGACAACTGCAATATGTCCATTGTTGACAGTTGTAATGTGTCCATTGTTGACAGTGGCAATATGTTCATTGTAGACAGTTGTAATGTGTCCATTGTTGACAGTTGTAATGTGTCCATTGTTGACAGTTGTAATGTGTCCATTGTTGACAGTTGTAATGTTTCCATTGTTGGCAGTGGTAATGTTTCCATTGTTGACAGTTGCAATGCTTCCATTCTTGACAGTTGTAATGTGTCAATTGTTGACAGCTGTAATGTGTCCGTTGTTGACAGTTGTAATGTGTCCATTGTTAACAGCTTTAATGAATCCATTGTTGACAGTGGTAATATGTCCATAATTGACAGTTGTAATGTTTCCATTGTTGACAGTGGCAATGTGTCCATTGTTGAGAGTTGTAATGTGTCCATTGTTGACAGTTGTAATGTGTCCATTGTTGACAGCTGTAAGGTGTCCATTGTTGAAAGCTGTATTGTTTCCATTGTGGACAGTGTTACTGTGTCCATTGTTGACAGTTGTAATGTTTCAATTGTTGACAGTTGTAATGTGTCCATTGTTGACAGCCATAAAATGTGCATTGTTGACAGTGTTAATGTGTCCATTGTTGACAGTGTTAATGTGTCCGTTGTTGACAGTGTTAATGTGTCCATTGTTGAGAGTGTTAATGTGTTCATTGTTGACAGTTGTAATGTGTCCATTGTTGACAGCTGTAATGTGTCCGTTGTTGACAGTTGTAATGTGTCCATTGTTGACAGCTTTAATGAATCCATTGTTGACAGTGGTAATGCGTCCATAGTTGACAGTTGTAATGTTTCCATTGTTGAGAGTGGCAATGTGTCCATTGTTGAGAGTTGTAATGGGTCCATTGTTGACAGTTGTAATGTGTCCATTGTTGACAGCTGTAAGGTGTCCATTGTTGAAAGCTGTAATGTTTCCATTGTTGACAGTTGCATTTTTACCATTGTTGACAGTTGTAATGTTTCCATTGTTGACAGTTGCAATGTGTCCATTGTTGACAGATGTAATGTTTCCATTGTAGACAGTTGTAAGGTGTCCAATGTTGAAAGCTGTAATGTTTCCATTGTTGACACTTTTAATGTGTCCATTGTTGACACTTGCACTGTTTCCATTGTTGGCAGTTCTAATGTGTCCATTGTTGACAGTTGCAATGTAACCACTGTTGAGAGTGGCAATGTGTCCATTGTTGACAGTTGTAATGTTTCCATTGTTGACAGTTGTAATGTGTCTAATGTTGACAGCAGTAAAATGTCCATTGTTGACAATACTAATGTATCAATTGTTGACAGTGTTACTGTGTCCATTGTTGACAGTGGCAATGTTTCTAATGTTGACAGTGTTACTGTGTTTATTGTTGACAGTTGTAATGTGTCAATTTTTGAAAGTTGTAATGTTTCCATTGTTGACAGTTGGAATGTGTCCATTGTTGACAGTGTTAATGTGTCCATTGTTGACAGTTGTAATGTGTCCATTGTTGAAAGTGGTATTGTGTCCATTGTTGACATTTTAATGTGTCCATTGTTGACAGCTGTAATGCGTACATTATTGACTGTTGTAATGTTTCCAGTGTTGGCAGTGGTAATGTTTGTATTGTTGACAGTGGTAATGTTTCCATTGTTGACAATTGTTATGCGTCCATTGTTGACATTTGTAATGTGTCCATTGTTGACAGTTGTAATGTGTCCATTGATGATAGTTGTAATGTCTCCATTGTTGACAGTTGTAATGTGTCCATTGTTGATAGTTGTAATGTTTCCATTGTTAACAGATGCAATGTGTCCATTGTTGACAGTTGTATGTGTCCATTGTTGACAGTTGTGATGTGTCCATTGTTGACATCTGTAATGTGTCCATTGTTGACAGTGGTAATATGTCCATTTTAGACAGTTGTAATGTGTCCATTGTAGACAGTTGTAATGTGTCCATTGTTGACAGTTGTAATGTGTCCATTGTTGACAGCTGTAATGTGTCCATTGTTGACAGTTATACTGTTTCCATTGTTGACAGTGGTAATGTTTCCATTGTTGACTATTGCAATGTGTCCATTGTTGACAGTTGTAATGTGTCCATTGTTGACAGCTGTAATGTGTCCGTTGTTGACAGTTGTAATGTGTCCATTGTTGACAGCTTTAATGAATCCATTGTTAACAGTGGTAATGCGTCCATAGTTGACAGTTGTAATGTTTCCATTGTTGACAGTGGCAATGTGTCCATTGTTGACAGCTGTAATGTGTTCGTTGTTGACAGTTGTAATGTGTCCATTGTTGACAGTTGTAATATGTCCATTGTTGACAGTTGTAATGTTTCCATTGTTGACAGTTGCATTGTTTGCATTGTTTCCTATTGTTGACAGTTCTAATGTGTCCATTGTTGACAGTTGCAATGTGTCCATTGTTGACATTGGCAATGTGTCCATTGTTGACAGTTGTAATGTTTCCATTGTTGACAGTTGTAATGTGTCCAATGTTGACAGCAGTAAAATGTCCATTGTTGACAATGCTAATTTATCGATTGTTGACAGTGTTACTATGTAAATTGTTGACAGTTGTAATGTGTCCATTGTTGACAGTTGCAATGTTTCCATTGTTGACAGTTGTAATGTTACCATTGTTGACAGTGTTACTGTGTCCATTGTTGACAGTTGTAATGTTTCAATCGTTGACAGTTGTAATGTGTCCATTGTTGACAGCCATAAAATGTGCATTGTTGACAGTGTTAATGTGTCCTTTGTTGACAGCATTAATGTGTCCGTTGTTGACAGTGTTAATGTGTCCATTGTTGACAGTGTTAATGTGTTCATTGTTGACAGTTGTAATGTGTCCATTGTTGACAGCTGTAATGTGTACATTGTTGACTGTTGTAATGTTTCCATTGCTGACAGTGGTAATGGGTGTATTGTTGACAGTGGTAATGTGTCCTTTGTTGACAAATGTTATGCGTCCATTGTTGACATTTGTAATGTGTCCATTGTTGACAATGGTAAAGTGTCCATTGTTGACAGTTGTAATGTGTCCATTGTTGACAGTCGTAGCGTGCTCCATTGTTGACAACTGCAATGTGTCCATTGTTGACAGTTGTAATGTGTCCATTGTTGACAGTGGCAATATGTCCATTGTTGACAGTTGTAATGTGTCCATTGTTGACAGTTGTAATGTGTCCATTGTTGAAAGCTGTAATGTGTCCATTGTTGACAGTTGTAATGTTTCCATTGTTGACAATGGTAATGTTTCCATTGTTGACTGTTGCAATGTGTCCATTGTTGAAAGTTGTAATGTGTTCATTGTAGACAGCTGTAATGTGTCCGTTGTTGACAGCTTTAATGAATCCATTGTTGACAGTGATAATGAGTCCATAGTTGACAGTTGTAATGTTTCCATTGTTGACAGTGGCAATGTCGCCATTGTTGACAGTTGTAATATTTCCATTGTTGACAGTTGTAATGTGTCCAATGTTGACAGTTGTAATTTGTCCATTGTTGACAGTTGTAATTTGTCGATTGTTGACAGCAGTAGAATGTCCATGTTTGACAGTTGTGATGTGTCCATTGTAGACAGTTGTAATGTGTCCATTGTTGACAGCTGTAATTTGTCCATTGTTGACAGTTGTAATGTGTTCATTGTTGACAGCTGTAATGTGTCCGTTGTTGACAGTGGTAATGTGTCCATAGTTGACAGTTGTAATGTTTCCATTGTTTAGAGTGGCAATGTCGCCATTGTTGACAGTTGTAATGTTTCCATTGCTGACTGGTAATGTGTCCATTCTTGACAGTGGCAATGTTTCTATTGTTGACAATTGTAATGTGTCCATTGTTGACAGTGGCAATATGTCCATTGTAGACAGTTGTAATTTGTCCATTGTTGACAGCAGTAGAATGTCCATTTTTGACAGTTGTGATATGTCCATTGTTGACATCAGTAATATGTCCATTGTTGAGAGTGGCAATGCGTCCATTGTTGACAGTGGTAATGTGTCCATTGCTGACAGTTGTAATGTGTCCATTGTTGACAGTTGTATTGTTTCTATTGTTGACAGATGCAATGTGTCCATTGTTGACAGTTGTATGTGTCCATTGTTGACAACTGCAATGTGTCCATTGTCGACAGTTGTAATGTGTCCATTGTTGACAGTGGCAATATGTCCATTGTAGACAGTTGTAATGTTTCTATTGTAGACAGTTGTAATGTGTCAATTTTTGAAAGTTGTAATGTTTCCATTGTTGACAGTTGGAATGTGTCCATTGTTGACAGTGTTAATGTGTCCATTGTTGACAGTTGTAATGTGTCCATTGTTGAAAGTGGTAATGTGTCCATTGTTGACATTTTAATGTGTCCATTGTTGACAGCTGTAATGCGTACATTATTGATTGTTGTAATGTTTCCAGTGTTGGCAGTGGTAATGTTTGTATTGTTGACAGAGGTAATGTTTCCTTTGTTGACAATTGTTATGCGTCCATTGTTGACATTTGTAGTGTGTCCATTGTTGACAGTTGTAATGTGTCCATTGATGATAGTTGTAATGTCTCCATTGTTGACAGTTGTAATGTGTCCATTGTCGATAGTTGTAATGTTTCCATTGTTAACAGATGCAATGTGTCCATTGTTGACAGTTGTATGTGTCCATTGTTGACAGTTGTGATGTGTCCATTGTTGACATCTGTAATGTGTCCATTGTTGACAGTGGTAATATGTCCATTTTAGACAGTTGTAATGTGTCCATTGTAGACAGTTGTAATGTGTCCATTGTTGACAGTTGTAATGTGTCCATTGTTGACAGTCGTAGCGTGTTCCATTGTTGACAACTGCAATGTGTCCATTGTTGACAGTTGTAATGTGTCCATTGTTGACAGTTGTAATATGTTCATTGTTGACAGTTGTAATGTTTCCATTGTTGATAGTGGTAATGTGTTCATTGTTGACAGTTATAATGTGGCCATTGTTGACAGCTGTAATGTGTCCATTGTTGACAGTTGTATTGTTTCTATTGTTGACAGATGCAATGTGTCCATTGTTGACAGTTGTATGTGTCAATTGTTGACAGTTGTGATGTGTCCATTGTTGACATCTGTAATGTGTCCATTGTTGACACTAGCAATGTGTCCATTGCTGACAGTGGTAATGTGCCCATGGCTGACAGTTGTAATGTGTCCATTGTTGACAGTCGTAGCGTATTCCATTGTTGACAACTGCAATATGTCCATTGTTGACAGTTGTAATGTGTCCATTGTTGACAGTGGCAATATGTTCATTGTAGACAGTTGTAATGTGTCCATTGTTGACAGTTGTAATGTGTCCATTGTTGACAGTTGTAATGTGTCCATTGTTGACAGTTGTAATGTTTCCATTGTTGGCAGTGGTAATGTTTCCATTGTTGACAGTTGCAATGCTTCCATTCTTGACAGTTGTAATGTGTCAATTGTTGACAGCTGTAATGTGTCCGTTGTTGACAGTTGTAATGTGTCCATTGTTAACAGCTTTAATGAATCCATTGTTGACAGTGGTAATATGTCCATAATTGACAGTTGTAATGTTTCCATTGTTGACAGTGGCAATGTGTCCATTGTTGAGAGTTGTAATGTGTCCATTGTTGACAGTTGTAATGTGTCCATTGTTGACAGCTGTAAGGTGTCCATTGTTGAAAGCTGTATTGTTTCCATTGTGGACAGTGTTACTGTGTCCATTGTTGACAGTTGTAATGTTTCAATTGTTGACAGTTGTAATGTGTCCATTGTTGACAGCCATAAAATGTGCATTGTTGACAGTGTTAATGTGTCCATTGTTGACAGTGTTAATGTGTCCGTTGTTGACAGTGTTAATGTGTCCATTGTTGAGAGTGTTAATGTGTTCATTGTTGACAGTTGTAATGTGTCCATTGTTGACAGCTGTAATGTGTCCGTTGTTGACAGTTGTAATGTGTCCATTGTTGACAGCTTTAATGAATCCATTGTTGACAGTGGTAATGCGTCCATAGTTGACAGTTGTAATGTTTCCATTGTTGAGAGTGGCAATGTGTCCATTGTTGAGAGTTGTAATGGGTCCATTGTTGACAGTTGTAATGTGTCCATTGTTGACAGCTGTAAGGTGTCCATTGTTGAAAGCTGTAATGTTTCCATTGTTGACAGTTGCATTTTTACCATTGTTGACAGTTGTAATGTTTCCATTGTTGACAGTTGCAATGTGTCCATTGTTGACAGATGTAATGTTTCCATTGTAGACAGTTGTAAGGTGTCCAATGTTGAAAGCTGTAATGTTTCCATTGTTGACACTTTTAATGTGTCCATTGTTGACACTTGCACTGTTTCCATTGTTGGCAGTTCTAATGTGTCCATTGTTGACAGTTGCAATGTAACCACTGTTGAGAGTGGCAATGTGTCCATTGTTGACAGTTGTAATGTTTCCATTGTTGACAGTTGTAATGTGTCTAATGTTGACAGCAGTAAAATGTCCATTGTTGACAATACTAATGTATCAATTGTTGACAGTGTTACTGTGTCCATTGTTGACAGTGGCAATGTTTCTAATGTTGACAGTGTTACTGTGTTTATTGTTGACAGTTGTAATGTGTCAATTTTTGAAAGTTGTAATGTTTCCATTGTTGACAGTTGGAATGTGTCCATTGTTGACAGTGTTAATGTGTCCATTGTTGACAGTTGTAATGTGTCCATTGTTGAAAGTGGTATTGTGTCCATTGTTGACATTTTAATGTGTCCATTGTTGACAGCTGTAATGCGTACATTATTGACTGTTGTAATGTTTCCAGTGTTGGCAGTGGTAATGTTTGTATTGTTGACAGTGGTAATGTTTCCATTGTTGACAATTGTTATGCGTCCATTGTTGACATTTGTAATGTGTCCATTGTTGACAGTTGTAATGTGTCCATTGATGATAGTTGTAATGTCTCCATTGTTGACAGTTGTAATGTGTCCATTGTTGATAGTTGTAATGTTTCCATTGTTAACAGATGCAATGTGTCCATTGTTGACAGTTGTATGTGTCCATTGTTGACAGTTGTGATGTGTCCATTGTTGACATCTGTAATGTGTCCATTGTTGACAGTGGTAATATGTCCATTTTAGACAGTTGTAATGTGTCCATTGTAGACAGTTGTAATGTGTCCATTGTTGACAGTTGTAATGTGTCCATTGTTGACAGCTGTAATGTGTCCATTGTTGACAGTTATACTGTTTCCATTGTTGACAGTGGTAATGTTTCCATTGTTGACTATTGCAATGTGTCCATTGTTGACAGTTGTAATGTGTCCATTGTTGACAGCTGTAATGTGTCCGTTGTTGACAGTTGTAATGTGTCCATTGTTGACAGCTTTAATGAATCCATTGTTAACAGTGGTAATGCGTCCATAGTTGACAGTTGTAATGTTTCCATTGTTGACAGTGGCAATGTGTCCATTGTTGACAGCTGTAATGTGTTCGTTGTTGACAGTTGTAATGTGTCCATTGTTGACAGTTGTAATATGTCCATTGTTGACAGTTGTAATGTTTCCATTGTTGACAGTTGCATTGTTTGCATTGTTTCCTATTGTTGACAGTTCTAATGTGTCCATTGTTGACAGTTGCAATGTGTCCATTGTTGACATTGGCAATGTGTCCATTGTTGACAGTTGTAATGTTTCCATTGTTGACAGTTGTAATGTGTCCAATGTTGACAGCAGTAAAATGTCCATTGTTGACAATGCTAATTTATCGATTGTTGACAGTGTTACTATGTAAATTGTTGACAGTTGTAATGTGTCCATTGTTGACAGTTGCAATGTTTCCATTGTTGACAGTTGTAATGTTACCATTGTTGACAGTGTTACTGTGTCCATTGTTGACAGTTGTAATGTTTCAATCGTTGACAGTTGTAATGTGTCCATTGTTGACAGCCATAAAATGTGCATTGTTGACAGTGTTAATGTGTCCTTTGTTGACAGCATTAATGTGTCCGTTGTTGACAGTGTTAATGTGTCCATTGTTGACAGTGTTAATGTGTTCATTGTTGACAGTTGTAATGTGTCCATTGTTGACAGCTGTAATGTGTACATTGTTGACTGTTGTAATGTTTCCATTGCTGACAGTGGTAATGGGTGTATTGTTGACAGTGGTAATGTGTCCTTTGTTGACAAATGTTATGCGTCCATTGTTGACATTTGTAATGTGTCCATTGTTGACAATGGTAAAGTGTCCATTGTTGACAGTTGTAATGTGTCCATTGTTGACAGTCGTAGCGTGCTCCATTGTTGACAACTGCAATGTGTCCATTGTTGACAGTTGTAATGTGTCCATTGTTGACAGTGGCAATATGTCCATTGTTGACAGTTGTAATGTGTCCATTGTTGACAGTTGTAATGTGTCCATTGTTGAAAGCTGTAATGTGTCCATTGTTGACAGTTGTAATGTTTCCATTGTTGACAATGGTAATGTTTCCATTGTTGACTGTTGCAATGTGTCCATTGTTGAAAGTTGTAATGTGTTCATTGTAGACAGCTGTAATGTGTCCGTTGTTGACAGCTTTAATGAATCCATTGTTGACAGTGATAATGAGTCCATAGTTGACAGTTGTAATGTTTCCATTGTTGACAGTGGCAATGTCGCCATTGTTGACAGTTGTAATATTTCCATTGTTGACAGTTGTAATGTGTCCAATGTTGACAGTTGTAATTTGTCCATTGTTGACAGTTGTAATTTGTCGATTGTTGACAGCAGTAGAATGTCCATGTTTGACAGTTGTGATGTGTCCATTGTAGACAGTTGTAATGTGTCCATTGTTGACAGCTGTAATTTGTCCATTGTTGACAGTTGTAATGTGTTCATTGTTGACAGCTGTAATGTGTCCGTTGTTGACAGTGGTAATGTGTCCATAGTTGACAGTTGTAATGTTTCCATTGTTTAGAGTGGCAATGTCGCCATTGTTGACAGTTGTAATGTTTCCATTGCTGACTGGTAATGTGTCCATTCTTGACAGTGGCAATGTTTCTATTGTTGACAATTGTAATGTGTCCATTGTTGACAGTGGCAATATGTCCATTGTAGACAGTTGTAATTTGTCCATTGTTGACAGCAGTAGAATGTCCATTTTTGACAGTTGTGATATGTCCATTGTTGACATCAGTAATATGTCCATTGTTGAGAGTGGCAATGCGTCCATTGTTGACAGTGGTAATGTGTCCATTGCTGACAGTTGTAATGTGTCCATTGTTGACAGTTGTATTGTTTCTATTGTTGACAGATGCAATGTGTCCATTGTTGACAGTTGTATGTGTCCATTGTTGACAACTGCAATGTGTCCATTGTCGACAGTTGTAATGTGTCCATTGTTGACAGTGGCAATATGTCCATTGTAGACAGTTGTAATGTTTCTATTGTAGACAGTTGTAATGTGTCCGTTGTTGACAGTTGTAATGTGTCCATTGTTGAAAGCTGTAATGTGTCCATTGTTGACAGTTGTAATGTTTCCATTGTTGACAGTGGTAATGTTTCCATTGTTGACTGTTGCAATGTGTCCATTGTAGAAAGTTGTAATGTGTTCATTGTAGACAGCTGTAATGTGTCGGTTGTTGACAGTTGTAATGTGTCCATTGTTGACAGCTTTAATGAATCCATTGTTGACAGTGGTAATGAGTCCATAGTTGACAGTTGTAATGTGTCCATTGTTGATAGTGGTAATGTGTTCATTGTTGACAGTTATAATGTGGCCATTGTTGACAGCTGTAATGTGTCCATTGTTGACAGTTGTATTGTTTCTATTGTTGACAGATGCAATGTTTCCATTGTTGACATTTGTATGTGTCAATTGTTGACAGTTGTGATGTGTCCATTGTTGACATCTGTAATGTGTCCATTGTTGAGAGTGGTAATATGTCCATTGTTGACAGTTGTAATGTGTCCATTGTTGACAGTGGCAATATGTTCATTGTAGACAGTTGTAATGTGTCCATTGTTGACAGTTGTAATGTGTCTATTGTTGACAGTTGTAATGTGTCCATTGTTGACAGTTGTAATGTTTCCATTGTTGGCAGTGGTAATGTTTCCATTGTTGACAGTTGCAATGTTTCCATTCTTGACAGTTGTAATGTGTCCATTGTTGACAGCTGTAATGTGTCCGTTGTTGACAGTTGTAATGTGTCCATTGTTGACAGTGGTAATATGTCCATAGTTGACAGTTGTAATGTTTCCATTGTTGACAGTGGCAATGTGTCCATTGTTGAGAGTTGTAATGTGTCCATTGTTGACAGTTGTAATGTGTCCATTGTTGACAGCTGTAAGGTGTCCATTGTTGAAAGCTGTAATGTTTCCATTGTTGACAGTTGCATTGTTTCCATTGTTGACAGTTGTAATATTTCCATTGTTGACAGTTGCAATGTGTCCATTGTTGACAGATGTAATGTTTCCATTGTAGACAGTTGTAATGTGCCCATGTTTGACAGTGGCAATGTGTCAATTGTTGACAGTGTTAATGTGTCCATAGTTGACAGTTGTTAGGTGTCCAATGTTGAAAGCTGTAATGTTTCCATTGTTGACAGTTTTAATGTGTCCATTGTTGACACTTGCATTGTTTCCATTGTTGGCAGTTCTAATGTGTCCATTGTTGACAGTTGCAATGTAACCACTGTTGACAGAGGCAATGTGTCCATTGTTGACAGTTGTAATGTTTCCATTGTTGACAGTTGTAATGTGTCCAATGTTGACAGCAGTAAAATGTCCATTGTTGACAATGTTAATGTATCGATTGTTGACAGTGTTACTGTGTTCATTGTTGACAGTTGTAATGTTTCCATTGTTGACAGTTGCAATGTGTCCATTGTTGACAGATGTAATGTTTCCATTGTAGACAGTTGTAAGGTGTCCAATGTTGAAAGCTGTAATGTTTCCATTGTTGACACTTTTAATGTGTCCATTGTTGACACTTGCACTGTTTCCATTGTTGGCAGTTCTAATGTGTCCATTGATGACAGTTGCAATGTAACCAATGTTGACAGTGGCAATGTGTCCATTGTTGACAGTTGTAATGTTTCCATTGTTGACAGTTGTAATGTGTCTAATGTTGACAGCAGTAAAATGTCCATTGTTGACAATGCTAATGTATCAATTGTTGACAGTGTTACTGTGTCCATTGTTGACAGTGGCAATGTTTCTAATGTTGACAGTGTTACTGTGTTTATTGTTGACAGTTGTAATGTGTCAATTTTTGAAAGTTGTAATGTTTCCATTGTTGACAGTTGGAATGTGTCCATTGTTGACAGTGTTAATGTGTCCATTGTTGACAGTTGTAATGTGTCCATTGTTGAAAGTGGTATTGTGTCCATTGTTGACATTTTAATGTGTCCATTGTTGACAGCTGTAATGCGTACATTATTGACTGTTGTAATGTTTCCAGTGTTGGCAGTGGTAATGTTTGTATTGTTGACAGTGGTAATGTTTCCATTGTTGACAATTGTTATGCGTCCATTGTTGACATTTGTAATGTGTCCATTGTTGACAGTTGTAATGTGTCCATTGATGATAGTTGTAATGTCTCCATTGTTGACAGTTGTAATGTGTCCATTGTTGATAGTTGTAATGTTTCCATTGTTAACAGATGCAATGTGTCCATTGTTGACAGTTGTATGTGTCCATTGTTGACAGTTGTGATGTGTCCATTGTTGACATCTGTAATGTGTCCATTGTTGACAGTGGTAATATGTCCATTTTAGACAGTTGTAATGTGTCCATTGTAGACAGTTGTAATGTGTCCATTGTTGACAGTTGTAATGTGTCCATTGTTGACAGCTGTAATGTGTGCATTGTTGACAGTTATACTGTTTCCATTGTTGACAGTGGTAATGTTTCCATTGTTGACTATTGCAATGTGTCCATTGTTGACAGTTGTAATGTGTCCATTGTTGACAGCTGTAATGTGTCCGTTGTTGACAGTTGTAATGTGTCCATTGTTGACAGCTTTAATGAATCCATTGTTAACAGTGGTAATGCGTCCATAGTTGACAGTTGTAATGTTTCCATTGTTGACAGTGGCAATGTGTCCATTGTTGACAGCTGTAATGTGTTCGTTGTTGACAGTTGTAATGTGTCCATTTTTGACAGTTGTGATATGTCCATTGTTGACATCAGTAATATGTCCATTGTTGAGAGTGGCAATGTGTCCATTGTTGACAGTGGTAATGTGTCCATTGCTGACAGTTGTAATGTGTCCATTGTTGACAGTTGTATTGTTTCTATTGTTGACAGATGCAATGTGTCCATTGTTGACAGTTGTATGTGTCCATTGTTGACAACTGCAATGTGTCCATTGTCGACAGTTGTAATGTGTCCATTGTTGACAGTGGCAATATGTCCATTGTAGACAGTTGTAATGTTTCTATTGTAGACAGTTGTAATGTGTCCGTTGTTGACAGTTGTAATGTGTCCATTGTTGAAAGCTGTAATGTGTCCATTGTTGACAGTTGTAATGTTTCCATTGTTGACAGTGGTAATGTTTCCATTGTTGACTGTTGCAATGTGTCCATTGTTGAAAGTTGTAATGTGTTCATTGTAGACAGCTGTAATGTGTCGGTTGTTGACAGTTGTAATGTGTCCATTGTTGACAGCTTTAATGAATCCATTGTTGACAGTGGTAATGAGTCCATAGTTGACAGTTGTAATGTGTCCATTGTTGATAGTGGTAATGTGTTCATTGTTGACAGTTATAATGTGGCCATTGTTG
Organism: Bathymodiolus brooksi; assembly: GCA_963680875.1. Lineage (NCBI taxonomy): Eukaryota > Metazoa > Mollusca > Bivalvia > Mytilida > Modiolidae > Bathymodiolus > Bathymodiolus brooksi. Next base: position 31,916,184 of record OY804578.1, read on the forward strand.
ACAGCTGTAATGTGTCCATTGTTGACAGTTGTATTGTTTCTATTGTTGACAGATGCAATGTTTCCATTGTTTTCATTTGTATGTGTCAATTGTTGACAGTTGTGATGTGTCCATTGTTGACATCTGTAATGTGTCCATTGTTGAGAGTGGTAATATGTCCATTGTTGACAGTTGTAATGTGTCCATTGTTGACAGTGGCAATATGTCCATTGTTGACAGTTGTAATGTGTCCATTGTTGACAGCTGTAATGTGTCCATTGTTGACAGCTGTAATGTGTCCGTTGTTGACAGTTGTAATGTGTCCATTGTTGACACTTTTAATGAATCAATTGTTGAGAGTGGTAATGCGTCCATAGTTGAGAGTTGTAATGTGTCCATTGTTGACAGTTGTAATGTGTCCATTGTTGACAGCTGTAAGGTGTCCATTGTTGAAAGCTGTAATATTTCCATTGTTGAGAGTTGCATTGTTTCCATTGTTGACAGATGTAATGTTTCCATTGTAGACAGTTGTAATATGCCCATGTTTGACAGCGGCAATGTGTCAATTGTTGACAGTGTTAATGTGTCCATAGTTGACAGTTGTAAGGTGTCCAATGTTGAAAGCTGTAATGTTTCCATTGTTGACACTTTTAATGTGTCCATTGTTGACACTTGCACTGTTTCCATTGTTGGCAGTTCTAATGTGTCCATTGTTGACAGTTGCAATGTAACCACTGTTGACAGTGGCAATGTGTCCATTGTTGACAGTTGTAATTTGTCCATTGTTGACAGTTGTAATGTGTTCATTGTTGACAGCTGTAATGTGTCCGTTGTTGACAGTGGTAATGTGTCCATAGTTGACAGTTGTAATGTTTCCATTGTTTAGAGTGGCAATGTCGCCATTGTTGACAGTTGTAATGTTTCCATTGCTGACTGGTAATGTGTCCATTCTTGACAGTGGCAATGTTTCTATTGTTGACAATTGTAATGTGTCCATTGTTGACAGTGGCAATATGTCCATTGTAGACAGTTGTAATTTGTCCATTGTTGACAGCAGTAGAATGTCCATTTTTGACAGTTGTGATATGTCCATTGTTGACATCAGTAATATGTCCATTGTTGAGAGTGGCAATGCGTCCATTGTTGACAGTGGTAATGTGTCCATTGCTGACAGTTGTAATGTGTCCATTGTTGACAGTTGTATTGTTTCTATTGTTGACAGATGCAATGTGTCCATTGTTGACAGTTGTATGTGTCCATTGTTGACAACTGCAATGTGTCCATTGTCGACAGTTGTAATGTGTCCATTGTTGACAGTGGCAATATGTCCATTGTAGACAGTTGTAATGTTTCTATTGTAGACAGTTGTAATGTGTCCGTTGTTGACAGTTGTAATGTGTCCATTGTTGAAAGCTGTAATGTGTCCATTGTTGACAGTTGTAATGTTTCCATTGTTGACAGTGGTAATGTTTCCATTGTTGACTGTTGCAATGTGTCCATTGTAGAAAGTTGTAATGTGTTCATTGTAGACAGCTGTAATGTGTCGGTTGTTGACAGTTGTAATGTGTCCATTGTTGACAGCTTTAATGAATCCATTGTTGACAGTGGTAATGAGTCCATAGTTGACAGTTGTAATGTGTCCATTGTTGATAGTGGTAATGTGTTCATTGTTGACAGTTATAATGTGGCCATTGTTGACAGCTGTAATGTGTCCATTGTTGACAGTTGTATTGTTTTTATTGTTGACAGATGCAATGTTTCCATTGTTGACATTTGTATGTGTCAATTGTTGACAGTTGTGATGTGTCCATTGTTGACATCTGTAATGTGTCCATTGTTGAGAGTGGTAATATGTCCATTGTTGACAGTTGTAATGTGTCCATTGTTGACAGTGGCAATATGTTCATTGTAGACAGTTGTAATGTGTCCATTGTTGACAGTTGTAATGTGTCTATTGTTGACAGTTGTAATGTGTCCATTGTTGACAGTTGTAATGTTTCCATTGTTGGCAGTGGTAATGTTTCCATTGTTGACAGTTGCAATGTTTCCATTCTTGACAGTTGTAATGTGTCCATTGTTGACAGCTGTAATGTGTCCGTTGTTGACAGTTGTAATGTGTCCATTGTTGACAGTGGTAATATGTCCATAGTTGACAGTTGTAATGTTTCCATTGTTGACAGTGGCAATGTGTCCATTGTTGAGAGTTGTAATGTGTCCATTGTTGACAGTTGTAATGTGTCCATTGTTGACAGCTGTAAGGTGTCCATTGTTGAAAGCTGTAATGTTTCCATTGTTGACAGTTGCATTGTTTCCATTGTTGACAGTTGTAATATTTCCATTGTTGACAGTTGCAATGTGTCCATTGTTGACAGATGTAATGTTTCCATTGTAGACAGTTGTAATGTGCCCATGTTTGACAGTGGCAATGTGTCAATTGTTGACAGTGTTAATGTGTCCATAGTTGACAGTTGTTAGGTGTCCAATGTTGAAAGCTGTAATGTTTCCATTGTTGACAGTTTTAATGTGTCCATTGTTGACACTTGCATTGTTTCCATTGTTGGCAGTTCTAATGTGTCCATTGTTGACAGTTGCAATGTAACCACTGTTGACAGAGGCAATGTGTCCATTGTTGACAGTTGTAATGTTTCCATTGTTGACAGTTGTAATGTGTCCAATGTTGACAGCAGTAAAATGTCCATTGTTGACAATGTTAATGTATCGATTGTTGACAGTGTTACTGTGTTCATTGTTGACAGTTGTAATGTTTCCATTGTTGACAGTTGCAATGTGTCCATTGTTGACAGATGTAATGTTTCCATTGTAGACAGTTGTAAGGTGTCCAATGTTGAAAGCTGTAATGTTTCCATTGTTGACACTTTTAATGTGTCCATTGTTGACACTTGCACTGTTTCCATTGTTGGCAGTTCTAATGTGTCCATTGATGACAGTTGCAATGTAACCACTGTTGACAGTGGCAATGTGTCCATTGTTGACAGTGGCAATGTTTCTAATGTTGACAGTGTTACTGTGTTTATTGTTGACAGTTGTAATGTGTCAATTTTTGAAAGTTGTAATGTTTCCATTGTTGACAGTTGGAATGTGTCCATTGTTGACAGTGTTAATGTGTCCATTGTTGACAGTTGTAATGTGTCCATTGTTGAAAGTGGTATTGTGTCCATTGTTGACATTTTAATGTGTCCATTGTTGACAGCTGTAATGCGTACATTATTGACTGTTGTAATGTTTCCAGTGTTGGCAGTGGTAATGTTTGTATTGTTGACAGTGGTAATGTTTCCATTGTTGACAATTGTTATGCGTCCATTGTTGACATTTGTAATGTGTCCATTGTTGACAGTTGTAATGTGTCCATTGATGATAGTTGTAATGTCTCCATTGTTGACAGTTGTAATGTGTCCATTGTTGATAGTTGTAATGTTTCCATTGTTAACAGATGCAATGTGTCCATTGTTGACAGTTGTATGTGTCCATTGTTGACAGTTGTGATGTGTCCATTGTTGACATCTGTAATGTGTCCATTGTTGACAGTGGTAATATGTCCATTTTAGACAGTTGTAATGTGTCCATTGTAGACAGTTGTAATGTGTCCATTGTTGACAGTTGTAATGTGTCCATTGTTGACAGCTGTAATGTGTGCATTGTTGACAGTTATACTGTTTCCATTGTTGACAGTGGTAATGTTTCCATTGTTGACTATTGCAATGTGTCCATTGTTGACAGTTGTAATGTGTCCATTGTTGACAGCTGTAATGTGTCCGTTGTTGACAGTTGTAATGTGTCCATTGTTGACAGCTTTAATGAATCCATTGTTAACAGTGGTAATGCGTCCATAGTTGACAGTTGTAATGTTTCCATTGTTGACAGTGGCAATGTGTCCATTGTTGACAGCTGTAATGTGTTCGTTGTTGACAGTTGTAATGTGTCCATTTTTGACAGTTGTGATATGTCCATTGTTGACATCAGTAATATGTCCATTGTTGAGAGTGGCAATGTGTCCATTGTTGACAGTGGTAATGTGTCCATTGCTGACAGTTGTAATGTGTCCATTGTTGACAGTTGTATTGTTTCTATTGTTGACAGATGCAATGTGTCCATTGTTGACAGTTGTATGTGTCCATTGTTGACAACTGCAATGTGTCCATTGTCGACAGTTGTAATGTGTCCATTGTTGACAGTGGCAATATGTCCATTGTAGACAGTTGTAATGTTTCTATTGTAGACAGTTGTAATGTGTCCGTTGTTGACAGTTGTAATGTGTCCATTGTTGAAAGCTGTAATGTGTCCATTGTTGACAGTTGTAATGTTTCCATTGTTGACAGTGGTAATGTTTCCATTGTTGACTGTTGCAATGTGTCCATTGTTGAAAGTTGTAATGTGTTCATTGTAGACAGCTGTAATGTGTCGGTTGTTGACAGTTGTAATGTGTCCATTGTTGACAGCTTTAATGAATCCATTGTTGACAGTGGTAATGAGTCCATAGTTGACAGTTGTAATGTGTCCATTGTTGATAGTGGTAATGTGTTCATTGTTGACAGTTATAATGTGGCCATTGTTGACAGCTGTAATGTGTCCATTGTTGACAGTTGTATTGTTTCTATTGTTGACAGATGCAATGTTTCCATTGTTTTCATTTGTATGTGTCAATTGTTGACAGTTGTGATGTGTCCATTGTTGACATCTGTAATGTGTCCATTGTTGAGAGTGGTAATATGTCCATTGTTGACAGTTGTAATGTGTCCATTGTTGACAGTGGCAATATGTCCATTGTTGACAGTTGTAATGTGTCCATTGTTGACAGCTGTAATGTGTCCATTGTTGACAGCTGTAATGTGTCCGTTGTTGACAGTTGTAATGTGTCCATTGTTGACACTTTTAATGAATCAATTGTTGAGAGTGGTAATGCGTCCATAGTTGAGAGTTGTAATGTGTCCATTGTTGACAGTTGTAATGTGTCCATTGTTGACAGCTGTAAGGTGTCCATTGTTGAAAGCTGTAATATTTCCATTGTTGAGAGTTGCATTGTTTCCATTGTTGACAGATGTAATGTTTCCATTGTAGACAGTTGTAATATGCCCATGTTTGACAGCGGCAATGTGTCAATTGTTGACAGTGTTAATGTGTCCATAGTTGACAGTTGTAAGGTGTCCAATGTTGAAAGCTGTAATGTTTCCATTGTTGACACTTTTAATGTGTCCATTGTTGACACTTGCACTGTTTCCATTGTTGGCAGTTCTAATGTGTCCATTGTTGACAGTTGCAATGTAACCACTGTTGACAGTGGCAATGTGTCCATTGTTGACAGTTGTAATGTTTCCATTGTTGACAGTTGTAATGTGTCCAATGTTGACAGCAGTAAAATGTCCATTGTTGACAATGCTAATGTATCAATTGTTGACAGTGGTACTGTGTCCATTGTTGACAGTGGCAATGTTTCTAATGTTGAGAGTGTTACTGTGTTTATTGTTGACAGTTGTAATGTGTCCATTTTTGAAAGTTGTAATGTTTCCATTGTTGACAGTTGGAATGTGTCCATTGTTGACAGTGTTAATGTGTCCATTGTTGACAGTGGTAGTGTGTCCATTGTTGAAAGTGGTAATGTGTCCATTGTTGACATTTGTAATGTGTCCATTGTTGACAGCTGTAATGCGTACATTATTGACTGTTGTAATGTTTCCAGTGTTGGCAGTGGTAATGTGTGTATTGTTGACAGTGGTAATGTTTCTTTTGTTGACAATTGTTATCCGTCCATTGTTGACATTTGTAATGTGTCCATTGTTGACAGTTGTAATGTGTCCATTGATGATAGTTGTAATGTCTCCATTGTTGACAGATGCAATGTGTCCATTGTTGACAGTTACAATGTTTCTATTGTTGACAGTTGTAATGTTTCCATTGTTGACAGTGTTACTGTGTCCATTGTTGACAGTTGTAATGTTTTAATTGTTGACAGTTGTAATGTGTCCATTGTTGACAGCCATAAAATGTGCATTGTTGACAGTGTTAATGTGTCCATTGTTGACAGTGTTAATGTGTCCATTGTTGACAGTGTTAATGTGTCCATTGTTGACAGTGTTAATGTGTCCATTGTTGACAGTGTTAATGGGTCCATTGTTGACAGCTGTAATGTGTACATTGTTGACTGTTGTAATGTTTCCATTGCTGACAGTGGTAATGTGTGTATTGTTGACAGTGGTAATGTGTCCTTTGTTGACAATTGTTATGCGTCCATTGTTGACATTGGTAATGTGTCCTTTGTTGACAGTCGTAGCGTGTTCCATTGTTGACAACTGCAATGTGTCCATTGTGGACAGTTGAAATGTGTCCATTGTTGACAGTGGCAATATGTCCATTGTAGACAGTTGTAATGTTTCTATTGTAGACAGTTGTAATGTGTCCATTGTTGACAGTTGTAATGTGTCCATTGTTGAAAGCTGTAATGTGTCCATTGTTGACAGTTGTAATGTTTCCATTGTTGACAGTGGTAATGTTTCCATTGTTGACTGTTGCAATGTATCCATTGTTGACAGTTATAATGTGTTCATTGTAGACAGTTGTAATGTGTCCGTTGTTGACAGTTGTAATGTGTCCATTGTTGACAGCTTTAATGAATCCATTGTTGACAGTGGTATTGTGTCCATAGTTGACAGTTGTAATGTTTCCATTGTTGACAGTGGCAATGTCGCCATTGTTGACAGTTGTAATGTTTCCATTGTTGACAGTTGTAATGTGTCCATTGTTGACAGTTGTAATTTGTCCATTGTTGACAGTTGTAATTTGTCGATTGTTGACAGCAGTAGAATGTCCATTTTTGACAGTTGTGATGTGTCCATTGTTGACAGTTGTAATGTGTCCATTGTTGACAGCTGTAATGTGTCCATTGTTGACAGTTGTAATGTGTTCATTGTTGACAGCTGTAATGTGTCCGTTGTTGACAGTGGTAATGTGTCCATAGTTGACAGTTGTAATGTTTCCATTGTTGACAGTGGCAATGTCGCCATTGTTGACAGTTGTAATGTTTCCATTGTTGACTGGTAATGTGTCCATTCTTGACAGTGGCAATGTTTCTATTGTTGACAATTGTAATGTGTCCATTGTTGACAGTGGCAATATGTCCATTGTAGACAGTTGTAATTTGTCCATTGTTGACAGCAGTAGAATGTCCATTTTTGACAGTTGTGATGTGTCCATTGTTGAGAGTGGCAATGTGTCCATTGTTGACAGTGGTAATGTGTCCATTGTTGACAGTTGTAATGTGTCCATTGTTGACAGTCGTAGCGTGTTCCATTGTTGACAACTGCAATGTGTCCATTGTTGACAGTTGTAAGGTGTCCATTGTTGACAGTTGTAATATGTTCATTGTTGACAGTTGTAATGTGTCCATTTTTGATAGTGGTAATGTGTCCATTGTTGACAGTTGTATGTGTCCATTGTTGACAGTTGTGATGTGTCCATTGTTGACATCTGTAATGTGTCCATTGTTGACACTAGCAATGTGTCCATTGTTGACAGTGGTAATGTGCCCATTGTTGACAGTTGTAATGTGTCCATTGTTGACAGTCGTAGCGTATTCCATTGTTGACAACTGCAATGTGTCCATTGTTGACAGTTGTAATGTGTCCATTTTTGACAGTGGCAATATGTTCATTGTAGACAGTTGTAATGTGTCCATTGTTGACAGTTGTAATGTGTCCATTGTTGACAGTTGTAATGTGTCCATTGTTGACAGTTGTAATGTGTCCATTGTTGACAGTTGTAATGTTTCCAGTGTTGGCAGTGGTAATGTTTCCATTGTTGACAGTTGCAATGTTTCCATTCTTGACAGTTGTAATGTGTCCATTGTTGACAGCTGTAATGTGTCCGTTGTTGACAGTTGTAATGTGTCCATTGTTAACAGCTTTTATGAATCCATTGATGACAGTGGTAATGTGTCCATAGTTGACAGTTGTAATGTTTCCATTGTTGACAGTGGCAATGTGTCCATTGTTGAGAGTTGTAATGTGTCCATTGTTGACAGTTGTGATGTATCCATTGTTGACCGCTGCAAGGTGTCCATTGTTGAAAGCTGTAATGTTTCCATTGTTGACAGTTGCATTGTTTCCATTGTTGACAGTTGTAATGTTTCCATTGTTGACAGTTGCAATATGTCCATTTTGACAGATGTGATGTTTCCATTGTAGACAGTTTTAATGTGCCCATGTTTGACAGTGGCAATGTGTCAATTGTTGACAGTGTTAATGTGTCCATAGTTGACAGTTGTAAGGTGTCCAATGTTGAAAGCTGTAATGTTTCCATTGTTGACAGTTTTAATGTGTCCATTGTTGACAGTTGCAATGTAACCACTGTTGACAGTGGCAATGTGTCCATTGTTGACAGCTGTAATGTTTCCATTGTTGACAGTTGTAATGTGTCCAATGTTGACAGCAGTAAAATGTCCATTGTTGACAATGCTAATGTATCAATTGTTGACAGTGTTACTGTGTCCATTGTTGACAGTGGCAATGTTTCTAATATTGACAGTGTTACTGTGTTTATTGTTGACAGTTGTAATGTGTCCATTTTTGAAAGTTGTAATGTTTCCATTGTTGACAGTTGGAATGTGTCCATTGTTGACAGTGTTAATGTGTCCATTGTTGACAGTTGTAATGTGTCCATTGTTGAAAGTGGTAATGTGTCCATTGTTGACAGTTGTAATGTGTCCATTGTTGACAGCTGTAATGCGTACATTATTGACTGTTGCAATGTTTCCATTCTTGACAGTTGTAATGTGTCAATTGTTGACAGCTTTAATGAATCCATTGTTGACAGTGGTAATGCGTCCATAGTTGACAGTTGTAATGTTTCCATTGTTGACAGTGGCAATGTCTCCATTGTTGACAGTCGTAGCGTGTTCCATTGTTGACAACTGCAATGTGTCCATTGTTGACAGTTGTAATGTGTCCATTGTTGACAGTTGTAATATGTTCAATGTTGACAGTTGTAATGTGTCCATTGTTGATAGTGGTAATGTGTTCATTGTTGACAGTTATAATGTGGCCATTGTTGACAGCTGTAATGTGTCCATTGTTGACAGTTGTATTGTATCTATTGTTGACAGATGCAATGTGTCCATTGTTGACAGTTGTATGTGTCAATTGTTGACAGTTGTGATGTGTCCATTGTTGACATCTGTAATGTGTCCATTGTTGACACTAGCAATGTGTCCATTGTTGACAGTGGTAATGTGCCCATGGCTGACAGTTGTAATGTGTCCATTGTTGACAGTCGTAGCGTATTCCATTGTTGACAACTGCAATATGTCCACTGTTGACAGTTGTAATGTGTCCATTGTTGACAGTGGCAATATGTTCATTGTAGACAGTTGTAATGTGTCCATTGTTGACAGTTGTAATGTGTCCATTGTTGACAGTTGTAATGTTTCCATTGTTGGCAGTGGTAATGTTTCCATTGTTGACAGTTGCAATGTTTCCATTCTTGACAGTTGTAATGTGCCAATTGTTGACAGCTGTAATGTGTCCGTTGTTGACAGTTGTAATGTGTCCATTGTTAACAGCTTTAATGAATCCATTGTTGACAGTGGTAATGTTTCCATTGTTGACAGTGGCAATGTGTCCATTGTTGAGAGTTGTAATGTGTTCATTGTTGACAGTTATAATGTGGCCATTGTTGACAGCTGTAATGTGTCCATTGTTGACAGTTGTATTGTATCTATTGTTGACAGATGCAATGTGTCCATTGTTGACAGTTGTATGTGTCAATTGTTGACAGTTGTGATGTGTCCATTGTTGACATCTGTAATGTGTCCATTGTTGACACTAGCAATGTGTCCATTGTTGACAGTGGTAATGTGCCCATGGCTGACAGTTGTAATGTGTCCATTGTTGACAGTCGTAGCGTATTCCATTGTTGACAACTGCAATATGTCCACTGTTGACAGTTGTAATGTGTCCATTGTTGACAGTGGCAATATGTTCATTGTAGACAGTTGTAATGTGTCCATTGTTGACAGTTGTAATGTGTCCATTGTTGACAGTTGTAATGTTTCCATTGTTGGCAGTGGTAATGTTTCCATTGTTGACAGTTGCAATGTTTCCATTCTTGACAGTTGTAATGTGCCAATTGTTGACAGCTGTAATGTGTCCGTTGTTGACAGTTGTAATGTGTCCATTGTTAACAGCTTTAATGAATCCATTGTTGACAGTGGTAATGTTTCCATTGTTGACAGTGGCAATGTGTCCATTGTTGAGAGTTGTAATGTGTCCATTGTTGACAGTTGTAATGTGTCCATTGTTGACAGCTGTAAGGTGTCCATTGTTGAAAGCTGTAATGTTTCCATTGTTGACAGTTGCATTGTTTCCATTGTTGACAGTTGTAATGTTTCCATTGTTGACAGTGTTACTGTGTCCATTGTTGACAGTTGTAATGTTTCAATTGTTGACAGTTGTAATGTGTCCATTGTTGACAGCCATAAAATGTGCATTGTTGACAGTGTTAATGTGTCCATTGTTGACAGTGTTAATGTGTCCATTGTTGAGAGTGTTAATGTGTTCATTGTTGACAGTTGTAATGTGTCCATTGTTGACAGCTGTAATGTGTCCGTTGTTGACAGTTGTAATGTGTCCATTGTTGACAGCTTTAATGAATCCATTGTTGACAGTGGTAATGCGTCCATAGTTGACAGTTGTAATGTTTCCATTGTTGACAGTGGCAATGTGTCCATTGTTGAGAGTTGTAATGTGTCCATTGTTGACAGTTGTAATGTGTTCATTATTGACAGCTGTAAGGTGTCCATTGTTGAAAGCTGTAATGTTTCCATTGTTGACAGTTGCATTTTTACCATTGTTGACAGTTGTAATGTGTCCATTGTTGACAGTTGCAATGTGTCCATTGTTGACAGATATAATGTGTCCAATGTTGACAGCAGTAAAATGTCCATTGTTGACAATGCTAATGTATCAATTGTTGACAGTGTTACTGTGTCCATTGTTGACAGTGGCAATGTTTCTAATGTTGACAGTGTTACTGTGTTTATTGTTGACAGTTGTAATGTGTCAATTTTTGAAAGTTGTAATGTTTCCATTGTTGACAGTTGGAATGTGTCCATTGTTGACAGTGTTAATGTGTTCATTGTTGACAGTTGTAATGTGTCCATTGTTGAAAGTGGTAATGTGTCCATTGTTGACATTTTAATGTGTCCATTGTTGACAGCTGTAATGCGTACATTATTGATTGTTGTAATGTTTCCAGTGTTGGCAGTGGTAATGTTTGTATTGTTGACAGAGGTAATGTTTCCTTTGTTGACAATTGTTATGCGTCCATTGTTGACATTTGTAGTGTGTCCATTGTTGACAGTTGTAATGTGTCCATTGATGATAGTTGTAATGTCTCCATTGTTGACAGTGGTAATATGTCCATTTTAGACAGTTGTAATGTGTCCACTGTAGACAGTTGTAATGTGTCCATTGTTGACAGTTGTAATGTGTCCATTGTTGACAGTCGTAGCGTGTTCCATTGTTGACAACTGCAATGTGTCCATTGTTGACAGTTGTAATGTGTCCATTGTTGACAGTTGTAATATGTTCATTGTTGACAGTTGTAATGTTTCCATTGTTGATAGTGGTAATGTGTTCATTGTTGACAGTTATAATGTGGCCATTGTTGACAGCTGTAATGTGTCCATTGTTGACAGTTGTATTGTTTCTATTGTTGACAGATGCAATGTGTCCATTGTTGACAGTTGTATGTGTCAATTGTTGACAGTTGTGATGTGTCCATTGTTGACATCTGTAATGTGTCCATTGTTGACACTAGCAATGTGTCCATTGCTGACAGTGGTAATGTGCCCATGGCTGACAGTTGTAATGTGTCCATTGTTGACAGTCGTAGCGTATTCCATTGTTGACAACTGCAATATGTCCATTGTTGACAGTTGTAATGTGTCCATTGTTGACAGTGGCAATATGTTCATTGTAGACAGTTGTAATGTGTCCATTGTTGACAGTTGTAATGTGTCCATTGTTGACAGTTGTAATGTGTCCATTGTTGACAGTTGTAATGTTTCCATTGTTGGCAGTGGTAATGTTTCCATTGTTGACAGTTGCAATGCTTCCATTCTTGACAGTTGTAATGTGTCAATTGTTGACAGCTGTAATGTGTCCGTTGTTGACAGTTGTAATGTGTCCATTGTTAACAGCTTTAATGAATCCATTGTTGACAGTGGCAATGTGTCCATTGTTGAGAGTTGTAATGTGTCCATTGTTGACAGTTGTAATGTGTCCATTGTTGACAGCTGTAAGGTGTCCATTGTTGAAAGCTGTATTGTTTCCATTGTGGACAGTGTTACTGTGTCCATTGTTGACAGTTGTAATGTTTCAATTGTTGACAGTTGTAATGTGTCCATTGTTGACAGCCATAAAATGTGCATTGTTGACAGTGTTAATGTGTCCATTGTTGACAGTGTTAATGTGTCCGTTGTTGACAGTGTTAATGTGTCCATTGTTGAGAGTGTTAATGTGTTCATTGTTGACAGTTGTAATGTGTCCATTGTTGACAGCTGTAATGTGTCCGTTGTTGACAGTTGTAATGTGTCCATTGTTGACAGCTTTAATGAATCCATTGTTGACAGTGGTAATGCGTCCATAGTTGACAGTTGTAATGTTTCCATTGTTGAGAGTGGCAATGTGTCCATTGTTGAGAGTTGTAATGTGTCCATTGTTGACAGTTGTAATGTGTCCATTGTTGACAGCTGTAAGGTGTCCATTGTTGAAAGCTGTAATGTTTCCATTGTTGACAGTTGCATTTTTACCATTGTTGACAGTTGTAATGTTTCCATTGTTGACAGTTGCAATGTGTCCATTGTTGACAGATGTAATGTTTCCATTGTAGACAGTTGTAAGGTGTCCAATGTTGAAAGCTGTAATGTTTCCATTGTTGACACTTTTAATGTGTCCATTGTTGACACTTGCACTGTTTCCATTGTTGGCAGTTCTAATGTGTCCATTGTTGACAGTTGCAATGTAACCACTGTTGACAGTGGCAATGTGTCCATTGTTGACAGTTGTAATGTTTCCATTGTTGACAGTTGTAATGTGTCTAATGTTGACAGCAGTAAAATGTCCATTGTTGACAATACTAATGTATCAATTGTTGACAGTGTTACTGTGTCCATTGTTGACAGTGGCAATGTTTCTAATGTTGACAGTGTTACTGTGTTTATTGTTGACAGTTGTAATGTGTCAATTTTTGAAAGTTGTAATGTTTCCATTGTTGACAGTTGGAATGTGTCCATTGTTGACAGTGTTAATGTGTCCATTGTTGACAGTTGTAATGTGTCCATTGTTGAAAGTGGTATTGTGTCCATTGTTGACATTTTAATGTGTCCATTGTTGACAGCTGTAATGCGTACATTATTGACTGTTGTAATGTTTCCAGTGTTGGCAGTGGTAATGTTTGTATTGTTGACAGTGGTAATGTTTCCATTGTTGACAATTGTTATGCGTCCATTGTTGACATTTGTAATGTGTCCATTGTTGACAGTTGTAATGTGTCCATTGATGATAGTTGTAATGTCTCCATTGTTGACAGTTGTAATGTGTCCATTGTTGATAGTTGTAATGTTTCCATTGTTAACAGATGCAATGTGTCCATTGTTGACAGTTGTATGTGTCCATTGTTGACAGTTGTGATGTGTCCATTGTTGACATCTGTAATGTGTCCATTGTTGACAGTGGTAATATGTCCATTTTAGACAGTTGTAATGTGTCCATTGTAGACAGTTGTAATGTGTCCATTGTTGACAGTTGTAATGTGTCCATTGTTGACAGCTGTAATGTGTCCATTGTTGACAGTTATACTGTTTCCATTGTTGACAGTGGTAATGTTTCCATTGTTGACTATTGCAATGTGTCCATTGTTGACAGTTGTAATGTGTCCATTGTTGACAGCTGTAATGTGTCCGTTGTTGACAGTTGTAATGTGTCCATTGTTGACAGCTTTAATGAATCCATTGTTAACAGTGGTAATGCGTCCATAGTTGACAGTTGTAATGTTTCCATTGTTGACAGTGGCAATGTGTCCATTGTTGACAGCTGTAATGTGTTCGTTGTTGACAGTTGTAATGTGTCCATTGTTGACAGTTGTAATATGTCCATTGTTGACAGTTGTAATGTTTCCATTGTTGACAGTTGCATTGTTTGCATTGTTTCCTATTGTTGACAGTTCTAATGTGTCCATTGTTGACAGTTGCAATGTGTCCATTGTTGACATTGGCAATGTGTCCATTGTTGACAGTTGTAATGTTTCCATTGTTGACAGTTGTAATGTGTCCAATGTTGACAGCAGTAAAATGTCCATTGTTGACAATGCTAATTTATCGATTGTTGACAGTGTTACTATGTAAATTGTTGACAGTTGTAATGTGTCCATTGTTGACAGTTGCAATGTTTCCATTGTTGACAGTTGTAATGTTACCATTGTTGACAGTGTTACTGTGTCCATTGTTGACAGTTGTAATGTTTCAATCGTTGACAGTTGTAATGTGTCCATTGTTGACAGCCATAAAATGTGCATTGTTGACAGTGTTAATGTGTCCTTTGTTGACAGCATTAATGTGTCCGTTGTTGACAGTGTTAATGTGTCCATTGTTGACAGTGTTAATGTGTTCATTGTTGACAGTTGTAATGTGTCCATTGTTGACAGCTGTAATGTGTACATTGTTGACTGTTGTAATGTTTCCATTGCTGACAGTGGTAATGGGTGTATTGTTGACAGTGGTAATGTGTCCTTTGTTGACAATTGTTATGCGTCCATTGTTGACATTTGTAATGTGTCCATTGTTGACAATGGTAAAGTGTCCATTGTTGACAGTTGTAATGTGTCCATTGTTGACAGTCGTAGCGTGCTCCATTGTTGACAACTGCAATGTGTCCATTGTTGACAGTTGTAATGTGTCCATTGTTGACAGTGGCAATATGTCCATTGTTGACAGTTGTAATGTGTCCATTGTTGACAGTTGTAATGTGTCCATTGTTGAAAGCTGTAATGTGTCCATTGTTGACAGTTGTAATGTTTCCATTGTTGACAATGGTAATGTTTCCATTGTTGACTGTTGCAATGTGTCCATTGTTGAAAGTTGTAATGTGTTCATTGTAGACAGCTGTAATGTGTCCGTTGTTGACAGTTGCAATGTGTCCATTGTTGACAGCTTTAATGAATCCATTGTTGACAGTGATAATGAGTCCATAGTTGACAGTTGTAATGTTTCCATTGTTGACAGTGGCAATGTCGCCATTGTTGACAGTTGTAATATTTCCATTGTTGACAGTTGTAATGTGTCCAATGTTGACAGTTGTAATTTGTCCATTGTTGACAGTTGTAATTTGTCGATTGTTGACAGCAGTAGAATGTCCATGTTTGACAGTTGTGATGTGTCCATTGTAGACAGTTGTAATGTGTCCATTGTTGACAGCTGTAATTTGTCCATTGTTGACAGTTGTAATGTGTTCATTGTTGACAGCTGTAATGTGTCCGTTGTTGACAGTGGTAATGTGTCCATAGTTGACAGTTGTAATGTTTCCATTGTTTAGAGTGGCAATGTCGCCATTGTTGACAGTTGTAATGTTTCCATTGCTGACTGGTAATGTGTCCATTCTTGACAGTGGCAATGTTTCTATTGTTGACAATTGTAATGTGTCCATTGTTGACAGTGGCAATATGTCCATTGTAGACAGTTGTAATTTGTCCATTGTTGACAGCAGTAGAATGTCCATTTTTGACAGTTGTGATATGTCCATTGTTGACATCAGTAATATGTCCATTGTTGAGAGTGGCAATGTGTCCATTGTTGACAGTGGTAATGTGTCCATTGCTGACAGTTGTAATGTGTCCATTGTTGACAGTTGTATTGTTTCTATTGTTGACAGATGCAATGTGTCCATTGTTGACAGTTGTATGTGTCCATTGTTGACAACTGCAATGTGTCCATTGTCGACAGTTGTAATGTGTCCATTGTTGACAGTGGCAATATGTCCATTGTAGACAGTTGTAATGTTTCTATTGTAGACAGTTGTAATGTGTCCGTTGTTGACAGTTGTAATGTGTCCATTGTTGAAAGCTGTAATGTGTCCATTGTTGACAGTTGTAATGTTTCCATTGTTGACAGTGGTAATGTTTCCATTGTTGACTGTTGCAATGTGTCCATTGTTGAAAGTTGTAATGTGTTCATTGTAGACAGCTGTAATGTGTCGGTTGTTGACAGTTGTAATGTGTCCATTGTTGACAGCTTTAATGAATCCATTGTTGACAGTGGTAATGAGTCCATAGTTGACAGTTGTAATGTGTCCATTGTTGATAGTGGTAATGTGTTCATTGTTGACAGTTATAATGTGGCCATTGTTGACAGCTGTAATGTGTCCATTGTTGACAGTTGTATTGTTTCTATTGTTGACAGATGCAATGTTTCCATTGTTGACATTTGTATGTGTCAATTGTTGACAGTTGTGATGTGTCCATTGTTGACATCTGTAATGTGTCCATTGTTGAGAGTGGTAATATGTCCATTGTTGACAGTTGTAATGTGTCCATTGTTGACAGTGGCAATATGTTCATTGTAGACAGTTGTAATGTGTCCATTGTTGACAGTTGTAATGTGTCTATTGTTGACAGTTGTAATGTGTCCATTGTTGACAGTTGTAATGTTTCCATTGTTGGCAGTGGTAATGTTTCCATTGTTGACAGTTGCAATGTTTCCATTCTTGACAGTTGTAATGTGTCCATTGTTGACAGCTGTAATGTGTCCGTTGTTGACAGTTGTAATGTGTCCATTGTTGACAGTGGTAATATGTCCATAGTTGACAGTTGTAATGTTTCCATTGTTGACAGTGGCAATGTGTCCATTGTTGAGAGTTGTAATGTGTCCATTGTTGACAGTTGTAATGTGTCCATTGTTGACAGCAGTAAGGTGTCCATTGTTGAAAGCTGTAATGTTTCCATTGTTGACAGTTGCATTGTTTCCATTGTTGACAGTTGTAATATTTCCATTGTTGACAGTTGCAATGTGTCCATTGTTGACAGATGTAATGTTTCCATTGTAGACAGTTGTAATGTGCCCATGTTTGACAGTGGCAATGTGTCAATTGTTGACAGTGTTAATGTGTCCATAGTTGACAGTTGTTAGGTGTCCAATGTTGAAAGCTGTAATGTTTCCATTGTTGACAGTTTTAATGTGTCCATTGTTGACACTTGCATTGTTTCCATTGTTGGCAGTTCTAATGTGTCCATTGTTGACAGTTGCAATGTAACCACTGTTGACAGAGGCAATGTGTCCATTGTTGACAGTTGTAATGTTTCCATTGTTGACAGTTGTAATGTGTCCAATGTTGACAGCAGTAAAATGTCCATTGTTGACAATGTTAATGTATCGATTGTTGACAGTGTTACTGTGTTCATTGTTGACAGTTGTAATGTTTCCATTGTTGACAGTTGCAATGTGTCCATTGTTGACAGATGTAATGTTTCCATTGTAGACAGTTGTAAGGTGTCCAATGTTGAAAGCTGTAATGTTTCCATTGTTGACACTTTTAATGTGTCCATTGTTGACACTTGCACTGTTTCCATTGTTGGCAGTTCTAATGTGTCCATTGTTGACAGTTGCAATGTAACCACTGTTGACAGTGGCAATGTGTCCATTGTTGACAGTTGTAATGTTTCCATTGTTGACAGTTGTAATGTGTCTAATGTTGACAGCAGTAAAATGTCCATTGTTGACAATGCTAATGTATCAATTGTTGACAGTGTTACTGTGTCCATTGTTGACAGTGGCAATGTTTCTAATGTTGACAGTGTTACTGTGTTTATTGTTGACAGTTGTAATGTGTCAATTTTTGAAAGTTGTAATGTTTCCATTGTTGACAGTTGGAATGTGTCCATTGTTGACAGTGTTAATGTGTCCATTGTTGACAGTTGTAATGTGTCCATTGTTGAAAGTGGTATTGTGTCCATTGTTGACATTTTAATGTGTCCATTGTTGACAGCTGTAATGCGTACATTATTGACTGTTGTAATGTTTCCAGTGTTGGCAGTGGTAATGTTTGTATTGTTGACAGTGGTAATGTTTCCATTGTTGACAATTGTTATGCGTCCATTGTTGACATTTGTAATGTGTCCATTGTTGACAGTTGTAATGTGTCCATTGATGATAGTTGTAATGTCTCCATTGTTGACAGTTGTAATGTGTCCATTGTTGATTGTTGTAATGTTTCCATTGTTAACAGATGCAATGTGTCCATTGTTGACAGTTGTATGTGTCCATTGTTGACAGTTGTGATGTGTCCATTGTTGACATCTGTAATGTGTCCATTGTTGACAGTGGTAATATGTCCATTTTAGACAGTTGTAATGTGTCCATTGTAGACAGTTGTAATGTGTCCATTGTTGACAGTTGTAATGTGTCCATTGTTGACAGCTGTAATGTGTGCATTGTTGACAGTTATACTGTTTCCATTGTTGACAGTGGTAATGTTTCCATTGTTGACTATTGCAATGTGTCCATTGTTGACAGTTGTAATGTGTCCATTGTTGACAGCTGTAATGTGTCCGTTGTTGACAGTTGTAATGTGTCCATTGTTGACAGCTTTAATGAATCCATTGTTAACAGTGGTAATGCGTCCATAGTTGACAGTTGTAATGTTTCCATTGTTGACAGTGGCAATGTGTCCATTGTTGACAGCTGTAATGTGTTCGTTGTTGACAGTTGTAATGTGTCCATTTTTGACAGTTGTGATATGTCCATTGTTGACATCAGTAATATGTCCATTGTTGAGAGTGGCAATGTGTCCATTGTTGACAGTGGTAATGTGTCCATTGCTGACAGTTGTAATGTGTCCATTGTTGACAGTTGTATTGTTTCTATTGTTGACAG
This sequence comes from Bathymodiolus brooksi, assembly GCA_963680875.1. Taxonomy (NCBI): domain Eukaryota; kingdom Metazoa; phylum Mollusca; class Bivalvia; order Mytilida; family Modiolidae; genus Bathymodiolus; species Bathymodiolus brooksi. The sequence continues at coordinate 31,935,094 of OY804578.1, forward strand.
ATGCAATGTGTCTATTGTTGACAGTTGTATGTGTCCATTGTTGACAACTGCAATGTGTCCATTGTCGACAGTTGTAATGTGTCCATTGTTGACAGTGGCAATATGTCCATTGTAGACAGTTGTAATGTTTCTATTGTAGACAGTTGTAATGTGTCCGTTGTTGACAGTTGTAATGTGTCCATTGTTGAAAGCTGTAATGTGTCCATTGTTGACAGTTGTAATGTTTCCATTGTTGACAGTGGTAATGTTTCCATTGTTGACTGTTGCAATGTGTCCATTGTTGAAAGTTGTAATGTGTTCATTGTAGACAGCTGTAATGTGTCGGTTGTTGACAGTTGTAATGTGTCCATTGTTGACAGCTTTAATGAATCCATTGTTGACAGTGGTAATGAGTCCATAGTTGACAGTTGTAATGTGTCCATTGTTGATAGTGGTAATGTGTTCATTGTTGACAGTTATAATGTGGCCATTGTTGACAGCTGTAATGTGTCCATTGTTGACAGTTGTATTGTTTCTATTGTTGACAGATGCAATGTTTCCATTGTTGACATTTGTATGTGTCAATTGTTGACAGTTGTGATGTGTCCATTGTTGACATCTGTAATGTGTCCATTGTTGAGAGTGGTAATATGTCCATTGTTGACAGTTGTAATGTGTCCATTGTTGACAGTGGCAATATGTCCATTGTTGACAGTTGTAATGTGTCCATTGTTGACAGCTGTAATGTGTCCATTGTTGACAGCTGTAATGTGTCCGTTGTTGACAGTTGTAATGTGTCCATTGTTGACACTTTTAATGAATCAATTGTTGAGAGTGGTAATGCGTCCATAGTTGAGAGTTGTAATGTGTCCATTGTTGACAGTTGTAATGTGTCCATTGTTGACAGCTGTAAGGTGTCCATTGTTGAAAGCTGTAATATTTCCATTGTTGACAGTTGCATTGTTTCCATTGTTGACAGATGTAATGTTTCCATTGTAGACAGTTGTAATATGCCCATGTTTGACAGCGGCAATGTGTCAATTGTTGACAGTGTTAATGTGTCCATAGTTGACAGTTGTAAGGTGTCCAATGTTGAAAGCTGTAATGTTTCCATTGTTGACACTTTTAATGTGTCCATTGTTGACACTTGCACTGTTTCCATTGTTGGCAGTTCTAATGTGTCCATTGTTGACAGTTGCAATGTAACCACTGTTGACAGTGGCAATGTGTCCATTGTTGACAGTTGTAATGTTTCCATTGTTGACAGTTGTAATGTGTCCAATGTTGACAGCAGTAAAATGTCCATTGTTGACAATGCTAATGTATCAATTGTTGACAGTGGTACTGTGTCCATTGTTGACAGTGGCAATGTTTCTAATGTTGAGAGTGTTACTGTGTTTATTGTTGACAGTTGTAATGTGTCCATTTTTGAAAGTTGTAATGTTTCCATTGTTGACAGTTGGAATGTGTCCATTGTTGACAGTGTTAATGTGTCCATTGTTGACAGTGGTAGTGTGTCCATTGTTGAAAGTGGTAATGTGTCCATTGTTGACATTTGTAATGTGTCCATTGTTGACAGCTGTAATGCGTACATTATTGACTGTTGTAATGTTTCCAGTGTTGGCAGTGGTAATGTGTGTATTGTTGACAGTGGTAATGTTTCTTTTGTTGACAATTGTTATCCGTCCATTGTTGACATTTGTAATGTGTCCATTGTTGACAGTTGTAATGTGTCCATTGATGATAGTTGTAATGTCTCCATTGTTGACAGATGCAATGTGTCCATTGTTGACAGTTGCAATGTTTCTATTGTTGACAGTTGTAATGTTTCCATTGTTGACAGTGTTACTGTGTCCATTGTTGACAGTTGTAATGTTTTAATTGTTGACAGTTGTAATGTGTCCATTGTTGATAGCCATAAAATGTGCATTGTTGACAGTGTTAATGTGTCCATTGTTGACAGTGTTAATGTGTCCATTGTTGACAGTGTTAATGTGTCCATTGTTGACAGTGTTAATGGGTCCATTGTTGACAGCTCTAATGTGTACATTGTTGACTGTTGTAATGTTTCCATTGCTGACAGTGGTAATGTGTGTATTGTTGACAGTGGTAATGTGTCCTTTGTTGACAATTGTTATGCGTCCATTGTTGACATTTGTAATGTGTCCTTTGTTGACAGTCGTAGCGTGTTCCATTGTTGACAACTGCAATGTGTCCATTGTGGACAGTTGAAATGTGTCCATTGTTGACAGTGGCAATATGTCCATTGTAGACAGTTGTAATGTTTCTATTGTAGACAGTTGTAATGTGTCCATTGTTGACAGTTGTAATGTGTCCATTGTTGAAAGCTGTAATGTGTCCATTGTTGACAGTTGTAATGTTTCCATTGTTGACAGTGGTAATGTTTCCATTGTTGACTGTTGCAATGTATCCATTGTTGACAGTTATAATGTGTTCATTGTAGACAGCTGTAATGTGTCCGTTGTTGACAGTTGTAATGTGTCCATTGTTGACAGCTTTAATGAATCCATTGTTGACACTGGTATTGTGTCCATAGTTGACAGTTGTAATGTTTCCATTGTTGACAGTGGCAATGTCGCCATTGTTGACAGTTGTAATGTTTCCATTGTTGACAGTTGTAATGTGTCCATTGTTGACAGTTGTAATTTGTCCATTGTTGACAGTTGTAATTTGTCGATTGTTGACAGCAGTAGAATGTCCATTTTTGACAGTTGTGATGTGTCCATTGTTGACAGTTGTAATGTGTCCATTGTTGACAGCTGTAATGTGTCCATTGTTGACAGTTGTAATGTGTTCATTGTTGACAGCTGTAATGTGTCCGTTGTTGACAGTGGTAATGTGTCCATAGTTGACAGTTGTAATGTTTCCATTGTTGACAGTGGCAATGTCGCCATTGTTGACAGTTGTAATGTTTCCATTGTTGACTGGTAATGTGTCCATTCTTGACAGTGGCAATGTTTCTATTGTTGACAATTGTAATGTGTCCATTGTTGACAGTGGCAATATGTCCATTGTAGACAGTTGTAATTTGTCCATTGTTGACAGCAGTAGAATGTCCATTTTTGACAGTTGTGATGTGTCCATTGTTGAGAGTGGCAATGTGTCCATTGTTGACAGTGGTAATGTGTCCATTGTTGACAGTTGTAATGTGTCCATTGTTGACAGTCGTAGCGTGTTCCATTGTTGACAACTGCAATGTGTCCATTGTTGACAGTTGTAAGGTGTCCATTGTTGACAGTTGTAATATGTTCATTGTTGACAGTTGTAATGTGTCCATTTTTGATAGTGGTAATGTGTCCATTGTTGACAGTTGTATGTGTCCATTGTTGACAGTTGTGATGTGTCTATTGTTGACATCTGTAATGTGTCCATTGTTGACACTAGCAATGTGTCCATTGTTGACAGTGGTAATGTACCCATTGTTGACAGTTGTAATGTGTCCATTGTTGACAGTCGTAGCGTATTCCATTGTTGACAACTGCAATGTGTCCATTGTTGACAGTTGTAATGCGTCCATTGTTGACAGTGGCAATATGTTCATTGTAGACAGTTGTAATGTGTCCATTGTTGACAGTTGTAATGTGTCCATTGTTGACAGTTGTAATGTGTCCATTGTTGACAGTTGTAATGTGTCCATTGTTGACAGTTGTAATGTTTCCAGTGTTGACAGTTGCAATGTTTCCATTCTTGACAGTTGTAATGTGTCCATTGTTGACAGCTGTAATGTGTCCGTTGTTGACAGTTGTAATGTGTCCATTGTTAACAGCTTTTATGAATCCATTGATGACAGTGGTAATGTGTCCATAGTTGACAGTTGTAATGTTTCCATTGTTGACAGTGGCAATGTGTCCATTGTTGAGAGTTGTAATGTGTCCATTGTTGACAGTTGTGATGTATCCATTGTTGACCGCTGCAAGGTGTCCATTGTTGAAAGCTGTAATGTTTCCATTGTTGACAGTTGCATTGTTTCCATTGTTGACAGTTGTAATGTTTCCATTGTTGACAGTTGCAATATGTCCATTTTGACAGATGTGATGTTTCCATTGTAGACAGTTGTAATGTGCCCATGTTTGACAGTGGCAATGTGTCAATTGTTGACAGTGTTAATGTGTCCATAGTTGACAGTTGTAAGGTGTCCAATGTTGAAAGCTGTAATGTTTCCATTGTTGACAGTTTTAATGTGTCCATTGTTGACAGTTGCAATGTAACCACTGTTGACAGTGGCAATGTGTCCATTGTTGACAGCTGTAATGTGTCCATTGTTGACAGTTGTAATGTGTTCATTGTTGACAGCTGTAATGTGTCCGTTGTTGACAGTGGTAATGTGTCCATAGTTGACAGTTGTAATGTTTCCATTGTTGACAGTGGCAATGTCGCCATTGTTGACAGTTGTAATGTTTCCATTGTTGACTGGTAATGTGTCCATTGTTGACAGTGGCAATATGTCCATTGTAGGCAGTTGTAATTTGTCCATTGTTGACAGCAGTAGAATGTCCATTTTTGACAGTTGTGATGTGTCCATTGTTGAGAGTGGCAATGTGTCCATTGTTGACAGTGGTAATGTGTCCATTGTTGACAGTTGTAATGTGTCCATTGTTGACAGTCGTAGCGTGTTCCATTGTTGACAACTGCAATGTGTCCATTGTTGACAGTTGTAAGGTGTCCATTGTTGACAGTTGTAATATGTTCATTGTTGACAGTTGTAATGTGTCCATTTTTGATAGTGGTAATGTGTCCATTGTTGACAGTTGTATGTGTCCATTGTTGACAGTTGTGATGTGTCCATTGTTGACATCTGTAATGTGTCCATTGTTGACACTAGCATTGTGTCCATTGCTGACAGTGGTAATGTACCCATTGTTGACAGTTGTAATGTGTCCATTGTTGACAGTCGTAGCGTATTCCATTGTTGACAACTGCAATGTGTCCATTGTTGACAGTTGTAATGCGTCCATTGTTGACAGTGGCAATATGTTCATTGTAGACAGTTGTAATGTGTCCATTGTTGACAGTTGTAATGTGTCCATTGTTGACAGTTGTAATGTGTCCATTGTTGACAGTTGTAATGTGTCCATTGTTGACAGTTGTAATGTTTCCAGTGTTGACAGTTGCAATGTTTCCATTCTTGACAGTTGTAATGTGTCCATTGTTGACAGCTGTAATGTGTCCGTTGTTGACAGTTGTAATGTGTCCATTGTTAACAGCTTTTATGAATCCATTGATGACAGTGGTAATGTGTCCATAGTTGACAGTTGTAATGTTTCCATTGTTGACAGTGGCAATGTGTCCATTGTTGAGAGTTGTAATGTGTCCATTGTTGACAGTTGTGATGTATCCATTGTTGACCGCTGCAAGGTGTCCATTGTTGAAAGCTGTAATGTTTCCATTGTTGACAGTTGCATTGTTTCCATTGTTGACAGTTGTAATGTTTCCATTGTTGACAGTTGCAATATGTCCATTTTGACAGATGTGATGTTTCCATTGTAGACAGTTGTAATGTGCCCATGTTTGACAGTGGCAATGTGTCAATTGTTGACAGTGTTAATGTGTCCATAGTTGACAGTTGTAAGGTGTCCAATGTTGAAAGCTGTAATGTTTCCATTGTTGACAGTTTTAATGTGTCCATTGTTGACAGTTGCAATGTAACCACTGTTGACAGTGGCAATGTGTCCATTGTTGACAGCTGTAATGTTTCCATTGTTGACAGTTGTAATGTGTCCAATGTTGACAGCAGTAAAATGTCCATTGTTGACAATGCTAATGTATCAATTGTTGACAGTGGTACTGTGTCCATTGTTGACAGTGGCAATGTTTCTAATGTTGAGAGTGTTACTGTGTTTATTGTTGACAGTTGTAATGTGTCCATTTTTGAAAGTTGTAATGTTTCCATTGTTGACAGTTGGAATGTGTCCATTGTTGACAGTGTTAATGTGTCCATTGTTGACAGTGGTAGTGTGTCCATTGTTGAAAGTGGTAATGTGTCCATTGTTGACATTTGTAATGTGTCCATTGTTGACAGCTGTAATGCGTACATTATTGACTGTTGTAATGTTTCCAGTGTTGGCAGTGGTAATGTGTGTATTGTTGACAGTGGTAATGTTTCTTTTGTTGACAATTGTTATCCGTCCATTGTTGACATTTGTAATGTGTCCATTGTTGACAGTTGTAATGTGTCCATTGATGATAGTTGTAATGTCTCCATTGTTGACAGATGCAATGTGTCCATTGTTGACAGTTGCAATGTTTCTATTGTTGACAGTTGTAATGTTTCCATTGTTGACAGTGTTACTGTGTCCATTGTTGACAGTTGTAATGTTTTAATTGTTGACAGTTGTAATGTGTCCATTGTTGATAGCCATAAAATGTGCATTGTTGACAGTGTTAATGTGTCCATTGTTGACAGTGTTAATGTGTCCATTGTTGACAGTGTTAATGTGTCCATTGTTGACAGTGTTAATGGGTCCATTGTTGACAGCTGTAATGTGTACATTGTTGACTGTTGTAATGTTTCCATTGCTGACAGTGGTAATGTGTGTATTGTTGACAGTGGTAATGTGTCCTTTGTTGACAACTGCAATGTGTCCATTGTGGACAGTTGAAATGTGTCCATTGTTGACAGTGGCAATATGTCCATTGTAGACAGTTGTAATGTTTCTATTGTAGACAGTTGTAATGTGTCCATTGTTGACAGTTGTAATGTGTCCATTGTTGAAAGCTGTAATGTGTCCATTGTTGACAGTTGTAATGTTTCCATTGTTGACAGTGGTAATGTTTCCATTGTTGACTGTTGCAATGTATCCATTGTTGACAGTTATAATGTGTTCATTGTAGACAGCTGTAATGTGTCCGTTGTTGACAGTTGTAATGTGTCCATTGTTGACAGCTTTAATGAATCCATTGTTGACAGTGGTATTGTGTCCATAGTTGACAGTTGTAATGTTTCCATTGTTGACAGTGGCAATGTCGCCATTGTTGACAGTTGTAATGTTTCCATTGTTGACAGTTGTAATGTGTCCATTGTTGACAGTTGTAATTTGTCCATTGTTGACAGTTGTAATTTGTCGATTGTTGACAGCAGTAGAATGTCCATTTTTGACAGTTGTGATGTGTCCATTGTTGACAGTTGTAATGTGTCCATTGTTGACAGCTGTAATGTGTCCATTGTTGACAGTTGTAATGTGTTCATTGTTGACAGCTGTAATGTGTCCGTTGTTGACAGTGGTAATGTGTCCATAGTTGACAGTTGTAATGTTTCCATTGTTGACAGTGGCAATGTCGCCATTGTTGACAGTTGTAATGTTTCCATTGTTGACTGGTAATGTGTCCATTCTTGACAGTGGCAATGTTTCTATTGTTGACAATTGTAATGTGTCCATTGTTGACAGTGGCAATATGTCCATTGTAGACAGTTGTAATTTGTCCATTGTTGACAGCAGTAGAATGTCCATTTTTGACAGTTGTGATGTGTCCATTGTTGAGAGTGGCAATGTGTCCATTGTTGACAGTGGTAATGTGTCCATTGTTGACAGTTGTAATGTGTCCATTGTTGACAGTCGTAGCGTGTTCCATTGTTGACAACTGCAATGTGTCCATTGTTGACAGTTGTAAGGTGTCCATTGTTGACAGTTGTAATATGTTCATTGTTGACAGTTGTAATGTGTCCATTTTTGATAGTGGTAATGTGTCCATTGTTGACAGTTGTATGTGTCCATTGTTGACAGTTGTGATGTGTCCATTGTTGACATCTGTAATGTGTCCATTGTTGACACTAGCAATGTGTCCATTGTTGACAGTGGTAATGTACCCATTGTTGACAGTTGTAATGTGTCCATTGTTGACAGTCGTAGCGTATTCCATTGTTGACAACTGCAATGTGTCCATTGTTGACAGTTGTAATGCGTCCATTGTTGACAGTGGCAATATGTTCATTGTAGACAGTTGTAATGTGTCCATTGTTGACAGTTGTAATGTGTCCATTGTTGACAGTTGTAATGTGTCCATTGTTGACAGTTGTAATGTGTCCATTGTTGACAGTTGTAATGTTTCCAGTGTTGACAGTTGCAATGTTTCCATTCTTGACAGTTGTAATGTGTCCATTGTTGACAGCTGTAATGTGTCCGTTGTTGACAGTTGTAATGTGTCCATTGTTAACAGCTTTTATGAATCCATTGATGACAGTGGTAATGTGTCCATAGTTGACAGTTGTAATGTTTCCATTGTTGACAGTGGCAATGTGTCCATTGTTGAGAGTTGTAATGTGTCCATTGTTGACAGTTGTGATGTATCCATTGTTGACCGCTGCAAGGTGTCCATTGTTGAAAGCTGTAATGTTTCCATTGTTGACAGTTGCATTGTTTCCATTGTTGACAGTTGTAATGTTTCCATTGTTGACAGTTGCAATATGTCCATTTTGACAGATGTGATGTTTCCATTGTAGACAGTTGTAATGTGCCCATGTTTGACAGTGGCAATGTGTCAATTGTTGACAGTGTTAATGTGTCCATAGTTGACAGTTGTAAGGTGTCCAATGTTGAAAGCTGTAATGTTTCCATTGTTGACAGTTTTAATGTGTCCATTGTTGACAGTTGCAATGTAACCACTGTTGACAGTGGCAATGTGTCCATCGTTGACAGCTGTAATGTTTCCATTGTTGACAGTTGTAATGTGTCCAATGTTGACAGCAGTAAAATGTCCATTGTTGACAATGCTAATGTATCAATTGTTGACAGTGTTACTGTGTCCATTGTTGACAGTGGCAATGTTTCTAATATTGACAGTGTTACTGTGTTTATTGTTGACAGTTGTAATGTGTCCATTTTTGAAAGTTGTAATGTTTCCATTGTTGACAGTTGGAATGTGTCCATTGTTGACAGTGTTAATGTGTCCATTGTTGACAGTTGTAATGTGTCCATTGTTGAAAGTGGTAATGTGTCCATTGTTGACAGTTGTAATGTGTCCATTGTTGACAGCTGTAATGCGTACATTATTGACTGTTGCAATGTTTCCATTCTTGACAGTTGTAATGTGTCAATTGTTGACAGCTTTAATGAATCCATTGTTGACAGTGGTAATGCGTCCATAGTTGACAGTTGTAATGTTTCCATTGTTGACAGTGGCAATGTCTCCATTGTTGACAGTCGTAGCGTGTTCCATTGTTGACAACTGCAATGTGTCCATTGTTGACAGTTGTAATGTGTCCATTGTTGACAGTTGTAATATGTTCAATGTTGACAGTTGTAATGTGTCCATTGTTGATAGTGGTAATGTGTTCATTGTTGACAGTTATAATGTGGCCATTGTTGACAGCTGTAATGTGTCCATTGTTGACAGTTGTATTGTATCTATTGTTGACAGATGCAATGTGTCCATTGTTGACAGTTGTATGTGTCAATTGTTGACAGTTGTGATGTGTTCATTGTTGACATCTGTAATGTGTCCATTGTTGACACTAGCAATGTGTCCATTGTTGACAGTGGTAATGTGCCCATGGCTGACAGTTGTAATGTGTCCATTGTTGACAGTCGTAGCGTATTCCATTGTTGACAACTGCAATATGTCCACTGTTGACAGTTGTAATGTGTCCATTGTTGACAGTGGCAATATGTTCATTGTAGACAGTTGTAATGTGTCCATTGTTGACAGTTGTAATGTGTCCATTGTTGACAGTTGTAATGTGTCCATTGTTGACAGTTGTAATGTTTCCATTGTTGGCAGTGGTAATGTTTCCATTGTTGACAGTTGCAATGTTTCCATTCTTGACAGTTGTAATGTGTCAATTGTTGACAGCTGTAATGTGTCCGTTGTTGACAGTTGTAATGTGTCCATTGTTAACAGCTTTAATGAATCCATTGTTGACAGTGGTAATATGTCCATAATTGACAGTTGTAATGTTTCCATTGTTGACAGTGGCAATGTGTCCATTGTTGAGAGTTGTAATGTGTCCATTGTTGACAGTTGTAATGTGTCCATTGTTGACAGCTGTAAGGTGTCCATTGTTGAAAGCTGTAATGTTTCCATTGTTGACAGTTGCATTGTTTCCATTGTTGACAGTTGTAATGTTTCCATTGTTGACAGTGTTACTGTGTCCATTGTTGACAGTTGTAATGTTTCAATTGTTGACAGTTGTAATGTGTCCATTGTTGACAGCCATAACATGTGCATTGTTGACAGTGTTAATGTGTCCATTGTTGACAGTGTTAATGTGTCCATTGTTGAGAGTGTTAATGTGTTCATTGTTGACAGTTGTAATGTGTCCATTGTTGACAGCTGTAATGTGTCCGTTGTTGACAGTTGTAATGTGTCCATTGTTGACAGCTTTAATGAATCCATTGTTGACAGTGGTAATGCGTCCATAGTTGACAGTTGTAATGTTTCCATTGTTGACAGTGGCAATGTGTCCATTGTTGAGAGTTGTAATGTGTCCATTGTTGACAGTTGTAATGTGTCCATTGTTGACAGCTGTAAGGTGTCCATTGTTGAAAGCTGTAATGTTTCCATTGTTGACAGTTGCATTTTTACCATTGTTGACAGTTGTAATGTGTCCATTGTTGACAGTTGCAATGTGTCCATTGTTGACAGATATAATGTGTCCAATGTTGACAGCAGTAAAATGTCCATTGTTGACAATGCTAATGTATCAATTGTTGACAGTGTTACTGTGTCCATTGTTGACAGTGGCAATGTTTCTAATGTTGACAGTGTTACTGTGTTTATTGTTGACAGTTGTAATGTGTCAATTTTTGAAAGTTGTAATGTTTCCATTGTTGACAGTTGGAATGTGTCCATTGTTGACAGTGTTAATGTGTCCATTGTTGACAGTTGTAATGTGTCCATTGTTGAAAGTGGTAATGTGTCCATTGTTGACATTTTAATGTGTCCATTGTTGACAGCTGTAATGCGTACATTATTGATTGTTGTAATGTTTCTAGTGTTGGCAGTGGTAATGTTTGTATTGTTGACAGAGGTAATGTTTCCTTTGTTGACAATTGTTATGCGTCCATTGTTGACATTTGTAGTGTGTCCATTGTTGACAGTTGTAATGTGTCCATTGTCGATAGTTGTAATGTTTCCATTGTTAACAGATGCAATGTGTCCATTGTTGACAGTTGTATGTGTCCATTGTTGACAGTTGTGATGTGTCCATTGTTGACATCTGTAATGTGTCCATTGTTGACAGTGGTAATATGTCCATTTTAGACAGTTGTAATGTGTCCATTGTAGACAGTTGTAATGTGTCCATTGTTGACAGTTGTAATGTGTCCATTGTTGACAGTCGTAGCGTGTTCCATTGTTGACAACTGCAATGTGTCCATTGTTGACAGTTGTAATGTTTCCATTGTTGACAGTTGTAATATGTTCATTGTTGACAGTTGTAATGTTTCCATTGTTGATAGTGGTAATGTGTTCATTGTTGACAGTTATAATGTGGCCATTGTTGACAGCTGTAATGTGTCCATTGTTGACAGTTGTATTGTTTCCATTGTTGACAGATGCAATGTGTCCATTGTTGACAGTTGTATGTGTCAATTGTTGACAGTTGTGATGTGTCCATTGTTGACATCTGTAATGTGTCCATTGTTGACACTAGCAATGTGTCCATTGTTGACAGTGGTAATGTGCCCATGGCTGACAGTTGTAATGTGTCCATTGTTGACAGTCGTAGCGTATTCCATTGTTGACAACTGCAATATGTCCATTGTTGACAGTTGTAATGTGTCCATTGTTGACAGTGGCAATATGTTCATTGTAGACAGTTGTAATGTGTCCATTGTTGACAGTTGTAATGTGTCCATTGTTGACAGTTGTAATGTGTCCATTGTTGACAGTTGTAATGTTTCCATTGTTGGCAGTGGTAATGTTTCCATTGTTGACAGTTGCAATGCTTCCATTCTTGACAGTTGTAATGTGTCAATTGTTGACAGCTGTAATGTGTCCGTTGTTGACAGTTGTAATGTGTCCATTGTTAACAGCTTTAATGAATCCATTGTTGACAGTGGTAATATGTCCATAATTGACAGTTGTAATGTTTCCATTGTTGACAGTGGCAATGTGTCCATTGTTGAGAGTTGTAATGTGTCCATTGTTGACAGTTGTAATGTGTCCATTGTTGACAGCTGTAAGGTGTCCATTGTTGAAAGCTGTATTGTTTCCATTGTGGACAGTGTTACTGTGTCCATTGTTGACAGTTGTAATGTTTCAATTGTTGACAGTTGTAATGTGTCCATTGTTGACAGCCATAAAATGTGCATTGTTGACAGTGTTAATGTGTCCATTGTTGACAGTGTTAATGTGTCCGTTGTTGACAGTGTTAATGTGTCCATTGTTGAGAGTGTTAATGTGTTCATTGTTGACAGTTGTAATGTGTCCATTGTTGACAGCTGTAATGTGTCCGTTGTTGACAGTTGTAATGTGTCCATTGTTGACAGCTTTAATGAATCCATTGTTGACAGTGGTAATGCGTCCATAGTTGACAGTTGTAATGTTTCCATTGTTGAGAGTGGCAATGTGTCCATTGTTGAGAGTTGTAATGTGTCCATTGTTGACAGTTGTAATGTGTCCATTGTTGACAGCTGTAAGGTGTCCATTGTTGAAAGCTGTAATGTTTCCATTGTTGACAGTTGCATTTTTACCATTGTTGACAGTTGTAATGTTTCCATTGTTGACAGTTGCAATGTGTCCATTGTTGACAGATGTAATGTTTCCATTGTAGACAGTTGTAAGGTGTCCAATGTTGAAAGCTGTAATGTTTCCATTGTTGACACTTTTAATGTGTCCATTGTTGACACTTGCACTGTTTCCATTGTTGGCAGTTCTAATGTGTCCATTGTTGACAGTTGCAATGTAACCACTGTTGACAGTGGCAATGTGTCCATTGTTGACAGTTGTAATGTTTCCATTGTTGACAGTTGTAATGTGTCTAATGTTGACAGCAGTAAAATGTCCATTGTTGACAATGCTAATGTATCAATTGTTGACAGTGTTACTGTGTCCATTGTTGACAGTGGCAATGGTTCTAATGTTGACAGTGTTACTGTGTTTATTGTTGACAGTTGTAATGTGTCAATTTTTGAAAGTTGTAATGTTTCCATTGTTGACAGTTGGAATGTGTCCATTGTTGACAGTGTTAATGTGTCCATTGTTGACAGTTGTAATGTGTCCATTGTTGAAAGTGGTATTGTGTCCATTGTTGACATTTTAATGTGTCCATTGTTGACAGCTGTAATGCGTACATTATTGACTGTTGTAATGTTTCCAGTGTTGGCAGTGGTAATGTTTGTATTGTTGACAGTGGTAATGTTTCCATTGTTGACAATTGTTATGCGTCCATTGTTGACATTTGTAATGTGTCCACTGTTGACAGTTGTAATGTGTCCATTGATGATAGTTGTAATGTCTCCATTGTTGACAGTTGTAATGTGTCCATTGTTGATAGTTGTAATGTTTCCATTGTTAACAGATGCAATGTGTCCATTGTTGACAGTTGTATGTGTCCATTGTTGACAGTTGTGATGTGTCCATTGTTGACATCTGTAATGTGTCCATTGTTGACAGTGGTAATATGTCCATTTTAGACAGTTGTAATGTGTCCATTGTAGACAGTTGTAATGTGTCCATTGTTGACAGTTGTAATGTGTCCATTGTTGACAGCTGTAATGTGTCCATTGTTGACAGTTATACTGTTTCCATTGTTGACAGTGGTAATGTTTCCATTGTTGACTATTGCAATGTGTCCATTGTTGACAGTTGTAATGTGTCCATTGTTGACAGCTGTAATGTGTCCGTTATTGACAGTTGTAATGTGTCCATTGTTGACAGCTTTAATGAATCCATTGTTAACAGTGGTAATGCGTCCATAGTTGACAGTTGTAATGTTTCCATTGTTGACAGTGGCAATGTGTCCATTGTTGACAGCTGTAATGTGTTCGTTGTTGACAGTTGTAATGTGTCCATTGTTGACAGTTGTAATATGTCCATTGTTGACAGTTGTAATGTTTCCATTGTTGACAGTTGCATTGTTTGCATTGTTTCCTATTGTTGACAGTTCTAATGTGTCCATTGTTGACAGTTGCAATGTGTCCATTGTTGACATTGGCAATGTGTCCATTGTTGACAGTTGTAATGTTTCCATTGTTGACAGTTGTAATGTGTCCAATGTTGACAGCAGTAAAATGTCCATTGTTGACAATGCTAATTTATCGATTGTTGACAGTGTTACTATGTAAATTGTTGACAGTTGTAATGTGTCCATTGTTGACAGTTGCAATGTTTCCATTGTTGACAGTTGTAATGTTACCATTGTTGACAGTGTTACTGTGTCCATTGTTGACAGTTGTAATGTTTCAATCGTTGACAGTTGTAATGTGTCCATTGTTGACAGCCATAAAATGTGCATTGTTGACAGTGTTAATGTGTCCTTTGTTGACAGCATTAATGTGTCCGTTGTTGACAGTGTTAATGTGTCCATTGTTGACAGTGTTAATGTGTTCATTGTTGACAGTTGTAATGTGTCCATTGTTGACAGCTGTAATGTGTACATTGTTGACAGTTGTAATGTTTCCATTGCTGACAGTGGTAATGGGTGTATTGTTGACAGTGGTAATGTGTCCTTTGTTGACAATTGTTATGCGTCCATTGTTGACATTTGTAATGTGTCCATTGTTGACAATGGTAAAGTGTCCATTGTTGACAGTTGTAATGTGTCCATTGTTGACAGTCGTAGCGTGCTCCATTGTTGACAACTGCAATGTGTCCATTGTTGACAGTTGTAATGTGTCCATTGTTGACAGTGGCAATATGTCCATTGTTGACAGTTGTAATGTGTCCATTGTTGACAGTTGTAATGTGTCCATTGTTGAAAGCTGTAATGTGTCCATTGTTGACAGTTGTAATGTTTCCATTGTTGACAATGGTAATGTTTCCATTGTTGACTGTTGCAATGTGTCCATTGTTGAAAGTTGTAATGTGTTCATTGTAGACAGCTGTAATGTGTCCGTTGTTGACAGTTGCAATGTGTCCATTGTTGACAGCTTTAATGAATCCATTGTTGACAGTGATAATGAGTCCATAGTTGACAGTTGTAATGTTTCCATTGTTGACAGTGGCAATGTCGCCATTGTTGACAGTTGTAATATTTCCATTGTTGACAGTTGTAATGTGTCCAATGTTGACAGTTGTAATTTGTCCATTGTTGACAGTTGTAATTTGTCGATTGTTGACAGCAGTAGAATGTCCATGTTTGACAGTTGTGATGTGTCCATTGTTGACAGCTGTAATTTGTCCATTGTTGACAGTTGTAATGTGTTCATTGTTGACAGCTGTAATGTGTCCGTTGTTGACAGTGGTAATGTGTCCATAGTTGACAGTTGTAATGTTTCCATTGTTTAGAGTGGCAATGTCGCCATTGTTGACAGTTGTAATGTTTCCATTGCTGACTGGTAATGTGTCCATTCTTGACAGTGGCAATGTTTCTATTGTTGACAATTGTAATGTGTCCATTGTTGACAGTGGCAATATGTCCATTGTAGACAGTTGTAATTTGTCCATTGTTGACAGCAGTAGAATGTCCATTTTTGACAGTTGTGATATGTCCATTGTTGACATCAGTAATATGTCCATTGTTGAGAGTGGCAATGTGTCCATTGTTGACAGTGGTAATGTGTCCATTGCTGACAGTTGTAATGTGTCCATTGTTGACAGTTGTATTGTTTCTATTGTTGACAGATGCAATGTGTCCATTGTTGACAGTTGTATGTGTCCATTGTTGACAACTGCAATGTGTCCATTGTCGACAGTTGTAATGTGTCCATTGTTGACAGTGGCAATATGTCCATTGTAGACAGTTGTAATGTTTCTATTGTAGACAGTTGTAATGTGTCCGTTGTTGACAGTTGTAATGTGTCCATTGTTGAAAGCTGTAATGTGTCCATTGTTGACAGTTGTAATGTTTCCATTGTTGACAGTGGTAATGTTTCCATTGTTGACTGTTGCAATGTGTCCATTGTTGAAAGTTGTAATGTGTTCATTGTAGACAGCTGTAATGTGTCGGTTGTTGACAGTTGTAATGTGTCCATTGTTGACAGCTTTCATGAATCCATTGTTGACAGTGGTAATGAGTCCATAGTTGACAGTTGTAATGTGTCCATTGTTGATAGTGGTAATGTGTTCATTGTTGACAGTTATAATGTGGCCATTGTTGACAGCTGTAATGTGTCCATTGTTGACAGTTGTATTGTTTCTATTGTTGACAGATGCAATGTTTCCATTGTTGACATTTGTATGTGTCAATTGTTGACAGTTGTGATGTGTCCATTGTTGACATCTGTAATGTGTCCATTGTTGAGAGTGGTAATATGTCCATTGTTGACAGTTGTAATGTGTCCATTGTTGACAGTGGCAATATGTTCATTGTAGACAGTTGTAATGTGTCCATTGTTGACAGTTGTAATGTGTCTATTGTTGACAGTTGTAATGTGTCCATTGTTGACAGTTGTAATGTTTCCATTGTTGGCAGTGGTAATGTTTCCATTGTTGACAGTTGCAATGTTTCCATTCTTGACAGTTGTAATGTGTCCATTGTTGACAGCTGTAATGTGTCCGTTGTTGACAGTTGTAATGTGTCCATTGTTGACAGTGGTAATATGTCCATAGTTGACAGTTGTAATGTTTCCATTGTTGACAGTGGCAATGTGTCCATTGTTGAGAGTTGTAATGTGTCCATTGTTGACAGTTGTAATGTGTCCATTGTTGACAGCTGTAAGGTGTCCATTGTTGAAAGCTGTAATGTTTCCATTGTTGACAGTTGCATTGTTTCCATTGTTGACAGTTGTAATATTTCCATTGTTGACAGTTGCAATGTGTCCATTGTTGACAGATGTAATGTTTCCATTGTAGACAGTTGTAATGTGCCCATGTTTGACAGTGGCAATGTGTCAATTGTTGACAGTGTTAATGTGTCCATTGTTGACAGTGTTAATGTGTTCATTGTTGACAGTTGTAATGTGTCCATTGTTGACAGCTGTAATGTGTACATTGTTGACTGTTGTAATGTTTCCATTGCTGACAGTGGTAATGGGTGTATTGTTGACAGTGGTAATGTGTCCTTTGTTGACAATTGTTATGCGTCCATTGTTGACATTTGTAATGTGTCCATTGTTGACAATGGTAAAGTGTCCATTGTTGACAGTTGTAATGTGTCCATTGTTGACAGTCGTAGCGTGCTCCATTGTTGACAACTGCAATGTGTCCATTGTTGACAGTTGTAATGTGTCCATTGTTGACAGTGGCAATATGTCCATTGTTGACAGTTGTAATGTGTCCATTGTTGACAGTTGTAATGTGTCCATTGTTGAAAGCTGTAATGTGTCCATTGTTGACAGTTGTAATGTTTCCATTGTTGACAATGGTAATGTTTCCATTGTTGACTGTTGCAATGTGTCCATTGTTGAAAGTTGTAATGTGTTCATTGTAGACAGCTGTAATGTGTCCGTTGTTGACAGTTGCAATGTGTCCATTGTTGACAGCTTTAATGAATCCATTGTTGACAGTGATAATGAGTCCATAGTTGACAGTTGTAATGTTTCCATTGTTGACAGTGGCAATGTCGCCATTGTTGACAGTTGTAATATTTCCATTGTTGACAGTTGTAATGTGTCCAATGTTGACAGTTGTAATTTGTCCATTGTTGACAGTTGTAATTTGTCGATTGTTGACAGCAGTAGAATGTCCATGTTTGACAGTTGTGATGTGTCCATTGTTGACAGCTGTAATTTGTCCATTGTTGACAGTTGTAATGTGTTCATTGTTGACAGCTGTAATGTGTCCGTTGTTGACAGTGGTAATGTGTCCATAGTTGACAGTTGTAATGTTTCCATTGTTTAGAGTGGCAATGTCGCCATTGTTGACAGTTGTAATGTTTCCATTGCTGACTGGTAATGTGTCCATTCTTGACAGTGGCAATGTTTCTATTGTTGACAATTGTAATGTGTCCATTGTTGACAGTGGCAATATGTCCATTGTAGACAGTTGTAATTTGTCCATTGTTGACAGCAGTAGAATGTCCATTTTTGACAGTTGTGATATGTCCATTGTTGACATCAGTAATATGTCCATTGTTGAGAGTGGCAATGTGTCCATTGTTGACAGTGGTAATGTGTCCATTGCTGACAGTTGTAATGTGTCCATTGTTGACAGTTGTATTGTTTCTATTGTTGACAGATGCAATGTGTCCATTGTTGAAAGTTGTAATGTGTTCATTGTAGACAGCTGTAATGTGTCGGTTGTTGACAGTTGTAATGTGTCCATTGTTGACAGCTTTAATGAATCCATTGTTGACAGTGGTAATGAGTCCATAGTTGACAGTTGTAATGTGTCCATTGTTGATAGTGGTAATGTGTTCATTGTTGACAGTTATAATGTGGCCATTGTTGACAGCTGTAATGTGTCCATTGTTGACAGTGGCAATATGTTCATTGTAGACAGTTGTAATGTGTCCATTGTTGACAGTTGTAATGTGTCTATTGTTGACAGTTGTAATGTGTCCATTGTTGACAGTTGTAATGTTTCCATTGTTGGCAGTGGTAATGTTTCCATTGTTGACAGTTGCAATGTTTCCATTCTTGACAGTTGTAATGTGTCCATTGTTGACAGCTGTAATGTGTCCGTTGTTGACAGTTGTAATGTGTCCATTGTTGACAGTGGTAATATGTCCATAGTTGACAGTTGTAATGTTTCCATTGTTGACAGTGGCAATGTGTCCATTGTTGAGAGTTGTAATGTGTCCATTGTTGACAGTTGTAATGTGTCCATTGTTGACAGCTGTAAGGTGTCCATTGTTGAAAGCTGTAATGTTTCCATTGTTGACAGTTGCATTGTTTCCATTGTTGACAGTTGTAATATTTCCATTGTTGACAGTTGCAATGTGTCCATTGTTGACAGATGTAATGTTTCCATTGTAGACAGTTGTAATGTGCCCATGTTTGACAGTGGCAATGTGTCAATTGTTGACAGTGTTAATGTGTCCATTGTTGACAGTGTTAATGTGTTCATTGTTGACAGTTGTAATGTGTCCATTGTTGACAGCTGTAATGTGTACATTGTTGACTGTTGTAATGTTTCCATTGCTGACAGTGGTAATGGGTGTATTGTTGACAGTGGTAATGTGTCCTTTGTTGACAATTGTTATGCGTCCATTGTTGACATTTGTAATGTGTCCATTGTTGACAATGGTAAAGTGTCCATTGTTGACAGTTGTAATGTGTCCATTGTTGACAGTCGTAGCGTGCTCCATTGTTGACAACTGCAATGTGTCCATTGTTGACAGTTGTAATGTGTCCATTGTTGACAGTGGCAATATGTCCATTGTTGACAGTTGTAATGTGTCCATTGTTGACAGTTGTAATGTGTCCATTGTTGAAAGCTGTAATGTGTCCATTGTTGACAGTTGTAATGTTTCCATTGTTGACAATGGTAATGTTTCCATTGTTGACTGTTGCAATGTGTCCATTGTTGAAAGTTGTAATGTGTTCATTGTAGACAGCTGTAATGTGTCCGTTGTTGACAGTTGCAATGTGTCCATTGTTGACAGCTTTAATGAATCCATTGTTGACAGTGGTAATGAGTCCATAGTTGACAGTTGTAATGTGTCCATTGTTGATAGTGGTAATGTGTTCATTGTTGACAGTTATAATGTGGCCATTGTTGACAGCTGTAATGTGTCCATTGTTGACAGTGGCAATATGTTCATTGTAGACAGTTGTAATGTGTCCATTGTTGACAGTTGTAATGTGTCTATTGTTGACAGTTGTAATGTGTCCATTGTTGACAGTTGTAATGTTTCCATTGTTGGCAGTGGTAATGTTTCCATTGTTGACAGTTGCAATGTTTCCATTCTTGACAGTTGTAATGTGTCCATTGTTGACAGCTGTAATGTGTCCGTTGTTGACAGTTGTAATGTGTCCATTGTTGACAGTGGTAATATGTCCATAGTTGACAGTTGTAATGTTTCCATTGTTGACAGTGGCAATGTGTCCATTGTTGAGAGTTGTAATGTGTCCATTGTTGACAGTTGTAATGTGTCCATTGTTGACAGCTGTAAGGTGTCCATTGTTGAAAGCTGTAATGTTTCCATTGTTGACAGTTGCATTGTTTCCATTGTTGACAGTTGTAATATTTCCATTGTTGACAGTTGCAATGTGTCCATTGTTGACAGATGTAATGTTTCCATTGTAGACAGTTGTAATGTGCCCATGTTTGACAGTGGCAATGTGTCAATTGTTGACAATGGTAATGTTTCCATTGTTGACTGTTGCAATGTGTCCATTGTTGAAAGTTGTAATGTGTTCATTGTAGACAGCTGTAATGTGTCCGTTGTTGACAGTTGCAATGTGTCCATTGTTGACAGCTTTAATGAATCCATTGTTGACAGTGATAATGAGTCCATAGTTGACAGTTGTAATGTTTCCATTGTTGACAGTGGCAATGTCGCCATTGTTGACAGTTGTAATATTTCCATTGTTGACAGTTGTAATGTGTCCAATGTTGACAGTTGTAATTTGTCCATTGTTGACAGTTGTAATTTGTCGATTGTTGACAACAGTAGAATGTCCATGTTTGACAGTTGTGATGTGTCCATTGTTGACAGCTGTAATTTGTCCATTGTTGACAGTTGTAATGTGTTCATTGTTGACAGCTGTAATGTGTCCGTTGTTGACAGTGGTAATGTGTCCATAGTTGACAGTTGTAATGTTTCCATTGTTTAGAGTGGCAATGTCGCCATTGTTGACAGTTGTAATGTTTCCATTGCTGACTGGTAATGTGTCCATTCTTGACAGTGGCAATGTTTCTATTGTTGACAATTGTAATGTGTCCATTGTTGACAGTGGCAATATGTCCATTGTAGACAGTTGTAATTTGTCCATTGTTGACAGCAGTAGAATGTCCATTTTTGACAGTTGTGATATGTCCATTGTTGACATCAGTAATATGTCCATTGTTGAGAGTGGCAATGTGTCCATTGTTGACAGTGGTAATGTGTCCATTGCTGACAGTTGTAATGTGTCCATTGTTGACAGTTGTATTGTTTCTATTGTTGACAGATGCAATGTGTCCATTGTTGACAGTTGTATGTGTCCATTGTTGACAACTGCAATGTGTCCATTGTCGACAGTTGTAATGTGTCCATTGTTGACAGTGGCAATATGTCCATTGTAGACAGTTGTAATGTTTCTATTGTAGACAGTTGTAATGTGTCCGTTGTTGACAGTTGTAATGTGTCCATTGTTGAAAGCTGTAATGTGTCCATTGTTGACAGTTGTAATGTTTCCATTGTTGACAGTGGTAATGTTTCCATTGTTGACTGTTGCAATGTGTCCATTGTTGAAAGTTGTAATGTGTTCATTGTAGACAGCTGTAATGTGTCGGTTGTTGACAGTTGTAATGTGTCCATTGTTGACAGCTTTAATGAATCCATTGTTGACAGTGGTAATGAGTCCATAGTTGACAGTTGTAATGTGTCCATTGTTGATAGTGGTAATGTGTTCATTGTTGACAGTTATAATGTGGCCATTGTTGACAGCTGTAATGTGTCCATTGTTGACAGTTGTATTGTTTCTATTGTTGACAGATGCAATGTTTCCATTGTTGACATTTGTATGTGTCAATTGTTGACAGTTGTGATGTGTCCATTGTTGACATCTGTAATGTGTCCATTGTTGAGAGTGGTAATATGTCCATTGTTGACAGTTGTAATGTGTCCATTGTTGACAGTGGCAATATGTTCATTGTAGACAGTTGTAATGTGTCCATTGTTGACAGTTGTAATGTGTCTATTGTTGACAGTTGTAATGTGTCCATTGTTGACAGTTGTAATGTTTCCATTGTTGGCAGTGGTAATGTTTCCATTGTTGACAGTTGCAATGTTTCCATTCTTGACAGTTGTAATGTGTCCATTGTTGACAGCTGTAATGTGTCCGTTGTTGACAGTTGTAATGTGTCCATTGTTGACAGTGGTAATATGTCCATAGTTGACAGTTGTAATGTTTCCATTGTTGACAGTGGCAATGTGTCCATTGTTGAGAGTTGTAATGTGTCCATTGTTGACAGTTGTAATGTGTCCATTGTTGACAGCTGTAAGGTGTCCATTGTTGAAAGCTGTAATGTTTCCATTGTTGACAGTTGCATTGTTTCCATTGTTGACAGTTGTAATATTTCCATTGTTGACAGTTGCAATGTGTCCATTGTTGACAGATGTAATGTTTCCATTGTAGACAGTTGTAATGTGCCCATGTTTGACAGTGGCAATGTGTCAATTGTTGACAGTGTTAATGTGTCCATAGTTGACAGTTGTTAGGTGTCCAATGTTGAAAGCTGTAATGTTTCCATTGTTGACAGTTTTAATGTGTCCATTGTTGACACTTGCATTGTTTCCATTGTTGGCAGTTCTAATGTGTCCATTGTTGACAGTTGCAATGTAACCACTGTTGACAGAGGCAATGTGTCCATTGTTGACAGTTGTAATGTTTCCATTGTTGACAGTTGTAATGTGTCCAATGTTGACAGCAGTAAAATGTCCATTGTTGACAATGTTAATGTATCGATTGTTGACAGTGTTACTGTGTTCATTGTTGACAGATGTAATGTTTCCATTGTAGGCAGTTGTAAGGTGTCCAATGTTGAAAGCTGTAATGTTTCCATTGTTGACACTTTTAATGTGTCCATTGTTGACACTTGCACTGTTTCCATTGTTGGCAGTTCTAATGTGTCCATTGTTGACAGTTGCAATGTAACCACTGTTGACAGTGGCAATGTGTCCATTGTTGACAGTTGTAATGTTTCCATTGTTGACAGTTGTAATGTGTCTAATGTTGACAGCAGTAAAATGTCCATTGTTGACAATGCTAATGTATCAATTGTTGACAGTGTTACTGTGTCCATTGTTGACAGTGGCAATGTTTCTAATGTTGACAGTGTTACTGTGTTTATTGTTGACAGTTGTAATGTGTCAATTTTTGAAAGTTGTAATGTTTCCATTGTTGACAGTTGGAATGTGTCCATTGTTGACAGTGTTAATGTGTCCATTGTTGACAGTTGTAATGTGTCCATTGTTGAAAGTGGTATTGTGTCCATTGTTGACATTTTAATGTGTCCATTGTTGACAGCTGTAATGCGTACATTATTGACTGTTGTAATGTTTCCAGTCTTGGCAGTGGTAATGTTTGTATTGTTGACAGTGGTAATGTTTCCATTGTTGACAATTGTTATGCGTCCATTGTTGACATTTGTAATGTATCCATTGTTGACAGTTGTAATGTGTCCATTGATGATAGTTGTAATGTCTCCATTGTTGACAGTTGTAATGTGTCCATTGTTGATA
Organism: Bathymodiolus brooksi; assembly: GCA_963680875.1. Taxonomy (NCBI): domain Eukaryota; kingdom Metazoa; phylum Mollusca; class Bivalvia; order Mytilida; family Modiolidae; genus Bathymodiolus; species Bathymodiolus brooksi. The sequence goes on from OY804578.1 coordinate 31,958,462, forward strand.
GTTGTAATGTTTCCATTGTTAACAGATGCAATGTGTCCATTGTTGACAGTTGTATGTGTCCATTGTTGACAGTTGTGATGTGTCCATTGTTGACATCTGTAATGTGTCCATTGTTGACAGTGGTAATATGTCCATTTTAGACAGTTGTAATGTGTCCATTGTAGACAGTTGTAATGTGTCCATTGTTGACAGTTGTAATGTGTCCATTGTTGACAGCTGTAATGTGTCCATTGTTGACAGTTATACTGTTTCCATTGTTGACAGTGGTAATGTTTCCATTGTTGACTATTGCAATGTGTCCATTGTTGACAGTTGTAATGTGTCCATTGTTGACAGCTGTAATGTGTCCGTTGTTGACAGTTGTAATGTGTCCATTGTTGACAGCTTTAATGAATCCATTGTTAACAGTGGTAATGCATCCATAGTTGACAGTTGTAATGTTTCCATTGTTGACAGTGGCAATGTGTCCATTGTTGACAGCTGTAATGTGTTCGTTGTTCACAGTTGTAATGTGTCCATTTTTGACAGTTGTGATATGTCCATTGTTGACATCAGTAATATGTCCATTGTTGAGAGTGGCAATGTGTCCATTGTTGACAGTGGTAATGTGTCCATTGCTGACAGTTGTAATGTGTCCATTGTTGACAGTTGTATTGTTTCTATTGTTGACAGATGCAATGTGTCCATTGTTGACAGTTGTATGTGTCCATTGTTGACAACTGCAATGTGTCCATTGTCGACAGTTGTAATGTGTCCATTGTTGACAGTGGCAATATGTCCATTGTAGACAGTTGTAATGTTTCTATTGTAGACAGTTGTAATGTGTCCGTTGTTGACAGTTGTAATGTGTCCATTGTTGAAAGCTGTAATGTGTCCATTGTTGACAGTTGTAATGTTTCCATTGTTGACAGTGGTAATGTTTCCATTGTTGACTGTTGCAATGTGTCCATTGTTGAAAGTTGTAATGTGTTCATTGTAGACAGCTGTAATGTGTCGGTTGTTGACAGTTGTAATGTGTCCATTGTTGACAGCTTTAATGAATCCATTGTTGACAGTGGTAATGAGTCCATAGTTGACAGTTGTAATGTGTCCATTGTTGATAGTGGTAATGTGTTCATTGTTGACAGTTATAATGTGGCCATTGTTGACAGCTGTAATGTGTCCATTGTTGACAGTTGTATTGTTTCTATTGTTGACAGATGCAATGTTTCCATTGTTGACATTTGTATGTGTCAATTGTTGACAGTTGTGATGTGTCCATTGTTGACATCTGTAATGTGTCCATTGTTGAAAGTGGCAATATGTTCATTGTAGACAGTTGTAATGTGTCCATTGTTGACAGTTGTAATGTGTCCATTGTTGACAGTTGTAATGTGTCCATTGTTGACAGTTGTAATGTTTCCATTGTTGGCAGTGGTAATGTTTCCATTGTTGACAGTTGCAATGTTTCCATTCTTGACAGTTGTAATGTGTCCATTGTTGACAGCTGTAATGTGTCCGTTGTTGACAGTTGTAATGTGTCCATTGTTGACAGTGGTAATATGTCCATAGTTGACAGTTGTAATGTTTCCATTGTTGACAGTGGCAATGTGTCCATTGTTGAGAGTTGTAATGTGTCCATTGTTGACAGTTGTAATGTGTCCATTGTTGACAGCTGTAAGGTGTCCATTGTTGAAAGCTGTAATGTTTCCATTGTTGACAGTTGCATTGTTTCCATTGTTGACAGTTGTAATATTTCCATTGTTGACAGTTGCAATGTGTCCATTGTTGACAGATGTAATGTTTCCATTGTAGACAGTTGTAATGTGCCCATGTTTGACAGTGGCAATGTGTCAATTGTTGACAGTGTTAATGTGTCCATAGTTGACAGTTGTTAGGTGTCCAATGTTGAAAGCTGTAATGTTTCCATTGTTGACAGTTTTAATGTGTCCATTGTTGACACTTGCATTGTTTCCATTGTTGGCAGTTCTAATGTGTCCATTGTTGACAGTTGCAATGTAACCACTGTTGACAGAGGCAATGTGTCCATTGTTGACAGTTGTAATGTTTCCATTGTTGACAGTTGTAATGTGTCCAATGTTGACAGCAGTAAAATGTCCATTGTTGACAATGTTAATGTATCGATTGTTGACAGCGTTACTGTGTTCATTGTTGACAGTTGTAATGTTTCCATTGTTGACAGTTGCAATGTGTCCATTGTTGACAGATGTAATGTTTCCATTGTAGACAGTTGTAAGGTGTCCAATGTTGAAAGCTGTAATGTTTCCATTGTTGACACTTTTAATGTGTCCATTGTTGACACTTGCACGGTTTCCATTGTTGGCAGTTCTAATGTGTCCATTGTTGACAGTTGCAATGTAACCACTGTTGACAGTGGCAATGTGTCCATTGTTGACAGTTGTAATGTTTCCATTGTTGACAGTTGTAATGTGTCTAATGTTGACAGCAGTAAAATGTCCATTGTTGACAATGCTAATGTATCAATTGTTGACAGTGTTACTGTGTCCATTGTTGACAGTGGCAATGTTTCTAATGTTGACAGTGTTACTGTGTTTATTGTTGACAGTTGTAATGTGTCAATTTTTGAAAGTTGTAATGTTTCCATTGTTGACAGTTGGAATGTGTCCATTGTTGACAGTGTTAATGTGTCCATTGTTGACAGTTGTAATGTGTCCATTGTTGAAAGTGGTATTGTGTCCATTGTTGACATTTTAATGTGTCCATTGTTGACAGCTGTAATGCGTACATTATTGACTGTTGTAATGTTTCCAGTGTTGGCAGTGGTAATGTTTTTATTGTTGACAGTGGTAATGTTTCCATTGTTGACAATTGTTATGCGTCCATTGTTGACATTTGTAATGTGTCCATTGTTGACAGTTGTAATGTGTCCATTGATGATAGTTGTAATGTCTCCATTGTTGACAGTTGTAATGTGTCCATTGTTGATAGTTGTAATGTTTCCATTGTTAACAGATGCAATGTGTCCATTGTTGACAGTTGTATGTGTCCATTGTTGACAGTTGTGATGTGTCCATTGTTGACATCTGTAATGTGTCCATTGTTGACAGTGGTAATATGTCCATTTTAGACAGTTGTAATGTGTCCATTGTAGACAGTTGTAATGTGTCCATTGTTGACAGTTGTAATGTGTCCATTGTTGACAGCTGTAATGTGTCCATTGTTGACAGTTATACTGTTTCCATTGTTGACAGTGGTAATGTTTCCATTGTTGACTATTGCAATGTGTCCATTGTTGACAGTTGTAATGTGTCCATTGTTGACAGCTGTAATGTGTCCGTTGTTGACAGTTGTAATGTGTCCATTGTTGACAGCTTTAATGAATCCATTGTTAACAGTGGTAATGCGTCCATAGTTGACAGTTGTAATGTTTCCATTGTTGACAGTGGCAATGTGTCCATTGTTGACAGCTGTAATGTGTTCGTTGTTGACAGTTGTAATGTGTCCATTGTTGACAGTTGTAATATGTCCATTGTTGACAGTTGTAATGTTTCCATTGTTGACAGTTGCATTGTTTGCATTGTTTCCTATTGTTGACAGTTCTAATGTGTCCATTGTTGACAGTTGCAATGTGTCCATTGTTGACATTGGCAATGTGTCCATTGTTGACAGTTGTAATGTTTCCATTGTTGACAGTTGCAATGTGTCCATTGTTGACAGATGTAATGTTTCCATTGTAGACAGTTGTAAGGTGTCCAATGTTGAAAGCTGTAATGTTTCCATTGTTGACACTTTTAATGTGTCCATTGTTGACACTTGCACTGTTTCCATTGTTGGCAGTTCTAATGTGTCCATTGTTGACAGTTGCAATGTAACTACTGTTGACAGTGGCAATGTGTCCATTGTTGACAGTTGTAATGTTTCCATTGTTGACAGTTGTAATGTGTCTAATGTTGACAGCAGTAAAATGTCCATTGTTGACAATGCTAATGTATCAATTGTTGACAGTGTTACTGTGTCCATTGTTGACAGTGGCAATGTTTCTAATGTTGACAGTGTTACTGTGTTTATTGTTGACAGTTGTAATGTGTCAATTTTTGAAAGTTGTAATGTTTCCATTGTTGACAGTTGGAATGTGTCCATTGTTGACAGTGTTAATGTGTCCATTGTTGACAGTTGTAATGTGTCCATTGTTGAAAGTGGTATTGTGTCCATTGTTGACATTTTAATGTGTCCATTGTTGACAGCTGTAATGCGTACATTATTGACTGTTGTAATGTTTCCAGTCTTGGCAGTGGTAATGTTTGTATTGTTGACAGTGGTAATGTTTCCATTGTTGACAATTGTTATGCGTCCATTGTTGACATTTGTAATGTATCCATTGTTGACAGTTGTAATGTGTCCATTGATGATAGTTGTAATGTCTCCATTGTTGACAGTTGTAATGTGTCCATTGTTGATAGTTGTAATGTTTCCATTGTTAACAGATGCAATGTGTCCATTGTTGACAGTTGTATGTGTCCATTGTTGACAGTTGTGATGTGTCCATTGTTGACATCTGTAATGTGTCCATTGTTGACAGTGGTAATATGTCCATTTTAGACAGTTGTAATGTGTCCATTGTAGACAGTTGTAATGTGTCCATTGTTGACAGTTGTAATGTGTCCATTGTTGACAGCTGTAATGTGTCCATTGTTGACAGTTATACTGTTTCCATTGTTGACAGTGGTAATGTTTCCATTGTTGACTATTGCAATGTGTCCATTGTTGACAGTTGTAATGTGTCCATTGTTGACAGCTGTAATGTGTCCGTTGTTGACAGTTGTAATGTGTCCATTGTTGACAGCTTTAATGAATCCATTGTTAACAGTGGTAATGCATCCATAGTTGACAGTTGTAATGTTTCCATTGTTGACAGTGGCAATGTGTCCATTGTTGACAGCTGTAATGTGTTCGTTGTTGACAGTTGTAATGTGTCCATTGTTGACAGTTGTAATATGTCCATTGTTGACAGTTGTAATGTTTCCATTGTTGACAGTTGCATTGTTTGCATTGTTTCCTATTGTTGACAGTTCTAATGTGTCCATTGTTGACAGTTGCAATGTGTCCATTGTTGACATTGGCAATGTGTCCATTGTTGACAGTTGTAATGTTTCCATTGTTGACAGTTGTAATGTGTCCAATGTTGACAGCAGTAAAATGTCCATTGTTGACAATGCTAATTTATCGATTGTTGACAGTGTTACTATGTAAATTGTTGACAGTTGTAATGTGTCCATTGTTGACAGTGTTAATGTGTCCTTTGTTGACAGCATTAATGTGTCCGTTGTTGACAGTGTTAATGTGTCCATTGTTGACAGTGTTAATGTGTTCATTGTTGACAGTTGTAATGTGTCCATTGTTGACAGCTGTAATGTGTACATTGTTGACTGTTGTAATGTTTCCATTGCTGACAGTGGTAATGGGTGTATTGTTGACAGTGGTAATGTGTCCTTTGTTGACAATTGTTATGCGTCCATTGTTGACATTTGTAATGTGTCCATTGTTGACAATGGTAAAGTGTCCATTGTTGACAGTTGTAATGTGTCCATTGTTGACAGTCGTAGCGTGCTCCATTGTTGACAACTGCAATGTGTCCATTGTTGACAGTTGTAATGTGTCCATTGTTGACAGTGGCAATATGTCCATTGTTGACAGTTGTAATGTGTCCATTGTTGACAGTTGTAATGTGTCCATTGTTGAAAGCTGTAATGTGTCCATTGTTGACAGTTGTAATGTTTCCATTGTTGACAATGGTAATGTTTCCATTGTTGACTGTTGCAATGTGTCCATTGTTGAAAGTTGTAATGTGTTCATTGTAGACAGCTGTAATGTGTCCGTTGTTGACAGTTGCAATGTGTCCATTGTTGACAGCTTTAATGAATCCATTGTTGACAGTGATAATGAGTCCATAGTTGACAGTTGTAATGTTTCCATTGTTGACAGTGGCAATGTCGCCATTGTTGACAGTTGTAATATTTCCATTGTTGACAGTTGTAATGTGTCCAATGTTGACAGTTGTAATTTGTCCATTGTTGACAGTTGTAATTTGTCGATTGTTGACAGCAGTAGAATGTCCATGTTTGACAGTTGTGATGTGTCCATTGTAGACAGTTGTAATGTGTCCATTGTTGACAGCTGTAATTTGTCCATTGTTGACAGTTGTAATGTGTTCATTGTTGACAGCTGTAATGTGTCCGTTGTTGACAGTGGTAATGTGTCCATAGTTGACAGTTGTAATGTTTCCATTGTTTAGAGTGGCAATGTCGCCATTGTTGACAGTTGTAATGTTTCCATTGCTGACTGGTAATGTGTCCATTCTTGACAGTGGCAATGTTTCTATTGTTGACAATTGTAATGTGTCCATTGTTGACAGTGGCAATATGTCCATTGTAGACAGTTGTAATTTGTCCATTGTTGACAGCAGTAGAATGTCCATTTTTGACAGTTGTGATATGTCCATTGTTGACATCAGTAATATGTCCATTGTTGAGAGTGGCAATGTGTCCATTGTTGACAGTGGTAATGTGTCCATTGCTGACAGTTGTAATGTGTCCATTGTTGACAGTTGTATTGTTTCTATTGTTGACAGATGCAATGTGTCCATTGTTGACAGTTGTATGTGTCCATTGTTGACAACTGCAATGTGTCCATTGTCGACAGTTGTAATGTGTCCATTGTTGACAGTGGCAATATGTCCATTGTAGACAGTTGTAATGTTTCTATTGTAGACAGTTGTAATGTGTCCGTTGTTGACAGTTGTAATGTGTCCATTGTTGAAAGCTGTAATGTGTCCATTGTTGACAGTTGTAATGTTTCCATTGTTGACAGTGGTAATGTTTCCATTGTTGACTGTTGCAATGTGTCCATTGTTGAAAGTTGTAATGTGTTCATTGTAGACAGCTGTAATGTGTCGGTTGTTGACAGTTGTAATGTGTCCATTGTTGACAGCTTTAATGAATCCATTGTTGACAGTGGTAATGAGTCCATAGTTGACAGTTGTAATGTGTCCATTGTTGATAGTGGTAATGTGTTCATTGTTGACAGTTATAATGTGGCCATTGTTGACAGCTGTAATGTGTCCATTGTTGACAGTTGTATTGTTTCTATTGTTGACAGATGCAATGTTTCCATTGTTGACATTTGTATGTGTCAATTGTTGACAGTTGTGATGTGTCCATTGTTGACATCTGTAATGTGTCCATTGTTGAGAGTGGTAATATGTCCATTGTTGACAGTTGTAATGTGTCCATTGTTGACAGTGGCAATATGTTCATTGTAGACAGTTGTAATGTGTCCATTGTTGACAGTTGTAATGTGTCCATTGTTGACAGTTGTAATGTGTCCATTGTTGACAGTTGTAATGTTTCCATTGTTGGCAGTGGTAATGTTTCCATTGTTGACAGTTGCAATGTTTCCATTCTTGACAGTTGTAATGTGTCCATTGTTGACAGCTGTAATGTGTCCGTTGTTGACAGTTGTAATGTGTCCATTGTTGACAGTGGTAATATGTCCATAGTTGACAGTTGTAATGTTTCCATTGTTGACAGTGGCAATGTGTCCATTGTTGAGAGTTGTAATGTGTCCATTGTTGACAGTTGTAATGTGTCCATTGTTGACAGCTGTAAGGTGTCCATTGTTGAAAGCTGTAATGTTTCCATTGTTGACAGTTGCATTGTTTCCATTGTTGACAGTTGTAATATTTCCATTGTTGACAGTTGCAATGTGTCCATTGTTGACAGATGTAATGTTTCCATTGTAGACAGTTGTAATGTGCCCATGTTTGACAGTGGCAATGTGTCAATTGTTGACAGTGTTAATGTGTCCATAGTTGACAGTTGTTAGGTGTCCAATGTTGAAAGCTGTAATGTTTCCATTGTTGACAGTTTTAATGTGTCCATTGTTGACACTTGCATTGTTTCCATTGTTGGCAGTTCTAATGTGTCCATTGTTGACAGTTGCAATGTAACCACTGTTGACAGAGGCAATGTGTCCATTGTTGACAGTTGTAATGTTTCCATTGTTGACAGTTGTAATGTGTCCAATGTTGACAGCAGTAAAATGTCCATTGTTGACAATGTTAATGTATCGATTGTTGACAGTGTTACTGTGTTCATTGTTGACAGTTGTAATGTGTCCATTTTTGACAGTGGCAATGTTTCCATTGTTTACAGTTCTAATGTTTCCATTGTTGACAGTGTTACTCTGTCCATTGTTGACAGTTGTAATGTGTTCATTGTAGACAGCTGTAATGTGTCCGTTGTTGACAGTTGTAATGTGTCCATTGTTGACAGCTTTAATGAATCCATTGTTGAAAGTGGTAATGAGTCCATAGTTGACAGTTGTAATGTTTCCATTGTTGACAGTGGCAATGTCGCCATTGTTGACAGTTGTAATGTTTCCATTGTTGACAGTTGTAATGTGTCCATTGTTGACAGTTGTAATTTGTCCATTGTTGACAGTTGTAATTTGTCGATTGTTGACAGCAGTAGAATGTCCATTTTTGACAGTTGTGATGTGTCCATTGTTGACAGTTGTAATGTGTCCATTGTTGACAGCTGTAATGTGTCCATTGTTGACAGTTGTAATGTGTTCATTGTTGACAGCTGTAATGTGTCCGTTGTTGACAGTGGTAATGTGTCCATAGTTAACATTTGTAATGTTTCCATTGTTGACAGTGGCAATGTCGCCATTGTTGACATTTGTAATGTTTCCATTGTTGACTGGTAATGTGTCCATTCTTGACAGTGGCAATGTTTCTATTGTTGACAATTGTAATGTGTCCATTGTTGACAGTGGCAATATGTCCATTGTAGACAGTTGTAATTTGTCCATTGTTGACAGCAGTAGAATGTCCATTTTTGACAGTTGTGATATGTCCATTGTTGACATCAGTAATGTGTCCATTGTTGAGAGTGGCAATGTCTCCATTGTTGACAGTGGTAATGTGTCCATTGTTGACAGTTGTAATGTGTCCATTGTTGACAGTCGTAGCGTGTTCCATTGTTGACAACTGCAATGTGTCCATTGTTGACAGTTGTAATGTGTCCATTGTTGACAGTTGTAAAATGTTCATTGTTGACAGTTGTAATGTGTCCATTGATGATAGTTTTAATGGCTCCATTGTTGACAGTTGTAATGTGTCCATTGTTGATAGTTGCAATGTGTCCATTGTTGACAGTTGTAATGTGTTCATTGTAGACAGCTGTAATGTGTCCATTGTTGACAGCTTTAATGAATCCATTGTTGACAGTGGTAATGAGTCCATAGTTGACAGTTGTAATGTTTCCATTGTTGACAGTGGCAATATCGCCATTGTTGACAGTTGTAATGTTTCCACTGTTGACAGCAGTAGAATGTCCATTTTTGACAGTTGTGATGTATCCATTGTTGACATCAGTAATGTGTCCATTGTTGACAGTGGCAATGTGTCCATTGTTGACAGTGGTAATGTGTCCATTGTTGGCAGTGGTAATGTTAGTATTGTTGACAGTGGTAATGTTTCCTTTGTTGACAGTGGTAATGTTTCCTTTGTTGACAATTGTTATGCCTCCATTGTTGACATTTGTAATGTGTCCATTGTTGACAGTTGTAATGTGTCCATTGATGATAGTTGTAATGTCTCCATTGTTGACAGTTGTAATGTGTCCATTTGTTGATAGTTGTAATGTTTCCATTGTTAACAGATGCAATGTGTCCATTGTTGACAGTTGTATGTGTCCATTGTTGACAGTTGTGATGTGTCCATTGTTGACATCTGTAATGTGTCCATTGTTGACAGTGGTAATATGTCCATTTTAGACAGTTGTAATGTGTCCATTGTAGACAGTTGTAATGTGTCAATTGTTGACAGTTGTAATGTGTCCATTGTTGACAGCTGTAATGTGTCCATTGTTGACAGTTATAATGTTTCCATTGTTGACAGTGGTAATGTTTCCATTGTTGACTGTTGCAATGTGTCCATTGTTGACAGTTGTAATGTGTCCATTGTTGACAGCTGTAATGTGTCCGTTGTTGACAGTTGTAATGTGTCCATTGTTGACAGCTTTAATGAATCCATTGTTGACAGTGGTAATGCGTCCATAGTTGACAGTTGTAATGTTTCCATTGTTGACAGTGGCAATGTGTCCATTGTTGACAGCTGTAATGTGTTCGTTGTTGACAGTTGTAATGTGTCCATTGTTGACAGTTGTAATGTGTCCATTGTTGACAGTTGTAATGTGTTCATAGTTGACAGTTGTAATGTTTCCATTGTTGACAGTTGCATTGTTTGCATTGTTTCCATTGTTGACAGTTCTAATGTGTCCATTGTTGACATTTGCAATGTGTCCATTGTTGACATTGGCAATGTGTCCATTGTTGACAGTTGTAATGTTTCCATTGTTGACAGTTGTAATGTGTCCAATGTTGACAGCAGTAAAATGTCCATTGTTGACAATGCTAATGTATCGATTGTTGACAGTGTTACTATGTCAATTGTTGACAGTTGTAATGTGTCCATTGTTGACAGTTGCAATGTTTCCATTGTTGACAGTTGTAATGTTTCCATTGTTGACAGTGTTACTGTGTCCATTGTTGACAGTTGTAATGTTTCAATCGTTGACAGTTGTAATGTGTCCATTGTTGACAGCCATAAAATGTGCATTGTTGACAGTGTTAATGTGTCCATTGTTGACAGGGTTAATGTGTCCGTTGTTGACAGTGTTAATGTGTCCATTGTTGACAGTGTTAATGTGTTCATTGTTGACAGTTGTAATGTGTCCATTGTTGACAGCTGTAATGTGTACATTGTTGACTGTTGTAATGTTTCCATTGCTGACAGTGGTAATGGGTGTATTGTTGACAGTGGTAATGTGTCCTTTGTTGACAATTGTTATGCGTCCATTGTTGACATTTGTAATGTGTCCATTGTTGACAATGATAAAGTGTCCATTGTTGACAGTTGTAATGTGTCCATTGTTGACAGTCGTAGCGTGTTCCATTGTTGACAACTGCAATGTGTCCATTGTTGACAGTTGTAATGTGTCCATTGTTGACAGTGGCAATATGTCCATTGTTGACAGTTGTAATGTGTCCATTGTTGACAGTTGTAATGTGTCCATTGTTGAAAGCTGTAATGTGTCCATTGTTGACAGTTGTAATGTTTCCATTGTTGACAATGGTAATGTTTCCATTTTGAAAGTTGTAATGTGTTCATTTTAGACAGCTGTAATGTGTCCGTTGTTGACAGTTGCAATGTGTCCATTGTTGACAGTTGTAATGTGTCCATTTTTGACAGCTGTAATGTGTCCGTTGTTGACAGTTGTAATGTGTCCATTGTTGACAGCTTTAATGAATCCATTGTTGACAGTGGTAATGCGTCCATAGTTGACAGTTGTAATGTTTCCATTGTTGACAGTGGCAATGTGTCCATTGTTGACAGCTGTAATGTGTTCGTTGTTGACAGTTGTAATGTGTCCATTGTTGACAGTTGTAATGTGTCCATTGTTGACAGTTGTAATGTGTCCATAGTTGACAGTTGTAATGTTTCCATTGTTGACAGTTGCATTGTTTGCATTGTTTCCATTGTTGACAGTTCTAATGTGTCCATTGTTGACAGTTGCAATGTGTCCATTGTTGACATTGGCAATGTGTCCATTGTTGACAGTTGTAATGTTTCCATTGTTGACAGTTGTAATGTGTCCAATGTTGACAGCAGTAAAATGTCCATTGTTGACAATGCTAATGTATCGATTGTTGACAGTGTTACTATGTCAATTGTTGACAGTTGTAATGTGTCCATTGTTGACAGTTGCAATGTTTCCATTGTTGACAGTTGTAATGTTTCCATTGTTGACAGTGTTACTGTGTCCATTGTTGACAGTTGTAATGTTTCAATCGTTGACAGTTGTAATGTGTCCATTGTTGACAGCCATAAAATGTGCATTGTTGACAGTGTTAATGTGTCCATTGTTGACAGGGTTAATGTGTCCGTTGTTGACAGTGTTAATGTGTCCATTGTTGACAGTGTTAATGTGTTCATTGTTGACAGTTGTAATGTGTCCATTGTTGACAGCTGTAATGTGTACATTGTTGACTGTTGTAATGTTTCCATTGCTGACAGTGGTAATGGGTGTATTGTTGACAGTGGTAATGTGTCCTTTGTTGACAATTGTTATGCGTCCATTGTTGACATTTGTAATGTGTCCATTGTTGACAATGATAATGTGTCCATTGTTGACAGTCGTAGCGTGTTCCATTGTTGACAACTGCAATGTGTCCATTGTTGACAGTTGTAATCTGTCCATTGTTGACAGTGGCAATATGTCCATTGTTGACAGTTGTAATGTGTACATTGTTGACAGTTGTAATGTGTCCATTGTTGAAAGCTGTAATGTGTCCATTGTTTTACAGTTGTAATGTTTCCATTGTTGACAATGGTAATGTTTCCATTGTTGAAAGTTGTAATGTGTTCATTTTAGACAGCTGTAATGTGTCCGTTGTTGACAGTTGCAATGTGTCCATTGTTGACAGCTTTAATGAATCCATTGTTGACAGTGATAATGAGTCCATAGTTGACAGTTGTAATGTTTCCATTGTTGACAGTGGCAATGTCGCCATTGTTGACAGTTGTAATATTTCCATTGTTGACAGTTGTAATGTGTCCATTGTTGACAGCAGTAGAATGTCCATTTTTGACAGTTGTGATGTGTCCATTGTAGACAGTTGTAATGTGTCCATTGTTGACAGCTGTAATGTGTCCATTGTTGACAGTTGTAATGTGTTCATTGTTGACAGCTGTAATGTGTCCGTTGTTGACAGTGGTAATGTGTCCATAGTTGACAGTTGTAATGTTTCCATTGTTTACAGTGGCAATGTCGCCATTGTTGACAGTTGTAATGTTTCCATTGCTGACTGGTAATGTGTCCATTCTTGACAGTGGCAATGTTTCTATTGTTGACAATTGTAATGTGTCCATTGTTGACAGTGGCAATATGTCCATTGTAGACAGTTGTAATTTGTCCATTGTTGACAGCAGTAGAATGTCCATTTTTGACAGTTGTGATATGTCCATTGTTGACATCAGTAATGTGTCCATTGTTGAGAGTGGCAATGTGTCCATTGTTGACAGTGGTAATGTGTCCATTGTTGACAGTTGTAATGTGTCCATTGTTGACAGTTGTATTGTTTCTATTGTTGACAGATGCAATGTGTCCATTGTTGACAGTTGTATGTGTCCATTGTTGACAACTGCAATGTGTCCATTGTCGACAGTTGTAATGTGTCCATTGTTGACAGTGACAATATGTCCATTGTAGACAGTTGTAATGTTTCTATTGTTGACAGTTGCAATGTGTCCATTGTTGACAGTTGTAATGTGTCCATTGTTGACAGCTGTAATGTGTCCGTTGTTGACAGTTGTAATGTGTCCATTGTTGACAGCTTTAATGAATCCATTGTTGACAGTGGTAATGCGTCCATAGTTGACAGTTGTAATGTTTCCATTGTTGACAGTGGCAATGTGTCCATTGTTGACAGCTGTAATGTGTTCGTTGTTGACAGTTGTAATGTGTCCATTGTTGACAGTTGTAATGTGTCCATTGTTGACAGTTGTAATGTGTCCATAGTTGACAGTTGTAATGTTTCCATTGTTGACAGTTGCATTGTTTCCATTGTTTCCATTGTTGACAGTTCTAATGTGTCCATTGTTGACAGTTGCAATGTGTCCATTGTTGACATTGGCAATGTGTCCATTGTTGACAGTTGTAATGTTTCCATTGTTGACAGTTGTAATGTGTCCAATGTTGACAGCAGTAAAATGTCCATTGTTGACAATGCTAATGTATCGATTGTTGACAGTGTTACTATGTCAATTGTTGACAGTTGTAATGTGTCCATTGTTGACAGTTGCAATGTTTCCATTGTTGACAGTTGTAATGTTTCCATTGTTGACAGTGTTACTGTGTCCATTGTTGACAGTTGTAATGTTTCAATCGTTGACAGTTGTAATGTGTCCATTGTTGACAGCCATAAAATGTGCATTGTTGACAGTGTTAATGTGTCCATTGTTGACAGGGTTAATGTGTCCGTTGTTGACAGTGTTAATGTGTCCATTGTTGACAGTGTTAATGTGTTCATTGTTGACAGTTGTAATGTGTCCATTGTTGACAGCTGTAATGTGTACATTGTTGACTGTTGTAATGTTTCCATTGCTGACAGTGGTAATGGGTGTATTGTTGACAGTGGTAATGTGTCCTTTGTTGACAATTGTTATGCGTCCATTGTTGACATTTGTAATGTGTCCATTGTTGACAATGATAAAGTGTCCATTGTTGAGAGTTGTAATGTGTCCATTGTTGACAGTCGTAGCGTGTTCCATTGTTGACAACTGCAATGTGTCCATTGTTGACAGTTGTAATCTGTCCATTGTTGACAGTGGCAATATGTCCATTGTTGACAGTTGTAATGTGTACATTGTTGACAGTTGTAATGTGTCCATTGTTGAAAGCTGTAATGTGTCCATTGTTTTACAGTTGTAATGTTTCCATTGTTGACAATGGTAATGTTTCCATTGTTGAAAGTTGTAATGTGTTCATTTTAGACAGCTGTAATGTGTCCGTTGTTGACAGTTGCAATGTGTCCATTGTTGACAGCTTTAATGAATCCATTGTTGACAGTGATAATGAGTCCATAGTTGACAGTTGTAATGTTTCCATTGTTGACAGTGGCAATGTCGCCATTGTTGACAGTTGTAATATTTCCATTGTTGACAGTTGTAATGTGTCCATTGTTGACAGCAGTAGAATGTCCATTTTTGACAGTTGTGATGTGTCCATTGTAGACAGTTGTAATGTGTCCATTGTTGACAGCTGTAATGTGTCCATTGTTGACAGTTGTAATGTGTTCATTGTTGACAGCTGTAATGTGTCCGTTGTTGACAGTGGTAATGTGTCCATAGTTGACAGTTGTAATGTTTCCATTGTTTACAGTGGCAATGTCGCCATTGTTGACAGTTGTAATGTTTCCATTGCTGACTGGTAATGTGTCCATTGTTGACAGTGGCAATATGTCCATTGTAGACAGTTGTAATTTGTCCATTGTTGACAGCAGTAGAATGTCCATTTTTGACAGTTGTGATATGTCCATTGTTGACATCAGTAATGTGTCCATTGTTGAGAGTGGCAATGTGTCCATTGTTGACAGTGGTAATGTGTCCATTGTTGACAGTTGTAATGTGTCCATTGTTGACAGTTGTATTGTTTCTATTGTTGACAGATGCAATGTGTCCATTGTTGACAGTTGTATGTGTCCATTGTTGACAACTGCAATGTGTCCATTGTCGACAGTTGTAATGTGTCCATTGTTGACAGTGACAATATGTCCATTGTAGACAGTTGTAATGTTTCTATTGTAGACAGTTGTAATGTGTCTGTTGTTGACAGTTGTAATGTGTCCATTGTTGAAAGCTGTAATGTGTCCATTGTTGACAGTTGTAATGTTTCCATTGTTGACAGTGGTAATGTTTCCATCGTTGACTGTTGCAATGTGTCCATTGTTGAAAGTTGTAATGTGTTCATTGTAGACAGCTGTAATGTGTCGGTTGTTGACAGTTGTAATGTGTCCATTGTTGACAGCTTTAATGAATCCATTGTTGACAGTGGTAATGAGTCCATATTTGACAGTTGTAATGTGTCCATTGTTGAGAGTGGTAATGTGTTCATTGTTGACAGCTATAATGTGGCCATTGTTGACAGCTGTAATGTGTCCATTGTTGACAGTTGTATTGTTTCTATTGTTGACAGATGCAATGTGTCCATTGTTGACAGTTGTATGTGTCAATTGTTGACAGTTGTGATGTGTCCATTGTTGACATCTGTAATGTGTCCATTGTTGACACTAGCAATGTGTCCATTGTTGACAGTTGTAATGTGTCCAATGTTGACAGTGGCAATATGTTCATTGTAGACAGTTGTAATGTGTCCATTGTTGACAGTTGTAATGTCTCCATTGTTGACAGTTGTAATGTGTCCATTGTTGACAGTTGTAATGTTTCCATTGTTGGCAGTGGTAATGTTTCCATTGTTGACAGTTGCAATGTTTCCATTCTTGACAGTTGTAATGTGTCCATTGTTGACAGCTGTAATGTGTCCGTTGTTGACAGTTGTAATGTGTCCATTGTTGACAGTGGTAATATGTCCATAGTTGACAGTTGTAATGTTTCCATTGTTGACAGTGGCAATGTGTCCATTGTTGAGAGTTGTAATGTGTCCATTGTTGACAGTTGCATTGTTTCCATTTTTGACAGTTGTAATGTTTCCATTGTTGACAGTTGCAATGTGTCCATTGTTGACAGATGTAATGTTTCCATTGTAAACAGTTGTAATGTGCCCATGTTTGACAGTGGCAATGTGTCAATTGTTGACAGTGTTAATGTGTCCATAGTTGACAGTTGTAAGGTGTCCAATGTTGAAAGCTGTAATGTTTCCATTGTTGACAGTTTTAATGTGTCCATTGTTGACAGTTGCAATGTAACCACTGTTGACAGTGGCAATGTGTCCATTGTTGACAGTTATAATGTTTCCATTGTTGACAGTTGTAATGTGTCCAATGTTGACAGCAGTAAAATGTCCATTGTTGACAATGCTAATGTATTGATTGTTGACAGTGTTACTGTGTCCATTGTTGACAGTGGCAATATGTTCATTGTAGACAGTTGTAATGTGTCCATTTTAGACAGTTGTGATGTGTCCATTGTTGACAGTTGTAATGTGTCCATTGTTGACAGTTGTAATGTTTCCATTGTTGGCAGTGGTAATGTTTCCATTGTTGACAGTTGCAATGTTTCCATTCTTGACAGTTGTAATGTGTCCATTGTTGACAGCTGTAATGTGTCCGTTGTTGACAGTTGTAATGTGTCCATTGTTAACAGCTTTAATGAATACATTGTTGACAGTGGTAATGCGTCCATAGTTGACAGTTGTAATGTTTCCATTGTTGACAGTGGCAATGTGTCCATTGTTGAGAGTTGTAATGTGTCCATTGTTGACAGTTGTAATGTGTCCATTGTTGACAGCTGTAAGGTGTCCATTGTTGAAAGTGTAATGTTTCCATTGTTGACGGTTGCATTGTTTCCATTGTTGACAGTTTTAATGTTTCCATTGTTGACCGTTGTAATGTGTCCATTGTTGACAGATGTAATGTTTCAATTGTAGACAGTTGTAATGTGCCCATGTTTGACAGTGGCAATGTGTCAATTGTTGACAGTGTTAATGTGTCCATAGTTGAAAGTTGTAAAGTGTCCAATGTTGAAAGCTGTAATGTTTCCATTGTTGACAGTTCTAATGTGTCCATTGTTGACAGTTGCAATGTAACCACTGTTGACAGTGGCAATGTGTCCATTGTTGACAGTTATAATGTTTCCATGGTTGACAGTTGTAATGTGTCCAATGTTGACAGCAGTAAAATGTCCATTGTTGACAATGCTAATGTATCGATTGTTGACAGTGTTACTGTGTTCATTGTTGACAGTTGTAATGTGACCATTGTTGACAGTGGCAATGTTTCCATTGTTGACAGTTCTAATGTTTCCATTGTTGACAGTGTTACTCTGTCCATTGTTGACAGTTGTAATGTTTCCATTGTTGACAGTTGTAATGTGTCCATTGTTGACAGCAATAAAATGTGCATTGTTGACAGTGTTAATGTGTCCATAGTTGACAGTGTTAATATGTCCATTGTTAACAGTTCTAATGTGTCCATTGTTGACATTTGTAATGTGTCCATTGTTGACAATGGTAAAGTGTCCATTGTTGACAGTTGTAATGTGTACATTGTTGACAGTCGTAGCGTGTTCCATTGTTGACAACTGCAATGTGTCCATTGTTTACAGTTGTAATGTGTCCATTGTTGACAGTGGCAATATGCCCATTGTAGACAGTTGTAATGTGTCCATTGTAGACAGTTGTAATGTGTCAATTGTTGACAGTTGTAATGTGTCCATTGTTGAAAGCTGTAATGTGTCCATTGTTGACATTTGTAATGTTTCCATTGTTGACAGTGGTAATATTTCCATTGTTGACTGTTGCAATGTGTCCATTGTTTATAGTTGTAATGTGTTCATTGTTGACAATTGTAATGTGTTCGTTGTTGACAGTTGTAATGTGTCCATTGTTGACAGCTTTCATGAATCCATTGTTGACAGTGGTAATGTGTCCATTGTTGACAGTTGTAATGTTTCCATTGTTGACAGTGGCAATGTCTCCATTGTTGACAGTTGTAATGTTTCCTTTGTTGACTGGTAATGTGTCCATTCTTGATAGTGGCAATGTTTCCATTGTTGACAGTTGTAATGTTTCCATTGTTGACAGTTGTAATGTGTCCATTGTTGACAGTTGTAGTTTGTCTATTGTTGACAGTTGTAATGTGTTCATTGTTGACAGTGGCAATATGTCCATTGTAGAGAGTTGGAATTTGTCCATCGTTGACAGCAGTAGAATGTCCATTGTTGACAGTTGTGATGTGACCATTGTTGACATCTGCAATGTGTCCATTGTTGACAGTTGTAATGTGTCCATTGTTGACAGTGGCAATATGTTCATTGTAGACAGTTGTAATGTGTCCATTTTAGACAGTTGTGATGTGTCCATTGTTGACAGCTGTAATGTGTCCATTGTAGACAGTTGTAATGTTTCCATTGTTGACAGTGGTAATGTTTCCATTGTTGACAGCTGTAATGTGTCCGTTGTTGACAGTTGTAATGTGTCCAATGTTGACAGCTTTAATAAATCCATTGTTGACAGTGGTAAGTTGTCCATAGTTGACAGTTGTAATGTTTCCATTGTTGACAGTAGCAATGTATACATTGTTGACAGTTGTAATGTTTCCATTGTTGACTGGTAATGTGTCCATTGTTGACAGTGGCAATGTTTCCATTGTTGACTGTTGTAATGTGTCCATTGTTGACAGTTGTAATGTGTCCATTGTTGACAGCTTTAATGAATCCATTGTTGACAGTGGTAATGAGTCCATAGTTGACAGTTGTAATGTGTCCATTGTTGATAGTGGTAATGTGTTCATTGTTGACAGCTATAATGTGGCCATTGTTGACAGCAGTAATGTGTCCATTGTTGACAGTTGTATTGTTTCTATTGTTGACAGATGCAATGTGTCCATTGTTGACAGTTGTATGTGTCAATTGTTGACAGTTGTGATGTGTCCATTGTTGACATCTGTAATGTGTCCATTGTTGACACTAGCAATGTGTCCATTGTTGACAGTTGTAATGTGTCCAATGTTGACAGTGGCAATATGTTCATTGTAGACAGTTGTAATGTGTCCATTGTTGACAGTTGTAATGTCTCCATTGTTGACAGTTGTAATGTGTCCATTGTTGACAGTTGTAATGTTTCCATTGTTGGCAGTGGTAATGTTTCCATTGTTGACAGTTGCAATGTTTCCATTCTTGACAGTTGTAATGTGTCCATTGTTGACAGCTGTAATGTGTCCGTTGTTGACAGTTGTAATGTTTCCATTGTTGACAGTGGCAATGTGTCCATTGTTGAGAGTTGTAATGTGTCCATTGTTGACAGTTGCATTGTTTCCATTTTTGACAGTTGTGATGTTTCCATTGTTGACAGTTGCAATGTGTCCATTGTTGACAGATGTAATGTTTCCATTGTAAAGAGTTGTAATGTGCCCATGTTTGACAGTGGCAATGTGTCAATTGTTGACAGTGTTAATGTGTCCATAGTTGACAGTTGTAAGGTGTCCAATGTTGAAAGCTGTAATGTTTCCATTGTTGACAGTTTTAATGTGTCCATTGTTGACAGTTGCAATGTAACCACTGTTGACAGTGGCAATGTGTCCATTGTTGACAGTTATAATGTTTCCATTGTTGACAGTTGTAATGTGTCCAATGTTGACAGCAGTAAAATGTCCATTGTTGACAATGCTAATGTATTGATTGTTGACAGTGTTACTGTGTCCATTGTTGACAGTGGCAATATGTTCATTGTAGACAGTTGTAATGTGTCCATTTTAGACAGTTGTGATGTGTCCATTGTTGACAGTTGTAATGTGTCCATTGTTGACAGTTGTAATGTTTCCATTGTTGGCAGTGGTAATGTTTCCATTGTTGACAGTTGCAATGTTTCCATTCTTGACAGTTGTAATGTGTCCATTGTTGACAGCTGTAATGTGTCCGTTGTTGACAGTTGTAATGTGTCCATTGTTAACAGCTTTAATGAATACATTGTTGACAGTGGTAATGCGTCCATAGTTGACAGTTGTAATGTTTCCATTGTTGACAGTGGCAATGTGTCCATTGTTGAGAGTTGTAATGTGTCCATTGTTGACAGTTGTAACGTGTCCATTGTTGACAGCTGTAAGGTGTCCATTGTTGAAAGTGTAATGTTTCCATTGTTGACGGTTGCATTGTTTCCATTGTTGACAGTTTTAATGTTTCCATTGTTGACCGTTGTAATGTGTCCATTGTTGACAGATGTAATGTTTCAATTGTAGACAGTTGTAATGTGCCCATGTTTGACAGTGGCAATGTGTCAATTGTTGACAGTGTTAATGTGTCCATAGTTGAAAGTTGTAAAGTGTCCAATGTTGAAAGCTGTAATGTTTCCATTGTTGACAGTTCTAATGTGTCCATTGTTGACAGTTGCAATGTAACCACTGTTGACAGTGGCAATGTGTCCATTGTTGACAGTTATAATGTTTCCATTGTTGACAGTTGTAATGTGTCCAATGTTGACAGCAGTAAAATGTCCATTGTTGACAATGCTAATGTATCGATTGTTGACAGTGTTACTGTGTTCATTGTTGACAGTTGTAATGTGACCATTGTTGACAGTGGCAATGTTTCCATTGTTGACAGTTCTAATGTTTCCATTGTTGACAGTGTTACTCTGTCCATTGTTGACAGTTGTAATGTTTCCATTGTTGACAGTTGTAATGTGTCCATTGTTGACAGCAATAAAATGTGCATTGTTGACAGTGTTAATGTGTCCATAGTTGACAGTGTTAATATGTCCATTGCTAACAGTTCTAATGTGTCCATTGTTGACATTTGTAATGTGTCCATTGTTGACAATGGTAAAGTGTCCATTGTTGACAGTTGTAATGTGTACATTGTTGACAGTCGTAGCGTGTTCCATTGTTGACAACTGCAATGTGTCCATTGTTTACAGTTGTAATGTGTCCATTGTTGACAGTGGCAATATGCCCATTGTAGACAGTTGTAATGTGTCCATTGTAGACAGTTGTAATGTGTCAATTGTTGACAGTTGTAATGTGTCCATTGTTGAAAGCTGTAATGTGTCCATTGTTGACATTTGTAATGTTTCCATTGTTGACAGTGGTAATATTTCCATTGTTGACTGTTGCAATGTGTCCATTGTTTATAGTTGTAATGTGTTCATTGTTGACAATTGTAATGTGTTCGTTGCTGACAGTTGTAATGTGTCCATTGTTGACAGCTTTCATGAATCCATAGTTGACAGTGGTAATGTGTCCATAGTTGACAGTTGTAATGTTTCCATTGTTGACAGTGGCAATGTCTCCATTGTTGACAGTTGTAATGTTTCCTTTGTTGACTGGTAATGTGTCCATTCTTGATAGTGGCAATGTTTCCATTGTTGACAGTTGTAATGTTTCCATTGTTGACAGTTGTAATGTGTCCATTGTTGACAGTTGTAGTTTGTCTATTGTTGACAGTTGTAATGTGTTCATTGTTGACAGTGGCAATATGTCCATTGTAGAGAGTTGGAATTTGTCCATCGTTGACAGCAGTAGAATGTCCATTGTTGACAGTTGTGATGTGACCATTGTTGACATCTGCAATGTGTCCATTGTTGACAGTTGTAATGTGTCCATTGTTGACAGTGGCAATATGTTCATTGTAGACAGTTGTAATGTGTCCATTTTAGACAGTTGTGATGTGTCCATTGTTGACAGCTGTAATGTTTCCATTGTTGACAGTGGTAATGTTTCCATTGTTGACAGCTGTAATGTGTCCGTTGTTGACAGTTGTAATGTGTCCAATGTTGACAGCTTTAATAAATCCATTGTTGACAGTGGTAAGTTGTCCATAGTTGACAGTTGTAATGTTTCCATTGTTGACAGTAGCAATGTATACATTGTTGACAGTTGTAATGTTTCCATTGTTGACTGGAAATGTGTCCATTGTTGACAGTGGCAATGTTTCCATTGTTGACTGTTGTAATGTGTCCATTGTTGACAGTTGTAATGTGTCCATTGTTGACAGCTGTAAGGTGTCCATTGTTGAAAGCTGTAATGTTTCCATTGTTGACAATTGCATTGTTTCCATTGTTGACAGTTGTAATGTGTCCATTGTTGACAGTTGCAATGTGTCCATTGTTGACAGATGTAATGTTTCCATTGTTGACAGTTGTAATGTGCCCATGTTTGACATTGGCAATGTGTCAATTGTTGACAGTGTTAATGTGTCCATAGTTGACCGTTTTAAGGTGTCCATTGATGAAAGCTGTAATGTTTCCATTGTTGACAGTTGTAATGTGTCCATTGTTGACAGCTGTAAGGTGTCCATTGTTGA
Organism: Bathymodiolus brooksi; assembly: GCA_963680875.1. Taxonomy (NCBI): domain Eukaryota; kingdom Metazoa; phylum Mollusca; class Bivalvia; order Mytilida; family Modiolidae; genus Bathymodiolus; species Bathymodiolus brooksi. The sequence goes on from OY804578.1 coordinate 31,981,020, forward strand.
AGCCTGTAATGTTTCCATAGTTGACAGTTTTAATGTGTCCATTGTTGACCGTTGCAATGTGTCCATTGTTGAGAGTGGCAATGTGTCCATTATTGACAGTTGTAATGTTTCCATTGTTGACAGTTGTAATGTGTCCATTGTTGACAGTTGTAAGGTTTCCAATGTTGAAAGCTGTAATGTTTCCATTGTTGATAGTTTTAATGTGTCCATTGTTGACAGTTGCATTGTTTCCATTGTTGACATTTGTAATATGTCCATTGTTGACAGTTGCAATGTGTCCATTGTAGACAGTGGTAATGTGTCCATTATTGACTGTTGTAATGTTTCCATTGTTGACAGTTGTAATGTGTCCATTGTTGACAGCAGTAAAATGTTCATTGTTGACAAGGCTAATGTATCGATTGTTGACAGTGTTACTGTGTCCATTGTTGACAGTTGTAATGTGTCCATTGTTGACAGTTGCAATGTGTCCATTGTTGACAGTTGTAATGTTTCCATTGTTGACAGTGTTACTGTGTCTATTGTTGACAGTTGTAATGTGTCCATTGTTGACAGTTGTAATGTGTACACTGTTTACAGCAGTAAAATGTGCATTGTTGACAGTTGTAATGTGTCCATTGTTGACAGTTGTAAGGTTTCCAATGTTGAAAGCTGTAATGTTTCCATTGTTGACATTTGTAATCTGTCCATTGTTGACAGTTGTAATGTGCCCATGTTTGACATTGGCAATGTGTCAATTATTGACAGTGTTAATGTGTCCATAGTTGACCGTTTTAAGGTGTCCATTGATGAAAGCTGTAATGTTTCCATCGTTGACAGTTGTAATGTGTCCATTGTTGACAGCTGTAAGGTGTCCAATGTTGAAAGCTGTAATGTTTCCATTGTTGACAGTTTTAATGTGTCCATTGTTGACACTTGCATTGTTTCCATTGTTGGCAGTTCTAATGTTTCCATTGTTGACAGTTGCAATGTAACCACTGTTGACAGTGGCAATGTGTCCATTGTTGACAGTTGTAATGTTTCCATTGTTGACAGTTGTAATGTGTACACTGTTTACAGCAGTAAAATGTCCATTGTTGACAATGCTAATGTATCGATTGTTGACAGTGTTACTGTGTTCATTGTTGACAGTTGTAATGTGTCCATTGTTGACAGTGGCAATGTTTCCATTGTTGACAGTTCTAATGTTTCCATTGTTGACAGTGTTACTCTGTCCATTGTTGACAGTTGTAATGTTTCCATTGTTGACAGTTGTAATGTGTCCATTGTTGACAGCAATAAAATGTGCATTGTTGACAGTGTTAATGTGTCCATTGTTGACAGTGTTAATATGTCCATTGTTAACAGTTCTAATGTGTCCATTGTTGACATTTGTAATGTGTCCATTGTTGACAATGGTAAAGTGTCCATTGTTGACAGTTGTAATGTGTACATTGTTGACAGTCGTAGCGTGTTCCATTGTTGACAACTGCAATGTGTCCATTGTTTACAGTTGTAATGTGTCCATTATTGACAGTGGCAATATGCCCATTGTAGACAGTTGTAATGTGTCCATTGTAGACAGTTGTAATGTGTCCATTGTTGACAGTTGTAATGTGTCCATTGTTGAAAGCTGTAATGTGTCCATTGTTGACATTTGTAATGTTTCCATTGTTGACAGTGGTAATATTTCCATTGTTGACTGTTGCAATGTGTCCATTGTTTATAGTTGTAATGTGTTCATTGTTGACAATTGTAATGTGTTCGTTGTTGACAGTTGTAATGTGTTCATTGTTGACAGCTTTCATGAATCCATTGGTGACAGTGGTAATGTGTCCATAGTTGACAGTTGTAATGTTTCCATTGTTGACAGTGGCAATGTCTCCATTGTTGACAGTTGTAATGTTTCCTTTGTTGACTGGTAATGTGTCCATTTTTGATAGTGGCAATGTTTCCATTGTTGACAGTTGTAATGTGTCCATTGTTGACAGTTGTAATGTGTCCATTGTTGACAGTTGTAGTTTGTCCATTGTTGACAGTTGTAATGTGTTCATTGTTGACAGTGGCAATATGTCCATTGTAGACAGTTGTAATTTGTCCATTGTTGAAAGCAGTAGAATGTCCATTGTTGACAGTTGTGATGTGACCATTGTTGACATCTGCAATGTGTCCATTGTTGACAGTTGTAATGTGTCCATTGTTGACAGTGGCAATATGTTCATTGTAGACAGTTGTAATGTGTCCATTTTAGACAGTTGTGATGTGTCCATTGTTGACAGCTGTAATGTGTCCATTGTATACAGTTGTAATGTTTCCATTGTTGACAGTGGTAATGTTTCCATTGTTGACAGCTGTAATGTGTCCGTTGTTGACAGTTGTAATGTGTCCAATGTTGACAGCTTTAATAAATCCATTGTTTACAGTGGTAAGTTGTCCATAGTTGACAGTTGTAATGTTTCCATTGTTGACAGTAGCAATGTATACATTGTTGACAGTTGTAATGTTTCCATTGTTGACTGGTAATGTGTCCATTGTTGACAGTGGCAATGTTTCCATTGTTGACAGTTGTAATGTGTCCATTGTTGACAGTTGTAATGTGTCCATTGTTGACAGCTGTAAGGTGTCCATTGTTGAAAGCTGTAATGTTTCCATTGTTGACAATTGCATTGTTTCCATTGTTGACAGTTGTAATGTGTCCATTGTTGACAGTTGCAATGTGTCCATTGTTGACAGATGTACTGTTTCCATTGTTGACAGTTGTAATGTGCCCATGTTTGACATTGGCAATGTGTCAATTGTTGACAGTGTTAATGTGTCCATAGTTGACCGTTTTAAGGTGTCCATTGATGAAAGCTGTAATGTTTCCATTGTTGACAGTTGTAATGTGTCCATTGTTGACAGCTGTAAGGTGTCCATTGTTGAAGCCTGTAATGTTTCCATAGTTGACAGTTTTAATGTGTCCATTGTTGACCGTTGCAATGTGTCCATTGTTGAGAGTGGCAATGTGTCCATTATTTACAGTTGTAATGTTTCCATTGTTGACAGTTGTAATGTGTCCATTGTTGACAGTTGTAAGGTTTCCAATGTTGAAAGCTGTAATGTTTCCATTGTTGATAGTTTTAATGTGTCCATTGTTGACAGTTGTAATGTGTACATTGTTGACAGTCGTAGCGTGTTCCATTGTTGACAACTGCAATGTGTCCATTGTTTACAGTTGTAATGTGTCCATTATTGACAGTGGCAATATGCCCATTGTAGACAGTTGTAATGTGTCCATTGTAGACAGTTGTAATGTGTCCATTGTTGACAGTTGTAATGTGTCCATTGTTGAAAGCTGTAATGTGTCCATTGTTGACATTTGTAATGTTTCCATTGTTGACAGTGGTAATATTTCCATTGTTGACTGTTGCAATGTGTCCATTGTTTATAGTTGTAATGTGTTCATTGTTGACAATTGTAATGTGTTCGTTGTTGACAGTTGTAATGTGTCCATTGTTGACAGTTGTAATGTGTCCATTGTTGAAAGCTGTAATGTGTCCATTGTTGACATTTGTAATGTTTCCATTGTTGACAGTGGTAATATTTCCATTGTTGACTGTTGCAATGTGTCCATTGTTTATAGTTGTAATGTGTTCATTGTTGACAATTGTAATGTGTTCGTTGTTGACAGTTGTAATGTGTCCATTGTTGACAGCTTTCATGAATCCATTGGTGACAGTGGTAATGTGTCCATAGTTGACAGTTGTAATGTTTCCATTGTTGACAGTGGCAATGTCTCCATTGTTGACAGTTGTAATGTTTCCTTTGTTGACTGGTAATGTGTCCATTCTTGATAGTGGCAATGTTTCCATTGTTGACAGTTGTAATGTGTCCATTGTTGACAGTTGTAATGTGTCCATTGTTGACAGTTGTAGTTTGTCCATTGTTGACAGTTGTAATGTGTTCATTGTTGACAGTGGCAATATGTCCATTGTAGACAGTTGTAATTTGTCCATTGTTGAAAGCAGTAGAATGTCCATTGTTGACAGTTGTGATGTGACCATTGTTGACATCTGCAATGTGTCCATTGTTGACAGTTGTAATGTGTCCATTGTTGACAGTGGCAATATGTTCATTGTAGACAGTTGTAATGTGTCCATTTTAGACAGTTGTGATGTGTCCATTGTTGACAGCTGTAATGTGTCCATTGTATACAGTTGTAATGTTTCCATTGTTGACAGTGGTAATGTTTCCATTGTTGACAGCTGTAATGTGTCCGTTGTTGACAGTTGTAATGTGTCCAATGTTGACAGCTTTAATAAATCCATTGTTGACAGTGGTAAGTTGTCCATAGTTGACAGTTGTAATGTTTCCATTGTTGACAGTAGCAATGTATACATTGTTGACAGTTGTAATGTTTCCATTGTTGACTGGTAATGTGTCCATTGTTGACAGTGGCAATGTTTCCATTGTTGACAGTTGTAATGTGTCCATTGTTGACAGTTGTAATGTGTCCATTGTTGACAGCTGTAAGGTGTCCATTGTTGAAAGCTGTAATGTTTCCATTGTTGACAATTGCATTGTTTCCATTGTTGACAGTTGTAATGTGTCCATTGTTGACAGTTGCAATGTGTCCATTGTTGACAGATGTACTGTTTCCATTGTTGACAGTTGTAATGTGCCCATGTTTGACATTGGCAATGTGTCAATTGTTGACAGTGTTAATGTGTCCATAGTTGACCGTTTTAAGGTGTCCATTGATGAAAGCTGTAATGTTTCCATTGTTGACAGTTGTAATGTGTCCATTGTTGACAGCTGTAAGGTGTCCATTGTTGAAGCCTGTAATGTTTCCATAGTTGACAGTTTTAATGTGTCCATTGTTGACCGTTGCAATGTGTCCATTGTTGAGAGTGGCAATGTGTCCATTATTGACAGTTGTAATGTTTCCATTGTTGACAGTTGTAATGTGTCCATTGTTGACAGTTGTAAGGTTTCCAATGTTGAAAGCTGTAATGTTTCCATAGTTGATAGTTTTAATGTGTCCATTGTTGACAGTTGTAATGTGTACATTGTTGACAGTCGTAGCGTGTTCCATTGTTGACAACTGCAATGTGTCCATTGTTTACAGTTGTAATGTGTCCATTATTGACAGTGGCAATATGCCCATTGTAGACAGTTGTAATGTGTCCATTGTAGACAGTTGTAATGTGTCCATTGTTGACAGTTGTAATGTGTCCATTGTTGAAAGCTGTAATGTGTCCATTGTTGACATTTGTAATGTTTCCATTGTTGACAGTGGTAATATTTCCATTGTTGACTGTTGCAATGTGTCCATTGTTTATAGTTGTAATGTGTTCATTGTTGACAATTGTAATGTGTTCGTTGTTGACAGTTGTAATGTGTTCGTTGTTGACAGTTGTAATGTGTCCATTGTTGACAGCTTTCATGAATCCATTGGTGACAGTGGTAATGTGTCCATAGTTGACAGTTGTAATGTTTCCATTGTTGACAGTGGCAATGTCTCCATTGTTGACAGTTGTAATGTTTCCTTTGTTGACTGGTAATGTGTCCATTCTTGATAGTGGCAATGTTTCCATTGTTGACAGTTGTAATGTGTCCATTGTTGACAGTTGTAATGTGTCCATTGTTGACAGTTGTAGTTTGTCCATTGTTGACAGTTGTAATGTGTTCATTGTTGACAGTGGCAATATGTCCATTGTAGACAGTTGTAATTTGTCCATTGTTGAAAGCAGTAGAATGTCCATTGTTGACAGTTGTGATGTGACAATTGTTGACATCTGCAATGTGTCCATTGTTGACAGTTGTAATGTGTCCATTGTTGACAGTGGCAATATGTTCATTGTAGACAGTTGTAATGTGTCCATTTTAGACAGTTGTGATGTGTCCATTGTTGACAGCTGTAATGTGTCCATTGTATACAGTTGTAATGTTTCCATTGTTGACAGTGGTAATGTTTCCATTGTTGACAGCTGTAATGTGTCCGTTGTTGACAGTTGTAATGTGTCCAATGTTGACAGCTTTAATAAATCCATTGTTGACAGTGGTAAGTTGTCCATAGTTGACAGTTGTAATGTTTCCATTGTTGACAGTAGCAATGTATACATTGTTGACAGTTATACTGTTTCCATTGTTGACTGGTAATGTGTCCATTGTTGACAGTGGCAATGTTTCCATTGTTGACAGTTGTAATGTGTCCATTGTTGACAGTTGTAATGTGTCCATTGTTGACAGCTGTAAGGTGTCCATTGTTGAAAGCTGTAATGTTTCCATTGTTGACAATTGCATTGTTTCCATTGTTGACAGTTGTAATGTGTCCATTGTTGACAGTTGCAATGTGTCCATTGTTGACAGATGTACTGTTTCCATTGTTGACAGTGTTAATGTGTCCATAGTTGACCGTTTTAAGGTGTCCATTGATGAAAGCTGTAATGTTTCCATTGTTGACAGCTGTAAGGTGTCCATTGTTGAAGCCTGTAATGTTTCCATAGTTGACAGTTTTAATGTGTCCATTGTTGACCGTTGCAATGTGTCCATTGTTGAGAGTGGCAATGTGTCCATTATTGACAGTTGTAATGTTTCCATTGTTGACAGTTGTAATGTGTCCATTGTTGACAGTTGTAAGGTTTCCAATGTTGAAAGCTGTAATGTTTCCATTGTTGATAGTTTTAATGTGTCCATTGTTGACAGTTGCATTGTTTCCATTGTTGACATTTGTAATATGTCCATTGTTGACAGTTGCAATGTGTCCATTGTAGACAGTGGTAATGTGTCCATTATTGACAGTTGTAATGTTTCCATTGTTGACAGTTGTAATGTGTCCATTGTTGACAGCAGTAAAATGTTCATTGTTGACAGGTGCAATGTGTCCATTGTTGACAGTTGTAATGTTTCCATTGTTGACAGTGTTACTGTGTCCATTGTTGACAGTTGTAATGTGTCCATTGTTGACAGTTGTAATGTTTCCATTGTTGACAGTTGTAATGTGTACACTGTTTACAGCAGTAAAATGTGCATTGTTGACAGTTGTATTGTGTCCATTGTTGACAGTTGTAAGGTGTCCAATGTTGAAAGCTGTAATGTTTCCATTGTTGACATTTGTAATCTGTCCATTGTTGACAGTTGTAATGTGCCCATGTTTGACATTGGCAATGTGTCAATTATTGACAGTGTTAATGTGTCCATAGTTGACCGTTTTAAGGTGTCCATTGATGAAAGCTGTAATGTTTCCATCGTTGACAGTTGTAATGTGTCCATTGTTGACAGCTGTAAGGTGTCCAATGTTGAAAGCTGTAATGTTTCCATTGTTGACAGTTTTAATGTGTCCATTGTTGACACTTGCATTGTTTCCATTGTTGGCAGTTCTAATGTTTCCATTGTTGACAGTTGCAATGTAACCACTGTTGACAGTGGCAATGTGTCCATTGTTGACAGTTGTAATGTTTCCATTGTTGACAGTTGTAATGTGTCCAATGTTGACAGCAGTAAAATGTCCATTGTTGACAATGCTAATGTATCGATTGTTGACAGTGTTACTGTGTTCATTGTTGACAGTTGTAATGTGTCCATTTTTGACAGTGGCAATGTTTCCATTGTTGACAGTTCTAATGTTTCCATTGTTGACAGTGTTACTCTGTCCATTGTTGACAGTTGTAATGTTTCCATTGTTGACAGTTGTAATGTGTCCATTGTTGACAGCAATAAAATGTGCATTGTTGACAGTGTTAATGTGTCCAATGTTGACAGCGTTAATGTGTCCATTGTTGACAGTTCTATTGTGTCCATTGTTGACATTTGTAATGTGTCCAGTGTTGGCAGTGGTAATGTGTGTATTGTTGACAGTGGTAATGTGTCCTTTGTTGACAATTGTTATGCGTCCATTGTTGACATTTGTAATGTGTGCATTGTTGACAGTTGTAATGTATCCATTGATGATAGTTGTAATGGCTCCATTGTTGACAGTTGTAAAGTGTCCATCGTTGATAGTTGCAATGTGTCCATTGTTGACAGTTGTAATGTGTTCATTGTAGACAGCTGTAATGTGTCCGTTGTTGACAGTTGTAATGTGTCCATTGTTGACAGCTTTAATGAATCCATTGTTGACAGTGGTAATGAGTCCATAGTTGACAGTTGTAATGTTTCCATTGTTGACAGTGGCAATATCGCCATTGTTGACAGTTGTAATGTTTCCATTGTTGACAGTTGTAATGTGTCCATTGTTGACAGCAATAAAATGTGCATTGTTGACAGTGTTAATGTGTCCATTGTTGACAGCGTTAATGTGTCCATTGTTGACAGTTCTATTGTGTCCATTGTTGACATTTGTAATGTGTCCAGTGTTGGCAGTGGTATTGTGTGTATTGTTGACAGTGGTAATGTGTCCTTTGTTGACAATTGTTATGCGTCCATTGTTGACATTTGTAATGTGTGCATTGTTGACAGTTGTAATTTGTCCATTGATGATAGTTGTAATGGATCCATTGTTGACAGTTGTAATGTGTCCATTGTTGATAGTTGCAATGTGTCCATTGTTGACAGTTGTAATGTGTTCATTGTAGACAGCTGTAATGTGTCCGTTGTTGACAGTTGTAATGTGTCCATTGTTGACAGCTTTAATGAATCCATTGTTGACAGTGGTAATGAGTCCATAGTTGACAGTTGTAATGTGTCCATTGTTGACTGTTGCAATGTGTCCATTGTTGACAGTGGCATTGTGTCCATTGTTGACAGCTGTAATGTGTTCGTTGTTGACAGTTGTAATGTGTCCATTGTTGACAGATGTAATGTGTCCATTGTTGACAGTTGTAATGTCTCAATTGTTGACAGTTGCATTGTTTGCATTATTTCCATTGTTGACAGTTCTAATGTGTCCATTGTTGACAGTTGCAATATGTCCATTGTTGACATTGGCAATGTGTCCAATGTTGACAGTTGTAATGTTTCCATTGTTGACAGTTGTAATATGTCCAATGTTGACAGCAGTAAAATGTCCATTGTTGACAATGCTAATCTATCGATTGTTGACAGTGTTACTATGTCCATTGTTGACAGTTGTAATGTGTCCATTGTTGACAGTGTTACTGTGTCCATTGTTGACAGTTGTAATGTTTCCATTGTTGACAGCCATAAAATGTGCATTGTTGACAGTGTTAATGTGTCCATTGTTGACAGTGTTAATGTGTCCATTGTTGACTGTGTTAATGTGTTCATTGTTGACAGTTGTAATGTGTTCATTGTTGACAGTTGTAATGTGTCCATTGTTGACAGCTGTAATGTGTACATTGTTGACTGTTGTAATGTTTCTATTGCTGACTGTGGTAATGTGTGTATTGTTGACAGTGGTAATGTGTCCTTTGTTGACAATTGTTATGCGTCCATTGTTGACATTTGTAATGTGTTTATTTTTGACAATGGTAAAGTGTCCATTGTTGACAGTGGTAATGTGTCCATTGTTGACAGTCGTAGCGTGTTCCATTGTTGACAACTGCAATGTGTCCATTGTTGACAGTTGTAATGTGTCCATTGTTGACAGTGGCAATATGTCCATTGTAGACAGTTGTAATGTTTCTATTGTAGACAGTTGTAATGTGCCCATGTTTGACAGTGGCAATATGTCCATTATAGACAGTTGTAATGTGTCCCATGTTGACAGTTGTAATGTGCATATTGTTGGCAGTGGCACTATTTCCATTGTTGAAAGTTGTAATATGTCCATTGTTGACAGTTGTAATGTTTCCATTGTTGACAGTGGCAATGTGTCCATTGTTGACAGTTGTAATGTTTCCATTGTTGACCGGTAATGTGTCCATTGTTGACAGTTGCAATGTGTCCATTGTTGATATTGGCAATGTGTCCATTGTTGACAGTTGTAATGTGTCCATTGTTGACAGCTGTAAGGTGTCCATTGTTGAAAGCTGTAATGTTTCCATTGTTGACAGTTTTAATGTGTCCGTTGTTGACCGTTGCAATGTGTCCATTGTTGAGAATGGCAATGTGTCCATTGTTGACAGTTGTAATGTTTCCATTGTTGACAGTTGTAATGTGTCTATTGTTGACAGTTGCAATGTGTCCATTGTTGATATTGGCAATGTGTCCATTGTTGACAGCTGTAAGGTTTCCATTGTTGAAAGCTGTAATGTTTCCATTGTTGACAGTTTTAATGTGTCCATTGTTGACAGTTACAATGTTTCTATTGTTGACAGTTGTAATGTATCCATTGTTGACAGTTGCAATGTGTCTATTGTTGACAGTGGCAATGTGTCCATTGTTGACAGTTGTAATGTTTCCATTGTTGACAGTTGTAATGTGTCCATTGTTGACAGCAGTAAAATGTCCATTGTTGACAATGCTAATGTATCGATTGTTGACAGTGTTACTGTGTACATTGTTGTCAGTTGTAATGTGTCCATTGTTGACAGTGGCAATGTGTCCATTGTTGACAGTTATAATATTTCCATTGTTGACAGTGTTACTGTGTCCATTGTTGACAGTTGTAATGTGTCCATTGTTGACAGTTGTAATGTTTCCATTGTTGACAGTTATAATGTGTCCATTGTTGACATTGGTAATGTGTCCATTGTTGACAGTTGTAATGTGTCCATTGTTGACAGTTGCAATATGTCCATTGTTGACAGTGGCAATGTGGCCATTGTTGACAGCAGTAAAATGTCCATTGTTGACAATGCTAATGTATCAATTGTTGACAGTGTTACTGTGTCTATTGTTGACAGTGGCAATGTTTCTAATGTTGACAGTGTTACTGTGTTTATTGTTGACAGTTGTAATGTGTCCATTTTTGAAAGTTGTAATGTTTCCATTGTTGACAGTGTTAATGTGTCCATTGTTGACAGTGTTAATGTGTCCATTGTTGACAGTTGTAATGTGTCCATTGTTGACAGCTGTAATGCGTACATTATTGACTGTTGTAATGTTTCCAGTGTTGGCAGTGGTAATGTGTGTATTGTTGACAGTGGTAATGTGTCCTTTGTTGACAATTGCTATGCGTCCATTGTTGACATTTGTAATGTGTCCATTGTTGACAGTTGTAATGTTTCCATTGATGATAGTTGTAATGTCTCCATTGTTGACAGTTGTAATGTGTCCATTGTTGATAGTTGTAATGTTTCCATTGTTGACAGATGTAATGTGTTCATTGTTGACAGTTGTAATGTGTCCATTGTTGACAGCTGTAATGTGTACATTGTTGACTGTTGTAATGTTTCCATTGCTGACAGTGGTAATGTGTGTATTGTTGACAGTGGTAATGTGTCCTTTGTTGACAATTGTTATGCGTCCATTGTTGACATTTGTAATGTGTTTATTCTTGACAATGGTAAAGTGTCCATTGTTGACAGTGGTAATGTGTCCATTGTTGACAGTCGTAGCGTGTTCCATTGTTGACAACTGCAATGTGTCCATTGTTGACAGTTGTAATGTGTCCATTGTTGACAGTGGCAATATGTCCATTGTAGACAGTTGTAATGTTTCTATTGTAGACAGTTGTAATGTGCCCATGTTTGACAGTGGCAATATGTCCATTATAGACAGTTGTAATGTGTCCCATGTTGACAGTTGTAATGTGCATATTGTTGGCAGTGGCACTATTTCCATTGTTGAAAGTTGTAATATGTCCATTGTTGACAGTTGTAATGTTTCCATTGTTGACAGTGGCAATGTGTCCATTGTTGACAGTTGTAATGTTTCCATTGTTGACCGGTAATGTGTCCATTGTTGACAGTTGCAATGTGTCCATTGTTGATATTGGCAATGTGTCCATTGTTGACAGTTGTAATGTGTCCATTGTTGACAGCTGTAAGGTGTCCATTGTTGAAAGCTGTAATGTTTCCATTGTTGACAGTTTTAATGTGTCCGTTGTTGACCGTTGCAATGTGTCCATTGTTGAGAATGGCAATGTGTCCATTGTTGACAGTTGTAATGTTTCCATTGTTGACAGTTGTAATGTGTCTATTGTTGACAGTTGCAATGTGTCCATTGTTGATATTGGCAATGTGTCCATTGTTGACAGCTGTAAGGTTTCCATTGTTGAAAGCTGTAATGTTTCCATTGTTGACAGTTTTAATGTGTCCATTGTTGACAGTTACAATGTTTCTATTGTTGACAGTTGTAATGTATCCATTGTTGACAGTTGCAATGTGTCTATTGTTGACAGTGGCAATGTGTCCATTGTTGACAGTTGTAATGTTTCCATTGTTGACAGTTGTAATGTGTCCATTGTTGATAGCAGTAAAATGTCCATTGTTGACAATGCTAATGTATCGATTGTTGACAGTGTTACTGTGTACATTGTTGTCAGTTGTAATGTGTCCATTGTTGACAGTGGCAATGTGTCCATTGTTGACAGTTGTAATATTTCCATTGTTGACAGTGTTACTGTGTCCATTGTTGACAGTTGTAATGTGTCCATTGTTGACAGTTGTAATGTTTCCATTGTTGACAGTTATAATGTGTCCATTGTTGACATAGGTAATGTGTCCATTGTTGACAGTTGTAATGTGTCCATTGTTGACAGTTGCAATATGTCCATTGTTGACAGTGGCAATGTGGCCATTGTTGACAGCAGTAAAATGTCCATTGTTGACAATGCTAATGTATCAATTGTTGACAGTGTTACTGTGTCTATTGTTGACAGTGGCAATGTTTCTAATGTTGACAGTGTTACTGTGTTTATTGTTGACAGTTGTAATGTGTCCAGTTTTGAAAGTTGTAATGTTTCCATTGTTGACAGTTGGAATGTGTCCATTGTTGACAGTGTTAATGTGTCCATTGTTGACAGTTGTAATGTGTCCATTGTTGAAAGTGGAAATGTGTCCATTGTTGACAGTTGTAATATGTCCATTGTTGACAGCTGTAATGCGTACATTATTGACTGTTGTAATGTTTCCAGTGTTGGCAGTGGTAATGTGTGTATTGTTGACAGTGGTAATGTGTCCTTTGTTGACAATTGTTATGCGTCCATTTTTGACATTTGTAATGTGTCCATTGTTGACAGTTGTAATGTTTCCATTGATGATAGTTGTAATGTCTCCATTGTTGACAGTTGTAATGTGTCCATTGTTGATAGTTGTAATGTTTCCATTGTTGACAGATGTAATGTGTTCATTGTTGACAGTTGTAATGTGTCCATTGTTGACAGCTGTAATGTGTACATTGTTGACTGTTGTAATGTTTCCATTGCTGACAGTGGTAATGTGTGTATTGTTGACAGTGGTAATGTGTCCTTTGTTGACAATTGTTATGCGTCCATTGTTGACATTTGTAATGTGTTTATTTTTGACAATGGTAAAGTGTCCATTGTTGACAGTGGTAATGTGTCCATTGTTGACAGTCGTAGCGTGTTCCATTGTTGACAACTGCAATGTGTCCATTGTTGACAGTTGTAATGTGTCCATTGTTGACAGTGGCAATATGTCCATTGTAGACAGTTGTAATGTTTCTATTGTAGACAGTTGTAATGTGCCCATGTTTGACAGTGGCAATATGTCATTTATAGACAGTTGTAATGTGTCCCATGTTGACAGTTGTAATGTGCATATTGTTGGCAGTGGCACTATTTCCATTGTTGAAAGCTGTAATATGTCCATTGTTGACAGTTGTAATGTTTCCATTGTTGACAGTGGCAATGTGTCCATTGTTGACAGTTGTAATGTTTCCATTGTTGACCAGTAATGTGTCCATTGTTGACAGTTGCAATGTGTCCATTGTTGATATTGGCAATGTGTCCATTGTTGACAGTTGTAATGTGTCCATTGTTGACAGCTGTAAGGTGTCCATTGTTGAAAGCTGTAATGTTTCCATTGTTGACAGTTTTAATGTGTCCGTTGTTGACCGTTGCAATGTGTCCATTGTTGAGAATGGCAATGTGTCCATTGTTGACAGTTGTAATGTTTTCATTGTTGACAGTTGTAATGTGTCTATTGTTGACAGTTGCAATGTGTCCATTGTTGATATTGGCAATGTGTCCATTGTTGACAGCTGTAAGGTTTCCATTGTTGAAAACTGTAATGTTTCCATTGTTGACAGTTTTAATGTGTCCATTGTTGACAGTTACAATGTTTCTATTGTTGACAGTTGTAATGTATCCATTGTTGACAGTTGCAATGTGTCTATTGTTGACAGTGGCAATGTGTCCATTGTTGACAGTGTTACTGTGTACATTGTTGTCAGTTGTAATGTGTCCATTGTTGACAGTGGCAATGTGTCCATTGTTGACAGTTGTAATATTTCCATTGTTTACAGTGTTACTGTGTCCATTGTTGACAGTTGTAATGTGTCCATTGTTGACAGTTGTAATGTTTCCATTGTTGACAGTTATAATGTGTCCATTGTTGACATTGGTAATGTGTCCATTGTTGACAGTTGTAATGTGTCCATTGTTGACAGTTGCAATATGTCCATTGTTGACAGTGGCAATGTGGCCATTGTTGACAGCAGTAAAATGTCCATTGTTGACAATGCTAATGTATCAATTGTTGACAGTGTTACTGTGTTTATTGTTGACAGTTGTAATGTGTCCATTTTTGAAAGTTGTAATGTTTCCATTGTTGACAGTTGGAATGTATCCATTGTTGACAGTGTTAATGTGTCCATTGTTGACAGTTGTAATGTGTCCATTGTTGAAAGTGGAAATGTGTCCATTGTTGACAGTTGTAATGTGTCCATTGTTGACAGCTGTAATGCGTACATTATTGACTGTTGTAATGTTTCCAGTGTTGGCAGTGGTAATGTGTGTATTGTTGACAGTGGTAATGTGTCCTTTGTTGACAATTGTTATGCGTCCATTGTTGACATTTGTAATGTGTCCATTGTTGACAGTTGTAATGTTTCCATTGATGATAGTTGTAATGTCTCCTTTGTTGACAGTTGTAATGTGTCCATTGTTGATAGTTGTAATGTTTCCATTGTTGACAGATGCAATGTGTCCATTGTTGAGTGTTGTATGTGTCCATTGTTGACAGTTGTGATGTGTCCATTGTTGACATCTGTAATGTGTCCATTGTTGACAGTTGTAATGTGTCCATTGTTGATAGTTGTAATGTTTCCATTGTTGACAGATGCAATGTGTCCATTGTTGAGTGTTGTATGTGTCCATTGTTGACAGTTGTAATGTGTCCATTGTAGACAGTTGTAATGTGTCCATTGTTGACAGTGGTAATGTTTCCATTGTTGACTGTTGCAATGTGTCCATTGTTGACAGTGGCATTGTGTCCATTGTTGACAGCTGTAATGTGTTCGTTGTTGACAGTTGTAATGTGTCCATTGTTGACAGATGTAATGTGTCCATTGTTGACAGTTGTAATGTGTCCATAGTTGACAGTTGTAATGTTTCCATTGTTGACAGTTGCATTGTTTGCATTGTTTCGATTGTTGACAGTTCTAATGTGTCCAATGTTGACAGCAGTAAAATGTCCATTGTTGACAATGCTAATCTATCGATTGTTGACAGTGTTACTATGTCCATTGTTGACAGTTGTAATGTGTCCATTGTTGACAGTGTTACTGTGTCCATTGTTGACAGTTGTAATGTTTCCATTGTTGACAGCCATAAAATGTGCATTGTTGACAGTGTTAATGTGTCCATTGTTGACAGTGTTAATGTGTCCATTGTTGACTGTGTTAATGTGTTCATTGTTGACAGTTGTAATGTGTTCATTGTTGACAGTTGTAATGTGTCCATTGTTGACAGCTGTAATGTGTACATTGTTGACTGTTGTAATGTTTCCATTGCTGACAGTGGTAATGTGTGTATTGTTGACAGTGGTAATGTGTCCTTTGTTGACAATTGTTATGCGTCCATTGTTGACATTTGTAATGTGTTTATTTTTGACAATGGTAAAGTGTCCATTGTTGACAGTGGTAATGTGTCCATTGTTGACAGTCGTAGCGTGTTCAATTGTTGACAACTGCAATGTGTCCATTGTTGACAGTTGTAATGTGTCCATTGTTGACAGTGGCAATATGTCCATTGTAGACAGTTGTAATGTTTCTATTGTAGACAGTTGTAATGTGTCCATTGCTGACAGTTGTAATGTGTCTATTGTTGAAAACTGTAATGTGTCCATTGTTGACAGTTGTAATGATTCAATGGTTGACAGTGGTAATGTTCCCATTGTTGACTGTTGTAATGTGTTCACTGTAGACAGCTGTAATGTGTCCGTTGTTGACAGTTGTAATGTTTCCATTGCTGACAGCTTTAATGAATCCATTGTTGACAGTGGTAATGTGTCCATAGTTGACAGTTGTAATGTTTCCTTTGTTGACAGTGGCAATGTCGCCATTGTTGACAGTTGTAATGTTTCCATTGTTGACAGTTGTAATGTGTCCATTGTTGACAGTTGTAATTTGTCCATTGTTGACAGTTGTAATTTGTCGATTGTTGACAGCAGTAGAATGTCCATTTTTAACAGTTGTGATGTGTCCATTGTTGACAGTGGTAATGTGTTCATTGTTGACAGCAGTAATGTGTCCGTTGTTGACAGTGGTAATGTGTCCATAGTTGACAGTTGTAATGTTTCCATCGTTGACAGTGGCAATGTCGCCATTGTTAACAGTTGTATTGTTTCCGTTGTTGACTTGTAATGTGTCCATTCTTGACAGTGGCAATGTTTCTATTGTTGATAATTGTAATGTGTCCATTGTTGACAGTGGCAATATGTCCATTGTAGACAGTTGTAATTTGTCCATTGTTGACAGCAGTAGATTGTCCATTTTTGACAGTTGTGATGTGTCCATTGTTGACATCAGTAATGTGTCCATTGTTGAGAGTGGCAATGTGTCCATTGTTGACAGTGGTAATGTGTCCATTGTTGACAGTTGTAATGTGTCCATTGTTGACAGTCGTAGCGTGTTCCATTGTTGACAACTGCAATGTGTCCATTGTTGACAGTTGTAATGTGTCCATTGTTGACAGTTGTAATATGTTTATTTTTGACAGTTGTAATTTGTCCTTTGTTGATAGTGGTAATATGTTCATTGTTGACAGTTATAATGTGGCCATTGTTGACAGCTGTAATGTGTCCATTGTTGACAGTTGTATTGTTTCTATTGTTGACAGATGCAATGTGTCCATTGTTGACAGTTGTATGTGTCCATTGTTGACAGTTTTGATGTGTCCATTGTTGACATCTGTAATATGTCCATTGTTGACACTGGCAATGTGTCCATTGTTGACAGTGGTAATGTGCCCATTGTTGACAGTTGTATTGTGTCCATTGTTGACAGTCGTAGCGTATTCCATTGTTGACAACTGCAATGTGTCCATTGTTAACAGTTGTAATGTGTCAATTGTTGGCAGTGGCAATATGTTCATTGTAGAGAGTTGTAATGTGTCCATCTTAGACAGTTGTGATGTGTCCATTGTTGACAGTTGTAATGTGTCCATTGTTGACAGTTGTAATGTGTCCATTGTTGACAGTTGTAATGTTTCCATTGTTGACAGTGGTAATGTTTCCATTGTTGACAGTTGCAATGTTTCCATTCTTGACAGTTGTAATGTGTCCATTGTTGACAGCTGTAATGTGTCCGTTGTTGACAGTTGTAATGTGTCCATTGTTAACAGATTTAATGAATCCATTGTTGACAGTGATAATGTGTCCATAGTTGTCAGTTGTAATGTTTCCATTGTTGACAGTAGCAATGTGTCCATTGTTGAGAGTTGTAATGTGTCCATTGTTGACAGTTGTAATGTGTCCATCGTTGACAGCTGTAAGGTGTCCATTGTTGAAAGCTGTAATGTTTCCATTGTTGACAGTTGCGTTGTTTCCATTGTTGATAGTTGTAATGTGCCCATGTTTGACAGTGGCAATGTGTCAATTGTTGACAGTGTTAATGTGTCCATAGTTGACAGTTGTAAGGTGTCCAATGTTGAAAGCTGTAATGTTTCCATTGTTGACAGTTGTATGTGTCCATTGTTGACAGTTGTGATGTGTCCATTGTTGATATCTGTAATGTGTCCATTGTTGACAGTGGCAATATGTCCATTGTAGACAGTTGTAATGTGTCCATTGTAGACAGTTGTAATGTGTCCATTGTTGACAGTTGTAATGTGTCCATTGTTGACAGCTGTAATGTGTCCATTGTTGACAGCTGTAATGTGTCCGTTGTTGACAGTTGTAATGTGTCCATTGTTGACACTTTTAATGAATCAATTGTTGAGAGTGGTAATGCGTCCATAGTTGAGAGTTGTAATGTGTCCATTGTTGACAGTTGTAATGTGTCCATTGTTGACAGCTGTAAGGTGTCCATTGTTGAAAGCTGTAATATTTCCATTGTTGACAGTTGCATTGTTTCCATTGTTGACAGATGTAATGTTTCCATTGTAGACAGTTGTAATATGCCCATGTTTGACAGCGGCAATGTGTCAATTGTTGACAGTGTTAATGTGTCCATAGTTGACAGTTGTAAGGTGTCCAATGTTGAAAGCTGTAATGTTTCCATTGTTGACACTTTTAATGTGTCCATTGTTGACACTTGCACTGTTTCCATTGTTGGCAGTTCTAATGTGTCCATTGTTGACAGTGGCAATGTTTCTAATGTTGAGAGTGTTACTGTGTTTATTGTTGACAGTTGTAATGTGTCCATTTTTGAAAGTTGTAATGTTTCCATTGTTGACAGTTGGAATGTGTCCATTGTTGACAGTGTTAATGTGTCCATTGTTGACAGTGGTAGTGTGTCCATTGTTGAAAGTGGTAATGTGTCCATTGTTGACATTTGTAATGTGTCCATTGTTGACAGCTGTAATGCGTACATTATTGACTGTTGTAATGTTTCCAGTGTTGGCAGTGGTAATGTGTGTATTGTTGACAGTGGTAATGTTTCTTTTGTTGACAATTGTTATCCGTCCATTGTTGTCATTTGTAATGTGTCCATTGTTGACAGTTGTAATGTGTCCATTGATGATAGTTGTAATGTCTCCAATGTTGACAGATGCAATGTGTCCATTGTTGACAGTTGCAATGTTTCCATTGTTGACAGTTGTAATGTTTCCATTGTTGACAGTGTTACTGTGTCCATTGTTGACAGTTGTAATGTTTTAATTGTTGACAGTTGTAATGTGTCCATTGTTGACAGCCATAAAATGTGCATTGTTGACAGTGTTAATGTGTCCATTGTTGACAGTGTTAATGTGTCCATTGTTGACAGTGTTAATGTGTCCATTGTTGACAGTGTTAATGGGTCCATTGTTGACAGCTGTAATGTGTACATTGTTGACTGTTGTAATGTTTCCATTGCTGACAGTGGTAATGTGTGTATTGTTGACAGTGGTAATGTGTCCTTTGTTGACAATTGTTATGCGTCCATTGTTGACATTTGTAATGTGTCCTTTGTTGACAGTCGTAGCGTGTTCCATTGTTGACAACTGCAATGTGTCCATTGTGGACAGTTGAAATGTGTCCATTGTTGACAGTGGCAATATGTCCATTGTAGACAGTTGTAATGTTTCTATTGTAGACAGTTGTAATGTGTCCATTGTTGACAGTTGTAATGTGTCCATTGTTGAAAGCTGTAATGTGTCCATTGTTGACAGTTGTAATGTTTCCATTGTTGACAGTGGTAATGTTTCCATTGTTGACTGTTGCAATGTATCCATTGTTGACAGTTATAATGTGTTCATTGTAGACAGCTGTAATGTGTCCATTGTTGACAGTTGTAATGTGTCCATTGTTGACAGCTTTAATGAATCCATTGTTGACAGTGGTATTGTGTCCATAGTTGACAGTTGTAATGTTTCCATTGTTGACAGTGGCAATGTCGCCATTGTTGACAGTTGTAATGTTTCCATTGTTGACAGTTGTAATGTGTCCATTGTTGACAGTTGTAATTTGTCCATTGTTGACAGTTGTAATTTGTCGATTGTTGACAGCAGTAGAATGTCCATTTTTGACAGTTGTGATGTGTCCATTGTTGACAGTTGTAATGTGTCCATTGTTGACAGCTGTAATGTGTCCATTGTTGACAATTGTAATGTGTTCATTGTTGACAGCTGTAATGTGTCCGTTGTTGACAGTGGTAATGTGTCCATAGTTGACAGTTGTAATGTTTCCATTGTTGACAGTGGCAATGTCGCCATTGTTGACAGTTGTAATGTTTCCATTGTTGACTGGTAATGTGTCCATTCTTGACAGTGGCAATGTTTCTATTGTTGACAATTGTAATGTGTCCATTGTTGACAGTGGCAATATGTCCATTGTAGACAGTTGTAATTTGTCCATTGTTCACAGCAGTAGAATGTCCATTTTTGACAGTTGTGATGTGTCCATTGTTGAGAGTGGCAATGTGTCCATTGTTGACAGTGGTAATGTGTCCATTGTTGACAGTTGTAATGTGTCCATTGTTGACAGTCGTAGCGTGTTCCATTGTTGACAACTGCAATGTGTCCATTGTTGACAGTTGTAAGGTGTCCATTGTTGACAGTTGTAATATGTTCATTGTTGACTGTTGTAATGTGTCCATTTTTGATAGTGGTAATGTGTTCATTGTTGACAGTTATAATGTGGCCATTGTTGACAGCTGTAATGTGTCCATTGTTGACAGTTGTAATGTTTCTCTTGTTGACAGATGCAATGTGTCCATTGTTGACAGTTGTATGTGTCCATTGTTGACAGTTGTGATGTGTCCATTGTTGACATCTGTAATGTGTCCATTGTTGACACTAGCAATGTGTCCATTGTTGACAGTGGTAATGTGCCCATTGTTGACAGTTGTAATGTGTCCATTGTTGACAGTCGTAGCGTATTCCATTGTTGACAACTGCAATGTGTCCATTGTTGACAGTTGTAATGTGTCCATTGTTGACAGTGGCAATATGTTCATTGTAGACAGTTGTAATGTGTCCATTGTTGACAGTTGTAATGTGTCCATTGTTGACAGTTGTAATGTGTCCATTGTTGACAGTTGTAATGTGTCCATTGTTGACAGTTGTAATGTTTCCAGTGTTGGCAGTGGTAATGTTTCCATTGTTGACAGTTGCAATGTTTCCATTCTTGACAGTTGTAATGTGTCCATTGTTGACAGCTGTAATGTGTCCGTTGTTGACAGTTGTAATGTGTCCATTGTTAACAGCTTTTATGAATCCATTGATGACAGTGGTAATGTGTCCATAGTTGACAGTTGTAATGTTTCCATTGTTGACAGTGGCAATGTGTCCATTGTTGAGAGTTGTAATGTGTCCATTGTTGACAGTTGTGATGTATCCATTGTTGACCGCTGCAAGGTGTCCATTGTTGAAAGCTGTAATGTTTCCATTGTTGACAGTTGCATTGTTTCCATTGTTGACAGTTGTAATGTTTCCATTGTTGACAGTTGCAATATGTCCATTTTGACAGATGTGATGTTTCCATTGTAGACAGTTGTAATGTGCCCATGTTTGACAGTGGCAATGTGTCAATTGTTGACAGTGTTAATGTGTCCATAGTTGACAGTTGTAAGGTGTCCAATGTTGAAAGCTGTAATGTTTCCATTGTTGACAGTTTTAATGTGTCCATTGTTGACAGTTGCAATGTAACCACTGTTGACAGTGGCAATGTGTCCATTGTTGACAGCTGTAATGTTTCCATTGTTGACAGTTGTAATGTGTCCAATGTTGACAGCAGTAAAATGTCCATTGTTGACAATGCTAATGTATCAATTGTTGACAGTGTTACTGTGTCCATTGTTGACAGTGGCAATGTTTCTAATATTGACAGTGTTACTGTGTTTATTGTTGACAGTTGTAATGTGTCCATTTTTGAAAGTTGTAATGTTTCCATTGTTGAGAGTTGGAATGTGTCCATTGTTGACAGTGTTAATGTGTCCATTGTTGACAGTTGTAATGTGTCCATTGTTGAAAGTGGTAATGTGTCCATTGTTGACAGTTGTAATGTGTCCATTGTTGACAGCTGTAATGCGTACATTATTGACTGTTGCAATGTTTCCATTCTTGACAGTTGTAATGTGTCAATTGTTGACAGCTTTAATGAATCCATTGTTGACAGTGGTAATGCGTCCATAGTTGACAGTTGTAATGTTTCCATTGTTGACAGTGGCAATGTCTCCATTGTTGACAGTCGTAGCGTGTTCCATTGTTGACAACTGCAATGTGTCCATTGTTGACAGTTGTAATGTGTCCATTGTTGACAGTTGTAATATGTTCAATGTTGACAGTTGTAATGTGTCCATTGTTGATAGTGGTAATGTGTTCATTGTTGACAGTTATAATGTGGCCATTGTTGACAGCTGTAATGTGTCCATTGTTGACAGTTGTATTGTATCTATTGTTGACAGATGCAATGTGTCCATTGTTGACAGTTGTATGTGTCAATTGTTGACAGTTGTGATGTGTCCATTGTTGACATCTGTAATGTGTCCATTGTTGACACTAGCAATGTGTCCATTGTTGACAGTGGTAATGTGCCCATGGCTGACAGTTGTAATGTGTCCATTGTTGACAGTCGTAGCGTATTCCATTGTTGACAACTGCAATATGTCCACTGTTGACAGTTATAATGTGTCCATTGTTGACAGTGGCAATATGTTCATTGTAGACAGTTGTAATGTGTCCATTGTTGACAGTTGTAATGTGTCCATTGTTGACAGTTGTAATGTGTCCATTGTTGACAGTTGTAATGTTTCCATTGTTGGCAGTGGTAATGTTTCCATTGTTGACAGTTGCAATGTTTCCATTCTTGACAGTTGTAATGTGTCAATTGTTGACAGCTGTAATGTGTCCGTTGTTGACAGTTGTAATGTGTCCATTGTTAACAGCTTTAATGAATCCATTGTTGACAGTGGTAATATGTCCATAATTGACAGTTGTAATGTTTCCATTGTTGACAGTGGCAATGTGTCCATTGTTGAGAGTTGTAATGTGTCCATTGTTGACAGTTGTAATGTGTCCATTGTTGACAGCTGTAAGGTGTCCATTGTTGAAAGCTGTAATGTTTCCATTGTTGACAGTTGCATTGTTTCCATTGTTGACAGTTGTAATGTTTCCATTGTTGACAGTGTTACTGTGTCCATTGTTGACAGTTGTAATGTTTCAATTGTTGACAGTTGTAATGTGTCCATTGTTGACAGCCATAAAATGTGCATTGTTGACAGTGTTAATGTGTCCATTGTTGAGAGTGTTAATGTGTCCATTGTTGAGAGTGTTAATGTGTTCATTGTTGACAGTTGTAATGTGTCCATTGTTGACAGCTGTAATGTGTCCGTTGTTGACAGTTGTAATGTGTCCATTGTTGACAGCTTTAATGAATCCATTGTTGACAGTGGTAATGCGTCCATAGTTGACAGTTGTAATGTTTCCATTGTTGACAGTGGCAATGTGTCCATTGTTGAGAGTTGTAATGTGTCCATTGTTGACAGTTGTAATGTGTCCATTGTTGACAGCTGTAAGGTGTCCATTGTTGAAAGCTGTAATGTTTCCATTGTTGACAGTTGCATTTTTACCATTGTTGACAGTTGTAATGTGTTCATTGTTGACAGTTGCAATGTGTCCATTGTTGACAGATGTAATGTGTCCAATGTTGACAGCAGTAAAATGTCCATTGTTGACAATGCTAATGTATCAATTGTTGACAGTGTTACTGTGTCCATTGTTGACAGTGGCAATGTTTCTAATGTTGACAGTGTTACTGTGTTTATTGTTGACAGTTGTAATGTGTCAATTTTTGAAAGTTGTAATGTTTCCATTGTTGACAGTTGGAATGTGTCCATTGTTGACAGTGTTAATGTGTCCATTGTTGACAGTTGTAATGTGTCCATTGTTGAAAGTGGTAATGTGTCCATTGTTGACATTTTAATGTGTCCATTGTTGACAGCTGTAATACGTACATTATTGATTGTTGTAATGTTTCCAGTGTTGGCAGTGGTAATGTTTGTATTGTTGACAGAGGTAATGTTTCCTTTGTTGACAATTGTTATGCGTCCATTGTTGACATTTGTAGTGTGTCCATTGTTGACAGTTGTAATGTGTCCATTGTTGAAAGCTGTAATGTGTCCATTGTTGACAGTTGTAATGTTTCCATTGTTGACAGTGGTAATGTTTCCATTGTTGACTGTTGCAATGTATCCATTGTTGACAGTTATAATGTGTTCATTGTAGACAGCTGTAATGTGTCCGTTGTTGACAGTTGTAATGTGTCCATTGTTGACAGCTTTAATGAATCCATTGTTGACAGTGGTATTGTGTCCATAGTTGACAGTTGTAATGTTTCCATTGTTGACAGTGGCAATGTCGCCATTGTTGACAGTTGTAATGTTTCCATTGTTGACAGTTGTAATGTGTCCATTGTTGACAGTTGTAATTTGTCCATTGTTGACAGTTGTAATTTGTCGATTGTTGACAGCAGTAGAATGTCCATTTTTGACAGTTGTGATGTGTCCATTGTTGACAGTTGTAATGTGTCCATTGTTGACAGCTGTAATGTGTCCATTGTTGATAATTGTAATGTGTTCATTGTTGACAGCTGTAATGTGTCCGTTGTTGACAGTGGTAATGTGTCCATAGTTGACAGTTGTAATGTTTCCATTGTTGACAGTGGCAATGTCGCCATTGTTGACAGTTGTAATGTTTCCATTCTTGACAGTGGCAATGTTTCTATTGTTGACAATTGTAATGTGTCCATTGTTGACAGTGGCAATATGTCCATTGTAGAGAGTTGTAATTTGTCCATTGTTCACAGCAGTAGAATGTCCATTTTTGACAGTTGTGATGTGTCCATTGTTGAGAGTGGCAATGTGTCCATTGTTGACAGTGGTAATGTGTCCATTGTTGACAGTTGTAATGTGTCCATTGTTGACAGTCGTAGCGTGTTCCATTGTTGACAACTGCAATGTGTCCATTGTTGACAGTTGTAAGGTGTCCATTGTTGACAGTTGTAATATGTTCATTGTTGACAGTTGTAATGTGTCCATTTTTGATAGTGGTAATGTGTTCATTGTTGACAGTTATAATGTGGCCATTGTTGACAGCTGTAATGTGTCCATTGTTGACAGTTGTAATGTTTCTCTTGTTGACAGATGCAATGTGTCCATTGTTGACAGTTGTATGTGTCCATTGTTGACAGTTGTGATGTGTCCATTGTTGACATCTGTAATGTGTCCATTGTTGACACTAGCAATGTGTCCATTGTTGACAGTGGTAATGTGCCCATTGTTGACAGTTGTAATGTGTCCATTGTTGACAGTCGTAGCGTATTCCATTGTTGACAACTGCAATGTGTCCATTGTTGACAGTTGTAATGTGTCCATTGTTGACAGTGGCAATATGTTCATTGTAGACAGTTGTAATGTGTCCATTGTTGACAGTTGTAATGTGTCCATTGTTGACAGTTGTAATGTGTCCATTGTTGACAGTTGTAATGTGTCCATTGTTGACAGTTGTAATGTTTCCAGTGTTGGCAGTGGTAATGTTTCCATTGTTGACAGTTGCAATGTTTCCATTCTTGACAGTTGTAATGTGTCCATTGTTGACAGCTGTAATGTGTCCGTTGTTGACAGTTGTAATGTGTCCATTGTTAACAGCTTTTATGAATCCATTGATGACAGTGGTAATGTGTCCATAGTTGACAGTTGTAATGTTTCCATTGTTGACAGTGGCAATGTGTCCATTGTTGAGAGTTGTAATGTGTCCATTGTTGACAGTTGTGATGTATCCATTGTTGACCGCTGCAAGGTGTCCATTGTTGAAAGCTGTAATGTTTCCATTGTTGACAGTTGCATTGTTTCCATTGTTGACAGTTGTAATGTTTCCATTGTTGACAGTTGCAATATGTCCATTTTGACAGATGTGATGTTTCCATTGTAGACAGTTGTAATGTGCCCATGTTTGACAGTGGCAATGTGTCAATTGTTGACAGTGTTAATGTGTCCATAGTTGACAGTTGTAAGGTGTCCAATGTTGAAAGCTGTAATGTTTCCATTGTTGACAGTTTTAATGTGTCCATTGTTGACAGTTGCAATGTAACCACTGTTGACAGTGGCAATGTGTCCATTGTTGACAGCTGTAATGTTTCCATTGTTGACAGTTGTAATGTGTCCAATGTTGACAGCAGTAAAATGTCCATTGTTGACAATGCTAATGTATCAATTGTTGACAGTGTTACTGTGTCCATTGTTGACAGTGGCAATGTTTCTAATATTGACAGTGTTACTGTGTTTATTGTTGACAGTTGTAATGTGTCCATTTTTGAAAGTTGTAATGTTTCCATTGTTGACAGTTGGAATGTGTCCATTGTTGACAGTGTTAATGTGTCCATTGTTGACAGTTGTAATGTGTCCATTGTTGAAAGTGGTAATGTGTCCATTGTTGACAGTTGTAATGTGTCCATTGTTGACAGCTGTAATGCGTACATTATTGACTGTTGCAATGTTTCCATTCTTGACAGTTGTAATGTGTCAATTGTTGACAGCTTTAATGAATCCATTGTTGACAGTGGTAATGCGTCCATAGTTGACAGTTGTAATGTTTCCATTGTTGACAGTGGCAATGTCTCCATTGTTGACAGTCGTAGCGTGTTCCATTGTTGACAACTGCAATGTGTCCATTGTTGACAGTTGTAATGTGTCCATTGTTGACAGTTGTAATATGTTCAATGTTGACAGTTGTAATGTGTCCATTGTTGATAGTGGTAATGTGTTCATTGTTGACAGTTATAATGTGGCCATTGTTGACAGCTGTAATGTGTCCATTGTTGACAGTTGTATTGTATCTATTGTTGACAGATGCAATGTGTCCATTGTTGACAGTTGTATGTGTCAATTGTTGACAGTTGTGATGTGTCCATTGTTGACATCTGTAATGTGTCCATTGTTGACACTAGCAATGTGTCCATTGTTGACAGTGGTAATGTGCCCATGGCTGACAGTTGTAATGTGTCCATTGTTGACAGTCGTAGCGTATTCCATTGTTGACAACTGCAATATGTCCACTGTTGACAGTTATAATGTGTCCATTGTTGACAGTGGCAATATGTTCATTGTAGACAGTTGTAATGTGTCCATTGTTGACAGTTGTAATGTGTCCATTGTTGACAGTTGTAATGTGTCCATTGTTGACAGTTGTAATGTTTCCATTGTTGGCAGTGGTAATGTTTCCATTGTTGACAGTTGCAATGTTTCCATTCTTGACAGTTGTAATGTGTCCATTGTTAACAGCTTTAATGAATCCATTGTTGACAGTGGTAATATGTCCATAATTGACAGTTGTAATGTTTCCATTGTTGACAGTGGCAATGTGTCCATTGTTGAGAGTTGTAATGTGTCCATTGTTGACAGTTGTAATGTGTCCATTGTTGACAGCTGTAAGGTGTCCATTGTTGAAAGCTGTAATGTTTCCATTGTTGACAGTTGCATTGTTTCCATTGTTGACAGTTGTAATGTTTCCATTGTTGACAGTGTTACTGTGTCCATTGTTGACAGTTGTAATGTTTCAATTGTTGACAGTTGTAATGTGTCCATTGTTGACAGCCATAAAATGTGCATTGTTGACAGTGTTAATGTGTCCATTGTTGAGAGTGTTAATGTGTCCATTGTTGAGAGTGTTAATGTGTTCATTGTTGACAGTTGTAATGTGTCCATTGTTGACAGCTGTAATGTGTCCGTTGTTGACAGTTGTAATGTGTCCATTGTTGACAGCTTTAATGAATCCATTGTTGACAGTGGTAATGCGTCCATAGTTGACAGTTGTAATGTTTCCATTGTTGACAGTGGCAATGTGTCCATTGTTGAGAGTTGTAATGTGTCCATTGTTGACAGTTGTAATGTGTCCATTGTTGACAGCTGTAAGGTGTCCATTGTTGAAAGCTGTAATGTTTCCATTGTTGACAGTTGCATTTTTACCATTGTTGACAGTTGTAATGTGTCCATTGTTGACAGTTGCAATGTGTCCATTGTTGACAGATGTAATGTGTCCAATGTTGACAGCAGTAAAATGTCCATTGTTGACAATGCTAATGTATCAATTGTTGACAGTGTTACTGTGTCCATTGTTGACAGTGGCAATGTTTCTAATGTTGACAGTGTTACTGTGTTTATTGTTGACAGTTGTAATGTGTCAATTTTTGAAAGTTGTAATGTTTCCATTGTTGACAGTTGGAATGTGTCCATTGTTGACAGTGTTAATGTGTCCATTGTTGACAGTTGTAATGTGTCCATTGTTGAAAGTGGTAATGTGTCCATTGTTGACATTTTAATGTGTCCATTGTTGACAGCTGTAATACGTACATTATTGATTGTTGTAATGTTTCCAGTGTTGGCAGTGGTAATGTTTGTATTGTTGACAGAGGTAATGTTTCCTTTGTTGACAATTGTTATGCGTCCATTGTTGACATTTGTAGTGTGTCCATTGTTGACAGTTGTAATGTGTCCATTGATGATAGTTGTAATGTCTCCATTGTTGACAGTTGTAATGTGTCCATTGTCGATAGTTGTAATGTTTCCATTGTTAACAGATGCAATGTGTCCATTGTTGACAGTTGTATGTGTCCATTGTTGACAGTTGTGATGTGTCCATTGTTGACATCTGTAATGTGTCCATTGTTGACAGTGGTAATATGTCCATTTTAGACAGTTGTAATGTGTCCATTGTAGACAGTTGTAATGTGTCCATTGTTGACAGTTGTAATGTGTCCATTGTTGACAGTCGTAGCGTGTTCCATTGTTGACAACTGCAATGTGTCCATTGTTGACAGTTGTAATGTGTCCATTGTTGACAGTTGTAATATGTTCATTGTTGACAGTTGTAATGTTTCCATTGTTGATAGTGGTAATGTGTTCATTGTTGACAGTTGTATGTGTCAATTGTTGACAGTTGTGATGTGTCCATTGTTGAAATCTGTAATGTGTCCATTGTTGACACTAGCAATGTGTCCATTGTTGACAGTGGTAATGTGCCCATGGCTGACAGTTGTAATGTGTCCATTGTTGACAGTCGTAGCGTATTCCATTGTTGACAACTGCAATATGTCCATTGTTGACAGTTGTAATGTGTCCATTGTTGACAGTGGCAATATGTTCATTGTAGACAGTTGTAATGTGTCCATTGTTGACAGTTGTAATGTGTCCATTGTTGACAGTTGTAATGTGTCCATTGTTGACAGTTGTAATGTTTCCATTGTTGGCAGTGGTAATGTTTCCATTGTTGACAGTTGCAATGCTTCCATTCTTGACAGTTGTAATGTGTCAATTGTTGACAGCTGTAATGTGTCCGTTGTTGACAGTTGTAATGTGTCCATTGTTAACAGCTTTAATGAATCCATTGTTGACAGTGGTAATATGTCCATAATTGACAGTTGTAATGTTTCCATTGTTGACAGTGGCAATGTGTCCATTGTTGAGAGTTGTAATGTGTCCATTGTTGACAGTTGTAAGGTGTCCATTGTTGAAAGCTGTATTGTTTCCATTGTGGACAGTGTTACTGTGTCCATTGTTGACAGTTGTAATGTTTCAATTGTTGACAGTTGTAATGTGTCCATTGTTGACAGCCATAAAATGTGCATTGTTGACAGTGTTAATGTGTCCATTGTTGACAGTGTTAATGTGTCCGTTGTTGACAGTGTTAATGTGTCCATTGTTGAGAGTGTTAATGTGTTCATTGTTGACAGTTGTAATGTGTCCATTGTTGACAGCTGTAATGTGTCCGTTGTTGACAGTTGTAATGTGTCCATTGTTGACAGCTTTAATGAATCCATTGTTGACAGTGGTAATGCGTCCATAGTTGACAGTTGTAATGTTTCCATTGTTGAGAGTGGCAATGTGTCCATTGTTGAGAGTTGTAATGTGTCCATTGTTGACAGCTGTAAGGTGTCCATTGTTGAAAGCTGTAATGTTTCCATTGTTGACAGTTGCATTTTTACCATTGTTGACAGTTGTAATGTGTCCATTGTTGACAGTTGCAATGTGTCCATTGTTGACAGATGTAATGTGTCCAATGTTGACAGCAGTAAAATGTCCATTGTTGTCAATGCTAATGTATCAATTGTTGACAGTGTTACTGTGTCCATTGTTGACAGTGGCAATGTTTCTAATGTTGACAGTGTTACTGTGTTTATTGTTGACAGTTGTAATGTGTCAATTTTTGAAAGTTGTAATGTTTCCATTGTTGACAGTTGGAATGTGTCCATTGTTGACAGTGTTAATGTGTCCATTGTTGACAGTTGTAATGTGTCCATTGTTGAAAGTGGTAATGTGTCCATTGTTGACATTTTAATGTGTCCATTGTTGACAGCTGTAATACGTACATTATTGATTGTTGTAATGTTTCCAGTGTTGGCAGTGGTAATGTTTGTATTGTTGACAGAGGTAATGTTTCCTTTGTTGACAATTGTTATGCGTCCATTGTTGACATTTGTAGTGTGTCCATTGTTGACAGTTGTAATGTGTCCATTGATGATAGTTGTAATGTCTCCATTGTTGACAGTTGTAATGTGTCCATTGTCGATAGTTGTAATGTTTCCATTGTTAACAGATGCAATGTGTCCATTGTTGACAGTTGTATGTGTCCATTGTTGACAGTTGTGATGTGTCCATTGTTGACATCTGTAATGTGTCCATTGTTGACAGTGGTAATATGTCCATTTTAGACAGTTGTAATGTGTCCATTGTAGACAGTTGTAATGTGTCCATTGTTGACATTTGTAATGTGTCCATTGTTGACAGTCGTAGCGTGTTCCATTGTTGACAACTGCAATGTGTCCATTGTTGACAGTTGTAATGTGTCCATTGTTGACAGTTGTAATATGTTCATTGTTGACAGTTGTAATGTTTCCATTGTTGATAGTGGTAATGTGTTCATTGTTGACAGTTATAATGTGGCCATTGTTGACAGCTGTAATGTGTCCATTGTTGACAGTTGTATTGTTTCTATTGTTGACAGATGCAATGTGTCCATTGTTGACAGTTGTATGTGTCAATTGTTGACAGTTGTGATGTGTCCATTGTTGACATCTGTAATGTGTCCATTGTTGACACTAGCAATGTGTCCATTGTTGACAGTGGTAATGTGCCCATGGCTGACAGTTGTAATGTGTCCATTGTTGACAGTCGTAGCGTATTCCATTGTTGACAACTGCAATATGTCCATTGTTGACAGTTGTAATGTGTCCATTGTTGACAGTGGCAATATGTTCATTGTAGACAGTTGTAATGTGTCCATTGTTGACAGTTGTAATGTGTCCATTGTTGACAGTTGTAATGTGTCCATTGTTGACAGTTGTAATGTTTCCATTGTTGGCAGTGGTAATGTTTCCATTGTTGACAGTTGCAATGCTTCCATTCTTGACAGTTGTAATGTGTCAATTGTTGACAGCTGTAATGTGTTTGTTGTTGACAGTTGTAATGTGTCCATTGTTAACAGCTTTAATGAATCCATTGTTGACAGTGGTAATATGTCCATAATTGACAGTTGTAATGTTTCCATTGTTGACAGTGGCAATGTGTCCATTGTTGAGAGTTGTAATGTGTCCATTGTTGACAGTTGTAATGTGTCCATTGTTGACAGCTGTAAGGTGTCCATTGTTGAAAGCTGTATTGTTTCCATTGTGGACAGTGTTACTGTGTCCATTGTTGACAGTTGTAATGTTTCAATTGTTGACAGTTGTAATGTGTCCATTGTTGACAGCCATAAAATGTGCATTGTTGACAGTGTTAATGTGTCCATTGTTGACAGTGTTAATGTGTCCGTTGTTGACAGTGTTAATGTGTCCATTGTTGAGAGTGTTAATGTGTTCATTGTTGACAGTTGTAATGTGTCCATTGTTGACAGCTGTAATGTGTCCGTTGTTGACAGTTGTAATGTGTCCATTGTTGACAGCTTTAATGAATCCATTGTTGACAGTGGTAATGCGTCCATAGTTGACAGTTGTAATGTTTCCATTGTTGAGAGTGGCAATGTGTCCATTGTTGAGAGTTGTAATGTGTCCATTGTTGACAGTTGTAATGTGTCCATTGTTGACAGCTGTAAGGTGTCCATTGTTGAAAGCTGTAATGTTTCCATTGTTGACAGTTGCATTTTTACCATTGTTGACAGTTGTAATGTTTCCATTGTTGACAGTTGCAATGTGTCCATTGTTGACAGATGTAATGTTTCCATTGTAGACAGTTGTAAGGTGTCCAATGTTGAAAGCTGTAATGTTTCCATTGTTGACACTTTTAATGTGTCCATTGTTGACACTTGCACTGTTTCCATTGTTGGCAGTTCTAATGTGTCCATTGTTGACAGTTGCAATGTAACCACTGTTGACAGTGGCAATGTGTCCATTGTTGACAGTTGTAATGTTTCCATTGTTGACAGTTGTAATGTGTCTAATGTTGACAGCAGTAAAATGTCCATTGTTGACAATGCTAATGTATCAATTGTTGACAGTGTTACTGTGTCCATTGTTGACAGTGGCAATGTTTCTAATGTTGACAGTGTTACTGTGTTTATTGTTGACAGTTGTAATGTGTCAATTTTTGAAAGTTGTAATGTTTCCATTGTTGACAGTTGGAATGTGTCCATTGTTGACAGTGTTAATGTGTCCATTGTTGACAGTTGTAATGTGTCCATTGTTGAAAATGGTATTGTGTCCATTGTTGACATTTTAATGTGTCCATTGTTGACAGCTGTAATGCGTACATTATTGACTGTTGTAATGTTTCCAGTGTTGGCAGTGGTAATGTTTGTATTGTTGACAGTGGTAATGTTTCCATTGTTGACAATTGTTATGCGTCCATTGTTGACATTTGTAATGTGCCCATTGTTGACAGTTGTAATGTGTCCATTGATGATAGTTGTAATGTCTCCATTGTTGACAGTTGTAATGTGTCCATTGTTGATAGTTGTAATGTTTCCATTGTTAACAGATGCAATGTGTCCATTGTTGACAGTTGTATGTGTCCATTGTTGACAGTTGTGATGTGTCCATTGTTGACATCTGTAATGTGTCCATTGTTGACAGTGGTAATATGTCCATTTTAGACAGTTGTAATGTGTCCATTGTAGACAGTTGTAATGTGTCCATTGTTGACAGTTGTAATGTGTCCATTGTTGACAGCTGTAATGTGTCCATTGTTGACAGTTATACTGTTTCCATTGTTGACAGTGGTAATGTTTCCATTGTTGACTATTGCAATGTGTCCATTGTTGACAGTTGTAATGTGTCCATTGTTGACAGCTGTAATGTGTCCGTTGTTGACAGTTGTAATGTGTCCATTGTTGACAGCTTTAATGAATCCATTGTTAACAGTGGTAATGCGTCCATAGTTGACAGTTGTAATGTTTCCATTGTTGACAGTGGCAATGTGTCCATTGTTGAGAGTTGTAATGTGTCCATTGTTGACAGTTGTAATGTGTCCATTGTTGACAGCTGTAAGGTGTCCATTGTTGAAAGCTGTATTGTTTCCATTGTGGACAGTGTTACTGTGTCCATTGTTGACAGTTGTAATGTTTCAATTGTTGACAGTTGTAATGTGTCCATTGTTGACAGATGTAATGTGTCCAATGTTGACAGCAGTAAAATGTCCATTGTTGACAATGCTAATGTATCAATTGTTGACAGTGTTACTGTGTCCATTGTTGACAGTGGCAATGTTTCTAATGTTGACAGTGTTACTGTGTTTATTGTTGACAGTTGTAATGTGTCAATTTTTGAAAGTTGTAATGTTTCCATTGTTGACAGTTGGAATGTGTCCATTGTTGACAGTGTTAATGTGTCCATTGTTGAAAGTGGTAATGTGTCCATTGTTGACATTTTAATGTGTCCATTGTTGACAGCTGTAATACGTACATTATTGATTGTTGTAATGTTTCCAGTGTTGGCAGTGGTAATGTTTGTATTGTTGACAGAGGTAATGTTTCCTTTGTTGACAATTGTTATGCGTCCATTGTTGACATTTGTAGTGTGTCCATTGTTGACAGTTGTAATGTGTCCATTGATGATAGTTGTAATGTCTCCATTGTTGACAGTTGTAATGTGTCCATTGTCGATAGTTGTAATGTTTCCATTGTTAACAGATGCAATGTGTCCATTGTTGACAGTTGTATGTGTCCATTGTTGACAGTTGTGATGTGTCCATTGTTGACATCTGTAATGTGTCCATTGTTGACAGTGGTAATATGTCCATTTTAGACAGTTGTAATGTGTCCATTGTAGACAGTTGTAATGTGTCCATTGTTGACAGTTGTAATGTGTCCATTGTTGACAGTCGTAGCGTGTTCCATTGTTGACAACTGCAATGTGTCCATTGTTGACAGTTGTAATGTGTCCATTGTTGACAGTTGTAATATGTTCATTGTTGACAGTTGTAATGTTTCCATTGTTGATAGTGGTAATGTGTTCATTGTTGACAGTTGTATGTGTCAATTGTTGACAGTTGTGATGTGTCCATTGTTGAAATCTGTAATGTGTCCATTGTTGACACTAGCAATGTGTCCATTGTTGACAGTGGTAATGTGCCCATGGCTGACAGTTGTAATGTGTCCATTGTTGACAGTCGTAGCGTATTCCATTGTTGACAACTGCAATATGTCCATTGTTGACAGTTGTAATGTGTCCATTGTTGACAGTGGCAATATGTTCATTGTAGACAGTTGTAATGTGTCCATTGTTGACAGTTGTAATGTGTCCATTGTTGACAGTTGTAATGTGTCCATTGTTGACAGTTGTAATGTTTCCATTGTTGGCAGTGGTAATGTTTCCATTGTTGACAGTTGCAATGCTTCCATTCTTGACAGTTGTAATGTGTCAATTGTTGACAGCTGTAATGTGTCCGTTGTTGACAGTTGTAATGTGTCCATTGTTAACAGCTTTAATGAATCCATTGTTGACAGTGGTAATATGTCCATAATTGACAGTTGTAATGTTTCCATTGTTGACAGTGGCAATGTGTCCATTGTTGAGAGTTGTAATGTGTCCATTGTTGACAGTTGTAATGTGTCCATTGTTGACAGCTGTAAGGTGTCCATTGTTGAAAGCTGTATTGTTTCCATTGTGGACAGTGTTACTGTGTCCATTGTTGACAGTTGTAATGTTTCAATTGTTGACAGTTGTAATGTGTCCATTGTTGACAGCCATAAAATGTGCATTGTTGACAGTGTTAATGTGTCCATTGTTGACAGTGTTAATGTGTCCGTTGTTGACAGTGTTAATGTGTCCATTGTTGAGAGTGTTAATGTGTTCATTGTTGACAGTTGTAATGTGTCCATTGTTGACAGCTGTAATGTGTCCGTTGTTGACAGTTGTAATGTGTCCATTGTTGACAGCTTTAATGAATCCATTGTTGACAGTGGTAATGCGTCCATAGTTGACAGTTGTAATGTTTCCATTGTTGAGAGTGGCAATGTGTCCATTGTTGAGAGTTGTAATGTGTCCATTGTTGACAGCTGTAAGGTGTCCATTGTTGAAAGCTGTAATGTTTCCATTGTTGACAGTTGCATTTTTACCATTGTTGACAGTTGTAATGTGTCCATTGTTGACAGTTGCAATGTGTCCATTGTTGACAGATGTAATGTGTCCAATGTTGACAGCAGTAAAATGTCCATTGTTGTCAATGCTAATGTATCAATTGTTGACAGTGTTACTGTGTCCATTGTTGACAGTGGCAATGTTTCTAATGTTGACAGTGTTACTGTGTTTATTGTTGACAGTTGTAATGTGTCAATTTTTGAAAGTTGTAATGTTTCCATTGTTGACAGTTGGAATGTGTCCATTGTTGACAGTGTTAATGTGTCCATTGTTGACAGTTGTAATGTGTCCATTGTTGAAAGTGGTAATGTGTCCATTGTTGACATTTTAATGTGTCCATTGTTAACAGCTGTAATACGTACATTATTGATTGTTGTAATGTTTCCAGTGTTGGCAGTGGTAATGTTTGTATTGTTGACAGAGGTAATGTTTCCTTTGTTGACAATTGTTATGCGTCCATTGTTGACATTTGTAGTGTGTCCATTGTTGACAGTTGTAATGTGTCCATTGATGATAGTTGTAATGTCTCCATTGTTGACAGTTGTAATGTGTCCATTGTCGATAGTTGTAATGTTTCCATTGTTAACAGATGCAATGTGTCCATTGTTGACAGTTGTATGTGTCCATTGTTGACAGTTGTGATGTGTCCATTGTTGACATCTGTAATGTGTCCATTGTTGACAGTGGTAATATGTCCATTTTAGACAGTTGTAATGTGTCCATTGTAGACAGTTGTAATGTGTCCATTGTTGACAGTTGTAATGTGTCCATTGTTGACAGTCGTAGCGTGTTCCATTGTTGACAACTGCAATGTGTCCATTGTTGACAGTTGTAATGTGTTCATTGTTGACAGTTGTAATATGTTCATTGTTGACAGTTGTAATGTTTCCATTGTTGATAGTGGTAATGTGTTCATTGTTGACAGTTATAATGTGGCCATTGTTGACAGCTGTAATGTGTCCATTGTTGACAGTTGTATTGTTTCTATTGTTGACAGATGCAATGTGTCCATTGTTGACAGTTGTATGTGTCAATTGTTGACAGTTGTGATGTGTCCATTGTTGACATCTGTAATGTGTCCATTGTTGACACTAGCAATGTGTCCATTGTTGACAGTGGTAATGTGCCCATGGCTGACAGTTGTAATGTGTCCATTGTTGACAGTCGTAGCGTATTCCATTGTTGACAACTGCAATATGTCCATTGTTGACAGTTGTAATGTGTCCATTGTTGACAGTGGCAATATGTTCATTGTAGACAGTTGTAATGTGTCCATTGTTGACAGTTGTAATGTGTCCATTGTTGACAGTTGTAATGTGTCCATTGTTGACAGTTGTAATGTTTCCATTGTTGGCAGTGGTAATGTTTCCATTGTTGACAGTTGCAATGCTTCCATTCTTGACAGTTGTAATGTTTCAATTGTTGACAGCTGTAATGTGTTTGTTGTTGACAGTTGTAATGTGTCCATTGTTAACAGCTTTAATGAATCCATTGTTGACAGTGGTAATATGTCCATAATTGACAGTTGTAATGTTTCCATTGTTGACAGTGGCAATGTGTCCATTGTTGAGAGTTGTAATGTGTCCATTGTTGACAGTTGTAATGTGTCCATTGTTGACAGCTGTAAGGTGTCCATTGTTGAAAGCTGTATTGTTTCCATTGTGGACAGTGTTACTGTGTCCATTGTTGACAGTTGTAATGTTTCAATTGTTGACAGTTGTAATGTGTCCATTGTTGACAGCCATAAAATGTGCATTGTTGACAGTGTTAATGTGTCCATTGTTGACAGTGTTAATGTGTCCGTTGTTGACAGTGTTAATGTGTCCATTGTTGAGAGTGTTAATGTGTTCATTGTTGACAGTTGTAATGTGTCCATTGTTGACAGCTGTAATGTGTCCGTTGTTGACAGTTGTAATGTGTCCATTGTTGACAGCTTTAATGAATCCATTGTTGACAGTGGTAATGCGTCCATAGTTGACAGTTGTAATGTTTCCATTGTTGAGAGTGGCAATGTGTCCATTGTTGAGAGTTGTAATGTGTCCATTGTTGACAGTTGTAATGTGTCCATTGTTGACAGCTGTAAGGTGTCCATTGTTGAAAGCTGTAATGTTTCCATTGTTGACAGTTGCATTTTTACCATTGTTGACAGTTGTAATGTTTCCATTGTTGACAGTTGCAATGTGTCCATTGTTGACAGATGTAATGTTTCCATTGTAGACAGTTGTAAGGTGTCCAATGTTGAAAGCTGTAATGTTTCCATTGTTGACACTTTTAATGTGTCCATTGTTGACACTTGCACTGTTTCCATTGTTGGCAGTTCTAATGTGTCCATTGTTGACAGTTGCAATGTAACCACTGTTGACAGTGGCAATGTGTCCATTGTTGACAGTTGTAATGTTTCCATTGTTGACAGTTGTAATGTGTCTAATGTTGACAGCAGTAAAATGTCCATTGTTGACAATGCTAATGTATCAATTGTTGACAGTGTTACTGTGTCCATTGTTGACAGTGGCAATGTTTCTAATGTTGACAGTGTTACTGTGTTTATTGTTGACAGTTGTAATGTGTCAATTTTTGAAAGTTGTAATGTTTCCATTGTTGACAGTTGGAATGTGTCCATTGTTGACAGTGTTAATGTGTCCATTGTTGACAGTTGTAATGTGTCCATTGTTGAAAGTGGTATTGTGTCCATTGTTGACATTTTAATGTGTCCATTGTTGACAGCTGTAATGCGTACATTATTGACTGTTGTAATGTTTCCAGTGTTGGCAGTGGTAATGTTTGTATTGTTGACAGTGGTAATGTTTCCATTGTTGACAATTGTTATGCGTCCATTGTTGACATTTGTAATGTGTCCATTGTTGACAGTTGTAATGTGTCCATTGATGATAGTTGTAATGTCTCCATTGTTGACAGTTGTAATGTGTCCATTGTTGACAGTGGCAATGTTTCTAATGTTGACAGTGTTACTGTGTTTATTGTTGACAGTTGTAATGTGTCAATTTTTGAAAGTTGTAATGTTTCCATTGTTGACAGTTGGAATGTGTCCATTGTTGACAGTGTTAATGTGTCCATTGTTGACAGTTGTAATGTGTCCATTGTTGAAAGTGGTAATGTGTCCATTGTTGACATTTTAATGTGTCCATTGTTGACAGCTGTAATACGTACATTATTGATTGTTGTAATGTTTCCAGTGTTGGCAGTGGTAATGTTTGTATTGTTGACAGAGGTAATGTTTCCTTTGTTGACAATTGTTATGCGTCCATTGTTGACATTTGTAGTGTGTCCATTGTTGACAGTTGTAATGTGTCCATTGATGATAGTTGTAATGTCTCCATTGTTGACAGTTGTAATGTGTCCATTGTCGATAGTTGTAATGTTTCCATTGTTAACAAATGCAATGTGTCCATTGTTGACAGTTGTATGTGTCCATTGTTGACAGTTGTGATGTGTCCATTGTTGACATCTGTAATGTGTCCATTGTTGACAGTGGTAATATGTCCATTTTAGACAGTTGTAATGTGTCCATTGTAGACAGTTGTAATGTGTCCATTGTTGACAGTTGTAATGTGTCCATTGTTGACAGTCGTAGCGTGTTCCATTGTTGACAACTGCAATGTGTCCATTGTTGACAGTTGTAATGTGTCCATTGTTGACAGTTGTAATATGTTCATTGTTGACAGTTGTAATGTTTCCATTGTTGATAGTGGTAATGTGTTCATTGTTGACAGTTATAATGTGGCCATTGTTGACAGCTGTAATGTGTCCATTGTTGACAGTTGTATTGTTTCTATTGTTGACAGATGCAATGTGTCCATTGTTGACAGTTGTATGTGTCAATTGTTGACAGTTGTGATGTGTCCATTGTTGACATCTGTAATGTGTCCATTGTTGACACTAGCAATGTGTCCATTGTTGACAGTGGTAATGTGCCCATGGCTGACAGTTGTAATGTGTCCATTGTTGACAGTCGTAGCGTATTCCATTGTTGACAACTGCAATATGTCCATTGTTGACAGTTGTAATGTGTCCATTGTTGACAGTGGCAATATGTTCATTGTAGACAGTTGTAATGTGTCCATTGTTGACAGTTGTAATGTGTCCATTGTTGACAGTTGTAATGTGTCCATTGTTGACAGTTGTAATGTTTCCATTGTTGGCAGTGGTAATGTTTCCATTGTTGACAGTTGCAATGCTTCCATTCTTGACAGTTGTAATGTGTCAATTGTTGACAGCTGTAATGTGTTTGTTGTTGACAGTTGTAATGTGTCCATTGTTAACAGCTTTAATGAATCCATTGTTGACAGTGGTAATATGTCCATAATTGACAGTTGTAATGTTTCCATTGTTGACAGTGGCAATGTGTCCATTGTTGAGAGTTGTAATGTGTCCATTGTTGACAGTTGTAATGTGTCCATTGTTGACAGCTGTAAGGTGTCCATTGTTGAAAGCTGTATTGTTTCCATTGTGGACAGTGTTACTGTGTCCATTGTTGACAGTTGTAATGTTTCAATTGTTGACAGTTGTAATGTGTCCATTGTTGACAGCCATAAAATGTGCATTGTTGACAGTGTTAATGTGTCCATTGTTGACAGTGTTAATGTGTCCGTTGTTGACAGTGTTAATGTGTCCATTGTTGAGAGTGTTAATGTGTTCATTGTTGACAGTTGTAATGTGTCCATTGTTGACAGCTGTAATGTGTCCGTTGTTGACAGTTGTAATGTGTCCATTGTTGACAGCTTTAATGAATCCATTGTTGACAGTGGTAATGCGTCCATAGTTGACAGTTGTAATGTTTCCATTGTTGAGAGTGGCAATGTGTCCATTGTTGAGAGTTGTAATGTGTCCATTGTTGACAGTTGTAATGTGTCCATTGTTGACAGCTGTAAGGTGTCCATTGTTGAAAGCTGTAATGTTTCCATTGTTGACAGTTGCATTTTTACCATTGTTGACAGTTGTAATGTTTCCATTGTTGACAGTTGCAATGTGTCCATTGTTGACAGATGTAATGTTTCCATTGTAGACAGTTGTAAGGTGTCCAATGTTGAAAGCTGTAATGTTTCCATTGTTGACACTTTTAATGTGTCCATTGTTGACACTTGCACTGTTTCCATTGTTGGCAGTTCTAATGTGTCCATTGTTGACAGTTGCAATGTAACCACTGTTGACAGTGGCAATGTGTCCATTGTTGACAGTTGTAATGTTTCCATTGTTGACAGTTGTAATGTGTCTAATGTTGACAGCAGTAAAATGTCCATTGTTGACAATGCTAATGTATCAATTGTTGACAGTGTTACTGTGTCCATTGTTGACAGTGGCAATGTTTCTAATGTTGACAGTGTTACTGTGTTTATTGTTGACAGTTGTAATGTGTCAATTTTTGAAAGTTGTAATGTTTCCATTGTTGACAGTTGGAATGTGTCCATTGTTGACAGTGTTAATGTGTCCATTGTTGACAGT
The DNA here is from genome assembly GCA_963680875.1 of Bathymodiolus brooksi. Taxonomy (NCBI): domain Eukaryota; kingdom Metazoa; phylum Mollusca; class Bivalvia; order Mytilida; family Modiolidae; genus Bathymodiolus; species Bathymodiolus brooksi. Next base: position 32,021,891 of record OY804578.1, read on the forward strand.
TGTAATGTGTCCATTGTTGAAAGTGGTATTGTGTCCATTGTTGACATTTTAATGTGTCCATTGTTGACAGCTGTAATGCGTACATTATTGACTGTTGTAATGTTTCCAGTGTTGGCAGTGGTAATGTTTGTATTGTTGACAGTGGTAATGTTTCCATTGTTGACAATTGTTATGCGTCCATTGTTGACATTTGTAATGTGTCCATTGTTGACAGTTGTAATGTGTCCATTGATGATAGTTGTAATGTCTCCATTGTTGACAGTTGTAATGTGTCCATTGTTGATAGTTGTAATGTTTCCATTGTTAACAGATGCAATGTGTCCATTGTTGACAGTTGTATGTGTCCATTGTTGACAGTTGTGATGTGTCCATTGTTGACATCTGTAATGTGTCCATTGTTGACAGTGGTAATATGTCCATTTTAGACAGTTGTAATGTGTCCATTGTAGACAGTTGTAATGTGTCCATTGTTGACAGTTGTAATGTGTCCATTGTTGACAGCTGTAATGTGTCCATTGTTGACAGTTATACTGTTTCCATTGTTGACAGTGGTAATGTTTCCATTGTTGACTATTGCAATGTGTCCATTGTTGACAGTTGTAATGTGTCCATTGTTGACAGCTGTAATGTGTCCGTTGTTGACAGTTGTAATGTGTCCATTGTTGACAGCTTTAATGAATCCATTGTTAACAGTGGTAATGCGTCCATAGTTGACAGTTGTAATGTTTCCATTGTTGACAGTGGCAATGTGTCCATTGTTGAGAGTTGTAATGTGTCCATTGTTGACAGTTGTAATGTGTCCATTGTTGACAGCTGTAAGGTGTCCATTGTTGAAAGCTGTATTGTTTCCATTGTGGACAGTGTTACTGTGTCCATTGTTGACAGTTGTAATGTTTCAATTGTTGACAGTTGTAATGTGTCCATTGTTGACAGGCATAAAATGTGCATTGTTGACAGTGTTAATGTGTCCATTGTTGACAGTGTTAATGTGTCCGTTGTTGACAGTGTTAATGTGTCCATTGTTGAGAGTGTTAATGTGTTCATTGTTGACAGTTGTAATGTGTCCATTGTTGACAGCTGTAATGTGTCCGTTGTTGACAGTTGTAATGTGTCCATTGTTGACAGCTTTAATGAATCCATTGTTGACAGTGGTAATGCGTCCATAGTTGACAGTTGTAATGTTTCCATTGTTGAGAGTGGCAATGTGTCCATTGTTGAGAGTTGTAATGTGTCCATTGTTGACAGTTGTAATGTGTCCATTGTTGACAGCTGTAAGGTGTCCATTGTTGAAAGCTGTAATGTTTCCATTGTTGACAGTTGCATTTTTACCATTGTTGACAGTTGTAATGTTTCCATTGTTGACAGTTGCAATGTGTCCATTGTTGACAGATGTAATGTTTCCATTGTAGACAGTTGTAAGGTGTCCAATGTTGAAAGCTGTAATGTTTCCATTGTTGACACTTTTAATGTGTCCATTGTTGACACTTGCACTGTTTCCATTGTTGGCAGTTCTAATGTGTCCATTGTTGACAGTTGCAATGTAACCACTGTTGACAGTGGCAATGTGTCCATTGTTGACAGTTGTAATGTTTCCATTGTTGACAGTTGTAATGTGTCTAATGTTGACAGCAGTAAAATGTCCATTGTTGACAATGCTAATGTATCAATTGTTGACAGTGTTACTGTGTCCATTGTTGACAGTGGCAATGTTTCTAATGTTGACAGTGTTACTGTGTTTATTGTTGACAGTTGTAATGTGTCAATTTTTGAAAGTTGTAATGTTTCCATTGTTGACAGTTGGAATGTGTCCATTGTTGACAGTGTTAATGTGTCCATTGTTGACAGTTGTAATGTGTCCATTGTTGAAAGTGGTATTGTGTCCATTGTTGACATTTTAATGTGTCCATTGTTGACAGCTGTAATGCGTACATTATTGACTGTTGTAATGTTTCCAGTGTTGGCAGTGGTAATGTTTGTATTGTTGACAGTGGTAATGTTTCCATTGTTGACAATTGTTATGCGTCCATTGTTGACATTTGTAATGTGTCCATTGTTGACAGTTGTAATGTGTCCATTGATGATAGTTGTAATGTCTCCATTGTTGACAGTTGTAATGTGTCCATTGTTGATAGTTGTAATGTTTCCATTGTTAACAGATGCAATGTGTCCATTGTTGACAGTTGTATGTGTCCATTGTTGACAGTTGTGATGTGTCCATTGTTGACATCTGTAATGTGTCCATTGTTGACAGTGGTAATATGTCCATTTTAGACAGTTGTAATGTGTCCATTGTAGACAGTTGTAATGTGTCCATTGTTGACAGTTGTAATGTGTCCATTGTTGACAGCTGTAATGTGTCCATTGTTGACAGTTATAATGTTTCCATTGTTGACAGTGGTAATGTTTCCATTGTTGACTATTGCAATGTGTCCATTGTTGACAGTTGTAATGTGTCCATTGTTGACAGCTGTAATGTGTCCGTTGTTGACAGTTGTAATGTGTCCATTGTTGACAGCTTTAATGAATCCATTGTTAACAGTGGTAATGCGTCCATAGTTGACAGTTGTAATGTTTCCATTGTTGACAGTGGCAATGTGTCCATTGTTGACAGCTGTAATGTGTTCGTTGTTGACAGTTGTAATGTGTCCATTGTTGACAGTTGTAATATGTCCATTGTTGACAGTTGTAATGTTTCCATTGTTGACAGTTGCATTGTTTGCATTGTTTGCATTGTTTCCTATTGTTGACAGTTCTAATGTGTCCATTGTTGACAGTTGCAATGTGTCCATTGTTGACATTGGCAATGTGTCCATTGTTGACAGTTGTAATGTTTCCATTGTTGACAGTTGTAATGTGTCCAATGTTGACAGCAGTAAAATGTCCATTGTTGACAATGCTAATTTATCGATTGTTGACAGTGTTACTATGTAAATTGTTGACAGTTGTAATGTGTCCATTGTTGACAGTTGCAATGTTTCCATTGTTGACAGTTGTAATGTTACCATTGTTGACAGTGTTACTGTGTCCATTGTTGACAGTTGTAATGTTTCAATCGTTGACAGTTGTAATGTGTCCATTGTTGACAGCCATAAAATGTGCATTGTTGACAGTGTTAATGTGTCCTTTATTGACAGCATTAATGTGTCCGTTGTTGACAGTGTTAATGTGTCCATTGTTGACAGTGTTAATGTGTTCATTGTTGACAGTTGTAATGTGTCCATTGTTGACAGCTGTAATGTGTACATTGTTGACTGTTGTAATGTTTCCATTGCTGACAGTGGTAATGGGTGTATTGTTGACAGTGGTAATGTGTCCTTTGTTGACAATTGTTATGCGTCCATTGTTGACATTTGTAATGTGTCCATTGTTGACAATGGTAAAGTGTCCATTGTTGACAGTTGTAATGTGTCCATTGTTGACAGTCGTAGCGTGCTCCATTGTTGACAACTGCAATGTGTCCATTGTTGACAGTTGTAATGTGTCCATTGTTGACAGTGGCAATATGTCCATTGTTGACAGTTGTAATGTGTCCATTGTTGACAGTTGTAATGTGTCCATTGTTGAAAGCTGTAATGTGTCCATTGTTGACAGTTGTAATGTTTCCATTGTTGACAATGGTAATGTTTCCATTGTTGACTGTTGCAATGTGTCCATTGTTGAAAGTTGTAATGTGTTCATTGTAGACAGCTGTAATGTGTCCGTTGTTGACAGTTGCAATGTGTCCATTGTTGACAGCTTTAATGAATCCATTGTTGACAGTGATAATGAGTCCATAGTTGACAGTTGTAATGTTTCCATTGTTGACAGTGGCAATGTCGCCATTGTTGACAGTTGTAATATTTCCATTGTTGACAGTTGTAATGTGTCCAATGTTGACAGTTGTAATTTGTCCATTTTTGACAGTTGTAATTTGTCGATTGTTGACAGCAGTAGAATGTCCATGTTTGACAGTTGTGATGTGTCCATTGTAGACAGTTGTAATGTGTCCATTGTTGACAGCTGTAATTTGTCCATTGTTGACAGTTGTAATGTGTTCATTGTTGACAGCTGTAATGTGTCCGTTGTTGACAGTGGTAATGTGTCCATAGTTGACAGTTGTAATGTTTCCATTGTTTAGAGTGGCAATGTCGCCATTGTTGACAGTTGTAATGTTTCCATTGCTGACTGGTAATGTGTCCATTCTTGACAGTGGCAATGTTTCTATTGTTGACAATTGTAATGTGTCCATTGTTGACAGTGGCAATATGTCCATTGTAGACAGTTGTAATTTGTCCATTGTTGACAGCAGTAGAATGTCCATTTTTGACAGTTGTGATATGTCCATTGTTGACATCAGTAATATGTCCATTGTTGAGAGTGGCAATGTGTCCATTGTTGACAGTGGTAATGTGTCCATTGCTGACAGTTGTAATGTGTCCATTGTTGACAGTTGTATTGTTTCTATTGTTGACAGATGCAATGTATCCATTGTTGACAGTTGTATGTGTCCATTGTTGACAACTGCAATGTGTCCATTGTCGACAGTTGTAATGTGTCCATTGTTGACATTGGCAATATGTCCATTGTAGACAGTTGTAATGTTTCTATTGTAGACAGTTGTAATGTGTCCGTTGTTGACAGTTGTAATGTGTCCATTGTTGAAAGCTGTAATGTGTCCATTGTTGACAGTTGTAATGTTTCCATTGTTGACAGTGGTAATGTTTCCATTGTTGACTGTTGCAATGTGTCCATTGTTGAAAGTTGTAATGTGTTCATTGTAGACAGCTGTAATGTGTCGGTTGTTGACAGTTGTAATGTGTCCATTGTTGACAGCTTTAATGAATCCATTGTTGACAGTGGTAATGAGTCCATAGTTGACAGTTGTAATGTGTCCATTGTTGATAGTGGTAATGTGTTCATTGTTGACAGTTATAATGTGGCCATTGTTGACAGCTGTAATGTGTCCATTGTTGACAGTTGTATTGTTTCTATTGTTGACAGATGCAATGTTTCCATTGTTGACATTTGTATGTGTCAATTGTTGACAGTTGTGATGTGTCCATTGTTGACATCTGTAATGTGTCCATTGTTGAGAGTGGTAATATGTCCATTGTTGACAGTTGTAATGTGTCCATTGTTGACAGTGGCAATATGTTCATTGTAGACAGTTGTAATGTGTCCATTGTTGACAGTTGTAATGTGTCCATTGTTGACAGTTGTAATGTGTCCATTGTTGACAGTTGTAATGTTTCCATTGTTGGCAGTGGTAATGTTTCCATTGTTGACAGTTGCAATGTTTCCATTCTTGACAGTTGTAATGTGTCCATTGTTGACAGCTGTAATGTGTCCGTTGTTGACAGTTGTAATGTGTCCATTGTTGACAGTGGTAATATGTCCATAGTTGACAGTTGTAATGTTTCCATTGTTGACAGTGGCAATGTGTCCATTGTTGAGAGTTGTAATGTGTCCATTGTTGACAGTTGTAATGTGTCCATTGTTGACAGCTGTAAGGTGTCCATTGTTGAAAGCTGTAATGTTTCCATTGTTGACAGTTGCATTGTTTCCATTGTTGACAGTTGTAATATTTCCATGTTTGACAGTGGCAATGTGTCAATTGTTGACAGTGTTAATGTGTCCATAGTTGACAGTTGTTAGGTGTCCAATGTTGAAAGCTGTAATGTTTCCATTGTTGACAGTTTTAATGTGTCCATTGTTGACACTTGCATTGTTTCCATTGTTGGCAGTTCTAATGTGTCCATTGTTGACAGTTGCAATGTAACCACTGTTGACAGAGGCAATGTGTCCATTGTTGACAGTTGTAATGTTTCCATTGTTGACAGTTGTAATGTGTCCAATGTTGACAGCAGTAAAATGTCCATTGTTGACAATGTTAATGTATCGATTGTTGACAGTGTTACTGTGTTCATTGTTGACAGTTGTAATGTTTCCATTGTTGACAGTTGCAATGTGTCCATTGTTGACAGATGTAATGTTTCCATTGTAGACAGTTGTAAGGTGTCCAATGTTGAAAGCTGTAATGTTTCCATTGTTGACACTTTTAATGTGTCCATTGTTGACACTTGCACTGTTTCCATTGTTGGCAGTTCTAATGTGTCCATTGTTGACAGTTGCAATGTAACCACTGTTGACAGTGGCAATGTGTCCATTGTTGACAGTTGTAATGTTTCCATTGTTGACAGTTGTAATGTGTCTAATGTTGACAGCAGTAAAATGTCCATTGTTGACAATGCTAATGTATCAATTGTTGACAGTGTTACTGTGTCCATTGTTGACAGTGGCAATGTTTCTAATGTTGACAGTGTTACTGTGTTTATTGTTGACAGTTGTAATGTGTCAATTTTTGAAAGTTGTAATGTTTCCATTGTTGACAGTTGGAATGTGTCCATTGTTGACAGTGTTAATGTGTCCATTGTTGACAGTTGTAATGTGTCCATTGTTGAAAGTGGTATTGTGTCCATTGTTGACATTTTAATGTGTCCATTGTTGACAGCTGTAATGCGTACATTATTGACTGTTGTAATGTTTCCAGTGTTGGCAGTGGTAATGTTTGTATTGTTGACAGTGGTAATGTTTCCATTGTTGACAATTGTTATGCGTCCATTGTTGACATTTGTAATGTGTCCATTGTTGACAGTTGTAATGTGTCCATTGATGATAGTTGTAATGTCTCCATTGTTGACAGTTGTAATGTGTCCATTGTTGATAGTTGTAATGTTTCCATTGTTAACAGATGCAATGTGTCCATTGTTGACAGATGTAATGTTTCCATTGTTGACAGTTGTAATATGCCCATGTTGACAGTGGCAATGTGTCCATTGTTGACAATTTTAATGTATCCATTGTTGACATTGGTAATGTGTCCATTGTTGACAGTTGTAATGTGTCCATTGTTGACAGTTGCAATGTGTCCATTGTTGACAGTTGTAATGTGTCCATTGTTGACAGTTGTAATGTGTCCATTGTTGACAGCTGTAATGTGTCCGTTGTTGAACGTTGTAATGTGTCCATTGTTAACAGCTTTAATGAATCCATTGTTGACAGTGGTAATGTGTCCATAGTTGACAGTTGTAATGTTTCCATTGTTGACAGTGGCAATATGTCCACCGTTCACAGTTGTAATGTGTCCATTGTTGACAGTTGTAATGTGTCCATTGTTGACAGTTGCATTGTTTCCATTGTTGACAGTTGTAATGTGTCCATTGTTGACAGCTGTAATGTGTCCGTTGTTGAACGTTGTAATGTGTCCATTGTTAACAGCTTTAATGAATCCATTGTTGACAGTGGTAATGTGTCCATTGTTGACAGTTGTAATGTGTCCATTGTTGACAGTTGCAATGTGTCCATTGTTGACAGTTGTAATGTGTCCATTGTTGACAGTTGTAATGTGTCCATTGTTGACAGCTGTAATGTGTCCGTTGTTGAACGTTGTAATGTGTCCATTGTTAACAGCTTTAATGAATCCATTGTTGACAGTGGTAATGTGTCCATAGTTGACAGTTGTAATGTTTCCATTGTTGACAGTGGCAATATGTCCACCGTTCACAGTTGTAATGTGTCCATTGTTGAAAGCTGTAATGTTTCCATTGTTGACAGTTGCATTGTTTCCATTGTTGACAGTTGTAATGTGTCCATTGTTGACAGTTGTAATGTGTCCATCTTAGACAGTCGTGATGTGTCCATTGTTGACAGTTGTAATGTGTCCATTGTTGACAGTTGTAATGTGTCCATTGCTGACAGTTGTAATGTTTCCATTGTTGACAGTGGTAATGTTTCCATTGTTGACAGTTGCAATGTATTCATTCTTGACAGTTGTAATGTGTCGATTGTTGACAGCTGTAATGTGTCCGTTGTTGACAGTTGTAATGTGTCCATTGTTAACAGCTTTAATGAATCCATTGTTGACAGTAGTAATATGTCCATAGTTGACAGTTGTAATGTTTCCATTGTTGACAGTGGCAATATGTCCATTGTTGACAGTTGTAATGTGTCCATTGTTGACAGCTGTAAGGTGTCCATTGTTGAAAGCTGTAATGTTTCCATTGTTGACAGTTGCATTGTTTCCATTGTTGACAGTTGTAATGTTTCCATTGTTGACAGTTGCAATGTGTCCATTGTTGACAGATGTAATGTTTCCATTGTTGACAGTTGTAATGTGCCCATGTTTGACAGTGGCAATGTGTCAATTGTTGACAGTGTTAATGTGTCCATAGTTGACAGTTGTAAGGTGTCCATTGTTGAAAGCTGTAATGTTTCCATTGATGACAGTTGTAATGTGTCCATTGTTGACACTTGCATTGTTTGCATTGTTTCCATTGTTGACAGTTCTAATGTGTCCATTTTTGACAGTTGCATTGTGTCCATTGTTGACATTGGCAATGTGTCCATTGTTGACAGTTGTAATGTGTCCATTGTTGACAGTTGTAATATGTTCATTGTTGACAGTTGTAATTTGGCCATTGTTGATAGTGGTAATGTGTTCATTGTTGACAGTTGTAATGTGTCCATTGTTGACAGCTGTAAGGTGACCATTGTTGAAAGCTGTAATGTTTCCATTGTTGACAGTTGCATTGTTTCCATTGTTGACAGTTGTAATGTGTCCATTGTTGACAGTTGTAATGTGTCCATTTTAGACAGTGTGTGATGTGTTCATTGTTGACAGTTGTAATGTGTCCATTGTTGACAGTTGTAATGTGTCCATTGTTGACAGTTGTAATGTTTCCATTGTTGACAGTGGTAATGTTTCCATTGTTGACAGTTGCAATGTATCCATTCTTGACAGTTGTAATGTGTCCATTGTTGACAGCTGTAATGTGTCCGTTGTTGACAGTTGTAATGTGTCCATTGTTAACAGCTTTAATGAATCCATTGTTGACAGTGGTAATGTGTCCATAGTTGACAGTTGTAATGTTTCCATTGTTGACAGTGGCAATGTGTCCATTGTTGACAGTTGTAATGTGTCCATTGTTGACAGTTGTATGTGTCTATTGTTGACAGTTGTGATGTGTCCATTGTTGACATCTGTAATGTGTCCATTGTTTACAGTGGCTATGTGTCCATTGTTGACAGTGGTAATATGTCCATTGTTGACAGTTGTAATGTGTCCATTGTTGACAATCGTAGCGTGTTCTATTGTTGACAACTGCAATGTGTCCATTATTGACAGTGACAATATGTCCATTGTAGACAGTTGTAATGTGTCCATTGTAGACAGTTGTGATGTGTCCATTATTGACAGGTGTAATGTTTCCATTGTTGACAGTGGTAATGTTTCCATTGTTGACAGTTGCATTGTATCCATTGTTGACAGTTGTAATGTGTCCATTGTTGACAGCTGTAATGTGTCCGTTGTTGACAGTTGCAATGTGTCCATTGTTGACAGATGTAATGTTTCCATTGTTGACAGTTGTAATGTGCCCATGTTGACAGTGGCAATGTGTCCATTGTTGACAGTTTTAATGTATCCATTGTTGACAGTTGTAATGTGCCTATGTTTGACAGTGGCAATGTGTCCATTGTTGACAGTTGCCATATGTCAATTGTTGACAGTTGCAATGTGTCCATTGTTGAGAGTTGCAATGTGTCCATTGTTGACAGTTGTAATGAATCTATTGTTGACAGCTGTATTGTGTCTATTGTTGACAATTTTATTGTGTCCATTGTTAACAGTTGTAATGTGTCCATTGTTGACAGCAGTAGAATATGAATTGTTGACAGTGTTAATGTGTCCATTGTTGACAGTGTTAATGTGTCCATTGTTGACAGTTGTAATGTGTCCATTGTTGACAGTTGTAATGTGCATATTGTTGGCAGTGGCAATATTGCCATTGTTGACAGTTGTAATATGTCCACTGTTGAGAGTTGTAATGTGTCCATTGTTGATAGTGGTAATGTGTCCATTGTTGGCAGGTATAATGTGCCCATTGTTGACAGCTGTAATGTGTCCATTGTTGACAGTTGTATTGTATCTATTGTTGACAGATGCAATGTCTCCATTGTTGACAGTTGTATGTGTCTATTGTTGACAGTTGTGATGTGTCCATTGTTGACATCTGTAATGTGTTCAATGTTGACAGTGGCAAAGTGTCCATTGTTGACAGTGGTAATGTGTCCATTGTTGACAGTTGTAATGTGTCCATTGTTGACAGATGTAATGTGTCCATTGTTGACATTGGTAATGTGTCCATTGTCGACAGTCGTAGCGTGTTCTATTGTTCACAACTGCAATATGTCCATTGTTGACAGTTGTAATGTGTCCTTTGTTGACAGTGGTAATGTGTCCATTGTTGACAGTTGTAATGTGTCCATTGTTGACAGCTGTAATGTGTCCATTGTTGAAAGTTGTAATGTATCATTTTTTAACCGTTGTAAAATTTTCATTATTAACAATTGTAATGTGTCCATTGTTAACAGTGGTAATGTGTCCATTGTTGATAGTTGTAATGTGTCCATTTTTGACAGTTGAAAGTGTCAATTAGTGACAGTATTAATGTGGCCATTGTTGACAGTGGTAATGTATACATTGTTGACAACTGTAATGTGTCCATTGTTGACAGTGCCAATGTGTCCATTGTTGACAGTTATAATGTATCCATTGTGGACCGCTGCATTGTGTCTATTGTTGACAATTTTATTGTGTTCTTTGTTAACAGTTGTAATGTGTCCATTGTTGAAAGTGCCAATGTGTCCATTGTTGACAGTTTTAATGTATCCATTGTGGACCGCTGCATTGTGTCTATTGTTGACAATTTTATTGTATTCTGTCCATTGTTAACAGTTGTAATGTGTCCATTGTTGACAGCAGTAAAATGTGCATTGTTGACAGTGTTAATGTGTCCATTATTGACAGTTGTATTGTGTCTATTGTTGATAGATGCAATGCGTCCATTGTTGACAGTTGTATGTGTCTATTGTTGACAGTTGTGATGTGTCCATTGTTGACATCTGTAATGTGTCCATTGTTGACAGTGGCAATGTGTCCATTGTTGACAGTGGTAATATGTCCATTGTTGACAGTTGCAATGTGTCCATTGTTGACAATCGTAGCGTGTTCTATTGTTGACAACTGCAATGTGTCCATTATTGACAGTGGCAATATGTCCATTGTAGACAGTTGTAATGTGTTCATTGTAGACAGTTGTGATGTGTCCATTGTTGACAGGTGTAATGTTTCCATTGTTGACAATGGTAATGTTTCCATTGTTGACAGTTGCAATGTATCCATTGTTGACAGTTGTAATGTGTCCATTGTTGACAGCTGTAATGTGTCCGTTGTTGACAGTTGCAATGTGTCCATTGTTGACAGATGTAATGTTTCCATTGTTGACAGTTGTAATGTGCCCATGTTGACAGTGGCAATGTGTCCATTGTTGACAGTTTTAATGTATCCATTGTTGACAGTTGTAATGTGCCTATGTTTGACAGTGGCAATGTGTCCATTGTTGACAGTTGCCATATGTCAATTGTTGACAGTTGCAATGTGTCCATTGTTGAGAGTTGCAATGTGTCCATTGTTGACAGTTGTAATGAATCTATTGTTGACAGCTGTATTGTGTCTATTGTTGACAATTTTATTGTGTCCATTGTTAACAGTTGTAATGTGTCCATTGTTGACAGCAGTAGAATATGAATTGTTGACAGTGTTAATGTGTCCATTGTTGACAGTGTTAATGTGTCCATTGTTGACAGTTGTAATGTGTCCATTGTTGACAGTTGTAATGTGCATATTGTTGGCAGTGGCAATATTGCCATTGTTGACAGTTGTAATATGTCCACTGTTGAGAGTTGTAATGTGTCCATTGTTGATAGTGGTAATGTGTCCATTGTTGGCAGGTATAATGTGCCCATTGTTGACAGCTGTAATGTGTCAATTGTTGACAGTTGTATTGTATCTATTGTTGACAGATGCAATGTCTCCATTGTTGACAGTTGTATGTGTCCATTGTTGACAGTTGTGATGTGTCCATTGTTGACATCTGTAATGTGTTCAATGTTGACAGTGGCAAAGTGTCCATTGTTGTCAGTGGTAATGTGTCCATTGTTGACAGTTGTAATGTGTCCATTGTTGACAGATGTAATGTGTCCATTGTTGACATTGGTAATGTGTCCATTGTTGACAGTTGTAAGGTGTCCATTGTCGACAGTCGTAGCGTGTTCTATTGTTCACAACTACAATGTGTCCATTGTTGACAGTTGTAATGTGTCCATTGTTGACAGTTGTAATGTGTCCATTGTTGACAGTTGTAATGTGTCCATTGTTGACAGCTGTAATGTGTCCATTGTTGAAAGTTGTAATGTATCATTTTTTAACCGTTGTAAAATTTTCATTATTAACAATTGTAATGTGTCCATTGTTAAGAGTGGTAATGTGTCCATTGTTGATAGTTGTAATGTGTCCATTTTTGACAGTTGAAAGTGTCAATTAGTTACAGTATTAATGTGGCCATTGTTGACAGTGGTAATGTATACATTGTTGACAACTGTAATGTGTCCATTGTTGACAGTGCCAATGTGTCCATTGTTGACAGTTATAATGTATCCATTGTTGACAGGTGTATTGTGTCTATTGTTGACAATTTTATTGTGTTCTTTGTTAACAGTTGTAATGTGTCCATTGTTGACAGTTTTAATGTATCCATTGTGGACCGCTGCATTGTGTCTATTGTTGACAATTTTATTGTATTCTGTCCATTGTTAACAGTTGTAATGTGTCCATTGTTGACAGCAGTAAAATGTGCATTGTTGACAGTGTTAATGTGTCCATTATTGAGAGTTGTATTGTGTCTATTGTTGACAGTTGTGATGTGTCCATTGTTGACATCTGTAATGTGTCCATTGTTGATAGTGGCAATGTGTCCATTGTTGACAGTGGTAATATGTCCATTGTTGACAGTTGTAATGTGTCCATTGTTGACAATCGTAGCGTGTTCTATTGTTGACAACTGCAATGTGTCCATTATTGACAGTGGCAATATGTCCATTGTAGACAGTTGTAATGTGTCCATTGTAGACAGTTGTGATGTGTCCATTGTTGACAGGTGTAATGTTTCCATTGTTGACAGTGGTAATGTTTCCATTGTTGACAGTTGCAATGTATCCATTGTTGACAGTTGTAATGTGTCCATTGTTGACAGCTGTAATGTGTCCGTTGTTGACAGTTGCAATGTGTCCATTGTTGACAGATGTAATGTTTCCATTGTTGACAGTTGTAATGTGCCCATGTTGACAGTGGCAATGTGTCCATTGTTGACAGTTTTAATGTATCCATTGTTGACAGTTGTAATGTGCCTATGTTTGACAGTGGCAATGTGTCCATTGTTGACAGTTGCCATATGTCAATTGTTGACAGTTGCAATGTGTCCATTGTTGAGAGTTGCAATGTGTCCATTGTTGACAGTTGTAATGAATCTATTGTTGACAGCTGTATTGTGTCTATTGTTGACAATTTTATTGCGTCCATTGTTAACAGTTGTAATGTGTCCATTGTTGACAGCAGTAGAATATGAATTGTTGACAGTGTTAATGTGTCCATTGTTGACAGTGTTAATGTGTCCATTGTTGACAGTTGTAGTGTGTCCATTGTTGACAGTTGTAATGTGCATATTGTTGGCAGTGGCAATATTGCCATTGTTGACAGTTGTAATATGTCCACTGTTGAGAGTTGTAATATGTCCATTGTTGATAGTGGTAATGTGTCCATTGTTGGCAGGTATAATGTGCCCATTGTTGACAGCTGTAATGTGTCCATTGTTGACAGTTGTATTGTATCTATTGTTGACAGATGCAATGTCTCCATTGTTGACAGTTGTATGTGTCCATTGTTGACAGTTGTGATGTGTCCATTTTTGACATCTGTAATGTGTTCAATGTTGACAGTGGCAAAGTTTCCATTGTTGTCAGTGGTAATGTATACATTGTTGACAACTGTAATGTGTCCATTGTTGACAGTGCCAATGTGTCCATTGTTGACAGTTATAATGTATCCATTGTTGACAGGTGTATTGTGTCTATTGTTGACAATTTTATTGTGTTCTTTGTTAACAGTTGTAATGTGTCCATTGTTGAAAGTGCCAATGTGTCCATTGTTGACAGTTTTAATGTATCCATTGTGGACCGCTGCATTGTGTCTATTGTTGACAATTTTATTGTATTCTGTCCATTGTTAACAGTTGTAATGTGTCCATTGTTGACAGGAGTAAAATGTGCATTGTTGACAGTGTTAATGTGTCCATTATTGACAGTTGTATTGTGTCTATTGTTGATAGATGCAATGCGTCCATTGTTGACAGTTGTATGTGTCTATTGTTGACAGTTGTGATGTGTCCATTGTTGACATCTGTAATGTGTCCATTGTTTACAGTGGCTATGTGTCCATTGTTGACAGTGGTAATATGTCCATTGTTGACAGTTGTAATGTGTCCATTGTTGACAATCGTAGCGTGTTCTATTGTTGACAACTGCAATGTGTCCATTATTGACAGTGGCAATATGTCCATTGTAGACAGTTGTAATGTGTCCATTGTAGACAGTTGTGATGTGTCCATTATTGACAGGTGTAATGTTTCCATTGTTGACAGTGGTAATGTTTCCATTGTTAACAGTTGTAATGTGTCCATTGTTGACAGCAGTAGAATATGAATTGTTGACAGTGTTAATGTGTCCATTGTTGACAGTGTTAATGTGTCCATTGTTGACAGTTGTAATGTGTCCATTGTTGACAGTTGTAATGTGCATATTGTTGGCAGTGGCAATATTGCCATTGTTGACAGTTGTAATATGTCCACTGTTGAGAGTTGTAATATGTCCATTGTTGATAGTGGTAATTTGTCCATTGTTGGCAGGTATAATGTGCCCATTGTTGACAGCTGTATTGTATCTATTGTTGACAGATGCAATATCTCCATTGTTGACAGTTGTATGTGTCCATTGTTGACAGTTGTGATGTGTCCATTGTTGACATCTGTAATGTGTTCAATGTTGACAGTGGCAAAGTGTCCATTGTTGACAGTGGTAATGTGTCCATTGTTGACAGTTGTAATGTGTCCATTGTTGACAGATGTAATGTGTCCATTGTTGACATTGGTAATGTGTCCATTGTTGACAGTTGTAAGGTGTCCATTGTCGACAGTCGTAGCGTGTTCTATTGTTCACAACTGCAATGTGTCCATTGTTGACAGTTGTAATGTGTCCATTGTTGACAGTGGTAATGTGTCCATTGTTGACAGTTGTAATGTGTCCATTGTTGACAGCTGTAATGTGTCCATTGTTGAAAGTTGTAATGTATCATTTTTTAACCGTTGTAAAATTTTCATTATTAACAATTGTAATGTGTCCATTGTTAACAGTGGTAATGTGTCCGTTGTTGACAGTTGCAATGTGTCCATTGTTGACAGATGTAATGTTTCCATTGTTGACAGTTGTAATGTGCCCATTTTGATAGTGGCAATGTGTCCATTGTTGACAGTTTTAATGTATCCATTGTTGACAGTTGTAATGTGCCTATGTTTGACAGTGGCAATGTGTCCATTGTTGACAGTTGCCATATGTCAATTGTTGACAGTTGCAATGTGTCCATTGTTGAGAGTTGCAATGTGTCCATTGTTGACAGTTGTAATGAATCTATTGTTGACAGCTGTATTGTGTCTATTGTTGACAATTTTATTGCGTCCATTGTTAACAGTTGTAATGTGTCCATTGTTGACAGCAGTAGAATATGAATTGTTGACAGTGTTAATGTGTCCATTGTTGACAGTGTTAATGTGTCCATTGTTGACAGTTGTAGTGTGTCCATTGTTGACAGTTGTAATGTGCATATTGTTGGCAGTGGCAATATTGCCATTGTTGACAGTTGTAATATGTCCACTGTTGAGAGTTGTAATATGTCCATTGTTGATAGTGGTAATGTGTCCATTGTTGGCAGGTATAATGTGCCCATTGTTGACAGCTGTAATGTGTCCATTGTTGACAGTTGTATTGTATCTATTGTTGACAGATGCAATGTCTCCATTGTTGACAGTTGTATGTGTCCATTGTTGACAGTTGTGATGTGTCCATTTTTGACATCTGTAATGTGTTCAATGTTGACAGTGGCAAAGTTTCCATTGTTGTCAGTGGTAATGTATACATTGTTGACAACTGTAATGTGTCCATTGTTGACAGTGCCAATGTGTCCATTGTTGACAGTTATAATGTATCCATTGTTGACAGGTGTATTGTGTCTATTGTTGACAATTTTATTGTGTTCTTTGTTAACAGTTGTAATGTGTCCATTGTTGAAAGTGCCAATGTGTCCATTGTTGACAGTTTTAATGTATCCATTGTGGACCGCTGCATTGTGTCTATTGTTGACAATTTTATTGTATTCTGTCCATTGTTAACAGTTGTAATGTGTCCATTGTTGACAGGAGTAAAATGTGCATTGTTGACAGTGTTAATGTGTCCATTATTGACAGTTGTATTGTGTCTATTGTTGATAGATGCAATGCGTCCATTGTTGACAGTTGTATGTGTCTATTGTTGACAGTTGTGATGTGTCCATTGTTGACATCTGTAATGTGTCCATTGTTTACAGTGGCTATGTGTCCATTGTTGACAGTGGTAATATGTCCATTGTTGACAGTTGTAATGTGTCCATTGTTGACAATCGTAGCGTGTTCTATTGTTGACAACTGCAATGTGTCCATTATTGACAGTGGCAATATGTCCATTGTAGACAGTTGTAATGTGTCCATTGTAGACAGTTGTGATGTGTCCATTATTGACAGGTGTAATGTTTCCATTGTTGACAGTGGTAATGTTTCCATTGTTAACAGTTGTAATGTGTCCATTGTTGACAGCAGTAGAATATGAATTGTTGACAGTGTTAATGTGTCCATTGTTGACAGTGTTAATGTGTCCATTGTTGACAGTTGTAATGTGTCCATTGTTGACAGTTGTAATGTGCATATTGTTGGCAGTGGCAATATTGCCATTGTTGACAGTTGTAATATGTCCACTGTTGAGAGTTGTAATATGTCCATTGTTGATAGTGGTAATTTGTCCATTGTTGGCAGGTATAATGTGCCCATTGTTGACAGCTGTATTGTATCTATTGTTGACAGATGCAATATCTCCATTGTTGACAGTTGTATGTGTCCATTGTTGACAGTTGTGATGT
Organism: Bathymodiolus brooksi; assembly: GCA_963680875.1. Taxonomy (NCBI): domain Eukaryota; kingdom Metazoa; phylum Mollusca; class Bivalvia; order Mytilida; family Modiolidae; genus Bathymodiolus; species Bathymodiolus brooksi. Next base: position 32,039,043 of record OY804578.1, read on the forward strand.
GTCCATTGTTGACATCTGTAATGTGTTCAATGTTGACAGTGGCAAAGTGTCCATTGTTGACAGTGGTAATGTGTCCATTGTTGACAGTTGTAATGTGTCCATTGTTGACAGATGTAATGTGTCCATTGTTGACATTGGTAATGTGTCCATTGTTGACAGTTGTAAGGTGTCCATTGTCGACAGTCGTAGCGTGTTCTATTGTTAACAACTGCAATGTGTCCATTGTTGACAGTTGTAATGTGTCCATTGTTGACAGTGGTAATGTGTCCATTGTTGACAGTTGTAATGTGTCCATTGTTGACAGCTGTAATGTGTCCATTGTTGAAAGTTGTAATGTATCATTTTTTAACCGTTGTAAAATTTTCATTATTAACAATTGTAATGTGTCCATTGTTAACAGTGGTAATGTGTCCATTGTTGATAGTTGTAATGTGTCCATTTTTGACAGTTGAAAGTGTCAATTAGTGACAGTATTAATGTGGCCATTGTTGACAGTGGTAATGTATACATTGTTGACAACTGTAATGTGTCCATTGTTGACAGTGCCAATGTGTCCATTGTTGACAGTTATAATGTATCCATTGTGGACCGCTGCATTGTGTCTATTGTTGACAATTTTATTGTGTTCTTTGTTAACAGTTGTAATGTGTCCATTGTTGAAAGTGCCAATGTGTCCATTGTTGACAGTTTTAATGTATCCATTGTGGACCGCTGCATTGTGTCTATTGTTGACAATTTTATTGTATTCTGTCCATTGTTAACAGTTGTAATGTGTCCATTGTTGACAGCAGTAAAATGTGCATTGTTGACAGTGTTAATGTGTCCATTATTGACAGTTGTATTGTGTCTATTGTTGATAGATGCAATGCGTCCATTGTTGACAGTTGTATGTGTCTATTGTTGACAGTTGTGATGTGTCCATTGTTGACATCTGTAATGTGTCCATTGTTGACAGTGGCAATGTGTCCATTGTTGACAGTGGTAATATGTCCATTGTTGACAGTTGTAATGTGTCCATTGTTGACAATCGTAGCGTGTTCTATTGTTGACAACTGCAATGTGTCCATTATTGACAGTGGCAATATGTCCATTGTAGACAGTTGTAATGTGTTCATTGTAGACAGTTGTGATGTGTCCATTGTTGACAGGTGTAATGTTTCCATTGTTGACAGTGGTAATGTTTCCATTGTTGACAGTTGCAATGTATCCATTGTTGACAGTTGTAATGTGTCCATTGTTGACAGATGTAATGTTTCCATTGTTGACAGTTGTAATGTGCCCATGTTGACAGTGGCAATGTGTCCATTGTTGACAGTTTTAATGTATCCATTGTTGACAGTTGTAATGTGCCTATGTTTGACAGTGGCAATGTGTTCATTGTTGACAGTTGCCATATGTCAATTGTTGACAGTTGCAATGTGTCCATTGTTGAGAGTTGCAATGTGTCCTTTGTTGGCAGTTGTAATGAATCTATTGTTGACAGCTGTATTGTGTCTATTGTTGACAATTTTATTGTGTCCATTGTTAACAGTTGTAATGTGTCCATTGTTGACAGCAGTAGAATATGAATTGTTGACAGTGTTAATGTGTCCATTGTTGACAGTGTTAATGTGTCCATTGTTGACAGTTGTAATGTGTCCATTGTTGACAGTTGTAATGTGCATATTGTTGGCAGTGGCAATATTGCCATTGTTGACAGTTGTAATATGTCCACTGTTGAGAGTTGTAATGTGTCCATTGTTGATAGTGGTAATGTGTCCATTGTTGGCAGGTATAATGTGCCCATTGTTGACAGCTGTAATGTGTCCATTGTTGACAGTTGTATTGTATCTATTGTTGACAGATGCAATGTCTCCATTGTTGACAGTTGTAATGTGTCCATTGTTGACAGCTGTAATGTGTCCGTTGTTGACAGTTGCAATGTGTCCATTGTTGACAGATGTAATGTTTCCATTGTTGACAGTTGTAATGTGCCCATGTTGACAGTGGCAATGTGTCCATTGTTGACAGTTTTAATGTATCCATTGTTGACAGTTGTAATGTGCCTATGTTTGACAGTGGCAATGTGTCCATTGTTGACAGTTGCCATATGTCAATTGTTGACAGTTGCAATGTGTCCATTGTTGAGAGTTGCAATGTGTCCATTGTTGACAGTTGTAATGAATCTATTGTTGACAGCTGTATTGTGTCTATTGTTGACAATTTTATTGTGTCCATTGTTAACAGTTGTAATGTGTCCATTGTTGACAGCAGTAGAATATGAATTGTTGACAGTGTTAATGTGTCCATTGTTGACAGTGTTAATGTGTCCATTGTTGACAGTTTTAATGTGTCCATTGTTGACAGTTGTAATGTGCATATTGTTGGCAGTGGCAATATTGCCATTGTTGACAGTTGTAATATGTCCACTGTTGAGAGTTGTAATGTGTCCATTGTTGATAGTGGTAATGTGTCCATTGTTGGCAGGTATAATGTGCCCATTGTTGACAGCTGTAATGTGTACATTGTTGACAGTTGTATTGTATCTATTGTTGACAGATGCAATGTCTCCATTGTTGACAGTTGTATGTGTCCATTGTTGACAGTTGTGATGTGTCCATTGTTGACATCTGTAATGTGTTCAATGTTGACAGTGGCAAAGTGTCCATTGTTGACAGTGGTAATGTGTCCATTGTTGACAGTTGTAATGTGTCCATTGTTGACAGCTGTAATGTGTCCATTGTTGAAAGTTGTAATGTATCATTTTTTAACCGTTGTAAAATTTTCATTATTAACAATTGTAATGTGTCCATTGTTAACAGTGGCAAAGTGTCCATTGTTGACAGTGGTAATGTGTCCATTGTTGACAGTTGTAATGTGTCCATTGTTGACAGATGTAATGTGTCCATTGTTGACATTGGTAATGTGTCCATTGTTGACAGTTGTAAGGTGTCCATTGTCGACAGTCGTAGCGTGTTCTATTGTTCACAACTGCAATGTGTCCATTGTTGACAGTTGTAATGTGTCTATTTTTGACGTGGCAATATGTCCATTGTAGACAGTTGTAATGTGTCCATTGTTGACAGTTGTAATGTGTCCATTGTTGACAGCTGTAATGTGTCCATTGGTGACAATTGTATTGTGTCTATTGTTAACAGTTGTAATGTGTCCATGGTTGACAGATGCAATATGTCCATTGTAGACAGTGTTAATGTGTCCATTGTTGACAGTGGTAATGTGTCTATTGTTGACAGTTTTAATGTGCATATTGTTGGCAGTGGCAATATTTCCATTGTTGACAGTTGTAATATGTCCATTGTTGATAGTTGTAATATGTCCATTGTTGACAGCGTTAATGTGTCCATTGTTGACAGCTATAATATGTCCATTGCTGACAGCTGTAATGTGTCCATTGTTGACAGTGGCAATGTGTCCATTGTTGACATTGGTAATGTGTCCATTGTTGACAGTTGTAATGTGTCCATTGTTGACAGTTGCAATGTGTCCATTGTTGACAGTGGCAATGTGTCCATTGTTGACAGTTTTAATGTTTCCATTGTTGACAGTTGTAATGTGTCTATTGTTGACAGCAGTAAAATGTCCATTGTTGACAATGCTAATGTATCAATTGTTGACAGTGTTACTGTGTCCATTGTTGACAGTGGCAATGTGTCGATTGTTGACAGCTGTAATGTGTCCGTTGTTGACAGTTGTAATGTGTCCATTGTTAACAGCTTTAATGAATCCATTGTTGACAGTGGTAATATGTCCATAGTTGACAGTTGTAATGTTTCCATTGTTGACAGTGGCAATGTGTCCATTGTTGACAGTTGTAATGTGTCCATTGTTGACAGTTGTAATGTGTCCATTGTTGACAGCTGTAAGGTGTCCATTGTTGAAAGCTGTAATGTTTTCATTGTTGACAGTTGCATTGTTTCCATTGTTGACAGTTGTAATGTTTCCATTGTTGACAGTTGCAATGTGTCCATTGTTGACAGATGTAATGTTTCCATTGTAGACAGTTGTAATGTGCCCATGTTTGACAGTGGCAATGTGTCAATTGTTGACAGTGTTAATGTGTCCATAGTTGACAGTTGTAAGGTGTCCATTGTTGAAAGCTGTAATGTTTCCATTGATGACAGTTGTAATGTTTCCATTGTTGACACTTGCATTGTTTGCATTGTTTCCATTGTTGACAGTTCTAATGTGTCCATTTTTGACAGTTGCATTGTGTCCATTGTTGACATTGGCAATGTGTCCATTGTTGACTGTTGTAATGTGTCCATTGTTGACAGCTGTAAGGTGTCCATTGTTGAAAGCTGTAATGCTTCCATTGTTGACAGTTGCATTGTTTCCATTGTTGACAGTTGTAATGTTTCCATTGTTGACAGTTTCAATGTGTCCATTGTTGACAGATGTAATGTTTCCATTGTAGACAGTTGTAATATGCCCATGTTTGACAGTGGCAATGTGTCAATTGTTGACAGTTGTAATGTGTCCATTGTTGACAGTTGTAATATGTTCATTGTTGACAGTTGTAATTTGGCCATTGTTGATAGTGGTAATGTGTTCATTGTTGACAGTTGTAATGTGTCCATTGTTGACAGCTGTAAGGTGTCCATTGTTGAAAGCTGTAATGTTTCCATTGTTGACAGTTGCATTGTTTCCATTGTTGACAGTTGTAATGTGTCCATTGTTGACAGTTGTAATGTGTCCATTTTAGACAGTTGTGATGTGTCCATTGTTGACAGTTGTAATGTGTCCATTGTTGAGAGTTGTAATGTGTCCATTGTTGACAGTTGTAATGTGTCCATTGTTGACAGTGGTAATGTTTCCATTGTTGACAGTTGCAATGTATCCATTCTTGACAGTTGTAATGTGTCCATTGTTGACAGCTGTAATGTGTCCGTTGTTGACAGTTGTAATGTGTCCATTGTTAACAGCTTTAATGAATCCATTGTTGACAGTAGTAATGTGTCCATAGTTGACAGTTGTAATGTTTCCATTGTTGACAGTGGCAATGTGTCCATTGTTGACAGTTGTAATGTGTCCATTGTTGACAGTTGTAATGTGTCCATTGTTGACAGCTGTAATGTGCCCATTGTTGACAGTGGTAATGTGTCCATTGTTGACAGTTGTAATGTGTCCATTGTTGACAGCTGTAATGTGTCCATTGTTGAAAGTTGTAATGTATCATTTTTTAACCGTTGTAAAATTTTCATTATTAACAATTGTAATGTGTCCATTGTTAACAGTGGTAATGTGTCCATTGTTGATAGTTGTAATGTGTCCATTTTTGACAGTTGAAAGTGTCAATTAGTGACAGTAGTAATGTGGCCATTGTTGACAGTGGTAATGTATACATTGTTGACAACTGTAATGTGTCCATTGTTGACAGTGCCAATGTGTCCATTGTTGACAGTTATAATGTATCCATTGTTGACAGGTGTATTGTGTCTATTGTTGACAATTTTATTGTGTTCTTTGTTAACAGTTGTAATGTGTCCATTGTTGAAAGTGCCAATGTGTCTATTGTTGACAGTTTTAATGTATCCATTGTGGACCGCTGCATTGTGTCTATTGTTGACAATTTTATTGTATTCTGTCCATTGTTAACAGTTGTAATGTGTCCATTGTTGACAGCAGTAAAATGTGCATTGTTGACAGTGTTAATGTGTCCATTGTTGGCAGGTATAATGTGCCCATTGTTGACAGCTGTAATGTGTACATTGTTGACAGTTGTATTGTATCTATTGTTGACAGATGCAATGTCTCCATTGTTGACAGTTGTATGTGTCCATTGTTGACAGTTGTGATGTGTCCATTGTTGACATCTGTAATGTGTTCAATGTTGACAGTGGCAAAGTGTCCATTGTTGACAGTGGTAATGTGTCCATTGTTGACAGTTGTAATGTGTCCATTGTTGACAGCTGTAATGTGTCCATTGTTGAAAGTTGTAATGTATCATTTTTTAACCGTTGTAAAATTTTCATTATTAACAATTGTAATGTGTCCATTGTTAACAGTGGCAAAGTGGCCATTGTTGACAGTGGTAATGTGTCCATTGTTGACAGTTGTAATGTGTCCATTGTTGACAGATGTAATGTGTCCATTGTTGACATTGGTAATGTGTCCATTGTTGACAGTTGTAAGGTGTCCATTGTCGACAGTCGTAGCGTGTTCTATTGTTCACAACTGCAATGTGTCCATTGTTGACAGTTGTAATGTGTCTATTTTTGACGTGGCAATATGTCCATTGTAGACAGTTGTAATGTGTCCATTGTTGACAGTTGTAATGTGTCCATTGTTGACAGCTGTAATGTGTCCATTGGTGACAATTGTATTGTGTCTATTGTTAACAGTTGTAATGTGTCCATGGTTGACAGATGCAATATGTCCATTGTAGACAGTGTTAATGTGTCCATTGTTGACAGTGGTAATGTGTCCATTGTTGACAGTTTTAATGTGCATATTGTTGGCAGTGGCAATATTTCCATTGTTGACAGTTGTAATATGTCCATTGTTGATAGTTGTAATATGTCCATTGTTGACAGCGTTAATGTGTCCATTGTTGACAGCTATAATATGTCCATTGCTGACAGCTGTAATGTGTCCATTGTTGACAGTGGCAATGTGTCCATTGTTGACATTGGTAATGTGTCCATTGTTGACAGTTGTAATGTGTCCATTGTTGACAGTTGCAATGTGTCCATTGTTGACAGTGGCAATGTGTCCATTGTTGACAGTTTTAATGTTTCCATTGTTGACAGTTGTAATGTGTCTATTGTTGACAGCAGTAAAATGTCCATTGTTGACAATGCTAATGTATCAATTGTTGACAGTGTTACTGTGTCCATTGTTGACAGTGGCAATGTGTCGATTGTTGACAGCTGTAATGTGTCCGTTGTTGACAGTTGTAATGTGTCCATTGTTAACAGCTTTAATGAATCCATTGTTGACAGTGGTAATATGTCCATAGTTGACAGTTGTAATGTTTCCATTGTTGACAGTGGCAATGTGTCCATTGTTGACAGTTGTAATGTGTCCATTGTTGACAGATGTAATGTTTCCATTGTTGACAGTTGTAATGTGCCCATGTTGACAGTGGCAATGTGTCCATTGTTGACAGTTTTAATGTATCCATTGTTGACAGTTGTAATGTGCCTATGTTTGACAGTGGCAATGTGTCCATTGTTGACAGTTGCCATATGTCAATTGTTGACAGTTGCAATGTGTCCATTGTTGAGAGTTGCAATGTGTCCATTGTTGACAGTTGTAATGAATCTATTGTTGACAGCTGTATTGTGTCTATTGTTGACAATTTTATTGTGTCCATTGTTAACAGTTGTAATGTGTCCATTGTTGACAGCAGTAGAATATGAATTGTTGACAGTGTTAATGTGTCCATTGTTGACAGTGTTAATGTGTCCATTGTTGACAGTTTTAATGTGTCCATTGTTGACAGTTGTAATCTGCATATTGTTGGCAGTGGCAATATTGCCATTGTTGACAGTTGTAATATGTCCACTGTTGAGAGTTGTAATGTGTCCATTGTTGATAGTGGTAATGTGTCCATTGTTGGCAGGTATAATGTGCCCATTGTTGACAGCTGTAATGTGTACATTGTTGACAGTTGTATTGTATCTATTGTTGACAGATGCAATGTCTCCATTGTTGACAGTTGTATGTGTCCATTGTTGACAGTTGTGATGTGTCCATTGTTGACATCTGTAATGTGTTCAATGTTGACAGTGGCAAAGTGTCCATTGTTGACAGTGGTAATGTGTCCATTGTTGACAGTTGTAATGTGTCCATTGTTGACAGCTGTAATGTGTCCATTGTTGAAAGTTGTAATGTATCATTTTTTAACCGTTGTAAAATTTTCATTATTAACAATTGTAATGTGTCCATTGTTAACAGTGGCAAAGTGTCCATTGTTGACAGTGGTAATGTGTCCATTGTTGACAGTTGTAATGTGTCCATTGTTGACAGATGTAATGTGTCCATTGTTGACATTGGTAATGTGTCCATTGTTGACAGTTGTAAGGTGTCCATTGTCGACAGTCGTAGCGTGTTCTATTGTTCACAACTGCAATGTGTCCATTGTTGACAGTTGTAATGTGTCTATTTTTGACGTGGCAATATGTCCATTGTAGACAGTTGTAATGTGTCCATTGTTGACAGTTGTAATGTGTCCATTGTTGACAGCTGTAATGTGTCCATTGGTGACAATTGTATTGTGTCTATTGTTAACAGTTGTAATGTGTCCATGGTTGACAGATGCAATATGTCCATTGTAGACAGTGTTAATGTGTCCATTGTTGACAGTGGTAATGTGTCTATTGTTGACAGTTTTAATGTGCATATTGTTGGCAGTGGCAATATTTCCATTGTTGACAGTTGTAATATGTCCATTGTTGATAGTTGTAATATGTCCATTGTTGACAGCGTTAATGTGTCCATTGTTGACAGCTATAATATGTCCATTGCTGACAGCTGTAATGTGTCCATTGTTGACAGTGGCAATGTGTCCATTGTTGACATTGGTAATGTGTCCATTGTTGACAGTTGTAATGTGTCCATTGTTGACAGTTGCAATGTGTCCATTGTTGACAGTGGCAATGTGTCCATTGTTGACAGTTTTAATGTTTCCATTGTTGACAGTTGTAATGTGTCTATTGTTGACAGCAGTAAAATGTCCATTGTTGACAATGCTAATGTATCAATTGTTGACAGTGTTACTGTGTCCATTGTTGACAGTGGCAATGTGTCGATTGTTGACAGCTGTAATGTGTCCGTTGTTGACAGTTGTAATGTGTCCATTGTTAACAGCTTTAATGAATCCATTGTTGACAGTGGTAATATGTCCATAGTTGACAGTTGTAATGTTTCCATTGTTGACAGTGGCAATGTGTCCATTGTTGACAGTTGTAATGTGTCCATTGTTGACAGTTGTAATGTGTCCATTGTTGACAGCTGTAAGGTGTCCATTGTTGAAAGCTGTAATGTTTTCATTGTTGACAGTTGCATTGTTTCCATTGTTGACAGTTGTAATGTTTCCATTGTTGACAGTTGCAATGTGTCCATTGTTGACAGATGTAATGTTTCCATTGTAGACAGTTGTAATGTGCCCATGTTTGACAGTGGCAATGTGTCAATTGTTGACAGTGTTAATGTGTCCATAGTTGACAGTTGTAAGGTGTCCATTGTTGAAAGCTGTAATGTTTCCATTGATGACAGTTGTAATGTTTCCATTGTTGACACTTGCATTGTTTGCATTGTTTCCATTGTTGACAGTTCTAATGTGTCCATTTTTGACAGTTGCATTGTGTCCATTGTTGACATTGGCAATGTGTCCATTGTTGACTGTTGTAATGTGTCCATTGTTGACAGCTGTAAGGTGTCCATTGTTGAAAGCTGTAATGCTTCCATTGTTGACAGTTGCATTGTTTCCATTGTTGACAGTTGTAATGTTTCCATTGTTGACAGTTTCAATGTGTCCATTGTTGACAGATGTAATGTTTCCATTGTAGACAGTTGTAATATGCCCATGTTTGACAGTGGCAATGTGTCAATTGTTGACAGTTGTAATGTGTCCATTGTTGACAGTTGTAATATGTTCATTGTTGACAGTTGTAATTTGGCCATTGTTGATAGTGGTAATGTGTTCATTGTTGACAGTTGTAATGTGTCCATTGTTGACAGCTGTAAGGTGTCCATTGTTGAAAGCTGTAATGTTTCCATTGTTGACAGTTGCATTGTTTCCATTGTTGACAGTTGTAATGTGTCCATTGTTGACAGTTGTAATGTGTCCATTTTAGACAGTTGTGATGTGTCCATTGTTGACAGTTGTAATGTGTCCATTGTTGAGAGTTGTAATGTGTCCATTGTTGACAGTTGTAATGTGTCCATTGTTGACAGTGGTAATGTTTCCATTGTTGACAGTTGCAATGTATCCATTCTTGACAGTTGTAATGTGTCCATTGTTGACAGCTGTAATGTGTCCGTTGTTGACAGTTGTAATGTGTCCATTGTTAACAGCTTTAATGAATCCATTGTTGACAGTGGTAATGTGTCCATAGTTGACAGTTGTAATGTTTCCATTGTTGACAGTGGCAATGTGTCCATTGTTGACAGTTGTAATGTGTCCATTGTTGACAGTTGTAATGTGTCCATTGTTGACAGCTGTAATGTGCCCATTGTTGACAGTGGTAATGTGTCCATTGTTGACAGTTGTAATGTGTCCATTGTTGACAGCTGTAATGTGTCCATTGTTGAAAGTTGTAATGTATCATTTTTTAACCGTTGTAAAATTTTCATTATTAACAATTGTAATGTGTCCATTGTTAACAGTGGTAATGTGTCCATTGTTGATAGTTGTAATGTGTCCATTTTTGACAGTTGAAAGTGTCAATTAGTGACAGTAGTAATGTGGCCATTGTTGACAGTGGTAATGTATACATTGTTGACAACTGTAATGTGTCCATTGTTGACAGTGCCAATGTGTCCATTGTTGACAGTTATAATGTATCCATTGTTGACAGGTGTATTGTGTCTATTGTTGACAATTTTATTGTGTTCTTTGTTAACAGTTGTAATGTGTCCATTGTTGAAAGTGCCAATGTGTCTATTGTTGACAGTTTTAATGTATCCATTGTGGACCGCTGCATTGTGTCTATTGTTGACAATTTTATTGTATTCTGTCCATTGTTAACAGTTGTAATGTGTCCATTGTTGACAGCAGTAAAATGTGCATTGTTGACAGTGTTAATGTGTCCATTGTTGGCAGGTATAATGTGCCCATTGTTGACAGCTGTAATGTGTACATTGTTGACAGTTGTATTGTATCTATTGTTGACAGATGCAATGTCTCCATTGTTGACAGTTGTATGTGTCCATTGTTGACAGTTGTGATGTGTCCATTGTTGACATCTGTAATGTGTTCAATGTTGACAGTGGCAAAGTGTCCATTGTTGACAGTGGTAATGTGTCCATTGTTGACAGTTGTAATGTGTCCATTGTTGACAGCTGTAATGTGTCCATTGTTGAAAGTTGTAATGTATCATTTTTTAACCGTTGTAAAATTTTCATTATTAACAATTGTAATGTGTCCATTGTTAACAGTGGCAAAGTGTCCATTGTTGACAGTGGTAATGTGTCCATTGTTGACAGTTGTAATGTGTCCATTGTTGACAGATGTAATGTGTCCATTGTTGACATTGGTAATGTGTCCATTGTTGACAGTTGTAAGGTGTCCATTGTCGACAGTCGTAGCGTGTTCTATTGTTCACAACTGCAATGTGTCCATTGTTGACAGTTGTAATGTGTCTATTTTTGACGTGGCAATATGTCCATTGTAGACAGTTGTAATGTGTCCATTGTTGACAGTTGTAATGTGTCCATTGTTGACAGCTGTAATGTGTCCATTGGTGACAATTGTATTGTGTCTATTGTTAACAGTTGTAATGTGTCCATGGTTGACAGATGCAATATGTCCATTGTAGACAGTGTTAATGTGTCCATTGTTGACAGTGGTAATGTGTCCATTGTTGACAGTTTTAATGTGCATATTGTTGGCAGTGGCAATATTTCCATTGTTGACAGTTGTAATATGTCCATTGTTGATAGTTGTAATATGTCCATTGTTGACAGCGTTAATGTGTCCATTGTTGACAGCTATAATATGTCCATTGCTGACAGCTGTAATGTGTCCATTGTTGACAGTGGCAATGTGTCCATTGTTGACATTGGTAATGTGTCCATTGTTGACAGTTGTAATGTGTCCATTGTTGACAGTTGCAATGTGTCCATTGTTGACAGTGGCAATGTGTCCATTGTTGACAGTTTTAATGTTTCCATTGTTGACAGTTGTAATGTGTCTATTGTTGACAGCAGTAAAATGTCCATTGTTGACAATGCTAATGTATCAATTGTTGACAGTGTTACTGTGTCCATTGTTGACAGTGGCAATGTGTCGATTGTTGACAGTTGTAATGTGTCCGTTGTTGACAGTTGTAATGTGTCCATTGTTAACAGCTTTAATGAATCCATTGTTGACAGTGGTAATATGTCCATAGTTGACAGTTGTAATGTTTCCATTGTTGACAGTGGCAATGTGTCCATTGTTGACAGTTGTAATGTGTCCATTGTTGACAGTTGTAATGTGTCCATTGTTGACAGCTGTAAGGTGTCCATTGTTGAAAGCTGTAATGTTTCCATTGTTGACAGTTGCATTGTTTCCATTGTTGACAGTTGTAATGTTTCCATTGTTGACAGTTGCAATGTGTCCATTGTTGACAGATGTAATGTTTCCATTGTAGACAGTTGTAATGTGCCCATGTTTGACAGTGGCAATGTGTCAATTGTTGACAGTGTTAATGTGTCCATAGTTGACAGTTGTAAGGTGTCCATTGTTGAAAGCTGTAATGTTTCCATTGATGACAGTTGTAATGTTTCCATTGTTGACACTTGCATTGTTTGCATTGTTTCCATTGTTGACAGTTCTAATGTGTCCATTTTTGACAGTTGCATTGTGTCCATTGTTGACATTGGCAATGTGTCCATTGTTGACTGTTGTAATGTGTCCATTGTTGACAGCTGTAAGGTGTCCATTGTTGAAAGCTGTAATGCTTCCATTGTTGACAGTTGCATTGTTTCCATTGTTGACAGTTGTAATGTTTCCATTGTTGACAGTTTCAATGTGTCCATTGTTGACAGATGTAATGTTTCCATTGTAGACAGTTGTAATATGCCCATGTTTGACAGTGGCAATGTGTCAATTGTTGACAGTTGTAATGTGTCCATTGTTGACAGTTGTAATATGTTCATTGTTGACAGTTGTAATTTGGCCATTGTTGATAGTGGTAATGTGTTCATTGTTGACAGTTGTAATGTGTCCATTGTTGACAGCTGTAAGGTGTCCATTGTTGAAAGCTGTAATGTTTCCATTGTTGACAGTTGCATTGTTTCCATTGTTGACAGTTGTAATGTGTCCATTGTTGACAGTTGTAATGTGTCCATTTTAGACAGTTGTGATGTGTCCATTGTTGACAGTTGTAATGTGTCCATTGTTGAGAGTTGTAATGTGTCCATTGTTGACAGTTGTAATGTGTCCATTGTTGACAGTGGTAATGTTTCCATTGTTGACAGTTGCAATGTATCCATTCTTGACAGTTGTAATGTGTCCATTGTTGACAGCTGTAATGTGTCCGTTGTTGACAGTTGTAATGTGTCCATTGTTAACAGCTTTAATGAATCCATTGTTGACAGTGGTAATGTGTCCATAGTTGACAGTTGTAATGTTTCCATTGTTGACAGTGGCAATGTGTCCATTGTTGACAGTTGTAATGTGTCCATTGTTGACAGTTGTAATGTGTCCATTGTTGACAGCTGTAATGTGCCCATTGTTGACAGTGGTAATGTGTCCATTGTTGACAGTTGTAATGTGTCCATTGTTGACAGCTGTAATGTGTCCATTGTTGAAAGTTGTAATGTATCATTTTTTAACCGTTGTAAAATTTTCATTATTAACAATTGTAATGTGTCCATTGTTAACAGTGGTAATGTGTCCATTGTTGATTGTTGTAATGTGTCCATTTTTGACAGTTGAAAGTGTCAATTACTGACAGTAGTAATGTGGCCATTGTTGACAGTGGTAATGTATACATTGTTGACAACTGTAATGTGTCCATTGTTGACAGTGCCAATGTGTCCATTGTTGACAGTTATAATGTATCCATTGTTGACAGGTGTATTGTGTCTATTGTTGACAATTTTATTGTGTTCTTTGTTAACAGTTGTAATGTGTCCATTGTTGAAAGTTCCAATGTGTCTATTGTTGACAGTTTTAATGTATCCATTGTGGACCGCTGCATTGTGTCTATTGTTGACAATTTTATTGTATTCTGTCCATTGTTAACAGTTGTAATGTGTCCATTGTTGACAGCAGTAAAATATGCATTGTTGACAGTGTTAATGTGTCCATTGTTGACAGTTGTATGTGTCTATTGTTGACAGTTGTGATGTGTCCATTGTTGACATCTGTAATGTGTCCATTGTTGACAGTGGCAATGTGTCCATTGTTGACAGTGGTAATATGTCCATTGTTGACAGTTGTAATGTGTCCATTGTTGACAATCGTAGCGTGTTCTATTGTTGACAACTGCAATGTGTCCATTATTGACAGTGGCAATATGTCCATTGTAGACAGTTGTAATGTATCCATTGTGGACCGCTGCATTGTGTCTATTGTTGACAATTTTATTGTATTCTGTCCATTGTTAACAGTTGTAATGTGTCCATTGTTGACAGCAGTAAAATATGCATTGTTGACAGTGTTAATGTGTCCATTGTTGACAGTTGTATGTGTCTATTGTTGACAGTTGTGATGTGTCCATTGTTGACATCTGTAATGTGTCCATTGTTGACAGTGGCAATGTGTCCATTGTTGACAGTGGTAATATGTCCATTATTGACAGTTGTAATGTGTCCATTGTTGACAATCGTAGCGTGTTCTATTGTTGACAACTGCAATGTGTCCATTATTGACAGTGGCAATATGTCCATTGTAGACAGTTGTAATGTGTTCATTGTAGACAGTTGTGATGTGTCCATTGTTGACAGGTGTAATGTTTCCATTGTTGACAGTGGTAATGTTTCCATTGTTGACAGTTGCAATGTATCCATTGTTGACAGTTGTAATGTGTCCATTGTTGACAGCTGTAATGTGTCCGTTGTTGACAGTTGCAATGTGTCCATTGTTGACAGATGTAATGTTTCCATTGTTGACAGTTGTAATGTGCCCATGTTGACAGTGGCAATGTGTCCATTGTTGACAGTTTTAATGTATCCATTGTTGACAGTTGTAATGTGCCTATGTTTGACAGTGGCAATGTGTCCATTGTTGACAGTTGCCATATGTCAATTGTTGACAGTTGCAATGTGTCCATTGTTGAGAGTTGCAATGTGTCCTTTGTTGACAGTTGTAATGAATCTATTGTTGACAGCTGTATTGTGTCTATTGTTGACAATTTTATTGTGTCCATTGTTAACAGTTGTAATGTGTCCATTGTTGACAGCAGTAGAATATGAATTGTTGACAGTGTTAATGTGTCCATTGTTGACAGTGTTAATGTGTCCATTGTTGACAGTTGTAATGTGTCCATTGTTGACAGTTGTAATGTGCATATTGTTGGCAGTGGCAATATTGCCATTGTTGACAGTTGTAATATGTCCACTGTTGAGAGTTGTAATGTGTCCATTGTTGATAGTGGTAATGTGTCCATTGTTGGCAGGTATAATGTGCCCATTGTTGACAGCTGTAATGTGTCCATTGTTGACAGTTGTATTGTATCTATTGTTGACAGATGCAATGTCTCCATTGTTGACAGTTGTAATGTGTCCATTGTTGACAGCTGTAATGTGTCCGTTGTTGACAGTTGCAATGTGTCCATTGTTGACAGATGTAATGTTTCCATTGTTGACAGTTGTAATGTGCCCATGTTGACAGTGGCAATGTGTCCATTGTTGACAGTTTTAATGTATCCATTGTTGACAGTTGTAATGTGCCTATGTTTGACAGTGGCAATGTGTCCATTGTTGACAGTTGCCATATGTCAATTGTTGACAGTTGCAATGTGTCCATTGTTGAGAGTTGCAATGTGTCCATTGTTGACAGTTGTAATGAATCTATTGTTGACAGCTGTATTGTGTCTATTGTTGACCATTTTATTGTGTCCATTGTTAACAGTTGTAATGTATCCATTGTTGACAGCAGTAGAATATGAATTGTTGACAGTGTTAATGTGTCCATTGTTGACAGTGTTAATGTGTCCATTGTTGACAGTGTTAATGTGTCCATTGTTGACAGTTGTAATGTGTCCATTGTTGACAGTTGTAATGTGCATATTGTTGGCAGTGGCAATATTGCCATTGTTGACAGTTGTAATATGTCCACTTTTGAGAGTTGTAATGTGTCCATTGTTGATAGTGGTAATGTGTCCATTGTTGGCAGGTATAATGTGCCCATTGTTGACAGCTGTAATGTGTACATTGTTGACAGTTGTATTGTATCTATTGTTGACAGATGCAATGTCTCCATTGTTGACAGTTGTATGTGTCCATTGTTGACAGTTGTGATGTGTCCATTGTTGACATCTGTAATGTGTTCAATGTTGAAAGTGGCAAAGTGTCCATTGTTGACAGTGGTAATGTGTCCATTGTTGACAGTTGTAATGTGTCCATTGTTGACAGCTGTAATGTGTCCATTGTTGAAAGTTGTAATGTATCATTTTTTAACCGTTGTAAAATTTTCATTATTAACAATTGTAATGTGTCCATTGTTAACAGTGGCAAAGTGTCCATTGTTGACAGTGGTAATGTGTCCATTGTTGACAGTTGTAATGTGTCCATTGTTGACAGATGTAATGTGTCCATTGTTGACATTGGTAATGTGTCCATTGTTGACAGTTGTAAGGTGTCCATTGTCGACAGTCGTAGCGGGTTCTATTGTTCACAACTGCAATGTGTCCATTGTTGACAGTTGTAATGTGTCTATTTTTGACGTGGCAATATGTCCATTGTAGACAGTTGTAATGTGTCCATTGTTGACAGTTGTAATGTGTCCATTGTTGACAGCTGTAATGTGTCCATTGGTGACAATTGTATTGTGTCTATTGTTAACAGTTGTAATGTGTCCATGGTTGACAGATGCAATATGTCCATTGTAGACAGTGTTAATGTGTCCATTGTTGACAGTGGTAATGTGTCCATTGTTGACAGTTTTAATGTGCATATTGTTGGCAGTGGCAATATTTCCATTGTTGACAGTTGTAATATGTCCATTGTTGATAGTTGTAATATGTCCATTGTTGACAGCGTTAATGTGTCCATTGTTGACAGCTATAATATGTCCATTGCTGACAGCTGTAATGTGCCCATTGTTGACAGTGGCAATGTGTCCATTGTTGACATTGGTAATGTGTCCATTGTTGACAGTTGTAATGTGTCCATTGTTGACAGTTGCAATGTGTCCATTGTTGACAGTGGCAATGTGTCCATTGTTGACAGTTTTAATGTTTCCATTGTTGACAGTTGTAATGTGTCTATTGTTGACAGCAGTAAAATGTCCATTGTTGACAATGCTAATGTATCAATTGTTGACAGTGTTACTGTGTCCATTGTTGACAGTGGCAATGTGTCGATTGTTGACAGCTGTAATGTGTCCGTTGTTGACAGTTGTAATGTGTCCATTGTTAACAGCTTTAATGAATCCATTGTTGACAGTGGTAATATGTCCATAGTTGACAGTTGTAATGTTTCCATTGTTGACAGTGGCAATGTGTCCATTGTTGACAGTTGTAATGTGTCCATTGTTGACAGTTGTAATGTGTCCATTGTTGACAGCTGTAAGGTGTCCATTGTTGAAAGCTGTAATGTTTCCATTGTTGACAGTTGCATTGTTTCCATTGTTGACAGTTGTAATGTTTCCATTGTTGACAGTTGCAATGTGTCCATTGTTGACAGATGTAATGTTTCCATTGTAGACAGTTGTAATGTGCCCATGTTTGACAGTGGCAATGTGTCAATTGTTGACAGTGTTAATGTGTCCATAGTTGACAGTTGTAAGGTGTCCATTGTTGAAAGCTGTAATGTTTCCATTGATGACAGTTGTAATGTTTCCATTGTTGACACTTGCATTGTTTGCATTGTTTCCATTGTTGACAGTTCTAATGTGTCCATTTTTGACAGTTGCATTGTGTCCATTGTTGACATTGGCAATGTGTCCATTGTTGACAGTTGTAATGTGTCCATTGTTGACAGCTGTAAGGTGTCCATTGTTGAAAGCTGTAATGCTTCCATTGTTGACAGTTGCATTGTTTCCATTGTTGACAGTTGTAATGTTTCCATTGTTGACAGTTTCAATGTGTCCATTGTTGACAGATGTAATGTTTCCATTGTAGACAGTTGTAATATGCCCATGTTTGACAGTGGCAATGTGTCAATTGTTGACAGTTGTAATGTGTCCATTGTTGACAGTTGTAATATGTTCATTGTTGACAGTTGTAATTTGGCCATTGTTGATAGTGGTAATGTGTTCATTGTTGACAGTTGTAATGTGTCCATTGTTGACAGCTGTAAGGTGTCCATTGTCGAAAGCTGTAATGTTTCCATTGTTGACAGTTGCATTGTTTCCATTGTTGACAGTTGTAATGTGTCCATTGTTGACAGTTGTAATGTGTCCATTTTAGACAGTTGTGATGTGTCCATTGTTGACAGTTGTAATGTGTCCATTGTTGAGAGTTGTAATGTGTCCATTGTTGACAGTTGTAATGTGTCCATTGTTGACAGTGGTAATGTTTCCATTGTTGACAGTTGCAATGTATCCATTCTTGACAGTTGTAATGTGTCCATTCTTGACAGCTGTAATGTGTCCGTTGTTGACAGTTGTAATGTGTCCATTGTTAACAGCTTTAATGAATCCATTGTTGACAGTGGTAATGTGTCCATAGTTGACAGTTGTAATGTTTCCATTGTTGACAGTGGCAATGTGTCCATTGTTGACAGTTGTAATGTGTCCATTGTTGACAGTTGTAATGTGTCCATTGTTGACAGCTGTAATGTGCCCATTGTTGACAGTGGTAATGTGTCCATTGTTGACAGTTGTAATGTGTCCATTGTTGACAGCTGTAATGTGTCCATTGTTGAAAGTTGTAATGTATCATTTTTTAACCGTTGTAAAATTTTCATTATTAACAATTGTAATGTGTCCATTGTTAACAGTGGTAATGTGTCCATTGTTGATAGTTGTAATGTGTCCATTTTTGACAGTTGAAAGTGTCAATTAGTGACAGTAGTAATGTGGCCATTGTTGACAGTGGTAATGTATACATTGTTGACAACTGTAATGTGTCCATTGTTGACAGTGCCAATGTGTCCATTGTTGACAGTTATAATGTATCCATTGTTGACAGGTGTATTGTGTCTATTGTTGACAATTTTATTGTGTTCTTTGTTAACAGTTGTAATGTGTCCATTGTTGAAAGTGCCAATGTGTCTATTGTTGACAGTTTTAATGTATCCATTGTGGACCACTGCATTGTGTCTATTGTTGACAATTTTATTGTATTCTGTCCATTGTTAACAGTTGTAATGTGTCCATTGTTGACAGCAGTAAAATGTGCATTGTTGACAGTGTTAATGTGTCCATTGTTGACAGTTGTATGTGTCTATTGTTGACAGTTGTGATGTGTCCATTGTTGACATCTGTAATGTGTCCATTGTTGACAGTGGCAATGTGTCCATTGTTGACAGTGGTAATATGTCCATTGTTGACAGTTGTAATGTGTCCATTGTTGACAATCGTAGCGTGTTCTATTGTTGACAACTGCAATGTGTCCATTATTGACAGTGGCAATATGTCCATTGTAGACAGTTGTAATGTATCCATTGTAGACAGTTGTGATGTGTCCATTGTTGACAGGTGTAATGTTTCCATTGTTGACAGTGGTAATGTTTCCATTGTTGACAGTTGCAATGTATCCATTGTTGACAGTTGTAATGTGTCCATTGTTGACAGCTGTAATGTGTCCGTTGTTGACAGTTGCAATGTGTCCATTGTTGACAGTTTTAATGTATCCATTGTTGACATTGGTAATGTGTCCATTGTTGACAGTTGTAATGTGTCCATTGTTGACAGTTGCAATGTGTCCATTGTTGACAGTGGCAATGTGTCCATTGTTGACAGTTTTAATGTTTCCATTGTTGACAGTTGTAATGTGTCTATTGTTGACAGCAGTAAAATGTCCATTGTTGACAATGCTAATGTATCAATTGTTGACAGTGTTACTGTGTCCATTGTTGACAGTGGCAATGTGTCGATTGTTGACAGCTGTAATGTGTCCGTTGTTGACAGTTGTAATGTGTCCATTGTTAACAGCTTTAATGAATCCATTGTTGACAGTGGTAATATGTCCATAGTTGACAGTTGTAATGTTTCCATTGTTGACAGTGGCAATGTGTCCATTGTTAACAGTTGTAATGTGTCCATTGTTGACAGTTGTAATGTGTCCATTGTTGACAGCTGTAAGGTGTCCATTGTTGAAAGCTGTAATGTTTCCATTGTTGACAGTTGCATTGTTTCCATTGTTGACAGTTGTAATGTTTCCATTGTTGACAGTTGCAATGTGTCCATTGTTGACAGATGTAATGTTTCCATTGTAGACAGTTGTAATGTGCCCATGTTTGACAGTGGCAATGTGTCAATTGTTGACAGTGTTAATGTGTCCATAGTTGACAGTTGTAAGGTGTCCATTGTTGAAAGCTGTTATGTTTCCATTGATGACAGTTGTAATGTGTCCATTGTTGACACTTGCATTGTTTGCATTGTTTCCATTGTTGACAGTTCTAATGTGTCCATTTTTGACAGTTGCATTGTGTCCATTGTTGACATTGGCAATGTGTCCATTGTTGACAGTTGTAATGTGTCCATTGTTGACAGCTGTAAGGTGTCCATTGTTGAAAGCTGTAATGCTTCCATTGTTGACAGTGGCATTGTTTCCATTGTTGACAGTTGTAATGTTTCCATTGTTGACAGTTTCAATGTGTCCATTGTTGACAGATGTAATGTTTCCATTGTAGACAGTTGTAATATGCCCATGTTTGACAGTGGCAATGTGTCAATTGTTGACAGTTGTAATGTGTCCATTGTTGACAGTTGTAATATGTTCATTGTTGACAGTTGTAATTTGGCCATTGTTGATAGTGGTAATGTATTCATTGTTGACAGTTGTAATGTGTCCATTGTTGACAGCTGTAAGGTGTCCATTGTTGAAAGCTGTAATGTTTCCATTGTTGACAGTTGCATTGTTTCCATTGTTGACAGTTGTAATGTGTCCATTGTTGACAGTTGTAATGTGTCCATTTTAGACAGTTGTGATGTGTCCATTGTTGACAGTTGTAATGTGTCCATTGTTGAGAGTTGTAATGTGTCCATTGTTGACAGTTGTAATGTTTCCATTGTTGACAGTGGTAATGTTTCCATTGCTGACAGTTGCAATGTATCCATTCTTGACAGTTGTAATGTGTCCATTGTTGACAGCTGTAATGTGTCCGTTGTTGACAGTTGTAATGTGTCCATTGTTAACAGCTTTAATGAATCCATTGTTGACAGTGGTAATGTGTCCATAGTTGACAGTTGTAATGTTTCCATTGTTGACAGTGGCAATGTGTCCATTGTTGACAGTTGTAATGTGTCCATTGTTGACAGTTGTAATGTGTCCATTGTTGACAGCTGTAATGTGCCCATTGTTGACAGTGGTAATGTGTCCATTGTTGACAGTTGTAATGTGTCCATTGTTGACAGCTGTAATGTGTCCATTGTTGAAAGTTGTAATGTATCATTTTTTAACCGTTGTAAAATTTTCATTATTAACAATTGTAATGTGTCCATTGTTAACAGTGGTAATGTGTCCATTGTTGATAGTTGTAATGTGTCCATTTTTGACAGTTGAAAGTGTCAATTAGTGACAGTAGTAATGTGGCCATTGTTGACAGTGCCAATGTGTCCATTGTTGACAGTTATAATGTATCCATTGTTGACAGGTGTATTGTGTCTATTGTTGACAATTTTATTGTGTTCTTTGTTAACAGTTGTAAAGTGTCCATTGTTGAAAGTGCCAATGTGTCTATTGTTGACAGTTTTAATGTATCCATTGTGGACCGCTGCATTGTGTCTATTGTTGACAATTTTATTGTATTCTGTCCATTGTTAACAGTTGCAATGTGTCCATTGTTGACAGCTTTTATGAATCCATTGTTGACAGTGGTAATGTGTCCATAGTTGACCGTTGTAATGTTTCCATTTTTGAGAGTGGCAATGTCTCCATTGTTGACAGTTGTAATGTTTCCATTGTTGACTGGTAATGTGTCCATTGTTGACAGTGGCAATGTGTCCATTGTTGACAGTTGTAATGTGTCCATTGTTGACAGTTGTAAAGTGTCCATTGTTGACAGCTGTAAGGTGTCCATTGTTGAAAGCTGTAATGTTTCCATTTTTGACAGTTGTAATGTTTCCATTGTTGACAGTGGTAATGTCTCCATTGTTGACTGTTGCAATGTGTTCGTTGTTGACAGTTGTAATGTGTCCATTGTTGACAGCTTTTATGAATCCATTGTTGACAGTGGTAATGTGTCCATAGTTGACCGTTGTAATGTTTCCATTTTTAAGAGTGGCAATGTCTCCATTGTTGACAGTTGTAATGTTTCCCTTGTTGACTGGTAATGTGTCCATTGTTGACCGTGGCAATGTGTTCATTGTTGACAGTTGTAATGTGTCCATTGTTGACAGTTGTAAAGTGTCCATTGTTGACAGCTGTAAGGTGTCCATTGTTGAAAGCTGTAATGTTTCCATTGTTAAGAGTTGTAATGTGTCTATTGTTGACAGCAGTAAAATGTCCATTGTTGACATTGCAAATGTATCAATTGTTGACAGTGTTACTGTGTCCATTGTTGACAGTGGCAATGTGTCCATTTTTGACAGTTGTAATGTTTCTATTGTTGACAGTGTTACTGTGTTTATTGTTGACAGTTGTAATGTGTTCATTGTTGAAAGTTGTAATGTTTCCATTGTTGACAGTTGGAATGTGTCCATTGTTGACAGTGTTAATGTGTCCATTGTTGACAGTTGTAATGTGTCCATTGTTGAAAGTGGTAATGTGTCCATTGTTGACAGTTATAATGTGTCCATTGTTGACAGCTGTAATGTGTACAGTATTGACTGTTGTAATGTTTCCAGTGTTGTCAGTGGTAATGTGTGTATTGTTGACAGTGGTAATGTGTCCTTTGTTGACAATTGTTATGCGTCCAATGTTGACATTTGTAATGTGTCCATTGTTGACAGTTGTATTGTGTCCATCGATGATAGTTGTAATGTCTCCATTGTTGACAGTTGTAATGTGTCCATTGTTGATAGTTGTAATGTTTCCATTGTTGACAGATGCAATGTGTCCATTGTTGACAGTTGTATGTGTCCATTGTTGACAGTTGTCATGTGTCCATTGTTGACATCTGTAATGTGTCCATTGTTGACAGTGGCAATATGTCCATTGTAGACAGTTGTAATGTGTCCATTGTAGACAGTTGTAATGTGTCCAATGTTGACAGTTGTAATGTGTCCATTGTTGACAGCTGTAATGTGTCAATTGTTGACAGCTGTATTGTTTCCATTGTTGACAGTGGTAATGTTTCCATTGTTGACTGTTGCAATGTGTTCGTTGTTGACAGTTGTAATGTGTCCATTGTTGACAGCTTTTATGAATCCATTGTTGACAGTGGTAATGTGTCCATAGTTGACCGTTGTAATGTTTCCATTTTTTAGAGTGGCAATGTCTCCATTGTTGACAGTGGCAATGTGTTCATTGTTGACAGTTGTAATGTGTCCATTGTTAACAGTTGTAAAGTGTCCATTGTTGACAGCTGTAAGGTGTCCATTGTTGAAAGCTGTAATGTTTCCATTGTTGACAGTATTAATGTGTCCATTGTTGACAGTTGTAATGTTTCCATTGTTGACTGGTAATGTGTCCATTGTTGACAGGGGCAATGTGTCCATTGTTGACAGTTGTAATGTGTCCATTGTTGACAGTTGTAAAGTGTCCATTGTTGACAGCTGTAAGGTGTCCATTGTTGAAAGCTGTAATGTTTCCATTGTTGACAGTTGTAATGTTTCCATTGTTGACATTGGTAATGTTTCCATTGTTGACTGTTGCAATGTGTTCGTTGTTGACAGTTGTAATGTGTCCATTGTTGACAGCTTTTATGAATCCATTGTTGACAGTGGTAATGTGTCCATAGTTGACCGTTGTAATGTTTCCATTTTTGAGAGTGGCAATGTCTCCATTGTTGACAGTTGTAATGTTTCCATTGTTGACTGGTAATGTGTCCATTGTTGACAGTGGCAGTGTGTTCATTGTTGACAGTTGTAATGTGTCCATTGTTGACAGTTGTAAAGTGTCCATTGTTGACAGCTGTAAGGTGTCCATTGTTGAAAGCTGTAATGTTTCCATTATTGACAGTGGCAATGTGTCCATTGTTGACAGTTGTAATGTTTCCATTGTTGACAGTTGTAATGTGTCTATTGTTGACAGCAGTAAAATGTCCATTGTTGACATTGCTAATGTATCAATTGTTGACAGTGTTACTGTGTCCATTGTTGACAGTGGCAATGTGTCCATTGTTGACAGTTGTAATGTTTCTATTGTTGACAGTGTTACTGTGGTTATTGTTGACAGTTGTAATGTGTCCATTGTTGAAAGTTGTAATGTTTCCATTGTTGACAGTTGGAATGTGTCCATTGTTGACAGTTGTAATGTGTCCATTGTTGAAAGTGGTAATGTGTCCATTGTTGACAGCTATAATGTGTCCATTGTTGACAGCTGTAATGTGTACAGTATTGACTGTTGTAATGTTTCCAGTGTTGTCAGTGGTAATGTATGTATTGTTGACAGTGGTAATGTGTCCTTTGTTGACAATAGTTATGCGTCCATTGTTGACATTTGTAATGTGTCCATTGTTGACAGTTGTATTGTGTCCATTGATGATAGTTGTAATGTCTCCATTGTTGACAGTTGTAATGTGTCCATTGTTGATAGTTGTAATGTTTCCATTGTTGACAGATGCAATGTGTCCATTGTTGACAGTTGTATGTGTCCATTGTTGACAGTTGTCATGTGTCCATTGTTGACATCTGCAATGTGTCCATTGTTGACAGTGGCAATATGTCCATTGTAGACAGTTGTAATGTGTCCATTGTAGACAGTTGTATTGTGTCCAAGGTTGACAGATGTAATGTGTCCATGTTGACAGCTGTAATGTGTCAATTGTTGACAGTTGTATTGTTTCCATTGTTGACAGTGGTAATGTTTCCATTGTTGACTGTTGCAATGTGTCCATTGTTGACAGCTTTTATGATTCCATTGTTGACAGTGGTAATGTGTCCATAGTTGACCGTTGTAATGTTTCCATTTTTGAGAGTGGCAATGTCTCCATTGTTGACAGTTTTAATGTTTCCATTGTTGACTGGTAATGTGTCCATTGTTGACAGTGGCAATGTGTTCATTGTTGACAGTTGTAATGTGTCCATTGTTGACAGTTGTAAAGTGTCCATTGTTGACAGCTGTAAGGTGTCCATTGTTGAAAGCTGTAATGTTTCCATTGTTGACAGTTGTAATGTGTCTATTGTTGACAGCAGTAAAATGTCCATTGTTGACATTGCTAATGTATCAATTGTTGACAGTGTTACTGTGTCCATTGTTGACAGTGACAATGTGTCCATTGTTGACAGTTGTAATGTTTCTATTGTTGACAGTTGTAATGTTTCCATTGTTGACAGTTGTAATGTGTCTATTGTTGACAGCAGTAAAATGTCCATTGTTGACATTGCTAATGTATCAATTGTTGACAGTGTTACTGTGTCCATTGTTGACAGTGACAATGTGTCCATTGTTGACAGTTGTAATGTTTCTATTGTTGACAGTGTTACTGTGTTTATTGTTGACAGTTGTAATGTGTCCATTGTTAAAAGTTGTAATGTTTCCATTGTTGACAGTTGGAATGTGTCCATTGTTGACAGTGTTAATGTGTCCATTGTTGACAGTTGTAATGTGTCCATTGTTGAAAGTGGTAATGTGTCCATTGTTGACAGCTATAATGTGTCCATTGTTGAAAGCTGTAATGTGTACAGTATTGACTGTTGTAATGTTTCCAGTGTTGTCAGTGGTAATGTGTGTATTGTTGACAGTGGTAATGTGTCCTTTGTTGACAATTGTAATGTGTCCATTGTTGATAGTTGTAATATTTCCATTGTTGACAGATGCACTGTGTCCATTGTTGACAGTTGTCATATGTCCATTGTTGACATCTGTAATGTGTCCATTGTTGACAGTGGCAATATGTCCATTGTAGACAGTTGTAATGTGTCCATTGTAGACAGTTGTAATGTGTCCAATGTTGACAGTTGTAATATGTCCATTGTTGACAGCTGTAATGTGTCAATTGTTGACAGTTGTATTGTTTCCATTGTTGACAGTGGTAATGTTTCCATTGTTGACTGTTGCAATGTGTTCGTTGTTGACAGTTGTAATGTGTCCATTGTTGACAGCTGTAAGGTGTCCATTGTTGAAAGCTGTAATGTTTCCATTGTTGACAGTTGCATTGTTTCCATTGTTGACAGTTGTAATGTTTCCATTGTTGACAGTTGCAATGTGTCCATTGTTGACAGATGTAATGTTTCCATTGTAGACAGTTGTAATGTGCCCATGTTTGACAGTGGCAATGTGTCAATTGTTGACAGTGTTAATGTGTCCATAGTTGACAGTTGTAAGGTGTCCATTGTTGAAAGCTGTTATGTTTCCATTGATGACAGTTGTAATGTGTCCATTGTTGACACTTGCATTGTTTGCATTGTTTCCATTGTTGACAGTTCTAATGTGTCCATTTTTGACAGTTGCATTGTGTCCATTGTTGACATTGGCAATGTGTCCATTGTTGACAGTTGTAATGTGTCCATTGTTGACAGCTGTAAGGTGTCCATTGTTGAAAGCTGTAATGCTTCCATTGTTGACAGTGGCATTGTTTCCATTGTTGACAGTTGTAATGTTTCCATTGTTGACAGTTTCAATGTGTCCATTGTTGACAGATGTAATGTTTCCATTGTAGACAGTTGTAATATGCCCATGTTTGACAGTGGCAATGTGTCAATTGTTGACAGTTGTAATGTGTCCATTGTTGACAGTTGTAATATGTTCATTGTTGACAGTTGTAATTTGGCCATTGTTGATAGTGGTAATGTATTCATTGTTGACAGTTGTAATGTGTCCATTGTTGACAGCTGTAAGGTGTCCATTGTTGAAAGCTGTAATGTTTCCATTGTTGACAGTTGCATTGTTTCCATTGTTGACAGTTGTAATGTGTCCATTGTTGACAGTTGTAATGTGTCCATTTTAGACAGTTGTGATGTGTCCATTGTTGACAGTTGTAATGTGTCCATTGTTGAGAGTTGTAATGTGTCCATTGTTGACAGTTGTAATGTTTCCATTGCTGACAGTGGTAATGTTTCCATTGCTGACAGTTGCAATGTATCCATTCTTGACAGTTGTAATGTGTCCATTGTTGACAGCTGTAATGTGTCCGTTGTTGACAGTTGTAATGTGTCCATTGTTAACAGCTTTAATGAATCCATTGTTGACAGTGGTAATGTGTCCATAGTTGACAGTTGTAATGTTTCCATTGTTGACAGTGGCAATGTGTCCATTGTTGACAGTTGTAATGTGTCCATTGTTGACAGTTGTAATGTGTCCATTGTTGACAGCTGTAATGTGCCCATTGTTGACAGTGGTAATGTGTCCATTGTTGACAGTTGTAATGTGTCCATTGTTGACAGCTGTAATGTGTCCATTGTTGAAAGTTGTAATGTATCATTTTTTAACCGTTGTAAAATTTTCATTATTAACAATTGTAATGTGTCCATTGTTAACAGTGGTAATGTGTCCATTGTTGATAGTTGTAATGTGTCCATTTTTGACAGTTGAAAGTGTCAATTAGTGACAGTAGTAATGTGGCCATTGTTGACAGTGCCAATGTGTCCATTGTTGACAGTTATAATGTATCCATTGTTGACAGGTGTATTGTGTCTATTGTTGATAATTTTATTGTGTTCTTTGTTAACAGTTGTAAAGTGTCCATTGTTGAAAGTGCCAATGTGTCTATTGTTGACAGTTTTAATGTATCCATTGTGGACCGCTGCATTGTGTCTATTGTTGACAATTTTATTGTATTCTGTCCATTGTTAACAGTTGCAATGTGTCCATTGTTGACAGCTTTTATGAATCCATTGTTGACAGTGGTAATGTGTCCATAGTTGACCGTTGTAATGTTTCCATTTTTGAGAGTGGCAATGTCTCCATTGTTGACAGTTGTAATGTTTCCATTGTTGACTGGTAATGTGTCCATTGTTGACAGTGGCAATGTGTCCATTGTTGACAGTTGTAATGTGTCCATTGTTGACAGTTGTAAAGTGTCCATTGTTGACAGCTGTAAGGTGTCCATTGTTGAAAGCTGTAATGTTTCCATTTTTGACAGTTGTAATGTTTCCATTGTTGACAGTGGTAATGTTTCCATTGTTGACTGTTGCAATGTGTTCGTTGTTGACAGTTGTAATGTGTCCATTGTTGACAGCTTTTATGAATCCATTGTTGACAGTGGTAATGTGTCAATAGTTGACCGTTGTAATGTTTCCATTTTTGAGAGTGGCAATGTCTCCATTGTTGACAGTTGTAATGTTTCCCTTGTTGACTGGTAATGTGTCCATTGTTGACCGTGGCAATGTGTTCATTGTTGACAGTTGTAATGTGTCCATTGTTGACAGTTGTAAAGTGTCCATTGTTGACAGCTGTAAGGTGTCCATTGTTGAAAGCTGTAATGTTTCCATTGTTGAGAGTTGTAATGTGTCTATTGTTGACAGCAGTAAAATGTCCATTGTTGACATTGCAAATGTATCAATTGTTGACAGTGTTACTGTGTCCATTGTTGACAGTGGCAATGTGTCCATTTTTGACAGTTGTAATGTTTCTATTGTTGACAGTGTTACTGTGTTTATTGTTGACAGTTGTAATGTGTTCATTGTTGAAAGTTGTAATGTTTCCATTGTTGACAGTTGGAATGTGTCCATTGTTGACAGTGTTAATGTGTCCATTGTTGACAGTTGTAATGTGTCCATTGTTGAAAGTGGTAATGTGTCCATTGTTGACAGTTATAATGTGTCCATTGTTGACAGCTGTAATGTGTACAGTATTGACTGTTGTAATGTTTCCAGTGTTGTCAGTGGTAATGTGTGTATTGTTGACAGTGGTAATGTGTCCTTTGTTGACAATTGTTATGCGTCCAATGTTGACATTTGTAATGTGTCCATTGTTGACAGTTGTATTGTGTCCATTGATGATAGTTGTAATGTCTCCATTGTTGACAGTTGTAATGTGTCCATTGTTGATAGTTGTAATGTTTCCATTGTTGACAGATGCAATGTGTCCATTGTTGACAGTTGTATGTGTCCATTGTTGACAGTTGTCATGTGTCCATTGTTGACATCTGTAATGTGTCCATTGTTGACAGTGGCAATATGTCCATTGTAGACAGTTGTAATGTGTCCATTGTAGACAGTTGTAATGTGTCCAATGTTGACAGTTGTAATGTGTCCATTGTTGACAGCTGTAATGTGTCAATTGTTGACAGCTGTATTGTTTCCATTGTTGACAGTGGTAATGTTTCCATTGTTGACTGTTGCAATGTGTTCGTTGTTGACAGTTGTAATGTGTCCATTGTTGACAGCTTTTATGAATCCATTGTTGACAGTGGTAATGTGTCCATAGTTGACCGTTGTAATGTTTCCATTTTTTAGAGTGGCAATGTCTCCATTGTTGACAGTGGCAATGTGTTCATTGTTGACAGTTGTAATGTGTCCATTGTTAACAGTTGTAAAGTGTCCATTGTTGACAGCTGTAAGGTGTCCATTGTTGAAAGCTGTAATGTTTCCATTGTTGACAGTATTAATGTGTCCATTGTTGACAGTTGTAATGTTTCCATTGTTGACTGGTAATGTGTCCATTGTTGACAGGGGCAATGTGTCCATTGTTGACAGTTGTAATGTGTCCATTGTTGACAGTTGTAAAGTGTCCATTGTTGACAGCTGTAAGGTGTCCATTGTTGAAAGCTGTAATGTTTCCATTGTTGACAGTTGTAATGTTTCCATTGTTGACATTGGTAATGTTTCCATTGTTGACTGTTGCAATGTGTTCGTTGTTGACAGTTGTAATGTGTCCATTGTTGACAGCTTTTATGAATCCATTGTTGACAGTGGTAATGTGTCCATAGTTGACCGTTGTAATGTTTCCATTTTTGAGAGTGGCAATGTCTCCATTGTTGACAGTTGTAATGTTTCCATTGTTGACTGGTAATGTGTCCATTGTTGACAGTGGCAGTGTGTTCATTGTTGACAGTTGTAATGTGTCCATTGTTGACAGTTGTAAAGTGTCCATTGTTGACAGCTGTAAGGTGTCCATTGTTGACAGTTGTAATGTGTCCATTGTTGAAAGTGGTAATGTGTCCATTGTTGACAGTTATAATGTGTCCATTGTTGACAGCTGTAATGTGTACAGTATTGACTGTTGTAATGTTTCCAGTGTTGTCAGTGGTAATGTGTGTATTGTTGACAGTGGTAATGTGTCCTTTGTTGACAATTGTTATGCGTCCAATGTTGACATTTGTAATGTGTCCATTGTTGACAGTTGTATTGTGTCCATTGATGATAGTTGTAATGTCTCCATTGTTGACAGTTGTAATGTGTCCATTGTTGATAGTTGTAATGTTTCCATTGTTGACAGATGCAATGTGTCCATTGTTGACAGTTGTCATGTGTCCATTGTTGACATCTGTAATGTGTCCATTGTTGACAGTGGCAATATGTCCATTGTAGACAGTTGTAATGTGTCCATTGTAGACAGTTGTAATGTGTCCAATGTTGACAGTTGTAATGTGTCCATTGTTGACAGCTGTAATGTGTCAATTGTTGACAGCTGTATTGTTTCCATTGTTGACAGTGGTAATGTTTCCATTGTTGACTGTTGCAATGTGTTCGTTGTTGACAGTTGTAATGTGTCCATTGTTGACAGCTTTTATGAATCCATTGTTGACAGTGGTAATGTGTCCATAGTTGACCGTTGTAATGTTTCCATTTTTTAGAGTGGCAATGTCTCCATTGTTGACAGTGGCAATGTGTTCATTGTTGACAGTTGTAATGTGTCCATTGTTAACAGTTGTAAAGTGTCCATTGTTGACAGCTGTAAGGTGTCCATTGTTGAAAGCTGTAATGTTTCCATTGTTGACAGTATTAATGTGTCCATTGTTGACAGTTGTAATGTTTCCATTGTTGACTGGTAATGTGTCCATTGTTGACAGGGGCAATGTGTCCATTGTTGACAGTTGTAATGTGTCCATTGTTGACAGTTGTAAAGTGTCCATTGTTGACAGCTGTAAGGTGTCCATTGTTGAAAGCTGTAATGTTTCCATTGTTGACAGTTGTAATGTTTCCATTGTTGACATTGGTAATGTTTCCATTGTTGACTGTTGCAATGTGTTCGTTGTTGACAGTTGTAATGTGTCCATTGTTGACAGCTTTTATGAATCCATTGTTGACAGTGGTAATGTGTCCATAGTTGACCGTTGTAATGTTTCCATTTTTGAGAGTGGCAATGTCTCCATTGTTGACAGTTGTAATGTTTCCATTGTTGACTGGTAATGTGTCCATTGTTGACAGTGGCAGTGTGTTCATTGTTGACAGTTGTAATGTGTCCATTGTTGACAGTTGTAAAGTGTCCATTGTTGACAGCTGTAAGGTGTCCATTGTTGAAAGCTGTAATGTTTCCATTATTGACAGTGGCAATGTGTCCATTGTTGACAGTTGTAATGTTTCCATTGTTGACAGTTGTAATGTGTCTATTGCTGACAGCAGTAAAATGTCCATTGTTGACATTGCTAATGTATCAATTGTTGACAGTGTTACTGTGTCCATTGTTGACAGTGGCAATGTGTCCATTGTTGACAGTTGTAATGTTTCTATTGTTGACAGTGTTACTGTGGTTATTGTTGACAGTTGTAATGTGTCCATTGTTGAAAGTTGTAATGTTTCCATTGTTGACAGTTGGAATGTGTCCATTGTTGACAGTTGTAATGTGTCCATTGTTGAAAGTGGTAATGTGTCCATTGTTGACAGCTATAATGTGTCCATTGTTGACAGCTGTAATGTGTACAGTATTGACTGTTGTAATGTTTCCAGTGTTGTCAGTGGTAATGTATGTATTGTTGACAGTGGTAATGTGTCCTTTGTTGACAATAGTTATGCGTCCATTGTTGGCATTTGTAATGTGTCCATTGTTGACAGTTGTATTGTGTCCATTGATGATAGTTGTAATGTCTCCATTGTTGACA
The DNA here is from genome assembly GCA_963680875.1 of Bathymodiolus brooksi. Taxonomy (NCBI): domain Eukaryota; kingdom Metazoa; phylum Mollusca; class Bivalvia; order Mytilida; family Modiolidae; genus Bathymodiolus; species Bathymodiolus brooksi. The sequence goes on from OY804578.1 coordinate 32,071,053, forward strand.
GTTGTAATGTGTCCATTGTTGATAGTTGTAATGTTTCCATTGTTGACAGATGCAATGTGTCCATTGTTGACAGTTGTATGTGTCCATTGTTGACAGTTGTCATGTGTCCATTGTTGACATCTGTAATGTGTCCATTGTTGACAGTGGCAATATGTCCATTGTAGACAGTTGTAATGTGTCCATTGTAGACAGTTGTATTGTGTCCAAGGTTGACAGATGTAATGTGTCCATGTTGACAGCTGTAATGTGTCAATTGTTGACAGTTGTATTGTTTCCATTGTTGACAGTGGTAATGTTTCCATTGTTGACTGTTGCAATGTGTCCATTGTTGACAGCTTTTATGATTCCATTGTTGACAGTGGTAATGTGTCCATAGTTGACCGTTGTAATGTTTCCATTTTTGAGAGTGGCAATGTCTCCATTGTTGACAGTTTTAATGTTTCCATTGTTGACTGGTAATGTGTCCATTGTTGACAGTGGCAATGTGTTCATTGTTGACAGTTGTAATGTGTCCATTGTTGACAGTTGTAAAGTGTCCATTGTTGACAGCTGTAAGGTGTCCATTGTTGAAAGCTGTAATGTTTCCATTGTTGACAGTTGTAATGTGTCTATTGTTGACAGCAGTAAAATGTCCATTGTTGACATTGCTAATGTATCAATTGTTGACAGTGTTACTGTGTCCATTGTTGACAGTGACAATGTGTCCATTGTTGACAGTTGTAATGTTTCTATTGTTGACAGTTGTAATGTTTCCATTGTTGACAGTTGTAATGTGTCTATTGTTGACAGCAGTAAAATGTCCATTGTTGACATTGCTAATGTATCAATTGTTGACAGTGTTACTGTGTCCATTGTTGACAGTGACAATGTGTCCATTGTTGACAGTTGTAATGTTTCTATTGTTGACAGTGTTACTGTGTTTATTGTTGACAGTTGTAATGTGTCCATTGTTAAAAGTTGTAATGTTTCCATTGTTGACAGTTGGAATGTGTCCATTGTTGAATGTGTTAATGTGTCCATTGTTGACAGTTGTAATGTGTCCATTGTTGAAAGTGGTAATGTGTCCATTGTTGACAGCTATAATGTGTCCATTGTTGAAAGCTGTAATGTGTACAGTATTGACTGTTGTAATGTTTCCAGTGTTGTCAGTGGTAATGTGTGTATTGTTGACAGTGGTAATGTGTCCTTTGTTGACAATTGTAATGTGTCCATTGTTGATAGTTGTAATATTTCCATTGTTGACAGATGCACTGTGTCCATTGTTGACAGTTGTCATATGTCCATTGTTGACATCTGTAATGTGTCCATTGTTGACAGTGGCAATATGTCCATTGTAGACAGTTGTAATGTGTCCATTGTAGACAGTTGTAATGTGTCCAATGTTGACAGTTGTAATATGTCCATTGTTGACAGCTGTAATGTGTCAATTGTTGACAGTTGTATTGTTTCCATTGTTGACAGTGGTAATGTTTCCATTGTTGACTGTTGCAATGTGTTCGTTGTTGACAGTTGTAATGTGTCCATTGTTGACAGCTTTTATGAATCCATTGTTGACAGTGGTAATGTGTCAATAGTTGACCGTTGTAATGTTTCCATTTTTGAGAGTGGCAATGTCTCCATTGTTGACAGTTGTAATGTTTCCATTGTTGACTGGTAATGTGTTCATTGTTGACAGTGGCAATGTGTCCATTGTTGACAGTTGTAATGTGTCCATTGTTGACAGTTGTAAAGTGTCCATTGTTGACAGCTGTAAGGTGTCCATTGTTGAAAGCTGTAATGTTTCCATTTTTGACAGTTGTAATGTTTCCATTGTTGACAGTGGTAATGTTTCCATTGTTGACTGTTGCAATGTGTTCGTTGTTGACAGTTGTAATGTGTCCATTGTTGACAGCTTTTATGAATCCATTGTTGACAGTGGTAATGTGTCCATAGTTGACCGTTGTAATGTTTCCATTTTTGAGAGTGGCAATGTCTCCATTGTTGACAGTTGTAATGTTTCCCTTGTTGACTGGTAATGTGTCCATTGTTGACCGTGGCAATGTGTTCATTGTTGACAGTTGTAATGTGTCCATTGTTGACAGTTGTAAAGTGTCCATTGTTGACAGCTGTAAGGTGTCCATTGTTGAAAGCTGTAATGTTTCCATTGTTGAGAGTTGTAATGTGTCTATTGTTGACAGCAGTAAAATGTCCATTGTTGACATTGCAAATGTATCAATTGTTGACAGTGTTACTGTGTCCATTGTTGACAGTGGCAATGTGTCCATTTTTGACAGTTGTAATGTTTCTATTGTTGACAGTGTTACTGTGTTTATTGTTGACAGTTGTAATGTGTTCATTGTTGAAAGTTGTAATGTTTCCATTGTTGACAGTTGGAATGTGTCCATTGTTGACAGTGTTAATGTGCCCATTGTTGACAGTTGTAATGTGTCCATTGTTGAAAGTGGTAATGTGTCCATTGTTGACAGTTATAATGTGTCCATTGTTGACAGCTGTAATGTGTACAGTATTGACTGTTGTAATGTTTCCAGTGTTGTCAGTGGTAATGTGTGTATTGTTGACAGTGGTAATGTGTCCTTTGTTGACAATTGTTATGCGTCCAATGTTGACATTTGTAATGTGTCCATTGTTGACAGTGGCAATGTGTTCATTGTTGACAGTTGTAATGTGTCCATTGTTAACAGTTGTAAAGTGTCCATTGTTGACAGCTGTAAGGTGTCCATTGTTGAAAGCTGTAATGTTTCCATTGTTGACAGTATTAATGTGTCCATTGTTGACAGTTGTAATGTTTCCATTGTTGACTGGTAATGTGTCCATTGTTGACAGGGGCAATGTGTCCATTGTTGACAGTTGTAATGTGTCCATTGTTGACAGTTGTAAAGTGTCCATTGTTGACAGCTGTAAGGTGTCCATTGTTGAAAGCTGTAATGTTTCCATTGTTGACAGTTGTAATGTTTCCATTGTTGACATTGGTAATGTTTCCATTGTTGACTGTTGCAATGTGTTCGTTGTTGACAGTTGTAATGTGTCCATTGTTGACAGCTTTTATGAATCCATTGTTGACAGTGGTAATGTGTCCATAGTTGACCGTTGTAATGTTTCCATTTTTGAGAGTGGCAATGTCTCCATTGTTGACAGTTGTAATGTTTCCATTGTTGACTGGTAATGTGTCCATTGTTGACAGTGGCAGTGTGTTCATTGTTGACAGTTGTAATGTGTCCATTGTTGACAGTTGTAAAGTGTCCATTGTTGACAGCTGTAAGGTGTCCATTGTTGAAAGCTGTAATGTTTCCATTATTGACAGTGGCAATGTGTCCATTGTTGACAGTTGTAATGTTTCCATTGTTGACAGTTGTAATGTGTCTATTGTTGACAGCAGTAAAATGTCCATTGTTGACATTGCTAATGTATCAATTGTTGACAGTGTTACTGTGTCCATTGTTGACAGTGGCAATGTGTCCATTGTTGACAGTTGTAATGTTTCTATTGTTGACAGTGTTACTGTGGTTATTGTTGACAGTTGTAATGTGTCCATTGTTGAAAGTTGTAATGTTTCCATTGTTGACAGTTGGAATGTGTCCATTGTTGACAGTTGTAATGTGTCCATTGTTGAAAGTGGTAATGTGTCCATTGTTGACAGCTATAATGTGTCCATTGTTGACAGCTGTAATGTGTACAGTATTGACTGTTGTAATGTTTCCAGTGTTGTCAGTGGTAATGTATGTATTGTTGACAGTGGTAATGTGTCCTTTGTTGACAATAGTTATGCGTCCATTGTTGACATTTGTAATGTGTCCATTGTTGACAGTTGTATTGTGTCCATTGATGATAGTTGTAATGTCTCCATTGTTGACAGTTGTAATGTGTCCATTGTTGATAGTTGTAATGTTTCCATTGTTGACAGATGCAATGTGTCCATTGTTGACAGTTGTATGTGTCCATTGTTGACAGTTGTCATGTGTCCATTGTTGACATCTGTAATGTGTCCATTGTTGACAGTGGCAATATGTCCATTGTAGACAGTTGTAATGTGTCCATTGTAGACAGTTGTATTGTGTCCAAGGTTGACAGATGTAATGTGTCCATGTTGACAGCTGTAATGTGTCAATTGTTGACAGTTGTATTGTTTCCATTGTTGACAGTGGTAATGTTTCCATTGTTGACTGTTGCAATGTGTCCATTGTTGACAGCTTTTATGATTCCATTGTTGACAGTGGTAATGTGTCCATAGTTGACCGTTGTAATGTTTCCATTTTTGAGAGTGGCAATGTCTCCATTGTTGACAGTTTTAATGTTTCCATTGTTGACTGGTAATGTGTCCATTGTTGACAGTGGCAATGTGTTCATTGTTGACAGTTGTAATGTGTCCATTGTTGACAGTTGTAAAGTGTCCATTGTTGACAGCTGTAAGGTGTCCATTGTTGAAAGCTGTAATGTTTCCATTGTTGACAGTTGTAATGTGTCTATTGTTGACAGCAGTAAAATGTCCATTGTTGACATTGCTAATGTATCAATTGTTGACAGTGTTACTGTGTCCATTGTTGACAGTGACAATGTGTCCATTGTTGACAGTTGTAATGTTTCTATTGTTGACAGTTGTAATGTTTCCATTGTTGACAGTTGTAATGTGTCTATTGTTGACAGCAGTAAAATGTCCATTGTTGACATTGCTAATGTATCAATTGTTGACAGTGTTACTGTGTCCATTGTTGACAGTGACAATGTGTCCATTGTTGACAGTTGTAATGTTTCTATTGTTGACAGTGTTACTGTGTTTATTGTTGACAGTTGTAATGTGTCCATTGTTAAAAGTTGTAATGTTTCCATTGTTGACAGTTGGAATGTGTCCATTGTTGAATGTGTTAATGTGTCCATTGTTGACAGTTGTAATGTGTCCATTGTTGAAAGTGGTAATGTGTCCATTGTTGACAGCTATAATGTGTCCATTGTTGAAAGCTGTAATGTGTACAGTATTGACTGTTGTAATGTTTCCAGTGTTGTCAGTGGTAATGTGTGTATTGTTGACAGTGGTAATGTGTCCTTTGTTGACAATTGTAATGTGTCCATTGTTGATAGTTGTAATATTTCCATTGTTGACAGATGCACTGTGTCCATTGTTGACAGTTGTCATATGTCCATTGTTGACATCTGTAATGTGTCCATTGTTGACAGTGGCAATATGTCCATTGTAGACAGTTGTAATGTGTCCATTGTAGACAGTTGTAATGTGTCCAATGTTGACAGTTGTAATATGTCCATTGTTGACAGCTGTAATGTGTCAATTGTTGACAGTTGTATTGTTTCCATTGTTGACAGTGGTAATGTTTCCATTGTTGACTGTTGCAATGTGTTCGTTGTTGACAGTTGTAATGTGTCCATTGTTGACAGCTTTTATGAATCCATTGTTGACAGTGGTAATGTGTCAATAGTTGACCGTTGTAATGTTTCCATTTTTGAGAGTGGCAATGTCTCCATTGTTGACAGTTGTAATGTTTCCATTGTTGACTGGTAATGTGTTCATTGTTGACAGTGGCAATGTGTCCATTGTTGACAGTTGTAATGTGTCCATTGTTGACAGTTGTAAAGTGTCCATTGTTGACAGCTGTAAGGTGTCCATTGTTGAAAGCTGTAATGTTTCCATTGTTGACAGTATTAATGTGTCCATTGTTGACAGTGTTAATGTGTCCATTGTTGACAGTTCTTATGTGTCCATTATTGACAGTGGTAATATGTCCATTGTTGACAGTTGTAATGTGTCCATTGTTGACAGTTGTAATGTGCCCATGTTTGACAGTGGCAATATGTCCATTGTAGACAGTTGTAATGTGTCCATTGTTGACAGCAGTAGAATGTGCATTGTTGACAGTGTTAATGTGTCAATTGTTGACAGTGTTAATATGTCCATTGTTGAGAGTTGTAATGTGTCCATTGTTGACAGTTTCAATGTGCATATTGTTGGCAGTGGCACTATTTCCATTGTTGAAAGTTGTAATATGTCCATTGTTGACAGTTGTAATGTTTCCATTGTTGACAGTGGCAATGTGTCAATTGTTGACAGTTGTAATGTTTCCATTGTTGACCGGTAATGTGTCCATTGTTGACAGTTGCAATGTGTCCATTGTTGACAGCTGTAAGGTGTCCATTGTTGAAAGCTGTAATGTTTCCATTGTTGACAGTTTTAATGTGTCCGTTGTTGACCGTTGCAATGTGTCCATTGTTGACATTGGTAATGTGTCCATTGTTAACAGTTGTAATGTGTCCATTGTTGACAGTTGTAATGTGTCCATTGTTGACAGTTGTAATGTTTCCACTGTTGACAGTTGTAATGTGTCCATTGTTGACATTGGTAATGTGTCCATTGTTAACAGTTGTAATGTGTCCATTGTTGACAGTGGCAATGTGTCCATTGTTGACAGTTGTAATGTTTCCTTTGTTGACAGTTGTAATGTGTCTATTGTTAACAGCAGTAAAATGTCCATTGTTGACAATGCTAATGCATCAATTGTTGACAGTGTTACTGTGTCCATTGTTGACAGTGGCAATGTGTCCATTGTTGACAGTTGTAATGTTTCTATTGTTGACAGTGTTACTGTGTTTATTGTTGACAGTTGTAACGTGTCCATGGTTGAAAGTTGTAATGTTTCCATTGTTGACAGTTGTAATGTGTCCATTGTTGATAGCTGTAATGCGTACATTATTGACTGTTGTAATGTTTCCAGTGTTGGCAGTGGTGATGTGTGTATTGTTGACAGTGGTAATATGTCCTTTGTGGACAATTGTTATGGGTCCATTGTTGAAATGTGTAATGTGTCCATTTTTGACAGTTGTAAAGTGTCTATTGGTGATAGTTGTAATGTCTCCATTGTTGACAGTTGTAATGTGTCCATTGTTGATAGTTGTAATGTTTCAATTGTTGACAGATGCAATGTGTCCATTGTTGACAGTTGTATGTGTCCATTGTTGACAGTTGTGATGTGTCCATTGTTGACATCTGTAATGTGTCCATTGTTGACAGTGGCAATATTTCCATTGTATACAGTTGTAATGTGTCCATTGTAGACAGTTGTAATGTGTCTATTGTTGACAGTTGTAATGTGTCCATTGTTGACAGCTGTAATGTGCCCATTGTTGACAGTTGTAATGTTTCCATTGTTGACAGTGGTAATGTTTCCATTGTTGACTGTTGCAATGTGTCCATTGTTGACAGTTGTAATGTGTCCATTGTTGACAGCTGTAATGTGTCCGTTGTTGACAGTTGTAATGTGTCCATTGCTGGCAGCTTTAATGAATCCATTGTTGACAGTGGTAATGCGTCCATAGTTGACAGTTGTAAAGTTTCCATTGTTGAAAGTGACAATGTGTCCATTGTTGACAGCTGTAATATGTCCGTTGTTGACAGTTGTAATGTGTCCATTGTTGACAGGTGTAATGTGTCCATTGTTGACAGTTGTAATGTGTCCATAGTTGACAGTTGTAATGTTTCAATTGTTGACAGTGGCAATGTGTCCATTGTTGACAGTTGTAATGTGTTAATTGTTGACAGTTGTAATGTGTCCATTGTTGACAGCTGTAAGGTGTCCATTGTTGAAAGCTGTAATGTTTCCATTGTTGACAGTTGCATTGTTTCCATTGTTGACAGTTGTAATGTTTCCATTGTTGACAGTTGCAATGTGTCCATTGTTGACAGATGTAATGTTTCCATTGTAGACAGTTGTAATGTGCCCATGTTTGACAGTGGCAATTTGTCAATTGTTGACAGTGTTAATGTGTCCATAGTTGACAGTTGTAAGGTGTCCATTGTTGAAAGCTGTAATGTTTCCATTGATGACAGTTTTAATGTGTCCATTGTTGACACTTGCATTGTTTGCATTGTTTCCATTGTTAACAGTTCTAATGTGTCCATTGTTGACAGTTGCATTGTGTCCATTGTTGACATTGGCAATGTGTCCATTGTTGACAGTCGTAGCGTGTTCCATTGTTGACAACTGCAATGTGTCCATTGTTGACAGTTGTAATGTGTCCATTGTTGACCGTTGTAATATGTTCATTGTTGACAATTGTAATTTGGCCATTGTTGATAGTGGTAATGTGTTCATTGTTGACAGTTATAAAGTGCCCATTGTTGACAGCTGTAATGTGTCTATTGTTGACAGTTGTATTGTTTCTATTGTTGACAGATGCAATGTGTCCATTGTTGACAGTTGTATGTGTCCATTGTTGACAGTTGTGATGTGTCCATTGTTGACATCTGTAATATGTCCATTGTTGACATTGGCAATGTGTCCATTGTTGACAGTGGTAATGTGCCCATTGTTGATATTTGTAATGTGTCCATTGTTGACAGTCTTAGCGTATTCCATTGTTGACGACTGCAATGTGTCCATTGTTGACAGTTGTAATGTGTCCATTGTTGACAATGGCAATATGTTCATTGTAGACAGTTGTAATGTGTCCATTTAAGACAGTTGTGATGTGTCCATTGTTGACAGTTGTAATGTGTCCATTGTTGACCGTTGTAATGTGTCCATTGCTGACAGTTGTAATGTTTCCATTGTTGACAGTGGTAATGGCTCCATTGTTGACAGTTGCAATTTATCCATTCTTGACAGTTGTAATGTGTCCATTGTTGACAGCTGTAATGTGTCCGTTGTTGACAGTTGTAATGTGTCCATTGTTAACAGCTTTAGTGAATCCATTGTTGAAAGTGGTAAAGTGTCCATAGTTGACAGCTGTAATGTGTCCGTTGTTGACAGTTGTAATGTGTCCATTGTTAACAGCTTTAATGAATCCATTGTTGACAGATGCAATGTGTCCATTGTTGACAGTTGTATGTGTCCATTGTTGACAGTTGTGATGTGTCCATTGTTGACATCTGTAATATGTCCATTGTTGACATTGGCAATGTGTCCATTGTTGACAGTGGTAATGTGCCCATTGTTGATATTTGTAATGTGTCCATTGTTGACAGTCGTAGCGTATTCCATTGTTGACAACTGCAATGTGTCCATTATTGACAGTTGTAATGTGTCCATTGTTGACAATGGCAATATGTTCATTGTAGACAGTTGTAATGTGTCCATTTAAGACAGTTGTGATGTGTCCATTGTTGACAGTGGCAATATTTCCACTGTTGACAGTTGTAATGTGTCCACTGTTGACAGTTGTAATGTGTCCATTGTTGACAGTTGTAATGTTTCCATTGTTGACAGTGGTAATGTTTCCATTGTTGACTGTTGCCATGTGTCCATTGTTGACAGTTGTAATGTGTCCATTGTTGAGAGTTGTAATGTGTCCATTGTTGACAGTTTCAATGTGCATATTGTTGGCAGTGGCAATATTTCCATTGTTGAAAGTTGTAATATGTCCATTGTTGACAGTTGTAATGTTTCCATTGTTGACAGTGGCAATGTGTCCATTGTTGACAGTTGTAATGTTTCCATTGTTGACCGGTAATGTGTCCATTGTTGACAGTTGCAATGTGTCCATTGTTGACAGCTGTAAGGTGTCCATTGTTGAAAGCTGTAATGTTTCCATTGTTGACAGTTTTAATGTGTCCGTTGTTGACCGTTGCAATGTGTCCATTGTTGACATTGGTAATGTGTCCATTGTTAACAGTTGTAATGTGTCCATTGTTGACAGTTGTAATGTGTCCATTGTTGACAGTTGTAATGTTTCCATTGTTGACAGTTGTAATGTGTCCATTGTTGACATTGGTAATGTGTCCATTGTTAACAGTTGTAATGTGTCCATTGTTGACAGTTGTAATGTTTCCATTGTTGACAGTTGTAATGTGTCCATTGTTGATAGCTGTAATGCGTACATTATTGACTGTTGTAATGTTTCCAGTGTTGGCAGTGGTGATGTGTGTATTGTTGACAGTGGTAATATGTCCTTTGTGGACAATTGTTATGGGTCCATTGTTGAAATTTGTAATGTGTCCATTTTTGACAGTTGTAAAGTGTCCATTGATGATAGTTGTAATGTCTCCATTGTTGACAGTTGTAATGTGTCCATTGTTGATAGTTGTAATGTTTCCATTGTTGACAGATGCAATGTGTCCATTGTTGACAGTTGTATTTGTCCATTGTTGACAGTTGTGATGTGTCCATTGTTGACATCTGTAATGTGTCCATTGTTGACAGTGGCAATATTTCCATTGTATGCAGTTGTAATGTGTCCATTGTAGACAGTTGTAATGTGTCTATTGTTGACAGTTGTAATGTGTCCATTGTTGACAGCTGTAATGTGCCCATTGTTGACAGTTGTAATGTTTCCATTGTTGACAGTGGTAATGTTTCCATTGTTGACTGTTGCAATGTGTCCATTGTTGACAGTTGTAATGTGTCCATTGTTGACAGCTGTAATGTGTCCGTTGTTGACAGTTGTAATGTGTCCATTGCTGACAGCTTTAATGAATCCATTGTTGACAGTGGTAATGCGTCCATATTTGACAGTTGTAAAGTTTTCATTGTTGAAAGTGACAATGTGTCCATTGTTGACAGCTGTAATATGTCCGTTGTTGACAGTTGTAATGTGTCCATTGTTGACAGGTGTAATGTGTCCATTGTTGACAGTTGTAATGTGTCCATAGTTGACAGTTGTAATGTTTCCATTGTTGACAGTGGCAATGTGTCCATTGTTGACAGTTGTAATGTGTTAATTGTTGATAGTTGTAATGTGTCCATTGTTGACAGCTGTAAGGTGTCCATTGTTGAAAGCTGTAATGTTTCCATTGTTGACAGTTGCATTGTTTCCATTGTTGACAGTTGTAATGTTTCCATTGTTGACAGTTGCAATGTGTCCATTGTTGACAGATGTAATGTTTCCATTGTAGACAGTTGTAATGTGCCCATGTTTGACAGTGGCAATGTGTCAATTGTTGACAGTGTTAATGTGTCCATAGTTGACAGTTGTAAGGTGTCCATTGTTGAAAGCTGTAATGTTTCCATTGATGACAGTTTTAATGTGTCCATTGTTGACACTTGCATTGTTTGCATTGTTTCCATTGTTAACAGTTCTAATGTGTCCATTGTTGACAGTTGCATTGTGTCCATTGTTGACATTGGCAATGTGTCCATTGTTGACATTCGTAGCGTGTTCCATTGTTGACAACTGCAATGTGTCCATTGTTGACAGTTGTAATGTGTCCATTGTTGACAGTTGTAATATGTTCATTGTTGACAATTGTAATTTGGCCATTGTTGATAGTGGTAATGTGTTCATTGTTGACAGTTATAAAGTGCCCATTGTTGACAGCTGTAATGTGTCTATTGTTGACAGTTGTATTGTTTCTATTGTTGACAGATGCAATGTGTCCATTGTTGACAGTTGTATGTGTCCATTGTTGACAGTTGTGATGTGTCCATTGTTGACATCTGTAATATGTCCATTGTTGACATTGGCAATGTGTCCATTGTTGACAGTGGTAATGTGCCCATTGTTGATATTTGTAATGTGTCCATTGTTGACAGTCGTAGCGTATTCCATTGTTGACAACTGCAATGTGTCCATCGTTGACAGTTGTAATGTGTCCATTGTTGACAATGGCAATATGTTCATTGTAGACAGTTGTAATGTGTCCATTTAAGACAGTTGTGATGTGTCCATTGTTGACAGTTGTAATGTGTCCATTGTTGACAGTTGTAATGTGTCCATTGCTGACAGTTGTAATGTTTCCATTGTTGACAGTGGTAATGGCTCCATTGTTGACAGTTGCAATGTATCCATTCTTGACAGTTGTAATGTGTCCATTGTTGACAGCTGTAATGTGTCCGTTGTTGACAGTTGTAATGTGTCCATTGTTAACAGCTTTAATGAATCCATTGTTGACAGTGGTAAAGTGTCCATAGTTGACAGATGTAATGTGTCCGTTGTTGACAGTTGTAATGTGTCCATTGTTAACAGCTTTAATGAATCCATTGTTGACAGATGCAATGTGTCCATTGTTGACAGTTGTATGTGTCCATTGTTGACAGTTGTGATGTGTCCATTGTTGACATCTGTAATATGTCCATTGTTGACATTGGCAATGTGTCCATTGTTGACAGTGGTAATGTGCCCATTGTTGATATTTGTAATGTGTCCATTGTTGACAGTCGTAGCGTATTCCATTGTTGACAACTGCAATGTGTCCATTGTTGACAGTTGTAATGTGTCCATTGTTGACAATGGCAATATGTTCATTGTAGACAGCTGTAATGTGTCCATTTAAGACAGTTGTGATGTGTCCATTGTTGACAGTGGCAATATTTCCACTGTTAACAGTTGTAATGTGTCCACTGTTGACAGTTGTAATGTGTCCATTGTTGACAGCTTTAATGTGTCCATTGTTGACAGTTGTAATGTTTCCATTGTTGACAGTGGTAATGTTTCCATTGTTGACTGTTGCAATGTGTCCATTGTTGACAGTTGTAATGTGTCCATTGTTGACAGTTGTCATGTGTCCATTGTTGACATCTGTAATGTGTCCATTGTTGACAGTGGCAATATGTCCATTGTAGACAGTTGTAATGTGTCCATTGTAGACAGTTGTAATGTGTCCAATGTTGACAGTTGTAATGTGTCCATTGTTGACAGCTGTAATGTGTCAATTGTTGACAGTTGTATTGTTTCCATTGTTGACAGTGGTAATGTTTCCATTGTTGACTGTTGCAATGTGTTCGTTGTTGACAGTTGTAATGTGTCCATTGTTGACAGCTTTTATGAATCCATTGTTGACAGTGGTAATGTGTCCATAGTTGACCGTTGTAATGTTTCCATTGTTGACTGGTAATGTGTCCATTGTTGACAGTGGCAATGTGTTCATTGTTGAAAGTTGTAATGTGTCCATTGTTAACAGTTGTAAAGTGTCCATTGTTGACAGCTGTAAGGTGTCCATTGTTGAAAGCTGTAATGTTTCCATTGTTGACAGTATTAATGTGTCCATTGTTGACAGTTGTAATGTTTCCATTGTTGACTGGTAATGTGTCCATTGTTGACAGGGGCAATGTGTCCATTGTTGACAGTTGTAATGTGTCCATTGTTGACAGTTGTAAAGTGTCCATTGTTGACAGCTGTAAGGTGTCCATTGTTGAAAGCTGTAATGTTTCCATTGTTGACAGTTGTAATGTTTCCATTGTTGACAGTGGTAATGTTTCCATTGTTGACTGTTGCAATGTGTTCGTTGTTGACAGTTGTAATGTGTCCATTGTTGACAGCTTTTATGAATCCATTGTTGACAGTGGTAATGTGTCCATAGTTGACCGTTGTAATGTTTCCATTTTTGAGAGTGGCAATGTCTCCATTGTTGACAGTTGTAATGTTTCCATTGTTGACTGGTAATGTGTCCATTGTTGACAGTGGCAATGTGTTCATTGTTGACAGTTGTAATGTGTCCATTGTTGACAGTTGTAAAGTGTCCATTGTTGACAGTGGCAATGTGTCCATTGTTGACAGTTGTAATGTTTCCATTGTTGACAGTTGTAATGTGTCTATTGTTGATAGCAGTAAAATGTCCATCGTTGACATTGCTAATGTATCAATTGTTGACAGTGTTACTGTGTCCATTGTTGACAGTGGCAATGTGTCCATTGTTGACAGTTGTAATGTTTCTATTGTTGACAGTGTTACTGTGTTTATTGTTGACAGTTGTAATGTGTCCATTGTTGAAAGTTGTAATGTTTCCATTGTTGACAGTTGGAACGTGTCCATTGTTGAAAGTGGTAATGTGTCCATTGTTGACAGTTATGATGTGTCCATTGTTGACAGCTGTAATGTGTACAGTATTGACTGTTGTAATGTTTCCAGTGTTGTCAGTGGTAATGTGTGTATTGTTGACAGTGGTAATGTGTCCTTTGTTGACAATAGTTATGCGTCCATTGTTGACATTTGTAATGTGTCCATTGTTGACAGTTGTATTGTGTTCATTGATGATAGTTGTAATGTCTCCATTGTTGACAGTTGTAATGTGTCCATTGTTGATAGTTGTAATGTTTCCATTGTTGACAGATGCAATGTGTTCATTGTTGACAGTTGTATGTGTCCATTGTTGACAGTTGTCATGTGTCCATTGTTGACATCTGTAATGTGTCCATTGTTGACAGTGGCAATATGTCCATTGTAGACAGTTGTAATGTGTCCATTGTAGACAGTTGTAATGTGTCCAAGGTTGACAGTTGTAATGTGTCCATGTTGACAGCTGTAATGTGTCAATTGTTGACAGTTGTATTGTTTCCATTGTTGACTGTTTCAATGTGTTCGTTGTTGACAGTTGTAATGTGTCCATTGTTGACAGCTTTTATGAATCCATTGTTGACAGTGGTAATGTGTCCATAGTTGACCGTTGTAATGTTTCCATTTTTGAGAGTGGCAATGTCTCCATTGTTGACAGTTGTAATGTTTCCATTGTTGACTTGTAATGTGTCCATTGTTGACAGTGGCAATGTGTTCATTGTTGACAGTTGTAATGTGTCCATTGTTGACAGTTGTAAAGTGTCCATTGTTGACAGCTGTAAGGTGTCTATTGTTGACAGCAGTAAAATGTCCATTGTTGACATTGTTAATGTATCAATTGTTGACAGTGTTACTGTGTCCATTGTTGACAGTGACAATGTGTCCATTGTTGACAGTTGTAATGTTTCTATTGTTGACAGTTGTAATGTTTCCATTGTTGACAGTTGTAATGTGTCTATTGTTGACAGCAGTAAAATGTTCATTGTTGACATTGCTAATGTATCAATTGTTGACAGTGTTACTGTGTCCATTGTTGACAGTGACAATGTGTCCATTGTTGACAGTTGTAATGTTTCTATTGTTGACAGTGTTACTGTGTTTATTGTTGACAGTTGTAATGTGTCCATTGTTCAAAGTTGTAATGTTTCCATTGTTGACAGTTGGAATGTGTCCATTGTTGACAGTGTTAATGTGTCCATTGTTGACAGTTGTAATGTGTCCATTGTTGAAAGTGGTAATGTGTCCATTGTTGACAGTTATAATGTGTCCATTGTTGACAGCTGTAATGTGTACAGTATTGACTGTTGTAATGTTTCCAGTGTTGTCAGTGGTAATGTGTGTATTGTTGACAGTGGTAATATGTCCTTTGTTGACAATTGCTGGCGTCCATTGTTGACATTTGTAATGTGTCCATTGTTGACAGTTGTATTGTGTCCATTGATGATAGTTGTAATGTCTCCATTGTTGACAGTTGTAATGTGTCCATTGTTGATAATTGTAATGTTTCCATTGTTGACAGATGCAATGTGTCCATTGTTGACAGTTGTATGTGTCCATTGTTGACAGTTGTCATATGTCCATTGTTGACATCTGTAATGTGTCCATTGTTGACAGTGGCAATATGTCCATTGTAGACAGTTGTAATGTGTCCATTGTAGACAGTTGTAATGTGTCCAATGTTGACAGTTGTAATGTGTCCATTGTTGACAGCTGTAATGTGTCAATTGTTGACAGTTGTATTGTTTCCATTGTTGACAGTGGTAATGTTTCCATTGTTGACTGTTGCAATGTGTTCGTTGTTGACAGTTGTAATGTGTCCATTGTTGACAGCTTTTATGAATCCATTGTTGACAGTGGTAATGTGTCCATAGTTGACCGTTGTAATGTTTCCATTTTTGAGAGTGGCAATGTCTCCATTGTTGACAGTTGTAATGTTTCCATTGTTGACTGGTAATGTGTTCATTGTTGACAGTGGTAATGTGTCCATTGTTGACAGTTGTAATGTGTCCATTGTTGACAGTTGCAATGTGTCCATTGTTGACAGTGGCAATGTGTCCATTGTTGACAGTTGTAATGTTTCCATTGTTGACAGTTGTAATGTGTCTATTGTTGACAGCAGTAAAATGTCCATTGTTGACAATGCTAATGTATCAATTGTTGACGGTGTTACTGTGTCCATTGTTGACAGTGGCAATGTGTCGATTGTTGACAGCTGTAATGTGTCCGTTGTTGACAGTTGTAATGTGTCCATTGTTAACAGCTTTAATGAATCCATTGTTGACAGTGGTAATATGTCCATAGTTGACAGTTGTAATGTTTCCATTGTTGACAGTGGCAATGTGTCCATTGTTGACAGTTGTAAAGTGTCCATTGTTGACAGTTGTAATGTGTCCATTGTTGACAGCTGTAAGGTGTCCATTGTTGAAAGCTGTAATGTTTCCATTGTTGACAGTTGCATTGTTTCCATTGCTGACAGATGTAATGTTTCCATTGTAGACAGTTGTAATGTGCCCATGTTTGACAATGGCAATGTGTCAATTGTTGACAGTGTTAATGTGTCCATAGTTGACAGTTGTAAGGTGTCCATTGTTGAAAGCTGTAATGTTTCCATTGATGATAGTTGTAATGTGTCCATTGTTGACACTTGCATTGTTTGCATTGTTTCCATTGTTGACAGTTCTAATGTGTCCATTTTTGACAGTTGCATTGTGTCCATTGTTGACATTGGCAATGTGTCCATTGTTGACAGTTGTAATGTGTCCATTGTGGACAGCTGTAAGGTGTCCATTGTTGAAAGCTGTAATGCTTCCATTGTTGACAGTTGCATTGTTTCCATTGTTGACAGTTGTAATGTTTCCATTGTTTACAGTTTCAATGTGTCCATTGTTGACAGATGTAATGTTTCCATTGTAGACAGTTGTAATATGCCCATGTTTGACAGTGGCAATGTGTCAATTGTTGACAGTTGTAATGTGTCCATTGTTGACAGTTGTAATATGTTCATTGTTGACAGTTGTAATTTGGCCATTGTTGATAGTGGTAATGTGTTCATTGTTGACAGTTGTAATGTGTCCATTGTTGACAGCTGTAAGGTGTCCATTGTTGAAAGCTGTATTGTTTCCATTGTTGACAGTTGCATTGTTTCCATTGTTGACAGTTGTAATGTGTCCATTGTTGACAGTTGTAATGTGTCCATATTAGACAGTTGTGATGTGTCCATTGTTGACAGTTGTAATGTGTCCATTGTTGACAGTTGTAATGTGTCCATTGTTGACAGTTGTAATGTTTCCATTGTTGACAGTGGTAATGTTTCCAATGTTGACAGTTGCAATGTATCCATTCTTGACAGTTGTAATGTGTCCATTGTTGACAGTTGTAATGTGTTAATTGTTGATAGTTGTAATGTGTCCATTGTTGACAGCTGTAAGGTGTCCATTGTTGAAAGCTGTAATGTTTCCATTGTTGACAGTTGCATTGTTTCCATTGTTGACAGTTGTAATGTTTCCATTGTTGACAGTTGCAATGTGTCCATTGTTGACAGATGTAATGTTTCCATTGTAGACAGTTGTAATGTGCCCATGTTTGACAGTGGCAATGTGTCAATTGTTGACAGTGTTAATGTGTCCATAGTTGACAGTTGTAAGGTGTCCATTGTTGAAAGCTGTAATGTTTCCATTGATGACAGTTTTAATGTGTCCATTGTTGACACTTGCATTGTTTGCATTGTTTCCATTGTTAACAGTTCTAATGTGTCCATTGTTGACAGTTGCATTGTGTCCATTGTTGACATTGGTAATGTGTCCATTGTTGACATTCGTAGCGTGTTCCATTGTTGACAACTGCAATGTGTCCATTGTTGACAGTTGTAATGTGTCCATTGTTGACAGTTGTAATATGTTCATTGTTGACAATTGTAATTTGGCCATTGTTGATAGTGGTAATGTGTTCATTGTTGACAGTTATAAAGTGCCCATTGTTGACAGCTGTAATGTGTCTATTGTTGACAGTTGTATTGTTTCTATTGTTGACAGATACAATGTGTCCATTGTTGACAGTTGTATGTGTCCATTGTTGACAGTTGTGATGTGTCCATTGTTGACATCTGTAATATGTCCATTGTTGACATTGGCAATGTGTCCATTGTTGACAGTGGTAATGTGCCCATTGTTGATATTTGTAATGTGTCCATTGTTGACAGTCGTAGCGTATTCCATTGTTGACAACTGCAATGTGTCCATCGTTGACAGTTGTAATGTGTCCATTGTTGACAATGGCAATATGTTCATTGTAGACAGTTGTAATGTGTCCATTTAAGAGAGTTGTGATGTGTCCATTGTTGACAGTTGTAATGTGTCCATTGTTGACAGTTGTAATGTGTCCATTGCTGACAGTTGTAATGTTTCCATTGTTGACAGTGGTAATGGCTCCATTGTTGACAGTTGCAATGTATCCATTCTTGACAGTTGTAATGTGTCCATTGTTGACAGCTGTAATGTGTCCGTTGTTGACAGTTGTAATGTGTCCATTGTTAACAGCTTTAATGAATCCATTGTTGACAGTGGTAAAGTGTCCATAGTTGACAGATGTAATGTGTCCGTTGTTGACAGTTGTAATGTGTCCATTGTTAACAGCTTTAATGAATCCATTGTTGACAGATGCAATGTGTCCATTGTTGACAGTTGTATGTGTCCATTGTTGACAGTTGTGATGTGTCCATTGTTGACATCTGTAATATGTCCATTGTTGACATTGGCAATGTGTCCATTGTTGACAGTGGTAATGTGCCCATTGTTGATATTTGTAATGTGTCCATTGTTGACAGTCGTAGCGTATTCCATTGTTGACAACTGCAATGTGTCCATTGTTGACAGTTGTAATGTGTCCATTGTTGACAATGGCAATATGTTCATTGTAGACAGCTGTAATGTGTCCATTTAAGACAGTTGTGATGTGTCCATTGTTGACAGTGGCAATATTTCCACTGTTAACAGTTGTAATGTGTCCACTGTTGACAGTTGTAATGTGTCCATTGTTGACAGCTTTAATGTGTCCATTGTTGACAGTTGTAATGTTTCCATTGTTGACAGTGGTAATGTTTCCATTGTTGACTGTTGCAATGTGTCCATTGTTGACAGTTGTAATGTGTCCATTGTTGACAGTTGTCATGTGTCCATTGTTGACATCTGTAATGTGTCCATTGTTGACAGTGGCAATATGTCCATTGTAGACAGTTGTAATGTGTCCATTGTAGACAGTTGTAATGTGTCCAATGTTGACAGTTGTAATGTGTCCATTGTTGACAGCTGTAATGTGTCAATTGTTGACAGTTGTATTGTTTCCATTGTTGACAGTGGTAATGTTTCCATTGTTGACTGTTGCAATGTGTTCGTTGTTGACAGTTGTAATGTGTCCATTGTTGACAGCTTTTATGAATCCATTGTTGACAGTGGTAATGTGTCCATAGTTGACCGTTGTAATGTTTCCATTGTTGACTGGTAATGTGTCCATTGTTGACAGTGGCAATGTGTTCATTGTTGACAGTTGTAATGTGTCCATTGTTAACAGTTGTAAAGTGTCCATTGTTGACAGCTGTAAGGTGTCCATTGTTGAAAGCTGTAATGTTTCCATTGTTGACAGTATTAATGTGTCCATTGTTGACAGTTGTAATGTTTCCATTGTTGACTGGTAATGTGTCCATTGTTGACAGGGGCAATGTGTCCATTGTTGACAGTTGTAATGTGTCCATTGTTGACAGTTGTAAAGTGTCCATTGTTGACAGCTGTAAGGTGTCCATTGTTGAAAGCTGTAATGTTTCCATTGTTGACAGTTGTAATGTTTCCATTGTTGACAGTGGTAATGTTTCCATTGTTGACTGTTGCAATGTGTTCGTTGTTGACAGTTGTAATGTGTCCATTGTTGACAGCTTTTATGAATCCATTGTTGACAGTGGTAATGTGTCCATAGTTGACCGTTGTAATGTTTCCATTTTTGAGAGTGGCAATGTCTCCATTGTTGACAGTTGTATTGTTTCCATTGTTGACTGGTAATGTGTCCATTGTTGACAGTGGCAATGTGTTCATTGTTGACAGTTGTAATGTGTCCATTGTTGACAGTTGTAAAGTGTCCATTGTTGACAGCTGTAAGGTGTCCATTGTTGTAAGCTGTAATGTTTCCATTGTTGACAGTGGCAATGTGTCCATTGTTGACAGTTGTAATGTTTCCATTGTTGACAGTTGTAATGTGTCTATTGTTGATAGCAGTAAAATGTCCATTGTTGACATTGCTAATGTATCAATTGTTGACAGTGTTACTGTGTCCATTGTTGACAGTGGCAATGTGTCCATTGTTGACAGTTGTAATGTTTCTATTGTTGACAGTGTTACTGTGTTTATTGTTGACAGTTGTAATGTGTCCATTGTTGAAAGTTGTAATGTTTCCATTGTTGACAGTTGGAATGTGTCCATTGTTGACAGTGTTAATGTGTCCATTGTTGACAGTTGTAATGTGTCCATTGTTGAAAGTGGTAATGTGTCCATTGTTGACAGTTATGATGTGTCCATTGTTGACAGCTGTAATGTGTACAGTATTGACTGTTGTAATGTTTCCAGTGTTGTCAGTGGTAATGTGTGTATTGTTGACAGTGGTAATGTGTCCTTTGTTGACAATAGTTATGCGTCCATTGTTGACATTTGTAATGTGTCCATTGTTGACAGTTGTATTGTGTTCATTGATGATAGTTGTAATGTCTCCATTGTTGATAGTTGTAATGTTTCCATTGTTGACAGATGCAATGTGTTCATTGTTGACAGTTGTATGTGTCCATTGTTGACAGTTGTCATGTGTCCATTGTTGACATCTGTAATGTGTCCATTGTTGACAGTGGCAATATGTCCATTGTAGACAGTTGTAATGTGTCCATTGTAGACAGTTGTAATGTGTCCAAGGTTGACAGTTGTAATGTGTCCATGTTGACAGCTGTAATGTGTCAATTGTTGACAGTTGTATTGTTTCCATTGTTGACTGTTTCAATGTGTTCGTTGTTGACAGTTGTAATGTGTCCATTGTTGACAGCTTTTATGAATCCATTGTTGACAGTGGTAATGTGTCCATAGTTGACCGTTGTAATGTTTCCATTTTTGAGAGTGGCAATGTCTCCATTGTTGACAGTTGTAATGTTTCCATTGTTGACTTGTAATGTGTCCATTGTTGACAGTGGCAATGTGTTCAATGTTGACAGTTGTAATGTGTCCATGGTTGACAGTTGTAAAGTGTCCATTGTTGACAGCTGTAAGGTGTCTATTGTTGACAGCAGTAAAATGTCCATTGTTGACATTGCTAATGTATCAATTGTTGACAGTGTTACTGTGTCCATTGTTGACAGTGACAATGTGTCCATTGTTGACAGTTGTAATGTTTCTATTGTTGACAGTTGTAATGTTTCCATTGTTGACAGTTGTAATGTGTCTATTGTTGACAGCAGTAAAATGTTCATTGTTGACATTGCTAATGTATCAATTGTTGACAGTGTTACTGTGTCCATTGTTGACAGTGACAATGTGTTCATTGTTGACAGTTGTAATGTTTCTATTGTTGACAGTGTTACTGTGTTTATTGTTGACAGTTGTAATGTGTCCATTGTTGAAAGTTGTAATGTTTCCATTGTTGACAGTTGGAATGTGTCCATTGTTGACAGTGTTAATGTGTCCATTGTTGACAGTTGTAATGTGTCCATTGTTGAAAGTGGTAATGTGTCCATTGTTGACAGTTATAATGTGTCCTTTGTTGACAGCTGTAATGTGTACAGTATTGACTGTTGTAATGTTTCCAGTGTTGTCAGTGGTAATGTGTGTATTGTTGACAGTGGTAATATGTCCTTTGTTGACAATTGTTAGGCGTCCATTGTTGACATTTGTAATGTGTCCATTGTTGACAGTTGTATTGTGTCCATTGATGATAGTTGTAATGTCTCCATTGTTGACAGTTGTAATGTGTCCATTGTTGATAATTGTAATGTTTCCATTGTTGACAGATGCAATGTGTCCATTGTTGACAGTTGTATGTGTCCATTGTTGACAGTTGTCATATGTCCATTGTTGACATCTGTAATGTGTCCATTGTTGACAGTGGCAATATGTCCATTGTAGACAGTTGTAATGTGTCCATTGTAGACAGTTGTAATGTGTCCAATGTTGACAGTTGTAATGTGTCCATTGTTGACAGCTGTAATGTGTCAATTGTTGACAGTTGTATTGTTTCCATTGTTGACAGTGGTAATGTTTCCATTGTTGACTGTTACAATGTGTTCGTTGTTGACAGTTGTAATGTGTCCATTGTTGACAGCTTTTATGAATCCATTGTTGACAGTGGTAATGTGTCCATAGTTGACCGTTGTAATGTTTCCATTTTTGAGAGTGGCAATGTCTCCATTGTTGACAGTTGTAATGTTTCCATTGTTGACTGGTAATGTGTTCATTGTTGACAGTGGTAATGTGTCCATTGTTGACAGTTGTAATGTGTCCATTGTTGACAGTTGCAATGTGTCCATTGTTGACAGCTTTTATGAATCCATTGTTGACAGTGGTAATGTGTCCATAGTTGACCGTTGTAATGTTTCCATTGTTGACTGGTAATGTGTCCATTGTTGACAGTGGCAATGTGTTCATTGTTGACAGTTGTAATGTGTCCATTGTTAACAGTTGTAAAGTGTCCATTGTTGACAGCTGTAAGGTGTCCATTGTTGAAAGCTGTAATGTTTCCATTGTTGACAGTATTAATGTGTCCATTGTTGACAGTTGTAATGTTTCCATTGTTGACTGGTAATGTGTCCATTGTTGACAGGGGCAATGTGTCCATTGTTGACAGTTGTAATGTGTCCATTGTTGACAGTTGTAAAGTGTCCATTGTTGACAGCTGTAAGGTGTCCATTGTTGAAAGCTGTAATGTTTCCATTGTTGACAGTTGTAATGTTTCCATTGTTGACAGTGGTAATGTTTCCATTGTTGACTGTTGCAATGTGTTCGTTGTTGACAGTTGTAATGTGTCCATTGTTGACAGCTTTTATGAATCCATTGTTGACAGTGGTAATGTGTCCATAGTTGACCGTTGTAATGTTTCCATTTTTGAGAGTGGCAATGTCTCCATTGTTGACAGTTGTATTGTTTCCATTGTTGACTGGTAATGTGTCCATTGTTGACAGTGGCAATGTGTTCATTGTTGACAGTTGTAATGTGTCCATTGTTGACAGTTGTAAAGTGTCCATTGTTGACAGCTGTAAGGTGTCCATTGTTGAAAGCTGTAATGTTTCCATTGTTGACAGTGGCAATGTGTCCATTGTTGACAGTTGTAATGTTTCCATTGTTGACAGTTGTAATGTGTCTATTGTTGATAGCAGTAAAATGTCCATTGTTGACATTGCTAATGTATCAATTGTTGACAGTGTTACTGTGTCCATTGTTGACAGTGGCAATGTGTCCATTGTTGACAGTTGTAATGTTTCTATTGTTGACAGTGTTACTGTGTTTATTGTTGACAGTTGTAATGTGTCCATTGTTGAAAGTTGTAATGTTTCCATTGTTGACAGTTGGAATGTGTCCATTGTTGACAGTGTTAATGTGTCCATTGTTGACAGTTGTAATGTGTCCATTGTTGAAAGTGGTAATGTGTCCATTGTTGACAGTTATGATGTGTCCATTGTTGACAGCTGTAATGTGTACAGTATTGACTGTTGTAATGTTTCCAGTGTTGTCAGTGGTAATGTGTGTATTGTTGACAGTGGTAATGTGTCCTTTGTTGACAATAGTTATGCGTCCATTGTTGACATTTGTAATGTGTCCATTGTTGACAGTTGTATTGTGTTCATTGATGATAGTTGTAATGTCTCCATTGTTGATAGTTGTAATGTTTCCATTGTTGACAGATGCAATGTGTTCATTGTTGACAGTTGTATGTGTCCATTGTTGACAGTTGTCATGTGTCCATTGTTGACATCTGTAATGTGTCCATTGTTGACAGTGGCAATATGTCCATTGTAGACAGTTGTAATGTGTCCATTGTAGACAGTTGTAATGTGTCCAAGGTTGACAGTTGTAATGTGTCCATGTTGACAGCTGTAATGTGTCAATTGTTGACAGTTGTATTGTTTCCATTGTTGACTGTTTCAATGTGTTCGTTGTTGACAGTTGTAATGTGTCCATTGTTGACAGCTTTTATGAATCCATTGTTGACAGTGGTAATGTGTCCATAGTTGACCGTTGTAATGTTTCCATTTTTGAGAGTGGCAATGTCTCCATTGTTGACAGTTGTAATGTTTCCATTGTTGACTTGTAATGTGTCCATTGTTGACAGTGGCAATGTGTTCAATGTTGACAGTTGTAATGTGTCCATGGTTGACAGTTGTAAACTGTCCATTGTTGACAGCTGTAAGGTGTCTATTGTTGACAGCAGTAAAATGTCCATTGTTGACATTGCTAATGTATCAATTGTTGACAGTGTTACTGTGTCCATTGTTGACAGTGACAATGTGTCCATTGTTGACAGTTGTAATGTTTCTATTGTTGACAGTTGTAATGTTTCCATTGTTGACAGTTGTAATGTGTCTATTGTTGACAGCAGTAAAATGTTCATTGTTGACATTGCTAATGTATCAATTGTTGACAGTGTTACTGTGTCCATTGTTGACAGTGACAATGTGTCTATTGTTGACAGTTGTAATGTTTCTATTGTTGACAGTGTTACTGTGTTTATTGTTGACAGTTGTAATGTGTCCATTGTTGAAAGTTGTAATGTTTCCATTGTTGACAGTTGGAATGTGTCCATTGTTGACAGTGTTAATGTGTCCATTGTTGACAGTTGTAATGTGTCCATTGTTGAAAGTGGTAATGTGTCCATTGTTGACACATATAATGTGTCCATTGTTGACAGCTGTAATGTGTACAGTATTGACTGTTGTAATGTTTCCAGTGTTGTCAGTGGTAATGTGTGTATTGTTGACAGTGGTAATATGTCCTTTGTTGACAATTGTTAGGCGTCCATTGTTGACATTTGTAATGTGTCCATTGTTGACAGTTGTATTGTGTCCATTGATGATAGTTGTAATGTCTCCATTGTTGACAGTTGTAATGTGTCCATTGTTGATAATTGTAATGTTTCCATTGTTGACAGATGCAATGTGTCCATTGTTGACAGTTGTATGTGTCCATTGTTGACAGTTGTCATATGTCCATTGTTGACATCTGTAATGTGTCCATTGTTGACAGTGGCAATATGTCCATTGTAGACAGTTGTAATGTGTCCATTGTAGACAGTTGTAATGTGTCCAATGTTGACAGTTGTAATGTGTCCATTGTTGACAGCTGTAATGTGTCAATTGTTGACAGTTGTATTGTTTCCATTGTTGACAGTGGTAATGTTTCCATTGTTGACTGTTGCAATGTGTTCGTTGTTGACAGTTGTAATGTGTCCATTGTTGACAGCTTTTATGAATCCATTGTTGACAGTGGTAATGTGTCCATAGTTGACCGTTGTAATGTTTCCATTTTTGAGAGTGGCAATGTCTCCATTGTTGACAGTTGTAATGTTTCCATTGTTGACTGGTAATGTGTTCATTGTTGACAGTGGTAATGTGTCCATTGTTGACAGTTGTAATGTGTCCATTGTTGACAGTTGCAATGTGTCCATTGTTGACAGTGGCAATGCGTCCATTGTTGACAGTTGTAATGTTTCCATTGTTGACAGTTGTAATGTGTCTATTGTTGACAGCAGTAAAATGTCCATTGTTGACAATGCTAATGTATCAATTGTTGACAGTGTTACTGTGTCCATTGTTGACAGTGGCAATGTGTCGATTGTTGACAGCTGTAATGTGTCCGTTGTTGACAGTTGTAATGTGTCCATTGTTAACAGCTTTAATGAATCCATTGTTGACAGTGGTAATATGTACATAGTTGACAGTTGTAATGTTTCCATTGTTGACAGTGGCAATGTGTCCATTGTTGACAGTTGTAAAGTGTCCATTGTTGACAGTTGTAATGTGTCCATTGTTGACAGCTGTAAGGTGTCCATTGTTGAAAGCTGTAATGTTTCCATTGTTGACAGTTGCATTGTTTCCATTGCTGACAGATGTAATGTTTCCATTGTAGACAGTTGTAATGTGCCCATGTTTGACAGTGGCAATGTGTCAATTGTTGACAGTGTTAATGTGTCCATAGTTGACAGTTGTAAGGTGTCAATTGTTGAAAGCTGTAATGTTTCCATTGATGACAGTTGTAATGTGTCCATTGTTGACACTTGCATTGTTTGCATTGTTTCCATTGTTGACAGTTCTAATGTGTCCATTTTTGACAGTTGCATTGTGTCCATTGTTGACATTGGCAATGTGTCCATTGTTGACAGTTGTAATGTGTCCATTGTGGACAGCTGTAAGGTGTCCATTGTTGAAAGCTGTAATGCTTCCATTGTTGACAGTTGCATTGTTTCCATTGTTGACAGTTGTAATGTTTCCATTGTTTACAGTTTCAATGTGTCCATTGTTGACAGATGTAATGTTTCCATTGTAGACAGTTGTAATATGCCCATGTTTGACAGTGGCAATGTGTCAATTGTTGACAGTTGTAATGTGTCCATTGTTGACAGTTGTAATATGTTCATTGTTGACAGTTGTAATTTGGCCTTTGTTGATAGTGGTAATGTGTTCATTGTTGACAGTTGTAATGTGTCCATTGTTGACAGCTGTAAGGTGTCCATTGTTGAAAGCTGTATTGTTTCCATTGTTGACAGTTGCATTGTTTCCATTGTTGACAGTTGTAATGTGTCCATTGTTGACAGTTGTAATGTGTCCATTTTAGACAGTTGTGATGTGTCCATTGTTGACAGTTGTAATGTGTCCATTGTTGACAGTTGTAATGTGTCCATTGTTGACAGTTGTAATGTTTCCATTGTTGACAGTGGTAATGTTTCCAATGTTGACAGTTGCAATGTATCCATTCTTGACAGTTGTAATGTGTCCATTGTTGACAGCTGCAATGTGTCCGTTGTTGACAGTTGTAATGTGTCCATTGTTAACAGCTTTAATGAATCCTTTGTTGACAGTGGTAATTTGTCCATAGTTGACAGTTTTAATGTTTCCATTGTTGACAGTGGCAATGTGTCCATTGTTGACAGTTGTAATGTGTCCATTGTTGACAGTTGTAATGTGTCCATTGTTGACAGCTGTAATGTGCCCATTGTTGACAGTGGTAATGTGTCCATTGTTGACAGTTGTAATGTGTCCATTGTTGACAGCTTTTATGAATCCATTGTTGACAGTGGTAATGTGTCCATAGTTGACCGTTGTAATGTTTCCATTTTTGAGAGTGGCAATGTCTCCATTGTTGACAGTTGTAATGTTTCCATTGTTGACTGGTAATGTGTTCATTGTTGACAGTGGTAATGTGTCCATTGTTGACAGTTGTAATGTGTCCATTGTTGACAGTTGCAATGTGTCCATTGTTGACAGTGGCAATGTGTCCATTGTTGACAGTTGTAATGTTTCCATTGTTGACAGTTGTAATGTATCTATTGTTGACAGCAGTAAAATGTCCATTGTTGACAATGCTAATGTATCAATTGTTGACAGTGTTACTGTGTCCATTGTTGACAGTGGCAATGTGTCGATTGTTGACAGCTGTAATGTGTCCGTTGTTGACAGTTGTAATGTGTCCATTGTTAACAGCTTTAATGAATCCATTGTTGACAGTGGTAATATGTCCATAGTTGACAGTTGTAATGTTTCCATTGTTGACAGTGGCAATGTGTCCATTGTTGACAGTTGTAAAGTGTCCATTGTTGACAGTTGTAATGTGTCCATTGTTGACAGCTGTAAGGTGTCCATTGTTGAAAGCTGTAATGTTTCCATTGTTGACAGTTGCATTGTTTCCATTGCTGACAGATGTAATGTTTCCATTGTAGACAGTTGTAATGTGCCCATGTTTGACAATGGCAATGTGTCAATTGTTGACAGTGTTAATGTGTCCATAGTTGACAGTTGTAAGGTGTCCATTGTTGAAAGCTGTAATGTTTCCATTGATGACAGTTGTAATGTGTCCATTGTTGACACTTGCATTGTTTGCATTGTTTCCATTGTTGACAGTTCTAATGTGTCCATTTTTGACAGTTGCATTGTGTCCATTGTTGACATTGGCAATGTGTCCATGGTTGACAGTTGTAATGTGTCCATTGTGGACAGCTGTAAGGTGTCCATTGTTGAAAGCTGTAATGCTTCCATTGTTGACAGTTGCATTGTTTCCATTGTTGACAGTTGTAATGTTTCCATTGTTTACAGTTTCAATGTGTCCATTGTTGACAGATGTAATGTTTCCATTGTAGACAGTTGTAATATGCCCATGTTTGACAGTGGCAATGTGTCAATTGTTGACAGTTGTAATGTGTCCATTGTTGACAGTTGTAATATGTTCATTGTTGACAGTTGTAATTTGGCCATTGTTGATAGTGGTAATGTGTTCATTGTTGACAGTTGTAATGTGTCCATTGTTGACAGCTGTAAGGTGTCCATTGTTGAAAGCTGTATTGTTTCCATTGTTGACAGTTGCATTGTTTCCATTGTTGACAGTTGTAATGTGTCCATTGTTGACAGTTGTAATGTGTCCATTTTAGACAGTTGTGATGTGTCCATTGTTGACAGTTGTAATGTGTCCATTGTTGACAGTTGTAATGTGTCCATTGTTGACAGTTGTAATGTTTCCATTGTTGACAGTGGTAATGTTTCCAATGTTGACAGTTGCAATGTATCCATTCTTGACAGTTGTAATGTGTCCATTGTTGACAGCTGCAATGTGTCCGTTGTTGACAGTTGTAATGTGTCCATTGTTAACAGCTTTAATGAATCCTTTGTTGACAGTGGTAATTTGTCCATAGTTGACAGTTTTAATGTTTCCATTGTTGACAGTGGCAATGTGTCCATTGTTGACAGTTGTAATGTGTCCATTGTTGACAGTTGTAATGTGTCCATTGTTGACAGCTGTAATGTGCCCATTGTTGACAGTGGTAATGTGTCCATTGTTGACAGTTGTAATGTGTCCATTGTTGACAGCTGTAATGTGTCCATTGTTGAAAGTTGTAATGTATCATTTTTTAACCGTTGTAAAATTTTCATTATTAACAATGGTAATGTGTCCATTGTTAACAGTGGTAATGTGTCCATTGTTGATAGTTGTAATGTGTCCATTGTTGAAAGTGCCAATGTGTCTATTGTTGACAATTTTATTGTATTCTGTCCATTGTTAACAGTTGTAATGTGTCCATTGTTGACAGCAGTAAAATGTGCATTGTTGACAGTATTAATGTGTCCATTGTTTACAGTTGTATGTGTCTATTGTTGACAGTTGTGATGTGTCCATTGTTGACATCTGTAATGTGTCCATTGTTGACAGTGGCAATGTGTCCATTGTTGACAGTGGTAATATGTCCATTGTTGACAGTTGTAATGTGTCCATTGTTGACAATCGTAGCGTGTTCTATTGTTGACAACTGCAATGTGTCCATTATTGACAGTGGCAATATGTCCATTGTAGACAGTTGTAATGTGTCCATTGTAGACAGTTGTGATGTGTCCATTGTTGACAGCTGTAATGTGTCCGTTGTTGACAGTTGCAATGTGTCCATTGTTGACAGATGTAATGTTTCCATTGTTGACAGTTGTAATGTGCCAATGTTGACAGTGGCAATGTGTCCATTGTTGACAGTTTTAATGTATCCATTGTTGACAGTTGTAATGTGCCTATGTTTGACAGTGGCAATGTGTCCATTGTTGACAGTTGCCATATGTCAATTGTTGACAGTTGCAATGTGTCCATTGTTGAGAGTTGCAATGTGTCCATTGTTGACAGTTGTAATGTGTCCATTGTTGACAGCTGTAATGTGTCCGTTGTTGACAGTTGCAATGTGTCCATTGTTGACAGATGTAATGTTTCCATTTTTGACAGTTGTAATGTGCCCATGTTGACAGTGGCAATGTGTCCATTGTTGACAGTTTTAATGTATCCATTGTTGACAGTTGTAATGTGCCTATGTTTGACAGTGGCAATGTGTCCATTGTTGACAGTTGTCATATGTCAATTGTTGACAGTTGCAATGTGTCCATTGTTGAGAGTTGCAATGTGTCCATTGTTGACAGTTGTAATGAATCTATTGTTGACAGCTGTATTGTGTCTATTGTTGACAATTTTATTGTGTCCATTGTTAACAGTTGTAATGTGTCCATTGTTGACAGCAGTAGAATATGAATTGTTGACAGTGTTAATGTGTCCATTGTTGACAGTGTTAATGTGTCCATTGTTGACAGTTGTAATGTGTCCATTGTTGACAGTTGTAATGTGCATATTGTTGGCAGTGGCAATATTGCCATTGTTGACAGTTGTACTATGTCCACTGTTGAGAGTTGTAATGTGTCCATTGTTGATAGTGGTAATGTGTCCATTGTTGGCAGGTATAATGTGCCCATTGTTGACAGCTGTAATGTGTCAATTGTTGACAGTTGTATTTTTTCCATTGTTGACAGTGGTAATGTGTCCATAGTTGACCGTTGTAATGTTTCCATTTTTGAGAGTGGCAATGTCTCCATTGTTGACAGTTGTAATGTTTCCATTGTTGACTGGTAATGTGTCCATTGTTGACAGTGGCAATGTGTCCATTGTTGACAGTTGTAATGTGTCCATTGTTGATAGTGGTAATGTGTCCATTGTTGGCAGGTATAATGTGCCCATTGTTGACAGCTGTAATGTGTCAATTGTTGACAGTTGTATTGTTTCCATTGTTGACAGTGGTAATGTTTCCATTGTTGACTGTTGCAATGTGTTCGTTGTTGACAGTTGTATGTGTCCATTGTTGACAGTTGTCATATGTCCATTGTTGACATCTGTAATGTGTCCATTGTTGACAGTGGCAATATGTCCATTGTAGACAGTTGTAATGTGTCCATTGTAGACAGTTGTAATGTGTCCATTGTTGACAGCTGTAATGTGTCAATTGTTGACAGTTGTATTGTTTCCATTGTTGACAGTGGTAATGTTTCCATTGTTGACTGTTGCAATGTGTTCGTTGTTGACAGTTGTAATGTGTCCATTGTTGACAGCTTTTATGAATCCATTGTTGACAGTGGTAATGTGTCCATAGTTGACCGTTGTAATGTTTCCATTTTTGAGAGTGGCAATGTCTCCATTGTTGACAGTTGTAATGTTTCCATTGTTGACTGGTAATGTGTTCATTGTTGACAGTGGTAATGTGTCCATTGTTGACAGTTGTAATGTGTCCATTGTTGACAGTTGCAATGTGTCCATTGTTGACAGTGGCAATGTGTCCATTGTTGACAGTTGTAATGTTTCCATTGTTGACAGTTGTAATGTGTCTATTGTTGACAGCAGTAAAATGTCCATTGTTGACAATGCTAATGTATCAATTGTTGACAGTGTTACTGTGTCCATTGTTGACAGTGGCAATGTGTCGATTGTTGACAGCTGTAATGTGTCCGTTGTTGACAGTTGTAATGTGTCCATTGTTAACAGCTTTAATGAATCCATTGTTGACAGTGGTAATATGTCCATAGTTGACAGTTGTAATGTTTCCATTGTTGACAGTGGCAATGTGTCCATTGTTGACAGTTGTAAAGTGTCCATTGTTGACAGTTGTAATGTGTCCATTGTTGACAGCTGTAAGGTGTCCATTGTTGAAAGCTGTAATGTTTCCATTGTTGACAGTTGCATTGTTTCCATTGCTGACAGATGTAATGTTTCCATTGTAGACAGTTGTAATGTGCCAATGTTTGACAGTGGCAATGTGTCCATAGTTGACAGTTGTAAGGTGTCCATTGTTGAAAGCTGTAATGTTTCCATTGATGACAGTTGTAATGTGTCCATTGTTGACACTTGCATTGTTTGCATTGTTTCCATTGTTGACAGTTCTAATGTGTCCATTTTTGACAGTTGCATTGTGTCCATTGTTGACATTGGCAATGTGTCCATTGTTGACAGTTGTAATGTGTCCATTGTGGACAGCTGTAAGGTGTCCATTGTTGAAAGCTGTAATGCTTCCATTGTTGACAGTTGCATTGTTTCCATTGTTGACAGTTGTAATGTTTCCATTGTTTACAGTTTCAATGTGTCCATTGTTGACAGATGTAATGTTTCCATTGTTGACAGTTGTAATATGTTCATTGTTGACAGTTGTAATTTGGCCATTGTTGATAGTGGTAATGTGTTCATTGTTGACAGTTGTAATGTGTCCATTGTTGACAGCTGTAAGGTGTCCATTGTTGAAAGCTGTATTGTTTCCATTGTTGACAGTTGCATTGTTTCCATTGTTGACAGTTGTAATGTGTCCATTGTTGACAGTTGTAATGTGTCCATTTTAGACAGTTGTGATGTGTCCATTGTTGACAGTTGTAATGTGTCCATTGTTGACAGTTGTAATGTGTCCATTGTTGACAGTTGTAATGTTTCCATTGTTGACAGTGGTAATGTTTCCAATGTTGACAGTTGCAATGTATCCATTCTTGACAGTTGTAATGTGTCCATTGTTGACAGCTGCAATGTGTCCGTTGTTGACAGTTGTAATATGTCCATTGTTAACAGCTTTAATGAATCCTTTGTTGACAGTGGTAATTTGTCCATAGTTGACAGTTTTAATGTTTCCATTGTTGACAGTGGCAATGTGTCCATTGTTGACAGTTGTAATGTGTCCATTGTTGACAGTTGTAATGTGTCCATTGTTGACAGCTGTAATGTGCCCATTGTTGACAGTGGTAATGTGTCCATTGTTGACAGTTGTAATGTGTCCATTGTTGACAGCTGTAATGTGTCCATTGTTGAAAGTTGTAATGTATCATTTTTTAACCGTTGTAAAATTTTCATTATTAACAATTGTAATGTGTCCATTGTTAACAGTGGTAATGTGTCCATTGTTGATAGTTGTAATGTGTCCATTGTTGAAAGTGCCAATGTGTCTATTGTTGACAATTTTATTGTATTCTGTCCATTGTTAACAGTTGTAATGTGTCCATTGTTGACAGCAGTAAAATGTGCATTGTTGACAGTATTAATGTGTCCATTGTTTACAGTTGTATGTGTCTATTGTTGACAGTTGTGATGTGTCCATTGTTGACATCTGTAATGTGTCCATTGTTGACAGTGGCAATGTGTCCATTGTTGACAGTGGTAATATGTCCATTGTTGACAGTTGTAATGTGTCCATTGTTGACAATCGTAGCGTGTTCTATTGTTGACAACTGCAATGTGTCCATTATTGACAGTGGCAATATGTCCATTGTAGACAGTTGTAATGTGTCCATTGTAGACAGTTGTGATGTGTCCATTGTTGACAGCTGTAATGTGTCCGTTGTTGACAGTTGCAATGTGTCCATTGTTGACAGATGTAATGTTTCCATTGTTGACAGTTGTAATGTGCCAATGTTGACAGTGGCAATGTGTCCATTGTTGACAGTTTTAATGTATCCATTGTTGACAGTTGTAATGTGCCTATGTTTGACAGTGGCAATGTGTCCATTGTTGACAGTTGCCATATGTCAATTGTTGACAGTTGCAATGTGTCCATTGTTGAGAGTTGCAATGTGTCCATTGTTGACAGTTGTAATGTGTCCATTGTTGACAGCTGTAATGTGTCCGTTGTTGACAGTTGCAATGTGTCCATTGTTGACAGATGTAATGTTTCCATTGTTGACAGTTGTAATGTGCCCATGTTGACAGTGGCAATGTGTCCATTGTTGACAGTTTTAATGTATCCATTGTTGACAGTTGTAATGTGCCTATGTTTGACAGTGGCAATGTGTCCATTGTTGACAGTTGCCATATGTCAATTGTTGACAGTTGCAATGTGTCCATTGTTGAGAGTTGCAATGTGTCCATTGTTGACAGTTGTAATGTGTCCATTGTTGACAGCTGTAATGTGTCCGTTGTTGACAGTTGCAATGTGTCCATTGTTGACAGATGTAATGTTTCCATTGTTGACAGTTGTAATGTGCCCATGTTGACAGTGGCAATGTGTCCATTGTTGACAGTTGTAATGTGTCCATTTTAGACAGTTGTGATGTGTCCATTGTTGACAGTTGTAATGTGTCCATTGTTGACAGTTGTAATGTGTCCATTGTTGACAGTTGTAATGTTTCCATTGTTGACAGTGGTAATGTTTCCAATGTTGACAGTTGCAATATATCCATTCTTGACAGTTGTAATGTGTCCATTGTTGACAGCTGCAATGTGTCCGTTGTTGACAGTTGTAATGTGTCCATTGTTAACAGCTTTAATGAATCCTTTGTTGACAGTGGTAATTTGTCCATAGTTGACAGTTTTAATGTTTCCATTGTTGACAGTGGCAATGTGTCCATTGTTGACAGTTGTAATGTGTCCATTGTTGACAGTTGTAATGTGTCCATTGTTGACAGCTGTAATGTGCCCATTGTTGACAGTGGTAATGTGTCCATTGTTGACAGTTGTAATGTGTCCATTGTTGACAGCTGTAATGTGTCCATTGTTGAAAGTTGTAATGTATCATTTTTTAACCGTTGTAAAATTTTCATTATTAACAATGGTAATGTGTCCATTGTTAACAGTGGTAATGTGTCCATTGTTGATAGTTGTAATGTGTCCATTGTTGAAAGTGCCAATGTGTCTATTGTTGACAATTTTATTGTATTCTGTCCATTGTTAACAGTTGTAATGTGTCCATTGTTGACAGCAGTAAAATGTGCATTGTTGACAGTATTAATGTGTCCATTGTTTACAGTTGTATGTGTCTATTGTTGACAGTTGTGATGTGTCCATTGTTGACATCTGTAATGTGTCCATTGTTGACAGTGGCAATGTGTCCATTGTTGACAGTGGTAATATGTCCATTGTTGACAGTTGTAATGTGTCCATTGTTGACAATCGTAGCGTGTTCTATTGTTGACAACTGCAATGTGTCCATTATTGACAGTGGCAATATGTCCATTGTAGACAGTTGTAATGTGTCCATTGTAGACAGTTGTGATGTGTCCATTGTTGACAGCTGTAATGTGTCCGTTGTTGACAGTTGCAATGTGTCCATTGTTGACAGATGTAATGTTTCCATTGTTGACAGTTGTAATGTGCCAATGTTGACAGTGGCAATGTGTCCATTGTTGACAGTTTTAATGTATCCATTGTTGACAGTTGTAATGTGCCTATGTTTGACAGTGGCAATGTGTCCATTGTTGACAGTTGCCATATGTCAATTGTTGACAGTTGCAATGTGTCCATTGTTGAGAGTTGCAATGTGTCCATTGTTGACAGTTGTAATGTGTCCATTGTTGACAGCTGTAATGTGTACGTTGTTGACAGTTGCAATGTGTCCATTGTTGACAGATGTAATGTTTCCATTGTTGACAGTTGTAATGTGCCCATGTTGACAGTGGCAATGTGTCCATTGTTGACAGTTTTAATGTATCCATTGTTGACAGTTGTAATGTGCCTATGTTTGACAGTGGCAATGTGTCCATTGTTGACAGTTGTCATATGTCAATTGTTGACAGTTGCAATGTGTCCATTGTTGAGAGTTGCAATGTGTCCATTGTTGACAGTTGTAATGAGTCTATTGTTGACAGCTGTATTGTGTCTATTGTTGACAATTTTATTGTGTCCATTGTTAACAGTTGTAATGTGTCCATTGTTGACAGCAGTAGAATATGAATTGTTGACAGTGTTAATGTGTCCATTGTTGACAGTGTTAATGTGTCCATTGTTGACAGTTGTAATGTGTCCATTGTTGACAGTTGTAATGTGCATATTGTTGGCAGTGGCAATATTGCCATTGTTGACAGTTGTACTATGTCCACTGTTGAGAGTTGTAATGTGTCCATTGTTGATAGTGGTAATGTGTCCATTGTTGGCAGGTATAATGTGCCCATTGTTGACAGCTGTAATGTGTCAATTGTTGACAGTTGTATTGTTTCCATTGTTGACAGTGGTAATGTGTCCATAGTTGACCGTTGTAATGTTTCCATTTTTGAGAGTGGCAATGTCTCCATTGTTGACAGTTGTAATGTTTCCATTGTTGACTGGTAATGTGTCCATTGTTGACAGTGGCAATGTGTCCATTGTTGACAGTTGTAATGTGTCCATTGTTGATAGTGGTAATGTGTCCATTGTTGGCAGGTATAATGTGCCCATTGTTGACAGCTGTAATGTGTCAATTGTTGACAGTTGTATTGTTTCCATTGTTGACAGTGGTAATGTTTCCATTGTTGACTGTTGCAATGTGTTCGTTGTTGACAGTTGTATGTGTCCATTGTTGACAGTTGTCATATGTCCATTGTTGACATCTGTAATGTGTCCATTGTTGACAGTGGCAATATGTCCATTGTAGACAGTTGTAATGTGTCCATTGTAGACAGTTGTAATGTGTCCAATGTTGACAGTTGTAATGTGTCCATTGTTGACAGCTGTAATGTGTCAATTGTTGACAGTTGTATTGTTTCCATTGTTGACAGTGGTAATGTTTCCATTGTTGACTGTTGCAATGTGTTCGTTGTTGACAGTTGTAATGTGTCCATTGTTGACAGCTTTTATGAATCCATTGTTGACAGTGGTAATGTGTCCATAGTTGACCGTTGTAATGTTTCCATTTTTGAGAGTGGCAATGTCTCCATTGTTGACAGTTGTAATGTTTCCATTGTTGACTGGTAATGTGTTCATTGTTGACAGTGGTAATGTG
Source organism: Bathymodiolus brooksi (assembly GCA_963680875.1). Lineage (NCBI taxonomy): Eukaryota > Metazoa > Mollusca > Bivalvia > Mytilida > Modiolidae > Bathymodiolus > Bathymodiolus brooksi. The sequence continues at coordinate 32,107,494 of OY804578.1, forward strand.
TCCATTGTTGACAGTTGTAATGTGTCCATTGTTGACAGTTGCAATGTGTCCATTGTTGACAGTGGCAATGTGTCCATTGTTGACAGTTGTAATGTTTCCATTGTTGACAGTTGTAATGTGTCTATTGTTGACAGCAGTAAAATGTCCATTGTTGACAATGCTAATGTATCAATTGTTGACAGTGTTACTGTGTCCATTGTTGACAGTGGCAATGTGTCGATTGTTGACAGCTGTAATGTGTCCGTTGTTGACAGTTGTAATGTGTCCATTGTTAACAGCTTTAATGAATCCATTGTTGACAGTGGTAATATGTCCATAGTTGACAGTTGTAATGTTTCCATTGTTGACAGTGGCAATGTGTCCATTGTTGACAGTTGTAAAGTGTCCATTGTTGACAGTTGTAATGTGTCCATTGTTGACAGCTGTAAGGTGTCCATTGTTGAAAGCTGTAATGTTTCCATTGTTGACAGTTGCATTGTTTCCATTGCTGACAGATGTAATGTTTCCATTGTAGACAGTTGTAATGTGCCCATGTTTGACAGTGGCAATGTGTCCATAGTTGACAGTTGTAAGGTGTCCATTGTTGAAAGCTGTAATGTTTCCATTGATGACAGTTGTAATGTGTCCATTGTTGACACTTGCATTGTTTGCATTGTTTCCATTGTTGACAGTTCTAATGTGTCCATTTTTGACAGTTGCATTGTGTCCATTGTTGACATTGGCAATGTGTCCATTGTTGACAGTTGTAATGTGTCCATTGTGGACAGCTGTAAGGTGTCCATTGTTGAAAGCTGTAATGCTTCCATTGTTGACAGTTGCATTGTTTCCATTGTTGACAGTTGTAATGTTTCCATTGTTTACAGTTTCAATGTGTCCATTGTTGACAGATGTAATGTTTCCATTGTAGACAGTTGTAATATGCCCATGTTTGACAGTGGCAATTTGTCAATTGTTGACAGTTGTAATGTGTCCATTGTTGACAGTTGTAATATGTTCATTGTTGACAGTTGTAATTTGGCCATTGTTGATAGTGGTAATGTGTTCATTGTTGACAGTTGTAATGTGTCCATTGTTGACAGCTGTAAGGTGTCCATTGTTGAAAGCTGTATTGTTTCCATTGTTGACAGTTGCATTGTTTCCATTGTTGACAGTTGTAATGTGTCCATTGTTGACAGTTGTAATGTGTCCATTTTAGACAGTTGTGATGTGTCCATTGTTGACAGTTGTAATGTGTCCATTGTTGACAGTTGTAATGTGTCCATTGTTGACAGTTGTAATGTTTCCATTGTTGACAGTGGTAATGTTTCCAATGTTGACAGTTGCAATGTATCCATTCTTGACAGTTGTAATGTGTCCATTGTTGACAGCTGCAATGTGTCCGTTGTTGACAGTTGTAATATGTCCATTGTTAACAGCTTTAATGAATCCTTTGTTGACAGTGGTAATTTGTCCATAGTTGACAGTTTTAATGTTTCCATTGTTGACAGTGGCAATGTGTCCATTGTTGACAGTTGTAATGTGTCCATTGTTGACAGTTGTAATGTGTCCATTGTTGACAGCTGTAATGTGCCCATTGTTGACAGTGGTAATGTGTCCATTGTTGACAGTTGTAATGTGTCCATTGTTGACAGCTGTAATGTGTCCATTGTTGAAAGCTGTAATGTATCATTTTTTAACCGTTGTAAAATTTTCATTATTAACAATTGTAATGTGTCCATTGTTAACAGTGATAATGTGTCCATTGTTGATAGTTGTAATGTGTCCATTGTTAAAAGTGCCAATGTGTCTATTGTTGACAATTTTATTGTATTCTGTCCATTGTTAACAGTTGTAATGTGTCCATTGTTGACAGCAGTAAAATGTGCATTGTTGACAGTATTAATGTGTCCATTGTTTACAGTTGTATGCGTCTATTGTTGACAGTTGTGATGTGTCCATTGTTGACATCTGTAATGTGTCCATTGTTGACAGTGGCAATGTGTCCATTGTTGACAGTGGTAATATGTCCATTGTTGACAGTTGTAATGTGTCCATTGTTGACAATCGTAGCGTGTTCTATTGTTGACAACTGCAATGTGTCCATTATTGACAGTGGCAATATGTCCATTGTAGACAGTTGTAATGTGTCCATTGTAGACAGTTGTGATGTGTCCATTGTTGACAGCTGTAATGTGTCCGTTGTTGACAGTTGCAATGTGTCCATTGTTGACAGATGTAATGTTTCCATTGTTGACAGTTGTAATGTGCCAATGTTGACAGTGGCAATGTGTCCATTGTTGACAGTTTTAATGTATCCATTGTTGACAGTTGTAATGTGCCTATGTTTGACAGTGGCAATGTGTCCATTGTTGACAGTTGCCATATGTCAATTGTTGACAGTTGCAATGTGTCCATTGTTGAGAGTTGCAATGTGTCCATTGTTGACAGTTGTAATGTGTCCATTGTTGACAGCTGTAATGTGTCCGTTGTTGACAGTTGCAATGTGTCCATTGTTGACAGATGTAATGTTTCCATTGTTGACAGTTGTAATGTGCCCATGTTGACAGTGGCAATGTGTCCATTGTTGACAGTTTTAATGTATCCATTGTTGACAGTTGTAATGTGCCTATGTTTGACAGTGGCAATGTGTCCATTGTTGACAGTTGCCATATGTCAATTGTTGACAGTTGCAATGTGTCCATTGTTGAGAGTTGCAATGTGTCCATTGTTGACAGTTGTAATGTGTCCATTGTTAACAGCTTTAATGAATCCATTGTTGACAGTGGTAAAGTGTCCATAGTTGACAGTTGTAATGTTTCCATTGTTGACAGTGGCAATATTTCCACTGTTGACAGTTGTAATGTGTCCACTGTTGACAGTTGTAATGTGTCCATTGTTGACAGCTTTAATGTGTCCATTGTTGACAGTTGTAATGTTTCCATTGTTGACAGTGGTAATGTTTCCATTGTTGACTGTTCCAATGTGACCATTGTTGACAGTTGTAATGTGTCCATTGTTGACAGTTGTAATGTGTCCATTGTTGACAGCTTTAATGAATCCATTGTTGACAGTGGTAATGCGTCCATAGTTGACAGTTGTAAAGTTTCCATTGTTGAAAGTGACAATGTGTCCATTGTTGACAGCTGTAATCTGTCCGTTGTTGACAGTTGTAATGTGTCCATTGTTGACAGGTGTAATGTGTCCATTGTTGACAGTTGTAATGTGTCCATAGTTGACAGTTGTAATGTTTCCATTGTTGACAGTTGCAATGTGTCCATTGTTGACAGTTGTAATGTGTTAATTGTTGAGAGTTGTAATTTGTCCATTGTTGACAGTCGTAGCGTATTCCATTGTTGACAACTGCAATGTGTCCATTGTTGACAGTTGTAATGTGTCCATTGTTGACAGTGGCAATATGTTCATTGTAGACAGTTTTAATGTTTCCATTGTTGACAGTGGCAATATTTCCACTGTTGACAGTTGTAATGTGTCCATTGTTGACAGTTGTAATGTGTCCATTGTTGACAGCTGTAAGGTGTCCATTGTTGAAAGCTGTAATGTTTCCATTGTTGACAGTTGCATTGTTTCCATTGTTGACAGTTGTAATGTGTCCAATGTTGACAGTTGTAATGTGTGCATTTTAGACAGTTGTGATGTGTCCATTGTTGACAGTTGTAATGTGTCCATTGTTGACAGTTGTAATGTGTCCATTGTTGACAGTTGTAATGTTTCCATTGTTGACAGTGGTAATGTTTCCATTGTTGACAGTTGCAATGTATCCATTCTTGACAGTTGTAATGTGTCCATTGTTGACAGCTGTAATGTGTCCGTTGTTGACAGTTGTAATGTGTCCATTGTTAACAGCTTTAATGAATCCATTGTTGACAGTGGTAATGTGTCCATAGTTGACAGTTGTAATGTTTCCATTGTTGACAGTGGCAATGTGTCCATTGTTGACAGTTGTAATGTGTCCATTTTTGACAGTTGTAATGTGTCCATTGTTGACAGCTGTAAGGTGTCCATTGTTGAAAGCTGTAATGTTTCCAATGTTGACAGTTGCATTGTTTCCATTGTTGACAGTTGTAATGTTTCCATTGTTGACAGTTGCAATGTGTCCATTGTTGACAGATGTAATGTTTCCATTGTAGACAGTTGTAATGTGCCCATGTTTGACAGTGGCAATGTGTCAATTGTTGACAGTGTTAATGTGTCCATAGTTGACAGTTGTAAGGTGTCCATTGTTGAAAGCTGTAATGTTTCCATTGATGACAGTTGTAATGTGTCCATTTAAGACAGTTGTAATGTGTCCATTGTTGACAGTTGTAATGTGTCCATTGTTGACAGTTTTAATGTGTCCATTGCTGACAGTTGTAATGTTTCCATTGTTGACAGTGGTAATGGCTCCATTGTTGACAGTTGCAATGTATCCATTCTTGACAGTTGTAATGTGTCCATTGTTGACAGCTGTAATGTGTCCGTTGTTGACAGTTGTAATGTGTCAATTGTTAACAGCTTTAATGAATCCATTGTTGACAGTGGTAAAGTGTCCATAGTTGACAGTTGTAATGTTTCCATTGTTGACAGTGGCAATATTTCCACTGTTGACAGTTGTAATGTGTCCACTGTTGACAGTTGTAATGTGTCCATTGTTGACAGCTTTAATGTGTCCATTGTTGACAGTTGTAATGTTTCCATTGTTGACAGTGGTAATGTTTCCATTGTTGACTGTTGCAATGTGTCCATTGTTGACAGTTGTAATGTGTCCATTGTTGACAGCTGTAATGTGTCCGTTGTTGACAGTTGTAATGTGTCCATTGCTGACAGCTTTAATGAATCCATTGTTGACAGTGGTAATGCGTCCATAGTTGACAGTTGTAAAGTTTCCATTGTTGAAAGTGACAATGTGTCCATTGTTGACAGCTGTAATCTGTCCGTTGTTAACAGTTGTAATGTGTCCATTGTTGACAGGTGTAATGTGTCCATTGTTGACAGTTGTAATGTGTCCATAGTTGACAGTTGTAATGTTTCCATTGTTGACAGTGGCAATGTGTCCATTGTTGACAGTTGTAATGTGTTAATTGTTGACAGTTGTAATGTGTCCATTGTTGACAGTCGTAGCGTATTCCATTGTTGACAACTGCAATGTGTCCATTGTTGACAGTTGTAATGTGTCCATTGTTGACAGTGGCAATATGTTCATTGTTGACAGTTGTAATGTGTCCATTTAAGACAGTTGTGATGTGTCCATTGTTGACAGTTGTAATGTGTCCATTGTTGACAGTTGTAATGTGTCCATTGCTGACAGTTGTAATGTTTCCATTGTGGACAGTGGTAATGACTCCATTGTTGGCAGTTGCAATGTATCCATTCTTGACAGTTGTAATGTGTGCATTGTTGACAGCTGTAATGTGTCCGTTGTTGAGAGTTGTAATGTGTCCATTGTTAACAGCTTTAATGAATCCATTGTTGACAGTGGTAATGTGTCCATAGTTGACAGTTGTAATGTTTCCATTGTTGACAGTGGCAATATTTCCACTGTTGACAGTTGTAATGTGTCCATTGTTGACAGTTGTAATGTGTCCATTGTTGACAGCTGTAAGGTGTCCATTGTTGAAAGCTGTAATGTTTCCATTGTTGACAGTTGCATTGTTTCCATTGTTGACAGTTGTAATGTGTCCATTGTTGACAGTTGTAATGTTTCCATTGTTGACAGTGGTAATGTTTCCATTGTTGACAGTTGCAATGTATCCATTCTTGACAGTTGTAACGTGTCCATTGTTGACAGCTGTAATGTGTCCGTTGTTGACAGTTGTAATGTGTCCATTGTTAACAGCTTTAATGAATCCATTGTTGACAGTGGTAATGTGTCCATAGTTGACAGTTGTAATGTTTCCATTGTTGACAGTGGCAATGTGTCCATTGTTGACAGTTGTAATGTGTCCATTGTTGACAGTTGTAATGTGTCCATTGTTGACAGCTGTAAGGTGTCCATTGTTGAAAGCTGTAATGTTTCCAATGTTGACAGTTGCATTGTTTCCATTGTTGACAGTTGTAATGTTTCCATTGTTGACAGTTGCAATGTGTCCATTGTTGACAGATGTAATGTTTCCATTGTAGACAGTTGTAATGTGCCCATGTTTGACAGTGGCAATGTGTCAATTGTTGACAGTGTTAATGTGTCCATAGTTGACAGTTGTAAGGTGTCCATTGTTGAAAGCTGTAATGTTTCCATTGATGACAGTTGTAATGTGTCCATTGTTGACAGTTGCATTGTGTCCATTGTTGACATTGGCAATGTGTCCATTGTTGACAGTTGTAATGTGTCCATTGTTGACAGCTGTAAGGTGTCCATTGTTGAAAGCTGTAATGTTTCCATTGTTGACAGTTGCATTGTTTCCATTGTTGACAGTTGTAATGTTTCCATTGTTGACAGTGGCAATGTGTCCATTGTTGACAGATGTAATGTTTCCATTGTAAACAGTTGTAATAGGGCCATGTTTGACAGTGGCAATGTGTCAATTGTTGACAGTTGTAATGTGTCCATTGTTGACAGTTGTAATATGTTCATTGTTGACAGTTGTAATTTGGCCATTGTTGATAGTGGTAATGTGTTCATTGTTGACAGCTGTAATGTGTCCATTGTTGACAGCTGTAAGGTGTCCATTGTTGAAAGCTGTAATGTTTCCATTGTTGACAGTAGCATTGTTTCCATTGTTGACAGTTGTAATGTGTCCACTGTTGACAGTTGTAATGTGTCCATTTTAGACAGTTATGATGTGTCCATTGTTGACAGTTGTAATGTGTCCATTGTTGACAGTTGTAATGTGTCCATTGTTGACAGTTGTAATGTTTCCATTGTTGACAGTTGCAATGTATCCATTCTTGACAGTTGTAATGTGTCCATTGTTAACAGCTTTAATGAATCCATTGTTGACAGTGGTAATGTGTCCATAGTTGACAGTTGTAATGTTTCCATTGTTGACAGTGGCAATGTGTCCATTGTTGACAGTTGTAATGTGTCCATTGTTGACAGTTGTAATGTGTCCATTGTTGACAGCTGTAAGGTGTCCATTGTTGAAAGCTGTAATGTTTCCATTGTTGACAGTTGCATTGTTTCCATTATTGACAGTTGTAATGTGTCCATTGTTGACAGTTGTAATGTGTCCATTTTAGACAGTTGTGATGTGTCCATTGTTGACAGTTGTAATGTGTCCATTGTTGACAGTTGTAATGTGTCCATTGTTGACAGTTGTAATGTTTCCATTGTTGACAGCTGTAAGGTGTCCATTGTTGAAAGCTGTAATGTTTCCATTGTTGACAGTTGCATTGTTTCCATTGTTGACAGTTGTAATGTGTCCATTGTTGAGAGTTGTAATGTGGCCATTTCAGACAGTTGTGATGTGTCCATTGTTGACAGTTGTAATGTGTCCATTGTTGACAGTTGTAATGTGTCCATTGTTGACAGTTGTAATGTTTCCATTGTTGACAGTTGCATTGTTTCCATTGTTGACAGTTGTAATGTTTCCATTGTTGACAGTTGTAATGTGTCCATGTTTGACAGTGGCAATGTGTCAATTGTTGACAGTGTTAATGTGTCCATGGTTGACAGTTGTAAGGTGTCCATTGTTGAAAGCTGTAATGTTTCCATTGATAACAGTTGTAATGTGTCCATTTTTGACAGTTGCATTGTGTCCATTGTTGACATTGGCAATGTGTCCATTGTTGACAGCTGTATTGTGTCCATTGTTGAAAGCTGTAATGTTTCCATTGTTGACAGTTGCATTGTTTACATTGTTTCCATTGTTGACAGTTCTAATGTGTCCATTTTTGACAGTTGCATTGTGTCCATTGTTGACATTGGCAATGTGTCCATTGTTGACAGCTGTAAGGTGTCCATTGTTGAAAGCTGTAATGTTTCCATTGTTGACAGTTGCATTGTTTCCATTGTTGACAGTTGTAATGTTTCCATTGTTGACAGTTGTAATATGTTCATTGTTGACAGTTGTAATTTGGCCATTGTTGATAGTGGTAATGTGTTCATTGTTGACAGTTATTAAGTGCCCATTGTTGAGAGCTGTAATGTGTCCATTGTTGACAGTTGTATTGTTTCTATTGTTGACAGATGCAATGTGTCCATTGTTGACAGTTGTATGTGTCCATTGTTGACAGTTGTGATGTGTCCATTGTTGACATCTGTAATATGTCCATTGTTGTCATTGGCAATGTGTCCATTGTTGACAGTGGTAATGTGCCCATTGTTGACAGTTGTAATGTGTTCATTGTAGACAGTTGTAATGTGTCCATTTAAGACAGTTGTGATGTGTCCATTGTTGATAGTTGTAATGTGTCCATTGTTGACAGTTGTAATGTTTCCATTGTTGACAGTGGTAATGTTTCCATTGTTGACAGTTGCAATGTATCCATTCTTGACAGTTGTAATGTGTCCATTGTTGACAGCTGTAATGTGTCCGTTGTTGACAGTTGTAATGTGTCCATTGTTAACAGCTTTAATGAATCCATTGTTGACAGTGGTAATGTGTCCATAGTTGACAGTTGTAATGTTTCCATTGTTGACAGTGGCAATGTGTCCATTGTTGACAGTTGTAATGTGTCCATTGTTGACAGTTGTAATGTGTCCATTGTTGACAGCTGTAAGGTGTCCATTGTTGAAAGCTGTAATGTTTCCAATGTTGACAGTTGCATTGTTTCCATTGTTGACAGTTGTAATGTTTCCATTGTTGACAGTTGCAATGTGTCCATTGTTGACAGATGTAATGTTTCCATTGTAGTCAGTTGTAATGTGCCCATGTTTGACAGTGGCAATGTGTCAATTGTTGACAGTGTTAATGTGTCCATAGTTGACAGTTGTAAGGTGTCCATTGTTGAAAGCTGTAATGTTTCCATTGATGACAGTTGTAATGTGTCCATTGTTGACAGTTGCATTGTGTCCATTGTTGACATTGGCAATGTGTCCATTGTTGACAGTTGTAATGTGTCCATTGTTGACAGCTGTAAGGTGTCCATTGTTGAAAGCTGTAATGTTTCCATTGTTGACAGTTGCATTGTTTCCATTGTTGACAGTTGTAATGTTTCCATTGTTGACAGTTGCAATGTGTCCATTGTTGACAGATGTAATGTTTCCATTGTAGACAGTTGTAATAGGCCCATGTTTGACAGTGGCAATGTGTCAATTGTTGACAGTTGTAATGTGTCCATTGTTGACAGTTGTAATATGTTCATTGTTGACAGTTGTAATTTGGCCATTGTTGATAGTGGTAATGTGTTCATTGTTGACAGCTGTAATGTGTCCATTGTTGACAGCTGTAAGGTGTCCATTGTTGAAAGCTGTAATGTTTCCATTGTTGACAGTAGCATTGTTTCCATTGTTGACAGTTGTAATGTGTCCACTGTTGACAGTTGTAATGTGTCCATTTTAGACAGTTATGATGTGTCCATTGTTGACAGTTGTAATGTGTCCATTTTAGACAGTTATGATGTGTCCATTGTTGACAGTTGTAATGTGTCCATTGTTGACAGTTGTAATGTGTCCATTGTTGACAGTTGTAATGTTTCCATTGTTGACAGTTACAATGTATCCATTCTTGACAGTTGTAATGTGTCCATTGTTGACAGCTGTAATGTGTCCGTTGTTGACAGTTGTAATGTGTCCATTGTTAACAGCTTTAATGAATCCATTGTTGACAGTGTGTAATGTGTCCATAGTTGACAGTTGTAATGTGTCCATTGTTGACAGTTGTAATGTGTCCATTGTTGACAGCTGTAAGGTGTCCATTGTTGAAAGCTGTAATGTTTCCATTGTTGACAGTTGCATTGTTTCCATTGTTGACAGTTGTAATGTGTCCATTGTTGACAGTTGTAATGTTTCCATTGTTGACAGTGGTAATGTTTCCATTGTTGACAGTTGCAATGTATCCATTCTTGACAGTTGTAACGTGTCCATTGTTGACAGCTGTAATGTGTCCGTTGTTGACAGTTGTAATGTGTCCATTGTTAACAGCTTTAATGAATCCATTGTTGACAGTGGTAATGTGTCCATAGTTGACAGTTGTAATGTTTCCATTGTTGACAGTGGCAATGTGTCCATTGTTGACAGTTGTAATGTGTCCATTGTTGACAGTTGTAATGTGTCCATTGTTGACAGCTGTAAGGTGTCCATTGTTGAAAGCTGTAATGTTTCCAATGTTGACAGTTGCATTGTTTCCATTGTTGACAGTTGTAATGTTTCCATTGTTGACAGTTGCAATGTGTCCATTGTTGACAGATGTAATGTTTCCATTGTAGACAGTTGTAATGTGCCCATGTTTGACAGTGGCAATGTGTCAATTGTTGACAGTGTTAATGTGTCCATAGTTGACAGTTGTAAGGTGTCCATTGTTGAAAGCTGTAATGTTTCCATTGATGACAGTTGTAATGTGTCCATTGTTGACAGTTGCATTGTGTCCATTGTTGACATTGGCAATGTGTCCATTGTTGACAGTTGTAATGTGTCCATTGTTGACAGCTGTAAGGTGTCCATTGTTGAAAGCTGTAATGTTTCCATTGTTGACAGTTGCATTGTTTCCATTGTTGACAGTTGTAATGTTTCCATTGTTGACAGTGGCAATGTGTCCATTGTTGACAGATGTAATGTTTCCATTGTAAACAGTTGTAATAGGGCCATGTTTGACAGTGGCAATGTGTCAATTGTTGACAGTTGTAATGTGTCCATTGTTGACAGTTGTAATATGTTCATTGTTGACAGTTGTAATTTGGCCATTGTTGATAGTGGTAATGTGTTCATTGTTGACAGCTGTAATGTGTCCATTGTTGACAGCTGTAAGGTGTCCATTGTTGAAAGCTGTAATGTTTCCATTGTTGACAGTAGCATTGTTTCCATTGTTGACAGTTGTAATGTGTCCACTGTTGACAGTTGTAATGTGTCCATTTTAGACAGTTATGATGTGTCCATTGTTGACAGTTGTAATGTGTCCATTGTTGACAGTTGTAATGTGTCCATTGTTGACAGTTGTAATGTTTCCATTGTTGACAGTTGCAATGTATCCATTCTTGACAGTTGTAATGTGTCCATTGTTAACAGCTTTAATGAATCCATTGTTGACAGTGGTAATGTGTCCATAGTTGACAGTTGTAATGTTTCCATTGTTGACAGTGGCAATGTGTCCATTGTTGACAGTTGTAATGTGTCCATTGTTGACAGTTGTAATGTGTCCATTGTTGACAGCTGTAAGGTGTCCATTGTTGAAAGCTGTAATGTTTCCATTGTTGACAGTTGCATTGTTTCCATTATTGACAGTTGTAATGTGTCCATTGTTGACAGTTGTAATGTGTCCATTTTAGACAGTTGTGATGTGTCCATTGTTGACAGTTGTAATGTGTCCATTGTTGACAGTTGTAATGTGTCCATTGTTGACAGTTGTAATGTTTCCATTGTTGACAGCTGTAAGGTGTCCATTGTTGAAAGCTGTAATGTTTCCATTGTTGACAGTTGCATTGTTTCCATTGTTGACAGTTGTAATGTGTCCATTGTTGAGAGTTGTAATGTGGCCATTTCAGACAGTTGTGATGTGTCCATTGTTGACAGTTGTAATGTGTCCATTGTTGACAGTTGTAATGTGTCCATTGTTGACAGTTGTAATGTTTCCATTGTTGACAGTTGCATTGTTTCCATTGTTGACAGTTGTAATGTTTCCATTGTTGACAGTTGTAATGTGTCCATGTTTGACAGTGGCAATGTGTCAATTGTTGACAGTGTTAATGTGTCCATGGTTGACAGTTGTAAGGTGTCCATTGTTGAAAGCTGTAATGTTTCCATTGATAACAGTTGTAATGTGTCCATTTTTGACAGTTGCATTGTGTCCATTGTTGACATTGGCAATGTGTCCATTGTTGACAGCTGTATTGTGTCCATTGTTGAAAGCTGTAATGTTTCCATTGTTGACAGTTGCATTGTTTACATTGTTTCCATTGTTGACAGTTCTAATGTGTCCATTTTTGACAGTTGCATTGTGTCCATTGTTGACATTGGCAATGTGTCCATTGTTGACAGCTGTAAGGTGTCCATTGTTGAAAGCTGTAATGTTTCCATTGTTGACAGTTGCATTGTTTCCATTGTTGACAGTTGTAATGTTTCCATTGTTGACAGTTGTAATATGTTCATTGTTGACAGTTGTAATTTGGCCATTGTTGATAGTGGTAATGTGTTCATTGTTGACAGTTATTAAGTGCCCATTGTTGAGAGCTGTAATGTGTCCATTGTTGACAGTTGTATTGTTTCTATTGTTGACAGATGCAATGTGTCCATTGTTGACAGTTGTATGTGTCCATTGTTGACAGTTGTGATGTGTCCATTGTTGACATCTGTAATATGTCCATTGTTGTCATTGGCAATGTGTCCATTGTTGACAGTGGTAATGTGCCCATTGTTGACAGTTGTAATGTGTTCATTGTAGACAGTTGTAATGTGTCCATTTAAGACAGTTGTGATGTGTCCATTGTTGATAGTTGTAATGTGTCCATTGTTGACAGTTGTAATGTTTCCATTGTTGACAGTGGTAATGTTTCCATTGTTGACAGTTGCAATGTATCCATTCTTGACAGTTGTAATGTGTCCATTGTTGACAGCTGTAATGTGTCCGTTGTTGACAGTTGTAATGTGTCCATTGTTAACAGCTTTAATGAATCCATTGTTGACAGTGGTAATGTGTCCATAGTTGACAGTTGTAATGTTTCCATTGTTGACAGTGGCAATGTGTCCATTGTTGACAGTTGTAATGTGTCCATTGTTGACAGTTGTAATGTGTCCATTGTTGACAGCTGTAAGGTGTCCATTGTTGAAAGCTGTAATGTTTCCAATGTTGACAGTTGCATTGTTTCCATTGTTGACAGTTGTAATGTTTCCATTGTTGACAGTTGCAATGTGTCCATTGTTGACAGATGTAATGTTTCCATTGTAGTCAGTTGTAATGTGCCCATGTTTGACAGTGGCAATGTGTCAATTGTTGACAGTGTTAATGTGTCCATAGTTGACAGTTGTAAGGTGTCCATTGTTGAAAGCTGTAATGTTTCCATTGATGACAGTTGTAATGTGTCCATTGTTGACAGTTGCATTGTGTCCATTGTTGACATTGGCAATGTGTCCATTGTTGACAGTTGTAATGTGTCCATTGTTGACAGCTGTAAGGTGTCCATTGTTGAAAGCTGTAATGTTTCCATTGTTGACAGTTGCATTGTTTCCATTGTTGACAGTTGTAATGTTTCCATTGTTGACAGTTGCAATGTGTCCATTGTTGACAGATGTAATGTTTCCATTGTAGACAGTTGTAATAGGCCCATGTTTGACAGTGGCAATGTGTCAATTGTTGACAGTTGTAATGTGTCCATTGTTGACAGTTGTAATATGTTCATTGTTGACAGTTGTAATTTGGCCATTGTTGATAGTGGTAATGTGTTCATTGTTGACAGCTGTAATGTGTCCATTGTTGACAGCTGTAAGGTGTCCATTGTTGAAAGCTGTAATGTTTCCATTGTTGACAGTAGCATTGTTTCCATTGTTGACAGTTGTAATGTGTCCACTGTTGACAGTTGTAATGTGTCCATTTTAGACAGTTATGATGTGTCCATTGTTGACAGTTGTAATGTGTCCATTGTTGACAGTTGTAATGTGTCCATTGTTGACAGTTGTAATGTTTCCATTGTTGACAGTTACAATGTATCCATTCTTGACAGTTGTAATGTGTCCATTGTTGACAGCTGTAATGTGTCCGTTGTTGACAGTTGTAATGTGTCCATTGTTAACAGCTTTAATGAATCCATTGTTGACAGTGTGTAATGTGTCCATAGTTGACAGTTGTAATGTTTCCATTGATGACAGTGGCAATGTGTCCATTGTTGACAGTTGTAATGTGTCCATTGTTGACAGCTGTAAGGTGTCCATTGTTGAAAGCTGTAATGTTTCCATTGTTGACAGTTGCATTGTTTCCATTATTGACAGTTGTAATGTGTCCATTGTTGACAGTTGTAATGTGTCCATTTTAGACAGTTGTGATGTGTCCATTGTTGACAGTTGTAATGTTTCCATTGTTGACAGTTGTAATGTGTCCATTGTTGACAGTTGTAATGTTTCCATTGTTGACAGCTGTAAGGTGTCCATTGTTGAAAGCTGTAATGTTTCCATTGTTGACAGTTGCATTGTTTCCATTGTTGACAGTTGTAATATGTCCATTGTTGACAGTTGTAATGTGTCCATTTTAGACAGTTGTGATGTGTCCATTGTTGACAGTTGTAATGTGTCCATTGTTGACAGTTGTAATGTGTCCATTGTTGACAGTTGTAATGTTTCCATTGTAGACAGTTGCAATGTATCCATTCTTGACAGTTGTAATGTGTCCATTGTTGACAGCTGTAATGTGTCCGTTGTTGACAGTTGTAATGTGTCCATTGTTAACAGTGGTAATGTTTCCATTGTTGACAGTTGCAATGTATCCATTCTTGACAGTTGTAATGTGTCCATTGTTGACAGCTGTAATGTGTCCGTTGTTGACAGTTGTAATGTGTCCATTGTTAACAGCTTTAATGAATCCATTGTTGACAGTGGTAATGTGTCCATAGTTGACAGTTGTAATGTTTCCATTGTTGACAGTGGCAATGTGTCCATTGTTGACAGTTGTAATGTGTCCATTGTTGACAGTTGTAATGTGTCCATTGTTGACAGCTGTAAGGTGTCCATTGTTGAAAGCTGTAATGTTTCCAATGTTGACAGTTGCATTGTTTCCATTGTTGACAGTTGTAATGTTTCCATTGTTGACAGTTGCAATGTGTCCATTCTTGACAGATGTAATGTTTCCATTGTAGACAGTTGTAATAGGCCCATGTTTGACAGTGGCAATGTGTCAATTGTTGACAGTTGTAATGTGTCCATTGTTGACAGTTGTAATATGTTCATTGTTGACAGTTGTAATTTGGCCATTGTTGATAGTGGTAATGTGTTCATTGTTGACAGCTGTAATGTGTCCATTGTTGACAGTTGCAATGTATCCATTCTTGACAGTTGTAATGTGTCCATTGTTGACAGCTGTAATGTGTCCGTTGTTGACAGTTGTAATGTGTCCATTGTTAACAGCTTTAATGAATCCATTGTTGACAGTGTGTAATGTGTCCATAGTTGACAGTTGTAATGTTTCCATTGTTGACAGTGGCAATGTGTCCATTGTTGACAGTTGTAATGTGTCCATTGTTGACAGCTGTAAGGTGTCCATTGTTGAAAGCTGTAATGTTTCCATTGTTGACAGTTGCATTGTTTCCATTATTGACAGTTGTAATGTGTCCATTGTTGACAGTTGTAATGTGTCCATTTTAGACAGTTGTGATGTGTCCATTGTTGAGAGTTGTAATGTTTCCATTGTTGACAGCTGTAAGGTGTCCATTGTTGAAAGCTGTAATGTTTCCATTGTTGACAGTTGCATTGTTTCCATTGTTGACAGTTGTAATATGTCCATTGTTGACAGTTGTAATGTGTCCATTTTAGACAGTTGTGATGTGTCCATTGTTGACAGTTGTAATGTGTCCATTGTTGACAGTTGTAATGTGTCCATTGTTGACAGTTGTAATGTTTCCATTGTAGACAGTTGCAATGTATCCATTCTTGACAGTTGTAATGTGTCCATTGTTGACAGCTGTAATGTGTCCGTTGTTGACAGTTGTAATGTGTCCATTGTTAACAGTGGTAATGTTTCCATTGTTGACAGTTGCAATGTATCCATTCTTGACAGTTGTAATGTGTCCATTGTTGACAGCTGTAATGTGTCCGTTGTTGACAGTTGTAATGTGTCCATTGTTAACAGCTTTAATGAATCCATTGTTGACAGTGGTAATGTGTCCATAGTTGACAGTTGTAATGTTTCCATTGTTGACAGTGGCAATGTGTCCATTGTTGACAGTTGTAATGTGTCCATTGTTGACAGTTGTAATGTGTCCATTGTTGACAGCTGTAAGGTGTCCATTGTTGAAAGCTGTAATGTTTCCAATGTTGAAAGCTGTAATGTTTCCATTGATGACAGTTGTAATGTGTCCATTGTTGACAGTTGCATTGTGTCCATTGTTGACATTGGCAATGTGTCCATTGTTGACAGTTGTAATGTGTCCATTGTTGACAGCTGTAAGGTGTCCATTGTTGAAAGCTGTAATATTTCCATTGTTGACAGTTGCATTGTTTCCATTGTTGACAGTTGTAATGTTTCCATTGTTGACAGTTGCAATGTGTCCATTGTTGACAGATGTAATGTTTCCATTGTAGACAGTTGTAATAGGCCCATGTTTGACAGTGGCAATGTGTCAATTGTTGACAGTTGTAATGTGTCCATTGTTGACAGTTGTAATATGTTCATTGTTGACAGTTGTAATTTGGCCATTGTTGATAGTGGTAATGTGTTCATTGTTGACAGCTGTAATGTGTCCATTGTTGACAGCTGTAAGGTGTCCATTGTTGAAAGCTGTAATGTTTCCATTGTTGACAGTAGCATTGTTTCCATTGTTGACAGTTGTAATGTGTCCACTGTTGACAGTTGTAATGTGTCCATTTCAGACAGTTGTAATGTGTCCATTGTTGACAGTTGTAATGTGTCCATTGTTGACAGTTGTAATGTTTCCATTGTTGACAGTTGCAATGTATCCATTCTTGACAGTTGTAATGTGTCCATTGTTGACAGCTGTAATGTGTCCGTTGTTGACAGTTGTAATGTGTCCATTGTTAACAGCTTTAATGAATCCATTGTTGACAGTGTGTAATGTGTCCATAGTTGACAGTTGTAATGTTTCCATTGTTGACAGTGGCAATGTGTCCATTGTTGACAGTTGTAATGTGTCCATTGTTGACAGCTGTAAGGTGTCCATTGTTGAAAGCTGTAATGTTTCCATTGTTGACAGTTGCATTGTTTCCATTATTGACAGTTGTAATGTGTCCATTGTTGACAGTTGTAATGTGTCCATTTTAGACAGTTGTGATGTGTCCATTGTTGAGAGTTGTAATGTGTCCATTGTTGACAGTTGTAATGTGTCCATTGTTGACAGTTGTAATGTTTCCATTGTTGACAGCTGTAAGGTGTCCATTGTTGAAAGCTGTAATGTTTCCATTGTTGACAGTTGCATTGTTTCCATTGTTGACAGTTGTAATGTGTCCATTGTTGACAGTTGTAATGTGTCCATTTTAGACAGTTGTGATGTGTCCATTGTTGACAGTTGTAATGTGTCCATTGTTGACAGTTGTAATGTGTCCATTGTTGACAGTTGTAATGTTTCCATTGTAGACAGTTGCAATGTATCCATTCTTGACAGTTGTAATGTGTCCATTGTTGACAGCTGTAATGTGTCCGTTGTTGACAGTTGTAATGTGTCCATTGTTAACAGCTTTAATGAATCCATTGTTGACAGTGTGTAATGTGTCCATAGTTGACAGTTGTAATGTTTCCATTGATGACAGTGGCAATGTGTCCATTGTTGACAGTTGTAATGTGTCCATTGTTGACAGTTGTAATGTTTCCATTGTTGACAGTTGCATTGTTTCCATTGTTGACAGTTGTAATGTTTCCATTGTTGACAGTTGCAATGTGTCCATTGTTGACAGATGTAATGTTTCCATTGTAGACAGTTGTAATGTGCCCATGTTTGACAGTGGCAATGTGTCAATTGTTGACAGTGTTAATGTGTCCATGGTTGACAGTTGTAAGGTATCCATTGTTGAAAGCTGTAATGTTTCCATTGATAACAGTTGTAATGTGTCCATTTTTGACAGTTGCGTTGTGTCCATTGTTGACATTGGCAATGTGTCCATTGTTGACAGCTGTATTGTGTCCATTGTTGAAAGCTGTAATGTTTCCATTGTTGACAGTTGCATTGTTTACATTGTTTCCATTGTTGACAGTTCTAATGTGTCCATTTTTGACAGTTGCATTGTGTCCATTGTTGACATTGGCAATGTGTCCATTGTTGACAGCTGTAAGGTGTCCATTGTTGAAAGCTGTAATGTTTCCATTGTTGACAGTTGCATTGTTTCCATTGTTGACAGTTGTAATGTTTCCATTGTTGACAGTTGCAATGTGTCCATTGTTGACAGATGTAATGTTTCCATTGTAGAGAGTTGTAATATGCCCATGTTTGACAGTGGCAATGTGTCAATTGTTGACAGTTGTAATGTGTCCATTGTTGACAGTTGTAATATGTTCATTGTTGACAGTTGTAATTTGGCCATTGTTGATAGTGGTAATGTGTTCATTGTTGACAGTTATTAAGTGCCCATTGTTGACAGCTGTAATGTGTCCATTGTTGACAGTTGTATTGTTTCTATTGTTGACAGAAGCAATGTGTCCATTGTTGACAGTTGTATGTGTCCATTGTTGACAGTTGTGATGTGTCCATTGTTGACATCTGTAATGTGTCCATTGTTGTCATTGGCAATGTGTCCATTGTTGACAGTGGTAATGTGCCCATTGTTGACAGTTGTAATGTGTCCATTGTTGACAGTGGCAATATGTTCAATGTAGACAGTTGTAATGTGTCCATTTAAGACAGTTGTGATGTGTCCATTGTTGATAGTTGTAATGTGTCCATTGTTGACAGTTGTAATGTGTCCATTGCTGACAGTTGTAATGTTTCCATTGTTGACAGTGGTAATGGCTCCATTGTTGACAGTTGCAATGTATCCATTCTTGACAGTTGTAATGTGTCCATTGTTGACAGCTGTAATGTGTCCGTTGTTGACAGTTGTAATGTGTCTATTGTTAACAGCTTTAATGAATCCATTGTTGACAGTGGTAATGTGTCCATAGTTAACAGTTGTAATTTTTCCATTGTTGACAGTGGCAATATGTCCATTGTTGACAGTTGTAATGTGTCCATTGTTGACAGTTGTAATGTGTCCATTGTTGACAGCTGTAAGGTGTCCATTGTTGAAAGCTGTAATGTTTCCATTGTTGACAGTTGCATTGTTTCCATTGTTGACAGTTGTAATATGTCCATTGTTGACAGTTGTAATGTGTCCATTTTAGACAGTTGTGATGTGTCCATTGTTGACAGTTGTAATGTGTCCATTGTTGACAGTTGTAATGTGTCCATTGTTGACAGTTGTAATGTTTCCATTGTTGACAGTGGTAATGTTTCCATTGTTGACAGTTGCAATGTATCCATTCTTGACAGTTGTAATGTGTCCATTGTTGACAGCTGTAATGTGTCCGTTGTTGACAGGTGTAATGTGTCCATTGTTAACAGCTTTAATGAATCCATTGTTAAGAGCAATCAAATGTGTCCATTGTTGACAGTGTTAATGTGTCCATTGTTGACAGTGTTAATGTGTCCATTGTTGACAGTTCTAATGTGTCCATTGTTGACATTTGTAATATGTTTGTTGTTGACAGTTGTAATTTGGCCATTGTTGATAGTGGTAATGTGTCCATTGTTGAGAGCAATCAAATGTGTCCATTGTTGACAGTGTTAATGTGTCCATTGTTGACAGTGTTAATGTGTCCATTGTTGACAGTTCTAATGTGTCCATTGTTGACATTTGTAATATGTTTGTTGTTGACAGTTGTAATTTGGCCATTGTTGATAGTGGTAATGTGTTCATTGTTGACAGTTATAATGTGCCCATTGTTGACAGCTGTAATGTGTCCATTGTTGACAGTTGTATTGTTTCTATTGTTGACAGATGCAATGTCTCCATTGTTGACAGTTGTATGTGTCCATTGTTGACAGTTGTGATGTGTCCATTGTTGACATCTGTAATATGACCATTGTTGACACTGGCAATGTGTCCATTGTTGACAGTGGTAATATGCCCATTGTTGACAGTTGTAATGTGTCCATTGTTGACAGTCGTAGCGTATTCCATTTTTGACAACTGCAATGTGTCCATTGTTGACAGTTGTAATGTGTCCATTGTTGACAGTGGCAATATGTTCATTGTAGACAGTTGTAATGTGTCCATTTTAGACAGTTGTGATGTGTCCATTGTTGACCGTTGTATTGTGTCCATTGTTGACAGTTGTAATGTGTCCATTGCTGACAGTTGTAATGTTTCCATTGTTGACAGTGGTAATAGTTCCATTGTTGACAGTTGCAATGTATCCATTCTTGACAGTTGTAATGTGTCCATTGTTGACAGCTGTAATGTGTCCGTTGTTGACAGGTGTAATGTGTCCATTGCTAACAGCTTTAATGATTCCATTGTTGACAGTGGTAATGTGTCCATAGTTGTCAGTTGTAATGTTTCCATTGTTGAGAGTGGCAATGTGTCCATAGTTGACAGTTGTAATGTGTCCATTGTTGACAGTTGTAATGTGTCCATTGTTGACAGCTGTAAGCTGTCCATTGTTGAAAGCTGTAATGTTTCCATTGTTGACAGTTGCATTGTTTCCATTGTTGACAGTTGTAATATTTCCATTGTTGACAGATGCAATGTCTCCATTGTAGACAGTTGTAATGTGCCTATGTTTGACAGTGGCAATGTGTCAATTGTTGACAGTGTTAATGTGTCCATAGTTGACAGTTGTAAGGTGTCCATTGTTGAAAGCTATAATGTTTCCATTGTTGTCAGTTTTAATGTGTCCATTGTTGACACTTGCATTGTTTCCATTGTTGACAGTTCTAATGTGTCCATTGTTGACAGTGGCAATGTTTCCATTATTGACAGTACTAATGTTTCCATTGTTGACAGTGTTACTCTATCCATTGTTGACAGTTGTAATGTTTCCATTGTTGACAGTTGTAATGTGTCCATTGTTGAGAGCAATCAAATGTGTCCATTGTTGACAGTGTTAATGTGTCCATTGTTGACTCTGTTAATGTGTCCATTGTTGACAGTTCTAATGTGTCCATTGTTGACATTTGTAATATGTTTGTTGTTGACAGTTGTAATTTGTCCATTGTTGATAGTGGTAATGTGTTCATTGTTGACAGTTATAATGTGCCCATTGTTGACAGCTGTAATGTGTCCATTGTTGACAGTTGTATTGTTTCTATTGTTGACAGATGCAATGTGTCCATTGTTGACAGTTGTATGTGTCCATTGTTGACAGTTGTGATGTGTCCATTGTTGACATCTGTAATATGACCATTGTTGACACTGGCAATGTGTCCATTGTTGACAGTGGTAATATGCCCATTGTTGACAGTTGTAATGTGTCCATTGTTGAAAGTGGCAATATGTTCATTGTAGACAGTTGTAATGTGTCCATTTTAGACAGTTGTGATGTGTCCATTGTTGACCGTTGTATTGTGTCCATTGTTGACAGTTGTAATGTGTCCATTGCTGACAGTTGTAATGTTTCCATTGTTGACAGTGGTAATAGTTCCATTGTTGACAGTTGCAATGTATCCATTCTTGACAGTTGTAATTTGTCCATTGTTGACAGCTGTAATGTGTCCGTTGTTGACAGTTGTAATGTGTCCATTGTTAACAGCTTTAATGAATCCATTGTTGACAGTGGTAATGTGTCCATAGTTGACAGTTGTAATGTTTCCATTGTTGACAGTGGCAATATGTCCATAGTTGACAGTTGTAATGTGTCCATTGTTGACAGTTGTAATGTGTACATTGTTGACAGCTGTCAGGTGTCCATTGTTGAAAGCTGTAATGTTTCCATTGTTGACACTTGCATTGTTTCCATTGTTGACATTTGTAATGTGTCCATTGTTGACAGTTGTAATGTGTCCATTTTAGACAGTTGTGATGTGTCCATTGTTGACAGTTGTATTGTGTCCATTGTTGACAGTTGTAATGTGTCCATTGTTGACAGTTGTAATGTTTCCATTGTTGACAGTGGTAATGTTTCCATTGTTGACAGTTGCAATGTATCCATTCTTGACAGTTGTAATGTGTTCATTGTTGTCAGCTGTAATGTGTCCGTTGTTGACAGTTGTAATGTGTCCATTGTTACCAACAGCTTTAATGAATCCATTGTTGACAGTGGTAATGTGTCCATAGTTGACAGTTGTAATGTTTCCATTGTTGACAGTGGCAATGTGTCCATTGTTGACAGTTGTAATGTGTCCATTATTGACAGTTGTAATGTGTCCATTGTTGACAGCTGTAAGGTGTCCATTGTTGAAAGCTGTAATGTTTCCATTGTTGACAGTTGCATTGTTTCCACTGTTGACAGTTGTAATGTTTCCATTGTTGACAGTTGCAATGTGTCCATTGTTGACAGATGTAATGTCTCCATTGTAGACAATTGTAATGTGCCTATGTTTGACAGTGGCAATGTGTCAATTGTTGACAGTTTTAATGTGTCCATAGTTGACAGTTGTAAGGTGTCCATTGTTGAAAGCTGTAATGTTTCCATTGTTGACAGTTTTAATGTGTCCATTGTTGACACTTGCATTGTTTCCATTGTTGAGAGTTCTAATGTGTCCATTGTTGACAGTTGCAATGTCACCACTGTTGACAGTGGCAATGTGTCCATTGTTGACAGTTGTAATGTTTCCATTGTTGACAGTTGTAATGTGTCCTATGTTGACAGCATTAAAATGTCCATTGTTGACAATGCTAATGTATCGATTGTTGACAGTGTTACTGTGTCCATTGTTGACAGTTGTAATGTGTCCATTGTTGACAGTGGCAATGTTTCCATTGTTGACAGTTCTAATGTTTCCATTGTTGACAGTGTTACTCTGTCCATTGTTGACAGTTGTAATGTTTCCATTGTTGACAGTTGTAATGTGTCCATTGTTGACAGCAATAAAATGTGAATTGTTGACAGTGTTAATGTGCCCATTGATGACAGTGTTAATGTGTCCATTGTTGACAGTTCTAATGTGTCCATTGTTGACATTTGTAATATGTTCGTTGTTGACAGTTGTATATTGGCCATTGTTGATAGTGATAATGTGTTCATTGTTGACAGTTATAATGTGCCCATTGTTGACAGCTGTAATGTGTCCATTGTTGACAGTTGTATTGTTTCTATTGTAGACAGATGCAATGTGTCCATTGTTGACAGTTGTATGTGTCCATTGTTGACAGTTGTGATGTGTCCATTGTTGACATCTGTAATATGTCCATTGTTGACACTGGCAATGTGTCCATGGTTGACAGTTGTAATGTGTCCATTGTTGACAGTGGCAATATGTTCATTGTAGACAGTTGTAATGTGTCCATTTTAGACAGTTGTGATGTGTCCATTGTTGACCGTTGTATTGTGTCCAATGTTGACAGTTGTAATGTGTCCATTGCTGACAGTTGTAATGTTTCCATTGTTGACAGTGGTAATGGTTCCATTGTTGACAGATGCAATGTATCCATTCTTGACGGTTGTAATGTGTCCATTGTTGACAGCTGTAATGTGTCCGTTGTTGACAGTTGTAATGTGTCCATTGTTAACAACTTTAATGAATCCATTGTTGACAGTGGTAATGTGTCCATAGTTGACAGTTGTAATGTTTCCATTGTTGACAGTGGCAATATGTCCATTGTTGAAAGTTGTAATGTGTCCATTGTTGACAGTTGTAATGTGTACATTGTTGACAGCTGTAAGGTGTCCATTGTTGAAAGCTGTAATGTTTCCATTGTTGACACTTGCATTGTTTCCATTGTTGACATTTGTAATGTGTCCGTTGTTGACAGTTGTAATGTGTCCATTTTAGACAGTTGTGATGTGTCCATTGTTGACAGTTGTAATGTGTCCATTGTTGACAGTTGTAATGTGTCCATTGTTGACAGTTGTAATGTTTCCATTGTTGACAGTGGTAATGTTTCCATTGTTGACAGTTGCAATGTATCCATTGTTGACAGCTATATTGTGTCCGTTGTTGACAGTTGTAATGTGTCCATTGTTACCAACAGCTTTAATGAATCCATTGTTGACAGTGGTAATGTGTCCATAGTTGACAGTTGTAATGTTTCCATTGTTGACAGTGGCAATGTGTCCATTGTTGACAGTTGTAATGTGTCCATTGTTGACAGTTGTAATATGTCCATTGTTGACACTGGCAATGTGTCCATTGTTGACAGTGGTAATATGCCCATTGTTGACAGTTGTAATGTGTCCATTGTTGATAGTCGTAGCGTATTCCATTGTTGACAACTGCAATGTGTCCATTGTTGACAGTTGTAATGTGTCCATTGTTGACAGTGGCAATATGTTCATTGTAGACAGTTGTAATGTGTCCATTTTAGACAGTTGTGATGTGTCCATTGTTGACCGTTGTATTGTGTCCATTGTTGACAGTTGTAATGTGTCAATTGCTGACAGTTGTAATGTTTCCATTGTTGACAGTGGTAATGGTTACATTGTTGACAGTTGCAATGTATCCATTCTTGACAGTTGTAATGTGTCCGTTGTTGACAGCTGTAATGTGTCCGTTGTTGACAGTTGTAATGTGTCCATTGTTAACAGCTTTAATGAATCCATTGTTGACAGATGTAATGTGTCCATAGTTGACAGTTGTAATGTTTCCATTGTTGACAGTGGCAATATGTCCATTGTTGACAGTTGTAATATGTCCATTGTTGACAGTTGTAATGTGTACATTGTTGACAGCTGTAAGGTGTCCATTGTTGACACTTGCATTGTTTCCATTGTTGACAGTTGTAATGTGTCCATTTTAGACAGTCGTGATGTGTCCATTGTTGACAGTTGTAATGTGTCCATTGTTGACAGTTGTAATGTGTCCATTGTTGACAGTTGTAATGTTTCCATTGTTGACAGTGGTAATGTTTCCATTGTTGACAGTTGCAATGTATCCATTCTTGACAGTTGTAATGTGTCCATTGTTGACAGCTGTATTGTGTCCGTTGTTGACAGTTGTAATGTGTCCATTGTTACCAACAGCTTTAATAAATCCATTGTTGACAGTGGTAATGTGTCCATAGTTGACAGTTGTAATGTTTCCATTTTTGACAGTGGCAATGTGTCCATTGTTGACAGTTGTAATGTGTCCATTGTTGACAGTTGTAATGTGTCCATTGTTGACAGCTGTAAGGTGTCCATTGTTGAAAGCTGTAATGTTTCCATTGTTGACAGTTGCATTGTTTCCATTGTTGACAGTTGTAATGTTTCCATTGTTGACAGTTGCAATGTGTCCATTGTTGACAGATGTAATGTCTCCATTGTAGACAGTTGTAATGTGCCTATGTTTGACAGTGGCAATGTGTCAATTGTTGACAGTGTTAATGTGTCCATAGTTGACAGTTGTAAGGTGTCCATTGTTGAAAGCTATAATGTTTCCATTGTTGTCAGTTTTAATGTGTCCATTGTTGACACTTGCATTGTTTCCATTGTTGACAGTTCTAATGTGTCCATTGTTGACAGTTGCAATGTAACCACTGTTGACAGTGACAATGTGTCCATTGTTGACTGTTGTAATGTTTCCATTGTTGACAGTTGTAATGTGTCCAATGTTGACAGCAGTAAAATGTCCTTTGTTCACAATGCTATTGTATCGATTGTTGACAGTGTTACTGTGTCCATTGTTGACAGTTGTAATGTGTCCATTGTTTACAGTGGCAATGTTTCCATTATTGACAGTTCTAATGTTTCCATTGTTGAGAGTGTTACTCTCTCCATTGTTGACAGTTGTAATGTTTCCATTGTTGACAGTTGTAATGTGTCCATTGTTGACAGCAATCAAATGTGTCCATTGTTGACAGTGTTAATGTGTCCATTGTTGACAGTGTTAATGTGTCCATTGTTGACAGTTCTAATGTGGCCATTGTTGACATTTGTAATATGTTCGTTGTCGACAGCTGTAATTTGGCCATTGTTGATAGTGGTAATGTGTTCATTGTTGACAGTTATAATGTGCCCATTGTTGACAGCTGTAATGTGTCCATTGTTGACAGTTGTATTGTTTCTATTGTTGACAGATGCAATGTGTCCATTGTTGACAGTTGTATGTGTCCATTGTTGACAGTTGTGATGTGTCCATTGTTGACATCTGTAATATGTCCATTGTTGACACTGGCAATGTGTCTATTGTTGACAGTGGTAATATGCCCATTGTTGACAGTTGTAATGTGTCCATTGTTGATAGTCGTAGCGTATTCCATTGTTGACAACTGCAATGTGTCCATTGTTGACAGTTGTAATGTGTCCATTGTTGACAGTGGCAATATGTTCATTGTAGACAGTTGTAATGTGTCCATTTTAGACAGTTGTGATGTGTCCATTGTTGACCGTTGTATTGTGTCCATTGCTGACAGTTGTAATGTTTCCATTGTTGACAGTGGTAATGGTTCCATTGTTGACAGTTGCAATGTATCCATTCTTGACAGTTGTAATGTGTCCATTGTTGACAGCTGTAATGTGTCCGTTGTTGACAGTTGTAATGTGTCCATTGTTAACAGCTTTAATGAATCCATTGTTGACAGATGTAATGTGTCCATAGTTGACAGTTGTAATGTTTCCATTGTTGACAGTGGCAATATGTCCATTGTTGACAGTTGTAATGTGTCCATTGTTGACAGTTGTAATGTGTACATTGTTGACAGCTGTAAGGTATCCATTGTTGACACTTGCATTGTTTCCATTGTTGACAGTTGTAATGTGTCCATTTTAGACAGTCGTGATGTGTCCATTGTTGACAGTTGTAATGTGTCCATTGTTGACAGTTGTAATGTGTCCATTGTTGACAGTTGTAATGTTTCCATTGTTGACAGTGGTAATGTTTCCATTGTTGACAGTTGCAATGTATCCATTCTTGACAGTTGTAATGTGTCCATTGTTGACAGCTGTATTGTGTCCGTTGTTGACAGTTGTAATGTGTCCATTGTTACCAACAGCTTTAATAAATCCATTGTTGACAGTGGTAATGTGTCCATAGTTGACAGTTGTAATGTTTCCATTGTTGACAGTGGCAATGTGTCCATTGTTGACAGTTGTAATGTGTCCATTGTTGACAGTTGTAATGTGTCCATTGTTGACAGCTGTAAGGTGTCCATTGTTGAAAGCTGTAATGTTTCCATTGTTGACAGTTGCATTGTTTCCATTGTTGACAGTTGTAATGTTTCCATTGTTGACAGTTGCAATGTGTCCATTGTTGACAGATGTAATGTCTCCATTGTAGACAGTTGTAATGTGCCTATGTTTGACAGTGGCAATCTGTCAATTGTTGACAGTGTTAATGTGTCCATAGTTGACAGATGTAAGGTGTCCATTGTTGAAAGCTATAATGTTTCCATTGTTGTCAGTTTTAATGTGTCCATTGTTGACACTTGCATTGTTTCCATTGTTGACAGTTCTAATGTGTCCATTGTTGACAGTTGCAATGTAACCACTGTTGACAGTGACAATGTGTCCATTGTTGACAGTTGTAATGTTTCCATTGTTGACATTGTAATGTGTCCAATGTTGACAGCAGTAAAATTTCCTTTGTTGACAATGCTATTGTATCGATTGTTGACAGTGTTACTGTGTCCATTGTTGACAGTTTTAATGTGTCCATTTTTTACAGTGGCAATGTTTCCATTATTGACAGTTCTAATGTTTCCATTGTTGACAGTGTTACTCTGTCCATTGTTGACAGTTGTAATGTTTCCATTGTTGACAGTTGTAATGTGTCCATTGTTGACAGCAATCAAATATGTCCATTGTTGACAGTGTTAATGTGTCCATTGTTGACAGTGTTAATGTGTCCATTGTTGACAGTTCTAATGTGTCCATTGTTGACATTTGTAATATGTTCGTTGTTGACAGTTGTAATTTGGCCATTGTTGATAGTGGTAATGTGTTCATTGTTGACAGTTATAATGTGCCCATTGTTGACAGCTGTAATGTGTCCATTGTTGACAGTTGTATTGTTTCTATTCTTGACAGATGCAATGTGTCCATTGTTGACAGTTGTATGTGTCCATTGTTGACAGTTGTGATGTGTCCATTGTTGACATCTGTAATATGTCCATTGTTGACACTGGCAATGTGTCCATTGTTGACAGTGGTAATATGCCCATTGTTGACAGTTGTAATGTGTCCATTGTTGACAGTCGTAGCGTATTTCATTGTTGACAACTGCAATGTGTCCATTGTTGACAGTTGTAATGTGTCCATTGTTGACAGTGGCAATATGTTCATTGTAGACAGTTGTAATGTGTCCATTTTAGACAGTTGTGATGTGTCCATTGTTGACCGTTGTATTGTGTCCATTGTTGACAGTTGTAATGTGTCCATTGCTGACAGTTGTAATGTTTCCATTGTTGACAGTGGTAATAGTTCCATTGTTGACAGTTGCAATGTATCCATTCTTGACAGTTGTAATGTGTCCATTGTTGACAGCTGTAATGTGTCCGTTGTTGACAGTTGTAATGTGTCCATTGTTAACAGCTTTAATGAATCCATTGTTGACAGTGGTAATGTGTCCATAGTTGACAGTTGTAATGTTTCCATTGTTGACAGTGGCAATATGTCCATTGTTGACAGTTGTAATGTGTCCATTGTTGACAGTTGTAATGTGTACATTGTTGACAGCTGTAAGGTGTCCATTGTTGAAAGCTGTAATGTTTCCATTGTTGACACTTGCATTGTTTCCATTGTTGACAGTTGTAATGTGTCCATTGTTGGCAGTTGTAATGTGTCCATTTTAGACAGTTGTGATGTGTCCATTGTTGACAGTTGTAATGTGTCCATTGTTGACAGTTGTAATGTGTCCATTGTTGACAGTTGTAATGTTTCCATTGTTGACAGTGGTAATGTTTCCATTGTTGACAGTTGCAATGTATCCATTCTTGACAGTTGTAATGTGTCCATTGTTGTCAGCTGTAATGTGTCCGTTGTTGACAGTTGTAATGTGTCCATTGTTACCAACAGCTTTAATGAATCCATTGTTGACAGTGGTAATGTGTCCATAGTTGACAGTTGTAATGTTTCCATTGTTGACAGTGGCAATGTGTCCATTGTTGACAGTTGTAATGTGTCCATTATTGACAGTTGTAATGTGTCCATTGTTGACAGCTGTAAGGTGTCCATTGTTGAAAGCTGTAATGTTTCCATTGTTGACAGTTGCATTTTTTCCACTGTTGACAGTTGTAATGTTTCCATTGTTGACAGATGTAATGTCTCCATTGTAGACAGTTGTAATGTGCCTATGTTTGACAGTGGCAATGTGTTAATTGTTGACAGTTTTAATGTGTCCATAGTTAACAGTTGTAAGGTGTCCATTGTTGAAAGCTGTAATGTTTCCATTGTTGACAGTTTTAATGTGTCCATTGTTGACACTTGCATTGTTTCCATTGTTGACAGTTCTAATGTGTCCATTGTTGACATTTGTAATGTTTCCATTGTTGACAGTTGTAATGTGTCCTATGTTGACAGCATTAAAATGTCCATTGTTGACAATGCTAATGTATCGATTGTTGACAGTGTTACTGTGTCCATTGTTGACAGTTGTAATGTGTCCATTGTTGACAGTGGCAATGTTTCCATTGTTGACAGTTCTAATGTTTCCATTATTGACAGTGTTACTCTGTCCATTGTTGACAATTGTAATGTTTCCATTGTTGACAGTTGTAATGTGTCCATTGTTGACAGCAATAAAATGTGAATTGTTGACAGTGTTAATGTGCCCATTGTTGACAGTGTTAATGTGTCCATTGTTGACAGTTCTAATGTGTCCATTGTTGACATTTGTAATATGTTCGTTGTTGACAGTTTTAATTTGGCCATTGTTGATAGTGGTAATGTGTTCATTGTTGACAGTTATAATTTGCCCATTGTTGACAGCTGTAATGTGTCCATTGTTGACAGTTGTATTGTTTCTATTGTTGACAGATGCAATGTGTCCATTGTTGACAGTTGTATGTGTCCATTGTTGACAGTTGTGATGTGTCCATTGTTGACATCTGTAATATGTCCATTGTTGACACTGGCAATGTGTCCATTGTTGACAGTGGTAATATGCCCATTGTTGATAGTCGTAGCGTATTCCATTGTTGACAACTGCAATGTGTCCATTGTTGACAGTTGTAATGTGTCCATTGTTGATAGTCGTAGCGTATTCCATTGTTGACAACTGCAATGTGTCCATTGTTGACAGTTGTAATGTGTCCATTGTTGACAGTGGCAATATGTTCACTGTAGACAGTTGTAATGTGTCCATTTTAGACAGCTGTGATGTGTCCATTGTTGACCGTTGTATTGTGTCCATTGTTGACAGTTGTAATGTGTCCATTGCTGACAGTTGTAATGTTTCCATTGTTGACAGTGGTAATGGTTCCATTGTTGGCAGTTGCAATGTATCCATTCTTGACAGTTGTAATGTGTCCATTGTTGACAGCTGTAATGTGTCCGTTGTTGACAGTTGTAATGTGTCCATTGTTAACAGCTTTAATGAATCCATTGTTGACAGTGGTAATGTGTCCATAGTTGACAGTTGTAATGTTTCCATTGTTGACAGTGGCAATATGTCCATTGTTGACAGTTGTAATGTGTCCATTGTTGACAGTTGTAATGTGTACATTGTTGACAGCTGTAAGGTGTCCATTGTTGAAAGCTGTAATGTTTCCATTGTTGACAGTTGTAATGTGTCCATTGTTGACAGTTGTAATGTGTCCATTTTAGACAGTTGTGATGTGTCCATTGTTGACAGTTGTAATATGTCCATTGTTGACAGTTGTAATGTGTCCATTGTTGACAGTTGTAATGTTTCCATTGTTGACAGTGGTAATGTTTCCATTGTTGACAGTTGCAATGTATCCATTCTTGACAGTTGTAATGTGTCCATTGTTGAAAGCTGTATTGTGTCCGTTGTTGACAGTTGTAATGTGTCCATTGTTACCAACAGCTTTAATGAATCCATTGTTGACAGTGGTAATGTGTCCATAGTTGACAGTTGTAATGTTTCCATTGTTGACAGTGGCAATGTGTCCATTGTTGACAGTTGTAATGTATCCATTGTTGACAGTTGTAATGTGTCCATTGTTGACAGCTGTAAGGTGTCCATTGTTGAAAGCTGTAATGTTTCCATTGTTGACAGTTGCATTGTTTCCATTGTTGACAGTTGTAATGTTTCCATTTTTGACAGTTGCAATGTGTCCATTGTTGACAGATGTAATGTCTCCATTGTAGACAGTTGTAATGTGCCTATGTTTGACAGTGGCAATGTGTCAATAGTTGACAGTTGTAAGGTGTCCATTGTTGAAAGCTGTAATGTTTCCATTGTTGACAGTTTTAATGTGTCCATTGTTGACAGTTGCAATGTAACCACTGTTCACAGTGGCAATGTGTCCATTGTTGACAGTTGTAATGTTTCCATTGTTGACAGTTATAATGTGTCCTATGTTGACAGCATTAAAATGTCCATTGTTGACAATACTAATGTATCGATTGTTGACAGTGTTACTGTGTCCATTGTTGACAGTTGTAATGTGTCCATTGTTGACAGTGGCAATGTTTCCATTGTTGACAGTTCTAATGTTTCCATTGTTGACAGTGTTACTCTTTCCATTGTTGACAGTTGTAATGTTTCCATTGTTGATAGTTGTAATGTGTCCATTGTTGACAGCAATAAAATGTGAATTGTTGACAGTGTTAATGTGTCCATTGTTGACAGTGTTAATGTGTCCATTGTTGACAGTTCTAATGTGTCTATTGTTGACATTTGTAATGTGTCCATTGTTAACAATGGTAAAGTGTCCATTGTTGACAGTTGTAATCTGTCCATTGTTGACAGTCGTAGCGTGTTCCATTGTTGACAACTGCAATGTGTCCCTTGTTTACAGTTGTAATGTGTCCATTGTTGACAGTGGCAATATGTCCATTGTAGACAGTTGTAATGTTTCCATTGTTGACAGTTGTAATGTGTCCATTGTTGAAAGTTGTAATGTGTCCATTGTTGATAGTTGTAATGTTTCCATTGTTGACAGTGGTAATGTTTCCATTGTTGACTGTTGCAATGTGTCCATTGTTTACAGTTGTAATGTGTTCATTGTTGACAGCTGTAATGTGTCCGTTGTTGACAGTTGTAATGTGTCCACTGTTGACAGCTTTCATGAATCCATTGTTGACAGTGGTAATGTGTCCATAGTTGACTGTTGTAATGTTTCCTTTGTTGACTGGTAATGTGTCCATTCTTGACAGTGGCAATGTTTCCATTGTTGACAGTTGTAATGTGTCCATTGTTGACAGTTGTAATGTGTCCATTGTTGACAGTTGTAATTTGTCCATTGTAGACAGTTGTAATGTGTCCATTGTTGACAGTGGCATTATGTCCATTGTAGACAGTTGTAATTTGTCCACTGTTGACAGCAGTAGAATGTCCATTGTTGACAGTTATGATGTGTCCATTGTTGACATCTGCAATGTGTCCATTGTTGACAGTTGTAATGTGTCCATTGTTGACAGTGGCAATATGCTCATTGTAGACAGTTGTAATGTGTCCATTTTAGACAGTTGTGATGTGTCCATTGTTGACAGCTGTAATGTGTCCATTGTTGACAGTTGTAATGTTTCCATTGTTGACAGCTGTAATGTGTCCGTTGTTGACAGTTGTAATGTGTCCTTTGTTGACAGCTTTAATAAATCCATTGTTGACAGTGGTAATTTGTCCATAGTTGACAGTTGTAATGTTTCCATTGTTGACAGTGGCAAAGTTTCCATTGTTGACAGATGTAATGTTTCCATTGTTGACAGTTGTAATGTGCCCATGTTTGACATTGGCAATGTGTCAATTGTTGATAGTGTTAATGTGTCAATAGTTGACAGTTTTAAGGTGTCCATTGATGAAAGCTGTAATGTTTCCATTGTTGACAGTTTTAATGTGTCCATTGTTGACAGTTCTAATGTGTCCATTGTTGACAATTCTAATGTGTCCATTGTTGACAGTTGCAATGTGTCCATTGTTGACAGTTGTAATGTGCATATTGTTTGTAGTGGCACTATTTCCATTGTTGAAAGTTGTAATATGTCCATTGTTGACAGTTGTAATGTTTCCATTGTTGACAGGTAATGTGTCCATTGTTGACAGTTGTAATGTGTCCATTGTTGACAGTGGCAATGCGTCCATTGTTGACAGTTGTAATGTGTCCATTGTTGACAGCTGTAAGGTGTCCATTGTTGAAAGCTGTAATGTTTCCATTGTTGACAGTTTTAATGTGTCCATTGTTGACCGTTGCAATGTGTCCATTTTTGACAGTGGCAATGTGTCCATTGTTGACAGTGGTAATGTGTCCATTGTTGACAGTTGTAAGGTTTCCATTGTTGAAAGCTGTAATGTTTCCATTCTTGACAGTTGTGATGTGTCCATTGTTGACAGTTGTAATTTGTCCATTGTTGACAGCTGTAATGTATCCATTGTTGACAGCTCTAATGTGTCCATTGTTGAATGCTTTAATGAATCCATTGTTGACAGTGGCAATGTGTCCAGTGTTGACAGTTGTAATGTTTCCATTGTTGACTGGCAATGTGTCCATTGTTGACAGTGGCAATGTTTCCATTGTTGACAGTTGTAATGTGTCCATTGTTGACAGTTGTAATGTGTCCATTGTTGATAGCTGTAAGGTGTCCATTGTTGACAGCTGTAATGTGTCCATTGTTGACAGTGTTACTGTGTCCATTGATGACAGTTGTAATGTTTCCATTGTTGACAGTTGTAATGTGTCCATTGTTGACAGCAGTAAAATGTGCATTGTTGACAGTGTTAATGTGTCCATTGTTGACAGTGTTAATGTGTCCATTGTTGACAGTTGTAATGTGTCCATTGTTGACAATTGTAATGTTTCCTTTGTTGACTGGTAATGTGTCCATTCTTGACAGTAGCAATGTTTCCATTGTTGACAGTTGTAATGTGTCCATTGTTGACAGTTGTAATTTGTCCATTGTTGACAGTTGTAATGTGTCCATTGTTGACAGTGGCAATATGTTCATTGTAGACAGTTGTAATGTGTCCATTTTGGACTGTTGTGATGTGTCCATTGTTGACAGCTGTAATGTGTCCATTGTTGACAGTTGTAATGTTTCCATTATTGACAGCTGTAATGTGTCCGTTGTTGACAGTTGTAATGTGTCCTTTGTTGACAGCTTTAATAAATCCATTGTTGACAGTGGTAATTTGTCCATAGTTGACAGTTGTAATGTTTCCATTGTTGACAGTGGCAATGTTTCCAATGTTGACAGTTGTAATGTTTCCATTGTTGACAGTTGTAATGTGTCCATTGTTGACAGTCGCAATGTGTCCATTGTTGACAGATGTAATGTTTCCATTGTTGACAGTTGTAATGTGCCCATGTTTGACATTGGCAATATGTCAATTGTTGACAGTGTTAATGTGTCCATAGTTGACAGTTTTAAGGTGTCCATTGATGAAAGCTGTAATGTTTCCATTGTTGAAAGTTTTAATGTGTCCATTGTTGACAGTTCTAATGTGTCCATTGTTGACAGTTCTAATGTGTCCATTGTTGACAATTGCAATGTGTCCATTGTTGACAGTTGTAATGTGCATATTGTTTGTAGCGGCACTATTTCCATTGTTGAAAGTTGTAATATGTCCATTGTTGACAGTTGTAATGTTTCCATTGATGACAGTGGCAATGTGTCCATTGTTGACAGTTGTAATGTTTCCATTGTTGACAGGTAATGTGTCCATTGTTGACAGTTGTAATGTGTCCATTGTTGACAGTGGCAATGCGACCATTGTTGACAGTTGTAATGTGTCCATTGTTGACAGCTGTAAGGTGTCCATTGTTGAAAGCTGTAATGTTTCCATTGTTGACAGTTTTAATGTGTCCATTGTTGACCGTTGCAATGTGTCCATTTTTGACAGTGGCAATGTGTCCATTGTTGACAGTTGTAATGTGTCCATTGTTGACAGTTGTAAGGTTTCCATTGTTGAAAGCTGTAATGTTTCCATTGTTGACAGTTGTGATGTGTCCATTGTTGACAGTTGTGATGTGTCCATTGTTAACAGTTGTAATGTTTCCATTCTTGACTGGCAATGTGTCCATTGTTGACAGTGGCAATGCTTCCATTTTTGACAGTTGTAATGTGTCCATTGTTGACAGTTGTAATGTGTCCATTGTTGATAGCTGTAAGGTGTCCATTGTTGATAGCTGTAATGTGTCCATTGTTGACAGTGTTACTGTGTCCATTGTTGACAGTTGTAATGTTTCCATTGTTGACAGTTGTAATGTGTCCATTGTTGACAGCAGTAAAATGTGCATTGTTGACAGTGTTAATGTGTCCATTGTTGACAGTGTTAATGTGTCCATTGTTGACAGTTGTAATGTTGCCATTGTTGACAGTGGTAATGTTTCCATTGTTGACTGTTGCAATGTGTCCATTGTTTACAGTTGTAATGTGTTCATTGTTGACAGCTGTAATGTGTCCGTTGTTGACAGTTGTAATGTGTCCACTGTTGACAGCTTTCATGAATCCATTGTTGACAGTGGTAATGTGTCCATAGTTGACAGTTGTAATGTTTCCTTTGTTGACTGGTAATGTGTCCATTCTTGACAGTGGCAATGTTTCCATTGTTGACAGTTGTAATGTGTCCATTTTTGACAGTTGTAATGTGTCCATTTTAGACAGTTGTGATGTGTCCATTGTTGACAGTTGTAATATGTCCATTGTTGACAGTTGTAATGTGTCCATTGTTGACAGTTGTAATGTTTCCATTGTTGACAGTGGTAATGTTTCCATTGTTGACAGTTGCAATGTATCCATTCTTGACAGTTGTAATGTGTCCATTGTTGAAAGCTGTATTGTGTCCGTTGTTGACAGTTGTAATGTGTCCATTGTTACCAACAGCTTTAATGAATCCATTGTTGACAGTGGTAATGTGTCCATAGTTGACAGTTGTAATGTTTCCATTGTTGACAGTGGCAATGTGTCCATTGTTGACAGTTGTAATGTATCCATTGTTGACAGTTGTAATGTGTCCATTGTTGACAGCTGTAAGGTGTCCATTGTTGAAAGCTGTAATGTTTCCATTGTTGACAGTTGCATTGTTTCCATTGTTGACAGTTGTAATGTTTCCATTTTTGACAGTTGCAATGTGTCCATTGTTGACAGATGTAATGTCTCCATTGTAGACAGTTGTAATGTGCCTATGTTTGACAGTGGCAATGTGTCAATAGTTGACAGTTGTAAGGTGTCCATTGTTGAAAGCTGTAATGTTTCCATTGTTGACAGTTTTAATGTGTCCATTGTTGACAGTTGCAATGTAACCACTGTTCACAGTGGCAATGTGTCCATTGTTGACAGTTGTAATGTTTCCATTGTTGACAGTTATAATGTGTCCTATGTTGACAGCATTAAAATGTCCATTGTTGACAATACTAATGTATCGATTGTTGACAGTGTTACTGTGTCCATTGTTGACAGTTGTAATGTGTCCATTGTTGACAGTGGCAATGTTTCCATTGTTGACAGTTCTAATGTTTCCATTGTTGACAGTGTTACTCTTTCCATTGTTGACAGTTGTAATGTTTCCATTGTTGATAGTTGTAATGTGTCCATTGTTGACAGCAATAAAATGTGAATTGTTGACAGTGTTAATGTGTCCATTGTTGACAGTGTTAATGTGTCCATTGTTGACAGTTCTAATGTGTCTATTGTTGACATTTGTAATGTGTCCATTGTTAACAATGGTAAAGTGTCCATTGTTGACAGTTGTAATCTGTCCATTGTTGACAGTCGTAGCGTGTTCCATTGTTGACAACTGCAATGTGTCCCTTGTTTACAGTTGTAATGTGTCCATTGTTGACAGTGGCAATATGTCCATTGTAGACAGTTGTAATGTTTCCATTGTTGACAGTTGTAATGTGTCCATTGTTGAAAGTTGTAATGTGTCCATTGTTGATAGTTGTAATGTTTCCATTGTTGACAGTGGTAATGTTTCCATTGTTGACTGTTGCAATGTGTCCATTGTTTACAGTTGTAATGTGTTCATTGTTGACAGCTGTAATGTGTCCGTTGTTGACAGTTGTAATGTGTCCACTGTTGACAGCTTTCATGAATCCATTGTTGACAGTGGTAATGTGTCCATAGTTGACTGTTGTAATGTTTCCTTTGTTGACTGGTAATGTGTCCATTCTTGACAGTGGCAATGTTTCCATTGTTGACAGTTGTAATGTGTCCATTGTTGACAGTTGTAATGTGTCCATTGTTGACAGTTGTAATTTGTCCATTGTAGACAGTTGTAATGTGTCCATTGTTGACAGTGGCATTATGTCCATTGTAGACAGTTGTAATTTGTCCACTGTTGACAGCAGTAGAATGTCCATTGTTGACAGTTATGATGTGTCCATTGTTGACATCTGCAATGTGTCCATTGTTGACAGTTGTAATGTGTCCATTGTTGACAGTGGCAATATGCTCATTGTAGACAGTTGTAATGTGTCCATTTTAGACAGTTGTGATGTGTCCATTGTTGACAGCTGTAATGTGTCCATTGTTGACAGTTGTAATGTTTCCATTGTTGACAGCTGTAATGTGTCCGTTGTTGACAGTTGTAATGTGTCCTTTGTTGACAGCTTTAATAAATCCATTGTTGACAGTGGTAATTTGTCCATAGTTGACAGTTGTAATGTTTCCATTGTTGACAGTGGCAAAGTTTCCATTGTTGACAGATGTAATGTTTCCATTGTTGACAGTTGTAATGTGCCCATGTTTGACATTGGCAATGTGTCAATTGTTGATAGTGTTAATGTGTCAATAGTTGACAGTTTTAAGGTGTCCATTGATGAAAGCTGTAATGTTTCCATTGTTGACAGTTTTAATGTGTCCATTGTTGACAGTTCTAATGTGTCCATTGTTGACAATTCTAATGTGTCCATTGTTGACAGTTGCAATGTGTCCATTGTTGACAGTTGTAATGTGCATATTGTTTGTAGTGGCACTATTTCCATTGTTGAAAGTTGTAATATGTCC
The DNA here is from genome assembly GCA_963680875.1 of Bathymodiolus brooksi. Taxonomy (NCBI): domain Eukaryota; kingdom Metazoa; phylum Mollusca; class Bivalvia; order Mytilida; family Modiolidae; genus Bathymodiolus; species Bathymodiolus brooksi. The sequence continues at coordinate 32,145,332 of OY804578.1, forward strand.
ATTGTTGACAGTTGTAATGTTTCCATTGTTGACAGGTAATGTGTCCATTGTTGACAGTTGTAATGTGTCCATTGTTGACAGTGGCAATGCGTCCATTGTTGACAGTTGTAATGTGTCCATTGTTGACAGCTGTAAGGTGTCCATTGTTGAAAGCTGTAATGTTTCCATTGTTGACAGTTTTAATGTGTCCATTGTTGACCGTTGCAATGTGTCCATTTTTGACAGTGGCAATGTGTCCATTGTTGACAGTGGTAATGTGTCCATTGTTGACAGTTGTAAGGTTTCCATTGTTGAAAGCTGTAATGTTTCCATTCTTGACAGTTGTGATGTGTCCATTGTTGACAGTTGTAATTTGTCCATTGTTGACAGCTGTAATGTGTCCATTGTTGACAGCTCTAATGTGTCCATTGTTGAATGCTTTAATGAATCCATTGTTGACAGTGGCAATGTGTCCAGTGTTGACAGTTGTAATGTTTCCATTGTTGACTGGCAATGTGTCCATTGTTGACAGTGGCAATGTTTCCATTGTTGACAGTTGTAATGTGTCCATTGTTGAGAGTTGTAATGTGTCCATTGTTGATAGCTGTAAGGTGTCCATTGTTGACAGCTGTAATGTGTCCATTGTTGACAGTGTTACTGTGTCCATTGATGACAGTTGTAATGTTTCCATTGTTGACAGTTGTAATGTGTCCATTGTTGACAGCAGTAAAATGTGCATTGTTGACAGTGTTAATGTGTCCATTGTTGACAGTGTTAATGTGTTCATTGTTGACAGTTGTAATGTGTCCATTGTTGACAATTGTAATGTTTCCTTTGTTGACTGGTAATGTGTCCATTCTTGACAGTAGCAATGTTTCCATTGTTGACAGTTGTAATGTGTCCATTGTTGACAGTTGTAATTTGTCCATTGTTGACAGTTGTAATGTGTCCATTGTTGACAGTGGCAATATGTTCATTGTAGACAGTTGTAATGTGTCCATTTTGGACTGTTGTGATGTGTCCATTGTTGACAGCTGTAATGTGTCCATTGTTGACAGTTGTAATGTTTCCATTATTGACAGCTGTAATGTGTCCGTTGTTGACAGTTGTAATGTGTCCTTTGTTGACAGCTTTAATAAATCCATTGTTGACAGTGGTAATTTGTCCATAGTTGACAGTTGTAATGTTTCCATTGTTGACAGTGGCAATGTTTCTAATGTTGACAGTTGTAATGTTTCCATTGTTGACAGTTGTAATGTGTCCATTGTTGACAGTCGCAATGTGTCCATTGTTGACAGATGTAATGTTTCCATTGTTGACAGTTGTAATGTGCCCATGTTTGACATTGGCAATATGTCAATTGTTGACAGTGTTAATGTGTCCATAGTTGACAGTTTTAAGGTGTCCATTGATGAAAGCTGTAATGTTTCCATTGTTGAAAGTTTTAATGTGTCCATTGTTGACAGTTCTAATGTGTCCATTGTTGACAGTTCTAATGTGTCCATTGTTGACAATTGCAATGTGTCCATTGTTGACAGTTGTAATGTGCATATTGTTTGTAGCGGCACTATTTCCATTGTTGAAAGTTGTAATATGTCCATTGTTGACAGTTGTAATGTTTCCATTGTTGACAGGTAATGTGTCCATTGTTGACAGTTGTAATGTGTCCATTGTTGACAGTGGCAATGCGACCATTGTTGACAGTTGTAATGTGTCCATTGTTGACAGCTGTAAGGTGTCCATTGTTGAAAGCTGTAATGTTTCCATTGTTGACAGTTTTAATGTGTCCATTGTTGACCGTTGCAATGTGTCCATTTTTGACAGTGGCAATGTGTCCATTGTTGACAGTTGTAATGTGTCCATTGTTGACAGTTGTAAGGTTTCCATTGTTGAAAGCTGTAATGTTTCCATTGTTGACAGTTGTGATGTGTCCATTGTTGACAGTTGTGATGTGTCCATTGTTAACAGTTGTAATGTTTCCATTCTTGACTGGCAATGTGTCCATTGTTGACAGTGGCAATGCTTCCATTTTTGACAGTTGTAATGTGTCCATTGTTGACAGTTGTAATGTGTCCATTGTTGATAGCTGTAAGGTGTCCATTGTTGATAGCTGTAATGTGTCCATTGTTGACAGTGTTACTGTGTCCATTGTTGACAGTTGTAATGTTTCCATTGTTGACAGTTGTAATGTGTCCATTGTTGACAGCAGTAAAATGTGCATTGTTGACAGTGTTAATGTGTCCATTGTTGACAGTGTTAATGTGTCCATTGTTGACAGTTGTAATGTTGCCATTGTTGACAGTGGTAATGTTTCCATTGTTGACTGTTGCAATGTGTCCATTGTTTACAGTTGTAATGTGTTCATTGTTGACAGCTGTAATGTGTCCGTTGTTGACAGTTGTAATGTGTCCACTGTTGACAGCTTTCACGAATCCATTGTTGACAGTGGTAATGTGTCCATAGTTGACAGTTGTAATGTTTCCTTTGTTGACTGGTAATGTGTCCATTCTTGACAGTGGCAATGTTTCCATTGTTGACAGTTGTAATGTGTCTATTTTTGACAGTTGTAATGTGTCCATTGTTGACAGTTGTAATTTATCCATTGTAGACAGTTGTAATGTGTCCATTGTTGACAGTGGCATTATGTCCATTGTAGACAGTTGTAATTTGTCCACTGTTGACAGCAGTAGAATGTCCATTGTTGACAGTTGTGATGTGTCCATTGTTGACATCTGCAACGTGTACATTGTTGACAGTTGTAATGTGTCCATTGTTGACAGTGGCAATATGTTCATTGTAGACAGTTGTAATGTGTCCATTTTAGACAGTTGTGATGTGTCCATTGTTGACAGCTGTAATGTGTCCATTGTTGACAGTTGTAATGTTTCCATTGTTGACAGCTGTAATGTGTCCGTTGTTGACAGTTGTAATGTGTCCTTTGTTGACAGCTTTAATAAATCCATTGTTGACAGTGGTAATTTGTCCATAGTTGACAGTTGTAATGTTTCCATTGTTGACAGTGGCAAAGTTTCCATTGTTGACAGATGTAATGTTTCCATTGTTGACAGTTGTAATGTGCCCATGTTTGACATTGGCAATGTGTCAATTGTTGATAGTGTTAATGTGTCAATAGTTGACAGTTTTAAGGTGTCCATTGATGAAAGCTGTAATGTTTCCATTGTTGACAGTTTTAATGTGTCCATTGTTGACAGTTCTAATGTGTCCATTGTTGACAATTCTAATGTGTCCATTGTTGACAGTTGCAATGTGTCCATTGTTGACAGTTGTAATGTGCATATTGTTTGTAGTGGCACTATTTCCATTGTTGAAAGTTGTAATATGTCCATTGTTGACAGTTGTAATGTGTCCATTGTTGACAGTGGCAATGCGTCCATTGTTGACAGTTGTAATGTGTCCATTGTTGACAGCTGTAAGGTGTCCATTGTTGAAAGCTGTAATGTTTCCATTGTTGACAGTTTTAATGTGTCCATTGTTGACCGTTGCAATGTGTCCATTGTTGACAGTGGCAATGTGTCCATTGTTGACAGTGGTAATGTGTCCATTGTTGACAGTTGTAAGGTTTCCATTGTTGAAAGCTGTAATGTTTCCATTCTTGACAGTTGTGATGTGTCCATTGTTGACAGTTGTAATTTGTCCATTGTTGACAGCTGTAATGTGTCCATTGTTGACAGCTCTAATGTGTCCATTGTTGACAGCTGTAATGTGTCCGTTGTTGACAGTTGTAATGTGTCCATTGTTGAATGCTTTAATGAATCCATTGTTGACAGTGGTAATTTGTCCATAGTTGACAGTTGTAATGTTTCCATTGTTGACAGTGGCAATGTGTCCAGTGTTGACAGTTGTAATGTTTCCATTGTTGACTGGCAATGTGTCCATTGTTGACAGTGGCAATGTTTCCATTGTTGACATTTGTAATGTGCCCATTGTTGACAGTTGTAATGTGTCCATTGTTGATAGCTGTAAGGTGTCCATTGTTGACAGCTGTAATGTGTCCATTGTTGACAGTGTTACTGTGTCCATTGATGACAGTTGTAATGTTTCCATTGTTGAGAGTTTTAATGTTTCCTTTGTTGACTGGTAATGTGTCCATTCTTGACAGTAGCAATGTTTCCATTGTTGACAGTTGTAATGTGTCCATTGTTGACATTTGTAATGTGTCCATTGTTGACAGTTGTAATTTGTCCATTGTTGACAGTTGTAATGTGTCCATTGTTGACAGTGGCAGTATGTCCATTGTAGACAGTTGTAATTTGTCCACTGTTGACAGCAGTAGAATATCCATTGTTGACAGTTGTGATGTGTCCATTGTTGACATCTGCAATGTGTCCATTGTTGACAGTTGTAATGTGTCCATTGTTGACAGTTGTAATGTGACCATTGTTGACAGTGGCAATATGTTCATTGTAGACAGTTGTAATGTGTCCATTTTAGACAGTTGTGATGTGTCCATTGTTGACAGCTGTAATGTGTCCATTGTTGACAGTTGTAATGTTTCCGTTGTTGACAGCTGTAATGTGTCCGTTGTTGACAGTTGTAATGTGTCCTTTGTTGACAGCTTTAATAAATCCATTGTTGACAGTGGTAATTTGTCCATAGTTGACAGTTGTAATGTTTCCATTGTTGACAGTGGCAATGTTTCCAATGTTGACAGTTGTAATGTTTCCATTGTTGACAGTTGTAATGTGTCCATTGTTGACAGTTTAATTTGTCCATTGTTGACAGCTGTAATGTGTCCATTGTTGACAGCTCTAATGTGTCCATTGTTGAATGCTTTAATGAATCCATTGTTGACAGTGGTAATTTGTCCATAGTTGACAGTTGTAATGTTTCCATTGTTGACAGTGGCAATGTGTCCAGTGTTGACAGTTGTAATGTTTCCATTGTTGACTGGCAATGTGTCCATTGTTGACAGTGGCAATGTTTCCATTGTTGACAGTTGTAATGTGTCCATTGTTGACAGTTGTAATGTGTCCATTGTTGATAGCTGTAAGGTGTCCATTGTTGACAGCTGTAATGTGTCCATTGTTGACAGTGTTACTGTGTCCATTGATGACAGTTGTAATGTTTCCATTGTTGACAGTTGTAATGTGTCCATTGTTGACAGCAGTAAAATGTGCATTGTTGACAGTGTTAATGTGTCCATTGTTGACAGTGTTAATGTGTCCATTGTTGACAGTTGTAATGTGTCCATTGTTGACAATTGTAATGTTTCCTTTGTTGACTGGTAATGTGTCCATTCTTGACAGTAGCAATGTTTCCATTGTTGACAGTTGTAATGTGTCCATTGTTGACAGTTGTAATTTGTCCATTGTTGACAGTTGTAATGTGTCCATTGTTGACAGTGGCAATATGTTCATTGTAGACAGTTGTAATGTGTCCATTTTGGACAGTTGTGATGTGTCCATTGTTGACAGCTGTAATGTGTCCATTGTTGACAGTTGTAATGTTTCCATTATTGACAGCTGTAATGTGTCCGTTGTTGACAGTTGTAATGTGTCCTTTGTTGACTGCTTTAATAAATCCATTGTTGACAGTGGTAATTTGTCCATAGTTGACAGTTGTAATGTTTCCATTGTTGACAGTGGCAATGTTTCCAATGTTGACAGTTGTAATGTTTCCATTGTTGACAGTTGTAATGTGTCCATTGTTGACAGTCGCAATGTGTCCATTGTTGACAGATGTAATGTTTCCATTGTTGACAGTTGTAATGTGCCCATGTTTGACATTGGCAATATGTCAATTGTTGACAGTGTTAATGTGTCCATAGTTGACAGTTTTAAGGTGTCCATTGATGAAAGCTGTAATGTTTCCATTGTTGAAAGTTTTAATGTGTCCATTGTTGACAGTTCTAATGTGTCCATTGTTGACAGTTCTAATGTGTCCATTGTTGACAGTTGTAATGTGCATATTGTTTGTAGCGGCACTATTTCCATTGTTGAAAGTTGTAATATGTCCATTGTTGACAGTTGTAATGTTTCCATTGTTGACAGTGGCAATGTGTCCATTGTTGACAGTTGTAATGTTTCCATTGTTGACAGGTAATGTGTCCATTGTTGACAGTTGTAATGTGTCCATTGTTGACAGTGGCAATGCGACCATTGTTGACAGTTGTAATGTGTCCATTGTTGACAGCTGTAAGGTGTCCATTGTTGAAAGCTGTAATGTTTCCATTGTTGACAGTTTTAATGTGTCCATTGTTGACCGTTGCAATGTGTCCATTTTTGACAGTGGCAATGTGTCCATTGTTGACAGTTGTAATGTGTCCATTGTTGACAGTTGTAAGGTTTCCATTGTTGAAAGCTGTAATGTTTCCATTGTTGACAGTTGTGATGTGTCCATTGTTGACAGTTGTGATGTGTCCATTGTTGACAGTTGTAATGTGTTCATTGTTGACAGCTGTATTGTGTCCATTGTTGACAGCTGTAATGTGTCCGTTGTTGACAGTTGTAATGTGTCCATTGTTGAATGCTTTAATGAATCCATTGTTGACAGTGGTAATTTGTCCATAGTTGACAGTTGTAATGTTTCCATTGTTGACAGTGGCAATGTGTCCATTGTTGACAGTTGTAATGTTTCCATTCTTGACTGGCAATGTGTCCATTGTTGACAGTGGCAATGCTTCCATTGTTGACAGTTGTAATGTGTCCATTGTTGACAGTTGAAATGTGTCCATTGTTGATAGCTGTAAGGTGTCCATTGTTGATAGCTGTAATGTGTCCATTGTTGACAGTGTTACTGTGTCCATTGTTGACAGTTGTAATGTTTCCATTGTTGACAGTTGTAATGTGTCCATTGTTGACAGCAGTAAAATGTGCATTGTTGACAGTGTTAATGTGTCCATTGTTGACAGTGTTAATGTGTCCATTGTTGACAGTTGTAATGTTTCCATTGTTGACAGTGGTAATGTTTCCATTGTTGACTGTTGCAATGTGTCCATTGTTTACAGTTGTAATGTGTTCATTGTTGACAGCTGTAATGTGTCCGTTGTTGACAGTTGTAATGTGTCCACTGTTGACAGCTTTCATGAATCCATTGTTGACAGTGGTAATGTGTCCATAGTTGACAGTTGTAATGTTTCCTTTGTTGACTGGTAATGTGTCCATTCTTGACAGTGGCAATGTTTCCATTGTTGACAGTTGTAATGTGACCATTTTTGACAGTTGTAATGTGTCCATTGTTGACAGTTGTAATTTATCCATTGTAGACAGTTGTAATGTGTCCATTGTTGACAGTGGCATTATGTCCATTGTAGACAGTTGTAATTTGTCCACTGTTGACAGCAGTAGAATGTCCATTGTTGACAGTTGTGATGTGTCCATTGTTGACATCTGCAACGTGTACATTGTTGACAGTTGTAATGTGTCCATTGTTGACAGTGGCAATATGTTCATTGTAGACAGTTGTAATGTGTCCATTTTAGACAGTTGTGATGTGTCCATTGTTGACAGCTGTAATGTGTCCATTGTTGACAGTTGTAATGTTTCCATTGTTGACAGCTGTAATGTGTCCGTTGTTGACAGTTGTAATGTGTCCTTTGTTGACAGCTTTAATAAATCCATTGTTGACAGTGGTAATTTGTCCATAGTTGACAGTTGTAATGTTTCCATTGTTGACAGTGGCAATGTTTCCATTGTTGACAGATGTAATGTTTCCATTGTTGACAGTTGTAATGTGCCCATGTTTGACATTGGCAATGTGTCAATTGTTGATAGTGTTAATGTGTCAATAGTTGACAGTTTTAAGGTGTCCATTGATGAAAGCTGTAATGTTTCCATTGTTGACAGTTTTAATGTGTCCATTGTTGACAGTTCTAATGTGTCCATTGTTGACAATTCTAATGTGTCCATTGTTGACAGTTGCAATGTGCATATTGTTTGTAGTGGCACTATTTCCATTGTTGAAAGTTTTAATATGTCCATTGTTGACAGTTGTAATGTTTCCATTGTTGACAGGTAATGTGTCCATTGTTGACAGTTGTAATGTGTCCATTGTTGACAGTGGCAATGCGACCATTGTTGACAGTTGTAATGTGTCCATTGTTGACAGCTGTAAGGTGTCCATTGTTGAAAGCTGTAATGTTTCCATTGTTGACAGTTTTAATGTGTCCATTGTTGACCGTTGCAATGTGTCCATTTTTGACAGTGGCAATGTGTCCATTGTCGACAGTTGTAATGTGTCCATTGTTGACAGTTGTAAGGTTTATATTGTTGAAAGCTGTAATGTTTCCATTCTTGACAGTTGTGATGTGTCCATTGTTGACAGTTGTAATTTGTCCATTGTTGACAGCTGTAATGTGTCCATTGTTGACAGCTCTAATGTGTCCATTGTTGACAGCTCTAATGTGTCCGTTGTTGACAGTTGTAATGTGTCCATTGTTGAATGCTTTAATGAATCCATTGTTGACAGTGGTAATGTTTCCATTGTTGACAGGTAATGTGTCCATTGTTGACATCTGCAATGTGTCCATTGTTGACAGTTGTAATGTGTCCATTGTTGACAGTTGTAATGTGTCCATTGTTGACAGTGGCAATATGTTCATTGTAGACAGTTGTAATGTGTCCATTTTAGACAGTTGTGATGTGTCCATTGTTGACAGCTGTAATGTGTCCATTGTTGACAGTTGTAATGTTTCCGTTGTTGACAGCTGTAATGTGTCCGTTGTTGACAGTTGTAATGTGTCCTTTGTTGACAGCTTTAATAAATCCATTGTTGACAGTGGTAATTTGTCCATAGTTGACAGTTGTAATGTTTCCATTGTTGACAGTGGCAATGTTTCCAATGTTGACAGTTGTAATGTTTCCATTGTTGACAGTTGTAATGTGTCCATTGTTGACAGTCGCAATGTGTCCATTGTTGACAGATGTAATGTTTCCATTGTTGTCAGTTGTAATGTGCCCATGTTTGACATTGGCAATATGTCAATTGTTGACAGTGTTAATGTGTCCATAGTTGACAGTTTTAAGGTGTCCATTGATGAAAGCTGTAATGTTTCCATTGTTGAAAGTTTTAATGTGTCCATTGTTGACAGTTCTAATGTGTCCATTGTTGACAGTTCTAATGTGTCCATTGTTGACAGTTGCAATGTGTCCATTGTTGACAGTTGTAATGTGCATATTGTTTGTAGCGGCACTATTTCCATTGTTGAAAGTTGTAATATGTCCATTGTTGACAGTTGTAATGTTTCCATTGTTGACAGTGGCAATGTGTCCATTGTTGACAGTTGTAATGTTTCCAATGTTGACAGGTAATGTGTCCATTGTTGACAGTTGTAATGTGTCCATTGTTGACAGTGGCAATGCGACCATTGTTGACAGTTGTAATGTGTCCATTGTTGACAGCTGTAAGGTGTCCATTGTTGAAAGCTGTAATGTTTCCATTGTTGACAGTTTTAATGTGTCCATTGTTGACCGTTGCAATGTGTCCATTTTTGACAGTGGCAATGTGTCCATTGTTGACAGTTGTAATGTGTCCATTGTTGACAGTTGTAAGGTTTCCATTGTTGAAAGCTGTAATGTTTCCATTGTTGACAGTTGTGATGTGTCCATTGTTGACAGTTGTGATGTGTCCATTGTTGACAGTTGTAATGTGTTCATTGTTGACAGCTGTATTGTGTCCATTGTTGACAGCTGTAATGTGTCCGTTGTTGACATTTGTAATGTGTCCATTGTTGAATGCTTTAATGAATCCATTGTTGACAGTGGTAATTTGTCCATAGTTGACAGTTGTAATGTTTCCATTGTTAACAGTGGCAATGTGTCCATTGTTGACAGTTGTAATGTTTCGATTGTTGACTGGCAATGTGTCCATTGTTGACAGTGGCAATGCTTCCATTGTTGACAGTTGTAATGTGTCCATTGTTGACAGTTGTAATGTGTCCATTGTTGATAGCTGTAAGGTGTCCATTGTTGATAGCTGTAATGTGTCCATTGTTGACAGTGTTACTGTGTCCATTGTTGACAGTTGTAATGTTTCCATTGTTGACAGTTGTAATGTGTCCATTGTTGACAGCCGTAAAATGTGCATTGTTGACAGTGTTAATGTGTCCATTGTTGACAGTGTTAATGTGTCCATTGTTGACAGTTGTAATGTTTCCATTGTTGACAGTGGTAATGTTTCCATTGTTGACTGTTGCAATGTGTCCATTGTTTACAGTTGTAATGTGTTCATTGTTGACAGCTGTAATGTGTCCGTTGTTGGACAGTTGTAATGTGTCCACTGTTGACAGCTTTCATGAATCCATTGTTGACAGTGGTAATGTGTCCATAGTTGACAGTTGTAATGTTTCCTTTGTTGACTGGTAATGTGTCCATTCTTGACAGTGGCAATGTTTCCATTGTTGACAGTTGTAATGTGTCCATTGTTGACAGTTGTAATGTGTCCATTGTTGACAGTTGTAATTTGTCCACTGTTGACAGCAGTAGAATGTCCATTGTTGACAGTTGTGATGTTTCCATTGTTGACATCTGCAATGTGTCCATTGTTGACAGTTGTAATGTGTCCATTGTTGACAGTGGCAATATGTTCATTGTAGACAGTTGTAATGTGTCCATTTTAGACAGTTGTGATGTGTCCATTGTTGACAGCTGTAATGTGTCCATTGTTGACAGCTGTAATGTTTCCATTGTTGACAGCTGTAATGTGTCCGTTGTTGACAGTTGTAATGTGTCCTTTGTTGACAGCTTTAATAAATCCATTGTTGACAGTGGTAATTTGTCCATAGTTGACAGTTGTAATGTTTCCATTGTTGACAGTGGCAATGTGTCCATTGTTGACAGTTGTAATGTGTACATTGTTGACAGCTGTAAGGTGTCCATTGTTGAAAGCTGTAATGTTTCCATTGTTGACACTTGCATTGTTTCCATTGTTGACAGTTGTAATGTGTCCATTGTTGGCAGTTGTAATGTGTCCATTTTAGACAGTTGTGATGTGTCCATTGTTGACAGTTGTAATGTGTCCATTGTTGACAGTTGTAATGTGTCCATTGTTGACAGTTGTAATGTTTCCATTGTTGACAGTGGTAATGTTTCCATTGTTGACATTTGCAATGTATCCATTCTTGACAGTTGTAATGTGTCCATTGTTGTCAGCTGTAATGTGTCCGTTGTTGACAGTTGTAATGTGTCCATTGTTACTAACAGCTTTAATGAATCCATTGTTGACAGTGGTAATGTGTCCATAGTTGACAGTTGTAATGTTTCCATTGTTGACAGTGGCAATGTGTCCATTGTTGACAGTTGTAATGTGTCCATTATTGACAGTTGTAATGTGTCCATTGTTGACAGCTGTAAGGTGTCCATTGTTGAAAGCTGTAATGTTTCCATTGTTGACAGTTGCATTGTTTCCACTGTTGACAGTTGTAATGTTTCCATTGTTGACTGATGTAATGTCTCCATTGTAGACAGTTGTAGTGTGCCTATGTTTGACAGTGGCAATGTGTCAATTGTTGACAGTTTTAATGTGTCCATAGTTGACAATTGTAAGGTGTCCATTGTTGAAAGCTGTAATGTTTCCATTGTTGACAGTTTTAATGTGTCCATTGTTGACACTTGCATTGTTTCCATTGTTGACAGTTCTAATGTGTCCATTGTTGACAGTTGTAATGTTTCCATTGTTGACAGTTGTAATGTGTCCTATGTTGACAGCATTAAAATGTCCATTGTTGACAATGCTAATGTATCGATTGTTGACAGTGTTACTGTGTCCATTGTTGACAGTTGTAATGTGTCCATTGTTGACAGTGGCAATGTTTCCATTGTTGACAGTTCTAATGTTTCCATTGTTGACAGTGTTACTCTGTCCATTGTTGACAATTGTAATGTTTCCATTGTTGACAGTTGTAATGTGTCCATTGTTGACAGCAATAAAATTTGAATTGTTGACAGTGTTAATGTGCCCATTGTTGACAGTGTTAATGTGTCCATTGTTGACAGTTCTAATGTGTCCATTGTTGACATTTGTAATATGTTCGTTGTTGACAGTTTTAATTTGGCCATTGTTGATAGTGGTAATGTGTTCATTGTTGACAGTTATAATTTGCCCATTGTTGACAGCTGTAATGTGTCCATTGTTGACAGTTGTATTGTTTCTAATGTTGACAGATGCAATGTGTCCATTGTTGACAGTTGTATGTGTCCATTGTTGACAGTTGTGATGTGTCCATTGTTGACATCTGTAATATGTCCATTGTTGACACTGGCAATGTGTCCATTGTTGACAGTGGTAATATGGCCATTGTTGATAGTCGTAGCGTATTTCATTGTTGACAACTGCAATGTGTCCATTGTTGACAGTTATAATGTGTCCATTGTTGATAGTCGTAGCGTATTCCATTGTTGACAACTGCAATGTGTCCATTGTTGACAGTTGTAATGTGTCCATTGTTGACAGTGGCAATATGTTCATTGTAGACAGTTGTAATGTGTCCATTTTAGACAGTTGTGATGTGTCCATTGTTGACCGTTGTATTGTATCCATTGTTGACAGTTGTAATGTGTCCATTGCTGACAGTTGTAATGTTTCCATTGTTGACAGTGGTAATGGTTCCATTGTTGGCAGTTGCAATGTATCCATTCTTGACAGTTGTAATGTGTCCATTGTTGACAGCTGTAATGTGTCCATTGTTAACAGCTTTAATGAATCCATTGTTGACAGTGGTAATGTGTCCATAGTTGACAGTTGTAATGTTTCCATTGTTGACAGTGACAATATGTCCATTGTTGACAGTTGTAATGTGTCCATTGTTGACAGTTGTAATGTGTACATTGTTGACAGCTGTAAGGTGTCCATTGTTGAAAGCTGTAATGTTTCCATTGTTGACACTTGCATTGTTTCCATTGTTGACAGTTGTAATGTGTCCATTGTTGACAGTTGTAATGTGTCCATTTTAGACAGTTGTGATGTGTCCATTGTTGACAGTTGTAATATGTCCATTGTTGACAGTTGTAATGTGTCCATTGTTGACAGTTGTAATGTTTCCATTGTTGACAGTGGTAATGTTTCCATTGTTGACAGTTGCAATGTATCCATTCTTGACAGTTGTAATGTGTCCATTGTTTACAGTTGTAATGTGTTCATTGTTGACAGCTGTAATGTGTCCGTTGTTGACAGTTGTAATGTGTCCATTGTTAACAGCTTTAATGAATCCATTGTTGACAGTGGTAATGTGTCCATAGTTGACAGTTGTAATGTTTCCATTGTTGACAGTGGCAATATGTCCATTGTTGACAGTTGTAATGTGTCCATTGTTGACAGTTGTAATGTGTACATTGTTGACAGCTGTAAGGTGTCCATTGTTGAAAGCTGTAATGTTTCCATTGTTGACAGTTGTAATGTGTCCATTGTTGACAGTTGTAATGTGTCCATTTTACACAGTTGTGATGTGTCCATTGTTGACAGTTGTAATATGTCCATTGTTGACAGTTGTAATGTGTCCATTGTTGACAGTTGTAATGTTTCCATTGTTGACAGTGGTAATGTTTCCATTGTTGACAGTTGCAATGTATCCATTCTTGACAGTTGTAATGTGTCCATTGTTGACAGCTGTATTGTGTCCGTTGTTGACAGTTGTAATGTGTCCATTGTTACCAACAGCTTTAATGAATCCATTGTTGACAGTGGTAATGTGTCCATAGTTGACAGTTGTAATGTTTCCATTGTTGACAGTGGCAATGTGTCCATTGTTGACAGTTGTAATGTGTCCATTGTTGACAGTTGTAATGTATTCATTGTTGACAGTGGCAATGTGTCCATTGTTGACAGTTGTAATGTGTCCATTGTTGACATTGACAATGTGTTCATTGTAAACAGTTGCAATGTGTCCATTGTTGAGTTGTAATGTTCCCATTGTTGACAGTTGTAATGTGTCCATTGTTTACAGCTGTAATGTGTCCATTGTTGACAGTTGTATTGTGTCCATTGTTGATAGTTGCATTGTGTCCATTGTTGACAGTTGTAATATGTCCATTGTTGACAGTGGCAATGTGTCTATTGTTGACGGTTGTAATGTATCCATTGTTAACAGCTGTATTGTGTCTACTGTTGACCATTTTATTGTGTCCATGGTTGATAGTTGTAATGTGTTCATTGTTGACAGTTGCATTGTGTCCATTGTTGACAGTTATAATGTGTCCATTGTTGACAGTTGCAATGTTTCTATTGTTGACAGTTGTAATGTGTCCATTGTTGACAGTTGTGATGTGTCCATTGTTGACAGCTGTAATATGTCCATTGTTGACCGTCGTAATGTGTCCATTGTTGACAGTTGTAATGTGTTCATTATTGACAGTGGCAATGTGTCCAGTGTTGACATTTGTCCTTTGTCCATTGTTGACAGCTGTAATGTGTCAATTGTTGACAGTCGTAATGTGTCCATTGTTGACAGTTGTAATGTGTTCATTATTGACAGTGGCAATGTGTCCAGTGTTGACAGTTGTCCTTTGTCCATTGTTGACAGTTGTAATATGTAAATTGTTGACAGTGGAAATGTGTATATTGTTGACAGTTGTAATGTATCCATTGTTAACAGCTGTATTGTGTCCATGGTTGACAATTTTATTGTGTCCATTGTTGACAGTTGTAATGTGTCCATTGATGACAGTGGCAATGTGTCCATTGTTGACAGTTGTAATGTATTCATTGTTAACAGTTGTATTGTGTCTATGGTTGACAATTGTATTTTGTCCATTGTTGACAGTTGTAATGTGTCCATTGTTGACAGTGGTAATGTGTCCAGTGTTGAGAGTGGCAATGTGTCCATTTTTGACAGTTGTAATGTGTCCATTGCTGACAATTGTAATGTGTCCATTGTTGACAGTTATAATGTGTCCACTGTTGACAGTGGCAATGTGTCCATTTTTAACAGTTGTAATGTGTCCATTGTGGACAGTTGTAATGTGTCCATTGTTGATAGCTGTAATGTGTCCATTTTTGACAGTAGTAATGTGTCCATTGTTGACAGTTGTAATGTGTCCATTGTTGACAGTTGTAATGTTTCCATTGTTGAGAGTGGTAATGTATTCATTGTTGACAGTGGCAATGTGTCCATTGTTGACAGTTGTAATGTGTCCATTGTTGACATTGACAATGTGTTCATTGTTGACAGTTGCAATGTGTCCATTGTTGACAGTTGTAATGTGTCCATTGTTGTCAGTTGTAATGTGTCCATTGTTGACAGCTATAATGGGTCCATTGTTGACAGTTGTAATGTGTCCATTGTTGTCAGTTGTAATGTGTCCATTGTTGACAGTGGTAATGTGTCCATTTTTGACAGTTGTAATGTGTCCATTGTGGACAGTTGTCATGTGTCCATTGTTGACAGTGGTAATGTATTCATTGTTGACAGTGGCTATGTGTCCATTGTTGACAGTTGTCATGTGTCCATTTTTGACAGTAGTAATGTGTCCATTGTTGAAAGTGGCAATGTGTCCATTGTTGACAGTGGTAATATGTCCATCGTTGACAATTGTAATGTGTCCATTGTTGACAGCTGTAATGTGTTCATTGTTGACAGTCGTAGTGTGTTCCATTGTTGACAGTGGTAATGTGTCCATTGTTGACAGTTGTCATGCGTCCATTTTCGACAGCTGTAATGTGTCCATTGCTGACAATTGTAATGTTTCATTGTTACCCAGTGGTAATGTGTTCATTGTTGACATCTGTAAGGTGTCCATTGTTGACAGTTGTAATGTGTCCATTGTTGACAGTGGCAATGTGTCCATTTTTGACAGTTGTAATGTGTCCATTGTGGACAGTTGTAATGTGTCCATTGTTGACAGTGGTAATGTGTTCATTGTTGACAGTTGCAATGTGTCCATTGTTGAGTTGTAATGTTCCCATTGTTGACAGTTGTAATGTGTCCATTGTTTACAGCTGTAATGTGTCCATTGTTGACAGGTGTATTGTGTCCATTGTTGATAGTTGCATTGTGCCTATTGTTGACAGTTGTAATATGTCCATTGTTGACAGTGGCATTGTGTCTATTGTTGACAGTTGTAATGTATCCATTGTTAACAGGTGTATTGTGTCTACTGTTGACCATTTGATTGTGTCCATTTTTGATAGTTGTAATGTGTTCATTGTTGACAGTTGCATTGTGTCCATTGTTGACAGTTATAATGTGTCCATTGTTGACAGTTGCAATGTTTCTATTGTTGACAGCTGTAATGTGTCCATTGTTGACAGTGGCAATGTGTCTATTGTTGACAGATGTAATAAGTTCATTGTTGACAGTTGTATGTGTCCATTGTTGACAGTTGTCATGTGTCCATTTTTGACAGTAGTAATGTGTCCATTGTTGAAAGTGGCAATGTGTCCATTGTTGACAGTGGCAATATGTCCATCGTTGACAGTTGTAATGTGTCCTTTGTTGACAGCTGTAATGTGTTCATTGTTGACAGTCGTAGCGTGTTCCATTGTTGACAGTAACTGTAGTAATGTGTCCATTGTTGACAGTAACTGTTGTAATGTGTCCATTGTTGACAGTTGTAATGTTCCATTGTTGACAGTGGTAATGTGTCCATTGTTAACAGTTGTCATGCGTCCATTTTCGACAGCTGTAATGTGTCCATTGCTGACAATTGTAATGTTCCATTGTTACCCAGTGGTAATGTGTTCATTGTTGACATCTGTAAGGTGTCCATTGTTGACAGTTGTAATGTGTCCATTGTTGACAGTGGCAATGTGTCCATTTTTGACAGTTGTAATGTGTCCATTGTGGACAGTTGTAATGTGTCCATTGTTGACAGTTGTAATGTTTCCATTGTTGACAGTGGTAATATGTCCATCGTTGACAGTTGTAATGTGTCCATTGTTGACAGCTGTAATGTGTTCATTGTTGACAGTCGTAGCGTGTTCCATTGTTGACAGTGGTAATGTGTTCATTGTTGGCATCTGTAAGGTGTCCATTGTTGACAGTTGTAATGTGTCAATTGTTGACAGTGGCAATGTGTCCATTTTTGACAGTTGTAATGTGTCCATTGTGGATAGTTGTAATGTGTCCATTGTTGACAGTTGTAATGTTTCCATTGTTGACAGTGGTAATGTATTCATTGTTGACAGTGGCTATGTGTCCATTGTTGACAGTTGTATTGTGTCCATTGTTGACAATGACAATGTGTTCATTGTTGACAGATGCAATGTGTTCATTGTTGAGTTGTAATGTTCCCATTGTTGACAGTTGTAATGTGTCCATTGTTTACAGCTATAATGTGTCCATTGTTGACAGTTGTATTGTGTCCATTGTTGATAGTTGGATTGTGTCTATTGTTGACAGTTGTAATATGTCCATTGTTGACAGTGGCAATGTGTCTATTGGTGACAGTTGTAATGTATCCATTGTTAACAGCTGTATTGTGTCTACTGTTGACCATTTTATTGTGTCCATTGTTGATAGTTGTAATGTGTTCATTGTTGACAGTTGCATTGTGTCCATTGTTGACAGTTATAATGTGTCCATTGTTGACAGTTGCAATGTTTCTATTGTTGACAGTGGTAATGTGTCCATTGTTGACAGTTGTGATGTGTCCATTGTTGACAGCTGTAATGTGTCCATTGTTGACAGTGGCAATGTGTCTATTGTTGACAGTTGTAATGTATCCATTGTTAACAGCTGTATTGTGTCTACTGTTGACAATTTTATTGTGTCCATTGTTGATAGTTGTAATGTGTTCATTGTTGACAGTTGCATTGTTGTGATGCGTCCATTGTTGACAGCTGTAATGTGTCCATTGTTGACAGTTGTAATGTGTCCATTGTTGACAGTTGTAATGTGTTAATTATTGACAATGGCAATGTGTCCAGTGTTGACAGTTGTCATGTGTCCATTGTTGACAGTTGTAATGTGTCCATTGTTGACAGCTGTAATGTGTCCATTGTTGACAGTTGTATTGTGTCCATTGTTGATAGTTGCATTGTGTCCATTGTTGACAGTTGTAATATGTCCATTGTTGACAGTGGAAATGTGTATATTGTTGACAGTTGTAATGTATCCATTGTTAACAGCTGTATTGTGTCCATGGTTGACAATTTTATTGTGTCCATTGTTGACAGTTGTAATGTGTCAATTGATGACAGTGGCAATGTGTCCATTGTTGACAGTTGTAATGTGTCCAGTGTTGACAGTGGCAATGTGTCCATTGTTGACAGTTGTAATGTGTCCATTGTTGACAGTTGTCATGCGTCAGTTGCTAACAGTGGTAATGTGTTCATTATTGACAGTTGTAATGTGTCCATTGTTGACAGTTGTGATGTGTTCATTGGTGACAGTTGTAATGTTTCCATTGTTGACAGTGGTAATGTATTCTTTGTTGACAGTGGCAATGTGTCCATTGTTGACAGTTATAATGTGTCCATTGTTGACATTGACAATGTGTTCATTGTTGACAGTTGCAATGTGTCCAATGTTGACAGTTGTAATGTTTCCATTGTTGTCAGTTGTAATGTGTCCATTGTTGACAGCTATAGTGTTTCCATTGTTGACAGTTGTAATGTGTCCATTGTTGTCAGTTGTAATGTGTCTATTGTTGACAGATGTAATAAGTTCATTGTTGACAGTTGTATGTGTCCATTGTTGACAGTTGTCCTGTGTCCATTTTTGACAGTAGTAATGTGTCCATTGTTGAAAGTGGCAATGTGTCCATTGTTGACAGTGGTAATATGTCCATCGTTGACAGTTGTAATGTGTCCATTGTTGACAGCTGTAATGTGTTCATTGTTGACAGTCGTAGCGTGTTCCATTGTTGACAGTGGTAATGTGTTCATTGTTGGCATCTGTAAGGTGTCCATTGTTGACAGTTGTAATGTGTCAATTGTTGACAGTGGCAATGTGTCCATTTTTGACAGTTGTAATGTGTCCATTGTGGACAGTTGTAATGTGTCCATTGTTGACAGTTGTAATGTTTCCATTGTTGACAGTGGTAATGTATTCATTGTTGACAGTGGCTATGTGTCCATTGTTGACAGTTGTATTGTGTCCATTGTTGACAATGACAATGTGTTCATTGTTGACAGATGCAATGTGTTCATTGTTGAGTTGTAATGTTCCCATTGTTGACAGTTGTAATGTGTCCATTGTTTACAGCTATAATGTGTCCATTGTTGACAGTTGTATTGTGTCCATTGTTGATAGTTGGATTGTGTCTATTGTTGACAGTTGTAATATGTCCATTGTTGACAGTGGCAATGTGTCTATTGGTGACAGTTGTAATGTATCCATTGTTAACAGCTGTATTGTGTCTACTGTTGACCATTTTATTGTGTCCATTGTTGATAGTTGTAATGTGTTCATTGTTGACAGTTGCATTGTGTCCATTGTTGACAGTTATAATGTGTTCATTGTTGACAGTTGCATTGTTGTGATGCGTCCATTGTTGACAGCTGTAATGTGTCCATTGTTGACAGTCGTAATGTGTCCATTGTTGACAGTTGTAATGTTTTAATTATTGACAGTGGCAATGTGTCCAGTGTTGACAGTTGTCATGTGTCCATTGTTGACAGTTGTAATGTGTCCATTGTTGACAGCTGTAATGTGTCCATTGTTGACAGTTGTATTGTGTCCATTGTTGATAGTTGCATTGTGTCCATTGTTGAAAGCTGTAATGTGTCCATTGTTGACACTTGCAATGTGTCCATTGTTGACAGTTGTAATGTGTTCATTATTGACAGTGGCAATGTGTCCAGTGTTGACAGTTGTCCTTTGTCCATTGTTGACAGTTGTAATGTGTCCATTGTTGACAGCTTTAATGTGTCTATTGTTGACAGTTGTATTGTGTCCATTGTTGATAGTTGCATTGTGTCCATTGTTGACAGTTGTAATATGTCCATTGTTGACAGTGGAAATGTGTCCATTGTTGACAGTTGTAATGTGTCCATTGTTGACAGTTGTCATGTGTCCATTTTCGACAGCTGTAATGTGTCCATTCTTGACAGTTGTAATGTGTTCATTATTGACAGTGGCAATGTGTCCAATGTTGACAGTTGTAATGTGTCCATTGTTGATAGTTGTAATGTGTCCATTGTTGACAGTTGTAATGTGTCCATTGTTGACAGCTGTAATGTGTCCATTGTTGACAGTTGTAATGTGTCCATTGTTGTCAGTTGTAATGTGTCTATTGTTGTCAGTTGTAATGTGTCTATTGTTGACAGATGCAATAAGGGCATTGTTGACAGTTGTATGTGTCCATTGTTGACAGTTGTCATGTGTGCATTGTTGAAAGTGGCAATGTGTCCATTGTTGACAGTGGTAATATGTCCATTGTTGACAGTTGTAACGTTTCCATTGTTGACAGTTGTAATATGTCCATTGTTGACAGCTATAATGTGTTCATTGTTGACAGTCGTAGCGTGTTCCATTGTTGACAACTGCAATGTGTCCATTGTTGACAGTAACTGTAGTAATGTGTCCATTGTTGACAGTTGTAATGTGTCCATTGTTGACAGTTGTAATGTGTCCATTGTTGACAGCTGTAATGTGTCCATTGTTGACAGTTGTCATTTGTCCATTGTATACAGCTGTAATGTGTCCATTGTTGACAGTTGTATTGTGTCCATTATTGATAGTTGCATTGTGTCCATTTTTGACAGTTGTAATGTGTCCATTGTTGACAGTGGCAATGTGTCTATTGTTGACAGTTGTAATGTATCCAATGTTAACAGCTGTATTGTGTCTACTGTTGACAATTTTATTGTGTCCATTGCTGACAGTTGTAATGTGTCCATTGTTGACAGTTGTCATACGTCCATTTCGACAGCTGTAATATGTCCATTGTTGACAATTGTAATGTTTCCATTGTTGACAGTTGTAATGTGTCCATTGTTGTCAGTTGTAATGTGTCTATTGTTGACAATGCAATAAGGGCATTGTTGACAGTTGTATGTGTCCATTGTTGACAATTGTCATGAGTCCATTTTTGACAGTTGTAATGTGTCCATTGTTGAAAGTGGCAATGTGTCCATTGTTGACAGTGGTAATATGTCCATTGTTGACAGTTGTAACGTTTCCATTGTTGACAGTTGTAATGTGTCCATTGTTGACAGTTGTAATGTTGTGTTCATTGTTGACAGTCGTAGCGTGTTCCATTGTTGACAACTGCAATGTGTCCATTGTTGACAGTAACTGTTTTAATGGGTCCATTGTTGACAGTTGTAATGTGTCCATTGTTGACAGTTGTAATGTGTCCATTGTTGACAGCTGTAATGTGTCCATTGTTTACAGTTGTAATGTGTCCATTGTGTACAGCTGTAATGTGTCTATTTTTTGACAGTTGTAATGTGTCCATTGTTGACAGTGGCAATGTGTCTAGTGTTGACAGTTGTAATGTATCCATTGTTGACAGTGGCACTGTGTCCATTTTTGAGAGTTGTAATGTGTCCATTGTTGACAGTTGTCATGCGTCCATTTCGACAGCTGTAATGTGTCCATTGTTGACAGTTGTAATGTGTCCATTGTTGACAGTGGCACTGTGTCCATTTTTGACAGTTGTAATGTGTTCATTGTTGACAGTTGTCATGCGTCCATTTCGACAGCTGTAATGTGTCCATTGTTGACAGTTGTAATGTGTCCATTGTTGACAGTGGCACTGTGTCCATTTTTGACAGTTGTAATGTGTTCATTGTTGACAGTTGTAAAGTGTCCATTGTTGACAGTTGTATGTGTTCATTGTTGACAGTTGTAATGTGTCCATTGTTGACAGCTGTAGTCTGTCCATTGTTGACAGTTGTAATGTGTCCATTGTTGACAGTGGCAATGTGTCCATTTTTGACAGTTGTAATGTGTCCATTGTGGACAGTTGTAATGTGTCCATTGTTGACAGTTGTAATGTGTCCATTTTAACAGTTGTAATGTGTCCATTGTTGACAGTTGTGATGTGTCCATTGTTGACAGCTGTAATGTGTCAATTATTGACAGTTGTAATGTGTTCATTATTGACAGTGGCAATGTGTTCAGTGTTGACAGTTGTAATGTGTCCATTTTTGAAAGTTGTAATGTGTCCATTGTTGACAGTTGTAATGTGTCCATTGTTGGCAGCTGTAATGTGTTCATTGTTGACAGTCGTAGCGTGTTCCATTGTTGACAACTGTAATGTGTCCATTGTTGACAGTTGCAATGTTTCTATTGTTGACAGTGGTAATGTGTCCATTGTTGACAGTTGTAATGTACCCATTGTTGACAGTAGCAATGTTTCTATTGTTGACAGTGGTAATGTGTCCATTGTTGACAGTTGTAATGTACCCATTGTTGACATTGGCAATTTGTCCATTGTTGACAGTTGCAATGTGTCCATTTTTGACAGTTGTAATGTGTCCATTGTGGACAGTTGTAATGTGTCCATTGTTGACAGTTGTAATGTTTCCATTGTTGACAGTGGTAATGTATTCATTGTTGACAGTGGCTATGTGTCCATTGTTGACAGTTGTATTGTGTCCATTGTTGACAATGACAATGTGTTCATTGTTGAGTTGTAATGTTCCCATTGTTGACAGTTGTAATGTGTCCATTGTTTACAGCTATAATGTGTCCATTGTTGACAGTTGTATTGTGTCCATTGTTGATAGTTGGATTGTGTCTATTGTTGACAGTTGTAATATGTCCATTGTTGACAGTGGCAATGTGTCTATTGGTGACAGTTGTAATGTATCCATTGTTAACAGCTGTATTGTGTCTACTGTTGACCATTTTATTGTGTCCATTGTTGATAGTTGTAATGTGTTCATTGTTGACAGTTGCATTGTGTCCATTGTTGACAGTTATAATGTGTTCATTGTTGACAGTTGCATTGTTGTGATGCGTCCATTGTTGACAGCTGTAATGTGTCCATTGTTGACAGTCGTAATGTGTCCATTGTTGACAGTTGTAATGTTTTAATTATTGACAGTGGCAATGTGTCCAGTGTTGACAGTTGTCATGTGTCCATTGTTGACAGTTGTAATGTGTCCATTGTTGACAGCTGTAATGTGTCCATTGTTGACAGTTGTATTGTGTCCATTGTTGATAGTTGCATTGTGTCCATTGTTGAAAGCTGTAATGTGTCCATTGTTGACACTGGCAATGTGTCCATTGTTGACAGTTGTAATGTGTTCATTATTGACAGTGGCAATGTGTCCAGTGTTGACAGCTTTAATGTGTCTATTGTTGACAGTTGTATTGTGTCCATTGTTGATAGTTGCATTGTGTCCATTGTTGACAGTTGTAATATGTCCATTGTTGACAGTGGAAATGTGTCCATTGTTGACAGTTGTAATGTGTCCATTGTTGACAGTTGTCATGTGTCCATTTTCGACAGCTGTAATGTGTCCATTCTTGACAGTTGTAATGTGTTCATTATTGACAGTGGCAATGTGTCCAATGTTGACAGTTGTAATGTGTCCATTGTTGATAGTTGTAATGTGTCCATTGTTGACAGTTGTAATGTGTCCATTGTTGACAGCTGTAATGTGTCCATTGTTGACAGTTGTAATGTGTCCATTGTTGTCAGTTGTAATGTGTCTATTGTTGTCAGTTGTAATGTGTCTATTGTTGACAGATGCAATAAGGGCATTGTTGACAGTTGTATGTGTCCATTGTTGACAGTTGTCATGTGTGCATTGTTGAAAGTGGCAATGTGTCCATTGTTGACAGTGGTAATATGTCCATTGTTGACAGTTGTAACGTTTCCATTGTTGACAGTTGTAATATGTCCATTGTTGACAGCTATAATGTGTTCATTGTTGACAGTCGTAGCGTGTTCCATTGTTGACAACTGCAATGTGTCAATTGTTGACAGTAACTGTAGTAATGTGTCCATTGTTGACAGTTGTAATGTGTCCATTGTTGACAGTTGTAATGTGTCCATTGTTGACAGCTGTAATGTGTCCATTGTTGACAGTTGTCATTTGTCCATTGTGTACAGCTGTAATGTGTCCATTGTTGACAGTTGTATTGTGTCCATTATTGATAGTTGCATTGTGTCCATTTTTGACAGTTGTAATGTGTCCATTGTTGACAGTGGCAATGTGTCTATTGTTGACAGTTGTAATGTATCCAATGTTAACAGCTGTATTGTGTCTACTGTTGACAATTTTATTGTGTCCATTGCTGACAGTTGTAATGTGTCCATTGTTGACAGTTGTCATACGTCCATTTCGACAGCTGTAATATGTCCATTGTTGACAATTGTAATGTTTCCATTGTTGACAGTTGTAATGTGTCCATTGTTGTCAGTTGTAATGTGTTTATTGTTGACAATGCAATAAGGGCATTGTTGACAGTTGTATGTGTCCATTGTTGACAATTGTCATGAGTCCATTTTTGACAGTTGTAATGTGTCCATTGTTGAAAGTGGCAATGTGTCCATTGTTGACAGTGGTAATATGTCCATTGTTGACAGTTGTAACGTTTCCATTGTTGACAGTTGTAATGTGTCCATTGTTGACAGTTGTAATGTTGTGTTCATTGTTGACAGTCGTAGCGTGTTCCATTGTTGACAACTGCAATGTGTCCATTGTTGACAGTAACTGTTTTAATGGGTCCATTGTTGACAGTTGTAATGTGTCCATTGTTGACAGTTGTAATGTGTCCATTGTTGACAGCTGTAATGTGTCCATTGTTTACAGTTGTAATGTGTCCATTGTGTACAGCTGTAATGTGTCTATTTTTTGACAGTTGTAATGTGTCCATTGTTGACAGTGGCAATGTGTCTAGTGTTGACAGTTGTAATGTATCCATTGTTGACAGTGGCACTGTGTCCATTTTTGAGAGTTGTAATGTGTCCATTGTTGACAGTTGTCATGCGTCCATTTCGACAGCTGTAATGTGTCCATTGTTGACAGTTGTAATGTGTCCATTGTTGACAGTGGCACTGTGTCCATTTTTGACAGTTGTAATGTGTTCATTGTTGACAGTTGTCATGCGTCCATTTCGACAGCTGTAATGTGTCCATTGTTGACAGTTGTAATGTGTCCATTGTTGACAGTGGCACTGTGTCCATTTTTGACAGTTGTAATGTGTTCATTGTTGACAGTTGTAAAGTGTCCATTGTTGACAGTTGTATGTGTTCATTGTTGACAGTTGTAATGTGTCCATTGTTGACAGCTGTAGTCTGTCCATTGTTGACAGTTGTAATGTGTCCATTGTTGACAGTGGCAATGTGTCCATTTTTGACAGTTGTAATGTGTCCATTGTGGACAGTTGTAATGTGTCCATTGTTGACAGTTGTAATGTGTCCATTTTAACAGTTGTAATGTGTCCATTGTTGACAGTTGTGATGTGTCCATTGTTGACAGCTGTAATGTGTCAATTATTGACAGTTGTAATGTGTTCATTATTGACAGTGGCAATGTGTTCAGTGTTGACAGTTGTAATGTGTCCATTTTTGAAAGTTGTAATGTGTCCATTGTTGACAGTTGTAATGTGTCCATTGTTGGCAGCTGTAATGTGTTCATTGTTGACAGTCGTAGCGTGTTCCATTGTTGACAACTGTAATGTGTCCATTGTTGACAGTTGCAATGTTTCTATTGTTGACAGTGGTAATGTGTCCATTGTTGACAGTTGTAATGTACCCATTGTTGACAGTAGCAATGTTTCTATTGTTGACAGTGGTAATGTGTCCATTGTTGACAGTTGTAATGTACCCATTGTTGACATTGGCAATTTGTCCATTGTTGACAGTTGCAATGTATTCATTGTTGACAGTCGTAGCGTGTTCCATTGTTGACAACTGCAATGTGTCCATTGTTGGCAGTTATAATGTACCCATTGTTGATAATTGCAATGTTTCTATTGTTGACAGTTGTAATGTGTCCATTGTTGACAGTGGCAATGTGTCCATTGTTGACAATTGTAATGTTTCCATTGTTAACAGTGGTAATGTTTTCATTGTTGACAGTTGTCACGCTTCCATTTTCGACAGCTGTAATGTGTCCATTGCTGACAATTGTAATGTTCCATTGTTAACAGTGGTAATGTGTTCACTGTTGACATCTGTAAGGTGTCCATTGTTGACAGTTGTATTGTGTCCATTGTTGATAGTTGCATTGTGTCCATTGTTGAAAGCTGTAATGTGTCCATTGTTGACACTGGCAATGTGTCCATTGTTGACAGTTGTAATGTGTTCATTATTGACAGTGGCAATGTGTCCAGTGTTGACAGTTGTCCTTTGTCCATTGTTGACAGTTGTAATGTGTCCATTGTTGACAGCTTTAATGTGTCTATTGTTGACAGTTGTATTGTGTCCATTGTTGATAGTTGCATTGTGTCCATTGTTGACAGTTGTAATATGTCCATTGTTGACAGTGGAAATGTGTACATTGTTGACAGTTGTAATGTGTCCATTGTTGACAGTTGTCATGTGTCCATTTTCGACAGCTGTAATGTGTCCATTCTTGACAGTTGTAATGTGTTCATTATTGACAGTGGCAATGTGTCCAATGTTGACAGTTGTAATGTGTCCATTGTTGATAGTTGTAATGTGTCCATTGTTGACAGTTGTAATGTGTCCATTGTTGACAGCTGTAATGTGTCCATTGTTGACAGTTGTAAAGTGTCCATTGTTGTCAGTTGTAATGTGTCTATTGTTGTCAGTTGTAATGTGTCTATTGTTGACAGATGCAATAAGGGCATTGTTGACAGTTGTATGTGTCCATTGTTGACAGTTGTCATGTGTGCATTGTTGAAAGTGGCAATGTGTCCATTGTTGACAGTGGTAATATGTCCATTGTTGACAGTTGTAACGTTTCCATTGTTGACAGTTGTAATATGTCCATTGTTGACAGCTATAATGTGTTCATTGTTGACAGTCGTAGCGTGTTCCATTGTTGACAACTGCAATGTGTCCATTGTTGACAGTAACTGTAGTAATGTGTCCATTGTTGACAGTTGTAATGTGTCCATTGTTGACAGTTGTAATGTGTCCATTGTTGACAGCTGTAATGTGTCCATTGTTGACAGTTGTCATTTGTCCATTGTGTACAGCTGTAATGTGTCCATTGTTGACAGTTGTATTGTGTCCATTATTGATAGTTGCATTGTGTCCATTTTTGACAGTTGTCATGTGTCCATTGTTGACAGTGGCAATGTGTCTATTGTTGACAGTTGTAATGTATCCAATGTTAACAGCTGTATTGTGTCTACTGTTGACAATTTTATTGTGTCCATTGCTGACAGTTGTAATGTGTCCATTGTTGACAGTTGTCATACGTCCATTTCGACAGCTGTAATATGTCCATTGTTGACAATTGTAATGTTTCCATTGTTGACAGTTGTAATGTGTCCATTGTTGTCAGTTGTAATGTGTCTATTGTTGACAATGCAATAAGGGCATTGTTGACAGTTGTATGTGTCCATTGTTGACAATTGTCATGAGTCCATTTTTGACAGTTGTAATGTGTCCATTGTTGAAAGTGGCAATGTGTCCATTGTTGACAGTGGTAATATGTCCATTGTTGACAGTTGTAACGTTTCCATTGTTGACAGTTGTAATGTGTCCATTGTTGACAGTTGTAATGTTGTGTTCATTGTTGACAGTCGTAGCGTGTTCCATTGTTGACAACTGCAATGTGTCCATTGTTGACAGTAACTGTTTTAATGGGTCCATTGTTGACAGTTGTAATGTGTCCATTGTTGACAGTTGTAATGTGTCCATTGTTGACAGCTGTAATGTGTCCATTGTTTACAGTTGTAATGTGTCCATTGTGTACAGCTGTAATGTGTCTATTTTTTGACAGTTGTAATGTGTCCATTGTTGACAGTGGCAATGTGTCTAGTGTTGACAGTTGTAATGTATCCATTGTTGACAGTGGCACTGTGTCCATTTTTGAGAGTTGTAATGTGTCCATTGTTGACAGTTGTCATGCGTCCATTTCGACAGCTGTAATGTGTCCATTGTTGACAGTTGTAATGTGTCCATTGTTGACAGTGGCACTGTGTCCATTTTTGACAGTTGTAATGTGTTCATTGTTGACAGTTGTCATGCGTCCATTTCGACAGCTGTAATGTGTCCATTGTTGACAGTTGTAATGTGTCCATTGTTGACAGTGGCACTGTGTCCATTTTTGACAGTTGTAATGTGTTCATTGTTGACAGTTGTAAAGTGTCCATTGTTGACAGTTGTATGTGTTCATTGTTGACAGTTGTAATGTGTCCATTGTTGACAGCTGTAGTCTGTCCATTGTTGACAGTTGTAATGTGTCCATTGTTGACAGTGGCAATGTGTCCATTTTTGACAGTTGTAATGTGTCCATTGTGGACAGTTGTAATGTGTCCATTGTTGACAGTTGTAATGTGTCCATTTTAACAGTTGTAATGTTTCCATTGTTAACAGTGGTAATGTTTTCATTGTTGACAGTTGTCACGCGTCCATTTTCGACAGCTGTAATGTGTCCATTGCTGACAATTGTAATATTCCATTGTTAACAGTGGTAATGTGTTCACTGTTGACATCTGTAAGGTGTCCATTGTTGACAGTTGTAGTGTGTCCATTGTTGACAGTGGCAATGTGTCCATTTTTGACAGTTGTAATGTGTCCATTGTGGACAGTTGTAATGTGTCCATTGTTGACAGTTGTAATGTTTCCATTGTTGACAGTGGTAATGTATTCATTGTTGACAGTGGCTATGTGTCCATGGTTGACAGTTGTATTGTGTCCATTGTAGACAGTGACAATGTGTTCATTGTTGACAGTTGCAATGTGTCCATTGTTGACAGTTGTAATGTGTCCATTGTTGACAGTTGTAATGTGTCCATTGTTGACAGTTGTAATGTGTCCATTGTTGACAGTTGTAATGTGTCCATTGTTGACAGTTGTAATGTGTTAATTATTGACAATGGCAATGTGTCCAGTGTTGACAGTTGTCATGTGTCCATTGTTGACAGTTGTAATGTGTCCATTGTTGACAGCTGTAATGTGTCCATTGTTGACAGTTGTATTGTGTCCATTGTTGATAGTTGCATTGTGTCCATTGTTGACAGTTGTAATATGTCCATTGTTGACAGTGGAAATGTGTATATTGTTGACAGTTGTAATGTATCCATTGTTAACAGCTGTATTGTGTCCATGGTTGACAATTTTATTGTGTCCATTGTTGACAGTTGTAATGTGTCCATTGATGACAGTGGCAATGTGTCCATTGTTGACAGTTGTAATGTGTCCAGTGTTGACAGTGGCAATGTGTCCATTGTTGACAGTTGTAATGTGTCCATTGTTGACAGTTGTCATGCGTCCATTGTTAACAGTGGTAATGTGTTCATTATTGACAGTTGTAATGTGTCCATTGTTGACAGTTGTGATGTGTCCATTGGTGACAGTTGTAATGTTTCCATTGTTGACAGTGGTAATGTATTCATTGTTGACAGTGGCAATGTGTCCATTGTTGACAGTTGTAATGTGTCCATTGTTGACATTGACAATGTGTTCATTGTTGACAGTTGCAATGTGTCCATTGTTGACAGTTGTAATGTTTCCATTGTTGTCAGTTGTAATGTGTCCATTGTTGACAGCTATAATGTTTCCATTGTTGACAGTTGTAATGTGTCCATTGTTGTCAGTTGTAATGTGTCTATTGTTGACAGATGTAATAAGTTCATTGTTGACAGTTGTATGTGTCCATTGTTGACAGTTGTCCTGTGTCCATTTTTGACAGTAGTAATGTGTCCATTGTTGAAAGTGGCAATGTGTCCATTGTTGACAGTGGTAATATGTCCATCGTTGACAGTTGTAATGTGTCCATTGTTGACAGCTGTAATGTGTTCATTGTTGACAGTCGTAGCGTGTTCCATTGTTGACAGTGGCAATGTGTCCATTTTTGACAGTTGTAATGTGTCCATTGTGGACAGTTGTAATGTGTCCATTGTTGACAGTTGTAATGTTTCCATTGTTGACAGTGGTAATGTATTCATTGTTGACAGTGGCTATGTGTCCATTGTTGACAGTTGTATTGTGTCCATTGTTGACAATGACAATGTGTTCATTGTTGACAGATGCAATGTGTTCATTGTTGAGTTGTAATGTTCCCATTGTTGACAGTTGTAATGTGTCCATTGTTTACAGCTATAATGTGTCCATTGTTGACAGTTGTATTGTGTCCATTGTTGATAGTTGGATTGTGTCTATTGTTGACAGTTGTAATATGTCCATTGTTGACAGTGGCAATGTGTCTATTGGTGACAGTTGTAATGTATCCATTGTTAACAGCTGTATTGTGTCTACTGTTGACCAATTTATTGTGTCCATTGTTGATAGTTGTAATGTGTTCATTGTTGACAGTTGCATTGTGTCCATTGTTGACAGTTATAATGTGTCCATTGATGACAGTTGCAATGTTTCTATTGTTGACAGTGGTAATGTGTCCATTGTTGACAGTTTTGATGTGTCCATTGTTGACAGCTGTAATGTGTCCACTGTTGACACTGGCAATGTGTCCATTGTTGACAGTTGTAATGTATCCATTGTTAACAGCTGTATTGTGTCTACTGTTGACAATTTTATTGTGTCCATTGTTGATAGTTGTAATGTGTTCATTGTTGACAGTTGCATTGTTGTGATGCGTCCATTGTTGACAGCTGTAATGTGTCCATTGTTGACAGTCGTAATGTGTCCATTGTTGACAGTTGTAATGTGTTAATTATTGACAGTGGCAATGTGTCCAGTGTTGACAGTTGTCATGTGTCCATTGTTGACAGTTGTAATGTGTCCATTGTTGACAGCTGTAATGTGTCCATTGTTGACAGTTGTATTGTGTCCATTGTTGATAGTTGCATTGTGTCCATTGTTGAAAGCTGTAATGTGCCCATTGTTGACGCTGGCAATGTGTCCATTGTTGACAGTTGTAATGTGTTCATTATTGACAGTGGCAATGTGTCCAGTGTTGACAGTTGTCCTTTGTCCATTGTTGACAGTTGTAATGTGTCCATTGTTGACAGCTTTAATGTGTCTATTGTTGACAGTTGTATTGTGTCCATTGTTGATAGTTGCATTGTGTCCATTGTTGACAGTTGTAATATGTCCATTGTTGACAGTGGAAATGTGTCCATTGTTGACAGTTGTAATGTGTCCATTGTTGACAGTTGTCATGTGTCCATTTTCGACAGCTGTAATGTGTCCATTCTTGACAGTTGTAATGTGTTCATTATTGACAGTGGCAATGTGTCCAATGTTGACAGTTGTAATGTGTCCATTGTTGATAGTTGTAATGTGTCCATTGTTGACAGTTGTAATGTGTCCATTGTTGACAGCTGTAATGTGTCCATTGTTGACAGTTGTAATGTGTCCATTGTTGTCAGTTGTAATGTGTCTATTGTTGTCAGTTGTAATGTGTCTATTGTTGACAGATGCAATAAGGGCATTGTTGACAGTTGTATGTGTCCATTGTTGACAGTTGTCATGTGTCCATTTTTGACAGTTGTAATGTGTGCATTGTTGAAAGTGGCAATGTGTCCATTGTTGACAGTGGTAATATGTCCATTGTTGACAGTTGTAACGTTTCCATTGTTGACAGTTGTAATATGTCCATTGTTGACAGCTATAATGTGTTCATTGTTGACAGTCGTAGCGTGTTCCATTGTTGACAACTGCAATGTGTCCATTGTTGACAGTAACTGTCGTAATGTGTCCATTGTTGACAGTTGTAATGTGTCCATTGTTGACAGTTGTAATGTGTCCATTGTTGACAGCTGTAATGTGTCCATTGTTGACAGTTGTCATTTGTCCATTGTGTACAGCTGTAATGTGTCCATTGTTGACAGTTGTATTGTGTCCATTATTGATAGTTGCATTGTGTCCATTTTTGACAGTTGTAATGTGTCCATTGTTGACAGTGGCAATGTGTCTATTGTTGACAGTTGTAATGTATCCAATGTTAACAGCTGTATTGTGTCTACTGTTGACAATTTTATTGTGTCCATTGCTGACAGTTGTAATGTGTCCATTGTTGACAGTTGTCATACGTCCATTTCGACAGCTGTAATATGTCCATTGTTGACAATTGTAATGTTTCCATTGTTGACAGTTGTAATGTGTCCATTGTTGTCAGTTGTAATGTGTCTATTGTTGACAATGCAATAAGGGCATTGTTGACAGTTGTATGTGTCCATTGTTGACAATTGTCATGAGTCCATTTTTGACAGTTGTAATGTGTCCATTGTTGAAAGTGGCAATGTGTCCATTGTTGACAGTGGTAATATGTCCATTGTTGACAGTTGTAACGTTTCCATTGTTGACAGTTGTAATGTGTCCATTGTTGACAGTTGTAATGTTGTGTTCATTGTTGACAGTCGTAGCGTGTTCCATTGTTGACAACTGCAATGTGTCCATTGTTGACAGTAACTGTTTTAATGGGTCCATTGTTGACAGTTGTAATGTGTCCATTGTTGACAGTTGTAATGTGTCCATTGTTGACAGCTGTAATGTGTCCATTGTTTACAGTTGTAATGTGTCCATTGTGTACAGCTGTAATGTGTCTATTTTTTGACAGTTGTAATGTGTCCATTGTTGACAGTGGCAATGTGTCTAGTGTTGACAGTTGTAATGTATCCATTGTTGACAGTGGTACTGTGTCCATTTTTGAGAGTTGTAATGTGTCCATTGTTGACAGTTGTCATGCGTCCATTTCGACAGCTGTAATGTGTCCATTGTTGACAGTTGTAATGTGTCCATTGTTGACAGTGGCACTGTGTCCATTTTTGACAGTTGTAATGTGTTCATTGTTGACAGTTGTCATGCGTCCATTTCGACAGCTGTAATGTGTCCATTGTTGACAGTTGTAATGTGTCCATTGTTGACAGTGGCACTGTGTCCATTTTTGACAGTTGTAATGTGTTCATTGTTGACAGTTGTAAAGTGTCCATTGTTGACAGTTGTATGTGTTCATTGTTGACAGTTGTAATGTGTCCATTGTTGACAGCTGTAGTCTGTCCATTGTTGACAGTTGTAATGTGTCCATTGTTGACAGTGGCAATGTGTCCATTTTTGACAGTTGTAATGTGTCCATTGTGGACAGTTGTAATGTGTCCATTGTTGACAGTTGTAATGTGTCCATTTTAACAGTTGTAATGTGTCCATTGTTGACAGTTGTGATGTGTCCATTGTTGACAGCTGTAATGTGTCAATTATTGACAGTTGTAATGTGTTCATTATTGACAGTGGCAATGTGTTCAGTGTTGACAGTTGTAATGTGTCCATTTTTGAAAGTTGTAATGTGTCCATTGTTGACAGTTGTAATGTGTCCATTGTTGGCAGCTGTAATGTGTTCATTGTTGACAGTCGTAGCGTGTTCCATTGTTGACAACTGTAATGTGTCCATTGTTGACAGTTGCAATGTTTCTATTGTTGACAGTGGTAATGTGTCCATTGTTGACAGTTGTAATGTACCCATTGTTGATAGTTGCAATGTTTCTATTGTTGACAGTTGTAATGTGTCCAATGTTGACAGTGGCAATGTGTCCATTGTTGACAATTGTAATGTTTCCATTGTTAACAGTGGTAATGTTTTCATTGTTGACAGTTGTCACGCGTCCATTTTCGACAGCTGTAATGTGTCCATTGCTGACAATTGTAATGTTCCATTGTTAACAGTGGTAATGTGTTCACTGTTGACATCTGTAAGGTGTCCATTGTTGACAGTTGTAGTGTGTCCATTGTTGACAGTGGCAATGTGTCCATTTTTGACAGTTGTAATGTGTCCATTGTGGACAGTTGTAATGTGTCCATTGTTGACAGTTGTAATGTTTCCATTGTTGACAGTTGTATTGTGTCCATTGTTGACAGTGACAATGTGTTCATTGTTGACAGTTGCAATGTGTCCATTGTTGACAGTTGTAATGTGTCCATTGTTGACAGTTGTAATGTGTCCATTGTTGACAGTTGTAATGTATTCATTGTTGACAGTGGCAATGTGTCCATTGTTGACAGTTGTAATGTGTCCATTGTTGACAGTGACAATGTGTTCATTGTAAACAGTTGCAATGTGTCCATTGTTGAGTTGTAATGTTCCCATTGTTGACAGTTGTAATGTGTCCATTGTTTACAGCTGTAATGTGTCCATTGTTGACAGTTGTATTGTGTCCATTGTTGATAGTTGCATTGTGTCCATTGTTGACAGTTGTAATATATCCATTGTTGACAGTGGCAATGTGTCTATTGTTGACGGTTGTAATGTATCCATTGTTAACAGCTGTATTGTGTCTACTGTTGACCATTTTATTGTGTCCATGGTTGATAGTTGTAATGTGTTCATTGTTGACAGTTGCATTGTGTCCATTGTTGACAGTTATAATGTGTCCATTGTTGACAGTTGCAATGTTTCTATTGTTGACAGTGGTAATGTGTCCATTGTTGATAGTTGTAATGTGTCCATTGTTGACAGCTGTAATGTGTCCATTGTTGACAGTCGTAATGTGTCCATTGTTGACAGTTGTAATGTGTTCATTATTGACAGTGGCAATGTGTCCAGTGTTGACAGTTGTCCTTTGTCCATTGTTGACAGTTGTAATGTGTCCATTGTTGACAGCTGTAATGTGTCCATTGTTGATAGTTGCATTGTGTCCATTGTTGACAGTTGTAATGTGTCCATTGTTGACAGTGGCAATGTTTCTATTGTTGACAGTTGTAATGTATCCATTGTTAACAGCTGTATTGTGTCTATGATTGACAATTTTATTGTGTCCATTGTTGACAGTTGTAATGTGTCCATTGTTGACAGTGGTAATGTGTCCATTGACAGTGGCAATGTGTCCATTGTTGACAGTGGTAATGTGTCCATTGTTGACAGTTGTCATGCGTCCATTTTCGACAGCTGTAGTGTGTCCATTGCTGACAATTGTAATGTGTCCATTGTTGACAGTGGCAATGTGTCCAATTTTAACAGTTGTAATGTGTCCATTGTGGACAGTTGTAATGTGTCCATTGTTGATGGCTGTAATGTGTCCATTGTTGACAGTTGTAATGTGTCCATTGTTGATAGTTGTAATGTGTCCATTGTTGACAGTTGTAATGTTTCCATTGTTGACAGTGGTAATGTATTCATTGTTGACAGTGGCAATGTGTCCATTGTTGACAGTTGTAATGTGTCCATTGTTGACATTGACAATGTGTTCATTGTTGACAGTTGCAATGTGTCCATTGTTGACAGTTGTAATGTTCCCATTGTTGACAGTTGTAATGTGTCCACTGTTGACAGTTGTATTGTGTCCATTGTTGATAGTTGCATTGTGTCTATTATTGACAGTTGTAATATGTCCATTGTTTACAGTGGCAATGTGTCTATTGTTGACAGGTGTAATGTATCCATTGTTAACAGCTGTATTGTGTCTACTGTTGACAATTTTATTGTGTCCATTGTTGACAGTTGTAATGTGTCCATTGTTGACAGTTGTAATGTGTCCATTGTTGACAGTGGCAATGTGTCCATTGTTGACAGTTGTAATGTGTCCATTTTTTACAGTTGTCATGTGTCCATTTTCGACAGCTGTAATGTGTCCATTGTTGACAGTTGCAATGTGTTCATTATTGACAGTGGCAATGTGTCCAATGTTGACAGTTGTAATGTGTCCATTTTTGATAGTTGTAATGTGTCCATTGTTGACAGTTGTAATGTGTCCATTGTTGACAGCTGTAATGTGTCCATTGTTGACAGTTGTAATGTGTCTATTGTTGACAGATGCAATAAGGGCATTGTTGACAGTTGTATGTGTCCATTGTTGACAGTTGTCATATGTCCATTTTTGACAGTTGTAATGTGTCCATTGTTGAAAGTGGCAATGTGTCCATTGTTGACAGCTGTAATGTATCCATTGTTAACAACTGTATTGTGTGTACTGTTGACAATTTTATTGTGTCCATTGTTGACAATTGTAATGTTTCCATTGTTAACGATGGTAATATGTTCATTGTTGACAGTGGTAATGTCTCCATTGTTGACGGTTGCATTGTGTCCATGTTGACAGTTATAATGTGTCCATTTTTGACAGTTGCAATGTTTCTATTGTTGACAGTGGTAATGTGTTAATTGTTGACAGTGGTAATGTGTCAATTGTTGACAGTTTTAATGTACCCATTGTTGACAGTGGCAATGTATCAATTGTTGATAGTTGTAATGTGTCCATTGTTGACAGTGGTAATGTGCCCATTGTTGACAGTTGTAATGTGTCCATTGTTGACAGTTGTATTGTGTCTATAGTTGACAGATGCAATGTGTCCATTGTTGACATCTGTAATGTGTCCATTGTTGACAAGTGTAATGTGTCCATTGTTGACAGTGGCAATGTGTCCATTTTTGACAGTTGTAATGTGTCCATTGTGGACAGTTGTAATGTGTCCATTGTTGACAGCTGTAATGTGTCTCCATTGTTGACAGTTGTAATGTGTTCATTATTGACAGTGGCAGTGTGTCCAGTGTCGACAGTTGTAATGTGTCCATTGTTGACAGTTGTAATGTGTCCATTGTTGACAACTATAATGTGTTCATTGTTGACAGTCGTAGCGTGTTCCATTGTTGACAACTGCAATGTGTCCATTGTTGACAGTAACTGTTGTAATGTGTCCATTGTTGACAGTTGTAATGTGTCCATTGTTGACAGTTGTAATGTGTCCAGTGTTGACAGCTGTAATGTGTCCATTGTTGACAGTTGTCATGTGTCCATTGTGTACAGCTGTAATGTGTCCATTGTTGACAGTTGTATTGTGTCCATTATTGATAGTTGCATTGTGTCCATTTTTGACAGTTGTAATGTGTCCATTGTTGACAGTGGCAATGTGTCTATTGTTGACAGTTGTAATGTATCCAATGTTAACAGCTGTATTGCGTCTACTGTTGACAATTTTATTATGTCCATTGCTGACAGTTGTAATGTGTCCATTGTTGACAGTTGTCATGCGTCCATATCGACAGCTGTAATGTGTCCATGGTTGACAATTGTAATGTTTCCATTGTTGACAGTTGTATTGTGTCCATTGTTGACAGTTGTAATGTGTCCATTGTTGTCAGTTGTAATGTGTCTATTGTTGACAGATGCAATAAGGGCATTGTTGACAATTGTATGTGTCCATTCTTGACAATTGTCATGTGTCCATTTTTGACAGTTGTAATGTGTCCATTGTTGAAAGTGGCAATGTGTCCATTGTTGACAGTGGTAATATGTCCATTGTTGACAGTTGTAACGTTTCCATTGTTGACAGTTGTAATGTGTCCATTGTTGACAGTTGTAATGTGTCCATTGTTGACAGCTATAATGTGTTCATTGTTGACAGTCGTAGCGTGTTCCATTGTTGACAACTGCAATGTGTCCATTGTTGACAGTAACTGTTGTAATGTGTCCATTGTTGACAGTTGTAATGTGTCCATTGTTGACAGTTGTAATGTGTCCATTGTTGACAGTTGTAATGTGTCCATTGTTGACAGCTGTAATGTGTTCATTGTTGACAGTTGTAATGTGGCCATTGTGTACAGCTGTAATGGGTCCATTGTTGATAGTTGTATTGTGTCCATTATTGATAGTTGCATTGTGTCCATTTTTGACAGTTGTAATGTGTCCATTGTTGACAGTGGCAATGTGACTAGTGTTGACAGTTGTAATGTATCCATTGTTAACAGCTGTATTTTGTCTACTGTTAGCAATTTTATTGTGTCCATTGCTGACAGTTGTAATGTGTCCATTGTTGAGAGTTGTCATGCGTCCATTTCGACAGTGTAATGTGTCCATTGTTGACAATTGTAATGTTTCCATTGTTGACAGTTGTATTGTGTCCATTTTTGACAGTTGTATGTGTCCATTGTTGACAGTTGTAATGTGTCCATTGTTGACAGCAGTAGTGTGTCCATTGTTGACAGTTGTAATGTGTCCATTGTTGACAGTGGCAATGTGTCCATTTTTGACAGTTGTAATGTGTCCATTGTTGACAGTTGTAATGTGTCCATTTTTGACAGTTGTATGTGTTCATTGTTGACAGTTGTAATGTGTCCATTGTTGACAGCTGTAGTGTGTCCATTGTTGACAGTTGTAATGTGTCCATTGTTGACAGTGGCAATGTGTCCATTTTTGAGAGTTGTAATGTGTCCATTGTGGACAGTTGTAATGTGTCCATTGTTGACAGTTGTAATGTGTCCATTTTGACAGTTGTAATGTGTCCATTGTTGACAGTTGTGATGTGTCCATTGTTGACAGCTGTAATGTGTCCATTGTTGACAGTTGTAATGTGTTCATTATTGACAGTGGCAATGTGTCCAGTGTTGACAGTTGTAATGTGTCCATTGTTGATAGTTGTAATGTGTCCATTGTTGACAGTTGTAATGTGCCCATTGTTGACAGCTGTAATGTGTCCATTGTTGACAGTTGTAATGTGTCCAGTGTTGTCAGTTGTAATGTGTCTATTGTTGACAGATGCTATAAGTTCATTGTTGACAGTTGTATGTATCCATTGTTGACAGTTGTCATGTGTCCATTTTTGACAGTTGTAATGTGTCCATTGTTGAAAGTGGCAATGCGTCCATTGTTGACAGTGGTAATATGTCCATTGTCGACAGTTGTAACGTTTCCATTGTTGACAGTTGTAATGTGTCCATTGTTGACAGTTGTAATGTGTCCATTGTTGACAGCTGTAATGTGTTGATTGTTGACAGTCGTAGCGTGTTCCATTGTTGACAACTGCAATGTGTCCATTGTTGACAGTAAATGTTGTAATGTGTCCATTGTTGACAGTTGTAATGTGTCCATTGTTGACAGTTGTAATGTGTCCATTGTTTACAGCTGTAATATGTCCATTGTTGACAGTTGTATTGTGTCCATTGTTGATAGTTGCATTGTGTCCATTTTTGACAGTTGTAATATGTCCATTGTTGACAGTGGCAATGTGTCTATTGTTGACAGTTGTAATGCATCCATTGTTAACAGCTATATTGTGTCTACTGTTGACAATTTTATTATGTCCATTGTTGACAGTTGTAATGTGTCCATTGTTGACAGTTGCAATGTGTCCATTGTTGACAGTTGCAATGTTTCTATTGTTGACAGTGGTAATGTGTCCATTGTTGACAGTTTTAATGTACCCATTGTTGACAGTGACAATGTGTCCATTGTTGACAGTTGTAATGTGTCCATTGTTTACAGTTGTAATGTGCCCATTGTTGACAGTTGTAATATGTCCATTGTTGACAGTTTTATTGTGTCTATAGTTGACGATGCAATGTGTCCATTGTTGACAGTTGTAATGTTTTCATTGTTGAAAGTGGTAATGTGTCCACTGTTGACAGTGGCAATGTGTCCATTTTTGACAGTTGTAATGTGTCCATTGTGGACAGTTGTAATGTGTCCATTGTTGATAGCTGTATTGTGTCTACTGTTGACAATTTTATTGTGTCCATTGTTGACAGTTGTAATGTGTCAATTGTTGTCAGTGGTAATATAGTATTTATTTATTGTAGTGTCAACAGATCTATTCCATGACGATTTTGTAGGTGGATTAACTATCAAATCATGGGGCGAGTTCAGACTGTACTTTTCCGAGATTTCGTCCAGTTTTGAGAACCAGCTGTCCGAATGCTGACCTTTCAGAACAAGCTGCGGTAGAGCTATATCTTTTTCAATAGAGTTTTGAAATATGAACACTAACGTGTCCCCATATGGGATGTCGCTAGATGTTCGTGCATCAGAAAGAATATAACAAATGAATTTGAATGACCTATATGATACATAATTATATTTAAAATGAAGAGCGTGCACTGTTCTAACGGTTGAACGACATCAAATCACTGTAGAGAAACCTATGCGAATTTCTACAACGAAAACACCTGGAACAGTTTGGCTATGAAAACGGTGGAAGACAATCAGGACTTGTTTCGAAACCAACGTGATTCCCCCCCCCCCCCCCCCCCCCCACAGAATTTCACACATTTGTGCATTCAAACTATCATCTGGAGCCTGCTTAGCATTTCATATCCACAGATCTCACTTCAGTTTATACTACAATTATGCATTTGGAGAAGAAATTAATTGACCTCCTACTCAGATGTCCTTGTCGGAATTCTATCTAATTAAAACCATATGAGAGACATACCAAATAAATACACAATTACGCCCATAACAGTTTTTAGGATTAAACCGGGACCATGTGCATAGATAGCTGTGGGCGGAGCAAACATTCAGAGTGGTCATTATTTTGGCCATGGATATCTCGAGGAGGAAAAATCAATGATACATAGTTTCACAATTACTCTTGGTGCAACATATTTGACAGGCACGGTCACTAGTGTTCCTTCCTACGGAACTTTCAGTCTTATTAAAAATAATATTCTCCATCAGTCTAAAAATTACAA
Organism: Bathymodiolus brooksi; assembly: GCA_963680875.1. Lineage (NCBI taxonomy): Eukaryota > Metazoa > Mollusca > Bivalvia > Mytilida > Modiolidae > Bathymodiolus > Bathymodiolus brooksi. Next base: position 32,185,601 of record OY804578.1, read on the forward strand.
AAATTACCACGAAAACTTAAATGTCTGATTTATGTGACCTTTAGGTCACGTTGGTCATGTAACACAGTTTCATAAATATGCTGTTCATATCAACTGGGAATTTTGATGATAAGCTTCGCCCTCAAATTGTGTCAGTAGGCATTACCTCAAATGCCGCTTTAAGAATGATGACACAAATAAATGTTCATTCGCTAAGCTTAGTTTGATGAAAACAAGTCGTCATGATGTTATTAACCGATCCATTATTCTTCATCTGGAATTATCTGCATGACATATTTGATTGATAAAATATAAACAAATTAAAACACATTTTATTCAATTATATAGACATTAATTACATTACATCTTGAATAATCATATATAACATACAATATATATATATATATATATATACATATATAAACTGAGGCTCAGTGGTCTGATCCTGTATCGCTCACCTTTCATTGTGTTTTGAGGAAATTTTATACAGAACCTTCCATATGTCTTCCTACCAAATGTTGGTTCATTTGGCTACTTGGTTTCAAAGGAGAAGATGTTTTTAGAAATCGACCAATCAGCAATAAGAAATGCCTGTGGTGGTCTTGTTCGTTAACGAATCAGGATAAAATGGGACGGTCGTGACCGTGATCGTATGGTAGTTTGAATTACAACTACTTATACAATCAGTGTCTATCACCACTGATGTTGTGAGTTCAAATCTCGATCAGGGCGAGTTGTACAACATTATGTGATAAACTTTGTCAGTGACTTGCTATATACAGGTCTGTGGTTTTCTCCGAGTTCTCCGGTTTTCTCCACCAATAAAACTGACAGCCACGATATAACTGAAATATTGTAGAAAGCAGCGCTGAACACCATAAAATAAACAAAATGAACAATCGCTATCGGTTCATTTGGCCAAGCGGATGCAGAGGAGAAGATTTTCCGAAATCGACCAATCAGAAACGAGAATTGCATGTGGCGGCCATGTTTGTTAATGAATCGGGCCGAAATGAGCATTCTTCATAGAGGACCTTCCATATATGTTTCCTACCATGTTTTGGTTCATTTGGCAAAGCGATTTCAGAGGAGATTTTTTTACAAATCAAGCAATCAGAAAAAAGAATGACCTGTAGCGGCCATATTTGTTATAGGATCAAAACGAAAAGAACAATCTTCATAGAGCATCTTACAAGTTTCAGTTTAGTTGGTGATGCAGTTTCAGAGGAGAATATATTTTTTAGAAATCGGCCAAGCATGTGGCGGCCATGTTTGTTAACGGATCGGGACTAAAAGAGCACTCTTTATAGAGCACTTTACAAAAATACTTCCTTCAAAGTTTCAGTTTAATTGACAAAGGGGTTTCAGAGGAGAAGATTACAATGTTACAATAGCAACAGACGGACGACGAATTACGGAACAAGTGATGACAATAGCTCATGTTGCCTTTGGCAAGGTGAGCTAAAAATCAATGTCTAAGAAAATATCACATTGTTCAATCAAAATAAAAAAGCATAATACTTGAAATAACAACCTTACATCTATATCATGTGGCATCAAATATATGTAATAGACATTCAAATGCAATAATGTATGGCTGCAATAAATAAAAAAAACATTATTTTCAAATGTTTCCGAAATAAATAAAATCATTGTCAAAGTAAGATGGACAATAATGTTTTTCATACTTTTTGAAACATGTCGTAATGTTTAGCAGTAATAAAAACAATCAATTTTAAATTTGAGGTTTGTCATTGTGTTCAAACGTAATGACCATTTATGTTGGAATATTTATCTCTTGTAATCAGTTTTTTACCAAATCTACATATATATTGTAAACTTGAGAATATTAGAAAGATGTGCTTATCTTTATTCAGTTTCTATATTAAATCTGATATTTCATACCACTTAAAATTAAACATTTACAACAAGACAGTGTCCATTGATGTCATGCTTGTCAAGCCTTTATACATAGCCACTGACATTAAGTTACTTGAGATGAAGACACGCAAAGGTAATTAATCGTTAAAATGAAATCTATATTATCAATTGAGCTCTACAATTTAATTCAAATACAGGTAAATATGCATTTTAGAAAACCTATGATCACTTGTTTGGGGGGTCCTCCCGATAGTCCGACGGCCCATTAGTCCGACAACCCATTAGTCCGACAACCTATAAATGCAAGAGGCATACCAAGTCTCATTAATATCCTTCAAGGCATTCCGACAGACCATGAGGGTGGTTCCTATATACATGTACCCTATATAACTGAACGTCGTCCATGCATGACAAATCACCCGGTTTTTTTGCGGGTCACAACGGTCATGAATTTGCCGAAATGTGTCCTCTCACCCGAGATTTTTCAATCACCCGACGGGTACCGGGAATTCGGTAAATGATCCGTTTTCACCTGTCTTCTTGTCATGGATTGTATCCAGTTTTTAGAATGGAAATATATTGAAACAATTTCCTAATAATGCAAGTTGATTAACCGGTTTGGCTATGAGAAAAACGCGACCAATCCGTTAAAAAGGAAATCGAAAATCAAGGGGCACATATGACAAATCCGTTACACATAAAATTAAAAAGAACGGACAACACGAACTCCACTAAAAACCGGGAATGACTTCAGGTGCTCCGGAAGAGTAGGTAAGTCCTGCCTTGTTAACAACACCCGTCGCGTAACTTGACGACACGAACATCGATATCGTTTTGACACGGATATATATATTAACCTAACTGCCATTAGCTCATTTGTTCACAACACAGGTACTTGGGGTCAACGCCTCTCCTTTTTGCTCAAAGCGACACCATGGATTTTATCATTATGTTAATTTTCTCCCTTTTTCAACTAAAAATATGCGAAACTGGTCAAATTAGAGCTCTCATATTACATGTATATAGGATGGGGCTATTTCAAACAGTTATTAGTGGTTTAATATATTTTCAGATTCAGACGCTATCAAATGTTAATCTCGACACAACCTGTCCTTTTGAGAAACCTGCCATTTTAAACCCACTGTCTTGAAGGGTCTAACTAGCCTAATGAGGGGTCGAGCTAGGGTAACAAGGAGAGGGAACAAATACATGTATACGTTTAGCGATACATTCAGCAAAAATGAAGCCAAATGGTAGCAACATTATATAGACGCACGTCCCATCGGTAAATGCAAGCATTTTCACATTTGCATTGAGATCAGAAATTGAAATTTGACGGATTGACCGCAGACCCCCTCTGGATCCGCTACTTTAAACAAAAAACATGGATTGTTTACTTGCTAATTCAATAAACGAAACGGAACCGTAAAGTCTTTAAAATGAAGAGAAACAAACCGTTTCGTTTTGTTCCTTGTAATAGTAGTCCCCATTCCTAACTGACCCAAAAGGTAATTAAACATGCATTTACACATGTATGTACCACCCGAGCATGCGATTTTTCTATTTCCCAACTAACTGACATCCCGAAGACTTCCATAAATACGGGGACTACTATTACAAGGAAAGAAACTAAACCAGAAAAGGAAACTAATAGTAAAAATGGTAATACAATGTAGAATTTAGTCCCTCACCGTGACTTGGGGCCGATTTGACCTGCTTCCGTTGCAGGGGCTAATAAATGGAATTTCAGATTACAATAGAAACAAAGAGGATATAAAAGATCATGTGGCTACCAACAACCACTCCTAGCAGGCCCTGTTCTAAGGGGGTCGTCTCATTACTCCGACAGTCATTACTCCGAGTCATAACTCCGACAGTTATTTCTCCGACACTCATAACTCTGACAGTCATTACTCTGACAGTCATTACTCCGACACTCATTAATACTCCGCCGGACCATGCATCCCGGACTGTATCATCATATCCTATCTAATCGCAACTCCAAACAACGATAATTGCACGGAGTGGATATTGAAAATATGATCACGAGTGCCGCAAAGCGCATCTGATTAAACGAGTGTGCGGAACTTGCTACGCGCACGAGTTTAATCTGAATGCGTTTCAGCACGAGTGATCATATATTCAATATTGACGACGTGCAATTGATTATTATATTTATTTCATTGACGAAAATAAAAGATATAGTCGAAATGAACTACCCAACAGAATACTTCCAAACTTGGCACATTTGTTAATTTTATGTGTGCTTACAAGTGTCTTGTGCGGAGTCAATAAAGAAGTGAAGGAAAATAACAACAACAACAAAAAACCAAATGCAATCTTGGCCTTTTATATACAAACCCGGGGAGCACAGACAACAATCTAAAGGGGAAAAAAAACAAAATTATGGTAAAATATTTGACCCTGTGACCTTGACCTTTGACCTATGATCTTGAAAATCAAAAGGGTTTCAGATTTTCTTTAGGACTACTTATGTACTAAATTTGGTGAACATTCATTGAAAGATGTTGATTCTAGAGTGTTCACAAGGATGCTACAGGGTAAAAATTAGACCCTGTGACCTTGACCTTTGACCTTGAAAATCGATAGGGTTCCAGATTCTCTTAAGGACTAAGTATGTACCAAGTTTGGTCAAAATCCATTGAAGGATGTTGATTCTTGAGATGAAGACACGCAAAGGTAATTAATCGTTAACATGAAATCAATATTATACAATTAATGATTTTTCAAAAGGTGGATACTGCGATTGATCAACCCTGAGGAAGTGATGTTCACCGAAGCCAACGGCTGAGGTGAACATCACTTCCAAGTGGTTGATAAATCAGTGTCCACCGAAATGAAAAGTCATCAATTGTTTTATTAAATGACACATTAATTCTAAGTGTAATTTTGGGGTGAAAATTGTGAATTGTTGCTGTTTCTTAGACATTTCCATTTATTCTTTTTTATATGTAGCTCTTTCAAACCAACAAACACCAGTTTTTAAAGCTTGACATTTATAATGTTTCAAAACAATAAAATTGATTAAGAAACTAGAGGCTCAGTGAGCTGAGCCTGTGTTGCTCACTTTTCATTCTGCTTTGAGGAGACTTAATACAGAACCTTCCATAGGTGCTTCCCACCAAATTTCAGTTCATTTTGGCATAGCAGTTTCAGAGAAGAAGAGTTTTAGAAATTGACCAATCTAAAACAAGAATTGTCTGTGGCAGCCATGTTTGTTAATGGATCAAAACGAAATGAGCAATCTCTATAGAGGACTTTCCATAGATGCTTCTTATCAAGTTTCATATCATTTGTTTGGCCAAGTGGCTTCAGAGGAAAAGATGTTTCAGAAATCGACCAATAAGAAACAAGAATTGCCTATGATGGCCATGTTTGTTAACGGAATCAAAACAGAATGAGCAATTCCCATAGATGCTTCCTACCATGTTTCAGAGTAGAAGATTTTTAGAAATTGACCAATCAGAAACAATAATTGCCTGTGGCGGCCATGTTTGTTAATGATCGGGAAAAATGAGCAATCCTTATAGAGAACCTTCCATAGATGCTTCCTACCAAGTTTCTGTTCATTTGGCAAAGCGGTTTCAGAGATGAAGATTTTTAGAAATGGACCAATTAGAAACAAGAATTGCCTGTGGCTGCCATATTTGTTAATGGATCGAGACGAAATGAGCAGTCTTTATAGAGGACCTCCCATAAATGCATCCTACCAAGTTTCGGTTCATTTGGCAAAGCGGTTTCAGAGGAGAATTTTTTTTTAGAAATCATCCAATCAGAAACAAGAATTGTCTATGGTGGCCATATTTGTTAACGGATCAGGATGAAATGAGCAATCACAATAGAGGACTTTCCATAGATGCTTCCTACCAAGTTTCAGTTCATTTGGCCAAACGGTTTCAGAGGAGAAGAATCTAATTTTTTCAATAGTTTTCTATTTTTTACTGATTTTTTTCACTAATTTTCAAGTTTGAGAAGCGGCAACGGCCATGTTTGATGGCAGTCGGGGTTATCATTCATGGTCTGAAAGAGAATTATATATGCATTGTTCCTTTATAGTTTGGTAGCAATATTGGCTCTTTACAATATTTAAAGAATTAAAAAAATAAAAAAAATCTATTTTTTGTAACGATAGCAACCATTTTTCATAAGCGACAAGGGTTAGCAACCATAAGTCTGAAAGTGGATCATATATGCATCATTTCCATAAAGTTTGGTGGTAACTGGCTTTTTACCGGATTTTAAAATATGTTTTTTGACAATAATTTTCTATTTTTTGTAACAGTGACAGCCACGTTAGATGACAGCCGGAGGTCTTCAATCAAAATTTTGAAAGAAGACCACATATGTATTTTTTCCATATGGTTTGATTGCATTTGACTCTTTACAGGATATCAAAATAATTTTTAATGAATTTTTTCACTAATTTTCTATTTATAGTAACGATGGTGGCCATGTTTGATGGGGAATGGGGTCCTCAACCATAATTCTGAAAGAATATTACATATGTATCAAATTTAATTGCAATATACTCTAAAGGATTTTTCTGGATTTTTTTAATTGTTTTTTTTGCTGATTTTACCCATATGTGCTATTTATAGACATGGCGGCCATGATGGTTGGTCGGCAGGGTCATCGGACAGAACTTTTAAAGGGAACCCCTAAGGATGATTCAGGCCACGTTTGGCTTAAATTGGCCCAGTGGTTTCAGAGGAGAAGTTTTTTTTAAAGTTTACAGACGGACGACGGACGCCAAGTGATAGCAATAGCTCATACAGGTGTGCTACAAATTGCAGTGTACGTAGATCTTGACAGGCTGAACATGTTTGCAGTTTAAACTTAACATCTATCTCTTATAGTTTTTGAAATAAAGGACGAAAAGTATTAAAATTTTGAAAATTTGATGAAAAAAGGGCAATAACAGAGCTGTCGAAAATCGTCGGACCTATCGGACCGTCGGACAAAAATTGACTAGGTCCGATTTAAACTTTTTCGCGTCAGACCCGATGTCCGGAGCAATTTTTCAGTAACTTGGGACCGACAAAATGCTTGAAGATGATCGGCATCATCACTTAATTTCGCTTCTCAAACTTGTCGTTGATTGCAATCTCCGATTTTTGTTTATTTTCGTCTATATAATCAAATTTTGACTTCACATTGAAGAGTTTGACTACTAAATGTGTAACCGATTCCGGACGAACGCGCATCGATTTTCCGGAAATTACGATTTTTTTTTTTGGCAATAATTTTTTTTGACTCGGCGGCTTTTTAAAGGGTCGGTTGGTGAAAGAGGAAACAAACTTAATTTTAATTTAGGCCTAGGTTGTCAGTCATCCAATTGATTCTATCCAGACCTAATGCTACTTACATTTGTATAAGAGGTAACACCTTGAGACATGTGCATAGCTAGCATTATGCAAACTTGGTATCTTTGTTTATTTCATACACAAGTCTATTGTATTGTACATGTATGTATATTTCCACATGTCACACAAAAATGTGTTGTACTAACTTTGAGTATTCCAAGGTATCACTTGAAGCTGTAAACAAACCATTTTATGGATTTAGCCAGTATATGTGTAATTCAGTTGAAGTTGTAAAAAATATGTAGGTCCGGCAAATGTTTGATAGGTCTGACACATTGTCCACATCTGCCAGACCTATTGTCTGACAGACAGGAAAGAGATTTCGACAGCTCTGCAATAACTCCAAAATAGGTAATGGAATTTACTTCAAAATTGCAGGGTAGGTAGATCTTGACATGCTGCACATTTTTGCAATTTAAACTTAACCTTGATCTCTTATAGTTTTTGAAATATAAGACGAAAAGTATTAAAATTTTTAATATTTGATGAAAAAAGAGCAATAACTCCAAGATGGGTAATCAGATATACTTCAAAATTGCAGGGTATGTAGATCTTGCTGTACTGATCATTTCTACCCCATGTCAGATTTCTGTTTTTATTAACGGTTTTTGAGTTATTACCCAAAAACTGCAATTTTACCCCTATGTTCTATTTATAGACATGGCGGCCATGATGGTTGGTCGGCAGGGTCATCGGAAATAACTTTTAAAGGGACCCCCCTAAGGATAATTCAGGCCAAGTTTGGTTTAAATTGGCCCAGTGGTTTCAGAGGAGAAGATTTTTTTTAAAGTTTACAGACGGACGACGGACGCCAAGTGATGGTAATAGCTCACATGACCGGTCAGGTGAGCTAAAAACGAATACAATTTCTAAATTTTAACAAATAAATTATCACAGTTTCAGTAACATTTTTAAACAATTTTTAAAGAACATAGGCATGTATAATTAATTTATGTTGTAGTTTATGGTAATGTTAGAGCAATTATTTCAGTTTTCCCCTGTTACTATATTTGGGTACGTATTAACTTCTGGTTCTACTGACGAAGCTGCTTCATTCATTTTTGCTTACTAACAATCGTCTGTTGATTACCAAAGTTCGTTAGCAAGACCGCCTCTGATTGGTTGTGGTTCAAAATGTCGGCCAATCAAATTTATCGATATTAATCAGTCTACTGGTTTTCCCCTGTTACTATATTTGGGTACGTACTAACTGCGACATGAGATTTATTAACCTCATGCGCAAGATTGCGCGGTGGACATGTACTGCTGTTAGAGGAAGCAATGAACCTTCTAAACCAATCAGAATTAAGAAAATTCATAGTCATTTAATAATATCAATTAAGCTCTACAATTTAACTCAAATACATGTAAATTGCATTTTAGAAAACCTATGATCACTTGTTTGGTAGCCACACTATTTTACCTAAATAAATCAGCTAAAAATTCAATCCATGTGAATCAAGTATTATCATAAAGTATGCATAAGATGAATAACTGTATAAGTCCATTATGTCATCAACACCCCTTTATCAACTTGCAAATGCAAAATAAGCATAAACAGAAACAAGAATCACACACATTATATAAACATTGGTTAGGGACACAGTCATTTTGAAGGATGTTTTGTAAACCTTTTGTGCTATTTCATTTTTGCCTCATTCAGGGTTAATTTTATGAATTAAATCTTTCTTTTGTTGTAATCCTTTTCTGAACACCCATTTTAGCAATTTCTATATACATAGATTCTATTAATTATTACATGGCATTTTTCATATATCATACCCGTTATCGGCCCTAGGTCATGATATCAGCCGGGAAATCGATAGGCTCAAGGGGTTATATATATGAACGAGAGCGGATCAATGGTATGATATGAATAATGACATGCTACGATATGTTTATCATATACTTCAACGAAGGAAATAACTAATTTCTACCAAATTTTTTAGTCATTTTTGGGTTGGAATTAAATACATTCAAAAATATAGTTATAGAACAAGAAATGTATTGCTTTGATATGCAAATCCAATAAATGCACTTTTCAGCACTTCCAATATCCCAAGAGAGAAAATTGGCAGTCAATTTTCTCTGCAATTATTCAATAAAACAGTAAATAGTCCATTATGTTTGTAAACACAGTTTTCCGGAAATTTACGAAGTGAACTTACGAATATTGACGGATAGGCATGTTATAACATTCTGGAAGCAGTTAATAAACTTGCTTTATCAGCCCGCTTGGGTCATGCTTGTGAAACTGCGTGAAATAAACATGATTCCTCTTATTATTCTCACCAAAGCTCAAAGTTTTATCACAGGTTAAAATTTTAGTTATATTACAGATCCCTCCAAGTGTATCAACGATCATACTCTCAGGTCGGACACAGAGTTTTGTCGGACTTGAAGAGAGTGTCACTCTTAAAATTGTCCGACAAAATCCTCCCAGGTCGGAGTGAGAGTGAGAGTGTGAGGGTCTCCACTCTCAGATAGTTAAACTGTAAACAGGAAACGTCCCCAAATTCTGTTAACCAATAAATTCGTGCATAAAGAAACATGCGTATCTTAGTAAAGCTGATGTAAATGAGTGATATACAGTACGGAAAGCATAGATATGTTAATGGCTGTCATGGGCGATATATACAATATCCATGAATAAAATGTATTAACATGCAGTTCCCATGTTTTAAATGCACTAGAAGTGAATATTAATATGTCCCTATGTACTTGCGACAATCGATGCCAAGGCCCTTTCACTTGCTGCAGACAGTTGCCGGTTTACGATATCGGGTGCGTTTGCTCTTTTACGTGTTTGTCAAATGTAGGGTGAACGAACCCGGGAAAATAATTCTAATTTATACATTAATTTCTTTAAAGGCAAATTTGGATTAAAATTAATTAGTAAAATTTAAGTTTTATTTTGTTGATGGCGAATGGGTCATAAATCCGTAAATCCCGTTTTTTTCTTTCTTGAAAATTGGCAGTACATGTGGAGTCCTGATATAGGTGAAATAATATTTTATTAGTGTATTCTACGTTTTTTTTACAGTTTACCTGTCAAAACATCACCCATCTCAGCATGTCGTCGCATCGTGCATTCATGATATACAAATACACCTATCACAGGTGTGAAAAAAAAACGTTGCTCAAGACTCCTTTTACTAAGACTTATAAACATAGATAACTATTTTGCGTTTTCGATTTTCAAGCCGTCTTCCAATTTATTTGTACTTAGAAAATAAATTTATATCTTTTTTCTTATATATGTGTATACATATCTTAATAAAATAAATACATTTACGGTGAGAAATTATTATACGTCATGATATCGTTATTTAAGTAAATACTTATTAGACATATTTTTTTCAAAACCATTTTTGTCTTTTGAATTGATAACTGACTCAAGCTAAATAAATGAAATGTGACTTAAAGTGTTAATTATATAAATCCTTGCCTTCTATAAATTTTAATTTCTTATCTAATTCTTATTCTTATTTAACAATATGGTCAGGTTGTTATTTTCATTGAATGGCATCTCAAAATAGATGGCTTCACAGTAGGGGCTCTTCCTGTATATTAAAACCGACAGCTAATGCATGACAAACAATTTTAATCAGCCATCATTATCATAAAATACATTTTTTTAATCTTTATTTTGATGATGGCACCTAATTCCCATCACCTAATCCAAATTAGTATAGTAGAGGAGTACCGTATTTTTCGGACAATGAATCTAGATAAAAATGACGATTTTGTTTACAAGTACAAAAAATGTATACCTTTATTTTGCTGGCGGTTTATTTCTGAATAAGAAGACTCGTATCATCGATGTTCTTGGTGTTATTTTTTTTTAAATAAAGCGAAAATCAGTTCAATATTGTATTTTATAATAAAATATATACTATAAAAAATGTATCTTGTTGAAAAAATTCACAGGATGGATCGATTTACAATATAAAATTATGATCACAAAATATCTAAATATAGCTATAGCTTTTCAATCAAACACGAGCATGCGTACGTGATTGTAATAGAAAATGGCGGTTGCAATACACCTCACAGTAAACGTGTAGAACAAGCTTTTTATACTAAATACACTAAAATAATTTATATCGATTTCGTTACTTAATCGATATTTTATTGCAATAATTTATATGAGGCTATGGGTGTTTACACGTCACTTTTCAACAATATTTCAGTTATATATTGACATTTGAGCTACCTTTCCTGGCGCGAATATGGTGCAAGGTAGAAATACACTAGGGTATTTACGTACCCGGACATTCTACATACCGGAAAGAAAGCACACTTACAAATACGCATCGATCACAAAATGTTTGACATGTTCACCTCGAGAAATGTAAAAAAAATCTTTAAATATCCACTCTCACGTCCCACCACGACCAAATAGTCGGACTTGGAGAGTGTTGACTCTCAAATCTGGCAGACATTTCTCTGGAGTGAGTCAGACATTTTGGGAGGAATATGTCCGACCTGAGAGTGTGATCGTTGATACACTTGGAGTGTACTGTATCTACAAGTATATGATAAATATAGATTATTACATTACATTTTCATATCATATCCTTGATCAGCCCGAGGTCATGATATCAGCCCGGGAGCCAATAGGCTCAAGGGATGATATATGAACGAGGGCTGATAAAAGGTATGATATGAAAAATGACATGCTATGATATGTTCATATACCTCAACAGAAGAAATAACAGATTTGTACAAAAATGTTTAGTCATTTTGGCTAGAAATAAATACATGTATATAGTCATAGAACAAGAAAATCATTGTTTTAATATACAAATCCAATAAATGCAGGTTTTTAAGCACTTTCAATATAATAAGAGAGAAATTGGTAGTTAATAATTTCCTATGCAAATATATTATAAAACAGGTGAATCCGCCGTGTCTGTAAGCATAGTTTTCTGGAAATTCACGAAATGAACTTACGGACATTGACGGAAAGGCATGTAATAACATTCCAGAAGCAGTTAATAAACTTGCTTTATCAGCCCGCTTGGACCATTCTTGTGAAACTGTGTGGAATAAACATGACTCCTCTTATTATTCTAAACAAAACTCAAAGTTTTATAACAAGGTAAACTATTAGCTTGATCACCTACAAATATATGATAAATGAAGATATATCAGGAATTGACCGATATTAAAGAAGGAATTGTTTTATTGTTTTATTATTTATGATATTATTTAAATCCACTATTTGTGATTTAATGTTAACGCCAACATTTATTTGTGCAAATAAAAAAAAGTAAATAATTCAGCTGTAGGCATTTTTATTTTTTTGCAGATATATATTCGGATTTATGTTAAAAACATTGCAATGCCAATATCATATATATGATATAGGTGGCTGCCATGTATAAGTCAATGGTCAAAACTACAATACCGAACTTAAACTTGTGCTACCGTTCGATTAGATGACTCGAGTAATACCAGTTTCAATATTTTCAAATAAAAGAAACTGAGTTGAACACTAGTACACAGTGCTAGAGTTTGGTGTATACTCCACGTTCATGTAGGAAAACTTGTGTTAAATATGGAGACATGAGGAAACGAGTCATGCGTGTTCGCTCAGCTTTCTTCAATTCGTGAAATAATTTTCGAATCGTTGGTCATTATATTATATCAAAACTAATTTGACAAAGATAAAATACAATGAAGTATTGTGAAAAGTTAAATAAATGGCTTCACAACAACCCTTGGCTGATCTAGTTATTGCACATGTTTATTTATTATGCAGGTAATATTATGTTTTATATTCTTAAACTTTACACCCCCATTGTTATTTGCAAATGACAATTTTTTTTACATATTGTAAATCCACTGCAATAATTGAAAATTAAGGGGAGTCGAGGGGCAATATGCTTAGAACTTATTTTTCCCATTTATACATTTCAACATTCCTTTCTTCAGATAATTCTGAATGTCGTCCTTTTTTGCTTCATTGACCATATTCAAATTTGAAACAAGACTTTCGCGTGTTACTCTTATCGAACGCTACTAAAGTGTTTATTACTAGAAGAACATGTGATGAACTGAGAAATATATATCATTAAATAGTTAATATTTTTTTTGTGTGTTTTAATTAGAAAAAAAGAGATATACATTACTTGGATCTACAAAAAAACATTAATTAAGTTACTATATAGTCATTCCTGTTGATCTTTTTCACTTTCAGAGTCTGAAGGGAGTGGCTCAGCTGTCTTTGTCAGATCAATAATTGCATAGCTATTCCTGTTCTCTAATCCCCTTATAACAAACTGTTTACCACTAGGTCCTGGTGATAATTCTAGATCTATATACACCAATCCATCCTTGTTCTAAAAATAAGGTATATATTTTTATATAAGTATTTCTAGTTACATTGACAATGATAACACCATCAAATCTGCTTTATGTAATACATGCAATATTTTCAGGTCAGACTTCACAACAAATGTCATACAACTTTGTCATTCATGATCGTCATGTACAGGTGTATAAACAAGAAGGATGTATTGACGGTAAACATGTAATTTACTGGCGAAGCCTTCCAACCATTTTGTGCCGAGCCATATAAATTCTATATTTACCGTCAATACACCAATATTATATGCATCCTGCCAGAAAATTTGCAAAAATGTCATACAAAAAATGGGCTTCATTCCTGTAAAAGTTACATACACTTTGGAACACTTCAAACAAGATTTTCAGAAATTCAATTGAAAATACTGCATGCAAATACGACTTTAATAAATCTAGAGGCTCAGCCCACTGAACCTGTATCGCTCACCTGACAATAGAATGATACTGAAGCAAACAAAGGGAGATAATCATTACCTTAAAAAACAGCAGCCATCTTGAATGGAGGGTGGGGCTGTCGGACACAATTTTGAAAGGGACACACCCAGGGACCATCTATTCCAGGCTTGGACCTTACATAGAGGCTTCTTGCCAAGTTTGGCTCCATTTGGCCAAGCTGTTTCAGAGGAGAAGACTTTTTTAACATTAGCCAATCAGAAAAAAGAATTAATCTTGGCGGCCATGTTTGTTGGCCGAATGGAACCAAATGAAAAGCTTTATAGAGGATCTTACATAGATGCTTCCTGCCAAGTTTGGGTCCATTTTGCCAAGCAGTTTCAGAGGAGAAATATTTTTTAAACAGTAGCCAATCAGAAACAAGAATTGCCCTTGATGGCCATATTTGTTGGTGGAACGGAACGAAATGGAGAAACTTTATAGAGGACCTTACATAGATGCTTACTGCCAAGTTTGGTTCTATTTGACCAAGTTGTTTCAGAGGAGAAGATTAAAATATGAAAAAAGTTAACGGATGGACGACGGCAATAACTCCTAGACGGGTAATCAGATTTACTTCAAAATTGCAGGGCATGTAGATCTTGACAAGTTGAACATGTTTACTGTTTAAACTTAACATCTATCTCTTATAGTTTTTGAAATAAAGGACAAAAGGTATTAACATTTTGAAAATTTGACGAAAAAAGAGCAATTACTCCAAAATGGGTACTCAGATTTATTTAAAAATTGCAGGGTAGGTAGATCTTGACATGCTGAACATGTTTACAGTTTAAACCTAACATCTATCTATTATAGTTTTTTGAAATAAAGGACAAAAAGTATTAAAATTTTGAAAATTTGATGAAATAACTCCAAATTGGGAACTCAGATTAACTTCACAATTGCAGGGTATGTAGATCTTGATACGCTGCACATTTTTTGCAATTTAAACTTAACCTTTATCTCTGATAGTTTTTGAAATATCAGACAAAAATGTTTAAATTAAAAAATAATAATGAAAAAAGAGCAATAACTCCTAGACGGGTAATCAGATATACTTCAAAATTGCAGGTCATGCAGATCTTGACAAGCTGAACATGTTTTCAGCTTACACTTAACATCTATCTCTTATAGTTTTTTAAATAAACCAGAGGCTCTCAAGAGACTGTATCGTTCACCTGGTTATAAAAAGAACCAATTGGTCCTATGTAAAAACTATGTCCTGCAGTGGTAGTCATCTTGGAATTACGATCAACATAAAAAACACAAAGTTTGTAAAGGACCTTCCAATGATTGATGCACAGTTTAGGTTCAATCAGTGCAATAGCTTCAGAGAAGAACATATTTCTGTACTTTCTCCATATGATCCTGTGTTAATACTATGACCTGTGGTGGCAGCCATCTTGGATTTTCCATCGGCATAAAAAACAGAAATTGTGTAGAGGACCTTCCAATGATCATTCCTGGGCGGTTTGGTTTCAATTGTCCAAGTGGTTTCAGAGAAGAAACGTTTTGAAACATTTTTCTCATAGGGTTCAATGTTAAACTAAGTCCACTCGTCGCAACTTCGGCTGATTCCGTACCTTCATCAAACCTCGTCCGCATTACGATAGCTCCCATTAGAACTACTTTCGGAAATCTTCAATGAAGGAGGTATTAAATGAATTTCACTTTCGAATATTCATCCAATAATAATATGTTTTCATTCGTCGCAATGTCGGCTGATTCTGTACCTTCATCAAAGACCAATATTTTTCAAAGCAAACTCTATACACTCATCTATTGTCGCCATTTTAGAACTTATTCGCGGTGCGCAATGTTTGATTGAAGTGATACGGTCTTCGGCGAAGAAATGTGATGCGAAGACGCATATTAAATACCGTATTACAGCCGAGGTATTGAGGAAGCGAAGCGGACTCACCCGAGGTTTGCCGATTGAAACTAGGTCCTGCCGTAGCCGCCATTTTGAAATTCATATCAGAACAAAAAACCAAAAGTTTGTAGAGGTCCATCCAATGAACATTCATGTAAAGTTTGGCTTTAATCATATTTGTAGTTTCTGAGAAGAAGGCATTTGAACATTTTCCCATAGGATCCAATGTTAATCTATGTATTGCGGTGGTGGCCATCTTGAATTTTCCATCGGCATAAAAAACATTATATTTGTAGAGGACCTCCCAATGATCATTCCTGGGCAGTATGGTTTCAATTATCAAAGTGGTTTCAGAGAAGAAGCGTTTTGAAACATTTTTCTCATAGGGTCCAATGTTAAACTAAGTCCTGTCGTAGCCGCCATTTTGAATTTCATATCGGAACAAAAAACGTAAGGTTTGTAGAGGACCATCCAATGAACATTCATGTACAGTTTGGCTTTAATCATATTTGTAGTTTCTGAGAAGAAGGCATTTTAACAGTTTCCCTTAGGATCCAATGTTAATCTATGTATTGCGGTGGCGGCCATTTTGAATTTTCCATCGGCATAAAAAACAGAAACTTTGTAGAGGACCTTCCAATGATCATTCCTGGGCATTTTGGTTTCAATTGTCCAAGTGGTTTCAGAGAAGAAGCGTTTTGAAACATTTTTCACTTAGGGTCCAATGTTAAACTAAGTCCTGCCGTAGCCGCCATTTTGAATTTCATATCGGAACAAAAAACGTAAAGTTTGTAGAGGACCATCCAATGAACATTCATGTACAGTTTGGCTTTAATCATATTTGTAGTTTCTGAGAAGAAGGCATTTGAACATTTTCCCATAGGGTCCAATGTTAATCTGTGTCCTGCGATGGCGGCCATCTTGGATTTCCGATCGGCATAAAAACAGAAACTTGGTAAAGGACATTACAATGATCATTCATTTACAGTTTGGGTTCAGTCAGTTCATTAGTTTCAGAGAAGAAGATCTTTGAAATTTCAGCCAATCAGAGCATATTATTGGCCCTGGCAGCCATGTTGAATATCTGCCTGGAACGAAAAACAGAGAGTTTGTAGAGGACCATCCAAGGAACATTCCTGCTAAGTTTGGTTTCAATTGGCCCAGTGGTTTCGGAGAAGAAGTTTACAGACGACAGACAACGACGCCAAGTGATGGCAATAGTTCACATTTGGTCCAGGTGAACTAAAAACGAAAAGTATTAAAATTTTGAAAATTTGATGAAAAAAGGGCAATAACTCCAAGATAGGTAATCATATTTTCTTCAAAATTGCAGGGTAGTTAGATCTTGCTGTGCTGATCATTTTCACCTCGTCAGATTTCTGATATTATTAATGGTGTTTGACTTATTACCAAAAACGTGCAATTTTACCATATGTCCTATTTTTAGTAACAGCCGCCATGTTTGTTGGCCGAATGGAACCAAATGAAGAAGTTTTATAGAGGATCTTACATAGATGCTTCCTGCCAAGTTTGGCTCCATTTGGCCAAGCAGTTTCAGAGGAGAAGATTTTTTTAACATTAGCCAATCAGAAACAAGAATTGCCCTTGGTGGCCATATTTGTTGGCAGAATGGGACGAAATGAAGATACTTTATAGAGGATCTTATATAGATGCTTTCTGTCAAGTTTGGTTCCATTTGGCCCCGTTGTTTCAGAGAAGTAGATTAAAATATGAAAAAGTTAACGGACGGACGACAAACGACGGACGCCAAGTGATGGCAATACCTCACATGACCCTTTGGGTCAGGTGAGCTAAAAAAGGTAAACGTTTTCATAGTTGATCTATTTAGCTACCCGTTTACCCTTTTCATCTGAAAAAGCTTAACTGCTAAGTTAAATCAGGCAGGGAATTGTATTAGGATGACATATGGCAGACATAGTTGTTTACGGATCAGGACGAAAGAAGTATCTTTATAGAATACCTTTCATATATGCTTCAGTTCATTTGGGTTTCAGAGGAGAGGATTCAAATGTGAATAGACAGACTACAGACGACAGCTACCAAGTGATGACAAAAGCTCACACGTTTAAAACCAAATGCACAATTTAGAGATAGTGGCAACATTGGGCACATACGACACAGTGCGAAGATAACAGAAAACAGAGCACATCACAGAAAACTTAAAGACTGAACTACAACAACCGGGGGATTGAATTCAGGTGCTCACAGTTTTTGCTTCCTATAGGACATCACTGCGCTACTCATTTACAGAGTGAAGTTCGGTAAAAGTCGTGTCGGTGATAGAGGAATGAATTCATCGACGTTAAAAGGGAAAGACCCATTGTCATTTGACATCTGGATATGTTACAATAGTCAACCAGATCACGATGACATCAACCTAGGAGAAATGTAGCCCTCTTTAAATCAGTTTTGCGTAAGCACCTACATTGTAGCTCTGTCCAGAAAACCAGTGTATTGTGCATAAAAGCCCTATAATAACGTATGAGTTGTGAAATGTAATCACTATACGCTAGTGATGCTGGGATATTGCTACTAATGGAAGAGTTTTGTTTTTAATCTTCCTCCATTTCTCATTTGAAGATGGTAGTCAAAGTAAAAAAAACGCTTTTGAGTGTCAGCAGCATCCTTTACTTCACGTTCATTTGGATAGATGATATGCAGAATTAAATCTCAAGAATTATTCAGTGACAGATAATCGTATACTGTGAAATGATTATTAATCATGGGGCTCTAATTTTCGTTGATTTCGTGGTTCACTTAAACCACGAAAATCCACAGAAATACAATGTTTCCATTACCTGTTGCCTGTTGTACTTGAAACCATGAATATAGGAACCCAGAGATCAATACACTTTGTAGAAACCAAGAAAATGAATGCCAACGAATAAAAATACTTTCACAGTATATAGAGTAGGCAGCAATTAAAGATGTTGGCTAATTTCTACTTTTATTCTTGTGTAGGAAATCGGGCTCATCAGTGTAAAACTAAATCGACTAATAGTGGAGCACATTTTGGAATACCAAACATCTGTTGAAACACACGTCCCAATAGGCTACCCTAAAGGTGGGGAATGGTAACAGTAAATATAACAACGCAAAGGAAACCACATCTTTTGATGATATATTGATTCGGCAGATTTCTTTGTGTACTCATGTTTAGGTGCAAAGGGTAGGCGGGTATAATTTATATATAATTGTCCTCAAATAGAAATCAAACAATAATATAATATATCTCCTGTTACTCACTTTCATCGGTGATAATTATTAACAAGTCGTCATAATAAGACCTACATGTACCATCATATTTACAAATACAGTTTCAGTATTGTTCAAAAGCTTGTATTTATCGTTAATCTTGTTCAAGCTATTCTAAATTGATCACAATTGCATGGGAACCACAGTTATCTGACCGCATATAACAGTGTTTAGAAGCCTGCCTCGCAGACGGTGCTAAGCTGAACAATGAGCTTAATCATTGTAATAGGAGCCCAATCAAAGTAATTGCGCAATTTTTAAGATTGATTATCACATATTTACAAGTAATAACGTCAATTTTGCCCAAACGTAAACACCAGAAGTGCAAAACTCTGATAACACAATATCAAGCTTCTCGTGAACCCTGTGACGTCACTTCTGCCCAACTATCAATTGTCTTTTGGAAAATGTGGACTTTCAGCGAGGAAAGATTTGTGGGTGTTTCGGAAGTCAAAACAAAACGCAGGTTCCACAGCAGTTGTTATTCAACCAGATCCATAAGTTTGGTGTCTGTGTGGGACGTTAATTTTGTTCTTTTTAATTCAATGTTGAGATATGTGATAAATAGATCAATGCATTCCTTTTTCCATGTCAGGACTTTTATCATCCGTCAACCGATATCGGCCCGAGGGCTTTCAGGACTGTTATCATTCAGAGAGAACAATATCGTCCCTCAGGTTAAAGCCCTCGGGATGAAAACAGTCCTGATATGGAAAAGAGGATGCATTTATCTATAAGTAATTGATTGTTGTTTAACAAGATAACAGCATTCCAGCAATATTCATGATGAGAACAGGTTTACAAATTCCTATGCGCTTGCCCAAAAGGTGATAGTTGCAGGGGCTAATGAATGGATGTTCAGATGACAACAGAAACAATTGGAAATATGCATGAACATGTCAGTAATATTTTCCTTGCCTGGGCTACCAACAACCACTTCTAGCACGCCCTGTTCTAAGGGTGATTTGTGTATTAAAATTCATTCCCAAAATCTAACGATGTTCCGTTTTAGGAAATATACCTTGCATCGTAGAAACTATGTCCTATTATTATACACCGGAGTTTGCGCAGGTGTCAATGTTAACAATCTTTTTTTATAACTTTTCTCCACATGTTTAACATTAATCTATAAACTAGTACTGTGAGTGACCACACTGAGTGATACCCCCCACTTGCAATATTATGATGTTCAAACTTTGGAATACAGGTATATTAGCAAGTTACCTATGAAAAATTAACGGATATGTAGTTATGTCAAGGAGACGAGATCCCATCTCCAAATAAACTAACCAAGAACATACATCTAGGGGTCGCCACAAGGTCTTCAACAAAGTGGGATTGTTTAAAACCAATACGGTTTCATTAGTATACATGAGGTTTACAACATTTCCTAACTTTTTTACAAGAGGATATAGGTCACATCAAATGTTATTGATTCAAAATTAGCTTACATCACCTTCCAAATTTTTGACAGGAACCATATTACTTCATTCACATCTGCAGGCAGTGAATTACAACTGTGTAAAATTTCATTTAAATCCAATGAGCCGTTTAGGGGGAGTTGCGCTTACAAGCCCATCTCTCCATACAGAACGTATTTCAGAGTACAGTGGAACCTGTCTAATCCGACAAACCAAGGGACCAGAGAAATGTGTCGGATTGCACAGGATGTCGGAAAACTCAGGTTTTCTTTTTAGTTAACAGAAATTTGGACAAATTTAACAAGAGAAGAAATTGTGTATGTTTGATTATGTAGGATGGTTTAAATAATTGGAACTACGATGTAGATGAACATACATTTAATATTTAATTTATACAAAATTAATATATTTAGAACAATTTCATAATCTGATCAGATAATTGTTGGTTGTAGTCATGTCCTTTAACAAAGCACGTGAAAACAGTTATCTGTAAAATTATAAATTATTATATTCTTGGTAATAATAATGTATTTGTGGGCACAAGCCTAGAACAATTTCATAATATATCAGATAATGGTTGTAGACATGTCATTTACAAAGAAAGTGAAAACAGGTACATTTTTTGTAACTAAAATTTTAATTATTACATATACATTCTTTGTAAACCTACTTTTAACCCTTACTAATCAGCCTATAATTGCCAGCCAATCAATTAGTTAACATCACAATTTATTTGTGAGGTAAGTCTGTCAATTTGTTAATGGTTTATATTTAATGATACACATGGAAGGATGGTAATTTATTAATGAGCATACCAAAGGGTCGGATAAGACAGGATTAATTAAGTGTAATTAATAACATTGGGACCGTAAAACAGTGTCGGCTGTCACAAGTGACAGGTGTCGGAATACTCAAGGTTTTTTAACAAAGAATGTAAAGGAAATATTTTGGGACCTGCATTTCTTGTCGGAAGTCACAGGATGTCGGAAAACTCAGGTTCCACTGTATAAGTTAAATTACCCCCCCTTCCAAATTTTGGACTGCAACCATATTCCTTCATGCACATCTGCAGGTAGTGTATTACAACTGTGTAAAGTTTCATAAAAATCCAATTAGCTGTCTAGGAGGAGTTGCACTTACAAGGTACATGCCCTCCTTCTTTTCGTGAAAGTACAAGTTGAATTATTTCCCCTTCCAAATTTTGGACAGCGACCATATTTCTTCATGCACATCTGCAGGAAGTGTACTACAACTGTGTAAAGTTTCACAAAAATCAAATTAGTCGTTTAGCAGGAGTAGCGCTTACAAGGTACAGGACCCCCCCCCCCCCCCCCCTTTACGTGAAAGTATAAGTTGAATTATCTCCCCTTCTAAATTTTAGACAGCAACGGTATTCCTTCATGCACATCTGCAGGTTGTATACCATAGCTGTGTGAAGTTTCATAAAAATTCAATGAGCAGTTTAGTAGGAGTTGCGCTTACAAGGTACATGCCCCCCCCCCTTTAGTGAAAGTATAAATTTAATTATCTCCCTTCTAAATTTTAGACAGCAACGGTATTCCTTCATGCACATCTGTAGGTTGTGTACTATAACTGTGTAAAGTTTCATAAACATGCATTAAGCAGTTTAGTAGGAGTTAAGCTTACAAGGTACATCCCTCCCCCTTTTCGTGAAAGTATAAGTTGAATTATCTCCCCTTTTAAATTTTGGACAGCAACAATATCCCTTCATGCACATCTGCAGGTAGTGTACTACTAATGTGTAAAGTTTTATAAAAATCCAATAAGTCGTTTAGGAGGAGTTGCGCTTACAAGGTACATGGACGAACGAACAGAAGGACGAAGTGGGTGATTCCTATATACCCTCCCCCAAACTTTGCTTGCGGGGGGTATTATAAATTACAATGGTATTCAACATTGATTTTGGAACCACAATGAAAACAACAATAACCTTTTAATTGACTATCATCTATTCATCATGCATTCCTTTCTGTACAGCTTACGTTCAGCTTAGCACCGCCTGTGATGCATGCATTTAGTCACTTTTCTATTTGGCACATTGCAATGGTTTCCAATAAATCAACAGCAACCTAGACACATACTTTTAAACTTTTAATTTTGTACTCTGAATGAAGCGAAAAGGGCCCGGGTGGTAGTTGGATTACTTAACAACTCATACAAGCCTATCACTAATACGGCGTGGGTTCGCGCCCGGCGTTGTAAATTACAAAAAAAAAAAAAGTGTGCACTCAACCCGCAGTCGCAAGTGATCAAGCTTACCAGTTGCTTACCCATGGTCGGTGGTTCTCTCCGGGTACTCCGGCTTCTTCCACCACTAAAACTGGCCGCCATGATATAGCTGAAATATTGCTGAAAGTGGCGTTAGACACAATAAATCAATAAAATATAAATAAAGCATGCTCTTCTGAATTGACTCACCTACATATTAATTAAATGAATATTTGGAGATTGAAAGTAACTTCATCGAAGGATCGATCTACTTAAGAATAATCAGCATAAATTTAGTGCACATTATTAATTATATATTGTGTTAGAAGCATACCCTTTTTGGTTGATATTTGTGGTGCTGTTTGTTATCCATAGTCGCCTTTTCACTAACACGGAGTACATCAGCACGGCTATTTGCAATGTCTTCCGCATTTTCATAGATACTTCCTGCACAAAAATATTTGAAATGAATAGAAGATGCATGTTTTGAGAGAGATTTAAATATTAATATTAAGACAACATAATATTATTTGTTTCTACTCTAACCTCTGGTTTTGTTCATATTCACACCTTCAAAAACAACACAAATACAAAATGGAAACCACAAAATATAATTAATGATTAACGTAAAAAAAAAACATTGTATCAGTGATGTGTTTTAAATCAATAAAAGTCAAACTTAAAAAATACCACACTGTAGGAAGTGTTAAACTAAAGGCTCCCAGGAGCCTGTAATCGCTCACCTGGTTTTTAATTTGACATATAAAGTTGATAGAAAATGGGGTTGTTATACATAATTTTGAAAGTGGGCCACCCAAAGATCATTTCAACTCAGATTTCTGAGCAAAAGATTTTTTCCTAGATGGAATAAACTGGCTGAAAAAATCTCACAGAAAAACCCAGAATAAATGTTAAACTACTCATTGCCATGTTTCTGCGGTTACAATTTGAGTTCATTTTGATTTGTAATAAAGCAGAAATTGACAACTAAAGAAATTTATATTTTTAGTAACAGCAGCCATCTTGAATGGAGGGCGCGGCTGTCGGACACAATTTTGAAAGGGACCCACCCAAGTATCATCCCGACCATGATAGGTGTAATTTGGTTCATCGGTTTCAGAGGAAAAGATTTAAATGTGATCTTTTATCAAAATATGCCTAATTTGCATAATCGGTATAAATCGCCTGAAAGAAAAACTTCACAGAAAAACCCGGAATATTTTGATTGATAATAAAGCAGCAATGGACAATTGAAGAAATGTATATTTTTAGTAACAATAGCCATCTTGAATGGAGGGCGGGACTGTCAGACTTAATTGTGAAAGGGATCCTCCTAAGGACCATCCCTGCTAGGTTTGGTTTAATTTGGTTCAGTGGTTTCAGAGGAAAAAAATTAAATGTGATCTTTTATCAAAATATGCCTAATTAATCGGTATAAATCGGCTGAAAGAAAAATTTCACAGAAAAACCCGGAATATATACTAAATATTTGAGCTCATTTAGATTTATAATAAAGCAGCAATGGACAATTGAAGACATTTCTATTTTTAGTAACAGCAGCCATCTTGAATGGAGGGCAGAGCTGTCAGACACAATTTTGAAAGGGACCAACCCAGGGGTCATTCCTGCTAGGTTTGGTTTAATCTGGTTTAGTGGTTTCAAAGGAAAATATTTAAATATGATCTGTTATCAAAATATGCCTAATTTGCAAAATTGGTATAAATCAGCTGAAAAAAAAATTTCATAGAAAAACCCGGAAAATAATTATGTTAAACTACTCATTTCCATGTAGCTGCAGTAAAAATTTGAGCTCATTTAGATTTATAATAAAGAAGCAATAATTGAAGAAATTTATATTTTTAGTAACAGCAGCCATCTTGAATGGAGGACGGATCTGTCGGACACAATTTTGAAAGGGACCCACTCAACGACTATCCCTGCCAGCTTTGGTTTAATTTGGTTCAGAGGTTTCAGAGGAGAAGATTTAAATGTGAAAGTTTACGACGGACGACAACGACATACGCCAAGTGATGGCAAAAGCTCACATGACCTTTGGCCAGGTGAGCTAAAAAAGAAGCAAAATCAATACCATTAATACACATATACATGACTGTTCTAATATTGCGTTTTACATTTATCATTTATTAATAATTTCTCCAGGTATTCATGTCTACGTGTATTACATGATTTTTGCAAAATAACTTAAAGAAAATTATTTAAAATGTTTTTTTAGGACTTTCCCATAATGGAACATTAGGCGCTAAAACCTCTCAGTGGCGCCCCCTTCAAGTGGCATCCAGGGCACGTGCCCTACTTGTCATACCCAAGATACGTCAGTCTTCGCTTTCCTGGCTTGGTACAGGCACTTCAATAAAGCGTGACGGGGTTAAGCTAGTTTATTGGACCAAAACCTCTTTCTCTTAGTGACTTGATGTGAGTAAAATGCCTACCCTCACATATAACCCAGAGAAAAGCATAATTATAAAGGATGCTATAATCTTGAACCTTGTACATAATATATTTAATCTACGTGACACAGAAGTTATCATATGTACAATATTATTTCTATTAAAGAGAGCAGACAAACGTTTTTCTTGTATATCAGGATATCTAACACTTTTTAACTAACCTTGCCAAATGCAACGTCAGCTATTGTCATCACTTGGCGTACGTCGTCGCCCGTATGTAAACTTTTCACATATTAATCTTCTCCTCTGAAACCCCTAAATCAAATGAAGGCTTGGCCAAATGAACCGAAACTTGGTAGAAAGCATCTTTGTACGGTTCTCTATACAGATTGTTAATTTTGTCCCGATCAGTTAACAAACATAGTCACCACAGGCAATTCTTGTTTCTGATTTGTCGATTTCTTAAAAATCTTCTCTGAAACCACATAGCCAAATAAACAGAAACTTGCTAGGAAGCATCTATGGAAGGTCCTATATAAAGATTGCTCATTTCGGCCCAATTCGGTAAAAAAACATGCCCACCACAGGCAATTCTTATTTCTGGTTGGTCGATTTCCAAAAATACTCTCTGAAACCGCTTGGCTAAATGAACCGAAACTTGGTCGGAAGCATATATGGAAGGTCCTCTATAAAGATTATTCATTTCGTTCCGATCCGTTCACAAACATGGCCATCACAGACAATTCTTATTTCTGATTGGTTGATTTCTAAAAAATCTTCCTCTCGGAAACCGAGTAGCCAAATGAACAGCAATTTAGAAGGAAGCATGTATGGAAGGTTCTGTATAGTTTCCTCAAAATAAAATGAAAGGTGAGCGACACAGGTTCAGTGGGCTGAGCCTCTAGTATTATACTATAATGGAATAGCAAACAAAAATTACAATTAGCTTACCCATTTCAAAGTCCTTTTCCTTTTTGTCTGCAATAAAAATAAAAGATGCAAAATATACATAGCAGATGTGGCACTAGACATAAGGCTACGCGATTAGTGATATATATAAATAATTTAATATGATGTGAATATTGCAATCTGTTTGATTGGTCCGCCTGGAGATAAAATTATTATATTTGATAACCTAGGTAGGTTGGTATTGTGACGCCACCAACATATTCAGTCGCCAACGACAAATTCATATAGTCCTACGAAATAAGTGTAATCAAAATCGAGGAATCGTTAAATGTTGTTGTAAAAATTAAATTATACGGAATATTTCTAATCTTTGAACAGGTTATACTTGACCTGGTTTGGAATAGTTTACGTTTTTCATCAACCGCTTTGCGGTTTACTAAGCGTAAACTGCCCCAAACCAGGTTTATGATATCCTATAACCTGTTCAAAAATTTCAAATATTCCTTAAATATATGGGTAAATGTAACAAATTCATTAGAAAGGTATTTTTATGTTGTGAAATGTGATGTAACTCCTATTTTGCATATTATGTTTGAAATTGGGATCTAGGAGACTCTCCAATGGTTCATTAGCATAGATTGATGATATAACATATTAAAGTAATAAAAACAAATAATGAATTTGGACTATTGCTTGGGAATACAAATTTCCAGTAAGGCAACGATCCGGGTACCAATACAAGTACATAACATCTGAAAGCATAAAAACAAATGTTCGGACAACGTGAACTCAACTAAACAGGGTTTAATAAATCCCCTAGCCCGACGCCCGGGGCTAGTAATTTCCACATTTGGGCTAGTTGAAATAATCAGCTGTATGCCCGACGGGCTAGTAAAAATATATATCGGATATTGACAAACTTGTCAATATTCGCGTATCTACTTATATTCATATATGTTATATGTTGTTTAATTAGCAGCAATGTTTTATTTATTCAACGGCTAGCTTTTTGTCGAAATTGAGAGCAAAGAAGGTATAAAAACTGTGTATTCTCGAAATAAAACAGCTTCAACAAATGACGGCTTACCGGAAATTTCGAAAATAAAATACCGGAATAGGATTCCGGAACCCGGAACGACTATTTCCGGTTTTGCCGATAGTCAAAACAATTTTTTTTTATTGCCGACCGATCCTAGATTTTTTTGACATGTGACCATAAACACACAAAATCCTAGACATCTCGGGACCTGGACATCTCGGTACTCGGTCCTGGACATTTCGGTACTGACCTGGACATCTCGGTACTCGGTACTGGACAGTTCGGGACTTGGATGAGACAATATGCCTTACTGACCACAATTGTTTGGTATTAATTGTCAATATTTTTGTACTAGTAGTTCTTTAATATATATGAACCAAAAGTGTTTGTGATAATTCCAGTGTAGATCGATCCCGGAGATCGTTGTTTTAGGCCTAGTATACATTGATTGTTATTGATATTTTCATTATTTTGACCTTTGCTTCAGATTATATCCCCGATGTATGAAAGTTCGTCACCCTAACGATTCTTCTATAATTTCTATTATCATAAACATTTGATTATATTTTGGTTTGGTCTGATGTCATTTATGCACCATAAAAACGTAAACAATGAAAACTAGGTCAAAACCATATCGGATATTTCTCAAATAAAATTCAGCTTGTATCGTCTTTTGAAGTCAAACAAAAGATTAAAGCATTGATCTATGATTAAAGAAATTAAATTTGGTAATTAAAGCTATCTAATTAAAACAGTTATGTAATCAAAACAGAAATGAAAATAATCATCCCATTAAGTTTATCTGTGATTTATGGATAAAGGGACTTAGTTATAAAAACAAAAGTTATTTACAAATATTAATGAATTGCCTCTTTGATGTCCATTTAATTAAAGATGATTAAAAAAAACACAAAAATTTGTATAAACAACGTCTACATGTAAAAAAATTGTTTAAAAAGTTTTTAAATTCAATCAAATTATTTTTATTATTCAGTACCAAAATTTTCAGTACCGAGTACCGAGATGTCCAGTACCGAGTACCGAGATGTCGCATATGTTCAGTACCGAGATGTCCAGGTCCCGAGATGTCCTGATACCAAACACACATATTTTTTTTTTGGCCTTGCAGTGACATGAACTGTGGAAAATAAATGAAAATAAAACGCAATATCAGATCTGAAAAGAAAGATAGTTAAACTAATATACATTGTACATGTTGTACAAGGGTTCAAGTCTGCAAGTCGGATTCATGAAATCACGGTATTGACCAGGACTAGTGGTTCATAGATTCGGGCTAGTAATATTTGGGAGTATGCTAGCCCTGGGCTAGTGAGGTGGTCCAAGATTTTTTAACCCCTGCTAAAATTTAAAAAAAATGAAATAAGACGATCTGAAAAGTTTCCTACATCCGTCACCATTTATGATCATCGTCGTAAAGTGCATATCTTGCAGCATGCTATCAGTTTAGATACCGACATGTTTTTGTGGACAATTCAATTAATGATATTTGGCTGCTCGTATCCTTCGTTGAGTACGTTTCTTCAAATTACACTTCTGCTACAAAGCCACGATAAGAAGACTAACACATATAAAAGATGGGATACCAGCACCTCTTTATGAAAGAATTTTTCTTATTAGAAATTTGCATCTTATGAATAAAGTAATAGAAAGACATTTAACGTCGATCACCAAAGAAAATTATTATGACATTCATTTAATATGGGACGTGTTAAAAATTTAAATAGAAGATTTGACAATAGCCTATTGTTAGAATAAATCAGGAAAAAAACAAGGGAATTAAAACGAATATTAGAAATAGATTGAAAGTTAATTATAATTAACTATAGCTTATGTTATAGAATAGTTCTGTCTAACGCTGCAATTAACCAACTGTTTGTCGTGTTTGTGTGTTGTCAGAACTGCGATTGTATACTCTAAAATTTTCGAACTGCTGCTGACACAATGAACCTTTGACTTCACATTCAAATTTGATTGACTATTCAGTCTGGGGAATATTTGTTGTAGAATAAGATGTGTACTATTTTTATGCTTATGCTTACATTAACAAAAACTTTGTAAATATACATACAGGAACATCTTATGACAACTCTTGATTCAGAAGGGACGACAATGTATGTGAAACCAAGAGATGTCCGCCTACATAGCGATCTGTCAATTCAAGAGTTAATAGAAGCATTTACAATTTACAAACATGTTATCTGCTAAACAAGTAATAGAAGCAAATAATTTGATTTGTACTTGCAAGACATTATTGATATTTCACCAAAATCTAAAGGAAACGTTTTTTATCAGCATCACAAAGCCTTCGCTATGAAAGTAGCTACGATCAAGCTTACACGTGGTTTAACATGTGGAAGACCTAAACTGTTTTATAAGGGACGCACGAGGTTTGTAACAATGTTCTTGAAGGATCATGCATTAGAAGTAATTGTAAGTATGCACATGTAACAATGACTTCAACAGCCCCAGCCAGATATGTCACAGAATGCAACCGCGTCTCTGTTACCCATTAATGGAGGGAAGAAAGTTTTTTTTACGGGTATTACAAATCCTCCGACTCAACCCTTTGAATGTAAAAAATTGCTATCAGCTACTAAATATGCTGACGATGTGTCATTGTTAGTTAATAAAGAACTAGAGAAGGGATATCTTATTGGTCATTTCATTAAACCGCCATTCAATATTTATACAGCAAGTCCAATAGGAATTGTGGAAGGTAAATATTCTGGCAAAAAATGACTTATTTTGGACTGGTCTGCTCCACACACCAATAAGTTACATTCCAGCGTTAATGATTTAATTAATAAAGAAGATTATTCATTGACCTACGTCAAACTTGATGATGCTATTAAAATTGTAAATTCACTAGGTGTTAAATCTAGTTTATCCAAGTGTGATGTATCCGATGCTTTTAAAATTACTCCTTTAAATTCCGAAAC
Organism: Bathymodiolus brooksi; assembly: GCA_963680875.1. Classification (NCBI taxonomy): domain Eukaryota; kingdom Metazoa; phylum Mollusca; class Bivalvia; order Mytilida; family Modiolidae; genus Bathymodiolus; species Bathymodiolus brooksi. The sequence continues at coordinate 32,215,764 of OY804578.1, forward strand.
GTGGCATCTATTTGGATTTAAATGGAAAGATAAATATTATTTTTACACTCATTTATGTTTTGGATGTAGATCATCACCAAAAATGTTGATCAAGCATCTGTGGCAATGTGTTGGATTTTGCAGAATAATTATTATATGAAACATGTTTTACATTTACTTGATGACTTTTTGGTGATCGACGAGCCATCTTTTAATGCTGTAATTACCATGCAACGTTTACTTAATGTGTTTAGAAAACTGAATGTTCCTTTAGCCCTTCATAAATCAGTATGACCTACTACTTGTTTAGAATACTTAGGAATAATACTTAATTTTGAAAACATGATAACAAAGTTACCTCAGTATAATTTATGCTGTATCAAGGATTTACTCTATGTATTTCTTGACCGACGCACATGTACAAAACGTGAATTACTAAGTTGATTGGGTCATTTAAATTACCCCACTAGTGTAATAATTCATGGTAGATCATTCGTCTCTTACCATTTAACGTTGGCACATTCAGTAAAAGAGTTACATTACCATGTTACATTAAATCTAGGATACCTGGACGATTTAAGAATGTGGAATGCATTTTTAGATCAGGGGAATGGCATATCGTTTTTCATTGATGAACAGCTGCCGCATCAACAATCGATTTTGGAGGTTATTTCCGTAATAAATGGTTTCAAGGTAAATGGCCGAAGTTAGTAATAGACAAATTGTTTTCTATGGCATATCTTGAGCTATACCCTATTGTAATAGCAGCTGTTTTATGGGGATCCAATTGGGCAGGAAAACAAATTGTATTTCATTGTGATAATGCTTCTACTGTGTGTATTATTAAGAAAGGAAGATCTAAATCAAGAGAAACTATGAGTTTAATAAGAAGGTTAACAATGTGTTCTGCTAAATATAATCTTATTGTGCATGCTGTTCAATTACCAGGAAAGTCAAATAATATAGTAGATGCTCTTTTTCGTTACCAGATGAGAAGATTCCAAGAACTTGCACCACAAGCATTGCCAAAACCCTATCCCTGCCCTTCCCACTCAGTATTTTGGGGGTGTATTAATTCTAGTACTAAAAGTGCATATATGTCTGGATTTAAGTGTGTCATTAGATTTCTGCAATCTTATTCTGGATCATATGGAAAATACAAGTATTCAAATCTATCGGGAGATAATATTAGAACTGTGATTTTTCTATTTCATAACATACTGTCAATCTTTCTTAGGACTAAAATATTTGACTATTACACTTTTCTTGGCATGTGTTCGTCGTTTTGGAATAACATATGCTAACAGAAATCCACTGGTGGATCAATACGGAAATCAATTGTTACGGCTAAGCAATGTTTTACAATCTGTTAAAAATTCTGACACTAAACCAGCTCGAACGAAATTGCCTATAACATATGTATTATTAGCTAAAATGTTTAATTATTTCGAGAACTGTATTTTCAAGTGTCACAGATCTAGTTTTACAAACTGCATGCGTGGTAGTATTCTTTGGGTTTCTGAGATGTGGTGAATTTACTTGCATTGCAAATTTCGATAGCAATATCCATCTATGTATTGGATATAATGTTGTAATTTATGACTGTGTTCAACTGTTTCTCAAAAATTCGAAAATAGACAAGGAGTATAAATTAAATTGTTAAAGACTGATAGTGATTGTATGTCCTTATAAACTTTTATGGAAATTGATTATGAATCTGAAGTCTTCCAACGCTACAGAGAAGACATTGCTCTGTCCAGGAATTATTTCATAAGTAAACTTAAGGCACTCCATTCGTACTTAGGTTTTGTGCATAGTGATTACAGTGGACATTCGTTCCGCATAGGGGCAGCAACAACTTGTGCTTCCAACGGTATCCAAGACCATAAGATACAAACTTTAGGAAGATGGAAATCAAACTGCTTTATGAAATACATTAGAACGTCCGATCACAATATAAATTCTGAACAAAAGATGATGTGCCACTGACTATGCGGTCGATTTACACTACTTGCACTTTTGTATATATTTTCACTGGTGTTTCTATTATGCTAAGGTTTTCTTATAGACTTTAAAGTTACAAGATCAGTCAAATTAATTTAATTCATCTGGACACCAGCTTAGGTGTTCTGTCTTTAATTTTTAAAAAAGACGACCCTCTTCTGTTAGAAAATTATCGTCCAATATCACTGTTAAATGTTGATTTAAAGCTTTAGGTATATACTTTGGTCTTGATATCGACAAATGTGATGAATTGAACTGGGAAGGTAAAATTAATCAAATAAAAAAATCATTGATATCTTTGGAAAAGAGGAATCTTACTATTATCGGAAAGATACTAATAATAAAATCACTGATTTAACCAAATTTACATTCATAGCTTGTTCTTGCACATTTCCTGGAAGATATACGAAAGAAATAGAATCTTGTTGTTTTAAATTTATTTGGAAAGGAAAACCTGATAAAATTAAAAGAAGTGTATTGATAAACACGTACGAAAAGAGGGGTTTATACATGGTTCACATTGATAGTTATTTTAAGTCATTAAAAACCTCATGAGTGTCAAGATTGACAAATACTAGTTTGGTAAACTGGAAAGTAATACCAATGAAATATTTCAATAACTTGGGAAAAAGTTGGTTAGTCTTCAACATGAACATCATGATATCAAGAATTTACTTAAAACTAATAATTTGCCAGTTTTCTGTATGAATATAATTATGTGCTGGTTAAAAACGGGAGGAGGTCAACTTCTAAACTCTAAACATTTTGCCAATATTAGAAAACAACTTACATTGGATAATAAATAACATAAAAGTGAAAGGTAAAAGTTTACTATTTAATAATTGAATAGATATCAATCTAATTTACATCAATGACCTTTTGGATGAAAAGGGAAAATTATCCGACAAATGTTTTTGCAAGAAATTAAAGTGTTATTGCAGAGCTTTATACTTTTAAAAAGGGATTATCAAGAGAATGGGCTAAGATTTTATGTGAAGAAAATTATATAAGCAGTATAGTTAATATCACAAAAGACAAAGTTATATGCAATAATAAATACATGGAAATTAATATTTTTACGAACAAATTATTTTACAATTCGATGATTAAAGCGAAAGCAACAAATCCTGTTGGTTTCAATAACTGGTCAAGACATTTTAATTTAGACGAAAAGCCTGATTTGTCACGAATATATTGGTTTATTTTTTTATCTTTTGCAAGAAAATTAACTTAAAATTTTCAGATGGAAATAGATTCCGTGTATTATTCCAACAACAAAATTATTAACTGTTTGGAGACTCTGAAATTGTAGTTTATATAATTTTTGCCAAATGGAGGAAGATTATATTAATTTATTGATGTCATGTAAGTATCTGTCACATTCTTGGAAAAAAGTTACAGAACTATTTAAAAAGGTGAATTTTGAAATCAATATTTCTCTTAAACATCTAGTATTTGGATACAAAATCTTTGTTAAAGAATATTTCGATTTTAACCATATTCTAGCAATTCTAGGGTATTCCATATACAAATCGTATTATGTGTAAAAAAAGGCGATATGCGTTTACAGTTTAGTTATAAAAGAATTCTGGTCAATGTTAAATGTATGTAAAAATATATATTCAAGTGTGTTGCTTAACAAGATACAAAAGTGTATTGAAAAGTAATCATGAAAAAGTATATGGGGACTTTTGCCTTTTGCAGTTTCCAGAAATATGCATAATGCTTTGAGATAAATGAACATATTACACATTCAACAGTGTGACAGGACTATTTCCTATTGCAACACTTGTTTTCTTTCACTGTCCTTCGGTTTTGAGTCCTTTTGGTGTGTAGGTGCTCCATATGATGCTTTGCATTATGTAATTGTGCTACATTATTATGATACCCATGTACCAATAAAGTACTTTCTACACTAAACTCTAGTCGTACCTTCAATTGCAGCTACATTAACAGTGCAATTAGTCACTACTTGGTAAACTGTATTGGTCAAGATATACAATAAGCGAGACACGAAATACACCTGATTGCTGATATGATAGTATTATTTAAAGACGATTAATCACAATTGACAACCAGCCCATTCTCACTGACCATCTCCCTTTAGCTGATTGAGTGTTAGCTGTATGAATACAGGATTATATAATGTACCTTTTTTTACTTTTTTTTCAACTTGCGAATAGACGTGACCATCCTCATTAGCTGTAGCAGTCTTTTTTGTTTCCATCGTTTTGCTTGCGTTTTCGTTCGGACGTGGCTCTGCCGACACATAAATCGGGTTAGCAGGTAGTCCATCTGTTGCAAAATTATAAATGAAAAGTACATTGCATTGAATATTTGGTCGCAGAGTATTTAGTTCAGCATTTTATAGAGTTAATTTCAACAATAGTTCTGTTAGAATTACACCAACTAAACTAAGTCGTCTTAATGGGATAGCATTAGTCAATTCATAAGGTGATTTATACATTTTTGTTCTGACATCTAGCGTTATAATGTGCATACGTACTGAAAACGATTGTTCATCAAATAATTTGTTCCTTATGTTGAAAATCAAACTTTGTATATTATATACATGTACCTGTTTACTATTCCCGAAACGTGTGGTGAACACTAAATCCAACATTTTGTTTTTATCCGTACAAATAGTTATATCTTGATAAAGCAATTGCAGTTGATGATGTAAAATATTACTACGCATATACAAATCAAGATAACTACAAGGTTTATTTTTAGGAAAACTTGATTTGGGTTTTCATTGGAACCTTTGACGAAATTGGGAGGCATCTCCCTTCTACCATTGGAATGAACATCCGTATTCGGCAGGGGTACTTATGTCAACTCGTATCTACAAACACCTGGCAAAATATTTGTATTTTTGGAAGCTGCTGAACAACAGATCCGTGTCGTGACATCTACTCGGCTATGCAATAAAGTCGTTTATTTGATTTGATTTACAACTCTCGCGCAGCACCGGAGACTGATGACGTCATTCTGTATATTTATAGCGTACATAAACGCAGAGGGAATTCTTTTAAACTTCAAGATTACAAGATGAGATTAAAACGGATAAAATTGAATTGAATAAATTCCATGCAAGTAAAAGGGTCCTTTTTACTAATGTCTTTTTTCCCTGGTCAATATGCTTGTTAAATATGTTTTATGCGATGGTATTTCCAAAGCATTTTTACTTTTCCGGTTTGTTGATGTAATCGTTATCACAAATCATGACCTTTTTTGGAATGTAGGCCAAGCAAATTGTATTTTGAAAATATGATGATTGATCATTCAGATTCCACCATTTTCTAGAAGTGCTCTCCATTAGTCACAAAATGGCAGATTATTTTACATTTCCACTGGTGCTTTAATAACAAATATACCCCTTACTTCTTGGTGTAGTGAAATGATATTCACAGAGAAGATAGAAACAGAATTAATTTAACAGAAATAGTCAAAATGTATGGCATAAACTGAACAGAGAATTAAATTAAACTAGACAGTTAAATGAGATTATCTGGGGGGTAAACCCTGTCATTATTACAAATAACATCAACAAAACTGTATTGTTACCATTCTGTGATAATAAATGTGATTGAAATAAACAGAAATCATTCATTAATTGTTCTACAAAAATATGGTAGTATGTAGTCAGTCTAATATATTACACTGACAAAAACAAAAACCTCAAATTCACTGGATTAAATATTGTATTATGGGTACCTGTAAAATGCGAAACGAAACGAAACGAAACGAAACGAAATAAATCGAAACAAATGAAATCGAAACGAAATTGACCGATTTAGTTTCTTTTCAAGGAATTTTGTTTCGTTTCGCATTTTACAGGTACCCATAATTTTCACATTTTTTCTTCATTTTACTTTATTTTCAGTCAAAGTAAAAACTGAATAACGAACCAGTTGCATGTATTCAACCCAACTAAGCTACAAAGGGAACTACCATTTAACTTGAAAAGGGGGGGGGGGGGGGGGGAGGAGGGTGTAATTTTTTCTATAAAATTTTCTGATTCTGAAGCTTGGAAAAAAAAAGTAATTAATCAAAAGTAATTATTTTTTTAGTTATTTGGCTGGGTATATGTTAGAGACAAATATAACATTTCACGCTTGTTAAGTTTTCAGGTCGTATAGACGTAAAATTCCCAAGTATTGTGTCTGAACTTGATTATTTTTTACCTCTTGCCAAAATTAAGGGAGAGGTGGTGCTCGCACTCCTCGCAGCCCCTTCCTATGTGCATGTCCCCTCCCCTCTTCAAGCTAAATGGCCGGTCCCAAAGTCTTAAAAAAGAAAATTAGCATGTAGTTTTGCAAGATGAGTGTACCATTTTGTGCAGTATACCGTTTAAATTTTGCCAGATTGGTCACCGATTTAAAATGTCTTTTTATCTCGACAGTGTTTCTTATAATGATAAAAGCCATAATTTGTTGCATATTTGAATATGAATATGGGCAGTTTTAAAAAAAATGGCTCCTACTGCTATAGTTGTCTAATTTACTCATTTTTATGATTTTATTGGATCTAAATAGTTCAAAAGATCTGTAATGATTTTATGTTTGTTACTGCAAAACAATCTTTAAGATATCGAGAAAAACAAAAAAAAATTTGTCCAAAAAACATGTCAAAATTGTCAGGAGTGAAACCCTTTTTTGTGACACTTTAAAAAATCCTTAATTTTCAACAACCTACCACAGTGCTAAATCAAACAATATATTATCAAACTCTATTTCATCACAAATTTTGATATGTTGACATACTTTAAGATAGCAATAGATCATGCTTCACATTTATTATTCCATAAAAATATGGCTTTGTAAAAAAGATGTACCTAGTCAGGAGTGCAACAAACATTTATGCAAGTTTTCCTAAATCACATTGTAGAAATGTTGTCTTTTAGTTTTCAAAGATATGGGGTATAAATAAATCTTAATACATCATTGCTGCTTCAAAACCATAGTTAAAGGATACACTAAAATCAGTAGTAAGGCCAAGAATGTCACATTAAAGGCAGCACCCTCAAATGTCAGGAGTGCAACATTTGATATTTTCTTAGACATATTTTCTTTTAAATGTAACTAAAATCACATTTGTCTTTCTATTTCAACAGAGACTGACCAACAGAACAGATAAAACCCATTTACCTGTTTGAGATACATAACATATCTCTCACAGAAGCATTTGATTCATGTCAGGAGTGCAACTAGTTATAATTTATCTTCTACACAGTCTAAATTATAGCTTTTTATATGGATGATTTAAATAAAATGAGATTCTGTCAAGTTTAGAATAATGTTTGAACAAATTAAAAGTGCCAATAGCATTTTATGTGCTTTCAATTTTATGTAATAAAGCATTTTTGTTCATTTTAAATGGTTTCATGCTTTAATATCTACAGGGTTCCCACCCTTTTATGTCCAAGAAATTCCAGGTCTTTTCAAGGAGTTTTCAAGGGTTTTCTTCATTTTTTCAAGGTCAGCTTGAATATACCCAATGAACTAAGATACAGTCTGAATCAATTCCTTAACATAAATTGGACAGGAATTGCTTACTATATATTGAGCACCTTACATGTACATGTATGTCTTGTTGGACCCTTGTGGCTCATTACAGCATCAACAAAAGAATTAACATCTGATAACATATCTAAAGCTCTTTGACAAACTTTTATATTCTCTAACTACCTATGTGAACAAAATGGTAAAGGGAAGAGACATGCAGATTCCGAAACCTGTATAAAATCTTCATGCCTCGCAGGAACATTATCTAAAAGTGTATGAAGACAACTGAGGCGGTATCCAATATCCCACTTGGTTTCTGATATCCCAGCTTTAAATGCGTTGTGCAGAATATGTAGCCCACATGAGCCAACATCTATCAATTTGTTACTAAATTGTTTTCCAATTTTGTCCTGAAGTTTCTCAAAGAAATACCAGTTAACATTAAATATATATTTTTTTAAATATCTACTTTCAAGGCAGTATTTTGTTTGGACACAACCCGACTACAAGAGAGCAGAGAGAGAAAGACAAGCTGGGACAGATTTCACTTATGCTAATGAAATCGTACTCGTCTTTGCAAGATAAGAATAGCATATTTAATACTTTACATATTGCATCTTACCTTGTCATACAAAATCTAATCAGTATCTGATAAGTCAGAAAGGTCACAAACGGTTGCATATGCCACTGTGGAGTCTGAAAGGTCACACTCAGTTGCAGATTCGTATTCAATAATGTCACTACAAGCCCAATCATGTGCCCATGTATACATATGATCGAAGTGGGAAGTACTATAACCATTTGCTTTCAAATACATGTTAAAGATATCCTTGCCAACCTCAACGTTTTTTTTTGGCGTAGGATTCATAAACTTTTCTCCATAGGCATAGATGGAGTTCTCTATTCCATCTCGGCGATACTAAGAGTCTGGTGAAATTTGGCAAACTCTCAAGAAGTTGACTAACTTGACTGGGGCTGAGGTAAAAACATCCCTCCAAATCTAAATCAACCAATGTACATTTTGAAATTAAATCGACACACGTGGCCGTTGTTGTTTCTGAAAACTGTTTTTGTTTCGTCAAGGTTCTTCTACTTAAACATAACTTCTTCACATTTTTCACAATTATAAACTGCAAAATGTTCACAACAGATTCCTCGGTGAGAATGTTTGAGTTGATATTAATGTCTGGGAGATATTCCCGAACTCCAATTTGTGACAAAAAGAAAGAAGAAACTGTTGAAAGTCGCGCCATTTCGTCAGGTTAATAGTTTACATTAATGAAGCTTTTCTAAACGCCGTTACATTAAGCGTTCAGCTGCATCAGATGTGCTAAGAAGTGACTAATAACCAAAAAGATTTGGTACCACAAATGAACCTTGACCGGCGATAAAATTCCCGATTTTTCCCCGGATTTTCGCGATTTCTATGAAATTCAAGGACTTTTCCCGACCGTGAAAAGTATAAACCGAATTCCCGGACTTTTCCCGTTTTCCCGGTAGCGTGGGAACCCTGCATCTATTAGGTATTAATACTAGAGACATTCTCTGATAAGGGAACATGTTTTCTAGATTCATTAGCTATAGGAGATTAATTGACTTGATAAAATTTATGATAAATGCATTTATCTATATTCTTATAGATAATTTATGGTTGACCATGTAAATGTTGCACTCCTGACATAAATATTTAAAAATCATTGAAATTTGATATAATCAATTTTCTAAGTATCCAAAAAATACTTGTAATTGTACATTAAACATCTATTTTCAATAATATGAAACAGGAACTGCCTGGAAAGCTCGCAAAGTTAATCACTAATTAGATATCCTTGGTCTTGGATGAGCAAACATATGTAAAACTTTATGCTTATGTACATATAATTATTTACCAACTTAGCTTTGCCTGAAAATAGAAATTTGGTTTACTAGTGACCATAGACATAATAGAGCATGTATATGTTGCACATGCATGTAGCATAGGGTCTCACTCTTCAAGATGTAAAATTTTGATCGGAAAGGGTTACAGAGCTGTCCGGTGTGTTCGCGCACCTAAGGGTTCAGTGGTTAATTTCACAGCTTACAAAAATTTTATTGAATTAATTTAAATCATCCTCAAACACATTGAAGTATTATCTTTATGGTCTTTATCCAGATTCCACTACAATTTTTAACATTTCAGTGAAAACGAAGTGTAAACAAACCAACCCTCCAATTTTGACAAATGTTGCAGCGTCCGGTGATATCGTGCATGCATACTTTGGATGGTTCTTAAAATGAATAAAGGAAAGATTTTATTTTGAAAGTTTTCGAAATTGAAGTTTATAATAAGCTCAAATTTGAAAACATTTGATATCTTTTAATATAATTTGAGGTAATCATCACATACCAGTAGTCTCCATCTTAACTTTTCCAATGATTTTGCAATTTTGACATGTACAATATGTATGCGCGAACACCGATGCCAATACAGTATAATAATAATATTGGACCAAACAACAATACAAAGGTTAGCCTCCTGGATGGTTTGCCAGACATTTGGTCAGACACATAAAATAAATTCACTGAACCGACTCAGAATGTGCCTGTCGTGTCCTTGTGTCCTTCGGTTGGGCACAGTTCCAGAAGACTGATATCCATCCTCCCTGCTAAGGTTAGAGGCTGGTATGCCTCCCATCTATTTAAGTTTCATATAAAATGTCATTTAATGATCTTTAAAAATTAACCCTTTCAGTGTGAATTTTGCAGACTTGAGAATGATAAGAAAATTAAAAGAAAATGGAAATCCATTACAGTAAATCAAATTTGTCAGAGTAAAGATTATGCAAATGGTTTGCTGACATGTACTAACTCCAAAAAAATCCAAAAATTTGTATGGAAAAACTTATTATTTGCTTTAGAGTAATAATAACACTTTTACTAATTTATTAATCTAAAGAATTTCAACTTTACATACAAAACTTGATAAGGTTAGAAGCTGGTATGCTCCCCACCTATTTAAGTTTCATATAATTTTTCTAAAAAATATTTAATCTAAAGAATTTCAACTTTACATACAAAACTTGAGAAGGTTAGAGGCTGGTATACCCCCACCTATTTAAGTTTCATATAATTTTTTCTAAAAAATATTTAATCTAAAGAATTTCAACTTTACATACAAATCTTGAGAAGGTTAGAGGCTGGTATGCCTCCCACCTATTTAAGTTTCATATTTTTTTTTCTAAAAAATATTTAATCTAATGAATTTCAACTTTACATACAAAACTCGAGAAGGTTAGAGGCTGGTATGCTCCCCACCTATTTAAGATTCATATAATTTTTTTCTAAAAAATATTTAATCTAAAGAATTTCAACTTTACATACAATACTTCAGAAGGTTAGAGGCTGGTATGCCCCCCACCTATTTAAGTTTCACATAATTTTTTCTAAAAAATATTGAATCTAAATTTCAACTTTACATACAAAACTTGAGAAGGTTAGAGGCTGGTATGCCCCCCCCCCCCCCCCCACCTATTTAAGTTTCATATAATTTTTTCTAAAAAATATTTAATCTAAAGAATTTCAACTTTACATACAAAACTTGAGAAGGTTAGAGGCTGGTATGCCCCCCCCCCCCACCTATTTAAGTTTCATATAAATTTTTCTAAAACAATAACCCTTTCAGTGTGAATTTTGCAGACTTGAGTATGATAAGGGAATAAAATACAGTAACAGAGGCAATATCATAAAGAAGTTGTATATTCTTTTCTATTCTAAGTAAATGTAATTTATATTCGTCTTTTGAAGTTCCAAGAATCTTCATCATCATTTGAATCAGAATCTTCAAAGACCATGTCATTCTTCAAGTCATGCAAAACAGAGGAGCACATGTCAGCAAACCATTTATCTGCCATAGGCAGGTTTGGATGGACACCATCATAAAACCCATCATAATTATAAACACAAACTACACTTTTATTTGTACCCATTCGACCCCTCTTCTTAGTTTTGGTTTTGCAGACTGATTTTTCCCACCTGATGTTAGATACCCCAATAGCATTGTTAAGTTCACATATTTTCTCATTTGTTAAGTGTAGATCTTTTTCTAGGTTTTTTTGTTGAATTTCTGTTTCTAAATCTGAAAGGATGCTTTTTTGAAGTCTGTATCGGTTTTTTTATCAAGTCGAAGGAGTTATAATTATAATCGCGATATTTTGAAATGCAGACTGGTGGAATGCATGCAAATGTTATTGGAGTGTTTTTGGATTTGTAAATTTCATTTTGAATGTCTTGAAGCTGTGAAATAACAGAATTTACTTTGTTTGCCTTTGGGTCATTTTGATATTTTGTTTCTGTTCCGAGGTCATGCGTTATTTTTTTAGTAAAATTGCACAGCCCCCCCTGTAAAAACTACTTTCATTTTTGTGTCTGCCCCATACATTTCCTGAATAGAATCAATTGAATTATTTATTTCACTATGAATTTGTTTTATGGTCCCCCCAGGTTTAACAATGATGTGATAGTACCAATCATCAATTGGTATTCTTTGTTCTAAAAAATGTTCTAATTTGGCTCCTCTAGAAGAACAACCAAATATCAAGTGTCCAGCCATGTAAATGATGTTGATCAATATTTTCCTGAAAATAGGAAAATAATCAATATTTTGAGCTGGATGGTTGAAATAAAGTCTAATGGAAAATACAATGTACTGGGATATGGAATTAATGTCTGTGGAACAATGATCCAACAAAACAGCAAAATACAAAACCTCATCTCTTATATTTGTGCATTGATAATCATTATTGTATGGGTCTATTGATATACCACATAAATCAAATGTTGGGGAAACTGGTACTTTTAATGATATGTAGACAAAATACATTAAATAAGAAATATTGACGGATTATCAAATATTTGCATGACCTTGAGTGAAATCATGAGACATGTAATAAATTTATACATCCCTCCAGTATCTTGGAATTACCCGTCTCCCTTCTTATCCGAAAATGCTTAGGAGAGTGTGGTTTTATGCAGCATCATTGTGTTATGTAGTACAATGTACTCAAAATTACCAGAAGTACAAATGTACTCAAAATAAATCATTTGCAGATGGTGTTCTTCATGATACCTTCGTAAAAAACCTTATATATATAACTTGGTTAGATTGGTATATCCCTCACTAACTAATTCAACTAATCTCCAGGACTTTGCAAATCCCAGCTATCTGTACCAGAATGTGAGACTGGATAAGTTAGAACAGAGAGTTAGAGACTGGTATGTCCCCCATCCTTTGTTCATGTCATTTCAAGTAGGTTATAATTCAATACTTGAAGAAATTTTTATGAGTAAAACAAAATGTCTTTGATTATCAACTGTCAACCCCATAATGACTTTGGCTAAGTTAGGACTGGGAGTTAGAGACTGGTATGTCCCCCACCCTTTGTTCACTGTTACCTAATATAGGTTATAATCGATGATAATACTTAGTTAGATTGGTATATCCCTCACCAACTAATCCCCAGGATTTTGCAAATCCCAGTTGTCTGTACCAGAAAGTGAGACTGGTTAAGTTAGAACAGAGAGTTAGAGACTGGTATGTCTCCCACCCTTTGTTCATGTTGCTTAAAATAAATTGTGATTTAATACTGGAAGAAATTTTATAATTAGTCAAAGAAAAATATATGTCTTAAATAGTCCACTATCAACCCCATAATGACTTTGGTGAAGTTAGAACTGAGCTAGAGTTAGAGACTGGTATGTCCCCCACCCTTTGTTCATGTCACTTCAAATAGGTTATTTAAAACTTGAAGAAATTTTTCAGAGTCAAAGAAAAATGTCTTTGATTATCCACTATCAACCCCATAATGACTTTGGTGAAGTTAGAACTGAGAGTTAGAGACTGGTATGTCCCTCACCCTTTGTTCATGTCACTTCAAATAGGTTATTTAAACTTGAAGAAATTTTTAAGAGTCAAAGAAAAATGTCTTTGATTATCCACTACATGTATCAACCCCATAATGACTTTGGTGAAGTTAGAACTGAGAGTTAGAGACTGGTATGTCCCCCACCCTTTGTTCATGTCACTTCAAATAGGTTATTTAATACTTGAAGAAAAAAGTTACAGAACAATTGTCAAGGTTTTAAGGTGATGCTTTCCCTCACCAACTAATTCAAATGATATGATATAATACTTGGTTAGAGAGTGGTATATCCTTTTCAGTGAATGCTAAAAATATATGATCATATGGAGTTTGGCTTGATTAGATGCACAAAGAAATTTAAACAATATATTTGGTTAGAGATGGTTATATATGTATACCTCATCATGAGATTGAAATGATATACTACTTGGCTAGAGATTGATATATCCCTTAATTACCATAATTTCAAACAATATGTTAGATTTGGAGCATAATGATATTTAAATATTCTTGGTTTGGTATGTCCCTCATCACTCTATTAGAAATTTTTAAGCAGAGGTTAATCATTCCTCAATAGCCTCTCACTCAGAAAGAAAACCATTTATAAAGGTTGCCAGGCTTGTGTCAAATTCAAGTGAGGAAAATTGATTTTTAGTTTGGACACACAATGATGATATTCTTTCCATTTCTTTTGTTCTTGCTTCAACAGTAGCTGATTTTACAACATGACAAAGACGGTCTTCATTAACAAGAACAGAAGAATGCCATGCAAAATCTGGATCAACAAAATCATTTCCAGCAGATTTTGCCCTTGAAAGCGCAACGAATAAAGCACCTGTATTACGTGATTGGAAAGCTCTGGTTCCTGGGTTAATGACTATATATTGATTTAGCTCACCTTTACCAATAGTCATACCCTGACACTTATGTATTGTTGTGGCCCAACCAAGTTTTAGAGGAATTTGTTTTCTTTTGCAAAAGCTACAACTACAATCAAGTTTTCTCTCAACTGGTAAAATAGGAACAAGTTTTGGATTATCCTTTACAAAAGATGGACCTGTATAATTTGGGAATTCAACCATCACAGCAGCAGGTAGAGAATTTTCAGGAATATTTCCTTCAAGATAAATAATATCAATAATTTACCAATGGCTCCATTATATAAACCAAAAGAAACACAAAGATTAACTGAAAGCATAACCTTAGCAGATTTGCTCATGAAAACTGTTTTCTGTAGTCCTCCAGCTTTAGCACTGTCTATTGATTTTGCATGTATACCATGAGCGATAGCATTTGATTTTGCCACTAGATATGTCTCATTTACTTCAAGCAATTTCATCTTATTATGACCCCAAACCTCTTCATGGGTAGGGAAAACAAACAAACCATTTTCAGACAATCTGGAAAGAAAATCAGTGCCATATTTTAGCCTCAAATTATTCCATTGAAAGTTTTGAAGCCAATTTGCATGACAGGATGTTGTTTTGTATTCTCTTAGAGCAAGAAGAACTTCTTTTAACTGTTGTTGATCTGGTGCTTGTCTTACTATTTGTTGTAAATTAACAACATGGCTGAAATTTTTCCAAACAAGAGCACCATGTAATGCTGCTGGTGTTTTACCACTGGTATTATAGACAGGAGAATCCAAAACAGGTGGCAATTGCACAACATCACCAAAAAATATAACTACTGGTAGCCCACCCCATGTTTTATCAAAATTGTGCCCTTCTTCCACACCATACCTACACATAAACTCCACCCAACCCAAAGTTGTAGCTCTAATCAAAGATCTTTCATCTACAAGCAAAACCTTAACACCTTGACAATTGTTTTGTAACTTTTCACCTAAAGCTCTCAGGAGGTTTCATTTCCAGACCTTTTTTATTAGTAGGAATTTTAAATGTTAAACCAGAAATTATATTTGCACTATTCCCTGTAGGGCAGAGTACCTGAACAGATCTTGTGGATGCAAAAATAGTCCTGATAACCTTAACAAGACATTTTATAAGGTAAGATTTCCCCGAACCAGCAGTTCCAGAGACTATCATTCTTAAAGAAATGAAATTGTCTTGTTCGTTTAAATAATTTTGGATTGTTTTAAGAACAATGTTAAAAGCAAACCTTTGATCTGAATTCATATTTGAAATATCAACTTCAGGAATGTCTAAATTCTTATCATCTGTATCTATATGGGACTGCAAGTTTTCAAGCCATACCTTACCAAAGTCATTTGGATATTCATACGAGGTTTTACTCCAATCAAAATCTGGCCCCCCATTATCAAATGAAAAGTCAGAATCTATTTCTTCAAATTGTTTATTTGGATGTACTAGTTCCATCCATTCTGGTTGATTGGAATTGTCAAATACTGAAGAATTAAATTGGTCATTTTCATCTTCATTATTAATAAGTTCGTCATTTACATGAATCTTAGCTTTTTCCACACCTGCTTTTACAAAATTTGGACAATGATCCGAATTTAAGAAAAATTCCATTTTCTCTAACCATGTCATATCATCATTTTTAATGTCTGAAAATTTTCTCCAGTTGGGAGTGTGGAGTAGTAGCATTGTTTTACAATAATTGTCATCTAGTGGCCAAGATGCCTGGGTGTAACATCCTGTTAGTACAGGAACCTTACCATTTTTGCAAATAAAGTCATAAAAAGATGATGTATCTTTTTCTGATCTTTGAATGTACCTATCGAGTGCAGTATTTTTTGTAATGGCCATTCCATTTGATTCTTTTTCAATCTGTCTAAAGCCTGATACACTAATATTTTGGAAAGTGTGACTTGATCTGTAAAGTGGAAGACTAGATAATTCATATGATGCCTCAACTGCTGGAATATCTCGTTTAACTGTACCCATTAGAAGTTTATTACAGAGGGATTTTGTTGTAGCACCTGTTGATTCATCGGCACAATTTACCATATCATTAAACAAATCAACAATAGCTCCAGTTGGCTGGTTACCTTTGCAAGCATATCCTGAAACATATTTTTCAGTTGCAATGATTTCATTGACAGAGGGATTTTCTGGGGGACTCTTGGAAAGAATAAGAGAGATATCACCATTTGCCCGCCAAACTTGTGTATGAAACCTTGAATGTTGTACTAACATTGGATGATCCCTTGCCATCTCTAGTCTCATAGATCCATTACGTTCCGTAGCAATGGCGGGTATCTCTCTTAATTGTTTTCCAGGAGAAGATTTTGAGCCAAACTCCATACGACATTTTTTATTTTTGCCAGATTTTAAAGTCAAACAGTAGTCTCAACAGCGGTGTATATTAAAACGGTTTGTAAGTAATAAATGGTCCTCTAATAAAGACTCTTGGGATGAACTAACATCCATTAAAAGTTTTATTAGAGGATTCTTTTCTTCTGGAGGCATGGGAGCTGTGCCTTCAGGTGGTGGCCACAATTTTGTATTCGGCTGCCAATTTTCATCTTTACCACCTGGATGGGAAGCTGTCAGTCCAAATTCTGTGGCAGCCCAATCAGCAAGTCTTGCTGAACAATCTGAATCTGACAGTCCTTCCTCAATAGCCTTACTTAACAAGTTATGTGGCTCTCTGTCTGACCTCCAGCACAGACCGTGCCAATGTACCATTCCCCGGGATTTTGCAAATTCCTGTCTGTACCAGAAAGTGGTTACCCCAAATGATGGTGACATTACATCGCTGAAATAATTTTGAGTCCTAATATCGAAGTAGTGAGCAACAATATGGGTGTTTTGTTGAAGAGCGTCGAAAAGTTTAGAGTTGTCTGATAAATCTGGGTCCATTCCAGTTGTTTCCTTAATATAGATTGAAAGCAACCGTCTTAATGGTTTGAAATGATACTCAGCACAGCTCCCAGTTGTAAAGAAAGCTGGTAATCCCTTTTTTTCATTGATTTGAAATTGTATAAGAGCACGAAGCTCTCTTGCTCTTTGTGCCCAATATTGGGTTGTTCCCCTTAAAGATGCACCAAAATACAAAATTTTGTTTACAATAGAATCATCCCCATTCTGTAATTTTTCCTTCAAATCTGAAACAGTTAAATGTGCATCCCCTAATTTTTGCTGCACAATAACATTTCCATTTTCAAGAGCCTTTTTCTTAAAATCATATTATGGACTATAAACTTGAAGTATGGATGATGTGCAAACCTTCCATCATCATACCAAAGAAGATGTTCTGCCCAATCACCTATTGATGAAACAGTTCTAGGGCGATTTATAAAAAAGTCACCAGTACGATAAGGAAAGAGGGTTGGAAAAGCAAGTGTAAAAAAATATTGAGTTGTAAACTCTGAAACTGGTTTATTATTACGCGTTGGCCATGGTAATATTAGTGTGCCCTTTTTATTGACAGAAACATTGTGGTCATTTCCAACAACATCTTTCACAATACCTTGTACAGTTTTTTGTATATTTATGTTGGGGTCTGGTAATAGAACACTGGAATGAGTGGTACCATTAGTCTCCCCAGGATCAGTTTGATTAGGTGCAGGACCAAGGTCTGAATTATGCACTGTATCAGGATTAAATTCTACAGTTTGAACTGATGTGAGCTCTCCATCAACAGGAAGATAATTCAATTTGTCTTGACTAATTATGATGTCAGTGTAAGCAGAATTGTTGTTTTTAAGGAAAAGTAGAGCTTCTTGAATTTTTTGTCTACGTACTGAATAATCTTTAGATTTATCATTTTTACCAAATTTTCTAACTCGAACAATGTTTATTTCTGAAGGGAGTCTGGGGAAAATTTTAGCAGGTTCGTTTACCTCCTGTGGAAAGGTCACACAATGACCAGCAGATGCTATTCCGCCATGCTTAAGCATATGTATGTTTATGCATGGTGAAATTCTGCATATCAATGGTTGCTCAATTATACTCAAATCTGAAAGTTCAGGAGGGACACTCTGAGGGTCCATGTTATTTTGAAATGAAAATAATTTTAAGGAATTTTTATCAGAATTGCAACTTTTGCATATTGAACTGGAAGACATTTTAGTCTCTATTCGCCTTTCTTTGCATATAGTACAAAATTTAAAATTAAGAGACATTTGTTTTAACTCAAAACTTCTAATACAATCCATAACTTTATTAAAGTGTTGATTTTCCTGTAGAGGAGGAGGAGCAGGGACATCGTGTTCACTCATATTAATTTGTTCTATTTTTTTTTTGTATTTTATACTGTAACCGTCTTTTTCTTTTCATTAACTCTGATTTTGCTTCATTGTTTGACAGACTTTCATATGGTACACCTAATTTTCTGCATTTCAAATATAATGTATCAGTCAAAGGATCATATATATTTGAAGATTGTGATGGATCTTCATGATTGTAGTTATTGGAGCATTTGTTATGTTGTGAACATAAATCATCCGTGCTCATAACATTTTGGTTAGCGTTATTTATCTCATGAATTGATTTTCTATTAATTTCTAATTCTGAGTTATGAAAATAATTTGTGTCATTACTTTCGGAAAAAGATTCAGGTTTCTGAGAATGTAAATTTTCATGCGTGTCAGGACTCTTGTTAAAAGATTGTTTTGTTTTTATTAACTTTCTTTTTTTCTGTTGCACTCTAGCTGTTTTATTTTGAACTGATAAATGTGGTACACTAACATTTTCAAAATCTTTTTCTTCACACAACTCAGCTGTATACATAAACTGACATTGCTTTTCACTTTCCTGTTCGGTTTGTCTATTTCCTTCTTCTAAATGTGGTGTAATTTTGGTTGACAGTTTTCTTTTTTTATTATTTGATGTCTTGCTTTGCTGTCCCTGTCTTTTAAGCTGTTTTTTCAGTATATCAAAAGAATTGTCTGTAATGGGAGGGACCAATTTTAATGGTGAGAAATGATTTCGTGAAAGAAGTATGTCAATGCAAGTAGGAGAACTTGCATTGAATGAACTTAAAGTACAATGTGAAGACTGTTGTAGCCAAATATTTATATTTAAACCAAATAAATTTGCTGCTGCCTGAATTTCCGTGGCCGTAGCCCAACCATTTCTATTTATCATATGTTGCTGATACAACTCTACTGTCATATTATTAGTATGGGAGTGAACAATTTTGTCTTCCCAAATTTGCCAATTGTGTATGATGTGTGTACAAATAATATTTCTGTAGAAGGAACTATTTGTTGTATTTCCATTTATTAATAAACTTAGCGAATGAAAAAAAAAACAGTTTCCATCACCTGGAACACTGTAACTTAAAAATAGATTATTGTCTACATATGTTAATTGAGACGGCAGATTTTTTATATCAGCTAATACCAAAGCCATTGAATTTGTTGACAAGTTATCATGAAAAACACCATCTTCAATCACACAATCCTGTTTATCACCCTGTTCAATTTGAGGATTGGGGATAATTGATTTTTCATTATTTTTATTATGAAGAGCACCACTTTCCTCCACAGTGCATGCATAGGAATGGTCCCCAAAATGCTTATTTTTATGTTTATCCCCAAATTTAACCACATCTGCATAGCTATGATCACCCTTGGCCTTGGCCTTGGAGTGATCAATTACAGGAATTTTAGTTACAGATGTATTTTTTACATATGAATGATCAGTACAGTTTTTAATTACAGATGTATTTTTTACATAATATGAATGATCATGAGCACAGTTTTCATCAACACGTTGTATACTTGTAGTTGTAGAATAGGAATGATCCCATACATGGAAATGGTTAGACTTATCAAATTTAACCACATCCGCGTCGGAAAGACCATTTGTTGTAAATTGGGGGGTCAACGGAACTTTTGAAAGTGTTTTTCTTTGAGACATTTTGGGCAATTGTGTATTTTATCAATAACTGATGCGATTAAGCGAATATAAATATAAGCTTGCGTTTGCTTTAGCAGTAATCCAGAGCAGACGATCGGGTTGCGCAATCGTGTTGTTTTTAGCGACTCGTTACTTTCCGTGTAGGATTCGATAATTATCGGTTTCAATTTACAGACAAAATTCTTTAAATATTCATTTCAAACAAATATTTGTATATTTTCGTCAAAGAAGAAGAACGTTGAATTAAATTTAATGTTTATTTCACAAGCAAACAATATAGGCAACAGCGAAATACCGGTATTTTGCTCTTCGATACCTTTCGTACACCGTATCTTTCATAAGGTCTAGAGGGTGTCGCGAAAAGCAGTGACCCGGAACGTCCCGGATGTGTTGAAGCTTTTTCATAGCCATAGTGGTATGGATAACCCGGATGTGTTGAAACTTTTTCATAGGCATAGTGTATGGATGATCAGGATTTCTGTTTTAGTCAAAGTAAATGGTATTCGTCATTATTTCTTTATTGATTTAATTTTACCATGTTTCAGTCGTAAATAGCTCGCTTAGCGAAGCGAGCTTATTAATTTAGATTAATACATGTTTTAAATGTTTTTGTATAGTATATTTCAAAAATAAGTTGGAATTTTGGCTGTAAACAAGTTACAAATAACTAGAAAAATGTTACTTTAAGAAACAATTATCATTAAAACTTGGTAAAACTAATGCTTGAAAGAACAACAACTGATGTTTTCCCCTGTGAATTGTTTCTAAGTTAATAACTCTTCTTTTTCTTGATGGCAATATATCCTGATAAAATAACAGCATTGATAAAATAATGATAATTTATAATAAATTGCCTTTTCTAGCCTATAAAAAATATTCTAATTATTTCTTTATGATTTATCTAATATATTAGAGTGGTATAATACAAATTTTCAAATGTAATTAAAAATATTGCTGCTAAAACTGGGTATTAAAGAAGTGGTATGGCAAAAAATTGTTACAAATTTCCAAATACTGTCATTTCTGTACAAATATTTCATTGAAACAGGTAAACATTATTGTGTGAGTTAACAGTAGCATCACTGTTCAATGTTGGCATTTTAAAATGTGATATTTTCTTCTTTTTTTTCTTTATCATAAAAGGTCAGGAGTGCAACAAAAAAAGACAAAATGTTTTTTCCACAACCAATTATTTTGCGATCGTTCAAAGAATCAATGTGATTTTTTTTTTAACAAATGGCTACTTAACTTTAAAGTTTGAAAATTTTGCTGTCTTAAGTAAAAATATTCGCTATTATTTTGATAATAAAAACTTTATCAGGTAGATTGGACAAAAATATTGAGAATTTTTCATAGAAAATAGCTTTTAAGAAACACTACAACTACCAATAACCCAATATTTTGCACAAAAAGTCATTTGTATTAGTTGCATTGTTTGAGAAACCATTATACAAAATAATTGATACTAAAGATTGTTTAACTGATATAGAATAAGTATGTGTTTTACATGTTTTTAATGCCAATTTGTTTTCAATAAAAGGTTCTTAAAAATTTATTGCTTATCTGTTCATAGTTTCTTTCTTGTTTCATTTACTTCAATGTATACAACATTGAAAATTATCAGCAGAAAGTTTTTAGGAGTGAGTTTAATTTGGACATTTTTTTTACATGTTGGAGCCATTTATTTTTAAACAGCCCGTATATGTTGTTTATCTCATCGTTAGCAAGGTGTAAACTTGAAGAAAACAATGAAAAAAATTCTCACGGGCAAAAACTGAAAAAAATACATATAATAAATAATTGAATAATTAAACAACAACGGTAATTTTGCAATTATTTCGAAGCGTCACTAATAAGCATTCTCAAGTAACAGTACCCAGCCTACCTTACACAATGGTGGGGGTTCTTCCGGGGCCGCTGGACCCCGACCACTGTACATATGGATTTTGATGCCAATTTTAGACCCAATCTCAAGACTGTTGTCTAACTAAAGCCTCTTTAAGCCCCAATTTTTGAAGAATAATTCAAACAAAAACATATACCCCTTTTCAGCCATTTGTGACAAAAAGATTACCCCATGCCAGACATATAATCAATAAAAGGACCCCAATTGTCAGAACATCACCATGTATATAGGAAGTAATATCCCCCCACGTAACAGTCATTTTCATTTTGTCATTCGGCACAGTATAGCTGGAATATCACTGATGTGGCGTTTAGCAGTCAACAATCGATGAATCAATCAGTTCGTCATTGCTAGATGAAGAACAATTTTTTTTAAATATAACCTGGAAAACAATGAACTTTTCTACTATCCTTTTCTACGCTTAAATGATACTTTCTCTAATTTTTTCGTTTAATTTTTGTCTTGTATCTCCCCAAGAAATTGTTTCGTTAAAATAGGTTTTATTTCATTTTGAATCATTCCGTTTCGTTTCATTTCGGTGAATTTCGTTTCGATTTATTTCGTTTCGTTTCGGTGAATTTCGTTTCAATTTATTTCATTTCGTTTCGTTTCGATTCGCATTTTACAGGTACCATTTCTATTATATGGGTAAGCAAGTTCAATGTTTGCATCAAATAATCAATTATTAATACTTCAATTTCAAACTATTTAAAAATATCATCTTTTGAAGTTTTTCAGACAAAACAATTACACAAAAAAGCTAAAATACTGTACTTCTGTACTTTCTTAATCTGGTTTACTTTTTAAGTTTGGTTGGCCCATGACAAAATCATGTGATTTGTTTACCACTGACCAACCTTATGCTACAACATACAACACCATTTACAAAAAGGGTAGTACACAAATATTGGTCAGTGTGTCATTGTTATCGATCTTTTTTCTATAGAACTTTACATATGTGAGCAAGAATAGATGAGGAACATAATTATGAAGAAAAAATGTTTACCTTTCAAACATGAAAAAAATAATCAAATTTATCCAATGACTGGCCGACTTATTGTCACACAGGGATATTTTATTTGATACCTCCTAGATATTACAACAATATCGTGCATTTTCGGTTTTTCCCTTGTTGTTTCTTTTTAATTTAATTGGAAAATATTTTGCAATTCCTCTGAGTATTATTGCCAGAGGTAATGGATTTCTGGGCTACATAGTGCAATAGTTGGTGAGCACTAGTTCAATATTTGAAAAAAATTGATCATTATATTTCACGACGGTAAACAAAATATATACAGAACCACAAAAGAAATGTAGCATCAATAAAGGTGAAATATTGCTAAACTTGAAATATACCTATTTTAATAGTACATATCGGAAAGTCATTTCAAGCAGATTCCATTCAACCTCCCATCTAGGTGATCTAAGAAACAACGAGGTGTGTTTCAAACACCAGGATTCGGTTCCCCACCATTAGGGCAAGCATGTCGCATCATTTAGTCTGCATTCTACGACAAGCAAGAGGATGATGTGGGCCTATTCTAAATTATATACTGCAAAAATAAAACAGACAAACTGTTTTGTATTCAAAATTGTGCTTAGATATAGATGAAAGAAACAGGGGTGAGTTCCACGAAGCTGTAGTAAGACAAGCCCCTTCGGTTTTCTCTAACGTTTATTTTGTCTTAGGATATACTTTTTTCTACATATCTTACGACTGTCTTTAGCTATGTATCACAGTGGTTTACAAAGCCTTCTTAGTATTGTCGTAGCTATGTCATGTCTTACGACATGCTTTATTCAGAGGTAAATGAAAAGGAAAATTAGTTTTAACATTATCTCCTTATCGCTCTTGAAAATTTTCGCTTAAATAACGTGTCGAGATTTACACGTGGGGAAAACTAGCAGGTAAATATAAAAACCAGAGGCTCTCAGGAGCCTATATCGTTCACCTGGTTATAAAAGGAACCAATTGGTCCTATGTAAAAACTATGTCCTGCAGTGGTAGTCATCTTGGAATTACGATCAACATAAAAAACACAAAGTTTGTAAAGGACCTTCCAATGATTGATGCACAGTTTAGGTTCAATCAGTGTAATAGCTTCAGAGAAGAATATATTTCTGTATTTTCCCTATATGGTCCTGTGTTAATACTATGACCTGTGGTGGCAGCCATCTTGGATTTCCGATTGGCATAAACAACAGAAACTTTGTAGAGGACCTTCCAATGATCATTCCTGGGCAGTTTGGTTTCAATTATCCAAGTGGTTTCAGAGAAGAAGCGTTTTGAAACATTTTCCCCATAGGGTCCAATGTTAACCTAAGTCCTGTCGTAGCCGCCATTTTGAATTTCATATCGGAACAAAAAACGTAAGGTTTGTAGAGGACCATCCAATGAACATTCATGTATAGTTTGGCTTTAATCATATTTGTAGTTTCTGAGAAGAAGGCATTTGAACATTTTCCCATAGGGTCCAATGTTAATCAGTGTAATGCGGTGGCGGCCATCTCGGATTTCCGATCGGCATAAAAAAGCGGAATATTGTAGAGTACCTTCTAATGATCATTCCTGGGCGGTTTGGTTTCAATTGTCCAAGTGGTTTCAGAGAAGAAGCATTTTGAAACATTTTTCCCTTAGGGTCCAATGTTAAACTAAGTCCTGCCGTAGCCGCCATTTTGAATTTCATATCGGAACAAAAAATCTTAAGATTGTAGAGGACCATCCAATGAACATTCATGCACAGTTTGGCTTTAATCATATTTGTAGTTTCTGAGATGAAGGCATTTGAGCATTTTCCCAAAGGGTCCAATGTTAATCTATGTCCTGCGGTGGCGGCCATCTTGGATTTCCGATCGGCATAAAAAACAGAAACTTGGTAAAGGACATTCCAATGATCTTTAATTTACAATTTGGGTTCAGTCAGTTCATTAGTTTCAGAGAAGAAGATCTTTGAAATTTCAGCCAATCAGAGCATATTATGTTGAATATCCGACTGGAACGAAAAACAGTGACTTTGTAGAGGACCATCCAAGGAACATTCCTGCTAAGTTTGGTTCCAATTGGCCCAGTGGTTTCAGAGAAAAAGCTTGAAATGGGAAAAGTTTACAGACGACAGACGACGGACGCCAAGTGATGGCAATAGTTCACCTGGAACTTTGGTCCAGGTGAATTAATAAAACTGGTTTCAGCTAAATGTTCTATTAATAAATCCAAATAATATTTTACAAAACAAATAAACAATGTTCACATATGGTAGTCCAATAAAACAATTACGGTAAGTCCAGTATAACAGTAAAAAGTAGTAGGATGAGACACATTTTAGTCACCCCAAAAACCTGCGGCGTCCCCATATATGGATAGACCCCGCCCATAAGTCAAATAAGGGCATAACCCCACCCCCTGGAACTGACGTCACCAAAACAATTTGAAATCCATATATAGTCATGACGACCCTCTCGTCACACTATGACTCAAGGTAAAATAATTCCCCACACCCCGACGACCAAATATGGTCTCCCTCGATGCAATATGATTCATCACATTCCACCGTCCGGAGCGCATGATGACTCAAAACGGAAGGGTGTCATCCATATTGATATGTGTTCACCAATCAAAAACGACCAACAGGCGTAATAGAGAAAAATGGTTCAAGATTGATATCATCATCAATTCACATATACCCCCTTTTTTTCCCCTATTACAGATTCAATGAAAACCAAGACCTGTGTCAACCCGCACACAATCAAAAAGCATTAATATACTGATATTTTTATTCACACCCCTTTTTTTTTTTTTTTTTTTTTTTTTTTTATTAAATCCATGTTTTTAACCCTTAAAATTCTAAATGTTTGATTTAAAAAAGACGCTTAGATCCATGTCGTTCAAATAGGAAAAGTCAATTACGATTTTGACCTTGATATCACACGTGCTATGGTCATATGTTTTTAATTCATCAGATGATAACAAGTACATCAGGTTTTTTTTTAATCTACACACGGACAACAGACATATCAAATATCCATCGCACGCACTGACCATTTATCTTGACCCGAAATGATAGGCTATACGTTTCAGCATCATCTGCATTGAGGATTAAATTTCAATTGATCTGACCTCGCCGAATGTTTTGATTCGCTGGGAAATGCATTTTGCCAACGTCCTGATCGTCAATGGACCGCAATACTACTACTGTTCGTCTCAAATCCAACCCAGCAACACCGACACCTGCGGATTGGATTGCCTGTACTAGTTAAAATGGAGACATCGAGGAATGCAGTTCCCAGACATAGTGAAAGACTTTTCCACCGTTGATTTAAAAGGAAACGTGGACAAAATTTTAAGATCTAACTGTTAACATTGTATATTGTCATGCATTGTCCTTGTGATAGAATGTATTGAACTTAATAAACAATCGAACTGACAAAATTGTATATTTTCATGCATTGTAAATGTACCCATTATAGAACGTATTGAACTTAATAAACGAACGAAATCATGTTAAAACAACTGTTGTATATTGTCGAGCATTGCTGTGTCTTTATTATAGAATGTATTATACGTAATAAATGATACGAACGAAATCGTGTCGTTGTGTTATGCTCAGAGTTACTTCCCTTTGAATACGCTTAACCCTACTGGAAACGTATAATTACTTCCCTTTAAACATACACATTGAGTTATCTCCCCCACTCCCATCGAACATACACACCGAATAAAGTTATTTCCCTTGGTTTATAAACTCTGATCGAACATATATACTGAATGACGTTATTTCCCTTGGTTTACAAACTCTCAATCCGCAACATAATTACTTCCCTTTGAAAACACAAATGTCAGATTACCACTATCCAGAAACATCAAAGAGCCATACCAATTTATGTCGTAATTTGGTAACATTGACTAAACACGATAAAAATGACCACGATACTACATGAAACACGCGTAGAGATCTAATCAGTCGAGTTAATCATCGCTATATAGCCTTCGATAACAATTAAAGAAAAGTCGCGTGTAACATTTTTTTTTGTCTGCTGCAGACACATTCATGGAATCAAATAACTCGAGTGGTTTATCAGTAACACATAGCAAATCAAAGGGTTCCTCGAGGTCAGATCAATTGATAATTTAATCCTCAATGCAGACGATGCTGAAACGTATAGCCTTATCAGATGTCAGAGGGTTTTCTAATGTTAAGCTCTGTTTTTACGCATTATTATTCTAAAAAGTAATTATTACTCATAGTATATAATCATTAATTAACACACAATTAAAGACATTTAGCAATAAAAACATCTACGTAATTACATTCTTCAATTATTCTATCTGTTGAGGTTTACACTGACATTATGTTTATAGTACATGCGTATTTATCATTTCGGGTCAAGATAGATGGTCAGTGCGTGCGATGGATATTTGATATGTCTGTTGTCCGTATGTAGATTAAAAAAAAACCTGATGTACTTGTTATCATCTGATGAATTAAAAACATATGACCATAGCACGTGTGATATCAAGGTCAAATTCGTAATTGACTTTTCCTATTTGAACGACATGGATCTAAGCGTCTTTTTTATATCAAACATTTAGAGGGTTAAAAACCTGGATTTATAAATAAAATGGGTGTGAATAAGAATATCAGTATTTTAATGCTTTTTGATTGTGGGCGGGTTAACACAGGTCTTGGTTTTCATTGAATCTCTAATAGGGAAAAAAAGGGGGTATATGTGAATTGATGATGATATCAATCTTGAACCATTTTTCTCTATTACGCCTGTTGGTCGTTTTTGATTGGTGAACACATATCAATACGGATGACACCCTTCGCTTTGAGTCATCATGCGCTCGGGATGGTGGAATGTGATGAATCATATTGCATCAAGGGGGACCATATTTGGTCGTCGAGGTGCGGGGAATTCTTTTACCTTGAGTCATAGTGCGACGAGAGGGTCGTCATGATCACATATAGATTTCAATTTTTTTGGTGATGTCAGTTCCGGGGGGTGGGGTTATGCCCTTATATGACATATGGGCGGGGTCTATCCATATATGGGGACGCCACAATGCCGCGGGTTTTTGGGGTGATTAAAATGTGTCTCACCCTACTACTGTAAAACATACAAAACATACGATGTCCGTACACTATTCGATTAGGTATCCTAATTGATTATTACACTATTTGGAGTCTATTTGCTGTTACTCGTGAAATGACATGACATGATGTATCGGATTAAGTGCAAATTATAACAATAGATATGAAATTAACTAAAACTGAGTGATTAAGAGTCAATGCATCCGAATACATCTGTCCACTGTCCGTAGATTGACTATCATTTTATCGCAGTCATGACATTTAGAAGTATCATGAGCATACTCAAATGCGTGTATACTTAAATGTATGTGCTTAGTTGATTCTACTGACATTAAATCAATATTAATAAATCATTCTATATGATTATTGTAAAATATCAAATCTGATTGACAGAAATGCACCTCATGATCACTTTTGAGTGTAACTGTTGATATATCACACAATAAAACTCACTTCTTCCATGTCCATCGAAAATAGAAAGAGGGAGCTAAAATGTTATCAAAAGTTAACTAGTGACATTTGTGCTCGTTTGCCAAATTCAAATATATATATACAGAATTTCGAAATCCCTCTCTAATGTAATGCAATAACAAATAGCGATAAAAGCGAATATAATAGTACATTATGCAGACGATAAACGCCAACAACCCTTCCTATTATAGAAAGAGTGTATATTTGACATGATACATACACTGCCACCATTATTGTCTTTAGACATGTATTGGTTTAACATGAAGTATAATGCTATATCTTATCTGATGTCAGTTTTGTGAACCGACTTCAGACAGAACTTTAGTGGTAAGACAAACTTAGGTCAGACAGACCTACTGGCCCCAGATGACACAATTCTTAATTCTACATAAAGTAAATGTTACTTAATCTACATTACATACCTGTATCGTCTGCTTCATTATAAGTTGGTATATCTTCCTTGTTAGATGATGACCTTTAATAAAACAATTACAAAAATTCAAATAGAAAAAAGAAAATAGTTTTTTCCAAATGGTCAATGCATTATAGTTATATTTTCATTTTTTAACTTCGTATCATCTAATAATTGTATTAATTCTTATATCGGTAGATTCTTGTTTAGCTTTCTGCTTTCCACTTTTGAACGTATGAAAAAAAATGTCTGATATTATTTTTTACATGCCTCTTGAAATTGACAAGCATTTGATGACTGTCAAGACAGTAGTATGCTATATAATCGTATGAATTATGACAATTTATTATATATTTAGCATTAATATGACAGATTTTGCATATGTGTAATGAGGAGGAGTAATCTAGCCCCAGGCAGATAATCCATAATAGGGCTTCTCGAGAGCCTGTATCGTTCACCTGGTTATAAAAAGAACCAATTGGTCCTATGTAAAAACTATGTCCTGCAGTGGTAGTCATCTTGGAATTACGATCAACATAAAAAACACAAAGTTTGTAAAGGACCTTCCAATGATTGATGCACAGTTTAGGTTCAATCAGTGCAATAGCTTCCGAGAAGAATATATTTCTGTATTTTTCCCATATGGGCTGTTTAAAAATAAATGGCTCCAACATGTGAAAACAATGTCCAAATTAAACTCACTCCTAAAAACTTTCTGCTGATAATTTTCAATGTTGTATACATCGAAGTAAATGAAACAAGAAAGAAACTATGAACAGATAAGCAATAACTTTTTAAGAACCTTTTATTGAACACAAATTGACATGAAAAACATGTAAAATACATACTTATTCTATATCAGTTAAACAATCTTTAGTCTCAATTATTTTGTATAATGGTTTCTCAAACAATGCAACTGATATAAATGACTTTTTGTGCAAAATATTGGGTTATTGGTAGTTGTAGTTTTTCTTAAAAGCTATTTTTTATGAAAAATTCTCAATATTTTTGTCCAATCTACCTGATAAAGTTTTTATTTTCAAAATAATAACGAATATTTTTACTTAAGACAGCAAAATTTTCAAACTTTGTAAAAAAAAATCACATTGATTCTTTGAACGATCGCAAAATAATTGGTTGTAGAAAAAACATTTTGTCTATTTTTGTTGCACTCCTGACATTTTATAATAAAGAAAAAAGAAGAAAATATCACATTTTAAAATGCCAACATTGAACAGTGATGTTACTGTTAATTCATACAATAATTTTTACCTGTTTCAATGAAATATTTGTACAGAAATGACAGTATTTGGAAATTTGCAACAATTTTTTGCCATACCACTTCTTTAATACCCAATTTTAGCAGCAATATTTTTAATTACATTTGAAAATTTGTATTATACCACTCTAATATATTTATAGGATAAATCATAAAGAAATAATTAGAATATTTTTATAGGCTAGAAAAGGCAATTTATTATAAATTATCATTATTTTATCAATGGTACTATTTCATCAGGATATGTTGCACTCCTGACATTATATTGCCATCAAGAAAAAGAAGAGTTATTAACTTAAAAACAATTCACAGGGGAAAAAATCAGTTGGTGTTCTTTCAAGCATTAGTTTTACCAAGTTTTAATGATAATTGTTTCTTAAAGTAACATTTTTCTAGTTATTTGTAACTTGTTTACAGCCATACTTCTCAAAAATTCCAACTTATTTTTGAAATATACTATACAAAAACATTTAAAACATGTATTAATCTAAATTAATATTGAAAATAGATGTTTAATGTACAATTACAAGTATTTTTTGGATACTTCGAAAATTGAATATATCAAATTTCAATGATTTTTAAATATTTATGTCAGGAGTGCAACATTTACATGGTCAACCATAAATTATCTATAAGAAAATAGATAAATGCATTTATCATAAACTTTATCAAGTCAATTAATCTCCAATAGCTAATGAACCTAGAAAACATGTTCCCTTGTCAGAGAATGTCTCTAGTATTAATACCTAATAGATATTAAAGCATGAGACCATTTAAAATGAATAAAAATGCTTTATTACATAAAATTAAAAGCACATAAAATGCTATTGGCACTTTTAATTTTTTCAAACATTATTCTAAACTTGACAGAATCTCATTTTATTTAAATCATCCATATAAAAAGCTATAATTTAGACTGTGTAGAAGATAAATTAAAACTAGTTGCACTCCTGACATGAATCAATTGCTTCTGTGAGAGATATTTTATGTATCTCAAACAGGTAAATGGGT
The DNA here is from genome assembly GCA_963680875.1 of Bathymodiolus brooksi. Lineage (NCBI taxonomy): Eukaryota > Metazoa > Mollusca > Bivalvia > Mytilida > Modiolidae > Bathymodiolus > Bathymodiolus brooksi. Next base: position 32,247,113 of record OY804578.1, read on the forward strand.
TTTATCTGTTCTGTTGGTCAGTATCTGTTGAAATAGAAAGACAAATGTGATTTTAGTTACATTTAAAAGAAAATATGTCTAAGAAAATATCAAATGTTGCACTCCTGACATTTGAGGGTGCTGCCTTTAATGTGACATTCTTGGTCTCACTACTGATTTTAGTGTATCCTTTAACTATGGTTTTGAAGCAGCAATGATGTATTAAGATTTATTTACACCCCATATCTTTGAAAACTAAAAGACAACATTTCTGCAATGTAATTTAGGAAAACTTGCATAAATGTTTGTTGCACTCCTGACTAGGTACATCTTTTTTACAAAGCCATATCTTTATGCAATAATAAATGTGAAGCATGATCTATTGCTATCTTAAAGTATGTCAACATATCAAAGTTTGTGATGAAATAGATTTTGATAACATATTGTTTGATTTAGCACTGTGGTAGGCTGTTGAAAATTAAGGATTTTTTAAAGTGTCACAAAAAAGTGTTGCACTCCTGACAATTTTGACATGTTTTTTGGACATATTTGTTTTGTTATTCTAGATATCTTAAAGATTGTTTTTGCAGTAACAAACATCAAATCATTACAGATCTTTTGAACTATTTAGATCCAATAAAATCATAAAAATGAGTAAATTAGACAGCAATAGCAGTAAGAGCCATTTATTTTGAAACCGCCCATATGGTCCTGTGTTAATACTACAGCATGCCCACAGGTTTTTTAATCTGGGGGTACGTGTACCCTTTTACCTTCATCTTTGGGGTACATCCAAATTTTTAGGGGTGCAATGCAGTGCCTGAAATGAAGGCCAGCCTTAGGCTGGCCCGAAATATTCTTTTTGGGCCAGTAAAAAATTAGAGTCACTGGTCCAAATGTCATAATGGTGGCCCAAACATTTTGTGACATTTTTTTTATGAAAAAAAGACATCAGATATCAATATATTAACAGTTTTCAGATTAATTGTTTTTTTTATCAATAACATTAAAATTCATTCTTTCACTAGTCTCGCGAGGGTTGGGGGTGAGGCTCTTCTAGGTAATTTTGGTAGGTACAGGTGTGCAGCTGAAATTGCGAAAACACCCCAATGCATATATTGCTATCAAATGAAACCTGAATTTACTTGTTATAACCTTTTTGACAACCTTGACGCCATTGGCTAGGGTGGTCTTAAGAAACGATGCTAGTCCATCGGATGGGGACAATAAAAGGCTGGTTTGTGTAAGGGGAGATCAATGCCATGATCACATTAAAGACATCCGGAAAAGAGTAGACTAATGCCACTACAAGGACCGCTCTTGCACTCCCCAGTGAAGAGTGACATCACTTGTTTCAATTCACTATGAAGAAGTGATTTTAAAGTAAAATAACCTCTCAGTTCGGGGTAATGTCAGTTGGTTATTCATTCCAAGCAAGTATCTCACTTTGTTGAAATAACAAACGGGGTTGTCATTTTCTGTTATATAACTGTTAACTTTTCCTGTTAAATTTTAATTTGTAAGCAAAAGTTCTGGTTCCAAACTAGAGGCTCAGGTGAGCCTGTATCGCTCACCTGACATAAATAAGTCCTCTTAAGAATGTCTGCATGCTGAATACATCTAAGTTACTATTCAAATCCCATACTACCATAGGGTTCTATGTTAAAACTATGTCTGCTCATGGCAGCCATCTTGGATGGAGGTCGTAGTCACCGGACACAATTTTGAAAGTATACTACCCAAGGACCATCCGTGCCGTGTTTGCTTTAAATTGGCTGACTGGTTTCAGAAGAGAAGACTTTTAAACAATTTTCCCATAGGGTCCTATGTTAAAACTATGTCTGCTGACGTCGGCCATTTTGAACCGAGATCGGGATCACTGAACACAATTTTGGAAGTTGACCCCTTAAGGACCATCGATGACATGTTTGCTATATTGGCTTACTAGTTTCAGAGGAGAAGATTTTAAAACATTTTTTCCCATAGGGTCCTATGTTAAACCTACAGTATGTCTGCTGAAGGTGGCCATCTTGGGTGGAGGTCAGGGTTACTGGACACAATTTTGAAAATTGACCACCTAAGGACCATCCATGCCATGTTTGCTTTAAACTGACTTACTGGTTTCAGAGGAGAAGACTTTTAAACATTTTTTCCATAGGGTCCAATGTTAAAATTAAGTCGAGTCATGGCGGCCATCTTGAATTTCCGATCAGCAAACGATTCAAAAGTTTAGTACAGGACCATCCAATGATCATTCCTGCAAAGTCACAATTCAATTGGCTTAGTGGTTTCTAACAAGAAGATTCTTAAAATTTCAACCAATCAGAACACATTATGGGCCCTGGCATCCATGTTGGATTTCCGATCAGCGCCAAAAAAAAAATCTTGTATATGACCATCCAATGAACATTTCTGCCAAGTTTGATTCAAATCTGTTTTGTGGTTTCAGAAAAAAAGATGAAAATGTCAAATTCCCATAGGGTCCTATGTTAAACTAAGTCGAGTCATGGCGGCCATCTTGAATTTCCGATCGGCAAACGATTCACAAATTTAGTACAGGACCACCCAATGATCATTCCTGCAAAGTCATAATTCAATTGACTTAGTGGTTTCTGACAAGAAGATTTTTAAAATTTCAGCCAATGAAAACACATTATGGACCCTGGCAGCCATGTTGGATTTCAAATCAGCACCAAAAACACAAATCTGGTAGAGGACCATCCAGTGAACATTTCTGGCAAGTTTGGCTGATTTCTGTTCAGCGGTTTCAGAGAAGAAGATTTAAATGTGAAAAGGTAACGGACGGACGGACGGACGGACGGACGGACGGACGGACGGACGCTTACCCATGACAAAAGATCACATGGCCTATGGCCAGGTGAACTAAAAAGAAAACACTCCCAATTGTCATTAAAATGTAGCCGTGTATATATAGAGATGAACTACATGTATGAAAAGTTTAAAAGAAGTGACAGGCCAGATCGTTTCCATAGTTTAGACATTACTGTCAACGCTTTTCTCTCTTCTCTCCGTTGTTGGGGAAAAGTTTTTCAATGATTACCTAAGGATTGACACAAAAGGTTTCCGATTTCAGTAAAATTAAATTCGTACATGTACATTTTGCAGCAGATTGAATGAATAAATTTCCGAACCGTGGAAGGTACCAGATCGCAAACATTATAAGTTTACAGCATTCTCCTTATTGTTCACAACCTTCCACTTCGTCCGTGATTTTTAACAATTTTAATAATTAAATCATAAAGAAACAAAAAAACACATTTCTTTTCTAATATTTAGTGAATACTTGTGTATTACATGAAAACGTGTAGGAAACGTGTATTGATTGGCTCGATAAAAATACATAATTGGGGAGAACAGTAAATTACATTAGCTGTGTATTCATTGGCTACAAAAATGTATTTGGACCAATCGCTGTGCTCGTAACAAACGGTTTTCGACTAGAACCGAAGAGTTATCTACCGTTGAAGTTACAATAAAATATGTCCGGTTTCGGTAAAACAACAATTTTTTACGTTCTTTTAGGCAATCGCCCAAACGTTTTTTGTTGGGCCATTGACTACCTAATTTGGAGCAGCTTTTGGTCGCCCGAATGAGATATTAGTCGCATTTGGCGACTGGGCGACCGCCCATTTAAGGCACTGCAATGTACCCTCTAACTCTTCATTTGGGGGTACAAAGAAAATGAACTGCATTTTCTCGACACAAGGTCGTGCACCATGCTGTTTTATGTAAATAATAGGCCAAAAAAAATTTAGTGTTTACTGTCACATGTCAAAAATATCTAGGATCGGTCGGTCGGGATCAATTTTTTTTTTTTTATTATCGGCAAACCGGAAATAGTCGTTCCCGGTTCTGGAATCCGATTCCGGTATTTCATTTTCGAAATATTCCGTAAAATGACGAATTATGCAGTTTTTCTACCTTCTTTGCTCTCAATTTCGACAAAAAGCTAGCAGCTGAATAAATAAAGCATTGCTGCTGGTTAAACAACAAAAATGGTTACTTAACTAATCAGAACAACTCTATTACGTACTTTGAAGTGAATTGTAAACAAAAGGTAATTTTCATAGTGCTCACAACGGGTTCTTTACGTGTACGCACGTAGGGTTCTTTCAATTATAGGTGCATGATTTTTATTCTACGTGAAACACGTACTGCAGTACGTGAATGGGCATGCTGAACTATGACCTGTGGTGGCAGCCATCTTGGATTTCCGATCGGCATAAAAAACATAAACTTTGTAGAGGACCTTCCAATGATCATTCATGTACAGTTTGGCTTTAATCATATTTGTAGTTTCTGAGAAGAAGGCATTTGAACATTTTCACATAGGGTCCAATGTTAATCTATGTCCTGTGGTGGTAGCCATCTTGAATTTTCCATCGGCATAAAAAAACAGAAACTTTGTAGAGGACCTTCCAATGATCATTCCTGGGCAGTTTGGTTTCAATTGTCCAAGTGGTTTCAGAGAAGAAGCGTTTTGAAACATTTTCCCATAGGGTCCAATGATAAACTAAGTCCTGCCGTAGCCGCCATTTTGAATTTCATATCGGAACAAAAAACCTTAAGATTGTAGAGGACCATTCAATGAACATTCATGTACAGTTTGGCTTTAATCATATTTGTAGTTTCTGAGAAGGCGGCATTTGAACATTTTCCCGTAGGGTCCAATGTTAATCTATCTATTGCGGTGGCAGCCATCTTGGATTTCCGATCGGCATATAAAAAAGAAACTTGGTAAAGGACATTCCAATGATCATGCATTTACAGTTTGGGTTCAATCAGTTCATTACTTTCAGAGAAGAAGATCTTTGAAATTTCAGCCAATCAGAGCATATTATTGGCCCAGGTGTAATATAGTGACTGTTAATACGAATTTTAATAAAATTGAAATTAAAGTAAAAACAAAGAACAAAACCTGTGTAGGACCTAAGGCTGTACACGTATAATTATAGACTTGAATGTAATGGTAACATATGTGTAGGACCTAAGGCAGTACACGAATAAGTATAGAAATTAATGTACTTATAGCATAGATGTAGGACCTGAGGCAGTACTAGTCAAAGGAATGGTCAGCAATACCAGGCGGGGAAGACAGGATATATGTAAAAAGAGACTTGTTTGGGACAGGGATGGACAAGAACTATGGAGTAACAAAGGGGAATGAAAGGTTAATGAGAGAACCTTGGAGACCCCTTTTGGGGGAACCTTTCGGACTGGAAGTGTTTTGGCAGAACCTTTTTGGACCACCTAAAACATAACAAGTGTCTTAGTCGAATTTTAGAACTTTGAACTGTAACTGAAAAAAACACTATACGATCACGAGCATTTATATTTGTATTGAAGTTTTAGTATTGTAATCAAATTAAATTATTTAAAACTCAATAGTCTTATACGGGCTGATTTGGTGAGCGTGTGACTCAGGATCGAATTCTACTGGTACTACGATTTTGGAACCTTTTAATCCGGTAAGTAAACCTTGCTTAGTACTAGTTTAAGTATGGCTAACCCAGAATTTAGGGATGCGGTGCATCATATAACAAATGAACTTTGGGGACTAAGATCTGCATTAAGTTTTGATAATATCTCAAGGATAGGGAAATGTTATGTCTCTTTAGATGAAGATATTAAAATAGCATTTATAGATCGTTGTGCAAAAGATGCAGTACTAAAACCTCAGACTGTAAATGTATGCCCTGTAAAATAAAAAAAAAATACAGTTTTGGTGGAACTAATTTAGTAGAAATTTCGGCTTTAGAGTCGGGATATGCTTCGTCAGAACCGGGGTTGATGGTTATTAGTACAGTGGCAAAATTTAATAAAACAAGACAATTTCCATTGATGATTGTAAATAACACTAATAAAACTATAACATTAAAAAAGAATTGCATTGTGGCTTCCGCGAACAAGATTGAAGAAGATAATCTTGTGTCAAATAAATTACAAAGGTGGGATGAAAAGGTAGATACATTTGATATGTCCCAAATTAAAGTTCCTGAAACACATAGATTAGACATTACTAGTTTAATTAGGAACAATCAAGATATTTTTGCAACGTCTGATAAAGACTTGGGTTGTACTGATACGGTTGAAATGACCATTGATACTGGTAGTCATGGGCCGATTCGGCTTAAATCGTATAGAGTAGGAGTAGGATTCAAAAGACTCCCCAATGATAGTTTTCTTTGTTTTTTTTATAGATAAGGCTAGTAATAACGTTTAAGGATTCCAGTTCGTATCTGTTAATATAGAGGAAAAGATCATAATCATATCATACCTCAGTTCATAAAATCATAATCATTTATTCAAATCAATCATATCATACTTCAGTTCATCATTATTCATTTCCTCAGTTATACTGCAGTCAAACTGTTCATTTCATTATTATCATTCGCTCTAATTGTCAGTTCACATTATTCATCGAGTTTTTTTTTTGTTCTTTTTTTGTTCTTATTTTCCTCAGCTTAAGTACAGCAGACCATGAGAGATGATAACCTACATAATGAGATTCGCGTTACGAGTTTTCGTAAATAAGGACTTAGTCCGCGAACTTTCATTACTTAAGGAAGGTACCTATAGTAGGGGTCTGGGCGTACGAGACATACATGCCATGCTGTCTTCACACATAGCGGAAATAAATATATCTGATGCAGATTTTGTCTTTCCAAGTTGGGGAATTTCACTGACCACAGGGTTGGGAGGAGTAATTTTAGGAGTGTTGGTATTTGTATATTATAAATATAGACGAGGTTCTTGTTTAGCCAGAAAAAACAGTACAAGGCGGGATTACTACGCCGTGACTAAGGGTTTCCCATTGGTGTCAGCTCCAGTAGCTGAGAGTGAATTTGTTGACTTAAAAGGGGCAATAGCCTCTGCACCAATGTACCAAGAAGAATTTAAATGGCCGACTTATCATAAAGATAAGCCATTTACTTGGAAAAAAGAAGCAGAAGAGGGTAACGTAAAGGAAACAATGTAGAAATGATGACCAGTGAAAAAATGTGTAAATAAACGGAGATTTTGATAAAACTGTATATATTATGTTGAATAATGACTTGTTATTGGATTGGTGGTGGTGGACATACATATAAAATATAACTAATAAGTTTTTTGAGTTTTTTAAGAATGAAGCCAAGTCGGAGAAATGGTGGAACATAGCAACGTTGGAGTCGGAGAAGGAACATTGGAGTCGGATAAAAGGTGGAACATAGCAACGTTGGAGTCGGAGAAGGAACAATGAAGTCGGAGAAATGGTGGGACATAGCAACGTTGGAGTCGGAGAAGGTACATCGGAGTCGGAGAAATGGTGGAACATAGCAACGTTGGAGTCGGAGAAGGAACATTGGAGTCGGAGAAATGGTGGAACATAGCAACGTTGGAGTCGTAGAAGGAACATCGGAGTGGGAGAAATGGTGGAACATAGCAACGTTGGAGTCGGAGAAGGAACATTGGAGTCGGATAAATGGTGGAACATAATCATGACGGTAGTTGCAGTAAAAGTGGTGGATTATCACAGAGTCATTTACTGAACATTCGTTCTTGAAAGGAAGGGAGGAAAATGTAATATAGTGACTGTTAATACGAATTAATAAAATTGAAATTAAAGTAAAAACAAAGAACAAAACCTGTGTAGGACCTAAGGCAGTACACGTATAATTATAGACTTGAATGTAATGGTAACATATGTGTAGGACCTAAGGCAGTACACGAATAAGTATAGAAATGAATGTACTTATAGCATAGATGTAGGACCTGAGGCAGTACTAGTCAATGGAATGGTCAGCAATACCAGGCGGGGAAGACAGGATATATGTAAAAAGAGACTTGTTTGGGACAGGGATGGACAAGAACTATGGAGTAACAAAGGGGAATGAAAGGTTAATGAGAGAACCTTGGAGACCCCTTTTGGGGGAACCTTTCGGACTGGAAGTGTTTTGGCAGAACCTTTTTGGACCACCTAAAACATAGCAAGTGTCTTAGTCGAATTTTAGAACTTTGAACTGTAACTGAAAAAACACTATACGATCACGAGCATTTATATTTGTATTGAAGTATTAGTATTGTAATCAAATTAAATTATTTAAAACTCAATCGTCTTATATAGGCAGCCATGTTGAATATCCGACTGGAACGAAAAACAGTGACTTTGTAGAGGACCATCCAAGGAAGATTCCATGTGAAAATTTACAGACAACAGACGACGGACGCCAAGTGATGGCAATAGTTCACATGGACTTTTGGTCCAGGTGAACTAAAAACACCAAAAAAAGAATCCCATCTTCTAAATGTTCTATGTTTCAAAATGCCTTCATAGGAAATGGTATCAGTAATATTTATGTGTGTAGAGATGCCCTTGTTTGACAACAGTGTTCAGAAAATTTTTCTTTAAAATTCACAATTACGCTTCCATATAAAGTCATTGACATTTACTAAATCTATTTTTTTTTTCGTAAAAACAATGATGGAAATATTAATACATCGTCTTTTCCATATCATCTCGGCTACCAATCCTTGGCATTATCAGCCCTTGACTGCGTCTCGATATGGAAAAGGTGATGTATTAATCTCTATGTATCATTTCAACAGGATGGTTTTTGATGACTGTCAAAGCAGTAGTATGTTATAGAATCGCATAAATTATGACACTGTATCATTTCAACAGACATGCATTTTAGCAATGATATCAATGCTATATTCATTATTTTATGTTCATCTTTTCATACATTACCTTTTTATCAGTTTCTTATCTCGACCTAAAATAAGAAAATACAATGTTTTATACATGTTAAATAAAAATGTGACCAAATCGATTTCGCACAATATAATGCATGTAACATATTATCTGCGGGGTCGTAGCTCTCATGGCCCTTGTGCTGTTTTACTGATAGGTGTGGTCTGCAAACATTAAAAAAAAAAACAACCAAGGACCTAAAGAGCTACGGTTCCGCAGCTAGTAACACATGTGCTGTCATAAAATTTGGAACAACATGAGGTGTCTGTTATTAAACGTTATTATCAAGTGTATGGTTCTGTTAGTGCCGTGTACATAATGTCTGAATAGATTGTGTTGGTATGAGAGATATAAATTTCAGGGTGTCAAGCCATTTTTGACCAAAATTATATAGGAACATAGGATTTATTTGGATGAAAATATAGGATACATATAGGATAAGTTTAAGGTACATTTAGCAACAAATACATGGCCTCCACCTCTCTTGTAACCATGTCTCACCTCCTTTATACTGACAAATGAAAAAAAAACTTATTAAACTCCTATTGCTCTTTTTACAAAATAAATAAAAATCAGACAGTGAAAAAAATCAACATTTGTCTTTTTCAAACCTGATTGAACATTAAAAGAACAATTTTTCATATAATGTCTTCGAAATTATATGTAATATTATATACTCATATAAATATCTTGAATCTGACTTGATAAAACACTGTCACGTGATATTTATCCATTCGTTGGGTCAACCGCTAATCGTAAGGTCCACCGCTCGCAAAGAAATCCCAAGGAAATTCCCACGTGACCCTCACATGTTTCCAATTATAGTTACTTCCCTTGATTCAACAGACAACAAACATGGCTTCCAGCGACAGGTTCGTCGCTGTAGGCGAAGAAGAAATTTTATATATTATATCAAATATTTTCGCAAAGCCACAGGTATTCTATTACTTGGTGTCTGATTCAAAAATATTCGATATAATATACCAATTATCACCCTTGTTGGAGTGTGACCCTATGGTTTGTCTCCCCTCGAAAAGTTAGGTCACCCTCGAGCAAGCCCTCGGATGACCTTACTTTTCTCTGGGAGACAGACCGCCGGGTCACACTCCAACAAGGGTGATAATTGTATAATATTTGTTGTGAAAGAAAAAGGTAACTATTCAACTTTACAATGTTTGTTGGAACAACTGCTCTGTAACAAGACATAGGGTTTACATTTTTTTCAATGACTCTTTTAAAATATACATGTAATAAATAAGATAAACTGGGCTTGTCCAAAAGCCCTGAGAGTTAAATTGGTATCTTTTTTATGCTATAGACCATTATACATTGTATTCTATATGTAGTATCCTAAACCAACTGCTACAGAGAAGCAGACCACTATAAGAAGAGTTTGAAGATACCAAAGGGGTAATAAGAATCGAAGGAGGACAAACAGCGCAATGGCTAATTGAACTAGAGGCTCAGTGGGCTGAGCCTGTGTCGCTCACCTTTCGTTCTGTTTTGAGGAAACTTTGTACAGATCCTTCCATAGGATCTTCCTCTCAAATTTTGGTTCATTTGGCTACCCTGATTCAGCAGAGAAGATTTTTTTAGAAATCGACTAACCATAAACAATAATAGCCTATGGCGGCCATGTTTGTTAACTGATAGGGACGAATTGAGCAATCTTTATAGAGAACCTTCCATAGATGTTTCCAACCAAGTTTCAATTCATTTCGTAAAGCGGTTTTAGAAATTAACCAATCAGAAAAAAGAATTGCCTGTGGCGACCATGTTTGTTAATGGATCGGGACAAAATGAGCAATCTTTATAGGGGACCTTCCATAGATGCTTCCTACCAAGTTTCAGTTCATTTGGCTAAGTGGTTTCAGAGCAGAAGATTAAAATGTGAAAAGTTAACAGATGCCAAGTAATGGCAACAAAATGACAAACAATTATATATAAAACATTACACATAAAACAGAAGATCGAGTAACACAGACCCCACTAAAAATCAGGGGTGAACTCATGTGTTATGGATGGGTAAGCAGTTCCTGCTCCTCTAGTGGCACTTGTCGTTTTACTCTAATTACAAACCCGATGAATGAGGAAAGGACAGGAAAGTGCTTATGAGAACTAGAACATATCCATGGTCATTTGTGACACAGATTTTCTGTAACGGTTAACTAAGTCATGGTGGCAACCGTAAAACTTTCGAAGTGATGACTTCAACTTAACCAATAAGAACCCTTGGTTAGTAGCTTCATTTTTAGCAGCAAACCTCTATCAAGGAAATCCAGATAGGAACCACAAACTCTGAAATATCGCTTCCACTGAGAGATACATACTCCACTGCTGGAATGTTGCTACATGTATATAAATGGAAAGTTCACAATGAGAAAATTGAAATCATGTACCACAAGACTACAATACTGAAGTAAATACCCAATCATGTGAATTTAAACCCTAAGAAAATTCAACAATAAAAAAGTCCCATGAATGTACATGATTAGTTATAAACTATAGAAGTTTCAGAATTAATATCTTGTATAGCCTCTATATGTCATGTTTATATGAAATTTCCACTCAAAATCAATATTGTTTCTGATAGTTTTATGTAGGAAATAGAGCAAAATCTTGAAAATATAGGAAAAATATAGGAATATAGGATCACTTGACACCCTGAAAGTTTATAAAGTTTATATTTGGTTGGGATGACACATGTCTTCATGACACAACTCAAGGTTATTTATAATTCATTTTCCGAACACCTCATTTCGTTGTGACACGGGTTTAACAACCATATTATTCAAGCATGTATTCGTATTGGAATATGAGAGACAGTATTAATTTGACCACTTATTATATGTTTAAGTATACAATATTTTAACAATATTTATTCATTATACAAATTACTGCAACATATATTCATGCTTATTGACTTTGAAAATTAATCTTATATAAATGGGAGGGGCCGTCAGTGTAGTTATTGCATAGTAGTTGATTTAAACTACCCATGGCATTAGTGCCTATCACCACTAACGTTGTGAGTTCGAATCCCGTCCAGGCGAGGTGTACTCGAAACAACATTATGTGATAAAGTCTGTCAGGGACTTGCAGCAGGTCAATGGTTTTCTCGGGGTACTCCGGATTCCTCCACCAATACAACTGACCGCCTCAATATAACTAAAATATTGCTGAAAGTTGCATTAAACCCAATAATCATAGCCCTAACTCCCTATATCATTGGATCGAAAATCCCTATAATATATGAATGACATTCTTGTCATACTGCGATTATATAAAGGAGTAGGGTTTTCATGATGAGGGAATAAATCAGTGAATGTGGTTTCTAAATCACAATGGCACTGCATACCAGGTTTTACAAAATGTGAACCCGCAAAGAAAACGCACATGGTAATACCTAGTGAAACTTTAAACATTAGCAAAAAGATTTAAAGCAAAAGCAAATATACAAATAACTCCAATAGATTACGCACATACAGCATAAGTAGTGATGGTCAATATCAACAAAACGAAGAATTCCCTTTCACCTAAAATCACTAAACATAGGAAAGACCACTACAAATGTCGGTGAAAATCCAAGTACTGGCTTGGAACAGACACGCACATGTGACAGAATTAACCCGCTTAATCGGACGCAACCCTACTCTATTAATCATTGCAATTCCAGCGGTTATAAGGATATAAACCAGAGCCTCTCAAGAGCCTGTATCGTTCACCTGGTTATAAAAAGAACCAATTGGTCCTATGTAAAAACTATGCCCTGCAGTGGTAGTCATCTTGGAATTACTATCAACATAAAAAAACACAAAGTTTGTAAAGGACCTTCAAATGATTGATGCACAGTTTAGGTTCAATCAGTGCAATAGCTTCAGAGAAGAATATATTTCTGTATTTTCCCCATATGGTGCTGTGTTAATACTATGTCCTGTGGTGGCAGCCATCTTGGATTTCCGATCGGCATAAAAAACAGAGGACCATCCAATGATCATTCCTGGGCAGTTTGGTTTCAATTATCCAAGTGGTTTCAGAGAAGAAGCGTTTTGAAACATTTTTCCCATAGTGTCCAATGTTAAATTAAGTCCTGCCGTAGCCGCCATGTTGAATTTCATATCGGAACAAAAAACGTACAGTTTGTAGAGGACCATCCAATGAACATTCATGTACAGTTTGGCTCTAATCATATTTGTAGTTTCTGAGAAGAAGGCATTTGAATATTTTCCCATAGGGTTCAATGTTAAGCTATGTATTGCGGTGGTGACCATCTTGGGTTTTCGATCGGCATATAAAAAAGACATTTTGTAGAGGACCTTCCAATGATCATTCCTGGGCAGTTTGGTTTCAATTGCCCAAGTGGTTTCAGAGAAGAACCATTTTGAAACATTTTTCCCATAGGGTCCAATGTTAAACTAAGTCCTGCCGTAGCCGCCATTTTGAATTTCATATCGGAACAAAAAATCATAAGTCTGTAGAGGACCGTCCAATGAACATTCATGTACAGTTTGGCTTTAATCACGTTTGTAGTTTCTGAGAAGAAGGCATTTCAACATTTTCCCCATAGGGTCCAATGTTAATCTATGTCCTGCGGTGGCGGCCATCTTGGATTTCCGATCGGCATAAAAAACAGTAACTTGGTAAAGGACATTCCAATGACCATTCCTGGGCAGTTTGGTTTCAATTGTCTTAGTGCTTTCAGAGAAGAAGCATTTGGAAACATTTTTCCCATAGGGTCCAATGTTAAACTAAGTCCTGCCGTAGCCGCCATTTTGAATTTCATATCGGAACAAAAAACCTTTAGATTGTAGAGGACCATCCAATGAACATGCATGTACAGTTTGACTTTAATCATAGTTGTAGTTTCTGAGAAGAAGGCATTTGAACATTTTCCCTTAGGGTCCAATGTTAATGTATGTCCTGCGGTGGTGGCCATCCTGGATTTCTGATTGGCATAAAAAACGGAAACTGGGTAAAGGACATTCCAATGATCATTCCTGGGCAGTTTGGTTTCAATTGTCCAAGTGGTTTCAGAGAAGAAGCATTTTGAAACATTTTTCCTATAGGGTCCAATGTTAAACCAAGTCCTGCCGTAGCCGCCATTTTGAATTTCATATCGGAACAAAAAACCTTAAGATTGTAGAGGACCATCCAATGAACATTCATGTACAGTTTGGCTTTAATCATATTTGTAGTTTCTGAGAAGAAGGTATTTGAACATTTTCCCAAAGGGTCCAATGTTAATCTATGTCCTGCGGTGGCGGCCATCTTGGATTTCTGATCGGCATAAAAAACAGTAACTTGGTAAAGGACATTCCAAAGATCATTCATTTACAGTTTGGGTTCAGTCAGTTCATTAGTTTCAGAGAAGAAGATCTTTGAAATATCAGCCAATCAGAGCATATTATTGGCCCTGGCAGCCATGTTGAATATCCAACTGGAACGAAAACAGTAAATTTGTAGAGGACCATCCAAGGAACATTCCTGGTAAGTTTGGTTCCAATTGGCCCAGTTGTTTCGGAGAAGAAGCTTGAAATGTGAAAAGTTTACAGACGACGGACGACGGACGCCAAGTGATGGCAATAGTTCACCTGGACCTTTGGTCCAGGTGAACTAAAAAGACTAAAACCTTAACCGATTTGCTTCCAACAAAACAGACAACATTACTATCTCAAAAATGGATGACTAAATATGGACAGTACAAAAACAAGGTCAGTGAATGCTCGTAGTTATCTTATCTGACTACTATCTATGAATATAGTTTATGTTGCTCTTTGGGCAAAAACAATCATGCCTGATACTTCTAATAGTTTAATATCAATTAGTGATAAACATACAAAACATATTGATCTTTGTCATATATCCCGGGAGACCAGAACAAAGATGTCATCAAACTGTTGGAATCAAATATTTTACATACACTAATAATTTAATATGAAATGAATTATACATACATTGTATACTGAATCAGTTGGTAGTTGGGTGTACTATTTAAACAACAGGTTTTATTTCTTATATACAAATAAAAAAGTAGACGGTTAATGGGTGAAAAAAACAACAGCTACAAATAATACAGCCTCACAACTACATGTATATATACATAGTTCACAAATGTGATATTTAGTCCAGAAGATAGACGAGAATCTGTTTGATTGATTGAATTCGGTAATGTGGTCATTACATGTACAAGCTAAGAAGAAATAAAGCAAACCTCATACGGTATGATAAATATGTACGTGTTTGTAAAACTTTAATTATATATTGTACCTGGTGAGCCATCTCTTCTCTTTTTTATCATGAATACAATAATACAGATTATCAATAGGATAGCAATAGCGGATCCCACACCTGCTCCAGCCCCAATAATGACAGACTGATCTTTGTTCTCTTTAGATATACCTATACATGTCAATAGAAAATCAGAACACTGTCAATATGAAATTGTCCTAATGTTGTATTGTATACTATTAAACAGCTTCATATTTATAAATATAAAACATCAATTACGAAGACTAAAACGACATTCAGACGGATAACATGTAGCTAGTTTGTTTATGTATATTGTTTTTTTCGATATGTTTGCACTAGTTGGATGGAGTGAGTGATCCTTGTATGTTAGCACCTGTCAGTTAACCAGGTCATATGTCTTTTATTGTCAGAAATCCAAATTGTATGTCTGCTCTTGATATTTAATCATATTGCATTTCTGCACTTGTCAGTATACCAAAAGTTAGCCAGATTTGAGGTCAGCTCTTAAAAGTTAACCACATTTTTTAATGAACAGAACTGAAATTATGAAACTTCATTTTGATACCGTTACTCAGATTGTAGCGCTGGCCAGCTGTTATGTTTAAAGATTACTTCGAAGTTAACTTGATCCTAGCTCCAGTTTTAACTGTTAACTTTCTTTGGAGTTAACCATATTGTAAGCTTGCTCTTGAAAGTTAACCAACTTGTAGGTTTATTCCTGAAAGTTAACTTCTTTCGGTTAACAACATTGTAGGTCTGCTCTTGACAGTTAACTCTTAAAGTCAAGACATCTTTCATCAGCAAACCTGTCGTAAAATATGGTCCACTGATGAAGTTACCTTGTACCCGAAACTACAAAACTGAACAGAATTTGGCTAGTTTATGTCACGTTTGATGAATAGAACGCTACCTTGCTGGTCTGGTCAGCAGCTCCCAATTTAACCAAAAATGCTGACATTTTCACATTGTTTAGTTAACATTTGGATAGATTAAGTCAGCACTAATCTTTAGATGTGTACTAATAAAAATGTAAATATTGACGTTAGTGTGCACGACGCGTTCCTAGAATAATCTTCATTTGGTACGCTTATAATCAAAAGATTGGAAAGTCAAATAGCTTTAAAGTCTTTGGGGCAAGTAAACAAAATAACCAAATTAAAAAGTCACCCAAAAAAATTTATAACCTTATAGTGCAGTGACAATTTTCAAAAAGACACTTAGTTTTGGTGCTGAGATTCCTTCCCCTTTCAAAATATTCATGTTGGCTGTTGAATGATTCTGCTTTCGAGTCAACAAACGATAGCACGTCTGTTCCAATAGGAAAGCTTCGGAAATGTTTATCTTTAGCAGAATGCATTGTGTTTACTTCTTTCCATTTGGGGCTCGCATTACAGATGTTTTAGTTCTTTGTGTGCTCTACGTTCCACAGATGCAGCACACAGAAGAGCTGTGGTTATGCATGGGGACTGTATCTGGTGGTAATGATAGTAGGAGATATATCTCAGTTCACGATTTGTGTAGCTCGCTTTCTAATATCACATGTCAGATTTTACCCTCCCTTCACGCTCTTACTGGATGTGACACTACCTCTGGTTTTTTCAGAATTGGGAAAAAATATGTTTACAAAATCTTGAAAACATCACCTGAAAAGTTGTCTGATATGTTTCACTGACCAATGCTGATCTTGAAACTACAATAAATGCAGCAAGATAGCAGTTTCTTCCATCTTCTATGTAAGACAAGCCATAAAGACAACTGCGCGTGACCTTGTTTTACATGGCATTGTCAGCCAATCAAATCGGCAGAGTATAATCAACGGGAAACTACGAGTGTCAGACTGAAAACCATATTTACAACAATACACACAAATAATTAAAACGCCTACCTTGCAAACTTATTCTAGTTATATTTTATCAAAATTGAAGCGTACACGAAACCAAATGACGTTTGATCTTTACGTTGTTTTAAACTGGAAGTCTTCATATGACATCATGTTGTTAATGTACCAAAGACGTCAACAACATTTCGCGGAATTTTAATTTGTGTGATCTTTAGATCAGGGATATACAAGAATACATTTTTATGTTCAGTATTGCATTGAAGAATTATAATGATTAAGCGGTTCTTTTCAGGAGTTCATGTATGTGTACACGGGGTCGATGCACTCACAAACTTTACATATGCGTCCTTCTCTCCTAGCATGTGGTGATCTAGTTTTGGGGCTGAAATGTAAACATTGTTAAAAACGGGAGAAATAGGCTCTTACACTCGTCTCTATTGAAGATCTGGGATTTCTTCCACTCGTGTGAGAAATTCTACGTCTTTTCACTCGTTCCGCTACGATCCACTCGTGAAAAGACGGAATTTCTCACACTCGTGAAAGAAAAACCTATTAATCTTTGTTATGCAATCCCAAGGGAAAATTCATGTCGCAAAGACGCTTCCCTTTCTCGTATTCCACCTAGTGACCATCCTTTAAGCAACAGCTTAGATGATATCTCATCTAGCTAAACCACCGGTAAGATCGCCCTTGGATTTTGGCTGGCAAAAGGGAAATAACGGCCTTGAACCAGTTCTTTTTACTGGTATGATGTCACCAGACTTCTTGCAAGATCTGATATGAAGTTGTAAGTGTGGTTGTATTTGTTATGAGCAAAGCTTAAGCTGCACTGAGTTGTTCCCATGTCAGGGAAGTGATCTTTCTCAGAATAGTTTGACCAACCAACAAACCATCAATGTTGACGAGCAGGATGTTCAGGTGTATGATGAGTCATAAAGTGTAGCTTGGAATGTTTGTATGCTTACAAATCCCCCCTCCCCCACCCCCAAATCAAAACAATAAACCCTTCCAGGTGGTTTCAGACCTTGACGCAGTTGGTAGCCTTCTTAAATAATAAGAAACCAATTCTAGTAATAGTATTCCTGGATTTGTTGTCTATAGTCCAGAAGAATCTTACCGTTGATTTCTGACTTATTGTATCATGTTTTCAAAGCAATTTTCGTCGTATGTATAGACGTTATGATCCCTGTTTTTACATTATTATGTATTTCATATTCGTTCTACGAAAACTTTGAAACATTTAGATGTAACAAAATGCATATATATCATGCACATTGCAGAAATAATTTGAAAAGACAATCAGTGTTTACCAGACCCATAGTTTCATAAATCGGTCAACAAAATGATGTCATGAAACATCACACAGATTAAATCTTGACAGATCTTGAGACAAACTTAGTATTTATTGAGGAAAACAAATTTTTTTCATGACATTATGTTCTTAAAGGTCTCTAAAAAATTATAAATGGTAATGCATTGCAAAAACAGTAAAAAGTTACAATTTGACCTTTGACCCAAATTTTATCGAAAAGATATCATATTTCACTTTGACGACATGTCTTTATAATGTTGGATTGTGCACATTTTACGCTTTCCATTGATATGTGATTTACCTGCATGTCACATAGGTGCATTAACAATGAAAACAAAACGAGTCTCAGGCACTCTACTATTAGTGTTTGGAAGCATCTGATCTCATTCAACTTGTTTGAAATACATTATATTGTGGAAACATTTAGTTAAATCATGGCTGACTTTTTATAATTTTTTCTCACTTCCTACCTTCTAACAAAATGGACAAATACATATTATGCTAGTGGGGTTTGTAATTATCAACCTTTAGTTTTCTGTGTGATATTTTGTGGACATTTACTTGAAGTTTTTGTCTTTCATTCTTTTGATCTTTGCATTGTTCTGTACTTCCTCTATTTGCCGCTTCTTATTATTCATTAGTATTGTCATCTTCTTGCCCTAGTTTCGCAATCAGCTAACAATATTTCGGTACTTGCGAAGATTGTATAAGCATCCATGAGTTTGCACATGCTACTTACCAAGTAAATAGAAATCATAAGGAATCTCTAACAAATAACACACTGAAAATTGTCTACTAATAAAATATATGTGGTTTATAAACCTCCAATACCGAACAGCGAATAACTGAAACATGTGGACGTGTAAATGTTACTCTATGTAAATCATACAATTAAATGCATACCTGCTTGAGATGTATTACAATAGGACGACTCTGACACAGTGTACTTGTATGCATTTGATGCGTAGACCTGAAAAACAAAGCTTGCTCCTGCCTCTAATGGCTGTATTTCAGCTGAGGTATACATATTCTGACCAGGATCTGAATAGTTTCTCTCAAATGCGGTCCACTTAGAGTTTCCATCGTTGTCATTTCTCTTGTAATAAACAGTGAATGTTTGATTTTTCCCGCCATTAAATCCTGATTTCCAGCTAACAGTAACATAATTAATCCATCCTTCGCAGGTTACATTTATTGGTTGATTAGGTTTTCCTGTTGGAGAAAGTAAAAGGTTTTTATTTCATATTACAGCATAAATAATGAAATTACAAGTAAATGAAGAAACATATATGTTTTTGATGTACACTGTTAGAACTATGTCCGCTGATGGTGGCCATTTTGAACCGAGATCGGGATCACTGAACACAATTTTGGAAGTTGACCACCTAAGGACAATCGAGGAACATGTTTGCTATATTGGCTTACTGGTTTCAGAGGAGAAGATTTTAAAACATTTTTTCCCATACGCCCAATGTTAAAACTACAGTATGTCCGCAGAAGGCGGCCATCTTAGATGGAGGTGAGGATCACTGGACACAATTTTGAAAATTGGCCACATAAGGACCATCCATGCCATGTTTGCTTTATATTGGCTCACTGGTTTCAGAGGAGAAAATGTTTAATCATATTTCCCATAGGGTCCTTTGTTAAAACTATGGCCGCTGATGGTGGCCATCTTGGATGGAGGTTTGGGTCACTGGATATACTTTTGAAAGTTGACCATTTAAGGACCATTCATGCCATGCTTGCTTTAAATTGGCTTACTGGTTTCAGAGGAAATTTGTTTTGAACATTTCTCACATAGGGTCCTATTTTAAACCTATGTCCGCTGACAGTGGCCATCTTGGATGGAGGTCGGGGTCACAGGACAGTTGATAATTTTGAAAGTTGACAACCTAAGGACCAATCATGCCATGTTTGCTTTATATTGACTTACTGGTTTCAGAGAAGACTTTTAAACATTTTTTCCAAAGGGTCCTAGGTTAAAATTAAGTCGAGTCATGGTGGCCATCTTGAATTTCCAATCAGCAAACGATTCACAAGTTTAGTACAGGACCACCCAATGATCATTCTTGCAAAGTCACAATTCAATTGGCTTAGTGGTTTCTAACAAGAAGATTTTTAAAATTTCGACCAATCAGAACACATTATGGGACCTGGCAGCCATGTTGGGTTTCCGATCAGCGCCAGAAACAAAAATCTTGTATATGACCATCCAATGAACATTTCTGCCAAGTTTGGTTCAAATCTGCTTTGTGGTTTCAGAAAAAAAGATGAAAATGTGAAATTCCCTTAGGGTCCAATGTTAAACTAAGTCGAGTCATGGTGGCCATCTTGAATTTCCGATCGGCAAACGAATCACAAGTTTAGTACAGGACCACCCAATGATCATTCTTGCAAGTCACAATTCAATTGGCTTAGTGGTTTCTAACAAGAAGATTTTAAAAATGTTGACCAATCAGAACACATTATGGGCCCTGGCAGCCATGTTGGATTTCCGATCAGCGCCAAAAACAAAAATCTTGTATATGAACATTTAATTAACATTTCTGCCAAGTTTGATTCAAATCTGTTTTGTGGTTTTAGAAAAAAAGATGAAAATGTGAAATTCCCATAAGGTCCAATGTTAAATTAAGTCGAGTCATGGTGGCCATCTTGAACTTCCTATCGGCAAACAATTCACAAGTTTAGTACAGGACCACCCAATGATCATTCTTGCAAAGTCACAATTCAATTGGCTTAGTGGTTTCTAACAAGATTTTTTAAATTTCGACCAATCAGAACACATTATGGGCCCTGGCAGCCATGTTGGATTTCTGATCAGCGCCAGAAACAAAATCTTGTATATGATCATCCAATGAACATTTCTGCCAAGTTTGATTCAAATCTGTTTTGTGGTTTCAGAAAAAAAGATGAAAATGTGAAATTCCCATAGGGTCCAATGTTAAACTAAGTCGAGTCATGGTGGCCATCTTGAATTTCCGATCAGCAAACAATTCACAAATTTAGTACAGGACCACTCAATGAGCATTCCTGCAAAGTCACAATTCAATTGGCTTAGTGGTTTCTAACAAGAAGATTATTAAAATTTCGACCAATCAGAACACACTATGGGCCCTGGCAGCCATGTTGGATTTCCGATCAGCGCCAGAAACAAAAATCTTGTATATGACCATCCAATGAACATATCTGCCAAGTTTGGTTCAAATCTGTTTTGTTGTTTCAGAAAAAAAGATGAAAATGTGAAATTCCAATAGGGTCCTATGTTAAACTAAGCCGAGTCATGGTGGCCATCTTGAATTTCCGATCGGCAAGTGATTCACAACTTTAGTACAGGACCACCCACTGATCATTCCTGCAAAGTCACAATTCAATTGGCTTAGTGGTTTCTAACAAGAAGATTATTAAAATTTCGACCAATCAGAACACATTATGGGCCCTGGCAGCCATGTTGGATTTCCGATCAGCGCCAGAAACAAAAATCTTGTATATGACCATCCAATTAACATTTCTGCCAAATTTGATT
Source organism: Bathymodiolus brooksi (assembly GCA_963680875.1). Taxonomy (NCBI): domain Eukaryota; kingdom Metazoa; phylum Mollusca; class Bivalvia; order Mytilida; family Modiolidae; genus Bathymodiolus; species Bathymodiolus brooksi. The sequence continues at coordinate 32,268,771 of OY804578.1, forward strand.
CAAATCTGTTTTGTGGTTTTAGAAAAAAAGATGAAAATGTGAAATTCCCATAAGGTCCAATGTTAAAATAAGTCGAGTCATGGTGGCCATCTTGAATTTCCGATCAGCAAACGATTCACCAGTTTAGTACAGGACCACCCAATGAGCATTCCTGCAAAGTCACAATTCAATTGGCTTAGTGGTTTCTAACAAGAAGATTATTAAAATTTCGACCAATCAGAACACATTATGGGCCCTGGCAGCCATGTTGGATTTGCGATCAGCACCAGAAACAAAAATCTTGTATATGACCATCCAATGAACATTTCTGCCACGTTTGATTCAAATCTGTTTTGTTGTTTCAGAAAAAAATTGGAAATTTTCATAGGATCCAATGTTAAAATAAGCAGAGTCATGGTGGCCATCTTGAATTTCCTATCGGCAATAAATTCACAAGTTTAGTACAGGACCACCCAATGATCATTCTTGCAAAGTCACAATTCAATTGGCTTAGTGGTTTCTAACAAGATTTTTTAAATTTCGACCAATCAGAACACATTATGGGCCCTAGCAGCCATGTTGGATTTCCAATCAGCGCCAGAAACAAAATCTTGTATATGATCATCCAATGAACATTTCTGCCAAGTTTGATTCAAATCTGTTTTGTGGTTTCAGAAAAAAAGATGAAAATGTGAAATTCCCATAGGGTCCAATGTTAAACTAAGACGAGTCATGGTGGCCATCTTGAATTTCCGATCAGCAAACAATTCACAAGTTTAGTACAGGACCACCCAATGATCATTCTTGCAAAGTCACAATTCAATTGGCTTAGTGGTTTCTAACAAGAAGATATTTAAAATTTCGACCAATCAGAACACATTATGGTCCCTGGCAGCCATGTTGGATTTCCAATCAGTGCCAAAAACAAGAATCTTGTATATGAACATCCAATGAACATTTCTGCCAAGTTTGGTTAAAATCTGTTTTGTTGTTTCAGAAAAAAAGATGAAAATGTGAAATTCCAATAGGGTCCTATGTTAAACTAACCCGAGTCATGGTGGCCATCTTGAATATCCGATCGGCAAGTGATTCACAAGTTTAGTACAGGACCACCCAATGATCATTCTTACAAGTCACAATTCAATTGGCTTAGTGGTTTCTAACAAGAAGATTTTAAAAATGTTGCCCAATCAGAACACATTATGGGCCCTGGCAGCCATGTTGGATTTGCGATCAGCACCAGAAACAAAAATCTTGTATATGACCATCCAATGAACATTTCTGCCACGTTTGATTCAAATCTGTTTTGTTGTTTCAGAAAAAAAGATGAAAATGTGAAATTCCCTTAAGGTCCAATGTTACATTAAGTCGAGTCATGGTGGCCATCTTGAATTTCCTATCGGCAAACACTTCACTAGGTTATTACAGGACCACCCAATGATCATTCTTGCAAAGTCACAATTCAATTGGCTTAGTGGTTTCTAACAAGAAGATTTTTAAAATTTCGACCAATCAGAACACAGTATGGGCCCTGTCATCCATGTTGGATTTCCGATCGGCAAACAATTCACAAGTTTAGTACAGGACCACCCAATGATCATTCTTGCAAAGTCACAATTCAATTGGCTTAGTGGTTTCTAACAAGATTTTTTAAATTTCGACCAATCAGAACACATTATGGGCCCTGGCAGCCATGTTGGATTTCCGATCAGCGGCAGAAACAAAATCTTGCATATGATCATCCAATGAACATTTCTGCCAAGTTTGATTCAAATCTGTTTTGTGGTTTCAGAAAAAAAGATGAAAATGTGAAATTCCCATAGGGTCCAATGTTAAACTAAGTCGAGTCATGGTGGCCATCTTGAATTTCTGATCGGCAAACGATTCAAAAGTTTAGTACAGGACCACCCAATGATCATTCTTGGAAAGTTACAATTCAATTGGCTTAGTGGTTTCTAACAAGAAGATATTTAAAATTTCGACCAATCACAACACATTATGGGCCCTGGCAGCCATGTTGGATTTCCGATCAGCGCCAGAAACAAAATCTTGTATATGATCATCCAATGAACATTTCTGCCAAGTTAGGTTCAAATCTGTTTTGTGGTTTCAGAACAAAAGATGAAAATGTGAAATTCCCATAGGGTCCAATGTTAAACTAAGTCGAGACATGGCGGCTATTTTGAATTTCCGATCGGCAAACGATTCACAAGGTTAGTACATGACCACCCAATGATCTTTCCTGCAAAGTCACAATTCAATTGGCTTAGTGGTTTCTAACAAGAAGAATTTTAAAATTTCGACCAATCAGAACACATTATGGGCCCTGTCATCCATGTTGGATTTCCGATCAGCGCCAGAAACAAAAATCTTGTATATGACCATCCAATGAACATTTCTGCCACGTTTGATTCAAATCTGTTTTGTTGTTTCAGAAAAAAAGATGAAAATGTGAAATTTTCATAGGGTCCAATGTTAAAATAAGCAGAGTCATGGTGGCCATCTTGAATTTCCTATCGGCAATAAATTCACAAGTTTAGTACAGGATCACCCAATGATCATTCCTGCAAAGTCACAATTCAATTGGCTTAGTGGTTTCTAACAAGAAGATTTTTTAAATTTCGACCAATCAGAACACATTATGGGCCCTGGCAGCCATGTTGGATTTCCGATCAGCGCCAGAAACAAAATCTTGTATATGATCATCCAATGAACATTTCTGCCAAGTTTGATTCAAATCTGTTTTGTGATTTCAGAAAAAAAGATGAAAATGTGAAATTTCCATAGGGTCCTATGTTAAACTAAGCCGAGTCATGGTGGCCATCTTGAATTTCCGATCGGCAAGTGATTCACAAGTTTAGTACAGGACCACCCAATGATCATTCCTGCAAAGTCACAATTCAATTGGCTTAGTGGTTTCTAACAAGAAGATTATTAAAATTTCGACCAATCAGAACACATTATGGGCCCTGGCAGCCATGTTGGGTTTCCGATCAGCGCCAGAAACAAAAATCTTGTATATGAACATCCAATGAACATTTCTGCCAAGTTTGGTTCAAATCTGCTTTGTTGTTTCAGAAAAAAAGATGAAAATGTGAAATTCCCTTAGGGTCCAATGTTAAACTAAGTCGAGTCATGGTGGCCATCTTGAATTTCCGATCGGCAAACAATTCACAAGTTTAGTACAGGACCACCCAATGATCATTCTTGCAAAGTCACAATTCAATTGGCTTAGTGGTTTCTAACAAGAAGATTTTTTAAATTTCGACCAATCAGAACACATTATGGGCCCTAGCAGCCATGTTGGATTTCCAATCAGCGCCAGAAACAAAATCTTGTATATGATCATCCAATGAACATTTCTGCCAAGTTTGATTCAAATCTGTTTTGTGGTTTCAGAAAAAAAGATGAAAATGTGAAATTCCCATAGGGTCCAATGTTAAACTAAGACGAGTCATGGTGGCCATCTTGAATTTCCGATCAGCAAACAATTCACAAGTTTAGTACAGGACCACCCAATGATCATTCTTGCACAGTCACAATTCAATTGGCTTAGTGGTTTCTAACAAGAAGATATTTAAAATTTCGACCAATCAGAACACATTATGGTCCCTGGCAGCCATGTTGGATTTCCAATCAGTGCCAAAAACAAGAATCTTGTATATGAACATCCAATGAACATTTCTGCCAAGTTTGGTTAAAATCTGTTTTGTTGTTTCAGAAAAAAAGATGAAAATGTGAAATTCCAATAGGGTCCTATGTTAAACTAACCCGAGTCATGGTGGCCATCTTGAATATCCGATCGGCAAGTGATTCACAAGTTTAGTACAGGACCACCCAATGATCATTCTTACAAGTCACAATTCAATTGGCTTAGTGGTTTCTAACAAGAAGATTTTAAAAATGTTGCCCAATCAGAACACATTATGGGCCCTGGCAGCCATGTTGGATTTGCGATCAGCACCAGAAACAAAAATCTTGTATATGATCATCCAATAAACATTTCTGCCAAGTTTGATTCAAATCTGTTTTGTGATTTCAGAAAAAAAGATGAAAATGTGAAATTTCCATAGGGTCCAATGTTAAATTAAGTCGAGTCATGGTGGCCATCTTGAATTTCTGATCAGCAAACGATTCACAAGTTTAGTACAGGACAACCCAATGATCATTCTTGCAAAGTCACAATTCAATTGGCTTGGTGGTTTTCTAACAAGAAGATATTTAAAATTTCGACCAATCAGAACACATTATGGTCCCTGGCAGCCATGTTGGATTTCCAATCAGTGCCAAAAACAACAATCCTGTATATGAACATCCAATGAACATTTCTGCCAAGTTTGGTTAAAATCTGTTTTGTTTTTTTCAGAAAAAAAGATGAAAATGTGAAATTCCCATAGGGTCCTATGTTAAACTAAGCCGAGTCATGGTGGCCATCTTGAATTTCCGATTGGCAAGCGATTCACAACTTTAGTACAGGACCACCCAATGATCATTCATGCAAAGTCACAATTCAATTGGCTTAGTGGTTTCTAACAAGAAGATTATTAAAATTTCGACCAATCAGAACACATTATGGGCCCTGGCAGCCATGTTGGATTTGCGATCAGCACCAGAAACAAAAATCTTGTATATGACCATCCAATGAACATTTCTGCCACGTTTGATTCAAATCTGTTTTGTTGTTTCAGAAAAAAAGATGAAAATGTGAAATTCCCTTAAGGTCCAATGTTACATTAAGTCGAGTCATGGTGGCCATCTTGAATTTCCGATCGGCAAGTGATTCACAACTTTAGTACAGGACCACCCAATGATCATTCCTGCAAAGTCACAATTCAATTGGCTTAGTGGTTTCTAACAAGAAGATTATTAAAATTTCGACCAATCAGAACACATTATGGGCCCTGGCAGCCATGTTGGATTTGCGATCAGCACCAGAAACAAAAATCTTGTATATGACCATCCAATGAACATTTCTGCCACGTTTGATTCAAATCTGTTTTGTTGTTTCAGAAAAAAAGATGAAAATGTGAAATTCCCTTAAGGTCCAATGTTACATTAAGTCGAGTCATGGTGGCCATCTTGAATTTCCTATCGGCAAACACTTCACTAGGTTATTACAGGACCACCCAATGATCATTCTTGCAAAGTCACAATTCAATTGGCTTAGTGGTTTCTAACAAGAAGATTTTTAAAATTTCGACCAATCAGAACACAGTATGGGCCCTGTCATCCATGTTGGATTTCCGATCGGCAAACAATTCACAAGTTTAGTACAGGACCACCCAATGATCATTCTTGCAAAGTCACAATTCAATTGGCTTAGTGGTTTCTAACAAGATTTTTTAAATTTCGACCAATCAGAACACATTATGGGCCCTGGCAGCCATGTTGGATTTCCGATCAGCGGCAGAAACAAAATCTTGCATATGATCATCCAATGAACATTTCTGCCAAGTTTGATTCAAATCTGTTTTGTGGTTTCAGAAAAAAAGATGAAAATGTGAAATTCCCATAGGGTCCAATGTTAAACTAAGTCGAGTCATGGTGGCCATCTTGAATTTCTGATCGGCAAACGATTCAAAAGTTTAGTACAGGACCACCCAATGATCATTCTTGGAAAGTTACAATTCAATTGGCTTAGTGGTTTCTAACAAGAAGATATTTAAAATTTCGACCAATCACAACACATTATGGGCCCTGGCAGCCATGTTGGATTTCCGATCAGCGCCAGAAACAAAATCTTGTATATGATCATCCAATGAACATTTCTGCCAAGTTAGGTTCAAATCTGTTTTGTGGTTTCAGAACAAAAGATGAAAATGTGAAATTCCCATAGGGTCCAATGTTAAACTAAGTCGAGACATGGCGGCTATTTTGAATTTCCGATCGGCAAACGATTCACAAGGTTAGTACATGACCACCCAATGATCTTTCCTGCAAAGTCACAATTCAATTGGCTTAGTGGTTTCTAACAAGAAGAATTTTAAAATTTCGACCAATCAGAACACATTATGGGCCCTGTCATCCATGTTGGATTTCCGATCAGCGCCAGAAACAAAAATCTTGTATATGACCATCCAATGAACATTTCTGCCACGTTTGATTCAAATCTGTTTTGTTGTTTCAGAAAAAAAGATGAAAATGTGAAATTTTCATAGGGTCCAATGTTAAAATAAGCAGAGTCATGGTGGCCATCTTGAATTTCCTATCGGCAATAAATTCACAAGTTTAGTACAGGATCACCCAATGATCATTCCTGCAAAGTCACAATTCAATTGGCTTAGTGGTTTCTAACAAGAAGATTTTTTAAATTTCGACCAATCAGAACACATTATGGGCCCTGGCAGCCATGTTGGATTTCCGATCAGCGCCAGAAACAAAATCTTGTATATGATCATCCAATGAACATTTCTGCCAAGTTTGATTCAAATCTGTTTTGTGATTTCAGAAAAAAAGATGAAAATGTGAAATTTCCATAGGGTCCTATGTTAAACTAAGCCGAGTCATGGTGGCCATCTTGAATTTCCGATCGGCAAGTGATTCACAAGTTTAGTACAGGACCACCCAATGATCATTCCTGCAAAGTCACAATTCAATTGGCTTAGTGGTTTCTAACAAGAAGATTATTAAAATTTCGACCAATCAGAACACATTATGGGCCCTGGCAGCCATGTTGGGTTTCCGATCAGCGCCAGAAACAAAAATCTTGTATATGAACATCCAATGAACATTTCTGCCAAGTTTGGTTCAAATCTGCTTTGTTGTTTCAGAAAAAAAGATGAAAATGTGAAATTCCCTTAGGGTCCAATGTTAAACTAAGTCGAGTCATGGTGGCCATCTTGAATTTCCGATCGGCAAACAATTCACAAGTTTAGTACAGGACCACCCAATGATCATTCTTGCAAAGTCACAATTCAATTGGCTTAGTGGTTTCTAACAAGAAGATTTTTTAAATTTCGACCAATCAGAACACATTATGGGCCCTAGCAGCCATGTTGGATTTCCAATCAGCGCCAGAAACAAAATCTTGTATATGATCATCCAATGAACATTTCTGCCAAGTTTGATTCAAATCTGTTTTGTGGTTTCAGAAAAAAAGATGAAAATGTGAAATTCCCATAGGGTCCAATGTTAAACTAAGACGAGTCATGGTGGCCATCTTGAATTTCCGATCAGCAAACAATTCACAAGTTTAGTACAGGACCACCCAATGATCATTCTTGCACAGTCACAATTCAATTGGCTTAGTGGTTTCTAACAAGAAGATATTTAAAATTTCGACCAATCAGAACACATTATGGTCCCTGGCAGCCATGTTGGATTTCCAATCAGTGCCAAAAACAAGAATCTTGTATATGAACATCCAATGAACATTTCTGCCAAGTTTGGTTAAAATCTGTTTTGTTGTTTCAGAAAAAAAGATGAAAATGTGAAATTCCAATAGGGTCCTATGTTAAACTAACCCGAGTCATGGTGGCCATCTTGAATATCCGATCGGCAAGTGATTCACAAGTTTAGTACAGGACCACCCAATGATCATTCTTACAAGTCACAATTCAATTGGCTTAGTGGTTTCTAACAAGAAGATTTTAAAAATGTTGCCCAATCAGAACACATTATGGGCCCTGGCAGCCATGTTGGATTTGCGATCAGCACCAGAAACAAAAATCTTGTATATGATCATCCAATGAACATTTCTGCCAAGTTTGATTCAAATCTGTTTTGTGATTTCAGAAAAAAAGATGAAAATGTGAAATTTCCATAGGGTCCAATGTTAAATTAAGTCGAGTCATGGTGGCCATCTTGAATTTCTGATCAGCAAACGATTCACAAGTTTAGTACAGGACAACCCAATGATCATTCTTGCAAAGTCACAATTCAATTGGCTTGGTGGTTTTCTAACAAGAAGATATTTAAAATTTCGACCAATCAGAACACATTATGGTCCCTGGCAGCCATGTTGGATTTCCAATCAGTGCCAAAAACAACAATCCTGTATATGAACATCCAATGAACATTTCTGCCAAGTTTGGTTAAAATCTGTTTTGTTTTTTTCAGAAAAAAAGATGAAAATGTGAAATTCCCATAGGGTCCTATGTTAAACTAAGCCGAGTCATGGTGGCCATCTTGAATTTCCGATTGGCAAGCGATTCACAACTTTAGTACAGGACCACCCAATGATCATTCATGCAAAGTCACAATTCAATTGGCTTAGTGGTTTCTAACAAGAAGATTATTAAAATTTCGACCAATCAGAACACATTATGGGCCCTGGCAGCCATGTTGGATTTGCGATCAGCACCAGAAACAAAAATCTTGTATATGACCATCCAATGAACATTTCTGCCACGTTTGATTCAAATCTGTTTTGTTGTTTCAGAAAAAAAGATGAAAATGTGAAATTCCCTTAAGGTCCAATGTTACATTAAGTCGAGTCATGGTGGCCATCTTGAATTTCCGATCGGCAAGTGATTCACAACTTTAGTACAGGACCACCCAATGATCATTCCTGCAAAGTCACAATTCAATTGGCTTAGTGGTTTCTAACAAGAAGATTATTAAAATTTCGACCAATCAGAACACATTATGGGCCCTGGCAGCCATGTTGGATTTGCGATCAGCACCAGAAACAAAAATCTTGTATATGACCATCCAATGAACATTTCTGCCACGTTTGATTCAAATCTGTTTTGTTGTTTCAGAAAAAAAGATGAAAATGTGAAATTCCCTTAAGGTCCAATGTTACATTAAGTCGAGTCATGGTGGCCATCTTGAATTTCCTATCGGCAAACACTTCACAAGTTTAGTACAGGACCACCCAATGATCATTCTTGCAAAGTCACAATTCAATTGGCTTAGTGGTTTCTAACAAGAAGATTTTTAAAATTTCGACCAATCAGAACACAGTATGGGCCCTGTCATCCATGTTGGATTTCCGATCGGCAAACAATTCACAAGTTTAGTACAGGACCACCCAATGATCATTCTTGCAAAGTCACAATTCAATTGGCTTAGTGGTTTCTAACAAGATTTTTTAAATTTCGACCAATCAGAACACATTATGGGCCCTGGCAGCCATGTTGGATTTCCGATCAGCGGCAGAAACAAAATCTTGCATATGATCATCCAATGAACATTTCTGCCAAGTTTGATTCAAATCTGTTTTGTGGTTTCAGAAAAAAAGATGAAAATGTGAAATTCCCATAGGGTCCAATGTTAAACTAAGTCGAGTCATGGTGGCCATCTTGAATTTCTGATCGGCAAACGATTCAAAAGTTTAGTACAGGACCACCCAATGATCATTCTTGGAAAGTTACAATTCAATTGGCTTAGTGGTTTCTAACAAGAAGATATTTAAAATTTCGACCAATCACAACACATTATGGGCCCTGGCAGCCATGTTGGATTTCCGATCAGCGCCAGAAACAAAATCTTGTATATGATCATCCAATGAACATTTCTGCCAAGTTAGGTTCAAATCTGTTTTGTGGTTTCAGAACAAAAGATGAAAATGTGAAATTCCCATAGGGTCCAATGTTAAACTAAGTCGAGACATGGCGGCTATTTTGAATTTCCGATCGGCAAACGATTCACAAGGTTAGTACATGACCACCCAATGATCTTTCCTGCAAAGTCACAATTCAATTGGCTTAGTGGTTTCTAACAAGAAGAATTTTAAAATTTCGACCAATCAGAACACATTATGGGCCCTGTCATCCATGTTGGATTTCCGATCAGCGCCAGAAACAAAAATCTTGTATATGACCATCCAATGAACATTTCTGCCACGTTTGATTCAAATCTGTTTTGTTGTTTCAGAAAAAAAGATGAAAATGTGAAATTTTCATAGGGTCCAATGTTAAAATAAGCAGAGTCATGGTGGCCATCTTGAATTTCCTATCGGCAATAAATTCACAAGTTTAGTACAGGATCACCCAATGATCATTCCTGCAAAGTCACAATTCAATTGGCTTAGTGGTTTCTAACAAGAAGATTTTTTAAATTTCGACCAATCAGAACACATTATGGGCCCTGGCAGCCATGTTGGATTTCCGATCAGCGCCAGAAACAAAATCTTGTATATGATCATCCAATGAACATTTCTGCCAAGTTTGATTCAAATCTGTTTTGTGATTTCAGAAAAAAAGATGAAAATGTGAAATTTCCATAGGGTCCTATGTTAAACTAAGCCGAGTCATGGTGGCCATCTTGAATTTCCGATCGGCAAGTGATTCACAAGTTTAGTACAGGACCACCCAATGATCATTCCTGCAAAGTCACAATTCAATTGGCTTAGTGGTTTCTAACAAGAAGATTATTAAAATTTCGACCAATCAGAACACATTATGGGCCCTGGCAGCCATGTTGGGTTTCCGATCAGCGCCAGAAACAAAAATCTTGTATATGAACATCCAATGAACATTTCTGCCAAGTTTGGTTCAAATCTGCTTTGTTGTTTCAGAAAAAAAGATGAAAATGTGAAATTCCCTTAGGGTCCAATGTTAAACTAAGTCGAGTCATGGTGGCCATCTTGAATTTCCGATCGGCAAACAATTCACAAGTTTAGTACAGGACCACCCAATGATCATTCTTGCAAAGTCACAATTCAATTGGCTTAGTGGTTTCTAACAAGAAGATTTTTTAAATTTCGACCAATCAGAACACATTATGGGCCCTAGCAGCCATGTTGGATTTCCAATCAGCGCCAGAAACAAAATCTTGTATATGATCATCCAATGAACATTTCTGCCAAGTTTGATTCAAATCTGTTTTGTGGTTTCAGAAAAAAAGATGAAAATGTGAAATTCCCATAGGGTCCAATGTTAAACTAAGACGAGTCATGGTGGCCATCTTGAATTTCCGATCAGCAAACAATTCACAAGTTTAGTACAGGACCACCCAATGATCATTCTTGCACAGTCACAATTCAATTGGCTTAGTGGTTTCTAACAAGAAGATATTTAAAATTTCGACCAATCAGAACACATTATGGTCCCTGGCAGCCATGTTGGATTTCCAATCAGTGCCAAAAACAAGAATCTTGTATATGAACATCCAATGAACATTTCTGCCAAGTTTGGTTAAAATCTGTTTTGTTGTTTCAGAAAAAAAGATGAAAATGTGAAATTCCAATAGGGTCCTATGTTAAACTAACCCGAGTCATGGTGGCCATCTTGAATATCCGATCGGCAAGTGATTCACAAGTTTAGTACAGGACCACCCAATGATCATTCTTACAAGTCACAATTCAATTGGCTTAGTGGTTTCTAACAAGAAGATTTTAAAAATGTTGCCCAATCAGAACACATTATGGGCCCTGGCAGCCATGTTGGATTTGCGATCAGCACCAGAAACAAAAATCTTGTATATGATCATCCAATGAACATTTCTGCCAAGTTTGATTCAAATCTGTTTTGTGATTTCAGAAAAAAAGATGAAAATGTGAAATTTCCATAGGGTCCAATGTTAAATTAAGTCGAGTCATGGTGGCCATCTTGAATTTCTGATCAGCAAACGATTCACAAGTTTAGTACAGGACAACCCAATGATCATTCTTGCAAAGTCACAATTCAATTGGCTTGGTGGTTTTCTAACAAGAAGATATTTAAAATTTCGACCAATCAGAACACATTATGGTCCCTGGCAGCCATGTTGGATTTCCAATCAGTGCCAAAAACAACAATCCTGTATATGAACATCCAATGAACATTTCTGCCAAGTTTGGTTAAAATCTGTTTTGTTTTTTTCAGAAAAAAAGATGAAAATGTGAAATTCCCATAGGGTCCTATGTTAAACTAAGCCGAGTCATGGTGGCCATCTTGAATTTCCGATTGGCAAGCGATTCACAACTTTAGTACAGGACCACCCAATGATCATTCATGCAAAGTCACAATTCAATTGGCTTAGTGGTTTCTAACAAGAAGATTATTAAAATTTCGACCAATCAGAACACATTATGGGCCCTGGCAGCCATGTTGGATTTGCGATCAGCACCAGAAACAAAAATCTTGTATATGACCATCCAATGAACATTTCTGCCACGTTTGATTCAAATCTGTTTTGTTGTTTCAGAAAAAAAGATGAAAATGTGAAATTCCCTTAAGGTCCAATGTTACATTAAGTCGAGTCATGGTGGCCATCTTGAATTTCCGATCGGCAAGTGATTCACAACTTTAGTACAGGACCACCCAATGATCATTCCTGCAAAGTCACAATTCAATTGGCTTAGTGGTTTCTAACAAGAAGATTATTAAAATTTCGACCAATCAGAACACATTATGGGCCCTGGCAGCCATGTTGGATTTGCGATCAGCACCAGAAACAAAAATCTTGTATATGACCATCCAATGAACATTTCTGCCACGTTTGATTCAAATCTGTTTTGTTGTTTCAGAAAAAAAGATGAAAATGTGAAATTCCCTTAAGGTCCAATGTTACATTAAGTCGAGTCATGGTGGCCATCTTGAATTTCCTATCGGCAAACACTTCACAAGTTTAGTACAGGACCACCCAATGATCATTCTTGCAAAGTCACAATTCAATTGGCTTAGTGGTTTCTAACAAGAAGATTTTTAAAATTTCGACCAATCAGAACACAGTATGGGCCCTGTCATCCATGTTGGATTTCCGATCGGCAAACAATTCACAAGTTTAGTACAGGACCACCCAATGATCATTCTTGCAAAGTCACAATTGAATTGGCTTAGTGGTTTCTAACAAGATTTTTTAAATTTCGACCAATCAGAACACATTATGGGCCCTGGCAGCCATGTTGGATTTCCGATCAGCGGCAGAAACAAAATCTTGCATATGATCATCCAATGAACATTTCTGCCAAGTTTGATTCAAATCTGTTTTGTGGTTTCAGAAAAAAAGATGAAAATGTGAAATTCCCATAGGGTCCAATGTTAAACTAAGTCGAGTCATGGTGGCCATCTTGAATTTCTGATCGGCAAACGATTCAAAAGTTTAGTACAGGACCACCCAATGATCATTCTTGGAAAGTTACAATTCAATTGGCTTAGTGGTTTCTAACAAGAAGATATTTAAAATTTCGACCAATCACAACACATTATGGGCCCTGGCAGCCATGTTGGATTTCCGATCAGCGCCAGAAACAAAATCTTGTATATGATCATCCAATGAACATTTCTGCCAAGTTAGGTTCAAATCTGTTTTGTGGTTTCAGAACAAAAGATGAAAATGTGAAATTCCCATAGGGTCCAATGTTAAACTAAGTCGAGACATGGCGGCTATTTTGAATTTCCGATCGGCAAACGATTCACAAGGTTAGTACATGACCACCCAATGATCTTTCCTGCAAAGTCACAATTCAATTGGCTTAGTGGTTTCTAACAAGAAGAATTTTAAAATTTCGACCAATCAGAACACATTATGGGCCCTGTCATCCATGTTGGATTTCCGATCAGCGCCAGAAACAAAAATCTTGTATATGACCATCCAATGAACATTTCTGCCACGTTTGATTCAAATCTGTTTTGTTGTTTCAGAAAAAAAGATGAAAATGTGAAATTTTCATAGGGTCCAATGTTAAAATAAGCAGAGTCATGGTGGCCATCTTGAATTTCCTATCGGCAATAAATTCACAAGTTTAGTACAGGATCACCCAATGATCATTCCTGCAAAGTCACAATTCAATTGGCTTAGTGGTTTCTAACAAGAAGATTTTTTAAATTTCGACCAATCAGAACACATTATGGGCCCTGGCAGCCATGTTGGATTTCCGATCAGCGCCAGAAACAAAATCTTGTATATGATCATCCAATGAACATTTCTGCCAAGTTTGATTCAAATCTGTTTTGTGATTTCAGAAAAAAAGATGAAAATGTGAAATTTCCATAGGGTCCTATGTTAAACTAAGCCGAGTCATGGTGGCCATCTTGAATTTCCGATCGGCAAGTGATTCACAAGTTTAGTACAGGACCACCCAATGATCATTCCTGCAAAGTCACAATTCAATTGGCTTAGTGGTTTCTAACAAGAAGATTATTAAAATTTCGACCAATCAGAACACATTATGGGCCCTGGCAGCCATGTTGGGTTTCCGATCAGCGCCAGAAACAAAAATCTTGTATATGAACATCCAATGAACATTTCTGCCAAGTTTGGTTCAAATCTGCTTTGTTGTTTCAGAAAAAAAGATGAAAATGTGAAATTCCCTTAGGGTCCAATGTTAAACTTAGTCGAGTCATGGTGGCCATCTTGAATTTCCGATCGGCAAACAATTCACAAGTTTAGTACAGGACCACCCAATGATCATTCTTGCAAAGTCACAATTCAATTGGCTTAGTGGTTTCTAACAAGAAGATTTTTTAAATTTCGACCAATCAGAACACATTATGGGCCCTAGCAGCCATGTTGGATTTCCAATCAGCGCCAGAAACAAAATCTTGTATATGATCATCCAATGAACATTTCTGCCAAGTTTGATTCAAATCTGTTTTGTGGTTTCAGAAAAAAAGATGAAAATGTGAAATTCCCATAGGGTCCAATGTTAAACTAAGACGAGTCATGGTGGCCATCTTGAATTTCCGATCAGCAAACAATTCACAAGTTTAGTACAGGACCACCCAATGATCATTCTTGCAAAGTCACAATTCAATTGGCTTAGTGGTTTCTAACAAGAAGATATTTAAAATTTCGACCAATCAGAACACATTATGGTCCCTGGCAGCCATGTTGGATTTCCAATCAGTGCCAAAAACAAGAATCTTGTATATGAACATCCAATGAACATTTCTGCCAAGTTTGGTTAAAATCTGTTTTGTTGTTTCAGAAAAAAAGATGAAAATGTGAAATTCCAATAGGGTCCTATGTTAAACTAACCCGAGTCATGGTGGCCATCTTGAATATCCGATCGGCAAGTGATTCACAAGTTTAGTACAGGACCACCCAATGATCATTCTTACAAGTCACAATTCAATTGGCTTAGTGGTTTCTAACAAGAAGATTTTAAAAATGTTGCCCAATCAGAACACATTATGGGCCCTGGAAGCCATGTTGGATTTGCGATCAGCACCAGAAACAAAAATCTTGTATATGATCATCCAATGAACATTTCTGCCAAGTTTGATTCAAATCTGTTTTGTGATTTCAGAAAAAAAGATGAAAATTTGAAATTTCCATAGGGTCCAATGTTAAATTAAGTCGAGTCATGGTGGCCATCTTGAATTTCTGATCAGCAAACGATTCACAAGTTTAGTACAGGACAACCCAATGATCATTCTTGCAAAGTCACAATTCAATTGGCTTGGTGGTTTTCTAACAAGAAGATATTTAAAATTTCGACCAATCAGAACACATTATGGTCCCTGGCAGCCATGTTGGATTTCCAATCAGTGCCAAAAACAACAATCCTGTATATGAACATCCAATGAACATTTCTGCCAAGTTTGGTTAAAATCTGTTTTGTTTTTTTCAGAAAAAAAGATGAAAATGTGAAATTCCCATAGGGTCCTATGTTAAACTAAGCCGAGTCATGGTGGCCATCTTGAATTTCCGATCGGCAAGCGATTCACAACTTTAGTACAGGACCACCCAATGATCATTCCTGCAAAGTCACAATTCAATTGGCTTAGTGGTTTCTAACAAGAAGATTATTAAAATTTCGACCAATCAGAACACATTATGGGCCCTGGCAGCCATGTTGGATTTGCGATCAGCACCAGAAACAAAAATCTTGTATATGACCATCCAATGAACATTTCTGCCACGTTTGATTCAAATCTGTTTTGTTGTTTCAGAAAAAAAGATGAAAATGTGAAATTCCCTTAAGGTCCAATGTTACATTAAGTCGAGTCATGGTGGCCATCTTGAATTTCCTATCGGCAAACACTTCACAAGTTTAGTACAGGACCACCCAATGATCATTCTTGCAAAGTCACAATTCAATTGGCTTAGTGGTTTCTAACAAGAAGATTTTTAAAATTTCGACCAATCAGAACACAGTATGGGCCCTGTCATCCATGTTGGATTTCCGATCGGCAAACAATTCACAAGTTTAGTACAGGACCACCCAATGATCATTCTTGCAAAGTCACAATTCAATTGGCTTAGTGGTTTCTAACAAGATTTTTTAAATTTCGACCAATCAGAACACATTATGGGCCCTGGCAGCCATGTTGGATTTCCGATCGGCAAACAATTCACAAGTTTAGTACAGGATCACCCAATGATCATTCCTGCAAAGTCACAATTCAATTGGCTTAGTGGTTTCTAACAAGAAGATTTTTTAAATTTCGACCAATCAGAACACATTATGGGCCCTGGCAGCCATGTTGGATTTCCGATCAGCGCCAGAAACAAAATCTTGTATATGATCATCCAATGAACATTTCTGCCAAGTTTGATTCAAATCTGTTTTGTGATTTCAGAAAAAAAGATGAAAATGTGAAATTTCCATAGGGTCCTATGTTAAACTAAGCCGAGTCATGGTGGCCATCTTGAATTTCCGATCGGCAAGTGATTCACAAGTTTAGTACAGGACCACCCAATGATCATTCCTGCAAAGTCACAATTCAATTGGCTTAGTGGTTTCTAACAAGAAGATTATTAAAATTTCGACCAATCAGAACACATTATGGGCCCTGGCAGCCATGTTGGGTTTCCGATCAGCGCCAGAAACAAAAATCTTGTATATGAACATCCAATGAACATTTCTGCCAAGTTTGGTTCAAATCTGCTTTGTTGTTTCAGAAAAAAAGATGAAAATGTGAAATTCCCTTAGGGTCCAATGTTAAACTTAGTCGAGTCATGGTGGCCATCTTGAATTTCCGATCGGCAAACAATTCACAAGTTTAGTACAGGACCACCCAATGATCATTCTTGCAAAGTCACAATTCAATTGGCTTAGTGGTTTCTAACAAGAAGATTTTTTAAATTTCGACCAATCAGAACACATTATGGGCCCTAGCAGCCATGTTGGATTTCCAATCAGCGCCAGAAACAAAATCTTGTATATGATCATCCAATGAACATTTCTGCCAAGTTTGATTCAAATCTGTTTTGTGGTTTCAGAAAAAAAGATGAAAATGTGAAATTCCCATAGGGTCCAATGTTAAACTAAGACGAGTCATGGTGGCCATCTTGAATTTCCGATCAGCAAACAATTCACAAGTTTAGTACAGGACCACCCAATGATCATTCTTGCAAAGTCACAATTCAATTGGCTTAGTGGTTTCTAACAAGAAGATATTTAAAATTTCGACCAATCAGAACACATTATGGTCCCTGGCAGCCATGTTGGATTTCCAATCAGTGCCAAAAACAAGAATCTTGTATATGAACATCCAATGAACATTTCTGCCAAGTTTGGTTAAAATCTGTTTTGTTGTTTCAGAAAAAAAGATGAAAATGTGAAATTCCAATAGGGTCCTATGTTAAACTAACCCGAGTCATGGTGGCCATCTTGAATATCCGATCGGCAAGTGATTCACAAGTTTAGTACAGGACCACCCAATGATCATTCTTACAAGTCACAATTCAATTGGCTTAGTGGTTTCTAACAAGAAGATTTTAAAAATGTTGCCCAATCAGAACACATTATGGGCCCTGGAAGCCATGTTGGATTTGCGATCAGCACCAGAAACAAAAATCTTGTATATGATCATCCAATGAACATTTCTGCCAAGTTTGATTCAAATCTGTTTTGTGATTTCAGAAAAAAAGATGAAAATTTGAAATTTCCATAGGGTCCAATGTTAAATTAAGTCGAGTCATGGTGGCCATCTTGAATTTCTGATCAGCAAACGATTCACAAGTTTAGTACAGGACAACCCAATGATCATTCTTGCAAAGTCACAATTCAATTGGCTTGGTGGTTTTCTAACAAGAAGATATTTAAAATTTCGACCAATCAGAACACATTATGGTCCCTGGCAGCCATGTTGGATTTCCAATCAGTGCCAAAAACAACAATCCTGTATATGAACATCCAATGAACATTTCTGCCAAGTTTGGTTAAAATCTGTTTTGTTTTTTTCAGAAAAAAAGATGAAAATGTGAAATTCCCATAGGGTCCTATGTTAAACTAAGCCGAGTCATGGTGGCCATCTTGAATTTCCGATCGGCAAGCGATTCACAACTTTAGTACAGGACCACCCAATGATCATTCCTGCAAAGTCACAATTCAATTGGCTTAGTGGTTTCTAACAAGAAGATTATTAAAATTTCGACCAATCAGAACACATTATGGGCCCTGGCAGCCATGTTGGATTTGCGATCAGCACCAGAAACAAAAATCTTGTATATGACCATCCAATGAACATTTCTGCCACGTTTGATTCAAATCTGTTTTGTTGTTTCAGAAAAAAAGATGAAAATGTGAAATTCCCTTAAGGTCCAATGTTACATTAAGTCGAGTCATGGTGGCCATCTTGAATTTCCTATCGGCAAACACTTCACAAGTTTAGTACAGGACCACCCAATGATCATTCTTGCAAAGTCACAATTCAATTGGCTTAGTGGTTTCTAACAAGAAGATTTTTAAAATTTCGACCAATCAGAACACAGTATGGGCCCTGTCATCCATGTTGGATTTCCGATCGGCAAACAATTCACAAGTTTAGTACAGGACCACCCAATGATCATTCTTGCAAAGTCACAATTCAATTGGCTTAGTGGTTTCTAACAAGATTTTTTAAATTTCGACCAATCAGAACACATTATGGGCCCTGGCAGCCATGTTGGATTTCCGATCAGCGGCAGAAACAAAATCTTGCATATGATCATCCAATGAACATTTCTGCCAAGTTTGATTCAAATCTGTTTTGTGGTTTCAGAAAAAAAGATGAAAATGTGAAATTCCCATAGGGTCCAATGTTAAACTAAGTCGAGTCATGGTGGCCATCTTGAATTTCTGATCGGCAAACGATTCAAAAGTTTAGTACAGGACCACCCAATGATCATTCTTGGAAAGTTACAATTCAATTGGCTTAGTGGTTTCTAACAAGAAGATATTTAAAATTTCGACCAATCACAACACATTATGGGCCCTGGCAGCCATGTTGGATTTCCGATCAGCGCCAGAAACAAAATCTTGTATATGATCATCCAATGAACATTTCTGCCAAGTTAGGTTCAAATCTGTTTTGTGGTTTCAGAACAAAAGATGAAAATGTGAAATTCCCATAGGGTCCAATGTTAAACTAAGTCGAGACATGGCGGCTATTTTGAATTTCCGATCGGCAAACGATTCACAAGGTTAGTACATGACCACCCAATGATCTTTCCTGCAAAGTCACAATTCAATTGGCTTAGTGGTTTCTAACAAGAAGAATTTTAAAATTTCGACCAATCAGAACACATTATGGGCCCTGTCATCCATGTTGGATTTCCGATCAGCGCCAGAAACAAAAATCTTGTATATGACCATCCAATGAACATTTCTGCCACGTTTGATTCAAATCTGTTTTGTTGTTTCAGAAAAAAAGATGAAAATGTGAAATTTTCATAGGGTCCAATGTTAAAATAAGCAGAGTCATGGTGGCCATCTTGAATTTCCTATCGGCAATAAATTCACAAGTTTAGTACAGGATCACCCAATGATCATTCCTGCAAAGTCACAATTCAATTGGCTTAGTGGTTTCTAACAAGAAGATTTTTTAAATTTCGACCAATCAGAACACATTATGGGCCCTGGCAGCCATGTTGGATTTCCGATCAGCGCCAGAAACAAAATCTTGTATATGATCATCCAATGAACATTTCTGCCAAGTTTGATTCAAATCTGTTTTGTGATTTCAGAAAAAAAGATGAAAATGTGAAATTTCCATAGGGTCCTATGTTAAACTAAGCCGAGTCATGGTGGCCATCTTGAATTTCCGATCGGCAAGTGATTCACAAGTTTAGTACAGGACCACCCAATGATCATTCCTGCAAAGTCACAATTCAATTGGCTTAGTGGTTTCTAACAAGAAGATTATTAAAATTTCGACCAATCAGAACACATTATGGGCCCTGGCAGCCATGTTGGGTTTCCGATCAGCGCCAGAAACAAAAATCTTGTATATGAACATCCAATGAACATTTCTGCCAAGTTTGGTTCAAATCTGCTTTGTTGTTTCAGAAAAAAAGATGAAAATGTGAAATTCCCTTAGGGTCCAATGTTAAACTAAGTCGAGTCATGGTGGCCATCTTGAATTTCCGATCGGCAAACAATTCACAAGTTTAGTACAGGACCACCCAATGATCATTCTTGCAAAGTCACAATTCAATTGGCTTAGTGGTTTCTAACAAGAAGATTTTTTAAATTTCGACCAATCAGAACACATTATGGGCCCTAGCAGCCATGTTGGATTTCCAATCAGCGCCAGAAACAAAATCTTGTATATGATCATCCAATGAACATTTCTGCCAAGTTTGATTCAAATCTGTTTTGTGGTTTCAGAAAAAAAGATGAAAATGTGAAATTCCCATAGGGTCCAATGTTAAACTAAGACGAGTCATGGTGGCCATCTTGAATTTCCGATCAGCAAACAATTCACAAGTTTAGTACAGGACCACCCAATGATCATTCTTGCAAAGTCACAATTCAATTGGCTTAGTGGTTTCTAACAAGAAGATATTTAAAATTTCGACCAATCAGAACACATTATGGTCCCTGGCAGCCATGTTGGATTTCCAATCAGTGCCAAAAACAAGAATCTTGTATATGAACATCCAATGAACATTTCTGCCAAGTTTGGTTAAAATCTGTTTTGTTGTTTCAGAAAAAAAGATGAAAATGTGAAATTCCAATAGGGTCCTATGTTAAACTAACCCGAGTCATGGTGGCCATCTTGAATATCCGATCGGCAAGTGATTCACAAGTTTAGTACAGGACCACCCAATGATCATTCTTACAAGTCACAATTCAATTGGCTTAGTGGTTTCTAACAAGAAGATTTTAAAAATGTTGCCCAATCAGAACACATTATGGGCCCTGGAAGCCATGTTGGATTTGCGATCAGCACCAGAAACAAAAATCTTGTATATGATCATCCAATGAACATTTCTGCCAAGTTTGATTCAAATCTGTTTTGTGATTTCAGAAAAAAAGATGAAAATTTGAAATTTCCATAGGGTCCAATGTTAAATTAAGTCGAGTCATGGTGGCCATCTTGAATTTCTGATCAGCAAACGATTCACAAGTTTAGTACAGGACAACCCAATGATCATTCTTGCAAAGTCACAATTCAATTGGCTTGGTGGTTTTCTAACAAGAAGATATTTAAAATTTCGACCAATCAGAACACATTATGGTCCCTGGCAGCCATGTTGGATTTCCAATCAGTGCCAAAAACAACAATCCTGTATATGAACATCCAATGAACATTTCTGCCAAGTTTGGTTAAAATCTGTTTTGTTTTTTTCAGAAAAAAAGATGAAAATGTGAAATTCCCATAGGGTCCTATGTTAAACTAAGCCGAGTCATGGTGGCCATCTTGAATTTCCGATCGGCAAGCGATTCACAACTTTAGTACAGGACCACCCAATGATCATTCCTGCAAAGTCACAATTCAATTGGCTTAGTGGTTTCTAACAAGAAGATTATTAAAATTTCGACCAATCAGAACACATTATGGGCCCTGGCAGCCATGTTGGATTTGCGATCAGCACCAGAAACAAAAATCTTGTATATGACCATCCAATGAACATTTCTGCCACGTTTGATTCAAATCTGTTTTGTTGTTTCAGAAAAAAAGATGAAAATGTGAAATTCCCTTAAGGTCCAATGTTACATTAAGTCGAGTCATGGTGGCCATCTTGAATTTCCTATCGGCAAACACTTCACAAGTTTAGTACAGGACCACCCAATGATCATTCTTGCAAAGTCACAATTCAATTGGCTTAGTGGTTTCTAACAAGAAGATTTTTAAAATTTCGACCAATCAGAACACAGTATGGGCCCTGTCATCCATGTTGGATTTCCGATCGGCAAACAATTCACAAGTTTAGTACAGGACCACCCAATGATCATTCTTGCAAAGTCACAATTCAATTGGCTTAGTGGTTTCTAACAAGATTTTTTAAATTTCGACCAATCAGAACACATTATGGGCCCTGGCAGCCATGTTGGATTTCCGATCAGCGGCAGAAACAAAATCTTGCATATGATCATCCAATGAACATTTCTGCCAAGTTTGATTCAAATCTGTTTTGTGGTTTCAGAAAAAAAGATGAAAATGTGAAATTCCCATAGGGTCCAATGTTAAACTAAGTCGAGTCATGGTGGCCATCTTGAATTTCTGATCGGCAAACGATTCAAAAGTTTAGTACAGGACCACCCAATGATCATTCTTGGAAAGTTACAATTCAATTGGCTTAGTGGTTTCTAACAAGAAGATATTTAAAATTTCGACCAATCACAACACATTATGGGCCCTGGCAGCCATGTTGGATTTCCGATCAGCGCCAGAAACAAAATCTTGTATATGATCATCCAATGAACATTTCTGCCAAGTTAGGTTCAAATCTGTTTTGTGGTTTCAGAACAAAAGATGAAAATGTGAAATTCCCATAGGGTCCAATGTTAAACTAAGTCGAGACATGGCGGCTATTTTGAATTTCCGATCGGCAAACGATTCACAAGGTTAGTACATGACCACCCAATGATCTTTCCTGCAAAGTCACAATTCAATTGGCTTAGTGGTTTCTAACAAGAAGAATTTTAAAATTTCGACCAATCAGAACACATTATGGGCCCTGTCATCCATGTTGGATTTCCGATCAGCGCCAGAAACAAAAATCTTGTATATGACCATCCAATGAACATTTCTGCCACGTTTGATTCAAATCTGTTTTGTTGTTTCAGAAAAAAAGATGAAAATGTGAAATTTTCATAGGGTCCAATGTTAAAATAAGCAGAGTCATGGTGGCCATCTTGAATTTCCTATCGGCAATAAATTCACAAGTTTAGTACAGGATCACCCAATGATCATTCCTGCAAAGTCACAATTCAATTGGCTTAGTGGTTTCTAACAAGAAGATTTTTTAAATTTCGACCAATCAGAACACATTATGGGCCCTGGCAGCCATGTTGGATTTCCGATCAGCGCCAGAAACAAAATCTTGTATATGATCATCCAATGAACATTTCTGCCAAGTTTGATTCAAATCTGTTTTGTGATTTCAGAAAAAAAGATGAAAATGTGAAATTTCCATAGGGTCCTATGTTAAACTAAGCCGAGTCATGGTGGCCATCTTGAATTTCCGATCGGCAAGTGATTCACAAGTTTAGTACAGGACCACCCAATGATCATTCCTGCAAAGTCACAATTCAATTGGCTTAGTGGTTTCTAACAAGAAGATTATTAAAATTTCGACCAATCAGAACACATTATGGGCCCTGGCAGCCATGTTGGATTTGCGATCAGCACCAGAAACAAAAATCTTGTATATGACCATCCAATGAACATTTCTGCCACGTTTGATTCAAATCTGTTTTGTTGTTTCAGAAAAAAAGATGAAAATGTGAAATTCCCTTAAGGTCCAATGTTACATTAAGTCGAGTCATGGTGGCCATCTTGAATTTCCTATCGGCAAACACTTCACAAGTTTAGTACAGGACCACCCAATGATCATTCTTGCAAAGTCACAATTCAATTGGCTTAGTGGTTTCTAACAAGAAGATTTTTAAAATTTCGACCAATCAGAACACAGTATGGGCCCTGTCATCCATGTTGGATTTCCGATCGGCAAACAATTCACAAGTTTAGTACAGGACCACCCAATGATCATTCTTGCAAAGTCACAATTCAATTGGCTTAGTGGTTTCTAACAAGATTTTTTAAATTTCGACCAATCAGAACACATTATGGGCCCTGGCAGCCATGTTGGATTTCCGATCAGCGGCAGAAACAAAATCTTGCATATGATCATCCAATGAACATTTCTGCCAAGTTTGATTCAAATCTGTTTTGTGGTTTCAGAAAAAAAGATGAAAATGTGAAATTCCCATAGGGTCCAATGTTAAACTAAGTCGAGTCATGGTGGCCATCTTGAATTTCTGATCGGCAAACGATTCAAAAGTTTAGTACAGGACCACCCAATGATCATTCTTGGAAAGTTACAATTCAATTGGCTTAGTGGTTTCTAACAAGAAGATATTTAAAATTTCGACCAATCACAACACATTATGGGCCCTGGCAGCCATGTTGGATTTCCGATCAGCGCCAGAAACAAAATCTTGTATATGATCATCCAATGAACATTTCTGCCAAGTTAGGTTCAAATCTGTTTTGTGGTTTCAGAACAAAAGATGAAAATGTGAAATTCCCATAGGGTCCAATGTTAAACTAAGTCGAGACATGGCGGCTATTTTGAATTTCCGATCGGCAAACGATTCACAAGGTTAGTACATGACCACCCAATGATCTTTCCTGCAAAGTCACAATTCAATTGGCTTAGTGGTTTCTAACAAGAAGAATTTTAAAATTTCGACCAATCAGAACACATTATGGGCCCTGTCATCCATGTTGGATTTCCGATCAGCGCCAGAAACAAAAATCTTGTATATGACCATCCAATGAACATTTCTGCCACGTTTGATTCAAATCTGTTTTGTTGTTTCAGAAAAAAAGATGAAAATGTGAAATTTTCATAGGGTCCAATGTTAAAATAAGCAGAGTCATGGTGGCCATCTTGAATTTCCTATCGGCAATAAATTCACAAGTTTAGTACAGGATCACCCAATGATCATTCCTGCAAAGTCACAATTCAATTGGCTTAGTGGTTTCTAACAAGAAGATTTTTTAAATTTCGACCAATCAGAACACATTATGGGCCCTGGCAGCCATGTTGGATTTCCGATCAGCGCCAGAAACAAAATCTTGTATATGATCATCCAATGAACATTTCTGCCAAGTTTGATTCAAATCTGTTTTGTGATTTCAGAAAAAAAGATGAAAATGTGAAATTTCCATAGGGTCCTATGTTAAACTAAGCCGAGTCATGGTGGCCATCTTGAATTTCCGATCGGCAAGTGATTCACAAGTTTAGTACAGGACCACCCAATGATCATTCCTGCAAAGTCACAATTCAATTGGCTTAGTGGTTTCTAACAAGAAGATTATTAAAATTTCGACCAATCAGAACACATTATGGGCCCTGGCAGCCATGTTGGGTTTCCGATCAGCGCCAGAAACAAAAATCTTGTATATGAACATCCAATGAACATTTCTGCCAAGTTTGGTTCAAATCTGCTTTGTTGTTTCAGAAAAAAAGATGAAAATGTGAAATTCCCTTAGGGTCCAATGTTAAACTAAGTCGAGTCATGGTGGCCATCTTGAATTTCCGATCGGCAAACAATTCACAAGTTTAGTACAGGACCACCCAATGATCATTCTTGCAAAGTCACAATTCAATTGGCTTAGTGGTTTCTAACAAGAAGATTTTTTAAATTTCGACCAATCAGAACACATTATGGGCCCTAGCAGCCATGTTGGATTTCCAATCAGCGCCAGAAACAAAATCTTGTATATGATCATCCAATGAACATTTCTGCCAAGTTTGATTCAAATCTGTTTTGTGGTTTCAGAAAAAAAGATGAAAATGTGAAATTCCCATAGGGTCCAATGTTAAACTAAGACGAGTCATGGTGGCCATCTTGAATTTCCGATCAGCAAACAATTCACAAGTTTAGTACAGGACCACCCAATGATCATTCTTGCAAAGTCACAATTCAATTGGCTTAGTGGTTTCTAACAAGAAGATATTTAAAATTTCGACCAATCAGAACACATTATGGTCCCTGGCAGCCATGTTGGATTTCCAATCAGTGCCAAAAACAAGAATCTTGTATATGAACATCCAATGAACATTTCTGCCAAGTTTGGTTAAAATCTGTTTTGTTGTTTCAGAAAAAAAGATGAAAATGTGAAATTCCAATAGGGTCCTATGTTAAACTAACCCGAGTCATGGTGGCCATCTTGAATATCCGATCGGCAAGTGATTCACAAGTTTAGTACAGGACCACCCAATGATCATTCTTACAAGTCACAATTCAATTGGCTTAGTGGTTTCTAACAAGAAGATTTTAAAAATGTTGCCCAATCAGAACACATTATGGGCCCTGGCAGCCATGTTGGATTTGCGATCAGCACCAGAAACAAAAATCTTGTATATGATCATCCAATGAACATTTCTGCCAAGTTTGATTCAAATCTGTTTTGTGATTTCAGAAAAAAAGATGAAAATGTGAAATTTCCATAGGGTCCAATGTTAAATTAAGTCGAGTCATGGTGGCCATCTTGAATTTCTGATCAGCAAACGATTCACAAGTTTAGTACAGGACAACCCAATGATCATTCTTGCAAAGTCACAATTCAATTGGCTTGGTGGTTTTCTAACAAGAAGATATTTAAAATTTCGACCAATCAGAACACATTATGGTCCCTGGCAGCCATGTTGGATTTCCAATCAGTGCCAAAAACAACAATCCTGTATATGAACATCCAATGAACATTTCTGCCAAGTTTGGTTAAAATCTGTTTTGTTTTTTTCAGAAAAAAAGATGAAAATGTGAAATTCCCATAGGGTCCTATGTTAAACTAAGCCGAGTCATGGTGGCCATCTTGAATTTCCGATCGGCAAGTGATTCACAACTTTAGTACAGGACCACCCAATGATCATTCCTGCAAAGTCACAATTCAATTGGCTTAGTGGTTTCTAACAAGAAGATTATTAAAATTTCGACCAATCAGAACACATTATGGGCCCTGGCAGCCATGTTGGATTTGCGATCAGCACCAGAAACAAAAATCTTGTATATGACCATCCAATGAACATTTCTGCCACGTTTGATTCAAATCTGTTTTGTTGTTTCAGAAAAAAAGATGAAAATGTGAAATTCCCTTAAGGTCCAATGTTACATTAAGTCGAGTCATGGTGGCCATCTTGAATTTCCTATCGGCAAACACTTCACAAGTTTAGTACAGGACCACCCAATGATCATTCTTGCAAAGTCACAATTCAATTGGCTTAGTGGTTTCTAACAAGAAGATTTTTAAAATTTCGACCAATCAGAACACAGTATGGGCCCTGTCATCCATGTTGGATTTCCGATCGGCAAACAATTCACAAGTTTAGTACAGGACCACCCAATGATCATTCTTGCAAAGTCACAATTCAATTGGCTTAGTGGTTTCTAACAAGATTTTTTAAATTTCGACCAATCAGAACACATTATGGGCCCTGGCAGCCATGTTGGATTTCCGATCAGCGGCAGAAACAAAATCTTGCATATGATCATCCAATGAACATTTCTGCCAAGTTTGATTCAAATCTGTTTTGTGGTTTCAGAAAAAAAGATGAAAATGTGAAATTCCCATAGGGTCCAATGTTAAACTAAGTCGAGTCATGGTGGCCATCTTGAATTTCTGATCGGCAAACGATTCAAAAGTTTAGTACAGGACCACCCAATGATCATTCTTGGAAAGTTACAATTCAATTGGCTTAGTGGTTTCTAACAAGAAGATATTTAAAATTTCGACCAATCACAACACATTATGGGCCCTGGCAGCCATGTTGGATTTCCGATCAGCGCCAGAAACAAAATCTTGTATATGATCATCCAATGAACATTTCTGCCAAGTTAGGTTCAAATCTGTTTTGTGGTTTCAGAACAAAAGATGAAAATGTGAAATTCCCATAGGGTCCAATGTTAAACTAAGTCGAGACATGGCGGCTATTTTGAATTTCCGATCGGCAAACGATTCACAAGGTTAGTACATGACCACCCAATGATCTTTCCTGCAAAGTCACAATTCAATTGGCTTAGTGGTTTCTAACAAGAAGAATTTTAAAATTTCGACCAATCAGAACACATTATGGGCCCTGTCATCCATGTTGGATTTCCGATCAGCGCCAGAAACAAAAATCTTGTATATGACCATCCAATGAACATTTCTGCCACGTTTGATTCAAATCTGTTTTGTTGTTTCAGAAAAAAAGATGAAAATGTGAAATTTTCATAGGGTCCAATGTTAAAATAAGCAGAGTCATGGTGGCCATCTTGAATTTCCTATCGGCAATAAATTCACAAGTTTAGTACAGGATCACCCAATGATCATTCCTGCAAAGTCACAATTCAATTGGCTTAGTGGTTTCTAACAAGAAGATTTTTTAAATTTCGACCAATCAGAACACATTATAGGCCCTGGCAGCCATGTTGGATTTCCGATCAGCGCCAGAAACAAAATCTTGTATATGATCATCCAATGAACATTTCTGCCAAGTTTGATTCAAATCTGTTTTGTGATTTCAGAAAAAAAGATGAAAATGTGAAATTTCCATAGGGTCCTATGTTAAACTAATACCGAGTCATGGTGGCCATCTTGAATTTCCGATCGGCAAGTGATTCACAAGTTTAGTACAGGACCACCCAATGATCATTCCTGCAAAGTCACAATTCAATTGGCTTAGTGGTTTCTAACAAGAAGATTATTAAAATTTCGACCAATCAGAACACATTATGGGCCCTGGCAGCCATGTTGGGTTTCCGATCAGCGCCAGAAACAAAAATCTTGTATATGAACATCCAATGAACATTTCTGCCAAGTTTGGTTCAAATCTGCTTTGTTGTTTCAGAAAAAAAGATGAAAATGTGAAATTCCCTTAGGGTCCAATGTTAAACTAAGTCGAGTCATGGTGGCCATCTTGAATTTCCGATCGGCAAACAATTCACAAGTTTAGTACAGGACCACCCAATGATCATTCTTGCAAAGTCACAATTCAATTGGCTTAGTGGTTTCTAACAAGAAGATTTTTTAAATTTCGACCAATCAGAACACATTATGGGCCCTAGCAGCCATGTTGGATTTCCAATCAGCGCCAGAAACAAAATCTTGTATATGATCATCCAATGAACATTTCTGCCAAGTTTGATTCAAATCTGTTTTGTGGTTTCAGAAAAAAAGATGAAAATGTGAAATTCCCATAGGGTCCAATGTTAAACTAAGACGAGTCATGGTGGCCATCTTGAATTTCCGATCAGCAAACAATTCACAAGTTTAGTACAGGACCACCCAATGATCATTCTTGCAAAGTCACAATTCAATTGGCTTAGTGGTTTCTAACAAGAAGATATTTAAAATTTCGACCAATCAGAACACATTATGGTCCCTGGCAGCCATGTTGGATTTCCAATCAGTGCCAAAAACAAGAATCTTGTATATGAACATCCAATGAACATTTCTGCCAAGTTTGGTTAAAATCTGTTTTGTTGTTTCAGAAAA
Source organism: Bathymodiolus brooksi (assembly GCA_963680875.1). Taxonomy (NCBI): domain Eukaryota; kingdom Metazoa; phylum Mollusca; class Bivalvia; order Mytilida; family Modiolidae; genus Bathymodiolus; species Bathymodiolus brooksi. The sequence continues at coordinate 32,297,984 of OY804578.1, forward strand.
AAAGATGAAAATGTGAAATTCCAATAGGGTCCTATGTTAAACTAACCCGAGTCATGGTGGCCATCTTGAATATCCGATCGGCAAGTGATTCACAAGTTTAGTACAGGACCACCCAATGATCATTCTTACAAGTCACAATTCAATTGGCTTAGTGGTTTCTAACAAGAAGATTTTAAAAATGTTGCCCAATCAGAACACATTATGGGCCCTGGCAGCCATGTTGGATTTGCGATCAGCACCAGAAACAAAAATCTTGTATATGATCATCCAATGAACATTTCTGCCAAGTTTGATTCAAATCTGTTTTGTGATTTCAGAAAAAAAGATGAAAATGTGAAATTTCCATAGGGTCCAATGTTAAATTAAGTCGAGTCATGGTGGCCATCTTGAATTTCTGATCAGCAAACGATTCACAAGTTTAGTACAGGACAACCCAATGATCATTCTTGCAAAGTCACAATTCAATTGGCTTGGTGGTTTTCTAACAAGAAGATATTTAAAATTTCGACCAATCAGAACACATTATGGTCCCTGGCAGCCATGTTGGATTTCCAATCAGTGCCAAAAACAACAATCCTGTATATGAACATCCAATGAACATTTCTGCCAAGTTTGGTTAAAATCTGTTTTGTTTTTTTCAGAAAAAAAGATGAAAATGTGAAATTCCCATAGGGTCCTATGTTAAACTAAGCCGAGTCATGGTGGCCATCTTGAATTTCCGATCGGCAAGTGATTCACAACTTTAGTACAGGACCACCCAATGATCATTCCTGCAAAGTCACAATTCAATTGGCTTAGTGGTTTCTAACAAGAAGATTATTAAAATTTCGACCAATCAGAACACATTATGGGCCCTGGCAGCCATGTTGGATTTGCGATCAGCACCAGAAACAAAAATCTTGTATATGACCATCCAATGAACATTTCTGCCACGTTTGATTCAAATCTGTTTTGTTGTTTCAGAAAAAAAGATGAAAATGTGAAATTCCCTTAAGGTCCAATGTTACATTAAGTCGAGTCATGGTGGCCATCTTGAATTTCCTATCGGCAAACACTTCACAAGTTTAGTACAGGACCACCCAATGATCATTCTTGCAAAGTCACAATTCAATTGGCTTAGTGGTTTCTAACAAGAAGATTTTTAAAATTTCGACCAATCAGAACACAGTATGGGCCCTGTCATCCATGTTGGATTTCCGATCGGCAAACAATTCACAAGTTTAGTACAGGACCACCCAATGATCATTCTTGCAAAGTCACAATTCAATTGGCTTAGTGGTTTCTAACAAGATTTTTTAAATTTCGACCAATCAGAACACATTATGGGCCCTGGCAGCCATGTTGGATTTCCGATCAGCGGCAGAAACAAAATCTTGCATATGATCATCCAATGAACATTTCTGCCAAGTTTGATTCAAATCTGTTTTGTGGTTTCAGAAAAAAAGATGAAAATGTGAAATTCCCATAGGGTCCAATGTTAAACTAAGTCGAGTCATGGTGGCCATCTTGAATTTCTGATCGGCAAACGATTCAAAAGTTTAGTACAGGACCACCCAATGATCATTCTTGGAAAGTTACAATTCAATTGGCTTAGTGGTTTCTAACAAGAAGATATTTAAAATTTCGACCAATCACAACACATTATGGGCCCTGGCAGCCATGTTGGATTTCCGATCAGCGCCAGAAACAAAATCTTGTATATGATCATCCAATGAACATTTCTGCCAAGTTAGGTTCAAATCTGTTTTGTGGTTTCAGAACAAAAGATGAAAATGTGAAATTCCCATAGGGTCCAATGTTAAACTAAGTCGAGACATGGCGGCTATTTTGAATTTCCGATCGGCAAACGATTCACAAGGTTAGTACATGACCACCCAATGATCTTTCCTGCAAAGTCACAATTCAATTGGCTTAGTGGTTTCTAACAAGAAGAATTTTAAAATTTCGACCAATCAGAACACATTATGGGCCCTGTCATCCATGTTGGATTTCCGATCAGCGCCAGAAACAAAAATCTTGTATATGACCATCCAATGAACATTTCTGCCACGTTTGATTCAAATCTGTTTTGTTGTTTCAGAAAAAAAGATGAAAATGTGAAATTTTCATAGGGTCCAATGTTAAAATAAGCAGAGTCATGGTGGCCATCTTGAATTTCCTATCGGCAATAAATTCACAAGTTTAGTACAGGATCACCCAATGATCATTCCTGCAAAGTCACAATTCAATTGGCTTAGTGGTTTCTAACAAGAAGATTTTTTAAATTTCGACCAATCAGAACACATTATAGGCCCTGGCAGCCATGTTGGATTTCCGATCAGCGCCAGAAACAAAATCTTGTATATGATCATCCAATGAACATTTCTGCCAAGTTTGATTCAAATCTGTTTTGTGATTTCAGAAAAAAAGATGAAAATGTGAAATTTCCATAGGGTCCTATGTTAAACTAAGCCGAGTCATGGTGGCCATCTTGAATTTCCGATCGGCAAGTGATTCACAAGTTTAGTACAGGACCACCCAATGATCATTCCTGCAAAGTCACAATTCAATTGGCTTAGTGGTTTCTAACAAGAAGATTATTAAAATTTCGACCAATCAGAACACATTATGGGCCCTGGCAGCCATGTTGGGTTTCCGATCAGCGCCAGAAACAAAAATCTTGTATATGAACATCCAATGAACATTTCTGCCAAGTTTGGTTCAAATCTGTTTTGTTGTTTCAGAAAAAAAGATGAAAATGTGAAATTCCCTTAGGGTCCAATGTTAAACTAAGTCGAGTCATGGTGGCCATCTTGAATTTCCGATCGGCAAACAATTCACAAGTTTAGTACAGGACCACCCAATGATCATTCTTGCAAAGTCACAATTCAATTGGCTTAGTGGTTTCTAACAAGAAGATTTTTAAAATTTTGACCAATCACAACACATTATGGGCCCTGTCATCCATGTTGGATTTCCGATCGGCAAACAATTCACAAGTTTAGTACAGGACCACCCAATGATCATTCTTGCAAAGTCACAATTCAATTGGCTTAGTGGTTTCTAACAAGATTTTTTAAATTTCGACCAATCAGAACACATTATGGGCCCTGGCAGCCATGTTGGATTTCCGATCAGCGCCAGAAACAAAATCTTGTATATGATCATCCAATGAACATTTCTGCCAAGTTTGATTCAAATCTGTTTTGTGGTTTCAGAAAAAAAGATGAAAATGTGAAATTCCCATAGGGTCCAATGTTAAACTAAGTCGAGTCATGGTGGCCATCTTGAATTTCCGATCAGCAAACGATTCACAAGTTTAGTACAGGACCACCCAATGATCATTCTTGCAAAGTCACAATTCAATTGGCTTAGTGGTTTCTAACAAGAAGATATTTAAAATTTCGACCAATCAGAACACATTATGGTCCCTGGCAGCCATGTTGGATTTCCAATCAGTGCCAAAAACAAGAATCTTGTATATGAACATCCCATGAACATTTCTGCCAAATTTGGTTCAAATCTGTTTTGTGGTTTCAGGAAAAAAGATGAAAATGTGAAATTCCCATAGGGTCCAATGTTAAATTAAGTCGAGTCATGGTAGCCATCTTGAATTTCCGATCGGCAAACAATTCACAAGTTTAGTACAGGACCACCCAATGATCATTCTTGCAAAGTCACAAATCAATTGGCATAGTGGTTTCTAACAAGAAGATATTTAAAATTTCGACCAATCAGAACACATTATGGGCCCTGCCAGCCATGTTGGATTTCCGATCAGCAAAACAAAAATATTTTATACGACCATCCAATGAACATTTCTGCCAAGTTTGGTTCAAATCTGGTTTGTGGTTTCACAAAAAAAGATGAAAATGTGAAATTCCTATAAGGTAAAATGTTAAACTAAGTCGAGTCATGGTGGCCATCTTGAATTTGCGATCGGCAAATGATTCAAAAGTTTAGAGCAGGACCACACAATGATCATTCTTGCAAAATCACAATTCAATTGGCTTAGTGGTTTCTAACACAAAGATTTAAAATTTCGACCAATCAGAACACATTATGTGCCCTAGCAGCCATGTTGGATTTCCAATCAGCGCCAACAACATGAATCTTGTATATGAACATCCAATGAAAATTTCTGCCAAGTTTGGTTAAAATCTGCTTTGTTGTTTCAGAAAAAAAGATGAAAATGTGAAATTCCCATAGGGTCCTATGTTAAACTAAGCCGAGTCATGGTGGCCATCTTGAATTTCCGATCGGAAAGTGATTCACAAGTTTAGTACAGGACCACCCAATGATCATTCCTGCAAAGTCACAATTCAATTGGCTTAGTGGTTTCTAACAAGAAGATTATTAAAATTTCGACCAATCAGAACACATTATGGTCCCTGGCAGCCATGTTGGATTTCCGATCAGCGCCAGAAACAAAAATCTTGTATATGACCATCCAATGAACATTTCTGCCAAGTTTGGTTCAAATCTGTTTTGTTGTTTCAGAAAAAAAGATGAAAATGTGAAATTCCCATAGGGTCCAATGTTAAACTAAGTCGAGTCATGGTCCCCATCTTGAATTTCCTATCGGCAAACAATTCACAAGTTTAGTACAGGACCACCCAATGATCATTCTGGCAAAGTCACAATTCAATTGGCTTAGTGGTTTCTAACAAGAAGATTTTTAAAATTTCGACCAATCAGAACACATTATGGGCCCTGTCATCCATGTTGGATTTCCGATCGGCAAACAATTCACAAGTTTAGTACAGGACCACCCAATGATCATTCTTGCAAAGTCACAATTCAATTGGCTTAGTGGTTTCTAACAAGATTTTTTAAATTTCGACCAATCAGAACACATTATGGGCCCTGGCAGCCATGTTGGATTTCCGATCAGCGGCAGAAACAAAATCTTGTATATGATCATCCAATGAACATTTCTGCCAAGTTTGATTCAAATCTGTTTTGTGGTTTCAGAAAAAAAGATGAAAATGTGAAATTCCCATAGGGTCCAATTTTAAACTAAGTCGAGTCATGGTGGCCATCTTGAATTTCCGATCGGCAAACGATTCAAAAGTTTAGTACAGGACCACCCAATGATCATTCTTGGAAAGTTACAATTCAATTGGCTTAGTGGTTTCTAACAAGAAGATATTTAAAATTTCGACCAATCAGAACACATTATGGGCTCTGGCAGCCATGTTGGATTTCCGATCAGCGCCAGAAACAAAATCTTGTATATGATCATCCAATGAACATTTCTGCCAAGTTTGATTCAAATCTGTTTTGTGATTTCAGAAAAAAAGATGAAAATGTGAAATTTCCATAGGGTCCAATGTTAAATTAAGTCGAGTCATGGTGGCCATCTTGAATTTCGGATCAGCAAACGATTCACAAGTTTAGTACAGGACCACCCAATGATCATTCCTGCAAAGTCACAATTCAATTGGCTTAGTGGTTTCTAACAAGAAGATTATTAAAATTTCGACCAATCAGAACACATTATGGGCCCTGGCAGCCATGTTGGATTTCCAATCAGTGCCAAAAACAAGAATCTTGTATATGAACATCCAATGAACATTTCTGCCATGTTTGGTTAAAATCTGTTTTGTTGTTTCAGAAAAAAAGATGAAAATGTGAAATTCCCATAGGGTCCAATGTTAAATTAAGTCGAGTCATGGTGGCCATTTTGAATTTCTGATCAGCAAACGATTCACAAGTTTAGTACAGGACCACCCAATGATCATTCTTGCAAAGTCACAATTCAATTGGCTTAGTGGTTTTCTAACAAGAAGATATTTAAAATTTCGACCAATCAGAACACATTATGGTCCCTGGCAGCCATGTTGGATTTCCAATCAGTGCCAAAAACAAAAATCCTGTATATGAACATCCAATGAACATTTCTGCCAAGTTTGATTCAAATCTGTTTTGTTGTTTCAGAAAAAAAGATGAAAATGTGAAATTCCCATAGGGTCCTATGTTAAACTAAGCCGAGTCATGGTGGCCATCTTGAATTTCCGATCGGCAAGTGATTCACAAGTTTAGTACAGGACCACCCAATGATCAATCCTGCAAAGTCACAATTCAATTGGCTTAGTGGTTTCCAACAAGATGATTATTAAAATTTCGACCAATCAGAACACATTATGGGCCCTGGCAGCCATGTTGGATTTCCGATCAGCGCCAGAAACAAAAATCTTGTATATGACCATCCAATGAACATTTCTGCCACGTTTGATTCAAATCTGTTTTGTTGTTTCAGAAAAAAAGATGAAAATGTGAAATTTTCATAGGGTCCAATGTTAAAATAAGCAGAGTCATGGTGGCTATCTTGAATTTCCGATCGGCAAGCGATTCACAAGCTTAGTACAGGACCACCCAATGATCATTCTTGCAAAGTCACAATTCAATTGGTTTAGTGGTTTCTAACAAGAAGATATTTAAAATTTCGACCAATCAGAACACATTATGTGCCCTGGCAGCCATGTTGGATTTCCGATCAGCGCCAAAAACAAGAATCTTGTATATGAACATCCAATGAACATTTCTGCCAAGTTTGGTTCAAATCTGTTTTGTTGTTTCAGAAAAAAAGATGAAAATGTGAAATTCCCATAGGGTCCAATGTTAAATTAAGTCGAGTCATGGTAGCCATCTTGAATTTCCGATCGGCAAACAATTCACAAGTTTAGTACAGGACCACCCAATGATCATTCTTGCAAAGTCACAAATCAATTGGCATAGTGGTTTCTAACAAGAAGATATTTAAAATTTCGACCAATCACAACACATTATGGGCCCTGGCAGCCATGTTGGATTTCCGATCAGCAAAACAAAAATATTTTATACGACCATCCAATGAACATTTCTGCCAAGTTTGGTTCAAATCTGGTTTGTGGTTTCACAAAAAAAAGATGAAAATGTGAAATTCCTATAAGGTAAAATGTTAAACTAAGTCGAGTCATAGTGGCCATCTTGAATTTGCGATCGGCAAATGATTCAAAAGTTTAGTGCAGGACCACACAATGATCATTCTTGCAAAATCACAATTCAATTGGCTTAGTGGTTTCTAACACAAAGATTTAAAATTTCGACCAATCAGAACACATTATGTGCCCTAGCAGCCATGTTGGATTTCCAATCAGCGCCAACAACATGAATCTTGTATATGACCATCCAATGAACATTTCTGCCAAGTTTGGTTCAAATCTGTTTTGTTGTTTCAGAAAAAAAGATGAAAATGTGAAATTCCCTTAGGGTCCAATGTTAAACTATGTCGAGTCATGGTGGCCATCTTGAATTTCCGATCGGCAAACGATTCACAAGTTTAGTACAGGACCACCCAATGATCATTCTTGGAAAGTTACAATTCAATTGGCTTAGTGGTTTCTAACAAGAGGATATTTAAAATTTCGACCAATCAGAACACATTATGGGCCCTGGCAGCCATGTTGGATTTCCGATCAGCGCCAGAAACAAAATCTTGTATATGATCATCTAATGAACATTTCTGCCAAGTTTGATTCAAATCTGTTTTGTGGTTTCAGAAAAAAAGATGAAAATGTGAAATTCCCATAGGGTCCAATGTTAAACTAAGTCGAGTCATGGTGGCCATCTTGAATTTCCGATCAGCAAACGATTCACAAGTTTAGTACAGGACCACCCAATGATCATTCTTGCAAAGTTACAATTCAATTGGCTTAGTGGTTTCTAACAAGAAGATATTTAAAATTTCGACCAATCAGAACACATTATGGTCCCTGGCAGCCATGTTGGATTTCCAATCAGTGCCAAAAACAAGAATCTTGTATATGAACATCCAATGAAAATTTCTGCCAAGTTTGGTTAAAATCTGCTTTGTTGTTTCAGAAAAAAAGATGAAAATGTGAAATTCCCATAGGGTCCTATGTTAAACTAAGCCGAGTCATGGTGGCCATCTTGAATTTCCAATCGGAAAGTGATTCACAAGTTTAGTACAGGACCACCCAATGATCATTCCTGCAAAGTCACAATTCAATTGGCTTAGTGGTTTCTAACAAGAAGATTATTAAAATTTCGACCAATCAGAACACATTATGGGCCCTGGCAGCCATGTTGGATTTCCGATCAGCGCCAGAAACAAAAATCTTGTATATGACCATCCAATGAACATTTCTGCCAAGTTTGGTTCAAATCTGTTTTGTTGTTTCAGAAAAAAAGATGAAAATGTGAAATTCCCATAGGGTCCAATGTTAAACTAAGTCGAGTCATGGTGGCCATCTTGAATTTCCTATCGGCAAACAATGCACAAGTTTAGTACAGGACCACCCAATGATCATTCTTGCAAGTCACAATTCAATTGGCTTAGTGGTTTCTAACAAGAAGATTTTAAACATTTTGACCAATCAGAACACATTATGGGCCCTGGCGGCCATGTTGGATTTCCAATCAGCGCCAAAAACAAAAATCTTGTATATGAACATCCAATTAACATTTCTGCCAAGTTTGATTCAAATCTGTTTTGTGGTTTTAGAAAAAAAGATGAAAATGTGAAATTCCTATAAGGTAAAATGTTAAACTAAGTCGAGTCATAGTGGCCATCTTGAATTTGCGATCGGCAAATGATTCAAAAGTTTAGTGCAGGACCACACAATGATCATTCTTGCAAAATCACAATTCAATTGGCTTAGTGGTTTCTAACACAAAGATTTAAAATTTCGACCAATCAGAACACATTATGTGCCCTAGCAGCCATGTTGGATTTCCAATCAGCGCCAACAACATGAATCTTGTATATGACCATCCAATGAACATTTCTGCCAAGTTTGGTTCAAATCTGTTTTGTTGTTTCAGAAAAAAAGATGAAAATGTGAAATTCCCTTAGGGTCCAATGTTAAACTATGTCGAGTCATGGTGGCCATCTTGAATTTCCGATCGGCAAACGATTCACAAGTTTAGTACAGGACCACCCAATGATCATTCTTGGAAAGTTACAATTCAATTGGCTTAGTGGTTTCTAACAAGAGGATATTTAAAATTTCGACCAATCAGAACACATTATGGGCCCTGGCAGCCATGTTGGATTTCCGATCAGCGCCAGAAACAAAATCTTGTATATGATCATCTAATGAACATTTCTGCCAAGTTTGATTCAAATCTGTTTTGTGGTTTCAGAAAAAAAGATGAAAATGTGAAATTCCCATAGGGTCCAATGTTAAACTAAGTCGAGTCATGGTGGCCATCTTGAATTTCCGATCAGCAAACGATTCACAAGTTTAGTACAGGACCACCCAATGATCATTCTTGCAAAGTTACAATTCAATTGGCTTAGTGGTTTCTAACAAGAAGATATTTAAAATTTCGACCAATCAGAACACATTATGGTCCCTGGCAGCCATGTTGGATTTCCAATCAGTGCCAAAAACAAGAATCTTGTATATGAACATCCAATGAAAATTTCTGCCAAGTTTGGTTAAAATCTGCTTTGTTGTTTCAGAAAAAAAGATGAAAATGTGAAATTCCCATAGGGTCCTATGTTAAACTAAGCCGAGTCATGGTGGCCATCTTGAATTTCCGATCGGAAAGTGATTCACAAGTTTAGTACAGGACCACCCAATGATCATTCCTGCAAAGTCACAATTCAATTGGCTTAGTGGTTTCTAACAAGAAGATTATTAAAATTTCGACCAATCAGAACACATTATGGGCCCTGGCAGCCATGTTGGATTTCCGATCAGCGCCAGAAACAAAAATCTTGTATATGACCATCCAATGAACATTTCTGCCAAGTTTGGTTCAAATCTGTTTTGTTGTTTCAGAAAAAAAGATGAAAATGTGAAATTCCCATAGGGTCCAATGTTAAACTAAGTCGAGTCATGGTGGCCATCTTGAATTTCCTATCGGCAAACAATTCACAAGTTTAGTACAGGACCACCCAATGATCATTCTGGCAAAGTCACAATTCAATTGGCTTAGTGGTTTCTAACAAGAAGATTTTTAAAATTTCGACCAATCAGAACACATTATGGGCCCTGTCATCCATGTTGGATTTCCGATCCGCAAACAATTCACAAGTTTAGTACAGGACCACCCAATGATCATTCTTGCAAAGTCACAATTCAATTGGCTTAGTGGTTTCTAACAAGATTTTTTAAATTTCGACCAATCAGAACACATTATGGGCCCTGGCAGCCATGTTGGATTTCCGATCAGCGGCAGAAACAAAATCTTGTATATGATCATCCAATGAACATTTCTGCCAAGTTTGATTCAAATCTGTTTTGTGGTTTCAGAAATAAAGATGAAAATGTGAAATTCCCATAGGGTCCAATGTTAAACTAAGTCGAGTCATGGTGGCCATCTTGAATTTCCGATCGGCAAACGATTCAAAAGTTTAGAACAGGACCACCCAATGATCATTCTTGGAAAGTTACAATTCAATTGGCTTAGTGGTTTCTAACAAGAAGATATTTAAAATTTCGACCAATCAGAACACATTATGGGCTCTGGCAGCCATGTTGGATTTCCGATCAGCGCCAGAAACAAAATCTTGTATATGATCATCCAATGAACATTTCTGCCAAGTTTGATTCAAATCTGTTTTGTGATTTCAGAAAAAAAGATGAAAATGTGAAATTTCCATAGGGTCCAATGTTAAATTAAGTCGAGTCATGGTGGCCATCTTGAATTTCTGATCAGCAAACGATTCACAAGTTTAGTACAGGACCACCCAATGATCATTCTTGCAAAGTCACAATTCAATTGGCTTGGTGGTTTTCTAACAAGAAGATATTTAAAATTTCGACCAATCAGAACACATTATGGTCCCTGGCAGCCATGTTGGATTTCCAATCAGTGCCAAAAACAAAAATCCTGTATATGAACATCCAATGAACATTTCTGCCAAGTTTGGTTAAAATCTGTTTTGTTGTTTCAGAAAAAAAGATGAAAATGTGAAATTCCCATAGGGTCCTATGTTAAACTAAGCCGAGTCATGGTGGCCATCTTGAATTTCCGATCGGCAAGTGATTCACAAGTTTAGTACAGGACCACCCAATGATCATTCCTGCAAAGTCACAATTCAATTGGCTTAGTGGTTTCTAACAAGAAGATTATTAAAATTTCGACCAATCAGAACACATTATGGGCCCTGGCAGCCATGTTGGATTTCCAATCAGTGCCAAAAACAAGAATCTTGTATATGAACATCCAATGAACATTTCTGCCATGTTTGGTTAAAATCTGTTTTGTTGTTTCAGAAAAAAAGATGAAAATGTGAAATTCCCATAGGGTCCAATGTTAAATTAAGTCGAGTCATGGTGGCCATTTTGAATTTCTGATCAGCAAACGATTCACAAGTTTAGTACAGGACCACCCAATGATCATTCTTGCAAAGTCACAATTCAATTGGCTTAGTGGTTTTCTAACAAGAAGATATTTAAAATTTCGACCAATCAGAACACATTATGGTCCCTGGCAGCCATGTTGGATTTCCAATCAGTGCCAAAAACAAAAATCCTGTATATGAACATCCAATGAACATTTCTGCCAAGTTTGATTCAAATCTGTTTTGTTGTTTCAGAAAAAAAGATGAAAATGTGAAATTCCCATAGGGTCCTATGTTAAACTAAGCCGAGTCATGGTGGCCATCTTGAATTTCCGATCGGCAAGTGATTCACAAGTTTAGTACAGGACCACCCAATGATCAATCCTGCAAAGTCACAATTCAATTGGCTTAGTGGTTTCCAACAAGATGATTATTAAAATTTCGACCAATCAGAACACATTATGGGCCCTGGCAGCCATGTTGGATTTCCAATCAGTGCCAAAAACAAAAATCCTGTATATGAACATCCAATGAACATTTCTGCCAAGTTTGATTCAAATCTGTTTTGTTGTTTCAGAAAAAAAGATGAAAATGTGAAATTCCCATAGGGTCCTATGTTAAACTAAGCCGAGTCATGGTGGCTATCTTGAATTTCCGATCGGCAAGCGATTCACAAGTTTAGTACAGGACCACCCAATGATCATTCTTGCAAAGTCACAATTCAATTGGTTTAGTGGTTTCTAACAAGAAGATATTTAAAATTTCGACCAATCAGAACACATTATGTGCCCTGGCAGCCATGTTGGATTTCCGATCAGCGCCAAAACAAGAATCTTGTATATGAACATCCAATGAACATTTCTGCCAAGTTTGGTTCAAATCTGTTTTGTTGTTTCAGAAAAAAAGATGAAAATGTGAAATTCCCATAGGGTCCAATGTTAAATTAAGTCGAGTCATGGTAGCCATCTTGAATTTCCGATCGGCAAACAATTCACAAGTTTAGTACAGGACCACCCAATGATCATTCTTGCAAAGTCACAAATCAATTGGCATAGTGGTTTCTAACAAGAAGATATTTAAAATTTCGACCAATCACAACACATTATGGGCCCTGGCAGCCATGTTGGATTTCCGATCAGCAAAACAAAAATATTTTATACGACCATCCAATGAACATTTCTGCCAAGTTTGGTTCAAATCTGGTTTGTGGTTTCACAAAAAAAAGATGAAAATGTGAAATTCCTATAAGGTAAAATGTTAAACTAAGTCGAGTCATAGTGGCCATCTTGAATTTGCGATCGGCAAATGATTCAAAAGTTTAGTGCAGGACCACACAATGATCATTCTTGCAAAATCACAATTCAATTGGCTTAGTGGTTTCTAACACAAAGATTTAAAATTTCGACCAATCAGAACACATTATGTGCCCTAGCAGCCATGTTGGATTTCCAATCAGCGCCAACAACATGAATCTTGTATATGACCATCCAATGAACATTTCTGCCAAGTTTGGTTCAAATCTGTTTTGTTGTTTCAGAAAAAAAGATGAAAATGTGAAATTCCCTTAGGGTCCAATGTTAAACTATGTCGAGTCATGGTGGCCATCTTGAATTTCCGATCGGCAAACGATTCACAAGTTTAGTACAGGACCACCCAATGATCATTCTTGGAAAGTTACAATTCAATTGGCTTAGTGGTTTCTAACAAGAGGATATTTAAAATTTCGACCAATCAGAACACATTATGGGCCCTGGCAGCCATGTTGGATTTCCGATCAGCGCCAGAAACAAAATCTTGTATATGATCATCTAATGAACATTTCTGCCAAGTTTGATTCAAATCTGTTTTGTGGTTTCAGAAAAAAAGATGAAAATGTGAAATTCCCATAGGGTCCAATGTTAAACTAAGTCGAGTCATGGTGGCCATCTTGAATTTCCGATCAGCAAACGATTCACAAGTTTAGTACAGGACCACCCAATGATCATTCTTGCAAAGTTACAATTCAATTGGCTTAGTGGTTTCTAACAAGAAGATATTTAAAATTTCGACCAATCAGAACACATTATGGTCCCTGGCAGCCATGTTGGATTTCCAATCAGTGCCAAAAACAAGAATCTTGTATATGAACATCCAATGAAAATTTCTGCCAAGTTTGGTTAAAATCTGCTTTGTTGTTTCAGAAAAAAAGATGAAAATGTGAAATTCCCATAGGGTCCTATGTTAAACTAAGCCGAGTCATGGTGGCCATCTTGAATTTCCGATCGGAAAGTGATTCACAAGTTTAGTACAGGACCACCCAATGATCATTCCTGCAAAGTCACAATTCAATTGGCTTAGTGGTTTCTAACAAGAAGATTATTAAAATTTCGACCAATCAGAACACATTATGGGCCCTGGCAGCCATGTTGGATTTCCGATCAGCGCCAGAAACAAAAATCTTGTATATGACCATCCAATGAACATTTCTGCCAAGTTTGGTTCAAATCTGTTTTGTTGTTTCAGAAAAAAAGATGAAAATGTGAAATTCCCATAGGGTCCAATGTTAAACTAAGTCGAGTCATGGTGGCCATCTTGAATTTCCTATCGGCAAACAATGCACAAGTTTAGTACAGGACCACCCAATGATCATTCTTGCAAGTCACAATTCAATTGGCTTAGTGGTTTCTAACAAGAAGATTTTAAACATTTTGACCAATCAGAACACATTATGGGCCCTGGCGGCCATGTTGGATTTCCAATCAGCGCCAAAAACAAAAATCTTGTATATGAACATCCAATTAACATTTCTGCCAAGTTTGATTCAAATCTGTTTTGTGGTTTTAGAAAAAAAGATGAAAATGTGAAATTCCCATAAGGTCCAATGTTAAATTAAGTCGAGTCATGGTGGCCATCTTGAATTTCCTATCGGCAAACAATTCACAAGTTTAGTACAGGACCACCCAATGATCATTCTGGCAAAGTCACAATTCAATTGGCTTAGTGGTTTCTAACAAGAAGATTTTTAAAATTTCGACCTATCAGAACACATTATGGGCCCTGTCATCCATGTTGGATTTCCGATCGGCAAACAATTCACAAGTTTAGTACAGGACCACCCAATGATCATTCTTGCAAAGTCACAATTCAATTGGCTTAGTGGTTTCTAACAAGATTTTTAAAATTTCGACCAATCAGAACACATTATGGGCCCTGGCAGCCACGTTGGATTTCCGATCAGCGCCAGAAACAAAAATCTTGTATATGACCATCCAATGAACATTTCTGCCAAGTTTGGTTCAAATCTGTTTTGTTGTTTCAGAAAAAAAGATGAAAATGTGAAATTCCCATAGGTTCCAATGTTAAACTAAGTCGAGTCATGGTGGCCATCTTGAATTTCCTATCGGCAAACAATTCACAAGTTTAGTACAGGACCACCCAATGATCATTCTGGCAAAGTCACAATTCAATTGGCTTAGTGGTTTCTAACAAGAAGATTTTTAAAATTTCGACCAATCAGAACACATTATGGGCCCTGTCATCCATGTTGGATTTCCGATCGGCAAACAATTCACAAGTTTAGTACAGGACCACCCAATGATCATTCTTGCAAAGTCACAATTCAATTGGCTTAGTGGTTTCTAACAAGATTTTTTAAATTTCGACCAATCAGAACACATTATGGGCCCTGGCAGCCATGTTGGATTTCCGATCAGCGGCAGAAACAAAATCTTGTATATGATCATCCAATGAACATTTCTGCCAAGTTTGATTCAAATCTGTTTTGTGGTTTCAGAAAAAAAGATGAAAATGTGAAATTCCCATAGGGTCCAATGTTAAACTAAGTCGAGTCATGGTGGCCATCTTGAATTTCCGATCGGCAAACGATTCAAAAGTTTAGTACAGGACCACCCAATGATCATTCTTGGAAAGTTACAATTCAATTGGCTTAGTGGTTTCTAACAAGAAGATATTTAAAATTTCGACCAATCAGAACACATTATGGGCTCTGGCAGCCATGTTGGATTTCCGATCAGCGCCAGAAACAAAATCTTGTATATGATCATCCAATGAACATTTCTGCCAAGTTTGATTCAAATCTGTTTTGTGATTTCAGAAAAAAAGATGAAAATGTGAAATTTCCATAGGGTCCAATGTTAAATTAAGTCGAGTCATGGTGGCCATCTTGAATTTCTGATCAGCAAACGATTCACAAGTTTAGTACAGGACCACCCAATGATCATTCTTGCAAAGTCACAATTCAATTGGCTTGGTGGTTTTCTAACAAGAAGATATTTAAAATTTCGACCAATCAGAACACATTATGGTCCCTGGCAGCCATGTTGGATTTCCAATCAGTGCCAAAAACAAAAATCCTGTATATGAACATCCAATGAACATTTCTGCCAAGTTTGGTTAAAATCTGTTTTGTTGTTTCAGAAAAAAAGATGAAAATGTGAAATTCCCATAGGGTCCTATGTTAAACTAAGCCGAGTCATGGTGGCCATCTTGAATTTCCGATCGGCAAGTGATTCACAAGTTTAGTACAGGACCACCCAATGATCATTCCTGCAAAGTCACAATTCAATTGGCTTAGTGGTTTCTAACAAGAAGATTATTAAAATTTCGACCAATCAGAACACATTATGGGCCCTGGCAGCCATGTTGGATTTCCAATCAGTGCCAAAAACAAGAATCTTGTATATGAACATCCAATGAACATTTCTGCCATGTTTGGTTAAAATCTGTTTTGTTGTTTCAGAAAAAAATATGAAAATGTGAAATTCCCATAGGGTCCAATGTTAAATTAAGTCGAGTCATGGTGGCCATTTTGAATTTCTGATCAGCAAACGATTCACAAGTTTAGTACAGGACCACCCAATGATCATTCTTGCAAAGTCACAATTCAATTGGCTTAGTGGTTTTCTAACAAGAAGATATTTAAAATTTCGACCAATCAGAACACATTATGGTCCCTGGCAGCCATGTTGGATTTCCAATCAGTGCCAAAAACAAAAATCCTGTATATGAACATCCAATGAACATTTCTGCCAAGTTTGATTCAAATCTGTTTTGTTGTTTCAGAAAAAAAGATGAAAATGTGAAATTCCCATAGGGTCCTATGTTAAACTAAGCCGAGTCATGGTGGCCATCTTGAATTTCCGATCGGCAAGTGATTCACAAGTTTAGTACAGGACCACCCAATGATCAATCCTGCAAAGTCACAATTCAATTGGCTTAGTGGTTTCCAACAAGATGATTATTAAAATTTCGACCAATCAGAACACATTATGGGCCCTGGCAGCCATGTTGGATTTCCGATCAGCGCCAGAAACAAAAATCTTGTATATGACCATCCAATGAACATTTCTGCCACGTTTGATTCAAATCTGTTTTGTTGTTTCAGAAAAAAAGATGAAAATGTGAAATTTTCATAGGGTCCAATGTTAAAATAAGCAGAGTCATGGTGGCTATCTTGAATTTCCGATCGGCAAGCGATTCACAAGTTTAGTACAGGACCACCCAATGATCATTCTTGCAAAGTCACAATTCAATTGGTTTAGTGGTTTCTAACAAGAAGATATTTAAAATTTCGACCAATCAGAACACATTATGTGCCCTAGCAGCCATGTTGGATTTCCGATCAGCGCCAAAAACAAGAATCTTGTATATGAACATCCAATGAACATTTATGCCAAGTTTGGTTCAAATCTGTTTTGTTGTTTCAGAAAAAAAGATGAAAATGTGAAATTCCCATAGGGTCCAATGTTAAATTAAGTCGAGTCATGGTAGCCATCTTGAATTTCCGATCGGCAAACAATTCACAAGTTTAGTACAGGACCACCCAATGATCATTCTTGCAAAGTCACAAATCAATTGGCATAGTGGTTTCTAACAAGAAGATATTTAAAATTTCGACCAATCACAACACATTATGGGCCCTGGCAGCCATGTTGGATTTCCGATCAGCAAAACAAAAATATTTTATACGACCATCCAATGAACATTTCTGCCAAGTTTGGTTCAAATCTGGTTTGTGGTTTCACAAAAAAAAGATGAAAATGTGAAATTCCTATAAGGTAAAATGTTAAACTAAGTCGAGTCATAGTGGCCATCTTGAATTTGCGATCGGCAAATGATTCAAAAGTTTAGTGCAGGACCACACAATGATCATTCTTGCAAAATCACAATTCAATTGGCTTAGTGGTTTCTAACACAAAGATTTAAAATTTCGACCAATCAGAACACATTATGTGCCCTAGCAGCCATGTTGGATTTCCAATCAGCGCCAACAACATGAATCTTGTATATGACCATCCAATGAACATTTCTGCCAAGTTTGGTTCAAATCTGTTTTGTTGTTTCAGAAAAAAAGATGAAAATGTGAAATTCCCTTAGGGTCCAATGTTAAACTATGTCGAGTCATGGTGGCCATCTTGAATTTCCGATCGGCAAACGATTCACAAGTTTAGTACAGGACCACCCAATGATCATTCTTGCAAAGTCACAAATCAATTGGCATAGTGGTTTCTAACAAGAAGATATTTAAAATTTCGACCAATCACAACACATTATGGGCCCTGGCAGCCATGTTGGATTTCCGATCAGCAAAACAAAAATATTTTATACGACCATCCAATGAACATTTCTGCCAAGTTTGGTTCAAATCTGGTTTGTGGTTTCACAAAAAAAAGATGAAAATGTGAAATTCCTATAAGGTAAAATGTTAAACTAAGTCGAGTCATAGTGGCCATCTTGAATTTGCGATCGGCAAATGATTCAAAAGTTTAGTGCAGGACCACACAATGATCATTCTTGCAAAATCACAATTCAATTGGCTTAGTGGTTTCTAACACAAAGATTTAAAATTTCGACCAATCAGAACACATTATGTGCCCTAGCAGCCATGTTGGATTTCCAATCAGCGCCAACAACATGAATCTTGTATATGACCATCCAATGAACATTTCTGCCAAGTTTGGTTCAAATCTGTTTTGTTGTTTCAGAAAAAAAGATGAAAATGTGAAATTCCCTTAGGGTCCAATGTTAAACTATGTCGAGTCATGGTGGCCATCTTGAATTTCCGATCGGCAAACGATTCACAAGTTTAGTACAGGACCACCCAATGATCATTCTTGGAAAGTTACAATTCAATTGGCTTAGTGGTTTCTAACAAGAGGATATTTAAAATTTCGACCAATCAGAACACATTATGGGCCCTGGCAGCCATTTTGGATTTCCGATCAGCGCCAGAAACAAAATCTTGTATATGATCATCTAATGAACATTTCTGCCAAGTTTGATTCAAATCTGTTTTGTGGTTTCAGAAAAAAAGATGAAAATGTGAAATTCCCATAGGGTCCAATGTTAAACTAAGTCGAGTCATGGTGGCCATCTTGAATTTCCGATCAGCAAACGATTCACAAGTTTAGTACAGGACCACCCAATGATCATTCTTGCAAAGTTACAATTCAATTGGCTTAGTGGTTTCTAACAAGAAGATATTTAAAATTTCGACCAATCAGAACACATTATGGTCCCTGGCAGCCATGTTGGATTTCCAATCAGTGCCAAAAACAAGAATCTTGTATATGAACATCCAATGAAAATTTCTGCCAAGTTTGGTTAAAATCTGCTTTGTTGTTTCAGAAAAAAAGATGAAAATGTGAAATTCCCATAGGGTCCTATGTTAAACTAAGCCGAGTCATGGTGGCCATCTTGAATTTCCGATCGGAAAGTGATTCACAAGTTTAGTACAGGACCACCCAATGATCATTCCTGCAAAGTCACAATTCAATTGGCTTAGTGGTTTCTAACAAGAAGATTATTAAAATTTCGACCAATCAGAACACATTATGGGCCCTGGCAGCCATGTTGGATTTCCGATCAGCGCCAGAAACAAAAATCTTGTATATGACCATCCAATGAACATTTCTGCCAAGTTTGATTCAAATCTGTTTTGTGGTTTCAGAAAAAAAGATGAAAATGTGAAATTCCCATAGGGTCCAATGTTAAACTAAGTCGAGTCATGGTGGCCATCTTGAATTTCCGATCGGCAAACGATTCAAAAGTTTAGTACAGGACCACCCAATGATCATTCTTGGAAAGTTACAATTCAATTGGCTTAGTGGTTTCTAACAAGAAGATATTTAAAATTTCGACCAATCAGAACACATTATGGGCTCTGGCAGCCATGTTGGATTTCCGATCAGCGCCAGAAACAAAATCTTGTATATGATCATCCAATGAACATTTCTGCCAAGTTTGATTCAAATCTGTTTTGTGATTTCAGAAAAAAAGATGAAAATGTGAAATTTCCATAGGGTCCAATGTTAAATTAAGTCGAGTCATGGTGGCCATCTTGAATTTCTGATCAGCAAACGATTCACAAGTTTAGTACAGGACCACCCAATGATCATTCTTGCAAAGTCACAATTCAATTGGCTTGGTGGTTTTCTAACAAGAAGATATTTAAAATTTCGACCAATCAGAACACATTATGGTCCCTGGCAGCCATGTTGGATTTCCAATCAGTGCCAAAAACAAAAATCCTGTATATGAACATCCAATGAACATTTCTGCCAAGTTTGGTTAAAATCTGTTTTGTTGTTTCAGAAAAAAAGATGAAAATGTGAAATTCCCATAGGGTCCTATGTTAAACTAAGCCGAGTCATGGTGGCCATCTTGAATTTCCGATCGGCAAGTGATTCACAAGTTTAGTACAGGACCACCCAATGATCATTCCTGCAAAGTCACAATTCAATTGGCTTAGTGGTTTCTAACAAGAAGATTATTAAAATTTCGACCAATCAGAACACATTATGGGCCCTGGCAGCCATGTTGGATTTCCAATCAGTGCCAAAAACAAGAATCTTGTATATGAACATCCAATGAACATTTCTGCCATGTTTGGTTAAAATCTGTTTTGTTGTTTCAGAAAAAAAGATGAAAATGTGAAATTCCCATAGGGTCCAATGTTAAATTAAGTCGAGTCATGGTGGCCATTTTGAATTTCTGATCAGCAAACGATTCACAAGTTTAGTACAGGACCACCCAATGATCATTCTTGCAAAGTCACAATTCAATTGGCTTAGTGGTTTTCTAACAAGAAGATATTTAAAATTTCGACCAATCAGAACACATTATGGTCCCTGGCAGCCATGTTGGATTTCCAATCAGTGCCAAAAACAAGAATCTTGTATATGAACATCCAATGAAAATTTCTGCCAAGTTTGGTTAAAATCTGCTTTGTTGTTTCAGAAAAAAAGATGAAAATGTGAAATTCCCATAGGGTCCTATGTTAAACTAAGCCGAGTCATGGTGGCCATCTTGAATTTCCGATCGGAAAGTGATTCACAAGTTTAGTACAGGACCACCCAATGATCATTCCTGCAAGGTCACAATTCAATTGGCTTAGTGGTTTCTAACAAGAAGATTATTAAAATTTCGACCAATCAGAACACATTATGGGCCCTGGCAGCCATGTTGGATTTCCGATCAGCGCCAGAAACAAAAATCTTGTATATGACCATCCA
This sequence comes from Bathymodiolus brooksi, assembly GCA_963680875.1. Taxonomy (NCBI): domain Eukaryota; kingdom Metazoa; phylum Mollusca; class Bivalvia; order Mytilida; family Modiolidae; genus Bathymodiolus; species Bathymodiolus brooksi. The sequence continues at coordinate 32,318,777 of OY804578.1, forward strand.
ATGAACATTTCTGCCAAGTTTGGTTCAAATCTGTTTTGTTGTTTCAGAAAAAAAGATGAAAATGTGAAATTCCCATAGGGTCCAATGTTAAACTAAGTCGAGTCATGGTGGCCATCTTGAATTTCCTATCGGCAAACAATGCACAAGTTTAGTACAGGACCACCCAATGATCATTCTTGCAAGTCACAATTCAATTGGCTTAGTGGTTTCTAACAAGAAGATTTTAAACATTTTGACCAATCAGAACACATTATGGGCCCTGGCGGCCATGTTGGATTTCCAATCAGCGCCAAAAACAAAAATCTTGTATATGAACATCCAATTAACATTTCTGCCAAGTTTGATTCAAATCTGTTTTGTGGTTTTAGAAAAAAAGATGAAAATGTGAAATTCCCATAAGGTCCAATGTTAAATTAAGTCGAGTCATGGTGGCCATCTTGAATTTCCTATCGGCAAACAATTCACAAGTTTAGTACAGGACCACCCAATGATCATTCTGGCAAAGTCACAATTCAATTGGCTTAGTGGTTTCTAACAAGAAGATTTTTAAAATTTCGACCTATCAGAACACATTATGGGCCCTGTCATCCATGTTGGATTTCCGATCGGCAAACAATTCACAAGTTTAGTACAGGACCACCCAATGATCATTCTTGCAAAGTCACAATTCAATTGGCTTAGTGGTTTCTAACAAGATTTTTAAAATTTCGACCAATCAGAACACATTATGGGCCCTGGCAGCCATGTTGGATTTCCGATCAGCGGCAGAAACAAAATCTTGTATATGATCATCCAATGAACATTTCTGCCAAGTTTGATTCAAATCTGTTTTGTGGTTTCAGAAAAAAAGATGAAAATGTGAAATTCCCATAGGGTCCAATGTTAAACTAAGTCGAGTCATGGTGGCCATCTTGAATTTCCGATCAGCAAACGATTCACAAGTTTAGTACAGGACCACCCAATGATCATTCTTGCAAAGTTACAATTCAATTGGCTTAGTGGTTTCTAACAAGAAGATATTTAAAATTTCGACCAATCAGAACACATTATGGGCCCTGGCGGCCATGTTGGATTTCCAATCAGCGCCAAAAACAAAAATCTTGTATATGAACATCCAATTAACATTTCTGCCAAGTTTGATTCAAATCTGTTTTGTGGTTTTAGAAAAAAAGATGAAAATGTGAAATTCCCATAAGGTCCAATGTTAAATTAAGTCGAGTCATGGTGGCCATCTTGAATTTCCTATCGGCAAACAATTCACAAGTTTAGTACAGGACCACCCAATGATCATTCTGGCAAAGTCACAATTCAATTGGCTTAGTGGTTTCTAACAAGAAGATTTTTAAAATTTCGACCTATCAGAACACATTATGGGCCCTGTCATCCATGTTGGATTTCCGATCGGCAAACAATTCACAAGTTTAGTACAGGACCACCCAATGATCATTCTTGCAAAGTCACAATTCAATTGGCTTAGTGGTTTCTAACAAGATTTTTAAAATTTCGACCAATCAGAACACATTATGGGCCCTGGCAGCCACGTTGGATTTCCGATCAGCGCCAGAAACAAAAATCTTGTATATGACCATCCAATGAACATTTCTGCCAAGTTTGGTTCAAATCTGTTTTGTTGTTTCAGAAAAAAAGATGAAAATGTGAAATTCCCATAGGTTCCAATGTTAAACTAAGTCGAGTCATGGTGGCCATCTTGAATTTCCTATCGGCAAACAATTCACAAGTTTAGTACAGGACCACCCAATGATCATTCTGGCAAAGTCACAATTCAATTGGCTTAGTGGTTTCTAACAAGAAGATTTTTAAAATTTCGACCAATCAGAACACATTATGGGCCCTGTCATCCATGTTGGATTTCCGATCGGCAAACAATTCACAAGTTTAGTACAGGACCACCCAATGATCATTCTTGCAAAGTCACAATTCAATTGGCTTAGTGGTTTCTAACAAGATTTTTTAAATTTCGACCAATCAGAACACATTATGGGCCCTGGCAGCCATGTTGGATTTCCGATCAGCGGCAGAAACAAAATCTTGTATATGATCATCCAATGAACATTTCTGCCAAGTTTGATTCAAATCTGTTTTGTGGTTTCAGAAAAAAAGATGAAAATGTGAAATTCCCATAGGGTCCAATGTTAAACTAAGTCGAGTCATGGTGGCCATCTTGAATTTCCGATCGGCAAACGATTCAAAAGTTTAGTACAGGACCACCCAATGATCATTCTTGGAAAGTTACAATTCAATTGGCTTAGTGGTTTCTAACAAGAAGATATTTAAAATTTCGACCAATCAGAACACATTATGGGCTCTGGCAGCCATGTTGGATTTCCGATCAGCGCCAGAAACAAAATCTTGTATATGATCATCCAATGAACATTTCTGCCAAGTTTGATTCAAATCTGTTTTGTGATTTCAGAAAAAAAGATGAAAATGTGAAATTTCCATAGGGTCCAATGTTAAATTAAGTCGAGTCATGGTGGCCATCTTGAATTTCTGATCAGCAAACGATTCACAAGTTTAGTACAGGACCACCCAATGATCATTCTTGCAAAGTCACAATTCAATTGGCTTGGTGGTTTTCTAACAAGAAGATATTTAAAATTTCGACCAATCAGAACACATTATGGTCCCTGGCAGCCATGTTGGATTTCCAATCAGTGCCAAAAACAAAAATCCTGTATATGAACATCCAATGAACATTTCTGCCAAGTTTGGTTAAAATCTGTTTTGTTGTTTCAGAAAAAAAGATGAAAATGTGAAATTCCCATAGGGTCCTATGTTAAACTAAGCCGAGTCATGGTGGCCATCTTGAATTTCCGATCGGCAAGTGATTCACAAGTTTAGTACAGGACCACCCAATGATCATTCCTGCAAAGTCACAATTCAATTGGCTTAGTGGTTTCTAACAAGAAGATTATTAAAATTTCGACCAATCAGAACACATTATGGGCCCTGGCAGCCATGTTGGATTTCCAATCAGTGCCAAAAACAAGAATCTTGTATATGAACATCCAATGAACATTTCTGCCATGTTTGGTTAAAATCTGTTTTGTTGTTTCAGAAAAAAAGATGAAAATGTGAAATTCCCATAGGGTCCAATGTTAAATTAAGTCGAGTCATGGTGGCCATTTTGAATTTCTGATCAGCAAACGATTCACAAGTTTAGTACAGGACCACCCAATGATCATTCTTGCAAAGTCACAATTCAATTGGCTTAGTGGTTTTCTAACAAGAAGATATTTAAAATTTCGACCAATCAGAACACATTATGGTCCCTGGCAGCCATGTTGGATTTCCAATCAGTGCCAAAAACAAGAATCTTGTATATGAACATCCAATGAAAATTTCTGCCAAGTTTGGTTAAAATCTGCTTTGTTGTTTCAGAAAAAAAGATGAAAATGTGAAATTCCCATAGGGTCCTATGTTAAACTAAGCCGAGTCATGGTGGCCATCTTGAATTTCCGATCGGAAAGTGATTCACAAGTTTAGTACAGGACCACCCAATGATCATTCCTGCAAGGTCACAATTCAATTGGCTTAGTGGTTTCTAACAAGAAGATTATTAAAATTTCGACCAATCAGAACACATTATGGGCCCTGGCAGCCATGTTGGATTTCCGATCAGCGCCAGAAACAAAAATCTTGTATATGACCATCCAATGAACATTTCTGCCAAGTTTGGTTCAAATCTGTTTTGTTGTTTCAGAAAAAAAGATGAAAATGTGAAATTCCCATAGGGTCCAATGTTAAACTAAGTCGAGTCATGGTGGCCATCTTGAATTTCCTATCGGCAAACAATGCACAAGTTTAGTACAGGACCACCCAATGATCATTCTTGCAAGTCACAATTCAATTGGCTTAGTGGTTTCTAACAAGAAGATTTTAAACATTTTGACCAATCAGAACACATTATGGGCCCTGGCGGCCATGTTGGATTTCCAATCAGCGCCAAAAACAAAAATCTTGTATATGAACATCCAATTAACATTTCTGCCAAGTTTGATTCAAATCTGTTTTGTGGTTTTAGAAAAAAAGATGAAAATGTGAAATTCCCATAAGGTCCAATGTTAAATTAAGTCGAGTCATGGTGGCCATCTTGAATTTCCTATCGGCAAACAATTCACAAGTTTAGTACAGGACCACCCAATGATCATTCTGGCAAAGTCACAATTCAATTGGCTTAGTGGTTTCTAACAAGAAGATTTTTAAAATTTCGACCTATCAGAACACATTATGGGCCCTGTCATCCATGTTGGATTTCCGATCGGCAAACAATTCACAAGTTTAGTACAGGACCACCCAATGATCATTCTTGCAAAGTCACAATTCAATTGGCTTAGTGGTTTCTAACAAGATTTTTAAAATTTCGACCAATCAGAACACATTATGGGCCCTGGCAGCCATGTTGGATTTCCGATCAGCGGCAGAAACAAAATCTTGTATATGATCATCCAATGAACATTTCTGCCAAGTTTGATTCAAATCTGTTTTGTGGTTTCAGAAAAAAAGATGAAAATGTGAAATTCCCATAGGGTTCAATGTTAAACTAAGTCGAGTCATGGTGGCCATCTTGAATTTCCGATCAGCAAACGATTCACAAGTTTAGTACAGGACCACCCAATGATCATTCTTGCAAAGTCACAATTCAATTGGCTTAGTGGTTTCTAACAAGAAGATATTTAAAATTTCGACCAATCAGAACACATTATGGTCCCTGGCAGCCATGTTGGATTTCCAATCAGTGCCAAAAACAAGAATCTTGTATATGAACATCCAATGAAAATTTCTGCCAAGTTTGGTTAAAATCTGCTTTGTTGTTTCAGAAAAAAAGATGAAAATGTGAAATTCCCATAGGGTCCAATGTTAAACTAAGCCGAGTCATGGTGGTCATCTTGAATTTCCGAACGGCAAGTGATTCACAAATTTAGTACAGGACCACCCAATGATCATTCCTGCAAAGTCACAATTCAATTGGCTTAGTGGTTTCTAACAAGAAGATATTTAAAATTTCGACCAATCAGAACACATTATGGTCCCTGGCAGCCATGTTGGATTTCCAATCAGTGTCAAAAACAAGAATCTTGTATATGAACATCCAATGAACATTTCTGCCAAGTTTGGTTCAAATCTGTTTTGTTGTTTCAGAAAAAAAGATGAAAATGTGAAATTCCCAAAGGGTCCAATGTTAAACTAAGCCGAGTCATGGTGGCCATCTTGAATTTCCTATCGGCAAACAATGCACAAGTTTAGTACAGGACCACCCAATGATCATTCTTGCAAGTCACAATTCAATTGGCTTAGTGGTTTCTAACAAGAAGATTTTAAAAATTTTGACCAATCAGAACACATTATGGGCCCTGGCGGCCATTTTGGATTTCCAATCAGCGCCAAAAACAAAAATCTTGTATATGATCCTCCAATGAACATTTCTGCCAAGTTTGATTCAAATCTGTTTTGTGGTTTCAGAAAAAAAGATGAAAATGTGAAATTGCCATAGGGTCCAATGTTAAACTAAGTCGAGTCATGGTGGCCATCTTGAATTTCCGATCGGCAAACGATTCAAAAGTTTAGTACAGGACCACCCAATGATCATTCTTGGAAAGTTACAATTCAATTGGCTTAGTGGTTTCTAACAAGAAGAATTTTAAAATTTCGACCAATCAGAACACATTATGGGCCCTGTCATCCATGTTGGATTTCCGATCAGCGCCAGAAACAAAAATCTTGTATATGACCATCCAATGAACATTTCTGCCACGTTTGATTCAAATCTGTTTTGTTGTTTCAGAAAAAAAGATGAAAATGTGAAATTTTCATAGGGTCCAATGTTAAAATAAGCAGAGTCATGGTGGCCATCTTGAATTTCCTATCGGCAATAAATTCACAAATTTAGTACAGGATCACCCAATGATCATTCCTGCAAAGTCACAATTCAATTGGCTTAGTGGTTTCTAACAAGAAGATTTTTTAAATTTCGACAATCAGAACACATTATGGGCCCTGGCAGCCATGTTGGATTTCCGATCAGCGCCAGAAACAAAATCTTGTATATGATCATCCAATGAACATTTCTGCCAAGTTTGATTCAAATCTGTTTTGTGATTTCAGAAAAAAAGATGAAAATGTGAAATTTCCATAGGGTCCAATGTTAAATTAAGTCGAGTCATGGTGGCCATCTTGAATTTCTGATCAGCAAACGATTCACAAGTTTAGTACAGGACCACCCAATGATCATTCTTGCAAAGTCACAATTCAATTGGCTTGGTGGTTTTCTAACAAGAAGATATTTAAAATTTCGACCAATCAGAACACATTATGGTCCCTGGCAGCCATGTTGGATTTCCAATCAGTGCCAAAAACAAAAATCCTGTATATGAACATCCAATGAACATTTCTGCCAAGTTTGATTAAAATCTGTTTTGTTGTTTCAGAAAAAAAGATGAAAATGTGAAATTCCCATCGTGTCCTATGTTAAACTAAGCCGAGTCATGGTGGCCATCTTGAATTTCCGATCGGCAAGTGATTCACAAGTTTAGTACAGGACCACCCAATGATCATTCCTGCAAAGTCACAATTCAATTGGCTTAGTGGTTTCTAACAAGAAGATTATTAAAATTTCGACCAATCAGAACACATTATGGGCCCTGGCAGCCATGTTGGGTTTCCGATCAGCGCCAGAAACAAAAATCTTGTATATGAACATCCAATGAACATTTCTGCCAAGTTTGGTTCAAATCTGCTTTGTTGTTTCAGAAAAAAAGATGAAAATGTGAAATTCCCTTAGAGTCCAATGTTAAACTAAGTCGAGTCATGGTGGCCATCTTGAATTTCCGATCGGCAAACAATTCACAAGATTAGTACAGGACCACCCAATGATCATTCTTGCAAAGTCACAATTCAATTGGCTTAGTGGTTTCTAACAAGAAGATTTTTAAAATTTTGACCAATCACAACACATTATGGGCCCTGTCATCCATGTTGGATTTCCGATCGGCAAACAATTCACAAGTTTAGTACAGGACCACCCAATGATCATTCTTGCAAAGTCACAATTCAATTGGCTTAGTGGTTTCTAACAAGATTTTTTAAATTTCGATAAAATCAGAACACATTATGGGCCCTGGCAGCCATGTTGGATTTCCGATCAGCGCCAGAAACAAAATCTTGTATATGATCATCCAATGAACATTTCTGCCAAGTTTGATTCAAATCTGTTTTGTGGTTTCAGAAAAAAAGATGAAAATGTGAAATTCCCATAAGGTCCAATGTTAAATTAAGTCGAGTCATGGTGGCCATCTTGAATTTCCTATCGGCAAACAATTCACAAGTTTAGTACAGGACCACCCAATGATCATTCTGGCAAAGTCACAATTCAATTGGCTTAGTGGTTTCTAACAAGAAGATTTTTAAAATTTCGACCAATCAGAACACATTATGGGCCCTGTCATCCATGTTGGATTTCCGATCGGCAAACAATTCACAAGTTTAGTACAGGACCACCCAATGATCATTCTTGCAAAGTCACAATTCAATTGGCTTAGTGGTTTCTAACAAGAAGATATTTAAAATTTCGACCAATCAGAACACATTATGGTCCCTGGCAGCCATGTTGGATTTCCAATCAGTGCCAAAAACAAGAATCTTGTATATGAACATCCCATGAACATTTCTGCCAAGTTTGGTTAAAATCTGTTTTGTTGTTTCAGAAAAAAAGATGAAAATGTGAAATTCCAATAGGGTCCTATGTTAAACTAAGCCGAGTCATGGTGGCCATCTTGAATTTCCGATCGGCAAGTGATTCACAAGTTTAGTACAGGACCACCCAATGATCATTCCTGCAAAGTCACAATTCAATTGGCTTAGTGGTTTCCAACAAGATGATTATTAAAATTTCGACCAATCAGAACACATTATGGGCCCTGGCAGCCATGTTGGATTTCCGATCAGCGCCAGAAACAAAAATCTTGTATATGACCATCCAATTAACATTTCTGCCAAATTTGATTCAAATCTGTTTTGTGGTTTCAGGAAAAAAGATGAAAATGTGAAATTCCCATAAGGTCCAATGTTAAAATAAGTCGAGTCATGGTGGCCATCTTGAATTTCCGATCAGCAAACGATTCACCAGTTTAGTACAGGACCACCCAATGAGCATTCCTGCAAAGTCACAATTCAATTGGTTTAGTGGTTTCTAACAAGAAGATATTTAAAATTTCGACCAATCAGAACACATTATGTGCCCTGGCAGCCATGTTGGATTTCCGATCAGCGCCAAAAACAAAAATCTTGTATATGACCATCCAATTAACATTTCTGCCAAGTTTGGTTCAAATCTGTTTTGTTGTTTCAGAAAAAAAGATGAAAATGTGAAATTCCCATAGGGTCCAATGTTAAATTAAGTCGAGTCATGGTAGCCATCTTGAATTTCCGATCGGCAAACAATTCACAAGTTTAGTACAGGACCGCCCAATGATCATTCTTGCAAAGTCACAAATCAATTGGCATAGTGGTTTCTAACAAGAAGATATTTAAAATTTCGACCAATCACAACACATTATGGGCCCTGGCAGCCATGTTGGATTTCCGATCACCAAAACAAAAATATTATATACGACCATCCAATGAACATTTCTGCCAAATTTGGTTCAAATCTGGTTTGTGGTTTCACAAAAAAAGATGAAAATGTGAAATTCCTATAAGGTAAAATGTTAAACTAAGTCGAGTCATGGTGGCCATCTTGAATTTGCGATCGGCAAATGATTCAAAAGTTTAGTGCAGGACCACACAATGATCATTCTTTCAAAATCACAATTCAATTGGCTTAGTGGTTTCTAACACAAAGATTTAAAATTTCGACCAATCAGAACACATTATGTGCCCTAGCAGCCATGTTGGATTTCCAATCAGCGCCAACAACATGAATCTTGTATATGACCATCCAATGAACATTTCTGCCAAGTTTGGTTCAAATCTGTTTTGTTGTTTCAGAAAAAAAGATTAAAATGTGAAATTCCCTTAAGGTCCAATGTTAAACTATGTCGAGTCATGGTGGCCATCTTGAATTTCCGATGGGCAAACGATTCACAAGTTTAGTACAGGACCACCCAATGATCATTCTTGGAAAGTTACAATTCAATTGGCTTAGTGGTTTCTAACAAGAGGATATTTAAAATTTCGACCAATCAGAACACATTATGGGCCCTGGCAGCCATGTTGGATTTCCGATCAGCGCCAGAAACAAAATCTTGTATATGATCATCCAATGAACATTTCTGCCAAGTTTGATTCAAATCTGTTTTGTGGTTTCAGAAAAAAAGATGAAAATGTGAAATTCCCATAGGGTCCAATGTTAAACTAAGTCGAGTCATGGTGGCCATCTTGAATTTCCGATCAGCAAACGATTCACAAGTTTAGTACAGGACCACCCAATGATCATTCTTGCAAAGTTACAATTCAATTGGCTTAGTGGTTTCTAACAAGAAGATATTTAAAATTTCGACCAATCAGAACACATTATGGTCCCTGGCAGCCATGTTGGATTTCCAATCAGTGCCAAAAACAAGAATCTTGTATATGAACATCCAATGAAAATTTCTGCCAAGTTTGGTTAAAATCTGCTTTGTTGTTTCAGAAAAAAAGATGAAAATGTGAAATTCCCATAGGGTCCTATGTTAAACTAAGCCGAGTCATGGTGGCCATCTTGAATTTCCGATCGGAAAGTGATTCACAAGTTTAGTACAGGACCACCCAATGATCATTCCTGCAAAGTCACAATTCAATTGGCTTAGTGGTTTCTAACAAGAAGATTATTAAAATTTCGACCAATCAGAACACATTATGGGCCCTGGCAGCCATGTTGGATTTCCGATCAGCGCCAGAAACAAAAATCTTGTATATGACCATCCAATGAACATTTCTGCCAAGTTTGGTTCAAATCTGTTTTGTTGTTTCAGATAAAAAGATGAAAATGTGAAATTCCCATAGGGTCCAATGTTAAATTAAGTCGAGTCATGGTGGCCATCTTGAATTTCTGATCAGCAAACGATTCACAAGTTTAGTACAGGACCACCCAATGATCATTCTTGCAAAGTCACAATTCAATTGGCTTGGTGGTTTTCTAACAAGAAGATATTTAAAATTTCGACCAATCAGAACACATTATGGTCCCTGGCAGCCATGTTGGATTTCCAATCAGTGCCAAAAACAAAAATCATGTATATGAACATCCAATGAACATTTCTGCCAAGTTTGGTTCAAATCTGCTTTGTTGTTTCAGAAAAAAAGATGAAAATGTGAAATTCCCATAGGGTCCAATGTTAAACTAAGTCGAGTCATGGTGGCCATCTTGAATTTCTGATCAGCAAACGATTCACAAGTTTAGTACAGGACCACCCAATGATCATTCTTGCAAGTCACAATTCAATTGGCTTAGTGGTTTCTAACAAGAAGATTTTAAAAATGTTGACCAATCAGAACACATTATGGGCCCTGGCAGCCATGTTGGATTTCCGATCAGCGCCAAAAACAAAAATCTTGTATATGAACATCTAATTAACATTTCTGCCAAGTTTGATTCAAATCTGTTTTGTGGTTTTAGAAAAAAAGATGAAAATGTGAAATTCCAATAAGGTCCAATGTTAAATTAAGTCGAGTCATGGTGGCCATCTTGAATTTCCTATCGGCAAACAATTCACAAGTTTAGTACAGGACCACCCAATGATCATTCTTGCAAAGTCACAATTCAATTGGCTTAGTGGTTTCTAACAAGATTTTTTAAATTTCGACCAATCAGAACACATTATGGGCCCTGGCAGCCATGTTGGATTTCCGATCAGCGCCAGAAACAAAATCTTGTATATGATCATCCAATGAACATTTCTGCCAAGTTTGATTCAAATCTGTTTTGTGGTTTCAGAAAAAAAGATGAAAATGTGAAATTCCCATAGGGTCCAATGTTAAACTAAGTCGAGTCATGGTGGCCATCTTGAATTTCCGATCAGCAAACAATTCACAAGTTTAGTACAGGACCACCCAATGATCATTCTTGCAAAGTCACAATTCAATTGGCTTAGTGGTTTCTAACAAGAAGATATTTAAAATTTCGACCAATCAGAACACATTATGGTCCCTGGCAGCCATGTTGGATTTCCAATCAGTGCCAAAAACAAGAATCTTGTATATGAACATCCAATGAACATTTCTGCCATGTTTGGTTAAAATCTGTTTTGTTGTTTCAGAAAAAAAGATGAAAATGTGAAATTCCCATAGGGTCCAATGTTAAATTAAGTCGAGTCATGGTGGCCATTTTGAATTTCTGATCAGCAAACGATTCACAAGTTTAGTACAGGACCACCCAATGATCATTCCTGCAAAGTCACAATTCAATTGGCTTAGTGGTTTTCTAACAAGAAGATATTTAAAATTTCGACCAATCAGAACACATTATGGTCCCTGGCAGCCATGTTGGATTTCCAATCAGTGCCAAAAACAAAAATCCTGTATATGAACATCCAATGAACATTTCTGCCAAGTTTGATTCAAATCTGTTTTGTTGTTTCAGAAAAAAAGATGAAAATGTGAAATTCCCATAGGGTCCTATGTTAAACTAAGCCGAGTCATGGTGGCCATCTTGAATTTCCGATCGGCAAGTTATTCACAAGTTTAGTACAGGACCACCCAATGATCAATCCTGCAAAGTCACAATTCAATTGGCTTAGTGGTTTCCAACAAGATGATTATTAAAATTTCGACCAATCAGAACACATTATGGGCCCTGGCAGCCATGTTGGATTTCCGATCAGCCCCAGAAACAAAAATCTTGTATATGACCATCCAATGAACATTTCTGCCACGTTTGATTCAAATCTGTTTTGTTGTTTCAGAAAAAAAGATGAAAATGTGAAATTTTCATAGGGTCCAATGTTAAAATAAGCAGAGTCATGGTGGCTATCTTGTATTTCCGATCGGCAAGCGATTCACAAGTTTAGTACAGGATCACCCAATGATCATTCTTGCAAAGTCACAATTCAATTGGTTTAGTGGTTTCTAACAAGAAGATATTTAAAATTTCGACCAATCAGAACACATTATGTGCCCTGGCAGCCATGTTGGATTTCCGATCAGCGCCAAAAACAAGAATCTTGTATATGAACATCCAATGAACATTTCTGCCAAGTTTGGTTCAAATCTGTTTTGTTGTTTCAGAAAAAAAGATGAAAATGTGAAATTCCCATAGGGTCCAATGTTAAATTAAGTCGAGTCATGGTAGCCATCTTGAATTTCCGATCAGCAAACAATTCACAAGTTTAGTACAGGACCACCCAATGATCATTCTTGCAAAGTCACAAATCAATTGGCATAGTGGTTTCTAACAAGAAGATATTTAAAATTTCGACCAATCACAACACATTATGGGCCCTGGCAGCCATGTTGGATTTCCGATCAGCAAAACAAAAATATTTTATACGACCATCCAATGAACATTTCTGCCAAGTTTGGTTCAAATCTGGTTTGTGGTTTCACAAAAAAAGATGAAAATGTGAAATTCCTATAAGGTAAAATGTTAAACTAAGTCGAGTCATGGTGGCCATCTTGAATTTGCGATCGGCAAATGATTCAAAAGTTTAGTGCAGGACCACACAATGATCATTCTTGCAAAATCACAATTCAATTGGCTTAGTGGTTTCTAACACAAAGATTTAAAATTTCGACCAATCAGAACATATTATGTGCCCTAGCAGCCATGTTGGATTTCCAATCAGCGCCAACAACATGAATCTTGTATATGACCATCCAATGAACATGTCTGCCAAGTTTGGTTCAAATCTGTTTTGTTGTTTCAGAAAAAAAGATGAAAATGTGAAATTCCCTTAGGGTCCAATGTTAAACTATGTCGAGTCATGGTGGCCATCTTGAATTTCCGATCGGCAAACGATTCACAAGTTTAGTACAGGACCACCCAATGATCATTCTTGGAAAGTTACAATTCAATTGGCTTAGTGGTTTCTAACAAGAGGATATTTAAAATTTCGACCAATCAGAACACATTATGGGCCCTGGCAGCCATGTTGGATTTCCGATCAGCGCCAGAAACAAAATCTTGTATATGATCATCTAATGAACATTTCTGCCAAGTTTGATTCAAATCTGTTTTGTGGTTTCAGAAAAAAAGATGAAAATGTGAAATTCCCATAGGGTCCAATGTTAAACTAAGTCGAGTCATGGTGGCCATCTTGAATTTCCGATCAGCAAACGATTCACAAGTTTAGTACAGGACCACCCAATGATCATTCTTCCAAAGTTACAATTCAATTGGCTTAGTGGTTTCTAACAAGAGGATATTTAAAATTTCGACCAATCAGAACACATTATGGGCCCTGGCAGCCATGTTGGATTTCCAATCAGTGCCAAAAACAAGAATCTTGTATATGAACATCCAATGAAAATTTCTGCCAAGTTTGGTTAAAATCTGCTTTGTTGTTTCAGAAAAAAAGATGAAAATGTGAAATTCCCATAGGGTCCTATGTTAAACTAAGCCGAGTCATGGTGGCCATCTTGAATTTCCGATCGGAAAGTGATTCACAAGTTTAGTACAGGACCACCCAATGATCATTCCTGCAAAGTCACAATTCAATTGGCTTAGTGGTTTCTAACAAGAAGATTATTAAAATTTCGACCAATCAGAACACATTATGGGCCCTGGCAGCCATGTTGGATTTCCGATCGGCGCCAGAAACAAAAATCTTGTATATGACCATCCAATGAACATTTCTGCCAAGTTTGGTTCAAATCTGTTTTGTTGTTTCAGAAAAAAAGATGAAAATGTGAAATTCCCATTGGGTCCAATGTTAAACTAAGTCGAGTCATGGTGGCCATCTTGAATTTCCTATCGGCAAGCAATGCACAAGTTTAGTACAGGACCACCCAATGATCATTCTTGCAAGTCACAATTCAATTGGCTTAGTGGTTTCTAACAAGAAGATTTTAAACATTTTGACCAATCAGAACACATTATGGGCCCTGGCGGCCATGTTGGATTTCCAATCAGCGCCAAAAACAAAAATCTTGTATATGAACATCCAATTAACATTTCTGCCAAGTTTGATTCAAATCTGTTTTGTGGTTTTAGAAAAAAAGATGAAAATGTGAAATTCCCATAAGGTCCAATGTTAAATTAAGTCGAGTCATGGTGGCCATCTTGAATTTCCTATCGGCAAACAATTCACAAGTTTAGTACAGGACCACCCAATGATCATTCTGGCAAAGTCACAATTCAATTGGCTTAGTGGTTTCTAACAAGAAGATTTTTAAAATTTCGACCAATCAGAACACATTATGGGCCCTGTCATCCATGTTGGATTTCCGATCGGCAAACAATTCACAAGTTTAGTACAGGACCACCCAATGATCATTCTTGCAAAGTCACAATTCAATTGGCTTAGTGGTTTCTAACAAGATTTTTTAAATTTCGACCAATCAGAACACATTATGGGCCCTGGCAGCCATGTTGGATTTCCGATCAGCGGCAGAAACAAAATCTTGTATATGATCATCCAATGAACATTTCTGCCAAGTTTGATTCAAATCTGTTTTGTGGTTTCAGAAAAAAAGTTGAAAATGTGAAATTGCCATAGGGTCCAATGTTAAACTAAGTCGAGTCATGGTGGCCATCTTGAATTTCCGATCGGCAAACGATTCACCAGTTTAGTACAGGACCACCCAATGATCAGTCTTGGAAAGTTACAATTCAATTGGCTTAGTGGTTTCTAACAAGGAGATATTTAAAATTTCGACCAATCACAACACATTATGGGCCCTGGCAGCCATGTTGGATTTCTGATCAGCGCCAGAAACAAAATCTTGTATATGATCATCCAATGAACATTTCTGCCAAGTTTGATTCAAATCTGTTTTGTGGTTTCAGAAAAAAAGATGAAAATGTGAAATTCCCATAGGGTCCAATGTTAAACTAAGTCGAGTCATGGTGGCCATCTTGAATTTCCTATCGGCAAACAATGCACAAGTTTAGTACAGGACCACCCAATGATCATTCTTGCAAGTCACAATTCAATTGGCTTAGTGGTTTCTAACAAGAAGATTTTAAACATTTTGACCAATCAGAACACATTATGGGCCCTGGCGGCCATGTTGGATTTCCAATCAGCGCCAAAAACAAAAATCTTGTATATGAACATCCAATTAACATTTCTGCCAAGTTTGATTCAAATCTGTTTTGTGGTTTTAGAAAAAAAGATGAAAATGTGAAATTCCCATAAGGTCCAATGTTAAATTAAGTCGAGTCATGGTGGCCATCTTGAATTTCCTATCGGCAAACAATTCACAAGTTTAGTACAGGACCACCCAATGATCATTCTGGCAAAGTCACAATTCAATTGGCTTAGTGGTTTCTAACAAGAAGATTTTTAAAATTTCGACCAATCAGAACACATTATGGGCCCTGTCATCCATGTTGGATTTTCGATCGGCAAACAATTCACAAGTTTAGTACAGGACCACCCAATGATCATTCTTGCAAAGTTACAATTCAATTGGCTTAGTGGTTTCTAACAAGAAGATATTTAAAATTTCGACCAATCAGAACACATTATGGTCCCTGGCAGCCATGTTGGATTTCCAATCAGTGCCAAAAACAAGAATCTTGTATATGAACATCCAATGAAAATTTCTGCCAAGTTT
This sequence comes from Bathymodiolus brooksi, assembly GCA_963680875.1. NCBI lineage: Eukaryota > Metazoa > Mollusca > Bivalvia > Mytilida > Modiolidae > Bathymodiolus > Bathymodiolus brooksi. The sequence continues at coordinate 32,334,491 of OY804578.1, forward strand.
GGTTAAAATCTGCTTTGTTGTTTCAGAAAAAAAGATGAAAATGTGAAATTCCCATAGGGTCCTATGTTAAACTAAGCCGAGTCATGGTGGCCATCTTGAATTTCCGATCGGAAAGTGATTCACAAGTTTAGTACAGGACCACCCAATGATCATTCCTGCAAAGTCACAATTCAATTGGCTTAGTGGTTTCTAATAAGAAGATTATTAAAATTTCGACCAATCAGAACACATTATGGGCCCTGGCAGCCATGTTGGATTTCCGATCAGCGCCAGAAACAAAAATCTTGTATATGACCATCCAATGAACATTTCTGCCAAGTTTGGTTCAAATCTGTTTTGTTGTTTCAGAAAAAAAGATGAAAATGTGAAATTCCCATTGGGTCCAATGTTAAACTAAGTCGAGTCATGGTGGCCATCTTGAATTTCCTATCGGCAAGCAATGCACAAGTTTAGTACAGGACCACCCAATGATCATTCTTGCAAGTCACAATTCAATTGGCTTAGTGGTTTCTAACAAGAAGATTTTAAACATTTTGACCAATCAGAACACATTATGGGCCCTGGCGGCCATGTTGGATTTCCAATCAGCGCCAAAAACAAAAATCTTGTATATGAACATCCAATTAACATTTCTGCCAAGTTTGATTCAAATCTGTTTTGTGGTTTTAGAAAAAAAGATGAAAATGTGAAATTCCCATAAGGTCCAATGTTAAATTAAGTCGAGTCATGGTGGCCATCTTGAATTTCCTATCGGCAAACAATTCACAAGTTTAGTACAGGACCACCCAATGATCATTCTGGCAAAGTCACAATTCAATTGGCTTAGTGGTTTCTAACAAGAAGATTTTTAAAATTTCGACCAATCAGAACACATTATGGGCCCTGTCATCCATGTTGGATTTCCGATCGGCAAACAATTCACAAGTTTAGTACAGGACCACCCAATGATCATTCTTGCAAAGTCACAATTCAATTGGCTTAGTGGTTTCTAACAAGATTTTTTAAATTTCGACCAATCAGAACACATTATGGGCCCTGGCAGCCATGTTGGATTTTCGATCAGCGGCAGAAACAAAATCTTGTATATGATCATCCAATGAACATTTCTGCCAAGTTTGATTCAAATCTGTTTTGTGGTTTCAGAAAAAAAGTTGAAAATGTGAAATTGCCATAGGGTCCAATGTTAAACTAAGTCGAGTCATGGTGGCCATCTTGAATTTCCGATCGGCAAACGATTCACCAGTTTAGTACAGGACCACCCAATGATCATTCTTGGAAAGTTACAATTCAATTGGCTTAGTGGTTTCTAACAAGGAGATATTTAAAATTTCGACCAATCACAACACATTATGGGCCCTGGCAGCCATGTTGGATTTCTGATCAGCGCCAGAAACAAAATCTTGTATATGATCATCCAATGAACATTTCTGCCAAGTTTGATTCAAATCTGTTTTGTGGTTTCAGAAAAAAAGATGAAAATGTGAAATTCCCATAGGGTCCAATGTTAAACTAAGTCGAGTCATGGTGGCCATCTTGAATTTCCTATCGGCAAACAATGCACAAGTTTAGTACAGGACCACCCAATGATCATTCTTGCAAGTCACAATTCAATTGGCTTAGTGGTTTCTAACAAGAAGATTTTAAACATTTTGACCAATCAGAACACATTATGGGCCCTGGCGGCCATGTTGGATTTCCAATCAGCGCCAAAAACAAAATTCTTGTATATGAACATCCAATTAACATTTCTGCCAAGTTTGATTCAAATCTGTTTTGTGGTTTTAGAAAAAAAGATGAAAATGTGAAATTCCCATAAGGTCCAATGTTAAATTAAGTCGAGTCATGGTGGCCATCTTGAATTTCCTATCGGCAAACAATTCACAAGTTTAGTACAGGACCACCCAATGATCATTCTGGCAAAGTCACAATTCAATTGGCTTAGTGGTTTCTAACAAGAAGATTTTTAAAATTTCGACCAATCAGAACACATTATGGGCCCTGTCATCCATGTTGGATTTTCGATCGGCAAACAATTCACAAGTTTAGTACAGGACCACCCAATGATCATTCTTGCAAAGTCACAATTCAATTGGCTTAGTGGTTTCTAACAAGATTTTTTAAATTTCGACCAATCAGAACACATTATGGGCCCTGGCAGCCATGTTGGATTTCCGATCAGCGCCAGAAACAAAATCTTGTATATGATCATCCAATGAACATTTCTGCCAAGTTTGATTCAAATCTGTTTTGTGGTTTCAGAAAAAAAGATGAAAATGTGAAATTGCCATAGGGTCCAATGTTAAACTAAGTCGAGTCATGGTGGCCATCTTGAATTTCCGATCGGCAAACGATTCAAAAGTTTAGTACAGGACCACCCAATGATCATTCTTGGAAAGTCACAATTCAATTGGCTTAGTGGTTTCTAACAAGAAGATATTTAAAATTTCGACATATCAGAACACATTATGGTCCCTGGCAGCCATGTTGGATTTCCAATCAGTGCCAAAAACAAGAATCTTGTATATGAACATCCAATGAAAATTTCTGCCAAGTTTGGTTAAAATCTGCTTTGTTGTTTCAGAAAAAAAGATGAAAATGTGAAATTCCCATAGGGTCCAATGTTAAACTAAGCCGAGTCATGGTGGTCATCTTGAATTTCCGAACGGCAAGTGATTCACAAATTTAGTACAGGACCACCCAATGATCATTCCTGCAAAGTCACAATTCAATTGGCTTAGTGGTTTCTAACAAGAAGATATTTAAAATTTCGACCAATCAGAACACATTATGGTCCCTGGCAGCCATGTTGGATTTCCAATCAGTGTCAAAAACAAGAATCTTGTATATGAACATCCAATGAACATTTCTGCCAAGTTTGGTTCAAATCTGTTTTGTTGTTTCAGAAAAAAAGATGAAAATGTGAAATTCCCATAGGGTCCAATGTTAAACTAAGTCGAGTCATGGTGGCCATCTTGAATTTCCTATCGGCAAACAATGCACAAGTTTAGTACAGGACCACCCAATGATCATTCTTGCAAGTCACAATTCAATTGGCTTAGTGGTTTCTAACAAGAAGATTTTAAACATTTGACCAATCAGAACACATTATGGGCCCTGGCGGCCATGTTGGATTTCCAATCAGCGCCAAAAACAAAAATCTTGTATATGAACATCCAATTAACATTTCTGCCAAGTTTGATTCAAATCTGTTTTGTGGTTTTAGAAAAAAAGATGAAAATGTGAAATTCCCATAAGGTCCAATGTTAAATTAAGTCGAGTCATGGTGGCCATCTTGAATTTCCTATCGGCAAACAATTCACAAGTTTAGTACAGGACCACCCAATGATCATTCTGGCAAAGTCACAATTCAATTGGCTTAGTGGTTTCTAACAAGAAGATTTTTAAAATTTCGACCAATCAGAACACATTATGGGCCCTGTCATCCATGTTGGATTTCCGATCGGCAAACAATTCACAAGTTTAGTACAGGACCACCCAATGATCATTCTTGCAAAGTCACAATTCAATTGGCTTAGTGGTTTCTAACAAGATTTTTTAAATTTCGACCAATCAGAACACATTATGGGCCCTGGCAGCCATGTTGGATTTCCGATCAGCGCCAGAAACAAAATCTTGTATATGATCATCCAATGAACATTTCTGCCAAGTTTGATTCAAATCTGTTTTGTGGTTTCAGAAAAAAAGATGAAAATGTGAAATTGCCATAGGGTCCAATGTTAAACTAAGTCGAGTCATGGTGGCCATCTTGAATTTCCGATCGGCAAACGATTCACCAGTTTAGTACAGGACCACCCAATGATCATTCTTGGAAAGTTACAATTCAATTGGCTTAGTGGTTTCTAACAAGGAGATATTTAAAATTTCGACCAATCACAACACATTATGGGCCCTGGCAGCCATGTTGGATTTCCGATCAGCGGCAGAAACAAAATCTTGTATATGATCATCCAATGAACATTTCTGCCAAGATTGATTCAAATCTGTTTTGTGGTTTCAGAAATAAAGATGAAAATGTGAAATTCCCTTAGGGTCCAATGTTAAACTAAGTCGAGTCATGGTGGCCATCTTGAATTTCCGATCAGCAAACGATTCACAAGTTTAGTACAGGACCACCCAATGATCATTCCTGCAAAGTCGCAATTCAATTGGCTTAGTGGTTTCTAACAAGAAGATATTTAAAATTTCGACCAATCAGAACACATTATGGTCCCTGGCAGCCATGTTGGATTTCCAATCAGTGCCAAAAACAAGAATCTTGTATATGAACATCCAATGAAAATTTCTGCCAAGTTTGGTTAAAATCTGCTTTGTTGTTTCCGAAAAAAAGATGAAAATGTGAAATTCCTATAGGGTCCAATGTTAAACTAAGCCGAGTCATGGTGGTCATCTTGAATTTCCGAACGGCAAGTGATTCACAAATTTAGTACAGGACCACCCAATGATCATTCCTGCAAAGTCACAATTCAATTGGCTTAGTGGTTTCTAACAAGAAGATATTTAAAATTTCGACCAATCAGAACACATTATGGTCCCTGGCAGCCATGTTGGATTTCCAATCAGTGTCAAAAACAAGAATCTTGTATATGAACATCCAATGAACATTTCTGCCAAGTTTGGTTCAAATCTGTTTTGTTGTTTCAGAAAAAAAGATGAAAATGTGAAATTCCCATAAGGTCCAATGTTAAATTAAGTCGAGTCATGGTGGCCATCTTGAATTTCCTATCGGCAAACAATTCACAAGTTTAGTACAGGACCACCCAATGATCATTCTTGCAAAGTCACAATTCAATTGGCTTAGTGGTTTCTAACAAGATTTTTTAAATTTCGACCAATCAGAACACATTATGGGCCCTGGCAGCCATGTTGGATTTCCGATCAGCGGCAGAAACAAAATCTTGTATATGATCATCCAATGAACATTTCTGCCAAGTTTGATTCAAATCTGTTTTGTGGTTTCAGAAAAAAAGATGAAAATGTGAAATTGCCATAGGGTCCAATGTTAAACTAAGTCGAGTCATGGTGGCCATCTTGAATTTCCGATCGGCAAACGATTCAAAAATTTAGTACAGGACCACCCAATGATCATTCTTGGAAAGTTACAATTCAATTGGCTTAGTGGTTTCTAACAAGAAGATATTTAAAATTTCGACCAATCACAACACATTATGGGCCCTGGCAGCCATGTTGGATTTCCGATCAGCGCCAGAAACAAAATCTTGTATATGATCATCCAATGAACATTTCTGCCAAGTTTGATTCAAATCTGTTTTGTGGTTTTAGAAAAAAAGATGAAAATGTGAAATTCCCATAAGGTCCGATGTTAAATTAAGTCGAGTCATGGTGGCCATCTTGAATTTCCTATCGGCAAACAATTCACAAGTTTAGTACAGGACCACCCAATGATCATTCTTGCAAAGTCACAATTCAATTGACTTAGTGGTTTCTAACAAGATGATTTTTAAAATTTCGACCAATCAGAACACATTATGGGCCCTGTCATCCATGTTGGATTTCCGATCGGCAAACAATTCGCAAGTTTAGTACAGGACCACCCAATGATCAATCTTGCAAAGTCACAATTCAATTGGCTTAGTGGTTTCTAACAAGATTTTTTAAATTTCGACCAATCAGAACACATTATGGGCCCTGGCAGCCATGTTGGATTTCCGATCAGCGGCAGAAACAAAATCTTGTATATGATCATCCAATGAACATTTCTGCCAAGTTTGATTCAAATCTGTTTTGTGGTTTCAGAAAAAAAAGATGAAAATGTGAAATTCCCATAGGGTCCAATGTTAAACTAAGTCGAGTCATGGTGGCCATCTTGAATTTCCGATCGGCAAACGATTCAAAAGTTTAGTACAGGACCACCCAATGATCATTCTTGGAAAGTTACAATTCAATTGGCTTAGTGGTTTCTAACAAGAAGATATTTAATATTTCGACCAATCATAACACATTATGGGCCATGGCAGCCATGTTGGATTTCCGATCAGCGCCAGAAACAAAATCTTGTATATGATCATCCAATGAACATTTCTGCCAAGTTTGATTCAAATCTGTTTTGTGGTTTCAGAAAAAAAGATGAAAATGTGAAATTCCCTTAGGGTCCAATGTTAAACTAAGTCGAGTCATGGTGGCCATCTTGAATTTCCGATCAGCAAACGATTCACAAGTTTAGTACAGGACCACCCAATGATCATTCTGGCAAAGTCACAATTCAATTGGCTTAGTGGTTTCTAACAAGAAGATTTTTAAAATTTCGACCAATCAGAACACATTATGGGCCCTGTCATCCATGTTGGATTTCCGATCGGCAAACAATTCACAAGTTTAGTACAGGACCACCCAATGATCATTCTTGCAAAGTCACAATTCAATTGGCTTAGTGGTTTCTAACAAGATTTTTTAAATTTCGACCAATCAGAACACATTATGGGCCCTGGCAGCCATGTTGGATTTCCGATCAGCGCCAGAAACAAAATCTTGTATATGATCATCCAATGAACATTTCTGCCAAGTTTGATTCAAATCTGTTTTGTGGTTTCAGAAAAAAAGATGAAAATGTGAAATTGCCATAGGGTCCAATGTTAAACTAAGTCGAGTCATGGTGGCCATCTTGAATTTCCGATCGGCAAACGATTCACCAGTTTAGTAAAGGACCACCCAATGATCATTCTTGGAAAGTTACAATTCAATTGGCTTAGTGGTTTCTAACAAGGAGATATTTAAAATTTCGACCAATCACAACACATTATGGGCCCTGGCAGCCATGTTGGATTTCCGATCAGCGGCAGAAACAAAATCTTGTATATGATCATCCAATGAACATTTCTGCCAAGATTGATTCAAATCTGTTTTGTGGTTTCAGAAATAAAGATGAAAATGTGAAATTCCCTTAGGGTCCAATGTTAAACTAAGTCGAGTCATGGTGGCCATCTTGAATTTCCGATCAGCAAACGATTCACAAGTTTAGTACAGGACCACCCAATGATCATTCCTGCAAAGTCGCAATTCAATTGGCTTAGTGGTTTCTAACAAGAAGATATTTAAAATTTCGACCAATCAGAACACATTATGGTCCCTGGCAGCCATGTTGGATTTCCAATCAGTGCCAAAAACAAGAATCTTGTATATGAACATCCAATGAAAATTTCTGCCAAGTTTGGTTAAAATCTGCTTTGTTGTTTCCGAAAAAAAGATGAAAATGTGAAATTCCTATAGGGTCCAATGTTAAACTAAGCCGAGTCATGGTGGTCATCTTGAATTTCCGAACGGCAAGTGATTCACAAATTTAGTACAGGACCACCCAATGATCATTCCTGCAAAGTCACAATTCAATTGGCTTAGTGGTTTCTAACAAGAAGATATTTAAAATTTCGACCAATCAGAACACATTATGGTCCCTGGCAGCCATGTTGGATTTCCAATCAGTGTCAAAAACAAGAATCTTGTATATGAACATCCAATGAACATTTCTGCCAAGTTTGGTTCAAATCTGTTTTGTTGTTTCAGAAAAAAAGATGAAAATGTGAAATTCCCATAAGGTCCAATGTTAAATTAAGTCGAGTCATGGTGGCCATCTTGAATTTCCTATCGGCAAACAATTCACAAGTTTAGTACAGGACCACCCAATGATCATTCTTGCAAAGTCACAATTCAATTGGCTTAGTGGTTTCTAACAAGATTTTTTAAATTTCGACCAATCAGAACACATTATGGGCCCTGGCAGCCATGTTGGATTTCGGATCAGCGGCAGAAACAAAATCTTGTATATGATCATCCAATGAACATTTCTGCCAAGTTTGATTCAAATCTGTTTTGTGGTTTCAGAAAAAAAGATGAAAATGTGAAATTGCCATAGGGTCCAATGTTAAACTAAGTCGAGTCATGGTGGCCATCTTGAATTTCCGATCGGCAAACGATTCAAAAATTTAGTACAGGACCACCCAATGATCATTCTTGGAAAGTTACAATTCAATTGGCTTAGTGGTTTCTAACAAGAAGATATTTAAAATTTCGACCAATCACAACACATTATGGGCCCTGGCAGCCATGTTGGATTTCCGATCAGCGCCAGAAACAAAATCTTGTATATGATCATCCAATGAACATTTCTGCCAAGTTTGATTCAAATCTGTTTTGTGGTTTTAGAAAAAAAGATGAAAATGTGAAATTCCCATAAGGTCCGATGTTAAATTAAGTCGAGTCATGGTGGCCATCTTGAATTTCCTATCGGCAAACAATTCACAAGTTTAGTACAGGACCACCCAATGATCATTCTTGCAAAGTCACAATTCAATTGACTTAGTGGTTTCTAACAAGATGATTTTTAAAATTTCGACCAATCAGAACACATTATGGGCCCTGTCATCCATGTTGGATTTCCGATCGGCAAACAATTCGCAAGTTTAGTACAGGACCACCCAATGATCAATCTTGCAAAGTCACAATTCAATTGGCTTAGTGGTTTCTAACAAGATTTTTTAAATTTCGACCAATCAGAACACATTATGGGCCCTGGCAGCCATGTTGGATTTCCGATCAGCGGCAGAAACAAAATCTTGTATATGATCATCCAATGAACATTTCTGCCAAGTTTGATTCAAATCTGTTTTGTGGTTTCAGAAAAAAAAGATGAAAATGTGAAATTCCCATAGGGTCCAATGTTAAACTAAGTCGAGTCATGGTGGCCATCTTGAATTTCCGATCGGCAAACGATTCAAAAGTTTAGTACAGGACCACCCAATGATCATTCTTGGAAAGTTACAATTCAATTGGCTTAGTGGTTTCTAACAAGAAGATATTTAATATTTCGACCAATCATAACACATTATGGGCCATGGCAGCCATGTTGAATTTCCGATCAGCGCCAGAAACAAAATCTTGTATATGATCATCCAATGAACATTTCTGCCAAGTTTGATTCAAATCTGTTTTGTGGTTTCAGAAAAAAAGATGAAAATGTGAAATTGCCATAGGGTCCAATGTTAAACTAAGTCGAGTCATGGTGGCCATCTTGAATTTCCGATCGGCAAACGATTCAAAAATTTAGTACAGGACCACCCAATGATCATTCTTGGAAAGTTACAATTCAATTGGCTTAGTGGTTTCTAACAAGAAGATATTTAAAATTTCGACCAATCACAACACATTATGGGCCCTGGCAGCCATGTTGGATTTCCGATCAGCGCCAGAAACAAAATCTTGTATATGATCATCCAATGAACATTTCTGCCAAGTTTGATTCAAATCTGTTTTGTGGTTTTAGAAAAAAAGATGAAAATGTGAAATTCCCATAAGGTCCGATGTTAAATTAAGTCGAGTCATGGTGGCCATCTTGAATTTCCTATCGGCAAACAATTCACAAGTTTAGTACAGGACCACCCAATGATCATTCTTGCAAAGTCACAATTCAATTGACTTAGTGGTTTCTAACAAGATGATTTTTAAAATTTCGACCAATCAGAACACATTATGGGCCCTGTCATCCATGTTGGATTTCCGATCGGCAAACAATTCGCAAGTTTAGTACAGGACCACCCAATGATCAATCTTGCAAAGTCACAATTCAATTGGCTTAGTGGTTTCTAACAAGATTTTTTAAATTTCGACCAATCAGAACACATTATGGGCCCTGGCAGCCATGTTGGATTTCCGATCAGCGGCAGAAACAAAATCTTGTATATGATCATCCAATGAACATTTCTGCCAAGTTTGATTCAAATCTGTTTTGTGGTTTCAGAAAAAAAAGATGAAAATGTGAAATTCCCATAGGGTCCAATGTTAAACTAAGTCGAGTCATGGTGGCCATCTTGAATTTCCGATCGGCAAACGATTCAAAAGTTTAGTACAGGACCACCCAATGATCATTCTTGGAAAGTTACAATTCAATTGGCTTAGTGGTTTCTAACAAGAAGATATTTAATATTTCGACCAATCATAACACATTATGGGCCATGGCAGCCATGTTGGATTTCCGATCAGCGCCAGAAACAAAATCTTGTATATGATCATCCAATGAACATTTCTGCCAAGTTTGATTCAAATCTGTTTTGTGGTTTCAGAAAAAAAGATGAAAATGTGAAATTCCCTTAGGGTCCAATGTTAAACTAAGTCGAGTCATGGTGGCCATCTTGAATTTCCGATCAGCAAACGATTCACAAGTTTAGTACAGGACCACCCAATGATCATTCCTGCAAAGTCACAATTCAATTGGCTTAGTGGTTTCTAACAAGAAGATATTTAAAATTTCGACCAATCAGAACACATTATGGTCCCTGGCAGCCATGTTGGATTTCCAATCAGTGCCAAAAACAAGAATCTTGTATATGAACATCCAATGAAAATTTCTGCCAAGTTTGGTTAAAATCTGCTTTGTTGTTTCAGAAAAAAAGATGAAAATGTGAAATTCCCATAGGGTCCAATGTTAAACTAAGCCGAGTCATGGTGGTCATCTTGAATTTCCGAACGGCAAGTGATTCACAAGTTTAGTACAGGACCACCCAATGATCATTCCTGCAAAGTCACAATTCAATTGGCTTAGTGGTTTCTAACAAGAAGATATTTAAAATTTCGACCAATCAGAACACATTATGGTCCCTGGCAGCCATGTTGGATTTCCAATCAGTGCCAAAAACAAGAATCTTGTATATGAACATCCAATGAACATTTCTGCCAAGTTTGGTTAAAATCTGTTTTGTTGTTTCAGAAAAAAAGATGAAAATGTGAAATTCCAATAGGGTCCTATGTTAAACTAAGCCGAGTCATGGTGGCCATCTTGAATTTCCGATCGGCAAGTGATTCACAAGTTTAGTACAGGACCACCCAATGATCATTCCTGCAAAGTCACAATTCAATTGGCTTAGTGGTTTCTAACAAGAAGATTTTTAAAATTTCGACCAATCAGAACACATTATGGGCCCTGTCATCCATGTTGGATTTCCGATCAGCACCAGAAACAAAAATCTTGTATATGACCATCCAATGAACATTTCTGCCAAGTTTGATTCAAATCTGTTTTGTTGTTTCAGAAAAAAAGATGAAAATGTGAAATTTTCATAGGGTCCAATGTTAAATTAAGCAGAGTCATGGTGGCCATCTTGAATTTCCGATCGGCAAGCGATTCACAAGTTTAGTACAGGACCACCCAATGATCATTCTTGCAAAGTCACAATTCAATTGGCTTAGTGGTATCTAACAAGAAGATATTTAAAATTTCGACCAATCAGAACACATTATGTACCCTGGCAGCCATGTTGGATTTCCGATCAGCGCCAAAAACAAGAATCTTGTATATGACCATCCAATGAACATTTTTGCCAAGTTTGGTTCAAATCTGTTTTGTTGTTTCAGAAAAAAAGATGAAAATGTGAAATTCCCATAGGGTCCAATGTTAAATTAAGTCGAGTCATGGTAGCCATCTTGAATTTCCGATCGGCAAACAATTCACAAGTTTAGTACAGGACCACCCAATGATCATTCTTGCAAAGTCACAAATCAATTGGCTTAGTGGTTTCTAACAAGAAGATATTTAAAATTTCGACCAATCAGAACACATTATGGGCCCTGGCAGCCATGTTGGATTTCCGATCAGCAAAACAAAAATATTGTATTCGTCCATCCAATGAACATTTCTGCCAAGTTTGGTTGAAATCTGGTTTGTGGTTTCACAAAAAAGATGAAAATGTGAAATTCCTATAAGGTAAAATGTTAAACTAAGTCGAGTCATGGTGGCCATCTTGAATTTGCGATCGGCAAATGATTCAAAAGTTTAGTGCAGGACCACCCAATGATCATTCTTGCAAAATCACAATTCAATTGGCTTAGTGGTTTCTAACACAAATATTTAAAATTTCGACCAATCAGAACACATTATGTGCCTTAGCAGCCATGTTGGATTTCCAATCAGCGGCAACAACATGAATCTTGTATATGACCATCCAATGAAAATTTCTGCCAAGTTTGGTTAAAATCTGCTTTGTTGTTTCAGAAAAAAAGATGAAAATGTCAAATTCCCATAGGGTCCTATGTTAATTTAAGCCGAGTCATGGTGGCCATCTTGAATTTCCTATCGGCAAGTAATTCACAAGTTTAGTACAGGACCACCCAATGATCATTCCTGCAAAGTCACAATTCAATTGGTTTAGTGGTTTCTAACAAGAAGATTTTTAAAATTTCGACTAATCAGAACACATTATGGGCCCTGTCATCCATGTTGGATTTCCGATCGGCAAACAATTCACAAGTTTAGTACAGGACCACCCATTGATCATTCTTGCAAAGTCACAATTCAATTGGCTTAGTGGTTTCTAACAAGATTTTTTAAATTTCGACCAATCAGAACACATTATGGGCCCTGGCAGCCATGTTGGATTTCCGATCAGCGCCAGAAACAAAATCTTGTATATGATCATCCAATGAACATTTCTGCCAAGTTTGATTCAAATCTGTTTTGTGGTTTCAGAAAAAAAGATGAAAATGTGAAATTCCCATAGGGTCCAATGTTAAACTAAGTCGAGTCATGGTGGCCATCTTGAATTTCCGATCGGCAAACGATTCACAAGTTTAGTACAGGACCACCCAATGATCATTCTTGCAAGTCACAATTCAATTGGCTCAGTGGTTTCTAACAAGAAGATTTTAAAAATGTTGACCAATCAGAACACATTATGGGCCCTGGCAGCCATGTTGGATTTCCGATCAGCGCCAAAAACAAAAATCTTGTATATGAACATCCAATTAACATTTCTGCTAAGTTTGATTCAAATCTGTTTTGTTGTTTCAGAACAAAAGATGAAAATGTGAAATTCCCATAGGGTCCAATGTTAAACTAAGTCGAGTCATGGCGGCTATTTTGAATTTCCGATCGGCAAACGATTCACAAGGTTAGTACATGACCACCCAATGATCTTTCCTGCAAAGTCACAATTCAATTGGCTTAGTGGTTTCTAACAAGAAGAATTTTGAAATTTCGACCAATCAGAACACATTATGGGCCCTGGCAGCCATGTTGGATTTCCGATCAGCCCCAGAAACAAAATCTTGTATATGATCATCCAATGAACATTTCTGCCAAGTTTGATTCAAATCTGTTTTGTTGTTTCAGAACAAAAGATGAAAATGTGAAATTCCCATAGGGTCCAATGTTAAACTAAGTCGAGTCATGGCGGCTATTTTGAATTTCCGATCGGCAAACGATTCACAAGGTTAGTACATGACCACCCAATGATCTTTCCTGCAAAGTCACAATTCAATTGGCTTAGTGGTTTCTAACAAGAAGAATTTTGAAATTTCGACCAATCAGAACACATTATGGGCCCTGGCAGCCATGTTGGATTTCCGATCAGCCCCAGAAACAAAATCTTGTATATGATCATCCAATGAACATTTCTGCCAAGTTTGATTCAAATCTGTTTTGTGATTTCAGAAAAAAAGATGAAAATGTGAAATTTCCATAGGGTCCACTGTTAAACTAAGTCGAGTCATGGTGGCCATCTTGAATTTCTGATCAGCAAACGATTCACAAGTTTAGTACAGGACCACCCAATGAGCATTCCTGCAAAGTCACAATTCAATTGGCTTAGTGGTTTCTAACAAGAAGATTATTAAAATGTCGACCAATCAGAACACACTTTGGGCCCTGGCAGCCATGTTGGATTTCCGATCAGCGCCAGAAACAAAAATCTTGTATATGATCATCCAATGAACATTTCTGCCAAGTTTGGTTCAAATCTGTTTTGTTGTTTCAGAAAAAAAGATGAAAATGTGAAATTCCCATAGGGTCCAATGTTAAACTAAGTCGAGTCATGGTGGCCATCTTGAATTTCCGATCAGCAAACGATTCACAAGTTTAGTACAGGACCAGCCAATGATCATTCTTGCAAAGTCACAATTCAATTGGCTTGGTGGTTTCTAACAAGAAGATATTTAAAATTTCGACCAATCAGAACACATTATGGTCCCTGGCAGCCATGTTGGATTTCCAATCAGTGCCAAAAACAAGAATCTTGTATATGAACATCCAATGAACATTTCTGCCAAGTTTGGTTAAAATCTGTTTTGTTGTTTCAGAAAAAAAGATGAAAATGTGAAATTCCAATAGGGTCCAATGTTAAACTAAGTCGAGTCATGGTGGCCATCTTGAATTTCCTATCGGCAAACAATGCACAAGTTTAGTACAGGACCACCCAATGATCATTCTTGCAAGTCACAATTCAATTGGCTTAGTGGTTTCTAACAAGAAGATTTTAAAAATTTTGACCAATCAGAACACATTATGGGCCCTGGCAGCCATGTTGGATTTCCGATCAGCGCCAAAAACTAAAATCTTGTATATGAATATCCAATTAACATTTCTGCCAAGTTTGATTCAAATCTGTTTTGTGGTTTTAGAAAAAAAGATGAAAATGTGAAATTCCCATAAGGTCCAATGTTAAATTAAGTCGAGTCATGGTGGCCATCTTGAATTTCATATCGGCAAAAAATACACAAGTTTAGTACAGGACCACCCAATGTTCATTCTTGCAAAGTCACAATTTAATTGGCTTAGTGGTTTCTAACAAGAAGATTTTTAAAATTTCGACCAATCAGAACACATTATGGGCCCTGTCATCCATGTTGGATTTCCGATCGGCAAACAATTCACAAGTTTAGTACAGGACCACCCAATGATCATTATTGCAAAGTCACAATTCAATTGGCTTAGTGGTTTCTAACAAGATTTTTTAAATTTCGACCAATCAGAACACATTATGGGCCCAGGCAGCCATGTTGGATTTCCGATCAGCGCCAGAAACAAAATCTTGTATATGATCATCCAATGAACATTTCTGCCAAGTTTGATTCAAATCTGTTTTGTGGTTTCAGAAAAAAAGATGAAAATGTGAAATTCCCATAGGGTCCAATGTTAAACTAAGTCGAGTCATGGTGGCCATCTTGAATTTCCGATCAGCAAACGATTCACAAGTTTAGTACAGGACCATCCAATGATCATTTCTGCAAAGTCACAATTCAATTGGCTTAGTGGTTTCTAACAAGACGATTATTAAAATTTCGACCAATCAGAACACATTATGGGCCCTGGCAGCCATGTTGGATTTCCGATCAGCGCCAAAAACAAAAATCTTGTATATGACCACCCAATGAACATTTCTGCCAAGTTTGGTTCAAATCTGTTTTGTTGTTTCAGAAAAAAAGATGAAAATGTGAAATTCCCATAGGGTCAAATGTTAAACTAAGTCGAGTCATGGTGGCCATCTTGAATTTCCGATCGGCAAACGATTCACAAGTTTAGTACAGGACCACCCAATGATCATTCTTGCAAGTCACAATTCAATTGGCTCAGTGGTTTCTAACAAGATGATTTTAAAAATGTTGACCAATCAGAACACATTATGGGCCCTGGCAGCCATGTTGGATTTGCGATCAGCGCCAAAAATGAAAATCTTGTATATGAACATCCAATTAACATTTCTGCTAAGTTTGATTCAAATCTGTTTTGTGGTTTCAGAACAAAAGATGAAAATGTGAAATTCCCATAGGGTCCAATGTTAAACTAAGTCGAGTCATGGCGGCTATTTTGAATTTCCGATCGACAAACGATTCACAAGGTTAGTACATGACCACCCAATGATCTTTCCTGCAAAGTCACAATTCAATTGGCTTAGTGGTTTCTAACAAGAAGAATTTTGAAATTTCGACCAATCAGAACACATTATGGGCCCTGGCAGCCATGTTGGATTTCCGATCAGCCCCAGAAACAAAATCTTGTATATGATCATCCAATGAACATTCCTGCCAAGTTTGATTCAAATCTGTTTTGTGATTTCAGAAAAAAAGATGAAAATGTGAAATTTCCATAGGGTCCACTGTTAGACTAAGTCGAGTCATGGTGGCCATCTTGAATTTCTGATCAGCAAACGATTCACAAGTTTAGTACAGAACCACCCAATGAGCATTCCTGCAAAGTCACAATTCAATTGGCTTAGTGGTTTCTAACAAGAAGATTATTAAAATTTCGACCAATCAGAACACACTATGGGCCCTGGCAGCCATGTTGGATTTCCGATCAGCGCCAGAAACTAAAATCTTGTATATGATCATCCAATGAACATTTCTGCCAAGTTTGGTTCAAATCTGTTTTGTTGTTTCAGAAAAAAAGATGAAAATGTGAAATTCCAATAGGCTCCAATGTTAAACTAAGTCGAGTCATGGTGGCCATCTTGAATTTCCTATCGGCAAACAATGCACAAGTTTAGTACAGGACCACCCAATGATCATTCTTGTAAATCACAATTCAATTGGCTCAGTGGTTTCTAACAAGATTTTTTAAATTTCGACCAATCAGAACACATTATGGGCCCAGGCAGCCATGTTGGATTTCCGATCAGCGACAGAAACAAAATCTTGTATATGATCATCCAATGAACATTTCTGCCAAGTTTGATTCAAATCTGTTTTGTGGTTTCAGAAAAAAAGATGAAAATGTGAAATTCCCATAGGGTCCAATGTTAAACTAAGTCGAATCATGGTGGCCATCTTGAATTTCCGATCAGCAAACGATTCACAAGTTTAGTACAGGACCATCCAATGATCATTCCTGCAAAGTCACAATTCAATTGGCTTAGTGGTTTCTAACAAGAAGATTATTAAAATTTCGACCAATCAGAACACATTATGGGCCCTGGCAGCCATGTTGGATTTCCGATCAGCGCCAAAAACAAAAATCTTGTATATGACCACACAATGAACATTTCTGCCAAGTTTGGTTCAAATCTGTTTTGTTGTTTCAGAAAAAAAGATGAAAATGTGAAATTCCCATAGGGTCAAATGTTAAACTAAGTCGAGTCATGGTGGCCATCTTGAATTTCCGATCGGCAAACGATTCACAAGTTTAGTACAGGACCACCCAATGAACATTCTTGCAAGTCACAATTCAATTGGCTCAGTGGTTTCTAACAAGATGATTTTAAAAATGTTGACCAATCAGAACACATTATGGGCCCTGGCAGCCATGTTGGATTTCCGATCAGCGCCAAAAACAAAAATCTTGTATATGAACATCCAATTAACATTTCTGCTAAGTTTGATTCAAATCTGTTTTGTGGTTTCAGAACAAAAG
This sequence comes from Bathymodiolus brooksi, assembly GCA_963680875.1. Lineage (NCBI taxonomy): Eukaryota > Metazoa > Mollusca > Bivalvia > Mytilida > Modiolidae > Bathymodiolus > Bathymodiolus brooksi. The sequence continues at coordinate 32,351,634 of OY804578.1, forward strand.
ATGAAAATGTGAAATTCCCATAGGGTCCAATGTTAAACTAAGTCGAGTCATGGCGCTATTTTGAATTTCCGATCGGCAAACGATTCACAAGGTTAGTACATGACCACCCAATGATCTTTCCTGCAAAGTCACAATTCAATTGGCTTAGTGGTTTCTAACAAGAAGAATTTTGAAATTTCGACCAATCAGAACACATTATGGGCCCTGGCAGCCATGTTGGATTTCCGATCAGCCCCAGAAACAAAATATTGTATATGATCATCCAATGAACATTCCTGCCAAGTTTGATTCAAATCTGTTTTGTGATTTCAGAAAAAAAGATGAAAATGTGAAATTCCCATAGGGTCAAATGTTAAACTAAGTCGAGTCATGGTGGCCATCTTGAATTTCCGATCGGCAAACGATTCACAAGTTTAGTACAGGACCACCCAATGAACATTCTTGCAAGTCACAATTCAATTGGCTCAGTGGTTTCTAACAAGATGATTTTAAAAATGTTGACCAATCAGAACACATTATGGGCCCTGGCAGCCATGTTGGATTTCCGATCAGGGCCAAAAACAAAAATCTTGTATATGAACATCCAATTAACATTTCTGCTAAGTTTGATTCAAATCTGTTTTGTGGTTTCAGAACAAAAGATGAAAATGTGAAATTCCCATAGGGTCCAATGTTAAACTAAGTCGAGTCATGGCGCTATTTTGAATTTCCGATCGGCAAACGATTCACAAGGTTAGTACATGACCACCCAATGATCTTTCCTGCAAAGTCACAATTCAATTGGCTTAGTGGTTTCTAACAAGAAGATTTTTTAAATTTCGACCAATCAGAACACATTATGGGCCCAGGCAGCCATGTTGGATTTCCGATCAGCGACAGAAACAAAATCTTGTATATGATCATCCAATGAACATTTCTGCCAAGTTTGATTCAAATCTGTTTTGTGGTTTCAGAAAAAAAGATGAAAATGTGAAATTCCCATAGGGTCCAATGTTAAACTAAGTCGAATCATGGTGGCCATCTTGAATTTCCGATCAGCAAACGATTCACAAGTTTAGTACAGGACCATCCAATGATCATTCCTGCAAAGTCACAATTCAATTGGCTTAGTGGTTTCTAACAAGAAGATTATTAAAATTTCGACCAATCAGAACACATTATGGGCCCTGGCAGCCATGTTGGATTTCCGATCAGCGCCAAAAACAAAAATCTTGTATATGACCACACAATGAACATTTCTGCCAAGTTTGGTTCAAATCTGTTTTGTTGTTTCAGAAAAAAAGATGAAAATGTGAAATTCCCATAGGGTCAAATGTTAAACTAAGTCGAGTCATGGTGGCCATCTTGAATTTCCGATCGGCAAACGATTCACAAGTTTAGTACAGGACCACCCAATGAACATTCTTGCAAGTCACAATTCAATTGGCTCAGTGGTTTCTAACAAGATGATTTTAAAAATGTTGACCAATCAGAACACATTATGGGCCCTGGCAGCCATGTTGGATTTCCGATCAGCGCCAAAAACAAAAATCTTGTATATGAACATCCAATTAACATTTCTGCTAAGTTTGATTCAAATCTGTTTTGTGGTTTCAGAACAAAAGATGAAAATGTGAAATTCCCATAGGGTCCAATGTTAAACTAAGTCGAGTCATGGCGCTATTTTGAATTTCCGATCGGCAAACGATTCACAAGGTTAGTACATGACCACCCAATGATCTTTCCTGCAAAGTCACAATTCAATTGGCTTAGTGGTTTCTAACAAGAAGAATTTTGAAATTTCGACCAATCAGAACACATTATGGGCCCTGGCAGCCATGTTGGATTTCCGATCAGCCCCAGAAACAAAATATTGTATATGATCATCCAATGAACATTCCTGCCAAGTTTGATTCAAATCTGTTTTGTGATTTCAGAAAAAAAGATGAAAATGTGAAATTCCCATAGGGTCAAATGTTAAACTAAGTCGAGTCATGGTGGCCATCTTGAATTTCCGATCGGCAAACGATTCACAAGTTTAGTACAGGACCACCCAATGAACATTCTTGCAAGTCACAATTCAATTGGCTCAGTGGTTTCTAACAAGATGATTTTAAAAATGTTGACCAATCAGAACACATTATGGGCCCTGGCAGCCATGTTGGATTTCCGATCAGCGCCAAAAACAAAAATCTTGTATATGAACATCCAATTAACATTTCTGCTAAGTTTGATTCAAATCTGTTTTGTGGTTTCAGACCAAAAGATGAAAATGTGAAATTCCCATAGGGTCCAATGTTAAACTAAGTCGAGTCATGGCGCTATTTTGAATTTCCGATCGGCAAACGATTCACAAGGTTAGTACATGACCACCCAATGATCTTTCCTGCAAAGTCACAATTCAATTGGCTTAGTGGTTTCTAACAAGAAGAATTTTGAAATTTCGACCAATCAGAACACATTATGGGCCCTGGCAGCCATGTTGGATTTCCGATCAGCCCCAGAAACAAAATATTGTATATGATCATCCAATGAACATTCCTGCCAAGTTTGATTCAAATCTGTTTTGTGATTTCAGAAAAAAAGATGAAAATGTGAAATTCCCATAGGGTCAAATGTTAAACTAAGTCGAGTCATGGTGGCCATCTTGAATTTCCGATCGGCAAACGATTCACAAGTTTAGTACAGGACCACCCAATGAACATTCTTGCAAGTCACAATTCAATTGGCTCAGTGGTTTCTAACAAGATGATTTTAAAAATGTTGACCAATCAGAACACATTATGGGCCCTGGCAGCCATGTTGGATTTCCGATCAGCGCCAACAACAAAAATCTTGTATATGAACATCCAATTAACATTTCTGCTAAGTTTGATTCAAATCTGTTTTGTGGTTTCAGAACAAAAGATGAAAATGTGAAATTCCCATAGGGTCCAATGTTAAACTAAGTCGAGTCATGGCGCTATTTTGAATTTCCGATCGGCAAACGATTCACAAGGTTAGTACATGACCACCCAATGATCTTTCCTGCAAAGTCACAATTCAATTGGCTTAGTGGTTTCTAACAAGAAGATTTTTTAAATTTCGACCAATCAGAACACATTATGGGCCCAGGCAGCCATGTTGGATTTCCGATCAGCGACAGAAACAAAATCTTGTATATGATCATCCAATGAACATTTCTGCCAAGTTTGATTCAAATCTGTTTTGTGGTTTCAGAAAAAAAGATGAAAATGTGAAATTCCCATAGGGTCCAATGTTAAACTAAGTCGAATCATGGTGGCCATCTTGAATTTCCGATCAGCAAACGATTCACAAGTTTAGTACAGGACCATCCAATGATCATTCCTGCAAAGTCACAATTCAATTGGCTTAGTGGTTTCTAACAAGAAGATTATTAAAATTTCGACCAATCAGAACACATTATGGGCCCTGGCAGCCATGTTGGATTTCCGATCAGCGCCAAAAACAAAAATCTTGTATATGACCACACAATGAACATTTCTGCCAAGTTTGGTTCAAATCTGTTTTGTTGTTTCAGAAAAAAAGATGAAAATGTGAAATTCCCATAGGGTCAAATGTTAAACTAAGTCGAGTCATGGTGGCCATCTTGAATTTCCGATCGGCAAACGATTCACAAGTTTAGTACAGGACCACCCAATGAACATTCTTGCAAGTCACAATTCAATTGGCTCAGTGGTTTCTAACAAGATGATTTTAAAAATGTTGACCAATCAGAACACATTATGGGCCCTGGCAGCCATGTTGGATTTCCGATCAGCGCCAAAAACAAAAATCTTGTATATGAACATCCAATTAACATTTCTGCTAAGTTTGATTCAAATCTGTTTTGTGGTTTCAGAACAAAAGATGAAAATGTGAAATTCCCATAGGGTCCAATGTTAAACTAAGTCGAGTCATGGCGCTATTTTGAATTTCCGATCGGCAAACGATTCACAAGGTTAGTACATGACCACCCAATGATCTTTCCTGCAAAGTCACAATTCAATTGGCTTAGTGGTTTCTAACAAGAAGAATTTTGAAATTTCGACCAATCAGAACACATTATGGGCCCTGGCAGCCATGTTGGATTTCCGATCAGCCCCAGAAACAAAATATTGTATATGATCATCCAATGAACATTCCTGCCAAGTTTGATTCAAATCTGTTTTGTGATTTCAGAAAAAAAGATGAAAATGTGAAATTCCCATAGGGTCAAATGTTAAACTAAGTCGAGTCATGGTGGCCATCTTGAATTTCCGATCGGCAAACGATTCACAAGTTTAGTACAGGACCACCCAATGAACATTCTTGCAAGTCACAATTCAATTGGCTCAGTGGTTTCTAACAAGATGATTTTAAAAATGTTGACCAATCAGAACACATTATGGGCCCTGGCAGCCATGTTGGATTTCCGATCAGCGCCAAAAACAAAAATCTTGTATATGAACATCCAATTAACATTTCTGCTAAGTTTGATTCAAATCTGTTTTGTGGTTTCAGAACAAAAGATGAAAATGTGAAATTCCCATAGGGTCCAATGTTAAACTAAGTCGAGTCATGGCGCTATTTTGAATTTCCGATCGGCAAACGATTCACAAGGTTAGTACATGAACACCCAATGATCTTTCCTGCAAAGTCACAATTCAATTGGCTTAGTGGTTTCTAACAAGAAGAATTTTGAAATTTCGACCAATCAGAACACATTAGGGGCCCTGGCAGCCATGTTGGATTTCCGATCAGCCCCAGAAACAAAATCTTTTATATGATCATCCAATGAACATTCCTGCCAAGTTTGATTCAAATCTGTTTTGTGATTTCAGAAAAAAAGATGAAAATGTGAAATTTCCATAGGGTCCACTGTTAGACTAAGTCGAGTCATGGTGGCCATCTTGAATTTCTGATCAGCAAACGATTCACAAGTTTAGTACAGGACCACCCAATGATCATTCTTGCAAGTCACAATTCAATTGGCTTAGTGGTTTCTAACAAGAAGATTTTAAAAATTTTGACCAATCAGAACACATTATGGGCCCTGGCAGCCATGTTGGATTTCCGATCAGCGCCAAAAACAAAAATCTTGTATATGAACATCCAATTAACATTTCTGCCAAGTTTGATTCAAATCTGTTTTGTGGTTTTAGAAAAAAAGATGAAAATGTGAAATTCCCATAAGGTCCAATGTTAAATTAAGTCGAGTCATGGTGGCCATCTTGAATTTCATATCGGCAAACAATTCACAAGTTTAGTACAGGACCACCCAATGATCATTCTTGCAAAGTCACAATTCAATTGGCTTAGTGGTTTCTAACAAGATTTTTTAAATTTCGACCAATCAGAACACATTATGGGCCCAGGCAGCCATGTTGGATTTCCGATCAGCGCCATAAACAAAATCTTGTATATGATCATCCAATGAACATTTCTGCCAAGTTTGATTCAAATCTGTTTTGTGGTTTCAGAAAAAAAGATGAAAATGTGAAATTCCCATAGGGTCCAATGTTAAACTAAGTCGAGTCATGGTGGCCATCTTGAATTTCCGATCAGCAAACGATTCACCAGTTTAGTACAGGACCACCGAATGAGCATTCCTGCAAAGTCACAATTCAATTGGCTTAGTGGTTTCTAACAAGAAGATTATTAAAATTTCGACCAATCAGAACACATTATGGGCCCTGGCAGCCATGTTGGATTTCCGATCAGCGCCAGAAACAAAAATCTTGTATATGACCATCCAATGAACATTTCTGCCAAGTTTGGCTCAAATCTGTTTTGTTGTTTCAGAAAAAAAGATGAAAATGTGAAATTCCCATAGGGTCCAATGTTAAACTAAGTCGAGTCATGGTGGCCATCTTGAATTTCCTATCGGCAAACAATGCACAAGTTTAGTACAGGACCACCCAATGATCATTCTTGCAAGTCACAATTCAATTGGCTTAGTGGTTTCTAACAAGAAGATTTAAAAAATTTTGACCAATCAGAACACATTATGGGCCCTGGCAGCCATGTTGGATTTCCGATCAGCGCCAGAAACAAAATCTTGTATATGATCATCCAATGAACATTTCTGCCAAGTTTGATTCAAATCTGTTTTGTGGTTTCAGAAAAAAAGATGAAAATGTGAAATTCCCATAGGGTCCAATGTTAAACTAAGTCGAGTCATGGTGGCCATCTTGAATTTCCGATCGGCAAACGATTCACAAGTTTAGTATAGGATCACACAATGATCATTCTTGCAAGTCACAATTCAATTGGCTTAGTGGTTTCTAACAAGAAGATTATTAAAATTTCGACCAATCAGAACACATTATGGGCCCTGGCAGCCATTTTGGATTTCCGATCAGCGCCAGAAACAAAAATCTTGTATATGACCATCCAATGAACATTTCTGCCAACTTTGGTTCAAATCTGTTTTGTTGTTTCAGAAAAAAAGATGAAAATGTGAAATTCCCATAGGGTCCAATGTTAAACTAAGTCGAGTCATGGTGGCCATCTTGAATTTCCGATCGGCAAACGATTCACAAGTTTAGTACAAGATCACAATTCAATTGGCTTAGTGGTTTCTAACAAGAAGATTTTTTAAATTTCGACCAATCAGAACACATTATGGGCCCTGGCAGCCATGTTGGATTTCCGATCAACGCCAAAAACAAAAATCTTGTATATGAACATCCAATTAACATTTCTGCCAAGTTTGATTCAAATCTGTTTTGTGGTTTCAGAAAAAAAGATGAAAATGTGAAATTCCCATAGGGTCCAATGTTAAACTAAGTCGAGTCATGGCGGCTATTTTGAATTTCAGATCGGCAAACGATTCACAAGGTTAGTACATGACCATCCAATGATCTTTCCTGCAAAGTCACAATTCAATTGGCTTAGTGGTTTCTAACAAGAAGAATTTTAAAATTTCGACCAATCAGAACACATTATGGGCCCTGGCAGCCATGTTGGATTTCCAATCAGTGCCAAAAACAAGAATCTTGTATATGAACATCCAATGAACATTTCTGCCAAGTTTGGTTAAAATCTGTTTTGTTGTTTCAGAAAAAAAGATGAAAATGTGAAATTCCAATAGGGTCCAATGTTAAACTAAGTCGAGTCATGGTGGCCATCTTGAATTTCCTATCGGCAAACAATGCACAAGTTTAGTACAGGACCACCCAATGATCATTCTTGCAAGTCACAATTCAATTGGCTTAGTGGTTTCTAACAAGAAGATTTAAAAAATTTTGACCAATCAGAACACATTATGGGCCCTGGCAGCCATGTTGGATTTCCGATCAGCGCCAGAAACAAAATCTTGTATATGATCATCCAATGAACATTTCTGCCAAGTTTGATTCAAATCTGTTTTGTGGTTTTAGAAAAAAAGATGAAAATGTGAAATTCCCATAAGGTCCAATGTTAAATTAAGTCGAGTCATGGTGGCCATCTTGAATTTCATATCGGCAAACAATTCACAAGTTTAGTACAGGACCACCCAATGTTCATTCTTGCAAAGTCACAATTTAATTGGCTTAGTGGTTTCTAACAAGAAGATTTTTAAAATTTCGACCAATCAGAACACATTATGGGCCCTGTCATCCATGTTGGATTTCCGATCGGCAAACAATGCACAAGTTTAGTACAGGACCACCCAATGATCATTCTTGCAAAGTCACAATTCAATTGGCTTAGTGGTTTCTAACAAGATTTTTTTAAATTTCGACCAATCAGAACACATTATGGGCCCAGGCAGCCATGTTGGATTTCCGATCAGCGCCAGAAACAAAATCTTGTATATGACCATCCAATGAACATTTCTGCCAAGTTTGATTCAAATCTGTTTTGTGGTTTCAGAAAAAAAGATGAAAATGTGAAATTCCCATAGGGTCCAATGTTAAACTAAGTCGAGTCATGGTGGCCATCTTGAATTTCCGATCAGCAAACGATTCACCAGTTTAGTACAGGACCACCGAATGAGCATTCCTGCAAAGTCACAATTCAATTGGCTTAGTGGTTTCTAACAAGAAGATTTTAAAAATTTTGACCAATCAGAACACATTATGGGCCCTGGCAGCCATGTTGGATTTCCGATCAGCGCCAGAAACAAAATCTTGTATATGATCATCCAATGAACATTTCTGCCAAGTTTGATTCAAATCTGTTTTGTGGTTTCAGAAAAAAAGATGAAAATGTGAAATTCCCATAGGGTCCAATGTTAAACTAAGTCGAGTCATGGTGGCCATCTTGAATTTCCGATCGGCAAACGATTCACAAGTTTAGTACAGGATCACACAATGATCATTCTTGCAAGTCACAATTCAATTGGCTTAGTGGTTTCTAACAAGAAGATTATTAAAATTTCGACCAATCAGAACACATTATGGGCCCTGGCAGCCATTTTGGATTTCCGATCAGCGCCAGAAACGAAATTCTTGTATATGACTATCCAATGAACATTTCTGCCAAGTTTGGTTCAAATCTGTTTTGTGGTTTCAGAAAAAAAGATGAAAATGTGAAATTCCCATAGGGTCCAATGTTAAACTAAGTCGAGTCATGGTGGCCATCTTGAATTTCCGATCAGCAAACGATTCACCAGTTTAGTACAGGACCATCCAATGAGCATTCCTGCAAAGTCACAATTCAATTGGCTTAGTGGTTTCTAACAAGAAGATTATTAAAATTTCGACCAATCAGAACACATTATGGGCCCTGGCAGCCATGTTGGATTTCCGATCAGCGCCAGAAACAAAAATCTTGTATATGACCATCCAATGAACATTTCTGCCAACTTTGGTTCAAATCTGTTTTGTTGTTTCAGAAAAAAAGATGAAAATGTGAAATTCCAATAGGGTCCAATGTTAAACTAAGTCGAGTCATGGTGGCCATCTTGAATTTCCTATCGGCAAACAATGCACAAGTTTAGTACAGGACCACCCAATGATCATTCTTGCAAGTCACAATTCAATTGGCTTAGTGGTTTCTAACAAGAAGATTTTAAAAATTTTGACCAATCAGAACACATTATGGGCCCTGGCAGCCATGTTGGATTTCCGATCAGCGCCAAAAACAAAAATCCTGTATATGAACAACCAATTAACATTTCTGCCAAGTTTGATTCAAATCTGTTTTGTGGTTTTAGAAAAAAAGATGAAAATGTGAAATTCCCATAAGGTCCAATGTTAAATTAAGTCGAGTCATGGTGGCCATCTTGAATTTCATATCGGCAAACAATTCACAAGTTTAGTACAGGACCACCCAATGATCATTCTTGGAAAGTTACAATTCAATTGGCTTAGTGGTTTCTAACAAGAAGATATTTAAAATTTCGACCAATCACAACACATTATGGGCCCTGGCAGCCATGTTGGATTTCCGATCAGCGCCAGAAAAAAAATCTTGTATATGATCATCCAATGAACATTTCTGCCAAGTTTGATTCAAATCTGTTTTGTGGTTTCAGAAAAAAAGATGAAAATGTGAAATTCCCATAGGGTCCAATGTTAAACTAAGTCGAGTCATGGTGGCCATCTTGAATTTCCGATCGGCAAACGATTCACAAGGTTAGTACAGGACCACCGAATGAGCATTCCTGCAAAGTCACAATTCAATTGGCTTAGTGGTTTCTAACAAGAAGATTATTAAAATTTCGACCAATCAGAACACATTATGGGCCCTGGCAGCCATGTTGGATTTCCGATCAGCGCCAGAAACAAAAATCTTGTATATGACCATCCAATGAACATTTCTGCCAAGTTTGGCTCAAATCTGTTTTGTTGTTTCAGAAAAAAAGATGAAAATGTGAAATTCCCATAGGGTCCAATGTTAAACTAAGTCGAGTCATGGTGGCCATCTTGAATTTCCTATCGGCAAACAATGCACAAGTTTAGTACAGGACCACCCAATGATCATTCTTGCAAGTCACAATTCAATTGGCTTAGTGGTTTCTAACAAGAAGATTTAAAAAATTTTGACCAATCAGAACACATTATGGGCCCTGGCAGCCATTTTGGATTTCCGATCAGCGCCAGAAACGAAATTCTTGTATATGACTATCCAATGAACATTTCTGCCAAGTTTGGTTCAAATCTGTTTTGTGGTTTCAGAAAAAAAGATGAAAATGTGAAATTCCCATAGGGTCCAATGTTAAACTAAGTCGAGTCATGGTGGCCATCTTGAATTTCCGATCAGCAAACGATTCACCAGTTTAGTACAGGACCATCCAATGAGCATTCCTGCAAAGTCACAATTCAATTGGCTTAGTGGTTTCTAACAAGAAGATTATTAAAATTTCGACCAATCAGAACACATTATGGGCCCTGGCAGCCATGTTGGATTTCCGATCAGCGCCAGAAACAAAAATCTTGTATATGACCATCCAATGAACATTTCTGCCAACTTTGGTTCAAATCTGTTTTGTTGTTTCAGAAAAAAAGATGAAAATGTGAAATTCCCATAGGGTCCAATGTTAAACTAAGTCGAGTCATGGTGGCCATCTTGAATTTCCGATCGGCAAACGATTCACAAGTTTAGTACAGGATCACACAATGATCATTGTTGCAAGTCACAATTCAATTGGCTTAGTGGTTTCTAACAAGAAGATTTTTTAAATTTCGACCAATCAGAACACATTATGGGCCCTGGCAGCCATGTTGGATTTCCGATCAGCGCCAAAAACAAAAATCTTGTATATGAACATCCAATTAACATTTCTGCCAAGTTTGATTCAAATCTGTTTTGTGATTTCAGAAAAAAAGATGAAAATGTGAAATTCCCATAGGGTCCAATGTTAAACTAAGTCGAGTCATGGCGGCTATTTTGAATTTCAGATCGGCAAACGATTCACAAGGTTAGTACATGACCACCCAATGATTTTCCTGCAAAGTCACAATTCAATTGGCTTAGTGGTTTCTAACAAGAAGAATTTTAAAATTTCGACCAATCAGAACACATTATGGGCCCTGGCAGCCATGTTGGATTTCCAATCAGTGCCAAAAACAAGAATCTTGTATATGAACATCCAATGAACATTTCTGCCAAGTTTGGTTAAAATCTGTTTTGTTGTTTCAGAAAAAAAGATGAAAATGTGAAATTCCAATAGGGTCCAATGTTAAAATAAGTCGAGTCATGGTGGCCATCTTGAATTTCCTATCGGCAAACAATGCACAAGTTTAGTACAGGACCACCCAATGATCATTCTTGCAAGTCACAATTCAATTGGCTTAGTGGTTTCTAACAAGAAGATTTTAAAAATTTTGACCAATCAGAACACATTATGGGCCCTGGCAGCCATGTTGGATTTCCGATCAGCGCCAAAAACAAACATCTTGTATATGAACATCCAATTAACATTTCTGCCAAGTTTGATTCAAATCTGTTTTGTGGTTTTAGAAAAAAAGATGAAAATGTGAAATTCCCATAAGGTCCAATGTTAAATTAAGTCGAGTCATGGTGGCCATCTTGAATTTCCGATCAGCAAACGATTCACCAGTTTAGTACAGGACCACCCAATGAGCATTCCTGCAAAGTCACAATTCAATTGGCTTAGTGGTTTCTAACAAGAAGATTTTAAAAATTTTGACCAATCAGAACACATTATGGGCCCTGGCAGCCATGTTGGATTTCCGATCAGCGCCAGAAACAAAATCTTGTATATGATCATCCAATGAACATTTCTGCCAAGTTTGATTCAAATCTGTTTTGTGGTTTCAGAAAAAAAGATGAAAATGTGAAATTCCCATAGGGTCCAATGTTAAACTAAGTCGAGTCATGGTGGCCATCTTGAATTTCCGATCGGCAAACGATTCACAAGTTTAGTACAGGATCACACAATGATCATTCTTGCAAAGTCACAATTCAATTGGCTTAGTGGTTTCTAACAAGAAGATTATTAAAATTTCGACCAATCAGAACACATTATGGGCCCTGGCAGCCATTTTGGATTTCCGATCAGCGCCAGAAACGAAATTCTTGTATATGACTATCCAATGAACATTTCTGCCAAGTTTGGTTCAAATCTGTTTTGTGGTTTCAGAAAAAAAGATGAAAATGTGAAATTCCCATAGGGTCCAATGTTAAACTAAGTCGAGTCATGGTGGCCATCTTGAATTTCCGATCAGCAAACGATTCACCAGTTTAGTACAGGACCATCCAATGAGCATTCCTGCAAAGTCACAATTCAATTGGCTTAGTGGTTTCTAACAAGAAGATTATTAAAATTTCGACCAATCAGAACACATTATGGGCCCTGGCAGCCATGTTGGATTTCCGATCAGCGCCAGAAACAAAAATCTTGTATATGACCATCCAATGAACATTTCTGCCAACTTTGGTTCAAATCTGTTTTGTTGTTTCAGAAAAAAAGATGAAAATGTGAAATTCCAATAGGGTCCAATGTTAAACTAAGTCGAGTCATGGTGGCCATCTTGAATTTCCTATCGGCAAACAATGCACAAGTTTAGTACAGGACCACCCAATGATCATTCTTGCAAGTCACAATTCAATTGGCTTAGTGGTTTCTAACAAGAAGATTTTAAAAATGTTGACCAATCAGAACACATTATGGGCCCTGGCAGCCATGTTGGATTTCCGATCAGCGCCAAAAACAAAAATCTTGTATATGAACATCCAATTAACATTTCTGCCAAGTTTGATTCAAATCTGTTTTGTGGTTTTAGAAAAAAAGATGAAAATGTGAAATTCCCATAAGGTCCAATGTTAAATTAAGTCGAGTCATGGTGGCCATCTTGAATTTCATATCGGCAAACAATTCACAAGTTTAGTACAGGACCACCCAATGATCATTCTTGCAAAGTCACAATTCAATTGGCTTAGTGGTTTCTAACAAGATTTTTTAAATTTCGACCAATCAGAACACATTATGGGCCCAGGCAGCCATGTTGGATTTCCGATCAGCGCCAGAAACAAAATCTTGTATATGATCATCCAATGAACATTTCTGCCAAGTTTGATTCAAATCTGTTTTGTGGTTTCAGAAAAAAAGATGAAAATGTGAAATTCCCATAGGGTCCTATGTTAAACTAAGTCGAGTCATGGTGGCCATCTTGAATTTCCGATCAGCAAACGATTCACCAGTTTAGTACAGGACCACCGAATGAGCATTCCTGCAAAGTCACAATTCAATTGGCTTAGTGGTTTCTAACAAGAAGATTATTAAAATTTCGACCAATCAGAACACATTATGGGCCCTGGCAGCCATGTTGGATTTCCGATCAGCGCCAGAAACAAAAATCTTGTATATGACCATCCAATGAACATTTCTGCCAAGTTTGGCTCAAATCTGTTTTGTTGTTTCAGAAAAAAAGATGAAAATGTGAAATTCCCATAGGGTCCAATGTTAAACTAAGTCGAGTCATGGTGGCCATCTTGAATTTCCTATCGGCAAACAATGCACAAGTTTAGTACAGGACCACCCAATGATCATTCTTGCAAGTCACAATTCAATTGGCTTAGTGGTTTCTAACAAGAAGATTTTAAAAATTTTGACCAATCAGAACACATTATGGGCCCTGGCAGCCATGTTGGATTTCCGATCAGCGCCAGAAACAAAATCTTGTATATGATCATCCAATGAACATTTCTGCCAAGTTTGATTCAAATCTGTTTTGTGGTTTCAGAAAAAAAGATGAAAATGTGAAATTCCCATAGGGTCCAATGTTAAACTAAGTCGAGTCATGGTGGCCATCTTGAATTTCCGATCGGCAAACGATTCACAAGTTTAGTATAGGATCACACAATGATCATTCTTGCAAGTCACAATTCAATTGGCTTAGTGGTTTCTAACAAGAAGATTATTAAAATTTCGACCAATCAGAACACATTATGGGCCCTGGCAGCCATTTTGGATTTCCGATCAGCGCCAGAAACGAAATTCTTGTATATGACTATCCAATGAACATTTCTGCCAAGTTTGGTTCAAATCTGTTTTGTGGTTTCAGAAAAAAAGATGAAAATGTGAAATTCCCATAGGGTCCAATGTTAAACTAAGTCGAGTCATGGTGGCCATCTTGAATTTCCGATCAGCAAACGATTCACCAGTTTAGTACAGGACCATCCAATGATCTTTCCTGCAAAGTCACAATTCAATTGGCTTAGTGGTTTCTAACAATAAGAATTTTAAAATTTCGACCAATCAGAACACATTATGGGCCCTGGCAGCCATGTTGTATTTCCAATCAGTGCCAAAAACAAGAATCTTGTATATGAACATCCAATGAACATTTCTGCCAAGTTTGGTTAAAATCTGTTTTGTTGTTTCAGAAAAAAAGATGAAAATGTGAAATTCCAATAGGGTCCAATGTTAAACTAAGTCGAGTCATGGTGGCCATCTTGAATTTCCTATCGGCAAACAATGCACAAGTTTAGTACAGGACCACCCAATGATCATTCTTGCAAGTCACAATTCAATTGGCTTAGTGGTTTCTAACAAGAAGATTTTAAAAATTTTGACCAATCAGAACACATTATGGGCCCTGGCAGCCATGTTGGATTTCCGATCAGCGCCAAAAACAAACATCTTGTATATGAACATCCAATTAACATTTCTGCCAAGTTTGATTCAAATCTGTTTTGTGGTTTTAGAAAAAAAGATGAAAATGTGAAATTCCCATAAGGTCCAATGTTAAATTAAGTGGAGTCATGGTGGCCATCTTGAATTTCATATCGGCAAACAATTCACAAGTTTAGTACAGGACCACCCAATGTTCATTCTTGCAAAGTCACAATTTAATTGGCTTAGTGGTTTCTAACAAGAAGATTTTTAAAATTTCGACCAATCAGAACACATTATGGGCCCTGTCATCCTTGTTGGATTTCCGATCGGCAAACAATTCACAAGTTTAGTACAGGACCACCCAATGATCATTCTTGCAAAGTCACAATTCAATTGGCTTAGTGGTTTCTAACAAGATTTTTTAAATTTCGACCAATCAGAACACATTATGGGCCCAGGCAGCCATGTTGGATTTCCGATCAGCGCCAGAAACAAAATCTTGTATATGATCATCTAATGAATATTTCTGCCAAGTTTGATTCAAATCTGTTTTGTGGTTTCAGAAAAAAAGATGAAAATGTGAAATTCCCATAGGGTCCAATGTTAAACTAAGTCGAGTCATGGTGGCCATCTTGAATTTCCGATCGGCAAACGATTCACAAGTTTAGTACAGGATCACACAATGATCATTCTTGCAAGTCACAATTCAATTGGCTTAGTGGTTTCTAACAAGAAGATTATTAAAATTTCGACCAATCAGAACACATTATGGGCCCTGGCAGCCATTTTGGATTTCCGATCAGCGCCAGAAACAAAATTCTTGTATATGACTATCCAATGAACATTTCTGCCAAGTTTGGTTCAAATCTGTTTTGTGGTTTCAGAAAAAAAGATGAAAATGTGAAATTCCCATAGGGTCCAATGTTAAACTAAGTCGAGTCATGGTGGCCATCTTGAATTTCCGATCAGCAAACGATTCACCAGTTTAGTACAGGACCATCCAATGAGCATTCCTGCAAAGTCACAATTCAATTGGCTTAGTGGTTTCTAACAAGAAGATTATTAAAATTTCGACCAATCAGAACACATTATGGGCCCTGGCAGCCATGTTGGATTTCCGATCAGCGCCAGAAACAAAAATCTTGTATATGACCATCCAATGAACATTTCTGCCAACTTTGGTTCAAATCTGTTTTGTTGTTTCAGAAAAAAAGATGAAAATGTGAAATTCCCATAGGGTCCAATGTTAAACTAAGTCGAGTCATGGTGGCCATCTTGAATTTCCGATCGGCAAACGATTCACAAGTTTAGTACAGGACCACCCAATGTTCATTCTTGCAAAGTCACAATTTAATTGGCTTAGTGGTTTCTAACAAGAAGATTTTTAAAATTTCGACCAATCAGAACACATTATGGGCCCTGTCATCCATGTTGGATTTCCGATCGGCAAACAATTCACAAGTTTAGTACAGGACCACCCAATGATCATTCTTGCAAAGTCACAATTCAATTGGCTTAGTGGTTTCTAACAAGAAGATTATTAAAATTTCGACCAATCAGAACACATTATGGGCCCTGGCAGCCATGTTGGATTTCCGATCAGCGCCAGAAACAAAAATCTTGTATATGACCATCCAATGAACATTTCTGCCAAGTTTGGCTCAAATCTGTTTTGTTGTTTCAGAAAAAAAGATGAAAATGTGAAATTCCCATAGGGTCCAATGTTAAACTAAGTCGAGTCATGGTGGCCATCTTGAATTTCCGATCGGCAAACGATTCACAAGTTTAGTACAGGATCACACAATGATCATTCTTGCAAGTCACAATTCAATTGGCTTAGTGGTTTCTAACAAGAAGATTATTAAAATTTCGACCAATCAGAACACATTATGGGCCCTGGCAGCCATTTTGGATTTCCGATCAGCGCCAGAAACGAAATTCTTGTATATGACTATCCAATGAACATTTCTGCCAAGTTTGATTCAAATCTGTTTTGTGGTTTCAGAAAAAAAGATGAAAATGTGAAATTCCCATAGGGTCCAATGTTAAACTAAGTCGAGTCATGGTGGCCATCTTGAATTTCCGATCAGCAAACGATTCACCAGTTTAGTACAGGACCATCCAATGAGCATTCCTGCAAAGTCACAATTCAATTGGCTTAGTGGTTTCTAACAAGAAGATTATTAAAATTTCGACCAATCAGAACACATTATGGGCCCTGGCAGCCATGTTGGATTTCCGATCAGCGCCAGAAACATAAATCTTGTATATGACCATCCAATGAACATTTCTGCCAACTTTGGTTCAAATCTGTTTTGTTGTTTCAGAAAAAAAGATGAAAATGTGAAATTCCCATAGGGTCCAATGTTAAACTAAGTCGAGTCATGGTGGCCATCTTGAATTTCATATCGGCAAACGATTCACAAGTTTAGTACAGGATCACACAATGATCATTCTTGCAAGTCACAATTCAATTGGCTTAGTGGTTTCTAACAAGAAGATTTTTAAAATTTCGACCAATCAGAACACATTATGGGCCCTGTCATCCATGTTGGATTTCCGATCAGCACCAGAAACAAAAATCTTGTATATGACCATCCAATGAACATTTCTGCCAAGTTTGATTCAAATCTGTTTTGTTGTTTCAGAAAAAAAGATGAAAATGTGAAATTTTCATAGGGTCCAATGTTAAAATAAGCAGAGTCATGGTGGCCATCTTGAATTTCTGATCGGCAAGCGATTCACAAGTTTAGTACAGGACCACCCAATGATCATTCTTGCAAAGTCACAATTCAATTGGCTTAGTGGTTTCTAACAAGAAGATATTTAAAATTTCGACCAATCAGAACACATTATGTGCCCTGGCAGCCATGTTGGATTTCCGATCAGCACCAGAAACAAAAATCTTGTATATGACCATCCAATGAACATTTCTGCCAAGTTTGATTCAAATCTGTTTTGTTGTTTCAGAAAAAAAGATGAAAATATGAAATTCCCATAGGGTCCAATGTTAAAATAAGTCGAGTCATGGTAGCCATCTTGAATTTCCGATCGGCAAACAATTCACAAGTTTAGTACAGGACCACCCAATGATCATTCTTGCAAAGTCACAAATCAATTGGCTTAGTGGTTTCTAACAAGAAGATATTTAATATTTCGACCAATCAGAACACATTATGGGCCCTGGCAGCCATGTTGGATTTCCGATCAGCAAAACAAAAATATTGTATACGACCATCCAATGAACATTTCTGCCAAGTTTGGTTGAAATCTGGTTTGTGGTTTCACAAAAAAAGATGAAAATGTGAAATTCCTATAAGGTAAAATGTTAAACTAAGTCGAGTCATGGTGGCCATCTTGAATTTGCGATCGGCAAATGATTCAAAAGTTTAGTGCAGGACCACCCAATGATCATTCTTGCAAAATCACAATTCAATTGGCTTAGTGATTTCTAACACAAAGATTTAAAATTTGGACCAATCAGAACACATTATGTGCCCTAGCAGCCATGTTGGATTTCCAATCAGCGCCAACAACATGAATCTTGTATATGACCATCCAATGAACATTTCTGCCAAGTTTGGTTCAAATCTATTTTGTTGTTTCAGAAAAAAAGATGAAAATGTGAAATTCCCATAAGGTCCAATGTTAAACTAAGTCGAGTCATGGTGGCCATCTTGAATTTCTGATCGGCAAACGATTCAAAAATTTAGTACAGGACCACCCAATGATCATTCTTGGAAAGTTACAATTCAATTGGCTTAGTGGTTTCTAACAAGAAGATATTTAAAATTTCGACCAATCAGAACACATTATGGTCCCTGGCAGCCATGTTGGATTTCCAATCAGTGCCAAAAACAAGAATCTTGTATATTAACATCCAATGAACATTTCTGCCAAGTTTGGTTAAAATCTGTTTTGTTGTTTCAGAAAAAAAGATTAAAATGTGAAATTCCCATAGGGTCCAATGTTAAACTAAGTCGAGTCATGGTGGCCATCTTGAATTTCAGATCAGCAAACGATTCACCAATTTAGTACAGGACCATCCAATGAGCATTCCTGCAAAGTCACAATTCAATTGGCTTAGTGGTTTCTAACAAGAAGATTATTAAAATTTCGACCAATCAGAAAACATTATGGGCCCTGTCATCCATGTTGGATTTCCGATCGGCAAACAATTCACAAGTTTAGTACAGGACCACCCAATGATCATTCTTGCAAAGTCACAATTCAATTGGCTTAGTGGTTTCTAACAAGATTTTTTAAATTTCGACCCATCAGAACACATTATGGGCCCTGGCAGCCATGTTGGATTTCCGATCAGCGCCAAAATCAAAATCTTGTATATGATCATCCAATGAACATTTCTGCCAAGTTTGATTCAAATCTGTTTTGTGGTTTCAGAAAAAAAGATGAATATGTGAAATTCCCTCAGGGTCCAATGTTAAACTAAGTCGAGTCATGGTGGCCATCTTGAATTTCCGATTGGCAAACGATTCACAAGGTTAGTACAGGACCACCCAATGATCATTCCTGCAAAGTCACAATTCAATTTGGCTTAGTGGTTTCTAACAAGATGATAATTAAAATTTCGACCAATCAGAACACATTATGGGCCCTGGCAGCCATGTTGGATTTCTGATCAGCGCCAGAAACAAAAATCTTGTATATGACCATCAAATGAACATTTCTGCCAAGTTTGGTTCAAATCTGTTTTGTTGTTTCAGAAAAAAAGATGAAAATGTGAAATTCCCATAGGGTCCAATGTTAAACTAAGTCGAGTCATGGTGGCCATCTTGAATTTCCGATCGGCAAACGATTCACAAGTTTAGTAAAGGACCACCCAATGATCATTCTTGCAAGTCACAATTCAATTGGCTTAGTGGTTTCTAACAAGAAGATTTTAAAAATGTTGACCAATCAGAACACATTATGGGCCCTGGCAGCCATGTTGGATTTCCGATCAGCGCCAAAAACAAAAATCTTGTATATGAACATCCAATTAACATTTTTGCCAAGTTTGATTCAAATCTGTTTTGTGGTTTCAGAAAAAAAGATGAAAATGTGAAATTCCCATAGGGTCCAATGTTAAACTAAGTCGAGTCATGGCGGCTATTTTGAATTTCAGATCGGCAAACGATTCACAAAGTTAGTACATGACCACCCATTGATCTTTCCTGCAAAGTCACAATTCAATTGGCTTAGTGGTTTCTAACAAGAAGAATTTTAAAATTTCGACCAATCAGAACACATTATGGGCCCTGTCATCCATGTTGGATTTCCGATCAGCACCAGAAACAAAAATCCTGTATATGACCATCCAATGAACTTTTCTGCCAAGTTTGGTTCAAATCTGTTTTGTGGTTTCAGAAAAAAAGATGAAAATGTGAA
This sequence comes from Bathymodiolus brooksi, assembly GCA_963680875.1. Classification (NCBI taxonomy): domain Eukaryota; kingdom Metazoa; phylum Mollusca; class Bivalvia; order Mytilida; family Modiolidae; genus Bathymodiolus; species Bathymodiolus brooksi. The sequence continues at coordinate 32,371,498 of OY804578.1, forward strand.
ATTCCCTTAGGGTCCAATGTTAAACTAAGTCGAGTCATGGTGGCCATCTTGAATTTCCGATCAGCAAACGATTTTACAAGTTTAGTAGAGGACCACCCAATGATCATTCTTGCAAAGTCACAATTCAATTGGCTTAGTGGTTTCTAACAAGAAGATATTTAAAATTTCGACCAATCAGAACACATTATGGGCCCTGGCGGCCATGTTGGATTTTCGATCAGTGCCAAAAACAAAAATCTTGTATATGACCATCCAATGAACATTTCTGCCAAGTTTGGTTCAAATCTGTTTTGTGGTTTCAGAAAAAAAGATGAAAATGTGAAATTCCCTTAGGGTCCAATGTTAAACTAAGACGAGTGATGGTGGCCATCTTGAATTTCCGATCAGCAAACGATTCACATGTTTAGTAGAGGATCACCCAATGATCATTCTTGCAAAGTCACAATTCAATTGGCTTAGTGGTTTCTAACAAGAAGATTATTAAAATTTCGACCAATCAGAACACATTATGGGCCCTGGCAGCCATGTTGGATTTCCGATCAGCGCTAGAAACAACAATCTTGTATATGACCATCAAATGAACATTTCTGCCAAGTTTGGTTCAAATCTGTTTTGTTGTTTCAGAAAAAGAGATGAAAATGTGAAATTCCCATAGGGTCCAATGTTAAATTAAGTCGAGTCATGGTAGCCATCTTGAATTTCCGATCGGCAAACAATTCACAAGTTTAGTACAGGACCACCCAATGATCATTCTTGCAAAGTCACAAATCAATTGGTTTGGTGGTTTCTAACAAGAAGATATTTAAAATTTCGACCAATCAGAACACATTATGGGCCCTGGCAGCCATGTTGGATTTCCGATCAGCACAACAAAAATATTGTATACGACCATCCAATGAACATTTCTGCCAAGTTTGGTTCAAATCTGGTTTGTGGTTTCACAAAAAAAGATGAAAATGTGAAATTCCTATAAGGTAAAATGTTAAGCTAAGTCGAGTCATGGTGGCCATCTTGAATTTGCGATCGGCAAATGATTCAAAAGTTTAGTGCAGGACCACCCAATGATCATTCTTGCAAAATCACAATTCAATTGGCTTAGTGGTTTCTAACACGAAGATTTAAAATTTCGACCAATCAGAACACATTATGTGCCCTAGCAGCCATGTTGGATTTCCAATCAGCGCCAACAACATGAATCTTGTATATGACCATCTAATGAACATTTCTGCCAAGTTTGGTTCAAATCTGTTTTGTTGTTTCAGGAAAAAAGATGAAAATGTGAAATTCCCATAAGGTCCAATGTTAAATTAAGACGAGTGATGGTGGCCATCTTGAATTTCCGATCGGCAAACGATTCACAAGTTTAGTACAGGACCACCCAATGATCATTCTTGGAAAGTTACAATTCAATTGGCTTAGTGGTTTCTAACAAGAAGATATTTAAAATTTCGACCAATCAGAACATATTATGGGTCCTGGCGACCATGTTGGATTTCCGATCAGTGCCAAAAACAAATATCTTGTATATGACCATCCAATGAACTTTTCTGCCAAGTTTGGTTCAAATCTGTTTTGTGGTTTCAGAAAAAAAGATGAAAATGTGAAATTCCCTTAGGGTCCAATGTTAAACTAAGACGAGTGATGGTGGCCATCTTGAATTTCCGATCAGGAAACGATTCACATGTTTAGTAGAGGATCACCCAATGATCATTCTTGCAAAGTCACAATTCAATTGGCTTAGTGGTTTCTAACAAGAAGATTATTAAAATTTCGACCAATCAGAACACATTATGGGCCCTGGCAGCCATGTTGGATTTCCGATCAGCGCTAGAAACAACAATCTTGTATATGACCATCAAATGAACATTTCTGCCAAGTTTGGTTCAAATCTGTTTTGTTGTTTCAGAAAAAGAGATGAAAATGTGAAATTCCCATAGGGTCCAATGTTAAATTAAGTCGAGTCATGGTAGCCATCTTGAATTTCCGATCGGCAAACAATTCACAAGTTTAGTACAGGACCACCCAATGATCATTCTTGCAAAGTCACAAATCAATTGGTTTGGTGGTTTCTAACAAGAAGATATTTAAAATTTCGACCAATCAGAACACATTATGGGCCCTGGCAGCCATGTTGGATTTCCGATCAGCACAACAAAAATATTGTATACGACCATCCAATGAACATTTCTGCCAAGTTTGGTTCAAATCTGGTTTGTGGTTTCACAAAAAAAGATGAAAATGTGAAATTCCTATAAGGTAAAATGTTAAGCTAAGTCGAGTCATGGTGGCCATCTTGAATTTGCGATCGGCAAATGATTCAAAAGTTTAGTGCAGGACCACCCAATGATCATTCTTGCAAAATCACAATTCAATTGGCTTAGTGGTTTCTAACACGAAGATTTAAAATTTCGACCAATCAGAACACATTATGTGCCCTAGCAGCCATGTTGGATTTCCAATCAGCGCCAACAACATGAATCTTGTATATGACCATCTAATGAACATTTCTGCCAAGTTTGGTTCAAATCTGTTTTGTTGTTTCAGGAAAAAAGATGAAAATGTGAAATTCCCATAAGGTCCAATGTTAAATTAAGACGAGTGATGGTGGCCATCTTGAATTTCCGATCGGCAAACGATTCACAAGTTTAGTACAGGACCACCCAATGATCATTCTTGGAAAGTTACAATTCAATTGGCTTAGTGGTTTCTAACAAGAAGATATTTAAAATTTCGACCAATCAGAACATATTATGGGTCCTGGCGACCATGTTGGATTTCCGATCAGTGCCAAAAACAAATATCTTGTATATGACCATCCAATGAACTTTTCTGCCAAGTTTGGTTCAAATCTGTTTTGTGGTTTCAGAAAAAAAGATGAAAATGTGAAATTCCCTTAGGGTCCAATGTTAAACTAAGACGAGTGATGGTGGCCATCTTGAATTTCCGATCAGCAAACGATTCACAAGTTTAGTAGAGGACCACCCAATGATCATTCTTGCAAAGTCACAATTCAATTGGCTTAGTGGTTTCTAACTAGAAGATATTTAAAATTTCGACCAATCAGAACACATTATGGTCCCTGGCAGCCATGTTGGATTTCCAATCAGTGCCAAAAACAAGAATCTTGTATATGACCATCCAATGAACATTTCTGCCACGTTTGATTCAAATCTGTTTTGTGGTTTCAGAAAAAAAGATGAATATGTGAAATTCCCTCAGGGTCCAATGTTAAACTAAGTCGAGTCATGGTGGCCATCTTGAATTTCCGATTGGCAAACGATTCACAAGGTTAGTACAGGACCACCCAATGATCATTCCTGCAAAGTCACAATTCAATTTGGCTTAGTGGTTTCTAACAAGATGATAATTAAAATTTCGACCAATCAGAACACATTATGGGCCCTGGCAGCCATGTTGGATTTCTGATCAGCGCCAGAAACAAAAATCTTGTATATGACCATCAAATGAACATTTCTGCCAAGTTTGGTTCAAATCTGTTTTGTTGTTTCAGAAAAAAAGATGAAAATGTGAAATTCCCATAGGGTCCAATGTTAAACTAAGTCGAGTCATGGTGGCCATCTTGAATTTCCGATCGGCAAACGATTCACAAGTTTAGTACAGGACCACCCAATGATCATTCTTGCAAAGTCACAATTCAATTGGCTTAGTGGTTTCTAACAAGAAGATTATTAAAATTTCGACCAATCAGAACACACTTTGGGCCCTGGCAGCCATGTTGGATTTCCGATCAGCGCCAGAAACAAAAATCTTGTATATGATCATCCAATGAACATTTCTGCCAAGTTTGGTTCAAATCTGTTTTGTTGTTTCAGAAAAAAAGATGAAAATGTGAAATTCCCATAGGGTCCAATGTTAAACTAAGTCGAGTCATGGTGGCCATCTTGAATTTCCGATCAGCAAACGATTCACAAATTTAGTACAGGACCACCCAATGATCATTCTTGCAAGTCACAATTCAATTGGCTTAGTGGTTTCTAACAAGAAGATTTTTTTAAATTTCGACCAATCAGAACACATTATGGGCCCTGGCAGCCATGTTGGATTTCCGATCAGCGTCAAAAACAACCAGAGGCTCTCAAGAGCCTGTATCGTTCACCTGGTTATAAAAAGAACCAATTGGTCCTATGTAAAAACTATGCCCTGCAGTGGTAATCATCTTGGAATTACGATCAACATAAAAAACACAAAGTTTGTAAAGGACCTTCCAATGATTGATGCAAAGTTTAGGTTCAATCAGTGCAATAGCTTCAGAGAAGAATATATTTCTGTATTTTCCCCATATGGTCCTGTGTTAATACTACATAGATGCCAACCCCTTTTTGGTGCAATCAGTAACAAAAAGTTGAGATGTCAGTAATTTGTGATTTTTTTCAGTAATCATAATCTTTCATAAAATTTTACCATAATCGTACTACAGACTAGGCACAAAGTGATGAGCAAATGATTTCCTTTATTTGTGACAACTAGATGTAAAATTGATGAGCAACAAAAAGAAATAAAAAGTTAAGTTTTAATACATGTATGTTCACTTACAAATGTATTCTATGTTTCAACTTACTGTCAATAGAAATGAAAATTTCCTGAAGTGGCCCTCCCTCACCCTCCCATGGAATAATTAGTGTCTAATTCTGGAGTGCCTGATATGTTGTTGACTTGGCACTTTTGAACTGTTTTGTTGTTTATGTGTGTTGATCCCGACCACCGTGCTGAATGGACAAGTCTTGTTTGCAATATTTGCAATAGGCATAATGTTCCCGTGTCGATTTCATAAGGCAAGAGAAGAATATTCGGGACGAAATCGTTGTCCCAATTTTCTTTTCTTCGCTGCAGAAGCTTCACTGTTCCCTCAGACATCGCGAAATTGACAAAAACGTGCTGTGTTCATTAACTACTCGGGATCGAACAAGAAATGGATAAATCGTTTTCTACTATAGATAGTCCCGAGAATCCCTAAAGGATTAAATAATCGAAATCCCTCAACCGTTTATCATTACGCGATTTTAACATACAATGAATCGTCTAAATGATCACAATGATATTTAAATGGGGAACGGTTCCGGGCCGGCAATAATCGGAAATCCGTAACAAGTAGACTGTTGACCGTAACACCGTCATTTTGGCCCGAAATTCGTAACAATTACGGAAAAATCGTAATGGTTGGCATCTATGATACTTTGACCAGTGGTGGCAGCCATCTTGGATTTCCGATCGGCATAAAAAACAGAGGACTTTCCAATGATCATTCCTGGGCAGTTTGGTTTCAACTGTCCAAGTGGTTTCAGAGAAAAAGCGTTTTGAAACATTTTTCCCTTAGGTTCCAATGTTAAAATAAGTCCTGCCATAGCCGCCATTTTGAATTTCATATCGGAACAAAAAACGTAAAGTTTGTAGAGGACCATCCAATGAACATTCATGTACAGTTTGGCATTAATCATATTTGTAGTTTCTGAGAAGAAGGCATTTGAACATTTTTCCATAGGGTCCAATGTTAATCTATGTCCTGCGGTGGTGGCCATCTTGGATTACCGATCGGCATAAAAAACACACACTTTGTAGAGGACCTTCCAATGATCATTCCTGGGCAGATTGGTTTCAATTATCCAAGTGGTTTCAGAGAAGAAGCGTTTTGAAACATTTTTCCCATAGGGTCCAATGTTAAACTAAGTCCTGCCGTAGCCGCCATTGTGAATTTCATATCGGAACAAAAAACGTAAAGTTTGTAGAGGACCATCCAATAAACATGCATGTACAGTTTGGCTTTGATCATATTTGTAGTTTCTGAGAAGAAGGCATTTGAACATTTTTCCATATGTCCTGCGGTGGTGGCCATCTTGGATTACCGATCGGCATAAAAAACACACACTTTGTAGAGGACCTTCCAATGATCATTCCTGGGCAGATTGGTTTCAATTATCCAAGTGGTTTCAGAGAAGAAGCATTTTGAAACATTTTTCCCATAGGGTCCAATGTTAAACTAAGTCTTGCCGTAGCCGCCATTTTGAATTTCATATCAAAATAAAAACGTAAAGTTTGTAGAGGACCATCCAATGAACATTCATGTACAGTTTGGCTTTATTCATATTTGTAGTTTCTCAGAAGAAGGCATTTGAATATTTTCCCATATGGTTCAATGTTAATCTATGTATTGCAGTGGCGGCCATCTTGGATTTCCGATCGGCATATAAAACAAACAATCTGTAGAGGACCTTCCAATGATCATTCCTGGGCAGTTTGGTTTCAGTTGTCCAAGTGGTTTCAGAGAACAAGCGTTTTGAAACATTTTCCCCATAGGATCCAATGTTAAATTAAGTCCTGCCGTAGCCGCCATTTTGAATTTCATATCGGAACAAAAAACGTACAGTTTGTAGAGGACCATCCAATGAACATTCATGTACAGTTTGGCTTTGATCATATTTGTAGTTTCTGAGAAGAAGGCATTTGAACATTTTCTCTTAGGGTCCAATGTTAATCTATGTCCTCCGGTGGCGGCCATCTTGAATTTTTGATCGGCATAAAAAAACAGAAACTTTGTAGAGGACCTTCCAATGATCATTCCTGGGCAGTTTGGTTTCATTTGTCCAAGTGGTTTCAGAGAAGAAGCGTTTTGAAACATTTTTCCCATAGGGTCCAATGTTAAACTAAGTCCTGCCGTAGTCTCCATTTTGAATTTGATATCGGAACAAAAAACGTAAAGTTTGTAGAGTATGAACATTCTTGTACAGTTTGGCTTTGATCATATTTGTAGTTTCTGAGAAGAAGGCATTTGAACATTTTCCCATAGGGTCCAATGTTAATCTATGTCCTGCGGTGGCGGCCATCTTGAATTTTCGATCGGTATAAAAAAGCAGAAACTTTGTAGAGGACCTTCCAATGATCATTCCTGAGCAGGTTGGTTTCAATTGTCCAAGTGGTTTCAGAGAAGAAGTGTTTTGAAACATTGTTCCCATAGGGTCCAATGTTAAACTAAGTCCTGCCGTAGCCGCCTTTTTGAATTTCATATCGGAATTAAAAACGTAATGTTTGTAGAGGACCATCCAATGAACATTCATGTACAGTTTGGCTTTAATAATATTTGTAGTTTCTGAGAAGGCATTCGAACATTTTCCCATAGTGTCCAATGTTAATCTATGTATTGCGGTGGTGGCCATCTTGGATTTCCGATCGACATAAAAAACATACATTTTGTAGAGGACCTTCCAATGATCATTCCTGGGCAGTTTGGTTTCAACTGTCTAAGTGGTTTCAGAGAAGAAGCATTTTGAAACATTTTTCTCATAGGGTCCAATGTTAAACTAAGTCCTGCAGTAGCCGCCATTTTGAATTTCATATCAAAAGAAAAAACGTACAGTTTGTAGAGGACCATCCAATGAACATTCATGTACAGTTTGGCTTTAATTATATTTGTAGTTTCTGAGAAGAAGGCATTTGAACATTTTCCCTTAGGGTTCAAAGTTAATCTATGTATTGCAGTGGCGGCCATCTTGGATTTCCGATCGGCATATAAAACAAACAATCTATAGAGGACCTCCCAATGATCATTCCTTGGCAGTTTGCTTTCAATTGTTCAAGTGGTTTCAGAGAAGAAACGTTTTGAAAAATTTTCCCCATAGGGTCCAATGTTAAACTATGTCCTGGCGTGGCCGCCATTTTGAATTTCATATCGGAACAAAAAACGTAATGTTTGTAGAGGACCATCCAATGAACATTCATGTACAGTTTGGCTTTGATCATATTTGTAGTTTCTGAGAAGAAGGCATTTGATCATTTTCCCATAGGGTCCAATGTTAATCTATGTCCTGCGGTGGCGGCCATCTTAAATTTTCGATCGGCATAAAAAAACAGAAACTTTGTAGAGGACCTTCCAATGATCATTCCTGGGCAGTTTGGTTTCAATTGTCCAAGTGGTTTCAGAGAACAAGCGTTTTGAAACATTTTCACCATAGGGTCCAATGTTAAATTAAGTCCTGCCGTAGCCGCCATTTTGAATTTCATATCGGAACAAAAAACGTAAAGTTTGTAGAGGACCATCCAATGAACATTCATGTACAGTTTGGCTTTGATCATATTTGTAGTTTCTGAGATGAAGGCATTTGAATATTTTCCCTTATGGTCCAATGTTAATCTATGTCCTGCGGTGGCGGCCATCTTGGATTTCCGATCGGCATAAAAAACAGATACTTTGTAGAGGACCTTCCAGTGATCATTCCTGTGCAGTTTGATTTCAATTGTCCAAGTGGTTTCAGAGAAGTCCAAGTGGTTTCAGAGAAGAAGCGTTTTGAAACATTTTTCCCTTAGGGTCCAATGTTAAACCAAGTCCTGCCGTAGCCGCCATTTTGAATTTCATATCGGAAGGAAAAACGTACAGTTTGTAGAGGACCATCCAATGAACATTCATGTACAGTTTGGCTTTAATCATATTTGTAGTTTCTGAGAAGAAGGCATTTGAACATTTTCCCATAGGGTTCAATGTTAATCTACGTCCTGCGGTGGCGGCCATCTTGGATTTCCGATCGGCATAAAAAAACAGAAACTTTGTAGAGGACCTTCCAATGATCATTCCTGGGCAGTTTGGTTTCAACTGTCCAAGTGGTTTCAGAGAAGAAGCGTTTTGAAACATTTTCACCATAGGGTCCAATGTTAAACTAAGTCCTGCCGTAGCCGCCATTTTGAATTTCATATCGGAACAAAAAACGTAAAGTTTGTAGAGGACCATCCAATGAACATTCATGTACAGTTTGGCTTTAATCATATTTGTAGTTTCTGAGAAGAAGGCATTTGAACATTTTCCCAAAGGGTTCGATGCTAATTTATGTCCGGCGGTGGCGGCCATGTTGGATTTCCGATCGGCATAACAAACAAAATCTTTGTAGAGGACCTTCCAATGATCATTCCTGGGCAGTTTGGTTTCAACTGTCCAAGTGGTTTCAGAGAAGAAGCATTTTGAAACATTTTTCTCATAGGGTCCAATGTTAAACTAAGTCCTGCAGTAGCCGCCATTTTGAATTTCATATCAAAAGAAAAAACGTACAGTTTGTAGAGGACCATCCAATGAACATTCATGTACAGTTTGGCTTTAATTATATTTGTAGTTTCTGAGAAGAAGGCATTTGAACATTTTCCCTTAGGGTTCAAAGTTAATCTATGTATTGCAGTGGCGGCCATCTTGGATTTCCGATCGGCATATAAAACAAACAATCTGTAGAGGACCTCCCAATGATCATTCCTTGGCAGTTTGCTTTCAATTGTTCAAGTGGTTTCAGAGAAGAAACGTTTTGAAACATTTTCCCCATAGGGTCCAATGTTAAACTATGTCCTGGCGTGGCCGCCATTTTGAATTTCATATCGGAACAAAAAACGTAATGTTTGTAGAGGACCATCCAATGAACATTCATGTACAGTTTGGCTTTGATCATATTTGTAGTTTCTGAGAAGAAGGCATTTGATCATTTTCCCATAGGGTCCAATGTTAATCTATGTCCTGCGGTGGCGGCCATCTTAAATTTTCGATCGGCATAAAAAAACAGAAACTTTGTAGAGGACCTTCCAATGATCATTCCTGGGCAGTTTGGTTTCAATTGTCCAAGTGGTTTCAGAGAACAAGCGTTTTGAAACATTTTCACCATAGGGTCCAATGTTAAACTAAGTCCTGCCGTAGCCGCCATTTTGAATTTCATATCGGAACAAAAAACGTAAAGTTTGTAGAGGACCATCCAATGAACATTCATGTACAGTTTGGCTTTGATCACATTTGTAGTTTCTGAGATGAAGGCATTTGAATATTTTCCCTTATGGTCCAATGTTAATCTATGTCCTGCGGTGGCGGCCATCTTGGATTTCCGATCGGCATAAAAAACAGATACTTTGTAGAGGACCTTCCAGTGATCATTCCTGTGCAGTTTGATTTCAATTGTCCAAGTGGTTTCAGAGAAGTCCAAGTGGTTTCAGAGAAGAAGCGTTTTGAAACATTTTTCCCTTAGGGTCCAATGTTAAACCAAGTCCTGCCGTAGCCGCCATTTTGAATTTCATATCGGAAGAAAAAACGTACAGTTTGTAGAGGACCATCCAATGAACATTCATGTACAGTTTGGCTTTAATCATATTTGTAGTTTCTGAGAAGAAGGCATTTGAACATTTTCCCATAGGGTTCAATGTTAATCTACGTCCTGCGGTGGCGGCCATCTTGGATTTCCGATCGGCATAAAAAAACAGAAACTTTGTAGAGGACCTTCCAATGATCATTCCTGGGCAGTTTGGTTTCAACTGTCCAAGTGGTTTCAGAGAAGAAGCATTTTGAAACATTTTTCCCATAGGGTCCAATGTTAAACTAAGTCCTGCCGTAGCTGCCATTTTGAATTTCATATCAGAACAAAAACGTTCAGTTTGTAGAGGACCATCCAATAAACATTCATGTACAGTTTGGCTTTAATCATATTTGTAGTTTCTGAGAAGGCATTTGAACATTTTCCCATAGGGTTCAATGTTAATCTATGTATTGCAGTGGCGGCCATCTTGGATTTCCGATCGGCATATAAAACAAACAATCTTTAGAGGACCTTCCAATGATCATTCCTGGGCAGTTTGGTTTCAATTGTCCAAGTGGTTTCAGAGAAGAAGCGTTTTGAAACATTTTTCCCATAGGGTCCAATGTTAAATTAAGTCCTGCGTAGCCGCCATTTTGAATTTCATACCGGAACAAAAAATTTAAAGTTTGTAGAGGACCATCTAATGAGCATTCATGTACAGTTTGGCTTTAATCATATTTGTAGTTTCTGAGAAGAAGGCATTTGAATATTTTCCCATAGGGTTCAATGTTAATCTATGTCCTGCGGTGGCGGCCATCTTGGATTTCCGATCGGCATAAAAAAATGAGAATTTGTAGAGGACCTTCCAATGATCATTCCTGGGTAGTTTGGTTTCAACTGTCCAAGTGGCTTCAGAGAAGAAGCATTTTGAAACATTTTTCCCATAGGGTCCAATGTTAAACTAAGTCCTGCCGTAGCCACCATTTTGAATTTCATATCGGAACAAAAAACCTTAAGATTGTAGAGGACCATCCAATGAACATTCATGTACAGTTTGGCTTTAATCATATTTGTAGTTTCTGAGAAGAAGGCATTTGAACATTTTCCAATAGGGTCCAATGTTAATCTATGTCCTGCGATGGCGGCCATCTTGGATTTCCGATCGGCATAAAAAACAGTCACTTGATACAGGACATTCCAATGATCATTCATTTATAATTTGGGTTCAGTCAGTTCATTAGTTTCAGAGAAGAAGATCTTTGAAATTTCAGCCAATCAGAGCACATTATTGGCCCTAGCAGCCATATTGAATATCCGACTAGAACGAAAAACAGTAACTTTGTAGAGGACCATCCACGGAATATTACTGCTAAGTTTGGTTTCAATCGGCCCAGTGGTTTCGGAGAAGAAGCTTAAAATGTGAAAAGTTTACAGACGACAAACAACAGACGACAGACGACGGTCGCCAAGTGATGGCAATAGTTCACCTGGACCTTTGGTCCAGGTGAACTAAAAATCTTGTATATGACCATCCAATGAACATTTCTGCCAAGTTTGATTCAAATCTGTTTTGTGGTTTCAGAAAAAAAGATGAAAATGTGAAATTCTCAGAGGGTCCAATGTTAAACTAAGTCGAGTCATGGTGGCCATCTTGAATTTCCGATCGGCAAACGATTCACAAGTTTAGTACAGGACCACCCAATGATCATTCCTGCAAAGTCACAATTCAATTGGCTTGGTGGTTTCTGGCAAGAAGATTTTTTAAATTTCAGCCAATGAGAACACATTATGGATCTTGGCAGCCATGTTGGATTTCAAATCAGCACCACAAACACAAATCTGGTAGAGGACCAAACAATGAACATTTCTGGCAAGTTTGGTTGAAATCTGTTCAGCGGTTTCAGAAAAGAAGATTTAAATGTGAACAGCTAACGGACGGACGGACGGACGCTTACCCATGACAAAAGCTCACATGGCCTATGGTCAGGTTAACTAAAAATGACAAGGACGAAACTGGAAATATTCTGTTTTAATATGTGTTTACCAGTTTATAACCTACAAAAATGTAGCTCAAAACGGGGAAGGGGGCCAAGGGTATCCACTTATGTATCTCTTAGGGGATGACCATTTGATTCTGAGGGGGATCTGGAAGCTTTTATTAGAAATAAATATTCATGAAGAAACATAAAATAAATATGCTATCACACAACGAAACAAAATACCGCATAAATAGACGACTTGATAATAAATGAAAAATATATTTAAACAAAGTCCCTTGTAACCATCAGGGCCAAGGAGGTTTTATTCAGAATTTTTTACACGAATATACCTATAAATTTACACAGCAAGACATATTTGCAGCTATGGGCGATGTAACCCAGTTTCGACATCGAGAGATGCGTTGGGAGCAGCTAATAATGTTTTCAAAGTAAAGAAATATTGTTTTCTGATAGAAAAAAGGGGAAGGATCGTGCCACTCGTGGCCCCCTCTTCTTTGTATGAACCAAGAGCTTGAGGTTTAACGCGAGTACAGCTCCGCTTTGAAAGCTGAACGGCTACCTCTTTTTTTTGTATACATTGATAACATTTATGGTCTACATTTGAAAGGACAGACACAAATTTTAAGTAAGAATTGAAAATAATTTGAAATTTTTTCACACGGTTTTATACCAAAACGCATCATGGCACGGCAATAACTGTTTGATATTTCACATTTGTTAAGACAACAGACCCATATGCACGATGAACCCACGGGAATCTATCCTAGAACCACAGTATTTATTTTTTCATTTTAGTCTATTTTTACATGCAAAATTTTTTAATTAGTATACTTAACCTTTTACCGATAGCTTTATCAACAGTAAATTTACCAATGTCCACCCGCCCAACCGCTTTGCACACAAAGATTGGATATGGTATGATTATCTTTGTCCCCCAAAAAAAGAAATCAATAACATACAGAATGTGGACACTAATGACGTCACGACAGGATATTTTTAAAGGGGAATAAGCAGGATCGGTATTTCCCGTGGTTTTAAACAGATAAGTTTACCTGGACGATTTCGTACAAACGGCTTGGGAAAATTGAAAATTATTACGATTTTCTATCAAGGTACTAAAATAGTGTAAATATGAAAAAAAGTTATGACCTTTGCATTTCATCTTTAAGAGTTCAATCAATGAAAACAAGATTTGTCCTGCGGCATGATTCCAACTGATACCATCACACTTCTCCCTCTAGAACTGTCATGTTATTTGCACACAAGTCATTGAATCTCTCTCATTAAATCGGAAATACTCTTGTGTGGTCATCTCCATAATGCAATATGCATACACATTCATCGGAGAACAACACATAGCTCCATTTGTTGTTGCAACTTGTAAGCGCTTTTTCTCCGTCTTTGACCTTATAGGTTATAGCATCGTGGTACATGTTGGATCACAGCGTCTGTCAACACAGTAACAATGTAAAACGTCTGCATCTTAGTTTACAACCATGACACAATATCTCATCTGTTGTATTATCTTGTTCCCAAACATCCCAAATGTTTAAACTTACAAATGACATCAAATTGGAGTCCTGTGTACTGCACATGGATATATGCATGCAGAAAATTCAGAGTTAGAGTTGAAATTTAAATACCAGCAAAGTTACATTGAAAACTTGATACTCAGCAGATGATAATACTACAGATAGGTCTAAATTAGGAAGCATAAAAATAAAAATACTGAAACAAATATATTGTAAAGAAATACGTATGATTTTTTATTCTATTTTATTTAATTTTTTTGCTTCCGTGTCTACCTTTTTAATTAAGTTGCATCATCCAAAATGGACGGACACACAAATGAAAAGACAGACGGTAAGACTGACCGGTGTAAAACTAAATAACCCCAGTGGGGGAATAAAGGAGCTGATTACTTCATCACTAGGACTATACAATATTAACAAAATGATTCAAATGGTCATTACTGGATATGACAATGACATTACAGCACAGGTTTCCCATGCACAATATTTGCCAACTGTTGTGCAGAATTCAACCCTTTTCATACTTTTCATCAAAACTTCAAAAAATTCAAAAGAGCAAGGGAAAACATATATCTTCACGTACCTTTTTTTTATATCGCTGATGGAATCTAAATCAGAGGTACAGCAAAGACATAATTATGGCATATCATACCAAACCTAGTTAGACGTATTGTTTGTTAGATTATGTACTTACTTGCTGGTACAACGACAACGGAATGTAGAAGATATTGTGTATTTCCAACACCATTATATGCATATACACTATAAGTCCCAAAATCTTCTTCTGTCAAATTACTTTTGACAAGGTTAGACAATTGTCTGTTGATATTAAAACTGTTTGTTATTCCACTGGAAACATTCAAATAGGACCCATTATGACCAAACTGCCAATACATCTCTGGCTTAGGAAAAGCAATAATATGGACGGTTATATTCAGTATACCCTCATCTTTTATAGCAATCGTGGACGGAATGGTGAACTCAATCCTATTAATCCTTGGACTACCTACAAAATATAAAATACGCCTGGAATAATTAGACATGTACAACAGGAATGATCAGAGGAACATGAATGAGTAAAACAAAGGTATATTTTTATTTATGTCAATATAAAATTAGAAAATGGTTCATTGTTACAAATAAATCAACTCTATATCCAACATCTCAGATTATCATTCAGATGGTTTTAGAAGTAATTTTCACCACTTCCATGTCTTTATAAATGGCTAAATTGTGGAAATAATTTTTTTTTTTTTTTCTTTTTTAACATCAATATCACAGATTTTATTTAGTAAATATCTTGTTACATTTTTACATCAGAGTCCAAGTTCCTCTGAAGTATCCCTGTGAAATTCTGTTTTGAATATCCAGGGAAATACTCAAAACTATGATTACTTATAAAACTATTTTATTCTAATATATTCTATTGCATAAGTTAAGATCACAGTTTATTTAATATATGATTCATACCTGTTAACCTCTGGGAACTGCTAGGGGGGAGATCTCCCCCTAACCAACTATTCTAAGGGGGAGATGTTGTGTGTCGCCTTTAAACGCACACAATTGTCCCTTGTAGTTGCATACATGTGATAGAGTTGCTATGCTACAACTGGAGATTTGTAAATTTTGGGCTGGAGATTTGGTCTCATAACTGGAGATTTGTTATCGACGTATTTGATGCATGTTTTTATTGTTAATTGATATTTTCTTTTTGTTTGTTTCAGTATTGAACCAACTGCATCCCATTTCAATATATATTGTTTACATTTCTGTCTTATTAGTAGTGTTTCATATGATGAATGAAGGATAAAAACTGTATTTATAATTTATTCATAATCACAAGGTTAAAACAAAGCAATAACAATGAAGACAGAATGTTCTGAACAATAAAGTCATAGAGCACTAAAATTAAAAAGTCACTTTGCTGCTGGTGTGTTGGGTGATAGCATAAGTTTCGGCATTTTTGTGGTTTATCAATTCCATCCTGGAACTTAGTCCTTAAATAATACTTTGATCGGCTTTGGTCCCAAACAAGCCATAACAACTCAATCCGAGATGAATTCATTTCACGTTTGATCGAAATAAGAAGTTTTCCTCGGCCTCAATGGTTGTCCGACTCCTGTTTACACAACGGTTTATAACTATTTTTAATTGCCGCTATCTAAGCGTGTGCCACAAACCCACTTCCTTATCCCCAATTAACTGTCAAACAGTGGATAATTGTTGCATAATCATCAACACCTTAATTAATCTCCATGACCCAATTCACCTGTAAAGGAGTCAAACAGATCAATAACCGGATATCATTTAAACACCTTTACCATTCGTATCTCCCGGCGTTTTTCATCAGCGTGGGAGTTCCAAATGGGGAATTTCCAGAAATATTGATCGCAAAATGTTGGTCAAGATTTTATTGTACTTGATTTTTTTGTTGGGGGGAGATCATGCGGGAGGAAAAGGTGTGTGCGGGAGATTAATGTCTCCCGCGCAGGAGACCCAGTCCATGCGGGAGATAAGACTCTAACGCGGGAGACTCCCGCGCAAAGGGGGAAGGTTAACAGGTATGATGATTGAACAATGAATTAATTCCTAGTAATTTATTTTCCTTCATTTTTCTTTGAAATTCATTTTTAAACAAGATATGATGATAATCTAACGATTATGAAGTCTCCCAAACCGGCCAGACAACCGGTTTAAACAAATAATTAAAAGCTACCTTTGAAATCGAACAATGTTGAATTTTTGCGGTATTTTGGCGGCCATTTTGAAAATGGAGACCGGTAGAAATTTTTCAATGTCGAATATCAATTCAGGACGTTGAAATTGAAAAATGTTAGTTTAAACATATTTTATTAATTAATTCAATATAACATTACAATATTCAGCTATATACATTACATGATAAGAAGAAATTAATAGGATTGGGAAACAAGTTACAAGAACTTATATTAATCCCTATCCGTAGGAATAGATTTCATATATAATATATTGTGAATCTCTAAGGGGAGAAGCAAATAGAACTAACTAACAAATTTGATATAAATTACAGAAGGTATAAGAAGATAAAACAAAGAAAGTGATCTGGTGTTTGATGTAAAAAATGTTTGATTCAAAGTAATTAAAAAAGAAGAAAAAAGAAGAATGAAATAAGGGAACTAGGTACTGCTGATTTTAGATGAAACGTTTACTGTTTACTATAAACTTTTGTACATTTAAAAATAAACTGTTATTTTGATCGTCTGTGAGGTCAGGTGATCCAAAAAGTAAACGGTCAACTGTCAAGTTCATAGGAATATCAATTGATTCGATATACCGATTTCTCGAATCGTTGAATTTATGACAATAAAAAAGATAATGCGAATTAGTTTCAGGGACCCCTTGATGACAACTACAGATGGGCGAATCTACTACATTTTTTAGGAATAGATGATGGTTTAGAGAGCTACATGCAGTTCGTAATCTCATGTGAAGGATTTGTCCAATTCGAGTTCCTGAGTAATAATAAATAGGTTTCTTTATACATTTTGATTTATAATAGGATTTGAGAGATGAAGGAGACTTGCTATCTCTTATTGATGTGGGTTCGCTGTTCCATAATCTTACAGTAGAGGGTAGAAAATAATTATTATACAAGGTTGTTCTAGTACGTACTGGGGGGATACTTACGGCCTGTCTAGTGTTGTAGTCATGAATATTTTCAAAGTTACAGGGAACAATTGCACTAAGGTAAGGAGGAACAAGACCGTTTACCATTTTATAAAAATATATTTTTTTGTGATTTTCTCGTCTTGCCTGTAACGTCTCCCAACCCGTCTCTTTATATAAACTATTAATAGATACTAACCGAGTTCCCCCAGTGACGATTCTAGCAGCCTCTATTTGAACATTTTCTAATTTATTTATCAAGAACAATGTTTTATTATCCCATACGACGTCTGCATATTCCAAAATCGGCCGAATGAAGGTAAGATAAATCTTTTCTAAGGTTTGAATTTTCTTAGTATGTTAACTCTAATAAAAGCTTTCTTTGTTATTAGATCAATATGTTTTTGCCAGCTACCGTCATTTGAAATGTCTAAACCGAGATGTTTATGTTCTGTAACTTGATTAATTATTGTATTATTCATTATAAGGGGCGGATGAAGGGGTTTGTTAATCTTTCTAGTGATCGTCATAGTTTCTGTTTTTTGTGGGTTAAAGTTTACTAGCCACTTTGTGGACCATGCATGAATTGTTGCCATGTCGTTATTTAACGTTATTGCCGATTCACGAGGGTTATCAACAATAACATACAAGCTAGTGTCATCAGCAAATAGTTTTATAGATGAGTGAATTTCTGTGACAATGTCATTTATAAATATTATAAAAAATAGAGGACCTAGAATAGATCCCTGGGGAACCCCGGCTTTGATAGTGCGCCATTTAGAATGTGCGCTTTCTATAACCACTCGTTGTTTTCTGTCTGTAAGATAATTTTTTATCCATAACAATAAAGACCCTTGTATCCCAATATTTTCTAATTTATTAAGTAAACCCTTATGCCAAACCCTGTCAAAAGCTTTACTTATGTCACAAAAAACTACGCGTATTTCTTTTCCTTCGTCTAAAGCTTTTCCGAATTCGTTTGTGAGACTTAGAAGTTGGTTAATTGCAGAGTCACCAGGAGTGAACCCCGATTGGTGTGGGGTAATAATACTATTTTTGAGTAAAAAATTATAGACATGTTTATAAATACATCTTTCCATTACCTTGCCCAAGACACTAATTAGAGAAATAGGTCTGTAATTATTTACCTTACTCGGATTATCTTTCTTAAAGACTGGAGTGACATTTGCCAGCTTCCACTGTGTCGGGAATCTACAAGTTGACAGAGACAAGTTAAATAACAGACACAATGGAAGCTTCAAAATGGAAGCCCCTTCTCTTACTAGTCGTGGGTTTATTAAATCTGGTCCAGTTGCTTTTGTAGTGTCGAGCAATTGTAGAACATCTTCTACGTCAGTTTCTGTAATGTGTAGTTGTGTCAGTTTGTCATAAAGTGGATCAATAGGTTCCGGAACTGTCGAATTAGAGTCGTCCAGGTTTGATTGTTCACTGAAAAAGTCGTTAATTAACTCACATTTTGCAAAATTGTCACATATTAAGTCATCGTCTGTTTGTAAGGGGGGTATTGAACGATTTTTACTTGAACCAAGTAGTCTTTTAACAAGATTCCACCAATTTTTACTACCAGATGATTCTGCTATAATTTTTTCGGATATTGTAGAAAAATAATCATTCTTTGCCATTCTTATCAAATTATTGCATTTGTTCCTGGTTATACGATACTTTTCCCAATGGTTTATAGAATTTGTATGTTTTGCTTTTTTATGGATTCGATTTTTCCTACGTATGAATTTCTTGATACTTGTAGTAATCCATGGTCGGCTATCTTTATGTACCGTTATAAATCTGTTAGGAATAGTATTATCTGCTATATTTAAAATCGTGTTTGTTATAATGTCTACAATTGTGTCTACGTCGTTATGTCCAAACAAAGTCTCCCAGTCCACATCTGTAAGTTGTTGTCTATACGAGTCAAAATCACCCTTGTCGTAAAGAAATATTTTCCTTTTATAAGATGTCAATGGTTTACTAGAATGGTGTAGTAAACCAATCACAGGTAAATGATACCTAACCTGTTCGAGCAGTGGAGCACCTACATCTGTGAAAAGTACACTTAATGGGTTACTTACGAGAATCAAATCCAATAAAGATGAACTGTGTTCAGTTACATATGTAGGTTCAGTTATAAGTTGATGCAGACTAAATTGGGTCATTAGTGACCCAATCTTATCATTTATATTGTTTTTAAGTTGATTAATATTGAAGTCTCCTGTCAAAATTATATCATAGTTACAATTTAGAGCTAGATCAATAGAATGTTCAATATTTCTCCAGGTTTGCAGATCACTAGTTGGTGGGATATAGAATGTGCCGTACAAGTATTTTTTATTATTTAGCTTTATTTCTAACCATATACACTCAAGACTACCTACATGAAGATCAGGTCTAATTGTACAGTTGACAGTATTCTTAACATATACGATGACACCACCACCTACTTTATTAGATCTATCTCGTCGAAATGGGGGGAATTTATAATCGGGAATTTCCAAACATTGTTGGTCGGTAGATGTATTTTCGTTTAACCAGCTCTCAGTGAACGAAAGTATATCGTGGCAAGAATACTCAGCTGAGATCATATCTATCTTAGATACAATACTTTGAATATTTAGATGAAGGAATGAAAATGTATTGTTTATGAGCTCGCTTACTGCAGATATATTATCTAAATCACTGCTAGAACTACTAGAGATGTCCGAATCAAACGGACCTGGATTAATTTCAATTCCCGATATAATTAACAAAATGCAAAGAACAATGAAGAAATTGAGACATTTAAGAACAAAAATGCTGTTATTAGTTTTCACCTGTAACTTGTGTATATCAGGACAGCAAAGTGATTTATTTACCTTGCTTGTATTTTTTCTGGTCTCTGCTGCTTTGCAAAAGAAATGCACTAATATTAATAATGGTGTAATTTTGGTTCCGTACAACAAAAGTAGATTAAAACAAGCAATATCAGTAATGCTTAACAACTTACATTTTTTCACAGAGCGTGCAACAGTGTAATACTTACCGATGCTTTCTCTATATTGATCTACTTCGATACCCATCAGGTTATACCAGTGTTTTGAATGTATAGGGAAGAAAGGCAATCGGTAAATAAATAAAGTAGCCTAAAGAAAACAGCACGATTCATCAGCAGTACCTTATAAATGTGCAAAAGGAATTTACAAAAAACACCACGTTCGTGGTGAAAGGTGCGATGCAAAACTAAAGTGCGAATTAAATAAAGAAATATGTAGACAATAAACATGGGAAAATAGGAGGAGGTATATGGAGGGGTTTATTTATATGATACTAAACACATCATGATAAATATCTAGTATTTCTATATTATATTGAATGAAACGGGTGAATCAATATTATATTTAGAACAAATAAAGTTTAATTATATGTGCGTTCCAAGCTAATTGTACCACAGTGATAATTGGGGGAAAGATTTAGCGGCAATGTTTTTTTTTAACTTATTTACTAAGTTATAATCCAATTGAATGCAAAACAATATATATATATATATATATATATATTTGACAGCTCTAAAATCTAATTCTAACACTGTTTGGTTTAATTTTCAGACGTATATATATATATATATATAGCTTAGAGGCAAAATGATTGTGTCTTTTTCTCGTAAATTACCCTTTATTTATGAGATAAATTATCAATATCTGACACAACAATGTGGTTTTAAATAATAATAATAGTATAAAATAAATTAACAAATACAGAATTAAATTAAATTAAACAGATAAACACAAACAAGTAGAAGTAAGAAAATCAACAACAAAAACAGAACAAACTAATGAAAGAAGTCAAATATATAAACATATACTGTACAACAAAGTATTCCTCATACACACACACCCACACCAACACATGGGTCAAAGGTTCATCCGCATCAAGACACCCTGGATACAAAGGTCACCCCCGGACCCTCTTACGTTTATACACTTGAAAGCAGTTTTAATAAGAAGTTATTTCAATTTCTTATTAAAACTGCTTTCAAGTGTATAAACGTAAGAGGGTCCGGGGGTGACCTTTGTATCCAGGGTGTCTTGATGCGGATGAACCTTTGACCCATGTGTTGGTGTGGGTGTGTGTGTATGAGGAATGTTGAACTTGTGCGGTATTGTGGTGGCCATTTTGAAAATGGCAGACCGATAGAAATTTTTCGATGTCAGGAATCATTTCGGGACATCATAATCTACCCATATATGAAATGTCGTTGAAATCGGACAATGTTGAATTTGTGCGGTATTGTGGCGGCCATTAAGAAAATGGCGACCGGTAGAAATTTTTCAATGTCGGCAATCAATTTGGGACATCATTATCTACCCACATGTCAAATTTTGATGATATCGGACAATGTTGAATTTTTGCGGAATTGTGGTGGCCATTTTGAAAATGGCGACCGGTATAAATTTTTCAATGTTGGGAATCAATTCGGGACATCATTATCTACCCGCATATCAAATTTTGATGATATCGGGCAATGTTGAATTTTTACCGCCCACTTTTTATACCGTGTTTTGGCAGCCATTTTGAAAATGGCAGACATCTTGAAAATTTTTAAAACGCAGAATAGCTCCTCTAATGGTGACCTATCACTATTTCAAAGTTTATATCTCTATCATTATTCATTTAGAAGTTATCAACATTAATGTACGAAATTTCAACTTTCCCATAGGATTCTATAGTAACACCCACCCCCTTTGAACCCCTCAAAATATGACTTTGACCCCCTTTACCACACAACTGAAAACTCTCGGACCAACTAGAAACATATATCTATAACTCCACAAAGTTTCATGAAATTCTGTCCAGTAGTTCCTGAGATCTGCCATGGACAAATTCATGGTCTGCGAAAGAAAGGAGAAAGAGAAAGAAAAAGAGAATAATAATAATAATAATAATAATAATAGTAAGAAACGGAGCAAAAACAATAAGTCTCCCAAACTTTGCTTGGGAGACTTAATAACAGATAAACATCAATTGTCTTTGTCTTTTGTTCAGATACATAATAGGATTTGTAAATTGTAAATGCCAGTATAGTTAAACTAGAGGCTCAGGTGAGCCTGTATCACTCCCCTGACATAATTAAGTCCTCTTAAGAATGTCTGCATGCCGAATACATCTAAGTTACTATTCAAATCCCATACTGCCATAGGGTTCTATGTTAAAACTATGTCTGCTCATGGCAGCCATCTTGGATGGGGGTTGTGGTCACCGGACACAATTTTGAAAGTATACTACCCAAGGACCATCCATGCCATGTTTACTTTAAGTTGGCTGACTGGTTTCAGAAGAGATGACTTTTAAACAATTTTCCCATAGGGTCCTATGTTAAAACGATGTCCGTTGACGATGGCCATTTTGAACCCAGATCGGGATCACTGAACACAATTTTGGATGTTGACCACCTAAGGACCATCGATGACATGTTTGCTATATTGGCTTACTGGTTTCAGAGGAGAAGATTTTAAAAGATTTTTTCCCATAGGGTCCTATGTTAAAACTACAGTATGTCCGCTGAAGGCGACCATCTTGGATGGAGGTCAGGGTCACCAGACACAATTTTGATAATTGACCACTGAAGGACCATTCATGCCATGTTTGCTTTAAATTGGATTACTGGTTTCAGAGGAGAACATTTTTAAACATATTTCCCATAGGGTTCTATGTTAAAACTATGTCCGCTGACGGTGGCCATCTTGGATTGAGGTTTGGGTCACTCGATATACAGTCAAACTTGTCTATAGCGACCATTGAAGGGTGTTCTGAAAATAGGTCGCATAAGACAGGGGGTCGTTGAATAGAGGTTGTGATATTTGCTCCCAAAATCTCGAGAGGAAAAACCTAGTTCGGGTATATAAATCCGCATCAACTTGTAACCCTTTCGTGTGGAGGAGAAATGCATGAATAGAGCTCAAATTCTGGCAAGAAAAAGGTATAATGAAATAAAAAATATGTTCAATTATCGTTAAATATTTCCGTCCTTTGTGGGTGAAATTAAAAAACAAGAATATTAAATGATCGAGTTTTTAACTTTCGTTCAACAGCTATTGTTATCTTAATTGTTATCTTAATTAGAATTAATTATTATGATTAGAAGAATGTAATTTCCTGACAAATCGTTTTCAAACTTCAATCACTCGCCGAAAGCTATAAATAGCCTAATCACGCAATCAGCATGTGCTTACCTTGATCTGTTACCGCACGTTAAACGAATGTTGACAGAAATATATGCTGGGAACCAGTAGCTTCATACAATAATTTTCAAAATCACATTATTTATTTATAAAACTGAAAGATTAAAACGGCATTTTCTATAATAAACAATTTTAAAAATTTAATTATAAATAAGAAATAAACCCAAATAAACCAAAACATCAATAATAAATTATCACGTGAACAACTTACCTGTAAAAAAAATGGCGGTCTTACACAATAACACTAATTCCAGGTTTGATATTTAGTAGTTCAACACAGGACTTTCAGTCGACAACGACTCTGAAAACATGGTCGTTAGTCGCGTTAGACAGGGGGTCATTACATAGAGGTCAAATGAATGGGAAAACGCAGGGGAGGAATAAATTAGGTCAGATAACACAGGAAGTCGTCATATGGAGGGGGTCGGTCGCTAAGGCAAGTTTGACTGCAATTTTGAAAATTGACCATTTAAGGACCATTCATGCCATGTTTGCTTTAAATTGGCTTACTGGTTTCAGAGGACAATTTTTTTTTTAAATTTTCCCATATGGTCCTATGTTAAAACTATGTCCGCTGACGGTGGCCATCTTGGATGGAGGTCGGGGTCACAGGATATAATTTTGAAAGTTGACCACCTAAGTACCATTCATGCCTTGTTTGCTTTATATTGACTTACTGGTTTCAGAGGAGAAGACTTTTAAACATTTTTTCCATAGGGTCCTATGTTAAAATCAATGAAAATGTGAAATTCTCATAGGGTCCAATGTTAAACTAAGTCGAGTCATGGCGGCCATCTTGAATTTCCGATCGGCAAACGATTCACAAGTTTAGTACAGGACCACCCAATGATCATTCCTGCAAAGTCACAATTCAATGGACTTGGTGGTTTCTGACAAGAATATTTTTAAAATTTCAGCCAATGAGAACACATTATGGACCCTGGCAGCCATGTTGGATTTCAAATCAGCACCAAAAACACAAATCTGGTAGAGGATCAGCCAATGACATTTCTGGGAAATTTGGTTGAAATCTGTTCAGCGGTTTCAGAGAAGAAGATTTAAATGTGAAAAGCTAACGGACGGATGGACGACGGACGCTTACCCATGACAAAAGCTCACCTGGCCTATGGCCAGGTGAGCTAAAAATAATTTATGTGAAAATATTCTTTGTCGAAAATTTTGTGCCCAAATACTAAATGTTGAAGTCTGATATTGTTTTCAAATTGGACTTTTTTTAAATAGTTTTCTTGTTATATACATGGAAATATTTTGCTTCATACATTGACAACCACCTCCAAATTAACAGTGTGGACCAGTTAAGAACGAAACTCTACGACAATAGAGATAATTTTATTTTTCCTAATGTAAACTTTTCATTAATGTTATGTAGCCCCATTACAGCTGCATATCGAGTATATATCTCTCAGTTGACCCAATATTCCAGAGGTTGTGCTTCATATCATAATTTCCTGCTCTGCTAACAAGAAAGCTACTGAAGCAAGGGCTCATACTGGTAAAGTTGAAGTCATTACATCGAAAGTTTTACGGTCGCCACCATGACTTGCTTAACCGCCATATAGTATCTGTGTCACAAATGTCCACGGATATGTTCTGTTTGACGTCCTTTCCTTTCCTTATTCTTGACTTATCACCAAGTTTGTAACACAACAGGAGCCACATGTGGAGTATGACATGTCTACCCTTCCGGAGCACCTGAGTTCACCCGGGTTTTTAGTGGGATTCGTGTTACTCAATCTTTAGTTTTATGTGTATGTTTTGGAGATCGTTGATTGTACATTTCTATTTTTAAATTTGGACATTATATTGTCTGTTCTTCTTCGGTTTATGCCTTCTGATTACTCTTTTGGTATCTTCAAACACTTCTTGACCCCTTTTGTGTCAAAAACAGTAAGTCACACAATAACATGACGCAGAAAGGGGATTTTCTAAAGGAACGAATTAAAAAAAATCTCATTAATTTCAATACTTCATCAAATAAAATATGTTTTACAGAGTGTTTCTCTACTGGACAGAAATCACGAATGTTGACGAAAAACTGTCAAATTTTCCTTCAATGGCAAATGAAAGATCAAATATCTAAAAAGATTTATTATAAAATCTTATTTTAACAAAAATATTATTATAATTTATAAAGTGTTTCTTTTAAATAAATGAAAACAGTTTATAATGCACACATTTCTCTGACAAAGAACAGAAAAGAAGTATAATATTCTAGTGAGAGCTGTGTGGTGAATTAATACATTGCAAACATTATGAGTATCTGATCTGATTAAGAATGACAAATTGTAAAAACATTTGATGACTTAAATTATCATGTATAGTTTTTTCATTTTTTTTTTGCATTATTACTTGGTTGTATTGTTTAGTTCAATTTGATTTTTGTTTGAATTATCTATGTCAAGCAAAATTATTCTATGTCATGTTGATATATTTGCATGTCACATTGAAAACAAAGGGGCGATCAAGAATGGACAATTAGAGACAATGGCAATATGTTGGACACACACGACACAGAATGAAGACAAACAAAACCAAAAAACACAACATATCACAGAAAACTAAAAAGATGAGCAACACAGAACCGGTTGTGATTCCAGGTGCTCACGACGGGTAAACAGTTCCTGATTCTTAATAGACACCCACCATGTAACTCATATATACAGTCAAGTCAAATAAAAGTATTGTCGGTGATAAGAGGAAAGAAAAAATCTAAATAAAAACGAAAATATATATTGTAAGATCAGATATTGATATTTCGTAATGGTCAACCAGATCGTGATGACTGTAGAAGTTTTGTAGCGATGACTTCAATTTAGGAGCAACATAGCCTTGGTTGAGCGAATATTGAGTCATCGTCTGAGCTCTGACCAGAACACCACACTAGAATAACGTTTGTTTTCAATCGTCTTCCGATGTTTATTTCAAGGTCAAAGTCAAGGTAAGAAACATATTTTTAAGTGTCAGTAGTATCTTTTACTTCAAGCTCATTAGGATCGATGAGATGTAGATAATCACCGAATCGAGAATTATGTAGTGACAGAACATCATCTATATAGCAGAAGATGGAATTAAAGACCTGGGCTAGTTTTCTATCTTTATTCTTGAGAGACCCTTGAAAGAACTCTGCCTCATATGCATGTAGAAACAAATCGAAAAGTGGCGGAGCACAATTTGTATCCATTTGAATACAAATGGTCTGTTGAAACACTCGTCTATTAAACTTGACAAATGTGTTGTCGATTAAAATTTCTAACATTTGAATGTGCTCGTCCTTTATATATTTATTATCAAATTTTGGATGGCTTTTGACACAGTAAGACTTATCTCTACCAATACGAAGATACCGATACCTTTGTTCGCCTGTCTTCTTTGAAAAGCAACGCTGAATCAATTCTTAAATTCTAGATTTTAGAAGCGTATGTGGAATGGTGGTATATCAGGTAGAGAAATCAAATATTTAAATATTGTTATTAACATACTGAGATCTGGAACTTAAAGTCTTTTGAGTTTTTGTGAATAGCCACATTTGGGATAACAGTACTTCCAGAAAATATTTCTGGAGATATCTTTGGACAGCTGTAAAAATAGAAGGCTTGGTAGAACACTTTGGAACTTCCACGATATTACGTTACGTTGTTTGTATAAATGCTTGTGTAATTTTAACATTCGATACAGCAAGTGAATATTATAATCCTCATCTTTCATGGAAAGATCAAAAGGAGACAAGACTGATATGTGATTATCAATGATTTCCTCTTTTGATAACGCAGTAACTGTGTATGTAGGATTATCTTGTGAGCTATCAAAGTATAATTATATCTTTAAGCAATCAATGTAATACTTGTTGCACATAAGGACGATGTTGGTAGGGGCCTTATCTGCAGGAACTACAACATATTTGTCGTGAATAGTCGACAGGGTTTCTGCAACACCATGATCTTTGAATACAGATGTTGCTTTTGTACTCAATGACCTTCGGTGTTTTCTAATTCAAATTTGAATTAATGACCTAACAGCATTAATTCATTCTGAAAGGATATCAACCTCCTCTTTTTCTCGCTTTGCTTATTTTCTGACATAGTCCTCCACAGAATCCTTACGTATTTCCAATTTATGATATTTTGGACCTTTAACAAGAATTTTACGGAGATAGTCACTGTTTATGATGTTCAAACCCACCGTAATGACGTCACGATTTTTGATCACGTGGTGTAGTTCTAGAGTTCAGTAAAATGGCGGTCAGCTTAAAGTAGATTTTCGATTATTTTGTCGGATATACGCTGTAAAAGGTGAGGAAATATCAATATTTTTGCAGATTTGAACTAGAAAATATGTCTATTTATGAAATCTTACCTGCACTTGATCTGACACAATCCGTCCATGCCAAAATATCCATCGGAATGCACCGGGTGGTCAAATTTAAAATTTCCAGAATACCCTTGATAGGGCTTGAAACGAGATTAGGATGAATAACAGACAGAAAATTTCTTCGGAATCCTAATCTCAACGAGATTAACAGGCAGACATACACCAGCTGAATACATTGATTGATTTCAAAGATGATTTAAGATATATACAGGTTCGTTCCACTGGGATTCAGGATTGCAGCTAACTGAACAAAGATTTTCGGAGGTAAGCTTCCAATAAAGTACCCCTTTCCATGATATATGAGTGTCACTTAGGCCAAAAATAATATGTGTGTTTCCGATTGCATGGTCTTCAAAATAAGGGTTGGTAGGTCGGGATTTTTTTTTTAAAACCTACAAGTTTGCTCCTTCCTCTAATATCACACAAACTTGTTTCTTTCTTTCTTACTACAGCTTATTATTTATTTGACATGCAGTACAATGTTTTTGTTTCCAAACATCGATCAAATGTACAAGGAAATGAAGAAAATTGTTGATTTAGTCGGAAACAAACACGGAAACGGAGACCAATTTGCGAATTTTGCCGATCTATTTTTTTTTTGGCATAAAAAATGCTAGGGTCGGCGGTAAAATGTTAGGGTCGGTCGGTCGACCGGAAACACACATATTTGTTGCTTTGGCCTTATATTAAACTTCAGGTGAAACATGCATGAAAGCTCAAGCAGATTTTGTTTAACATAGAATGCAATGGAGAATTCTTTAGTGGTTTTAAATTCAAACTAGAGTTATCTTTCTTTCTTTTGGTCATTGTGTGGTCTGTCCTTCGATTTGTGAATTCTGATTACCCCTCTGGTACCTTCAAACTCTTCTTGCTGGCAAACCCCATCGGACAAAAACATAGATATAGATTACCTATATAATTTCTCATTTGTCAATTCAGCCGAAATATAAAAAAACATCAGAAAGAAATAGGAAGCTACTGATATAAGAATTTGACATTTTTTTGAGGTGACTATGCTACCAACAGTTCGCAAAACAATCTGAAAATGTAAGCATTGACACTCATATATAAATAGTCTTCATCTTTTTATTGGTATACCTTCAAATTTCTTATCGAATATTATTCAGTCTTAATAAAGATAAGTATATCACAACAAGTCGTAATCAATACAAAACATGTCAATATAACATATCCAGGCAAAAATTATCATCTAACGTCGAAAGCTTTGTTTGCAAAAAGAGTGATAATTAAGCTAAACCAACACGCCGTTTAATGAAAATTAAAAATCCTACATAAAATGTAATAGGGTTCACTATTGCATTAAAAATCAAATTTCATTTAGGTAAAACATATTCACCATTAACTATACATTGGAAAGTATTTATGAAATTGACATAATGCCTAGTTGCAAATGAAATCAATGTGGTTTTAAAATGGCTGGACTTCAGCACGTAATTGCAGCTTTTTATTTAAGAACAAAAAAATGTTGCTATCCTTACTCAAGTGTTTGCATGAATGTATTGTTTTTCATATTTACTTTGGTTTTACTGCTATGTTAATGTCAATGACCACACTCACGGTTTTCTTCGGATACTCTGGTTTCATCCACCTACAAAACTGATCACCACGATATAACTGAAATATTGTTGAAAGTGGTGTTAAACACCATAACCCTAACTCTATCCCCTCACGTCTTAGTCCCTCATGAGGACCTTATATTTAATCGACTAGTAGTTTTGATCTATATGACCCTTTCGGTCACAGACGCTTGCGACTCAGAATTACCCCCCTTTTTTCAACTTTCTGTTCACATATTTATTTTCAATATTATTTCATCTTCTTTTCCTTAATTTAAGTTGATCGTGTCCATATTCTTACAATCTTATGTTAACGGTTAATGTGTCGACTCTATATACTCTTATTATCCAGAAGGCATGCTCGCGTCGAGTACGGTTAATGCACATTTTTTCCATTATTTCATAAAAACTAGGAAATGTGTCAATTTCTAAGACATACCTTGTCGCCTGCTTCCTTGCGTTGCGTATGCGATAGCTCAGTTCTCCAGAATTTTAATATTTTCACTCCTTTATTGCATCATATTTCGTAAGGTATCCCTTCTTATGACGGAAGTATATATAACCCACATGGTAGAGTCAACTCGCCTTTACTTTTTTTTTATTTTTTTTTATTTTTTCCTATAGTCAGGATTTTATAAATTCCCTTACATCACCATCTGACTAGGGTGTGACAAGGGTTTTCAAAAATAAGTTGTGTGACTACATTGGTTTTACATTTTGATAAACAAAATAAAGAAATAATAACATATAATAGTAATAAACACTTTCATTCATCTTTCACACACACTCTCTTACCATTTTGTTTTTCTAAAATATTTGATTGGTCCTGACATTTTGTACTTAATCAAAAAAGCTGAAAAAAGAATCTCGCCTTTACTGCCTAAAGTAATCACTTCAACGATAGAGCAAGAAAAGATCCAAATACTTTCCATGATTATAGTTTCATTATTTCCATAAAGAATATTATTTCTTTAGAAGGGGGTTTATTTTTTTCAAATATAACAAAAACAAAACAGTTTATAACGACAAACAACTATTACAGTAAAATAAACAGTCTAGTCTTCTATTATTTTAAAGCAGATACAAGTAGTATTGTATTCAACAAGGAATATAAGTAAACCACTACAATATTACAATATTGGGTACTAATTAAGGAATAACAGTACTGTATTTGAAAAGTTGCAGGTGTCAATTGTGGATTTGACGATCTCAAATGCTATTTTACTGGGGACGCGAAGCAGAGCCAGTAAGATAGATATTTGCGACTGTCAAATCCACAATTGACACCAACAACTCTTCAAATACAGTACTGTTATTCCTATTCTTATGAAATTCTCCCAACGTGTACACACTAGTTTGAAAACATACAAATAGATGACGAAATATATGCACTTTTCTAATTCCTTCCTCTTAAAAAATAGTAATGTAGTTGTTTAAGGATCCGCCATCTTGAAAACGTGAAATCCTACATGTCATATGTACAACATTACACAAAAAAAAAATTAAAATGCCTACCTTGAAACTTAATTTTGTTAAATTCTATCTAAATTAAAGCGTACATGAGGCCAAATAACGTCTGATCTTTACATTTTAAACTGGAAGTCTTCATATGACGTCACGTTGCTTATGTGCCAAAGTCGCATAGCCAGAAATGATGGATACTTTGCTCATTTGCATATCTAAGATGGCGACGCCGGGACATCTGCAATTTTCATATGATCTATATAGACGATATCATTCATAATTGCATGTGTGTCATTTTCTGAACTTGAAAATGATACATTGAATCAAGTTGAATTAAATGAAATAAAAATTAATGAAAACAATTAAATATTCGCTGTTCCTGGACTAAATGAAAATCCCAGTCGACGAACCCTTTTTTGGCCTTAAGAGTCCATGTAAAAATGTCTGAAATACATGAAACTGGTGGCGTGTGACACAAAATTTAACAATGAATGACATTTGGCGACATATTTTCTGAAATTAATTTAGATTCCTCAATAATATATGTAATTATATTAACTAACCTTATATTTCTAGCTTCTAAACTCGGGGTTCCCACATTAAATATAATATGATCATTTTTGCATGATCGCGATATCAAAGACATGTCTAAAATCGGTACAAAACAAAAATATTTGAATTTTGACAGATGAAAAACTTTGCGGAAATAAACAATAACTTTTAATTTTCGAATCATTGACGGACACATTGAATTTCCGTACTATAGGCTATTTTTTTTGACAAATCTAATAAACGATCCATCAAGCTTAAAACTGCAGTCACGTGATCAAAATCTAATCTAAATATAATGAATATTTATGAGGAAAGTACCCTCAATTTCTGGATATGGCTCAACAACATTTCGCGGAATTTTTATTTTTGTGATTTATAGACCCAGGGATATGCAAGAATACATTTTTATGTTCAGTATTGCATTAGAATGGATAGTAAACGCGATTTGCGACCATCAAATCTCCAATTTATGCCGTAGAAATTTTCAAATACAATACAGTTATCTCCTAAATAGGCCGTCCGCATTAAATTCATAGTCGGAAATATCTGGGTCAGCCATATTGTTTACAAACAAGTGCATTCCGCGTAGGAATATAGCATTCCTTCAGGCCTGTCAACTACAGATTTGACGGCTCTCAATAACCAATGAAAATACGTGCTACATTATAATTGCATTAGAATAAGATATCAAAGATGTGATGTAACTCAAACCAGAGGCTCCCAGGAGCCTGTAATCGCTCACCTGGATCAAAGCTGCTTTCAATAACAACACAACTGCACTGCGGCGGCCATCTTGGTGGGAGAGTGTGACTGCCGGCCACAATTTTGGAAGAGGACCATCCAATGACTATTCCATCAAAGTTTGGTTCTAATTGAGCTACTGGTTCCAGAAAAGATGGTTTTTATTTGAATTTCCCATAGGGTCCTATGTTAAACTAAGTACAGCTGTGCAGCCATCTTGGTCAGAGGGCGGGACCACCAGATACAATTTTGGAAAAGGACCATTCAATGACTATTTTATCAAAGTTTGGTTCCAATTGAGCAACTGGTTCCAGACAAGAAGATTTTTATGTGAATTTCCCATAGGTTCCTATGTTAAACTAAGTTCGCTGTGGGGGCCCATCTTGGTCGAAGGGCCGAACCGCCTGACATATTTCTGGAAGAGAACCATCCAATGACTATTTCATCAACATTTAGTTCTCATTGAGCAAATGGTTTCAAACAAGAAGATTTTTATGGGAATTTCCCATAGGGTCCTAGGTTAAATTAAGTTCGGCTGTGGCGGCCATCTTGGTCGGAGGTCTGAAATGCCAGACATAATTTTGGAAGAGGACCACCCAAGAATCATTTCAGCAAAGTTTGGTTGAGATTGGCTCAGTAGTTTCAGAGGAGAAGATTTTTAAAAAATTTCATCCCCCTTTTTCTAATTTGCATAATTGGTCAAAATCGGCAAAAGTTCAAAGTTCATAAAAAATCCTGTAACATATGTTAAAAAGCTCATCATTATGCTTATACAGTTAAAATTTGGGCGCATTCTGGCTTAGAATAGAGCAGTTTTGGCCATTTGAAGAAATTTCTATTTTCAGTAACGGCGGCCATCTTGAATACAGGGCGGCGCTGACGGACACAATTTATATAGGGACCCATCCAGGGACCCATCCAGGGACCATCCCTGCCAGGTTTGGTTTAATTTGGTTCAGCGGTTTCAGAGGAGAAGATTTAAATGTGATATTTTATCAAAATATGCCTAATTTGCATAATCGGTATAAATCGGCTGAAAGAAAAATTTCACAGAAAAAACTGGAATAAATGTTAAACTACTCCTTGCCATGTAGTGCAGTTCAAATTTGAGCTCATTTTGACTTATACTAAAGCAGCAATGGAAGAAATTTCTATTTTTAGTAACAGCAGCCATCTTGAATGGAGGGCGGGGCTGTCGGACACAATAATAAAAGGGCCTATCCCTGCCAGGTTTGGTTAATTTGGTTAAGCGGTTTCAGAGGAGAAGATTTAAATGTGATCTGTTATCAAAATATGCCTAATTTGCATAATCGGTATATATCGGCTGAAAGAAAAATTTCACAGAAAAACCCGGAATATATGCTAAACTACTCCTTGCCATGTAGCTGCAGTTAAAATTTAAGCTCATTTTGACTTACAGTAGAGCAGCAATAGACAATTAAAATTTCATCCCCCCTTTTTTCTATTTTTAGCTTGATGGCCATCTTGGTTGGAAATCTGGACAACCGGACACATTTTTGGAAGGGGGCCATCCAAGGACAATTCCACCAAAGTTTGGTTGCAATTGGCCTAGTGGTTTCTGAGGAGAAGATTAAAATGTGAAATGTTGACGGACGGACGACAAGTGATGACAATAGCTCACCTGGCCTAAAGGCCAGGTGAGCTAAAAACGAGTTCTTAGTGGACAGGAGAAACGTTTTGAATAATTATTGCATATGGATTCCCTTTGTCTCATTTCTTCATTTTAAATGACTTTGATATTTAAGTCGTGAAGAAGAAGGTCTTTGACCGTTTGTTATTGGTATTGCATATCATGGGTTTTTACTTTTCTAATAAAGAAAATGCAATGTGTTGTCCTCTATATTAATTGTGTTTTGTGATTCACCTACCAAGGATATTGCATATTGTTATACTGCAATGTAAAATAAATGCATACTCACATTTTACTGTTACATTAACATAGCTGTGATTACCTCCCAACATGTTGACAGCCTGGCAAGTGTACTTTCCCATTGACAGACAATCTATCTTATTGAGTGTTAAGCTGCCATCATATTTATTTTGGAGTTCTTTAGTTTCAAAT
This sequence comes from Bathymodiolus brooksi, assembly GCA_963680875.1. Lineage (NCBI taxonomy): Eukaryota > Metazoa > Mollusca > Bivalvia > Mytilida > Modiolidae > Bathymodiolus > Bathymodiolus brooksi. The sequence goes on from OY804578.1 coordinate 32,405,757, forward strand.
ATCCAGCTGATATTTGATTGTGGAATACTATCCACTGTACAGGTAATAGTTGTTGTATCATTTTCGTTTACTATCTTGTCCTTAGAAATACTGGAAATGGTTGGTTGATCTGTAAACAATGACAAATTTAAACCACTTTGCGTTATATATGTATATATCTGTACAACATTTGTATTCCCAGCGCTAGGACCCCATGTTCTTCAAATAGCAATGATATTTCTTCCAATACATTTGAATCGTCAGACCTGCACGTACATGTCATCAACAACATATTATATTTCCTCATTGTTGTATTTGTAAAACTATTGCTGTCATATTGGCTTTGTCTACAAGCCTGGGTTTGTATTTCCGCAAGCTTAAATCTGGAACAAGCACAAAACTGAACCAGTATTAATCCAGTTAACGGCATTCAACCATCCTTTCTTCCTATCTAAAATCAAGCAGTCAAAAACCACATGCGTCCACAGGCATACAGACCATATACACATGACCAGTGTAGCAACCAAGTCAGTAAATATCATAGTTACTTAAAATTAGCATGTTAGAAGCTCACATGAGCCTATTATGCTCACCGGATGCTAACCTGTGATCTATAGGACTTGAACCCAATATATAATTAACTTACCCAAGTCTACTATCAAATATGGCCAAGAGCTAATAATTGCATAATAGTTATATGACAATTATTTGCATAACATATATTAAGCCTTTTTGTAGCATTTGTAAGGTTTCAAATGTTTGACAATTATGCAAGACGAATTTGATGACTTTCAATTGAAAATCATTTTCTCGTAAACCACTTTACCTAATCTTAATTGATCTTTAGTTTTATGTGTATGTTTTGTAGATCGTTGTTTGTCCTTTTGTACCTTTTCTTTTGGACATTGTGTCGTCTGTTCTTCTTCGATACACGGATTCTGATTACCCCTTTGGTATCTTCAAGCTCTTTTTACGAGTGCTACAAAAAGGCGTATATATGTTATAATTGGCCATAGTTGACAGTAGGCTTGGCTTTCAGCGATCATCCAAAGGCCATAAGAGTCGGGCTTTGCTAAAACTCACACAATAGATTCAAAAATGTCGATAAAGTAGATATTTCTATTTTTATTAATTTTACATTGATAACGACTGCCATATTTGAATGCTTTTGGAAGTGTAGGGGTTATATTGGAAGCAAGACCATCCACGAATTATTCTAGTCAAGTTTAGCTAAAATTAGACTATTGATTTTAGAGGAGACTTCACACTATGAAAACTGATAGACGAATGACAAGTTTCGGAGCAGAAGTTAGATGATTTTTTTTTCTCTCAAAATATGCAGAATCGCTATAAGTCCATTGACATTTATGCCAAATTACCCATTGACATATAACTACTGCTAAAATTTGCGATCATTATGATTAATAATCAAAAGACCAAAAGACAATTAAAGACATTTCTATTTTTGGTATTAGTCGATGTCTTGAATGTAGGTCGGGCTCGTCGGACAAAATTTTCTTTCAAGGACCATTACATCCAATTTTCGTTTAATTTGGTTCAGTTGTTTCAGCAGAGAAGATTTAAATGTGATCTTTATGTAAATATGCCTAATTTGCATATTCGGTATAAATCGGCAGAAAGAAAAATGTTACAGAAAACCCAGGAATATATGTTAAACTACTCATAACAATGCAACTGCTGTTAAAATTTGAGTTCATTTTGATTTCAAATTAAGCAGCAAACTACAATTAAGAAATATATATTTTTAATAACAGCCGCCATCCTGAATGAATGGTGGGGGCTGTCGGACCACCCTAGGACCATCCCTGCCAGGTTTGGTTTAATTTGGTTCAGTGGTTTCAGAGGATAAGATTTGCGAAAGCATATGACGTACCACGGACGCACGCCAAGTGATTGCAAATTTCACGTGGCCTTTGTACGGATGAGCTAAAACAAAGACCTGTATACATCAACAGAAAATGCATTGGTGAACAATAAGCATATGTCGTGTCCACGTAGCAGATTGTTTCAGGTGTTGATAAATCTTATCATTATTAATATTAATCTAATAAAATATCAATAATGGTATTATATTGAGATCATGCCACATCCACAACGATAGTGATATACTTTTTGAATAGGAAAAATATAAACATACCTTGTAGATATCTAAATTAATGCACACAATGTGACAGTCAGGTAAGCTCATAGTCAAATAGTTGGAAAGCCAAAATAATTTAAAAGTCATTCAGGGCATGTAACCCAAAAAACATACCAGAGGCTCTCAAGAGCCTGTATCGTTCACCTGGTTATGAAAAGAACCAATTGGTCCTATGTAAAAAATATGTCCTGCAGTGGTAGTCATCTTGGAATTACGATCAAAATAAAAAACACAAAGTTTGTAAAGGACCTTCCAATGATTGATGCACAGTTTAGGTTCAATCAGTGCAATAGCTTCAGATAAGAATATATTTCTGTATTTTCCCCATATGGTCCTGTGTTAATACTATGACCTGTGGTGGCAGCCTTCTTGGATTTTCGATCGGCATAAAAAACTTAGGATCTTCCAATGATCATTCCTGGGCAGTTTGGTTTCAACTGTCCAAGTGGTTTTAGAGAAGAAGCGTTTTGAAACATTTTTCCCATAGGGTCCAATGTTAAACTAAGTCCTGCCGTAGCCGCCATTTTGAATTTCATATCAGAACAAAAAACGTCAAGTTTGTAGAGGACTATCCAATGAACATTCATGTACAGTTTGGCTTTAATCATATTTGTAGTTTCTGAGAAGAAGGCATTTGAACATTTTCCCACAGAGTCCAATGTTAATATATGTCCTGCGGTGGTGGCCATCTTGGATTTCCGATCGGCATAAAAAACAACCACTCTGTAGAGGATCTGCCAATGATCATTCCTGGGCAGTTTGGTTTCAATTGTCCAAGCAGTTTCAGAGAAGAAGCGTTTTGAAACATTTTTCCCATAGGGTCCAATGTTAAACTAAGTCCTCCTGTAGCCGCCATTTTGAATTTCATATCGGAACAAAAAACGTAAATTTTGTAGAGGACCATCCAATGAACTTTCATGTACAGTTTGGCTTTAATAATATTTGCAGTTTCTGAGAAGAAGGCATTTGAATATTTTCCCATAGGGTCCAATGTTAATCTATGTATTGAGGTGGCGGCCATCTTGGATTTCCGATCGGCATAAAAAATATAAAATAGGTAGAGGACCATCCAATGATCATTCCTGGGCAGTTTGGTTTTAACTGTCCTAGTGGTTTCAGAGAAGAAGCGTTTTGAAACATTTTCCCCATGGGGTCCAATGTTAAACTAAGTCCTGCCGTAGCCGCCATTTTGAATTTCATATCGGAACAAAAAACCTTAAGATTGTAGAGGACCATCCAATGAACATTAATGTACAGTTTGGCTTTAATCATATTTGTAGTTTCTGAGAAGAAGGCATTTGAACATTTTCCCGTAGGATCCAATGTTAATATATGTCCTATGGTGGCGGCCATCTTGGATTTTTGATCGACATAAAAAACAGTAACTTGGTAAAGGACATTCAAATGATCATTCCTTGGCAGTTTGGTTTCAATTGTCCAAGTGGTTTCAGAGAAGAAGCATTTTGAAACATATTTCCCATAGGTCCAAAGTTAAACTAAGTCCTGCCTCAGCCGCCATTTTGAATTTCATATCGGAACAAAAAACCTTAAGATTGTAGAGGACCATCCAATGAACATTCATGTACAGTTTGGCTTTAATCATATATGTAGTTTCTGAGAAGAAGGCATTTGAAGATTTTCCCATAGGGTCCAATGTTAATCTATGTACTGCGATGGCGGCCATCTTGAATTTTCGATCGGCATAAAAAACAGTAACTTGGTAAAGGACATTCTAATGATCATTCCTGGGCAGTTTGGTTTCAATTGTCCAAGTGGTTTCAGAGAAGAAGCATTTTGAAACATTTTTCCCATAGGGTCCAATGTTAAACTAAGTCCTCCCGCAGACGCCATTTTGAATTTCATATCGGAACAAAAAACCTTAAGATTGTAGAGGACCATCCAATGAACATTCATGTACAGTTTGGCTTTAATCATATTTGTAGTTTCTGAAAAGAAGGCATTTGAACATTTTCCCATGATGTCCAATGTTAATCTATGTCCTGTGGTGGCGGCCATCTTGGATTTCCGATCGACATAAAAAAACAGTAACTTGTTAAACGACATGCCAATGATCATTCCTGGGCAGTTTGGTTTCAATTGTCCAAGTGGTTTCAGAGAAGAAGCATTTTGAAACATTTTTCCCATAGGGTCCAATGTTAAACTAAGTCCTGCCGTAGCCGCTATTTTGAATTTCATATCGGAACAAAAAACCTTAGTATTGTAGAGGATCATCCAATGAACATTCATGTACAGTTTGGCTTTAATCATATTTGTAGTTTCTGAGAAGAAGGCATTTGAACATTTTCCCATAGGTCCAATGTTAATCTATGTCCTGCGGTGGCGGCCATCTTGAATTTTCGATCGGCATAAAAAAACTGAAACTCTGTAGAGGACCTTCCAATGATCATTCCTGAGCAGTTTGGTTTCAATTTTCCAAGTGGTTTCAGAGAAGAAGCGTTTTGAAACAGTTTTCCCTTAGGGTCTAATGTTAAACTAAGTCCTGCCGTAGCCGCCATTTTGAATTTCATATCGGAACAAAAAAACCTTAAGATTGTAGAGGACCATCCAATGAACATTCATGTACAGTTTGGCTTTAAACATATTTGTAGTTTCTGAGAAGAAGGCATTTGAACATTTTCCCATAGGGTCCAATGTTAATCTATGTCTTGCGGTGGTGGCCATCTTGGATTTCCGATCGGCATAAAAACACACACTTTGTAGAGGACCTTCCAATGATCATTCCTGGGCAGTTTGGTTTCAATTATCCAAGTGGTTTCAGAGAAGAAGCGTTTTGAAACATTTTTCCCTTAGGGTCCAATGTTAAACTAAGTCCTGCCGTAGCCGCCATTTTGAATTTCATATCGGAACAAAAAACGTAAAGTTTGTAGAGGACCATCCAATGAACATTCATGTACAGTTTGGCTTTAATCATATTTGTAGTTTCTGAGAAGAAGGCATTTGAACATTTTCCCATAGGGTCCAATGTTTATCTATTTCCTGCGGTGGCGGCCATCTTGAATTTTCGATCGGCATAAAAAAACAGAAACTTTGTACAGGACCTTCCAATGATCATTCATGTGCAGTTTGGTTTCAATTGTCCAAGTGGTTTCAGAGAAGAAGCATTTGAAACATTTTTCCCATAGGGTCCAATGTTAAATTAAGTCCTGCTGTAGCCGCCATTTTGAATTTCATATCGGAACAAAAAACGTATATTTTGTAGAGAACCATCCAATGAACATTCATGTACAGTTTGGCTTTAATAATATTTGTAGTTTCTGAGAAGAAGGCATTTGAACAGTTTCCCATAGGGTCCAATGTTAATATATGTATTGCGGTGGCGGCCATCTTGGATTTCCGATCGGCATAAAAAATATTTAATTTGTAGAGGACTTTCTAATGATCATTCCTGGGCAGTTTGGTTTCAACTGTCCTAGTGGTTTCAGAGAAGAAGCGTTTTGAAACATTTTCCCCATAGGGTCCAATGTTAAACTAAGTCCTGCCGTAGCCGCCATTTTGAATTTCATATCGGAACAAAAAAACCTTAAGATTGTAGAGGACCATCCAATGAACATTCATGTACAGTTTGGCTTTAATCATATTTGTAGTTTCTGAGAAGAAGGCATTTGAACATTTTCCCTTAGGATCCAATGTTAATCTATGTCTTGTGGTGGCGGCCATCTTGGATTTCGATTGACATAAAAAAACAGTAACTTGGTAAAGGACATTCCAATGATCATTCCTGGGCAGTTTGGTTTCAATTGTCCAAGTGGTTTCAGAGAAGAAGCATTTTGAAACATTTTTCCCATAGGGTCCAATGTTAAACTAAGTCCTGCCGTAGCCGCCATTTTGAATTTCATATCGGAACAAAAAACCTTTGTATTGTAGAGGATCATCCAATGAACATTCATGTACAGTTTGGCTTTAATCATATTTGTAGTTTCTGAGAAGAAGACATTTGAACATTTTCCCATAGGGTCCAATGTTAATTTATGTCCTGCGGTGGTGGCCATCTTGAATTTTCGATCGGCATAAAAAAACAGAAACTTTCTAGAGGACCTTCCAATGATCATTCCTGGGCAGTTTGGTTTCAATTGTCCAAGTGGTTTCAGAGAAGAAGCATTTTGAAACATTTTTCCCTTAGGGTCCAATGTTAAACTAAGTCCTGCCGTAGCCGCCATTTTGAATTTCAAATCAGAACAAAAAACGTCAAGTTTGTAGAGGGCCATCCAATGAACATTCATGTACAGTTTGGCTTTAATCATATTTGTAGTTCCTGAGAAGAAGGCATTTGAACATTTTCCATTAGGGTTCAATGTTAATCTATGTCCTGCGGTGGTGGCCATCTTGGATTTACGATCGGCATAAAAACACACACTTTGTAGAGGACCTTCCAATGATCATTCCTGGGCAGTTTGGTTTCAATTATCCAAGTGGTTTCAGAGAAGAAGCGTTTTGAAACATTTTTCCCTTAGGGTCCAATGTTAAACTAAGTCCTGCCGTAGCCGCCATTTTGAATTTCATATCGGAACAAAAAACATAAAGTTTGTAGAGGACCATCCAATGAACATTCATGTACAGTTTGGCTTTAATCATATTTGTAGTTTCTGAGAAGAAGGCATTTGAACATTTTCCCATAGGGTCCAATGTTTATCTATTTCCTGCGGTGGCGGCCATCTTGAATTTTCGATCGGCATAAAAAAACAGAAACTTTGTAGAGGACCTTCCAATGATCATTCATGTACAGTTTGGCTTTAATAATGTTTGTAGTTTCTGAGAAGAAGGCATTTGAAAAATTTCCCTTAGGGGCCAATGTTAATTTATGTATTGCGGTGGCGGCCATCTAGGATTTCCGATCGGAATAAAAAATATTTAATTTGTAGAGGACTTTCCAATGATCATTCCTGGGCAGTTTGGTTTCAACTGTCCAAGTGGTTTCAGAGAAGAAGCATTTTGAAACATTTTTCCCATAGGGTCCTATGTTAAATTAAGTCCTGCTGTAGCCGCCATTTTGAATTTCATATCGGAACAAAAAACGTATATTTTGTAGAGAACCATCCAATGAACATTCATGTACAGTTTGGCTTTAATAATATTTGTAGTTTCTGAGAAGAAGGCATTTGAACAGTTTCCCATAGGGTCCAATGTTAATATATGTATTGCGGTGGCGGCCATCTTGGATTTCCGATCGGCATAAAAAATATAAAATTTGTAGAGGACCTTCCAATGATCATTCCTGGGCAGTTTGGTTTCAACTGTCAGTGGTTTCAGAGAAGAAGCGTTTTGAAACATTTTTCCCATAGGGTCAAATGTTAAACTAAGTCCTGCCGTAGCCGCCATTTTGAATTTCATATCGGAACAAAAAACCTTGATATTGTAGAGGACTATCCAATGAACATTCATGTACAGTTTGGCTTTAATCATATTTGTAGTTTCTGAGAAGAAGGCATTTGAACATTTTCCCTTAGGGTCTAATGTTAACCTATGTTCTGCGGTGGCGGCCATCTTGGATTTCCGATCGGCATAAAATTCAGTAACTTGGTAAAGGACATTCCAATGATCATTCCTGGGCAGTTTGGTTTTAATTGTCCGAGTGGCTTCAGAGAAGAAGCATTTTGAAACATTTTTCCCATAGGATCCAATGTTAAACTAAGTCCTGCCGTAGCGGCCATTTTGAATTTCATATCGGAACAAAAAACCTTAAGATTGTAGAGGACCATCCAATGAACATTCATGCACAGTTTGGCTTTAATCATACTTGTAGTTTCTGAGAAGAAGGCATTTGAACATTTTCCCATAGGATCCATTGTTAATCTATGTCCTGCGGTGGCGGCCATCTTGGATTTCCGATCTGCATAAAAACAGTAACTTGGTAAAGGACATTCCAATGATCATTCCTGGGCAGTTTGGTTTCAATTGTCCAAGTGGTTTCAGAGAAGAAGCATTTTGAAACATTTTTCCCATAGGGTCCAATGTTAAACTAAGTCCTGCCGTAGCGGCCATTTTGAATTTCATATCGGAACAAAAAACCTTAAGATTGTAGAGGACCATCCAATGAACATTCATGCACAGTTTGGCTTTAATCATATTTGTAGTTTCTGAGAAGAAGGCATTTGAACATTTTCCCATAGGGTCCAATGTTAATCTATGTCCTGCGGTGGTGGCCATCTTGGATTTCCGATCGGCATAAAAACACACACTTTGTAGAGGACCTTCCAATGATCATTCCTGAGCAGTTTGGTTTCAATTATCCAAGTGGTTTCAGAGAAGATGCGTTTTGAAACATTTTTCCCTTAGTGTCCAATGTTGAACTAAGTCCTGCCGTAGCCGCCATTTTGAATTTCATATCAGAACAAAAAACGTCAAGTTTGTAGAGGACCATCCAATGAACATTCGTGTACAGTTTGGCTTTAATCATATTTGTAGTTTCTGAGAAGAAGGCATTTGAACATTTTCCCATAGGGTCCAATGTTAATCTATGTCCTGCGGTGGTGGCCATCTTGGATTTCCGATCGGCATAAAAACACACACTTTGTAGAGGACCTTCCAATGATCATTCCTGGGCAGTTTGGTTTCAATTATCCAAGTGGTTTCAGAGAAGATGCGTTTTGAAACATTTTTCCCTTAGGGTCCAATGTTGAACTAAGTCCTGCCGTAGCCGCCATTTTGAATTTCATATCAGAACAAAAAACGTCAAGTTTGTAGAGGACCATCCAATGAACATTCGTGTACAGTTTGGCTTTAATCATATTTGTAGTTTCTGAGAAGAAGGCATTTGAACATTTTCCCTTAGTGTCCAATGTTAATCTATTTCCTGCGGTGGCGGCCATCATGAATTTCCAATAGACATAGAAAACAGTAACTTGGTAAAGGACATTCCAATGATCATTCCTGGGCAGTTTGGTTTCAATTGCCCAAGTGGTTTCAGAGAAGAAGCATTTTGAAACATTTTTCCATAGGATCCAATGTTAAACTAAGTCCTGCCGTAGCCGCCATTTTGAATTTCATATCGGAACAAAAAACCTTAAGATTGTAGCGGACCATCCAATGAACATTCATGCACAGTTTGGCTTTAATCATATTTGTAGTTTCTGAGAAGAAGGCATTTGAACATTTTCCCATAGGATCCAATGTTAATCTATGTCCTGTGGTGGCGGCCATCTTGGATTTCCGATCGGCATAAAAAACAGTAACTTGGTAAAGGACATTCCAATGATCATTCCTGGGCAGTTTGGTTTCAATTGTCCAAGTGGTTTCAGAGAAGAAGCATTTTCAAACATTTTTCCATTAGGGTCCAATGTTAAACTAAGTCCTGCCGTAGCCGCCATTTTGAATTTCATATCGGAACAAAAAACCTTAAGATTGTAGAGGACCATCCAATGAACATTCATGTACAGTTTGGCTTTAATCATAGTTGTAGTTTCTGAGAAGAAGGCATTTGAACATTTCCCCATAGGATCCAATGTTAATCTATGTCCTGCGGTGGCGGCCATCTTGGATTTCCGATCAACATAAAAAACAGTAACTTGGTAAAGGACATTCCAATGATCATTCCCGGGCAGTTTGGTTTCAATTGTCCAAGTGGTTTCAGAGAAGAAGCATTTTGAAACATTTTTCCCATAGGGTCCAATGTTGAACTAAGTCCTGCCGTAGCCACCATTTTGAATTTCATATCGGAACAAAAAACCTTAAGATTGTAGAGGACCATCCAATGAACATTCATGTACAGTTTGGCTTTAATCATATTTGTAATTTCTGAGAAGAAGGCATTTGAACATTTTCCCATAGGGTCCAATGTTAATCTATGTCCTACGGTGGCGGCCATCTTGGATTTCCGATCGGCATAAAAAACAGTAACTTGGTAAAGGACATTCCAATGATCATTCATTTATAGTTTGGGTTCAGTCAGTTCATTAGTTTCAGAGAAGATCTTTGAAATTTCAGCCAATCAGAGCAAATTATTGGCTCTGGCAGCCATGTTAAATATCCGACTGGAACGAAAAACAGTAACTTTGTAGAGGACCATCCAAGGAACATTCCTGCTAAGTTTGGTTCCAATTGGCCCAGTGGTTTCAGAGAAAAAGCTTGAAATGGGAAAAGTTTACAGACGACAAACGACGGACGCCAAGTGATGGCAATAGTTCACCTGGACCTTTGGTCCAGGTGAACTAAAAAAGGATAATCAAAAATTGACTAAAGTTACCTACCCATGAGGGAGATTGATCTTAGTTTTAAATAACATTACTTGAGAATTGTAAATTTAAACATAAATATATCTAACAAAAACTATGTCAATGCTGAAACACTGACTACTGGGTGGATCATACCCTCCGGGACTTAAGAGTCCACAAAACGGTAGTATCAAACCAGTCAAAGTCGTAAAAACGTAGATATCTAATCTAGGTGGTCTGATTTATCATCATATACGCTCATGCAATAGTTTACTATATATGTATGATGGAGATTAACCTTAGTTTGCATTATTTAAAAACAATAATTTAAAATTAAGATATAAATATACCTAATAAATAGTGTCTTTGCAAACGTACTGGCTACTGGGTGAACGATACAACAGCTGCGGTACCGATCTAGTGACAGTAATATAAAACGATTGCTTACAGTACAATTAATATAAATCCATTATTACACAAATGAAAACTCATTCTGGTGTCTCTATTGTTCAAGAATTTCTATTACAAATATGTATATATAAACAAATGATAATCAAAACTGTATATAATGCCTTGATATTCATACCACGGATGTTGCTTTTAAAAGTACTACTTACAATTAACAACAACATATATTGTTGCAGATATCAAACTACTGATGTCATTACTAGCTGTACATTGATAGTTCCCTGTCTGATTCCTGTTTATCTTCGCTAGGTTCAATATTGACGTGGTACCAGGAGAAAGATTTGGTCCATTCCATGTACTTTTACAGGCAGGTTCACAATCCGCCGTACACTTGATAGGACCCAGCCTATCTAATGTTTCGTTTATGGTATAATTAGATGTCATTGGATAAATCACTACTTGTCGTGGTCCATCTGTAGAATTATAATATAAACTTTAACATCATAGCATGATGTATGCTTCAATCAGTAATACATTTTAACAGGTACCTGTAAACTGCGAAACGAAATATACCGAAACGAAACGAAACGAAATTCACCGAAATGAAACGAAATTGATGCGAAACGAAATAAATCGAAACGAAATTGACCGAAACGAAACGAAATGGTATAATACAAAATGAAATAAAACCTATTTTAACGAAACAATTTCTTGGAGAAAGACAAAACAAAAATTAAATGAAAAAAATAGAGAAAGTATCATTTATTCGTAGAAAAAGATAGTTCATTGTTTTCCAGGTTATATAAAAAAAATCGTTGTTCATCTAGCAATGAAGAAATGATTGATTCATCGATTGTTGACTGCTATTTAAATGCCACATCAGTGATATTCAAGCTATACTGCGCCGAATGACGAAATGAAAACGACTGTTACGTGAGGGATAACTTCCTATATATACATGGTGATGTTCTGACAATCGGGATCCTATTTTTGATTTTATGTCTGGCATGGGGCATACTTTTGGTCACAACTGTCTGAAAAGGGGTATAGACTGATTATGATGAAAATGTTAGACCCCATCTCAGACTGTTGTCTAACTTAAGCCTCTATAAGGCGCAATTTTTGAAGAATAATCCAAGCAAAAACCTATACCCCTTTTCAGACAGTTGTGACAAAAAGTATACCCCATATGCCAGACAGATAATAAAAAATAGGGCCCTGATTGTCAGAACATCACCATGTATATAGCAGAGGTTTCAAAGTGGGCCGGTACCCGGTACTTTTACCCACCTGAGATCGTGCATAGTACCGGCAGAAATTACTGAACCCCCCCCCCCCCCAAAAAAAAAATTAGCGGTGGTCAAAACCACAAGTACGATGGTCGATAGGCTTGTGGAATATTTTTCATAAAAAATTAATGATCACGTCAAATGCGGAATTCTCGCATTCGAATCGAACAACTGCGTCACTACCAAGTTGATGGGATATTCCCTGTTTTAAAAATAACTTTACCCTAGAATCGTAAATAGCAGTTTGCGCATGCGGTAAATAGATATGTTTTCGCCCCAATATCTTTTCATCCTTGTGTAAAACTCGGACCGGAACAAAGCTGACATCATTTCAAAATAAAAAAATGACCGATTACAAATTATGTTCAAACACAATTTAGTGTAATCTCCAGTTATATAAGTATCATCATTATGTATTATGAATATGTGACTACACAATATTTTGTGCGATTTTTTTTTATCCATTTAAAACCCAGGGTCGAATCATTCTGGGGCGTACTGTCTTGTTACTTAGCTCCGTCCATATTGTTTAACTTCCGGTATAAAAAAATAAAAACCTATGGCTAATTTATTTACATATTTTGACGGGGCCCTACCGCGGTTGTTCACAGAAATGAAAGTGTGCTGCAAAACATTTTTAAAATGGGGTACGAGGAGATAAGGGATAGAAAATTACTAGAAATCTTGAAAAAGGCCCCGACATGGCTCAAATTCGAATTACATTGTAGTGTCAAAACTCCGGCCCCCCTTTTTTTTCAAAATAATTTAACTTTTGTGATTCAAATGTTAATAAATGTCTTCCCGCGAATCGTTTTTGTTCGAACATTTTTTTTGCACATAAGTCGTGAAAGTAACAATATATATTGTTTTTGTTTAATTATATTTGTATTGATCTTTTAAAAAATTATGAATTTTATTAAAGATTGATGATTGCAAATTAAATTTATATGTTTCATCAAGGACGTATTATATATACGTCCTTGGTTTCATTAATTATGACACTTATATGTCTTGATCCTGCCAATGGTCTTTGATGAGTTTAATTACTGGTAATAAAGAAAAAAAACACACAAGCCAAGGTATTGTGAAAAAGAAAAGGACAAAGCCAACAAAAGAATTTTGAGAAGTTTAAGCTTTGATAACAATGGCTTGGTCAAGCCTAGCTGCGGAACCGTAGCTCTTTATGGTCCTTTTGGGTTTTTTTTAAGATATGGCAGACTATCTATGAATAATCTTGGCTGAAGTCTGTAAACTGAAATATTCAATAAGGAAATTGGGGGGAAAAATCCAGGCATTATGCATGGTCTTCACTCTTGGTGAAATCTGAACTCTAAAGTTAATGGGATTTTTTTTTCAAAAACACTTAATGTTTTGCAGTCTCTGAAGTACATTTTTTGGTCCACAAAATGCTAGATTTCAGGAGTTTCCGCCCCCTGGACCCCTTACGGCCCTCATCCTAATTTTTTAGGTATCTCCTAAAATTTAAGAAGTAACTTCTATTATAAAAAAAACTTTGAAACCCCTGATATAGGAAGTTATCCCCCACACAACAGTCATTTTCATTTCGTCAATCGGCACAGTATAGCTGGAATATCACTGATGTGCCACAGTGGTGTTTAGCGGTCAACAATCGATGAATCAATCATTTCGTCATTGCTAGATGAAGAACGATTGTTTCTTATATAACCTGGAAAACAATGAACTATCTTTTACTATGCTTAAATGATACTTTTTCTACTTTTTCATTTAATTTTTGTGTTGTCTTTCCCCAAGAAATTGCTTCATTAAAATAGGTTTTATTTCATTTTGTATTATACCATTTCATTTCGTTTCGGTCAATTTCGTTTCGATTTATTTCATTTCGCATCAATTTCGTTTCGTTTCGGTAAATTTTGTTTCGTTTCGGTGAATTTCGTTTCTTTTGGTTTGGTTTCGTTTCGCGTTTCGCAGTTTACAGGTACCCCATTTTAACCTGTCAATATTTTTTTGTTAAATAATCACACCAATCAAGCAATCAGTCATAAAATCTAATTCAGAAATTGAAGCTTAAGACTTCAGAAAGCTTCCATTATAAACGATTTCCGCATACAGAGAGCATCTAAATTCATGCATCTGTCCATAGATCTTGACATATGTGTACAAATTACCATTTCAAATGACAGAAAAGCCATATTTGATATATTTAGCTACGATTATTTATGAAGTCAGTGTTCGACATTAAGCGGTTGCCCGAAGCCCGTGTCTAGTAAAAATTATATCGGTCTAGTTGTATGGTGTTGCTGGTGGCCCGATTGGTCTAGTGAATTTGAAAGTAGCCAAGTGTAGCTAAATACCTTTTCTGAGTGACTCGACGAAAATTTTGAATCGTCCAAAAATAGTCGCTGACTTGTTTGCTCATCAAAATGACCAGGGGATGCCATAGGGGAAGGAGACGGAATCGGCAAATAAATAGGTTAGAAAATGGCCGATTTAACCATTCGATGTATCTCGGGATTTTATAATAAGTTAAGAAATTCTCATCTATGTCGCGTGTATCGAGATACTTTTCATTGGATAATTTTTTGACTATTTGAAGTGTGCATGCAAATCTAGAATAAACTTAGATAAGTCGGAAGATACCGAAGTATACTTATAATATACATAAAATACTGTAGGAAATTCGGCAAAGTATTAAATTGAAAGTGGGTGTTGTTTATATAAATAAATCAAAAGTTCTTCAATGTAGGTATATTTAAATTAAATAATTGCAACTATAATATTCATATCAATATGAACATAACAAAAAGTTATTGTTTAATATTGATAACAATTTCAAAATATAACAATTAAATGTAAAAAGTTGAATTAACAATAATTATGGGGTGAAAATGCTTTTTAAGGAATTTATATAAAGGGAGATAATCATAGTACTGTATAGTATTATAAAATTACTACTGAAAAAGTTTTGTAAAAATAAAATGAACCAATAGTGATTAACAGTTTGTCTATAAGCTTATATTTAAAAAAAAATGAAATAAATATTTTACAATACTGTCTGTACTCCTGTAGGAGTGTGAAGCCCATCTATGATCTAAATAGATCCTCTGTTTTTAATAACAATTTATATTCATAAATTAAAATAATCAAAATGCATATGTATGCAAAATAAAATTTGGATTAAGTTTTAACTATGTTATACAATGTATCTACGTACCATTAGTTGTTTACAAAATACACGTATATACATAATTATTGTTTGTAAACAAACATCTGCTTTGCATATCATAAATCCTCGGATTTACCATATTCTAAGAAAACACGTGTTTTTTTTTTATAATTAATTTATTTTATAAGAATATATAACCTATATTTTCTGTTTTTACATATAATTATTAAGGTAAAAATACCTTACAAAAGAACCAAAAACCATTCAGAAAAATTTGTCAAACTAAAAATCTTCCTGATTCTGATCCTGATCTTACCAGCAGCTCGCTGGTAACATTTGGCCCAAAATTTGATTATATTTTACTTCACATCCAAAATTTTATAAGAAGACGTATGTTGAATGTAAAATAATACAAACCTTCTTGGGAAATTATATATTTCAAACTATTATATCCATATTTTGTCACAATATATCCATAAATAAATGTCTGGCAAACACATTTACCCAACACGATACACACTTTAGCATCCCCCTATATTTTGTAATGGTAGAGTATATAGCCAAGGGAGATTATCATTTCCACGGACTGAAATGACCTTAACCTAATAACTGGTACCTTCAAATATCGTGGGTACTTTAACCTGAATAATCCAGTCGTTATATTACGCTCCCACTGGTCGCTACATTAACGCCTGGATGCATTCATTGAAAAAATCCGTCAAACCGGAAATAGTAAATCGCTATGACTTATGGGTATTACGACATAAAATTGGAGGAGCTAAAGTGTTTGTAAATAATGTCCAATGGAGCGATCAACTAATGTAATGCTGTGTACAATACACATATCCGGATAAATACAACCAAACATGAAATCAAACTTAAATGAATAATTACTATTTTTTAAATATCAAAACATAATGATTTTTATTTCAAAGTTGGAAAGTAAATAAAAGCTTGAATTGAATTCACTCTTATAATGATTTTTTAATATCATTTAAAATAAAGATTTAAACAAATGTATTTTATGATAGTGATGGCTGATTAAAATTGTTTGACATGAATTAGCTGTCAGTTGTAATATACAGGATGTAACCAATATACAAGAAGAGCTCCTACTGTGAAGCCATCTATTTTGAGATGCCATTCAATGAAAATAACAACCTGACCATATTGTTACATAATAAGAATAAGAATTATTATTCATATAATTAACACATTAAGTCAAATTTCATTTATTTAGGCTAATTTGGGTCAGTTATCAATTAATGACAAAAATGGTTTAAAAAAAAATCAGTCTAATAAGTATTTACCTAAATAACGATATTGTGATGGGTATTTCTTAATAAATTGTATCAAAAATCATTTTAATTTGTGAAATAATCAACTTTCTGTTTACATATTTATTTTCAATAAAATTTCTTTATTATTTCAT
This sequence comes from Bathymodiolus brooksi, assembly GCA_963680875.1. Lineage (NCBI taxonomy): Eukaryota > Metazoa > Mollusca > Bivalvia > Mytilida > Modiolidae > Bathymodiolus > Bathymodiolus brooksi. The sequence continues at coordinate 32,422,339 of OY804578.1, forward strand.
CCCATTTTCCTTAATTTAACTTGTGCATATCCATATTTATACAATCTTATGTTAACGGCAAGTTACGTGTGTTGACCCAATTATCCACAATAAATTCACTTTTATTGTCCCACATACATTACAAAAATACATGTTAGATGTGTATTGTGACATTTTAGCAAATTTAGATTAAAACATAAAAACTTCAAAAAATGATTACACAGTGTTTTATTTTTTTTAAATCTTTAAAGATTTGTGAATCTATGGCAATTTAAATCATAATTATGAGAATAAAGGTGTATTTGTTTTCTAAATATGCAAAGGCACGTGCACAATCATTCTACGTGTTTGTTTTGTCAATATTTACAAACGGAAGTAAAGGAAGTCACTAATGCGCATACGCGCTAATATCTGACATTTGATTGGTCGGCTGAACCAGACAGCAGCTGATGGATTTTTACCATTAAGAACGTTCAAACCCTCATCCAGCGATAGTGCCGATAGACGGCGCAGTATTATTCGAGTTATGGGTACTTAGGCATTTTAATTTCGGCAACCAGTCGTAAGATGCATCTAAATCCCATCGCATTTCGACAGGCAATAAAGTACAACGAGTCGTGATGTTGCAAAGTTATATGTTGATCGTTAAATGTTCAAGCTTGAAAATAATCTTTAACAAGATATAATTAATACTTTTTATGAGTAAAAATAAAAAAAATCAATATGTTTTACCACTTTCCCCAGTATGAATCGTTACGGATAGTGCTCTGTCATTATGACTTGTGTTGTTTTTTGTTGTTTATGGTTTCGATAAATCAACATGGACTTGAAGTGGCAAGACGCTTAGACCAGGCCGTGAAATGATGATCTCCCTTGGCTATATACTCAACCATTACAAAATATAGGGGGGGTGCTAAAGACTAGTATATGGGGACAGATCAGTTGTTATTTGAGGTGGAACAGTTACGTCACAGGAGGTTGCATCACCGGAAATGACGTCACCGGAACCGGAAGTCGTGAACCGGAAATGAAAGGGAGATAATTTCCCGCTCTTTTTTTACCCGTATTTCCCGCGATTTTTTCCGGAACTCCTCTAGATTCTAGGTACGAACAATGGAATTCTGAATCCAACCAATCGTAGACCTTCTGATATTTGAATCCCACTAATCGTATCCCTTCTTGCTTCGAATTCAAATCCAACCAATCGTAGCCCTTCTGATATTTGAATCCCACTAATCGTATCCCTTCTTGCTTCGAATTCAAATCCAACCAATCGTCGGCCTTCCGATATTTGAATCCCACCAATAGTAAGCCTTCTTTGAACGACCAATCGTCAACCTTCCGTTGTACGTTCGTCTATTTGAAAAAGCATTTTTACTCCAGCTTTCATATTGACAGGACATGTTTATCTTGTGGAGATTTTATATTCGAACAAAGGTAAGCATTTCAATTCTACTATAATATTTTAATCAAATTAATTCATGTAGTTGATTTTTAATTCAGAAAACATTTGATAAAAAATCAAGTCTTGTATGATGATCGTGTTGTGACATGTTTCCCATTTACACATTTTAATCAAATTACTTTAAAGTATCTTAACCCGTTCCTTTTCAGAATACAAAGAATAGATTGACGAAACGAGGAAAACTTTAGATAGTGATAAAGTTAAACTTATTTTATGTAAGATTGTAACGTTTTTTACTTTTAGTATGAATTTTTCAGAATTTAAAAGATTTCAAGTCCGAGTTATTATTAATGTCAGTTCTTATTCCATTTTGTTTGATAGACGGTATAAAAGAAAGTTTTAATATTAAGGTTGAAAAAGGATATGTTTTAATGCGTAACTTTAAGGATCTGGTCGGAACTGAGGATTATCTTAACAGATTAGAATTAACGTTTCACCAGTTTTACATTTAATAAACTTTGAGTCATTTTTGTCGACATGTTGTTGACTATTCCTTGTCTACGTTATAAATATTTGTCATCCAATTTTTAAACTTGGATATTTATCATCCACTATTTGAAGGTAATTCATCTAATATTTTCTTTTTTTAAGAATTAAAGTTGATTTTTATTGTAGTTTGTATTTCATTTATATTGGGCGTACTTAACAATTCATTATCAAACAAAAAAAATTCAAATTTGCTTCGATTGATACAATTGGCATTGAAAAAATTACATTTAAAATTTCATTGTCATAGAATATTTCATCATGAACGAATGTATAGTTTAATATACTTTAATCATGTGCTGTTCGCTTATAACCAGTTTTAAACTCTGATATTAATTAACTATTTAAAAATGTTTTATTTTTATTTCAGAAATACAGTTTGATTTTTTATACAACGCAGTGTTTGTGTGATCACGGAAATTTTATTTCAAGGTACAGGTAAGCCGATCTATTTTCCTTTTGAATAATTCTCATGAAATATTCATTATCAAAATGGTTATAGTTTGTCGTTTTAACAAATAGTTTTCAGCACAAGGATTTTCAAATTTGTATTTGCATCAATCGATTTTTGAAGACAGGTGCTGTTCATTGTTGACTGCCTCTAAGCCCAAACAAAGGATGCATTAATGTATTTTCTTCACACAGTGCAAAAAGTTATTAGTCGATGGGGTAGTCGCATCCTACAACGCTTCATCGATTTCAAAACCCAAACAAAACTTTTTAATATTTTTTTTATTTGCAGTTTTCTTGTGCAATCATTTACACGTTTTTAATCAATTTACTTTAAAGTATCATAACCCGTTCCTTTTCAGAATACAAAGAATTGATTGAAGACTCGAGGAAAAATTTGCATATTGATAAAGGTAAACTTATTTTTTGTAAGATCGCTACAGTTTTTTACTTTTAGTATGAATTTATTTTTACTACATATTGTTATAATTTTAAAAGAATTCAGTAATTTAATGCAAAGCATTTGTATTAATTTTATAATCTATGCAGGTGGTATGTAGTCTTATTAATATCATTCAGTTCTTAATTGATTTTCATGTGAAGTAGAGCAGGTGGTATTATTAAATATCCATTGTGTTTCAGATTCAAAGAAGATGGATAATAGTAACGTAAGTGTTTTTTAATTATGTGTTTACATTTGAATCATTGGGTTTGATAAATGAAACATAACTATTAAATATAGTATGAAAAAAAAAGGAAAGACAAAATAACGAGGCTCCTGAGGGGAATCGATACTACGTATTTAGCATAACTATTATGATTAATGAAATAACGAGGCTCCGGAGGGAATCGATACTATGTATTAAGATACATGAGACAAGAAACACACAAACTAAAGAAGGGGCCATTCCACTAAATATATGCATCACACAAACAAAAAAAGACGATCAAATCTCAAAACAGGAATACAAATATATTGAACTGTTTACCCAAACATAGCGTATGTGTCTATTGTATAGTTTCAGAAGTACGTGTGTGACAAATGCGGGAAGAGCAACCTCACTAGACACATGAAAACCCACGTCCAATCGTCTCAAACCTATCCCTGCAACATCTGCGGAAAAGAGTTTAAGAGGGCAGACGACAGAAAACGCCACGAGGAATCTCACAACTACACGATTACCTGTCCGTTTGTGGTCAATATTTTAATAGAAAAGAAAACATGCTCCGTCACAGGGCTCTGCACGAAAGACCTGAAGTGAGACCAATGATGAAGAGACCTCCATCCTCCGGACCATCCAATAGTCTTCCAAAGCAACCACGAAGTCACAGTCCCCAGTCTTCCAACAGTCCATCCGTTGAACCTAATATATTATCAGAAGACCCGGAGACCCGTGTCCTATATTTAAGACACTGGAATACCATCCAAACTCAGGAAAACAGTGGAAACCATGTCCAAGAAAGGTATAAGTTTACCTTGCATGATATGACAGATCTTTAGACAGCAGACCACAGCCTTTAAGATCAACCTGTCGTTTGGTTTTATTTTGAGAAATGTCGAAACTGGAGAATTACGGTACTACCACTCCAGCCAGAATAACTCCAGATTTGTTGATGTTCCACACCTCATCAGAACAGAAGAAGACTTGGTGAGGTTTCTAGAGGAGTTGAGCCGACATGACATCCTGGAGTATATTCGCCAACAGTGTCCTGACACCAAATGGGTGCACCTCCTGACCAACGTGACGTTTTATGTCAACAAGCTGTTTGACCACCGGTTTGGTGCCAGTCATCCTTCCAGACCATATTTTGAAAAAACAAAGCTGTCGTTGCTTTAGTTGGTGGATCCCATGGACCTTATACAGACAACCTATGCTTTTTCCGTTGTTTAGCAGTACATCGTGAAGCTCCAAATGTCCAAGCTATAGAAACACCAGCCAAGACGTATTACAGACAGTATCTACAACAAGACATGACCCCTGCAGACTTCAAGGGTGTGCCGTTGGATGATTTGGTGGTATTGGAGCAGGTATTCAGCTCGAACGTGTATGTGTATGACTTACAAAAAACAGAAGCTGGTAAAGTAAATGTCGAATTGGTCCGACCTTCTACCTACAAGTACGAGGACACCATGAATTTGAACCTGTACGAACAGCACTTCAGCTACATTAAAGACCTGAGGTCATACAGTCACAGCTACCTGTGTTCGAAATGTGACTGGTTGTGGAAACATGTTGGAAAGCTGCACAGACATGAACGGAACTGTACCGGAGATGTTATCTACAAGTATCCTGGTGGCATGTACCATACAGCAAAGACCGTATTCGACCGGTTAGAAGACGAAGGCATCGACGTCCCAGAAGATCGGTTTTTCCCGTGAATTTAAAAATAAATGTTTACCTGTAAAATTCTAGTTGAATATAAAGGAAAAATAGTTAAATTGAGGTCAATATACCTCGCTGATTATCTTTTAAATTGATTTTCTTTAAAAAAAAATTCATTGTACATTGTTGTATATATTTGTATTTATAAAATAATTGAAATTGTATAACGGTGTTGGGTCTTTCATATGGATGATCAAAATTGCATTTGAATTTTAACGCCACTTTCAGTTATATCGTGGTCAAATATTTTATTTGGTGTTGAACGCCACTTTCCGTTATATCGTGGTCAAATATTTTATTTGGTGTTGAACGCTACTTTCAGTTATATCGTAGTGGAGCAAACTACCGACCTAACGCAAAGTCACTGACAAACTTATTTCAAAGATGAGGTGTCTAGACATTATTTGATCTTATGCATATCTTATCTTGAAAACTGATCATGCCTATTATACAAAGAGTTTGAATATACCAAAGGGGTAATCAAAATCGAAGGACAACAACATACACATACAACAAAGGACAGCACATTAAAGTACAGAGTATGAGCCCCACAGGGACAACGGACTTCACATTAAAGTACAGAGTATGAGCCCCACAGGGACAACGGATTTCACATTAAAGTACAGAGTATGAGCCCCACAGGGACAAAGGATTTCACATTAAAGTACAGAGTATGAGCCCCACAGGGACAACACAACGGCCACGTCAAGTTTAAAACAAGGGCGTGGTCAAAAGCCTATGAAAACAGAAAAAAGGGCAAAAAGATATCATTCAGACATGGACAACGTATAGAAGGATTGCATCTACCATGTTCAATGACGGTGTTATCGACATGGGTCGAGTTCTAGTGTTATTTGCCTTCACGAGTCAAATGGGGCAACAGTATCCCACCGATGCATGGACGTTTTGGGACATTTACCATGCCGTTCTTAAAGGGACAGAATACGAATACTTCAATCGATCACTCATCCACCATTCAGAATAGAGGGAAAGGAACCAATCAGAAAGCTCCATTTCATAAACAACTGACCAATTGAAACACAGAATGACTGTCCAATCAGATACAACGTTACAAAAGAAATCGATCAATCAGATACGTCATTACCAATGAATATTACATCATTTTCTAAAAATAGTATCACGCTTTTGGATATATTAAGTGTGCATTACAATCTCTAGTCATTCTTATCCAAACTGTCAAAGAGGAAAGACATGTTTTATGAGATGTCTACGACATGCCTCGTATGTAAACTGAGATGTTCGAGAAAATATGTCATGTTGAGACATAAAAGAAATAAGCATGGAACAACTCATCCGTATCCACAGAGCAGTGATGCATATCCGCCACCACCGTCACCGCTGAAAGAGAGATATACGCCACCGCCACCACCACTGAAGAGGCATATACGCTGACATATTTTTGGAAGAGAACCATCCAATGACTATTTCATCAACATTTAGTTCTTATTGAGCAAATGGTTTCAAACAAGAAGATTTTTATGGGAATTTCCCATAGGGTCCTATGTTAAATTAAGTTCGGCTGTGGCGGCCATCTTGGTCGGAGGTCTGAAAGTCAGACATAAATTTGGAAGGGAACCACACAAGGATCATTTCAGCAAAGCTTGGTTGAGATTGACTCAGTAGTTTCAGAGGAGAAGATTTTTTAAATTTCATCCCCCCTTTTTTCTATTTGAACTTGGCGGCCATCTTGGTTGGACGTCGGGATCACCGGACACAATTTTGGAAGGGGGGCATCCAAGAATCATTTCAGCAAAGTTTGGTTGAGATTGGCTCAGCAGTTTCAGAGGAGAAGATTTTTTTTTAATTTCATCCCCCCTTTTTTCTAATTATCATAATCGGTCAAAATCAGCAAAAGTTCAAAGTTCATAACAAATCCTGTAATACATGTTAAAAAGCTCATCATTATGCTTATACAGTTAAAATTTGGGCACATTCTGGGTTAAAATAGAGCAATTTTGGCCATTTGAAGAAATTTCTATTTTTAGTAACAGTGGCCATCTTGAATGGAGGGCAGGCCTGTCGGACACAATTTTGAAAGGGACCCACCCAGGGACCATCCCTGCCAGGTTTGGTTTAATTTGGTTCAGCGGTTTCAGAGGAGAAGTTTTAAATGCGATCTTTTATCAAAATATGCCTAATTTGCATAATCGGTATATATCGGCTGAAAGAAAAATTTCACAGAAAACCCGGAATATATGTTAAACTACTTCTTGCCATGTAGCAGCAGTTAAAATTTGAGCTCATTTTTACTTACAGTACACTCCAAGTGTATCAACGATCAAACTCTCAGGTCCGACATATTCCTCCCAAAATGTCCGACAAATGCCCGACAAATTTGAGAGTCAACACTCTCTAAGTCCGACTATTTGGTCGGACATTTTGGTCTTGGTCGGACATTTTGGTCGGACATTTTGGTCGGACGTGAGAGTGGATATTAAAAGAATTTTTTTTTACATTTCTCGAGGTGAATATGTCAAACATTTTGTGATCGATGCGTATTTGTAAGCGTACTTTCTTTCCGGTGTGTAGAATGTGCGGGTACGTAAATACCCTAGTGTATTTTTACCTTGCACCATATTCGCGCCAGGAAAGGTAGCACCAAGGTCAATATTTGTCACGCTCGGGCACAACAGTCGTTCGATGCATAGGAGCACCTCATAATCAAAGAATTGTACAATAATTTCGAGTTACACCGTTTGTGTTTCTTTAATCTGTTTAATTGTAATAGATCTTTCTAGTACATTCAAATTTTACGATTACAATCGGAATGCTAGAAATATCGTAACTTTTCCGAAATCTAAACTTTAAAATTATATACGCCGAGTCCAGCCCTGGCTTGGATTTCTCGAAAAAAGTTTTCTTAACAAACCAAATTAAATTTGAGTAAAAACTCGACTTAAGTTTGCGTTTTGACTTTGTTTGCGTTTTGACTTTGTTTGTTTGGAGAAATCACTGACGATTTAAAAAAAAATAATCTGTTGTCACTTAAAACAGTCAATGAGGCCGGTACGGCTGTGTACATGAGTGAATAAGAAATAATTCTTTCGGAGTGTGATATCCATATAAAGGTGAAATAACGGATGCAAAATCATCGGCTAAAGTTACACAATATTCCGTTTACAAATATTTCAAGTCCCTATACTTGTTCATCTGCGACGGCAATATGTGTATTGGACTAGGTATTACAGCCAGTTTGATATGAATTAATTAGCTCAGGTTACAGGTGTCAATAGTGGAAGGAACATCTTGTCGACACAAATTTCCAGGTGCCAGTGGGAGAACAATAATAATTAATTCTATTTAATGTTGTTGTTTTTTATTACTATTTGTTTGTAGGTACATTTGCAATCATTGAAGTAAATTTAATTTGAGAGTCAACACTCTCTAAGTCCGACGTGAGAGTGTGGATATTTAAAGATTTTTTTTTTTTTACATTTCTCGAGGTGAACATGTCAAACATTTTGTGATCGATGCATATTTGTAAGTGTACTTTCTTTACGGTATGTAGAATGTCCGGTTACGTAAATACCCTAGTGTATTTCTACCTTGCACCATATTCGCGCCAGGAAAGGTAGCTCAAAGGTCAATATATAACTGAAATATTGTTGAAAAGTGACATTTAAACACCCATAGCCTCATATAAATTATTGCAATAAAATATCGATTAAGTAACGAAATTGATATAAATTATTTTCCAGTATATTTAGTATAAAAAGCTTGTTCTACACGTTCACTGTGAGATGTATTGCAACCGCCATTTTTAACTACAATCACGTGCGCATGCTCGTGTTTGATGGAAAGCTATAGCTATATTTAGATATTTTGTGATAATAATTTTATATTGTAAATCGATCCACCCCGTGATTTTTTTCAACAAGATACATTTTTTAGAGTATATATTTTATTATAAAATACAATATTGAACTGATTTTCGATAACACTTCAATCATTGAATATTGATTTTTTTCGAATTTTTAATATTTCATCCCCAGAATTGTACCCCCCTGTTAGTATACTTTTATTGCTTTATTTAAAAAAAAAATAACACCAAGAACATCGATGATACGAGTCTTCTTATTCAGAAATAAACCTACAGCAAAATAAAGGTATACATTTTTTGTACTGTGAACAAAATCGTCATTTTTATCTAGATTTATCGTCCGAAAAATACGGTACTCCTCTACTATACTAATTTGGATTAGGTGATTGGAATTAGGTGCCATCATTAAAATAAAGATTAAAAAATATATTTCTTGATAATGATGGCTGATTAAAATTTCTGTCATGCATTAGCAGTCAGTTGTAATATACAGGATATAACCAATATACAGGAAGAGCCCCTACTGTGAAGCCACTCAATGAAAATAACAACCTGACCATATTGTTAAATAAGAATAAGAATTAGATAAGAAATTAAAATTTATAGAAGGCAAGGATTTATATAATTAACACATTAAGTCACATTTCATTTATTTAGCTTGGGTCAGTTATCAATTAAAAAGACAAAAATGGTTTTAAAAAAAATCTGTCTAATAAGTATTTACCTAAATAACGATATCATGACGTATAATAATTTCTCACGTAAATGTATTTATTTTATTAAGATATTTATACACATATATAAGAAAAAAAGATATAAATTTATTTTTTAAGTACAAACAAATTGGAAGACGGCTTGAAAATCGAAAACGTAGAATAGTTATCTATGTTTATAAGTCTTAGTAAAAAGAGTCTTGAGCAACGTTTTTGTTCACACCTGTGATAGGTGTATTTGTATATTATGAATGCACGATGCGACAACATGCTGAGATGGGTGATGTTTTGACAGGTAAACTGTAAAAACAAAAACGTAGAATACACTAATAAAATATTATTTCACCTATATCAGGACTCCGCAGACTGCCAATTTTCAAGAAGAAAAAAACGGGATTTACGGATTTATGACCCATTCGCCATGAACAAAATAAAACTTAAATTTTACTAAATAATTTTAATCCAAATTTGCCTTTAAAGAAATAAATGTATAAATTAGAATTATTTACCCGGGTTCGTTCGCCCTACATTTGGCAAACACGTAAAAGAGCAAACGCACCCGATATCGTAAACCGGCAACTGTCTGCAGCAAGTGAAAGGGCCTTGGCATCGATTGTCGCGAGTACATAGGGACATATTAATATTCACTTCTAGTGCACTTAAAACATGGGTACTGCATGTTAATACATTTTATTCATGATATTATTGTATATATCGCCCGTGACAGCCGTTAACATATCTATACTTTCTGTACCACTGTATATCACTCATTTATTTCAGCTTTACTATGATACGCATGTTTCTTTATGCACACATTTATTGGTTAGCAGAATTTGGGGACGTTTCCTGTTTACAATTTAACTATCTGAGAGTGGAGACTCTCACTCCGACCTGTGAGGATTTGGTCGGACATTTGTCGGACCAATTGGTCGGACATTTGTCGGACATTTGTCGGTGTGAAGTCCGACAAAACTCTCTGTCCGACCTGAGTGTTTGATCGTTGATACACTTGGAAGGATCTGTACCTACCTTGAAGAACTTTCGATTTAATTATATAAACAATGCCCACTTTCCTTTTCATATATTGCCGAATTGTATAGGTATTATCTGTATATCATAATTATACTTCGGTATTATTTTCTGTATATTATAATTATAATTCTGTATTTTCTGCCTTATTTCAGTTTATTCTAGATTTGCATACACACTTCAAATACGTCAAAAAATTATCCAATGAAAAGAATCTCGATACACGCAACGAGAATTTCTTTACTTATTATAAAATCCCGAGATACATCGAATGGTAAAATAGGCCATTTTCTAACATCATTATTTGCCGATTCCATCCTCTTTCCCCATGATATCCCCTGCTTAGACGATGCTATTCTGGGAAAGAAGTTGAAAAAGCCCTCTAGAACACCAGAGGCTAAAAAACAATATGAACAGAAAAAATGTCTTTTAAGCTCCACTGGACCACCGATCGCCCTTGGCTACGCTACGACGAACATGAACAAATCATGTATTGTACATACTGCGAAAACAGCTTAAGGACAAAACTGGGGCTGGGAAGCAAAAATATCTTCATTCTAGTGTGCACTGAGTGATTCGGTCTAATAACGTTAGCATGTCACTGGCCCAGATGTCTAGTGGTTAAAAGGTTTTTGGCGAACACTGATGAAGTAGGTTTTATACTGATGAAAGTTTTGTTAAATCAAATTATCATATCAGTTGTTTATTTAATAACGTTAATGACACTATTATTGTACATTGAAACAAAAGAAAGTATTGCATGTGGTGGGTTTCTTTTCCCTACTCGAGGATTGGCATCAAAGTCTTGCTGCTACGCACATTGGTATTCACTCGAGTATTCATGCGCAAAAGTACCGTATTTACTACAAATACACTGTATAATATCCTAAATAATTCATTATATTATTTGTGTTGTATTAATACTATCATATAACCTTTTTAGAAAAATATTAAATAATGATATTAATACATCATAGACATTGTATACTTACAGTTGACTATTACATTGACTTTAATCAATGTCAAAAAATTGATTTCATTGATTGCAGTACAGTTATATACTCCTGCCTGACTTCTGTCAATGCTTGTTAAGTTCAGGATAGATGTAGAACCAGCAGGAAGATTTGGTCCAGTCCAGGTTGTTGTACAGTTAGGGTTACAATCAGCTGTACACGTTATTTGATTAACACTACCTGTCTCAGTAACTGTATAATTGTTATTTGGCGGTGAGATTTCAATCTGTATAGGACCATCTGAAATTATTTGATAATACATAAACCATTTATCAAACTGATGTTAAACCCAATAATAATTGTTTTTTATTTACAACCATATAATGTCATTTTATTCAAATGCTTGTTACAACCAGCTTCATAAGCCCAAACTTCTTGTGAAGTGATATATATGATATAATTATAGAGAGATTAGCGATATTATTCTATTGAAATAATTAATAATTGAGTATTTTAGAAATGAACTTTTCTGAATTATTTTATTTCCAATTAATATTTGTAGGTATTCCCTTACAAACGATGAATAAACAATCTCACTGTTTTTATGTTTGCTCGACTATTATAAGAAACTCACGGACAAACAAAAATATGTTTGGGTCTATATTTGTGATCTTGTGTTTATAAGACTACGATACCCTGATAATTAGGATTATTAATACAAGTCTTTGGTTAGAGAATTGCATTATTATTGAATTGATACCTCCCATAGAAATGATCCTGTTATATAATATGGTTAAAACCCCTTATGTGGTTAGAATACATGTATTATGTTAGATAATAGTACATATATAATACTTACACTGAACAAAAACATTTACTACAACAGATGGCTTACTACTGACGTCATTACTAGCTGTACACTGATAGTTCCCTGTCTGATTCCTGGTTATTTTCTGTAAGTTAAGTACAGATGTGGTACCAACAGGAAGATTAGGTCCACTCCATGTAATTGTACAATCAGGTATGCACTCAGCAGTACACTGGATTTGATTCATAGTTTCTGTCTCCTTTAATGTGTAAGACTGCATTGATGGTGTGATGATGACCTGATTCGGACCATCTGAAAAATATGTAGCACTTGAGAGGAGAAAACAAAATAAAAAGATTATTACAGAGCATTGCAATGCGAAAAACTCACTTGATAATCATGTTTTTAACAATTGACTTCTGTGATATACCAAAAGAGGTATACCTGGGTTAATAAATCCTGGTATCTATCGAATTGAAAGCCATTTTATATCTTATTTTCACTTTTATCACACCGTTTTCTTTGGTTTAGCTTGGTGCAAGACGTTAGAATGTAATATTCACTGCACGTTACGTCGCGCCAGGTGAATAAATGCTATATTCATCTCGCGTGAGGTGAATATAACGTTTTATGAAAGAACGTTACCAGGGATGTCCGTCAATCAGAAAAGACTTTATCTGAAGACATATAATAACATATATGATAGACACAGATCGACGTCCAGTCTATAATCGACGTCCACTCCTCAAATCGGTGTCCACTGACCTCATTATCTCATATCACGATCCGATGTTACGGTATTCTCAAGTCAGCGTCTTTTCCAAATTATCAGATCTATGGCAAATTTATGGCTATGAAATGGGCGTCCTTTTCAGACCAAAGATCGGTATGTGTTTTTACCTTTTTATTTAAACAAGTTTGAAAGCAAAATTTAATGCGACATTGAATGGCGTTGAAGTTCCAACATTTAAAATGGTTGGACAGTGGATGCTTTCAAGCAGTTTTATCAAGATTTCCGTGTTCTGCTCTATGCTTTATTTTAATATTTGTGCAACCTATAAATATTTGCTCTAATACTCATTTTCCTGTTATGATAGAAGTATTGCGGACAAAAGATAGAAACAAAAGCGACATACTGTAAATTGAGAAATAATTACAATGACAGTTTTGTTTTCCACGTTTTTCAATCTGTTATTTAAAGTTGTTTTTTGTTTTGTTTTGTTTTCTGAAAAAAATGCTCACCCTTTAATATCATCAATATAGTGTCATATATCGAAATAATAAGTTTTTGCAATGATTTCTGAAACCACAGTCAATAGGACCCGAATAAGCATAATAAGATTGTATCTACAGTAACAATAAAAAAAAGCATAGGCATAATTCTGATTTTTGTCCACCCCATTTATTACCTATAGACAAATACAACTCTATATTTATATTCTTTACAGCAAGGTCTGAGTTGGTACCTATTTAATGCAAAAGTAGTACTTTAATTAATGTCTTTCACAGCGAAAAAAATTCCCCTGGACGGAATGTTCTCTATTTCCTTGCATACTACTTTTCTCCTGAATCCTGAATTCAAAGTATACGTCAGTTACGTTATCGGACACCGATTGTAGAAAATGAGAAAAGGCCATAGATTTGATTATTCGACATCGATTTGACAATTTGAAAAAAAGACATAGATCTGAGGTACAGATATCTGTGACGTAGAAATTTGACATGAATTTGAGGATGTGACGTCAATTAGTCTTACATATGTATATATAATTTAACAAAAGTTAAGCCCCTTTTGATTTATTTCACATCTTTTCCTTTTAATTAACTTTTTTTTAAATACTATTTAAACCTGTTTAGGGACCGACCATTTAACTTGCAGGGGGGGGGGGGGGGGGTATGGTTTTTGTTTCGTTCAGAATTCAGAAAGATATGAGCCCTCCTATAAACAACTGGAAGTCAAGACGAACCAAACATCGTTTTCATGCAAATATCGTTACGGACATCACACCACGGAACTAAGAACATACAGACACATAATAGGAAAACACATAAAACTAAATAGATTAGCAACACGGACCCCACCAAAAATCCGGGGGTGAACCCAGGTGCTCGCGAATGGCAAGCAGTTCCTACTTCTTAGACATATTAATGTGCTTTTGTTTTATTGCTCCCAAAATTTAAATTATTTGGCTTTCCAATCTTTCGATTTTGAGCCATTTTGAAGGTTATTCCAGAAACGCATCCTGTGCACTAAATTTGATAAATACATTTTTATTATTTACTTCAAAACACTACACAGAAAACAAAAGATTCAGCAACACAAACTCCACTAAAACTGGTGTGACCTTGCAGGTTTTATTCATTTTAGACCCTTTTGGCTTTCGTGCTAACTAAGACTTTTAAATTATTTGGCTTTTGAACAGTAGACTTTTGGCGTACCTGATAAAGAGCATTCCAGAAACTCGTTCATTTCACTAAATTGGATATCTACGTTTGTAGGGTTATATAACGACATTGATTAAACGAATGAGGATAGCTTTCATGATCTACAATATATATTAATACTAAACTATTCTACCAAATTTATGTCAAGAATTTATATTGATTAATTTATAAGAATGAAGATATCAGTGGCGGATTTAATGGGGGGGGGGGGGGGGGCTTTGGGGGCTTCAGCCCCCCCTCCCCCCCCCGTCCAAAAAGTCAAGTTCATATATTAACATAAGTTTTTCAAGACTATTTAACGTTACCATATGCCTTTTAATCGAATAATTTCGATCTGTGTGATGAAAGTAAAACAAAATACAAATTAATTTCTTTGCTTTGAATTAATCTTCAAAGAGGTAATTAGAAGTTACAAGAGGAACCGTGAGCTAATGCTCACCTATGATACCCCCGCTCTTCGGCAAACAGGAAGTAGGAATCTGACGGGTCAAAAAACGCTTCCCACAATATGGGGTACCTATATGAAGCTTGTGACCAAACATCAGATTTCTGCCATCAATAGTTGCTGAGAAAAATGCGACGAAAAATGAGCATATATGTTCAATGTGTATAAACATCAACAAAGTCGACAAACAAGAAGTAGGAATCCGATGGGTTCAAAAACGCTTCCCACGATATGGGGTACCTACAGGTATATGAAGCTTGTGACCAAATATCAGATCTCTGTCATCAATAGTTGCTGAGAAAAATGTGACGAAAAATGTGCATATATGTTCAATGTGTATAAAAACCAACTAAGTCGGCAAACAGGAAGTAGGAATATGACGGGTCCAAAAACGCTACCCACAATATGGTATACCTATATGATGCTTGTGACCAAATATCAGATTTCTGCCATCAACAGTTACTGAGAAAAATGTGACGAAAAATATCTTGGACGGACGGAAGGACGGAAGGACAGACAGAAGGACGGATGGACAGAGGTAAAACAGTATACCCCGCCTCCCCCTTCGGGGAGCGGGGGTATAATAAAACAGTATACACCCTCCCCCTTCGGGGAGCGGGGGTATAATTATGCATCATTATGTATCATTTTTATGAATGTATCGTCAAAATACCAATTAATCAGGTGTTGTTGTCTTAAACCGTTATATAAACATGTCTAGTGTCATAATTTCATATAGGTATAACCACCAACACCTGTAAATTGAGGCTCTTTGAAGGAAATTCTTTTTTAAATATCATTTATTTTTACAAATAAAATTAAAGGAAAATGTTGCTGTATTATAAAATAACTAGAGGTTCAGCCCACTGAGCCTGTATTGCTCACCTGACAATAGAATGATACTGAAGCAAATTTCAAAGGGAGATAATCATTACCTTAAAAAACAGCAGCCATCTTGAATGCAGGGTGGGGCTGTCGGACACAATTTTGAAAAGGACACACCCAGGGACCATCTATGCCAAGTTTGGCTCCATTTGGCCAAGCTGTTTCAGAGGAGAAGATGTTTTTAACATTAGCCAATCGGAAAAAAGAATTCATCTTGGCGGCCATGTTTGTAGGCCGAATGGAACCAAATGAAGAAGTTGTATAGAGGATTTTACATAGATGCTTCCTGCCAAGTTTGGCTCCATTTTGCCAAGCAGTTTCAGAGGAGAAGATTTTTTAAACAGTAGCCAATCAGAAACAAGAATTGCCCTTGGCGGCCATATTTGTTGGTGGAACGGAACGAAATGGAGAAACTTTATAGAGGACCTTACATAGATGCTTACTGCCAAGTTTGGTTCCATTTGACCAAGTTGTTTCAGAGAAGAAGATTAAAATATGAAAAAATTAACGGACGGACGACGGACGCCAACTGATGGCAATACCTCACATGGCCCTTTGGGTCAGGTGAGCAAAAAAATGATGAAAAAAGGGCAATAACTCCTAGACGGGTAATCAGATTTACTTCAAAATTGCAGGGCATGTAGATCTTGACAAGCTGAACATGTTTTCAGCTTACACTCAACATCTACAATGTATCTCTTATAGTTTTTGAAATAAAGGATGAAAAGTATTAACATTTTTAAAATTTGATGAAAAAAGGGCAATAACTTCAAGATGGGTAATCAGATTTACTTTAAAATTGCAGGGTATGTAGATCTTAATATGCTGCCCATTTTTTGCAATTTAAACTTAACCTTTATCTCTAATAGTTTTTGAAATATCAGACAAAAATGTTTAAATTAAAATAAATAAAATAAAAAATGGCAATAACTCCTAGACGGGTAATCAGATTTACTTCAAAATGGCAGGGCATGTAGATCTTGACATGCTGCACATGTTTGCTGTTTAAACTTAACGTCTATCTCTTATAGTTTTTGAAATAAAAAACGAAAAGTATTAAAATTTTGAAAATTTGATGAAAAAAAGGGCAATAACTCCAAGATAGGTAATCAGATTTACTTCATAATGTCAGGGTAGTTAGATCTTGCTGTGCTGATCATTTTTACTCCGTCAGATTTCTGATATTATTAACGGTTTTTGAGTTATTACCAAAAACGTGCAATTTTACCATATGTTCTATTTTTAGTAACAGCGGCCATGTTTGTTGGCCGAATGGAACCAAATGAAGAAGTTTTATAGAGGATCTTACATAGATGCTTCCTGTCAAGTTTGGCTCCATTTGGCCAAGCAGTTTCAGAGGAGAAAATTGTTTTAACATTAGCCAATCAGAAACAAGAATTGCCCTTGGCGGCCATATTTGTTGGCGGAATGGGACGAAATGAAGAAACTTTATAGAGGACCTTATATAGATGCTTTCTGCCAAGTTTGGTTCCATTTGGTCCAAATGTTTCAGAGGAGTAGATTAAAATATGAAAAGTTAACGGACGGACGTTAAGTGATGGCAGATTGAGCTAAAAATTACATGAGTTTCCGTTTTGAAAATATATGAATACAGCGAATTTTAAACTCTAAATGAAAATATAAATACATATAAAATAATTGAAATTAATTAGAAAAATAATAGACTTATTAGATTTTTTTCCTGCTATTGCTCAGACCCTTGCGCACTTTACAAAACTGCAAAAAAACACACATACACCAGGCCAGAGGCAGCTGATGTAACTTCTTTTAATTTGTTGTATTATTTTTGTAACTTTCATTTTGTCGTAGCCATTGTTATTGTTCAAATGTGCCTGGCTTTTAAAAAAGGCCTCAGCAGATCACTACAAGAGAGATAACTTGACATACATTGTAGGCAGAGCCTTAAAAAGCAAAACTTTAGTTCAGAGCTCACTAGAAGACTGTAGAGCAAATGTTGAACAATTCAACCGCCAGTGTTTAGAGAAGAGTATTAAAATCTGTGAACCGCTAGACATAGAGGTTAAAAAAACCTAGAATATGCGGGAGACAAATAATGAGAGATAATGTTCAAGCAGGGGGTCCGGAAGACTACTTTAGGAAGTCAATAACTGTACCTTTTCTCGGCTATACACTAAATAAAATGAAAACAAGGTTTAATAACCTTAACGCCAGAACTGCTTTGGGGCTACAGTTGGTTCCATCTATTATTAAAAATATTACCCCATATCTGAGCCCCCCCGTCAAAAGAGTCTCTGGATCCGCCCCTGGATATGTAGCAAGTTAGCACTTATATGAAGCCAAGGTTAATACTTTGAACCCAAGAGGGACATGTCCTCACACTCATACTTTATTTTCCTGTATGTCTACGAACAACGTAAGCACGCAGTGTTTATCACCATTCGGCAATGGAGAGGTGCAATGGACTCAATTTATTATGCAATTTGTAAGTATTTGTCATTGATAGAACTGATCACTGTGATATAATTAACAGAAATACTTTTGAAATAACAACTATTTAAAAACATATTCTAACACCCTTAACTCACAAGGATAGTATTTCGAAATCTGATATTTTGTTTCGATGCATTGCAATAATGACATAGCGAGCTAAGTCTTACTCCAAAGGTCCTGGTATATTTATTCTAACGCAGTCAATGCTAGATGCACAAGATAGGTGCCACCATGATTCATGTTATGCTCTGTAGATTACGCATTGACATATATATGGTATCGGGATCAATATTAGGTCTACTCCTGTTTATCAAGTTCAGGGTTTAGGCCATTTTTCCACCATTAAGCGAATCATCCTATATGAAATAAAAATTTCATTCCATGGTTTTTTGCTTTCAATATTTGCTTTATTCAATATTATATAAGGGAAGAACAGGCGACGTTGTTTAAGCGTGATTATTTTCTTAAGATTACTATATATATACTATTGTATTTAAAATTATTGATATACGATTCTCCAACATTTATTAGATTAAGTTGAAGTAGTAGACAATGTGACAATAAGCCAATGTGGTTCCTTATTAATAACGAAGACATCATGGAGGTTTTTAGATTTTCGAGCATTGCAAACTCACGAAAGTGGTTCCGACTAAAGTACATATTGTATCACATACGTATATGGTACAATGGTGTGTATCATACACACTGTATAAAATGGCTTAAATCCACTATTTAGATGGAATATATACTGAATGCTATATAATATTACGTATATCTAATACTTACACTGAACAACAACATTTACTACAACAGATGTCTTACTACTGACGTCATTACTAGCTGTACACTGATAGTCCCCTGTCTGATTCCTGTTTATGTCCTGTAGGTTAAGTACAGATGTGGTACCAACAGGAATATTAAGTCCACTCCATGTCATTGTACAAACAGGTATACAGTCAGCAGTACACTGGATTTGATTCAGATTTTCTGTCTCCTTTAATGTGTAAGACTGTGTTGGTGGTGTGATGATGACAATATTAGGACCATCTAAAGAGGAAAGAATATAGACATTAAAGAATACAAATAGGTACTCCTGAGCAACATTTATTTTACCTACCAGTCTGTAGACTTTAAGTGTACCTGGTATACGTTATTCTATTTGTTTAAACATATGTTATTGTCTAAATAATGACAAAAGGATCAGACACAAGTTTTTCAACTTAGTATTGACTTCTCCATATACATACAATATACAATATGATAAGCATTATTATTACATTATTTCTCTAAAATGTTTACATGAAGACATGAAACAAAAAATATAGCAATAAAGCAGAATGCAACAATGGAATACCATTAAAGGTAACCAATCAAACAGACCCGAGTATAAAAAAAAAGAAAACTGGGACATAGACCTAGCACGTGTTGTTAAGTTATTGGATTGATAATACATTATTTCTCCAAATGTAAGTACTTTTTGTTCACTTTGTGTATTATAATATGGTATTAAAGAAGAATTATCCATTGTCGCATACTGTTGTAAACAAAAAGAAAAAAAAAGAAAAGAAAAGAAAAAAAGAACAATAGAAATAAACTTTCGAGGTCAGTCGCGAACAGTAAACAATATAAACATCAGCACACATTCGCATACAGTAGTCAATTTATTGTGAAACGACCTGTGTCTTGAATGAATTTTTGAACTTGTATGAACATTTTTGTATTTTTTTCGTCGTTGAGAATTTCATTGTCAAATAATAAAGTAAGCTCATCTATTGGTAAATCTTTACTAATTTCTCGAATTCCTATAAGAAAAATATTTCTTTTTACAATATAATTTTTACAATGTAATAAAAAATGTTTAGCAGTTTCATCCGATTTTCCACATGAACATAATGCATTCGGAATCAAATTAGCACGATATAAATCACTCTGTAATGCACTACATCTATTTCTTAACCTACTTTGCAAAACATTCAAGTATCTGTCACCTGACGAAAAGTAACATGGTATTTTCTTATTTCTAAAATATTTAAATTGGAGCCTTTTTTGGAATGTGAAAAAGGTTGGAACTTCTCGAATATTTAAATCAAGGGTATTCCAGGTCTTAATAGTCGACGGAAAGAATGAGCTTTGGTATGATGATAGTCTGTTTGCTGGTTGACTTATATTGTGACGATTTCATAGATTATAGTTATTTGATTCGGCAACTGTTGGGGGTATCAACTCTGATTAATATTCTGGAGCTTCATTATTTATGATTTTATAAAATAAGTTAAGTTCTTTAACTTCCCGTCTTACAGTTACTTTTCCCACCCAGTTTCACAATAAATAGAATCTAAGCTAGCATATGAAGTAAGTCCTGTTACTATCCGAGCAGCTTCAGTTTGTACTTTTTCCAATCTATCAGAGTTGACAGCTCCACAATTATCCCACATTTCAGATCCATATTCTAATATAGGTCTAATAAATGTAATATAGATATTTTCCAGATATTTCCTATTAAGTTTAAATTTTAATTTTCTCAAAATATTTAATTGTTTTGAAGCTCTTTCAATTGTGGTATTAATATGCTTAGTCCACTTACAATCACAACTAAAAATTACTCCTGGATGTTTGTGAGTGTTTACTGTTTGAATAAGTGTACTATTAAAATCAAAAGTCAAGTCGTTCTGCTGATTATTAGCACTGAAAACCATAATATCAGTCTTACTTGGGTTAAATTTTACAAGCCATCTTTTTGACCATTTTTGAATATATTTGAGATCAATATTTATCATATTTTTTAGTGTATTTTCATCATGCGCGGTATGTCCAATTGACGTGTCATCAGCAAACGGTTCGTGCCCACTAAATGCATCCGCTGGTGGACTGTTAGTTCCAAAAGGTACCATCAGCCCTGTAGTCAGTGTTTCAGCAGTAGAATGGTTTATAAGATATATTTGCTATTGAAATTGGCCGTTTTTAACAAATGTAATTATTATTGAAACTGAGGTTCTCGAGCATAGGTGACGTTAAACGATGTTGTGTACTAAAGTAATAATTTTTTGATTAGAATAACGAAATATCCAAATATCTTTTAAACTATAGATTTTGGAACAGCAAAATAAATGAGAGTTTTATTTAGAAATAGGAGTGCTAACTAAAAATATTACAGTAATGCTTCTTATTGTTTTGGCTGAGTCTGCACTCAGATGAAATTTTGTATTTTGGTTCTATTTTGTTGTCATTTTTCGGGTGGGAGTAGATGTACTTTATAGAAGAGCCATCCGTACGTGAGGTATCTTACCTGTAAAATCTTTCTCTCAGCCACGTGTACTTTAGACGAACCTGACAAGCATTTTTCTCATAAATTATTGTTATATTTTGCATTTTTTGGTAAAATGAGTAAAAAGTCTGACTTATCTCCGGAATGCCAAAAGTTTGTAAAAAAAAGTTGTTTGTCTTTTTTAGTAAGGAAAAGGCAACGAAGAATCCAATTGTCTCATTTGAAAGGGTATATCATAGGACATATACAGTCTTACACTTCAGTGCACTGTGTTATGAATGGTAAGAGGCCTTGTAAGTCAAATAGACCCAAAGAATGAGCTAAAATTTTGGACAACTTTGATCATTGTGTCATTAAAAGAACAATCCACGATTTATATGCAAGGAACATTGCCCCGACCGTCTCAATAATACATAAGGAAATGAAAGATTCTATTAAAATATCAAAGTCTAAACTTATTCTAACTCTAATTGATCTTGGGGGGAGGGTCCGGTAGTCCGACGGCTCATTAGTCCGACAGCCCATTAATCCGACAACCCATTAGTCCGACATGACAGTTCGTCACGGTGGGGGACTAAATTCTACCATTTTTACTATTATTGGTAGTTTCCATTTCAGTTAGTTGGGAAATAGAAAAATTGTACACTCGGTGTGGTACATACATGTGTACATGCATGTTTTATTAAACCTTTGGGTCGGTTAGGAATGGGGACTACTATTACAAGGAACAAAACGAAACGAAACGGTTTGTTTCTCGTCACTTTAAAGACTTTAAAGTTCCGTTTCGTTTATTGAATTAGCAAGTAAACAATCCATGTTTTTGGTTTAAAGTAGAAAATGTGAAAATGCTTGCATTTACCGATGGGACGAGCGTCTATATATTGTTGCTACCATTACGCTTCATTTTTGCTGAATTTATCGCTAAACGTATACATGTATAATGTTCCCTCTCCCAGAGGATGTGTCGGGGTTAGAATAGGCACCATACCCACGCTTATCGTAGAAGGCGACTATCAGGGTCACCCGTTGGAATCCCGGGCAATAAACAATTGACCAACTTGTCCTTTGGAAGAGAAGGAAAACCGAGGTCCCATGTTGAAAGAATGCCACGCTCTTTGCACGTTAAAGATCTCCCGGAAGAGTTCGTTAAGAGGAGGCCATTGTATATGTAATTTGACATGGATCGAACTTGGGATTTCTTGGCCAAAAAAGTCCACTCTGATTAACTACGGGTGCGTCCTGTCGAAAGTTATACACAAGCTGTCTAAAAGAGGTCCGTTAGAAAACCCATTTCGACCCTCGTCTGCAGAAATACTGACGAAGCTCGATACCATTTCAACATCCGAGGGATCGATCTTGAACACATTTCGCCAGCTTTCTTCCAGCGATCTCGTCAATCGAGTTTGATCCCTCGTCAGCCGAGCTCGACACCTTGCTACCCTAGCTCGACCCCTCATTAAGCTAGCTAGACCCCTCAAGACAGTGGGTTTAGAATGGCAGGTTTCTCAAAAGGACAGGTTGTGTCGAGATTAACATTTGATAGCGTCTGAATCTGAAAATATATTAAAACACTAATAACTGTTTGAAATAGCCCCATCCTATATACATGTAATATGAGAGCTCTAATTTGACCAGTTTCGCATATTTTTAGTTGAAAAAGGGAGAAAATTAAAATAATGATAAAATCCATGGTGTCGCTTTGAGCAAAAAGGAGAGGTGTTGAGCCCAAGTACCTGTGTCGTGAACAAATGAGCTAATGGCAGTTAGGTTAATATATATATTCGTGTCAAAACAATATCGATGTTCGTGTCGTCATGTTACACGACGGGTGTTGTTAACAAGGCAAGACTTGCTTACTCTTCCGGAGCACCTGAAATCACTCCCGGTTTTTAGTGGAGTTCGTGTTGTCTGTTCTTTTTAGTTTTATGTGTAACGGATTTGTCATATGTATCCCTTGATTTTCGATTTCCTGTTTAACGGATTGGATGCATTTGTCTCATAGCCAAACCGGTTAATCAACTTGCATTATTGGGAAATTGTTTCAATATATTTCCATTCTAAAAACTGGATACAATCCATGACAAGAAGACGGGTGAAAACGGGTCATTTACCGAATTTACGGAACCCGTCGGGGGATTGAAAAATCTCGGGCGAGAGGACACATTTCGGCAAATTCATGACCGGTGTGACCTGCAAAAAAACGAGTGAGTTAACATGTATGGACGACGTTCAGTTATATAGGGTACATGTATATAGGAACCACCCTCATGGTCTGCTGGAATGCCTTGAAGGATATTAATGAGACTTGGTATGCCTCTTGCATTTATAGGTTGTCGGACTAATGGGCTGTCGGACTAATGGGTTGTCGGACTAATGGGCAGTCGGACTATCTGGAGGACCCCGATCTTGGATATACTTATATAAAAAAATAGGTGATAATCGAAGAGTTCTGTACGATCAAGTATCTATTATCAATGATAGGTGTAATTATCTGGGAAAGATCAAATCTTTTAGGGAAGCAGTGTGTGATATCGTGTACATGGATGAAACATGGGTTAACCAAAATCACTACACAAGATTATATGTGGCTTCCGAATGATGGGTCTGATGCCCAAAAGATACCCTCTGGTAAAGGCAAACGTTTGATTGTTTTGCATGCAGGTACGCGAAGTGAGGGTTTGATTGACGGCGGCGATTTAGTGTTTCTGGCCAAATCAAAGGATGGTGGCTATCACCAGGAGATGAATAGTGTTGCCTTTCTTGAGTGGTTTGAAAATCAATTGATGCCTGCTCTGAAAAATCCTAGCCTGGTTGTGTTATATAATGCAAGTTATCACAATGTTAAAACAGAAGATACGGTGTGCCCAAATTTTAGTCAGAAAAACGCTGTTCTCCAAAACTATCTTACACAACACAACATTTCTTTTTCTGCTACTGATACCGAAAAAGTATTATATGAAAAAATAAAACAAAAAAAAGACCCCGGTAATTTATAAAACATAAAATTGCTAATTTACACGGACATGAAGTATTAAGAACCCCCGTTCGACACTGTGAACTTAACCCGATAGAATTAATATGGGCGCAAGTCAAAGGTATCGTCGCTAAAAACAATACCACCTTCCGATTAAAAGATGTTAAAGAACTCACGTACGCCACTTTCGGCAAAATTACAAAAGGTGTGGACAAAAGCAGAAGAACATATGATCAAAATTGAAAAATAATACTGCAAATAAAACTGTATAGATAGAAGCGTCATAGAACATATTATCATTGATTTTTGTGATGATGACTCGGATGACGACACGGGTTGAATCATATTAAGTATAATAGACAGAGAAAAAATGTAAAAATTAAATAAATGTCAAGTTAAAGCCAATGCCGAAAATATTTGGAACATGTGTCTGCCAATTCATTAAGGTTTAAGAACAGTTGTAACTGTTGAAACTATCTGGGGTCAGATGAATTATTTAACTTATATTGATTATAACACATAAATAATACACAAAACGACTTGACACAAACAAACAAAAAGATAAACAGGGACAGTTTATAATCCAACCGAAAACCAAACACAAAACGGGCCTCGTATTCATGAAAAGTCAAAACAAACAAACACAAGGGTCGAAACTTCGGATTCCTATTTTGGATAAGCATTTCGAAGTGGAATAGGTTAAATATATATTTCCAAACTTTTAGCTCACGTTTGAGTTGAAAGATATAACTTGGTTTTGTAGAATAGTTACGTATGGTAAAAAAATTAGCTAAGCAAATGAGTGTTCAATGTCATAATCTACCCTTCCCCCCAAAAAAAATCAATCCTCCAATTGATCTCTGAGGTTCTATAATTTAAAAATGTACTAATTTTACGAGCATTTTTTAATTAGGAAGTTGCACAATCTCAAAGCTCATTTTTCGTTCCGTTTCTTACATGTATATAAATTAAAAATGTCATACAGAATCGAACAAAACGACAATGATATATTCTTCATATTATATGTTATATGAAGACTTCATTTTTTCACTATTAAAGACAGAAGTGCTATATATTTAGTGAAAAAATAAAATTAATGAAAAATGTCCCAGGTAAAATATTTTACAGGTAAAAATCAATGAACTCAATAGTGTGTGTAGGAGATGGTGACGGACTGTACGGAGAACAATTGAATCTTTCGGGTGACCGTCGAGTGTCTATTGTCCTCAGGGATTTAAACCCACGACCACAGGCTGTTCTCTTTAATAGACTTATTCTCTCCGTATTTCATAAAACTTTTGTCAAAATATACACCCAAAAACTCCTTTAAAATGCGATTTTTCTACATGAGCAGGGCCAAATACGGTTCACTTTCTGGTCTGCAAACTTCAAAATTAAATTAGCACCCTTGATTCTCTATACAACTCTCGTTTACACTTCTACTTTAAAATCTACAGTTTAAGAGATATTTCAAATTTTGGTTATTCTAATAAAAAAATTATTACTTCAGTATGCTATTTTGGCCATTCAGCATTTGTGTTCTTAAAGGGGCATTGACCAAACAATTATATGTTTTGGAAATTGGTAAATAGCTTTAAAATGATAAAATAAAGGTAAATATTTCACATTAAACAGCTTATCATACCACTTTTCGCCTTTTGAGAACGAAAATTACCATCGATTTGTTATTTCCTTGCAAGCAAATAATTTGACCTCGCTTTCTCCGTATGCAACTGACATTACTAGTGACAGGTAGAAACGAATAATTTGTATTTTGTCGCTTATTAACTACAAACTTGCATGGTTCTTTGTCCGTAATTAAAACCGACTAAAAGCAGATTCACAGAAAATAAGAAATAAGTGCATTGTTGTACTGATTTAATGACGATTCGGCAAACTCCGTAAACAATGCCGATAATTAATAAGATGGCGTCCATTTCTTGATCGATCTCAAAACACGAGCAGTTCCACCTTTTTCCCCCGATGCGCGTACATTTCATAACATTTCTAAGTTACAGAAACACGTTTTATTAAGGCATCAATCATATCCGATAGTTTTTATGGGTAGCAAAAAATTACGATTTTGGCAGATAATGCCCCTTTAAATAATATGGCTAACGAATATTTTGACTTTTAATCCAGAAACTCGTCGTGTACAGTTTTTTTTCACGTTTTTATAATCACTGGAACGACAAATCTGTTGGTGGACTATTAATCCAAGAGGGTAGCAGCACCTCAGTAATCAGTGTTTCGACACAGACATGGTTTATTAGATATACTTACTATCGGAATTTCCTGTTCCTCATTAATGTGATCATCATTAAAACTAAGGATCTCCTCTCTCGGACACTTTTTGATATGCTATTTCCCTTGGTGTTCGTGCTCGCAAAGCATTCTAGATTAACTGGCTTACCAATATTTAGAGTTTGAGAGTACCAGATGAAAGGCATTCCAGAAACGTGTCGTGTGCACTAAATTTGATATCTATGATTTTTATTATTAGATATATTTACTACAGAAAATGACAGTTCCTATATATATTGTAAAACAGTGGGCAGATGAATTGGTATGCACTGTGGTTCAGCATAAGCCATCCATCTGTGTACTGTACAAATAAAACGGCACAGAACAATATAATGACACCATCAAGTGTTTTCATGATTAGCTAGTAATACACTCAACCATATCATATAATGATAGCAAACATGATAATACTTTGAAATAGCAATATCATATCCTATACGATCTATATTATGCATATTGAATTAGACATTAGACTGTGTAAGATTTCATTTATTTCCATTCTCCTAATGTTCTCTCCAAATGTAATGCTCTGTATATTACATTAAGTAGATAGTGTTGAGTGTTATCATTTCTCCTTTTGTAAAATTTGTTCTTTTCTTTTACCTACTGAAAGTGACATATATATGTTCTATTTCATAGTCTTTTACTATATTGTATCTTATATGGTTGCTCTTCTAAATATAGATCGAAGATGCGACATTACATATTTTCCAGGTACAATGTCAAGATCAGTATGATATTACAGTTCGATCGGAACACTCTCTTTTCTTAATGTCTGACATACAAAATTGGCTAAAGCTTGTCATCAATGTTTCTGCTTTGTAGACGGTGTTTTCATTCATCGTCTTTTTTGTATGACCTGTTTTTCATTAATTTCAGAAAAGGTGAAGCTTCCGATGATTTCCCCCGGTTTTTATTTATTTCATTTCCAGGACCGGTGTACATGATTTTAACACAATGTTAATATTTTCGACAGTTTGGTTTTCAGACGACGTTGAATAATCGTCGGATTCTAAATGAAGATTTCCTTAGAACAACATGTAGACATATTCTAAAGTTCACTTGCTTTATTCTCATCAAGTTCTACTTACGGTCATTATATTCTTCTACCATTAAATGAATCGTCTCCTATGAAATCAACATTTCATCCCACAGCATTGTATTTTCAATATGTGTTTGCCTTTGTCTGTGAGACGGAAAAACAGACGATGCTTTGGTTGACTTTTTGTATATTTTAGTGATTATTTTCTGACAAGCAAAACATGATATTGTATTTAAAATTGTTGCTTTACAATTCTCGAAAGACGTTCCTTTCCCAGCATTCCAAACTCATGGCGTCAGTAAAGTAGTTCCGACAAAAAACGTCATGCATTACATACAGATATAGCAGAGGAATTGTATCTAATGGTAATGGGTGGTATATAATGGGTCAAATCATATACAATGTATTTTGATACAATATGTGCTTAATGGTAGATAATATTACGCATCTAAAACTTACACTGAACAACAACATTTACTACAACAGATGTCTTACTACTGACGTCATTACTAGCTGTACACTGATAGTTCCCTGTCTGATTCCTGGTTATTTTCTGTAAGTTAAGTACAGATGTGGTACCAGCAGGAAGATTAGGTCCACTCCATGTTATATTACAAACAGGTAAACAGTCAGCAGTACACTGGATTTGATTCAGATTTTCTGTCTCCTTTAACGTGTAAGACTGTATTAATGGTGTGATGATGACCATATTAGGACCATCTGAAGAAGAAACAAAACGTAGATATTACAAAATGCAAATATATACTACTGGTGCAAAATAATTGTACCTACAAATATGCTGTTGTGATGATGACCAGATTTGGACCATTTGAAAAATATAAAGGACTTGAATAGAGATATCAAGATACAGAGGTTATTACAGAGTATTGTACTGAGGAAAAAAGCAATTAATGGGTAGATGTTTATCAAATGAATTATATGGTTTACCAGAGGAAATCATTCTAATTCAGTTAATACTATCAAAAACATAAACTAGTGCTTTGGTAAAAACTTAAATTTCGATCGACTGCACTACGAGAGTGTCGCGTCTAAAGAAGGTGACATTGTTGAGCGTAACGGCATATATCTTGACAAAACAATATTTCAACAATACCAATGAACAACCGAGTTTTATAATTGATAGCCTCAAGTGTGATTTAATCACCAGTTTCGTACGCATTGTGTGCTCCAATTTCTGCACGCTTACCGCAACCTTCTTTTTAACGTCTTGTTAACTACTCTTGGACAATTGCTATATTAATGGTAAATAAATATTTCGAAGTAGTTGTATAATTTACTTTTAGAACTAAGGTCATGTGATAACGCGTTTACCATTGTATTTTACGTAGGACATAAATATCAGATTGTCATTGGTTAAATACTACATTATCTGAGCTGTAGGGATTTCAGTCGACTTACACCTATTATGGTCATTTTCACAAAACCTTTTATATGTTCAAATAGAACTAGAAAATCATATGCTAGTGCCAAACAATAATAATAGTGGAAGGTGAACGAAATGACCCATATTGGGGTGTAAAAAATCTGTAATATGATTTCAATATATTCTGGAGCCGCAAAGAGTAAAATTAGAGGATTAGGATTAGGGTTATGGCATTTAACACCACTTTCGACAATATTTCAATTATATTGTGGCAGTCAATTATATTGGTGGAGGAAACCGGAGCCCCCGGAAAAAAACAACCGACCTGTCGCAAGTCACTGACAACATTTAATCATATGATGTTGTATCGAGTATACCTCACCATGAGTGGGATTCGAACTCAACGATCTCCATTTTTTTTTTTTTTTTTTTTTTTTTTTTTTTTTTTCCCCCTATAGTCAGGATTTTATAAATTCCCTTACATCACCACCTGACTAGGGTGTGACAGGAGTTTTCAAAAATAAGTTTTGTGACTACATTGGTTTTACATTTTGATCAACAAAATAAAGAAATAATAATATATAATAGTAATAAACACTTTCATTCATCTTTCACACACACTCTCTTACCATTTTGTTTTTCTAAAATATTTGATTGCTCCTGACATTTTGTACTTAATCAAAAAAGCTGAAAAAAGAATCTCATCACTATATGAATCAAACAAACAAAAAATATTATGATTAGTTGAAAATATATTGTAAGGGGTCGACATTTTTTCAAATGCTAAAATGCTATTGTTTTTCTTTGATATATATTGTTCAAGTGAACGGTACCACATAATTTTATGTTTAAATTCTACAATATTTAGCCTTCGTTCATTGAGTTTGCACTTGAAGATGTAATTTTTTGCAATAATTGAAATCAAATTAACAAGAAGATCCCATGACTCAAAACCAAAGAAATATTCTTTTTTGTCAAAAATCAAATTCTTGTAATATTGTTTTAATTGTTTTGACAAAGATTTGAGAAAAATTTGTGTCACAGGACAGTCAAAGAATAGATGTTCAATAGTTTCATCATGAATTTTGCAAAATGTACATAAATTAGTATTCTTGAGCTTTATTTTATGTAAAAAGGAATTGGTAGGAATGATCCTGTGTAACAATTAAAATTGAAAATTTTGAAGATATGAGTTTCTACAAGATTTTTTTAAAATAATAAAATAGTTTGACCAATTTGTTATTTCACAATTAAGAAGTTTTTCCCATTTGGAAAATTTTTCTGTTGGTAAAGAAATGATTGCATTCACAAGACCTTTATTAACAAACCTAACATTTTTACTATGAACTATTCTCTCTAAATAGGCATCCTTTTTACTAAGTATGTCGAAATTTACATTTACACAGTTTTCCTTCAGATGATCTTTGATGTACTTGGGAACATTTGACACCAGACTATAGTAAAATTATTGCTATTCAGTTTATTTCTAGTCTGTTCAAAAGTATAAAAATTACCAGAATGTGGGTCAATAAGATCACATAAATACTGCACATTATGTTCTATCCATCTAATATAATAATTTAAATCAGTTACTGGTACAAAATTAAGGATATCAAGAGACAATAGTTCATTAGTATTCATCTTTGTATAAGGTTTTGCAAAATGATAGCTAGACAGAACATCTTTCCAAAAATGATTTGTAAGCTTCATAGCAACTTCATAGCTTTTCTTTCTGAAAAGTTAAAATTCTTTCACCGCCATAGCTTTGAAGATTGAATAATAATACTTTTTGCCAATCACCATCTAAATTGGAAAATAATCGTTTAATCCAACCTACTTTCAGATAAATATTAAATGATTGAAGATCTATCATTTTCAAACCCCCCTGATATATATCACCGATTAAAGTACTTCGCTTTATCTTATCTGACTTCCCGTTCCATATAAATTTATAAAAAAGTGAATTTAAATCATTTATTTTTGTTTGAGGTAAATTTGGTAAAGATGTCAGTAAATGAATTAGCTTTGGTAGTTCAAGACTTTTTATAACTGTAATTTTACCAAGTAATGTCAGTTTTCTATGCTGCCAACTTTTTAGTATTGCCTTAACCTCCTTGATTTTTTTGGTAAAATTTATATCTGTAATACAGTTTAAATCAAGTGAAAAATC
Organism: Bathymodiolus brooksi; assembly: GCA_963680875.1. Taxonomy (NCBI): domain Eukaryota; kingdom Metazoa; phylum Mollusca; class Bivalvia; order Mytilida; family Modiolidae; genus Bathymodiolus; species Bathymodiolus brooksi. Next base: position 32,453,833 of record OY804578.1, read on the forward strand.
AATTCCCAAAACCTTAAAGTTTTCATGAGACCAATTTAGTTTCATATTTGGACAAATAATTTGATCTGAATACTTCTTGTTTCCAACCCACACAGCTTTTGTTTTGGATGAATTCATTTTTAAACCAGACACCTTGTTAAAAGATTCAAAACGTTCAAGAGCCTCCCTCAATGAATTTTCACTGCCATCTAGAATAAGAAAGGTATCATCAGCATACAAACTTATGAGAGATTCAACTTCATTGATAATAACACCATGAATACCTTGGTTGGCCTTCAATTTTAATGAAAGCAGCTCCACACCGATTATAAACAAATAAGGTGAAAGCGGATCAATTGTCGACAGCCTCTTTCTAGAGAAAAAATATTTGACATGTGACCATTATTTATAACACAACTTTTGGCTTTTGAATAGAATAGTTCAAACCATTTACAAACAGATGGTCCAAAAATAAAACTTGAGAGGGCTTTTTTCAAAAATTTCCATTCAACTGAATCAAATGCTTTCTCGAAATCTACAAGAAGTAAAAGACCGGTTTTGTTATGTTGTTCAAGATAATGCATCAAATCATACAACAGTCTTGTATTTTCCCCAATAAATCTTCCTTTTATAAAACCTTTTTGTGTATCACTAATAATAAATGGTAATAGAGGTTTAATTCTATTAGCAATTACAGCAGAAGCTATTTTAAGGTCAGTATTTAATAAACTTATTGGTCTCCAGTTGCCAATAAAACGTCTGTCCTTTCCTTCTTTTGGAATACATGTTATGACTCCCTGACACTGAAAATCAGTGAAGCTTCCAGACTCATAGGCTAAATATAATGACCTATAAAGCAATGGACCAATATCTTCCCAAAAAAATTTATAAAAATCTACAGTATATCCATCAGAACCTGGACTTTTTCCATTTGTCATTAACTTCAGTGGTTGGGCACATTCTTTTAATGTTATATTACCTTCACACAAGTATTTTTGTTCTTCTGTGAGTTTAATATTATGATTAAAAAAGGACTCGTCATTACAATCTAAATTTGTAGTTGAACACAATGCTTTGTAAAAATCGTGTTGTTGAAGGAGAATTTTAGATTGATCTGATATATGATGACCTGCGTCATCAATAAGCTCAGTTATAGTTTTTTTAATAAACTTTTTCTTTTCTAGTTTACAAAAGTATTGTGAGCATTTTTCTCCATTTTCATGCCAGTTTGCCTTTGATCGAAGAAGAATACCCTCTACCTTTTCCTCCCTTTTCCTTTCAAACTCTATTTTTTTTATTTTTTAAAGACGACTGTATTAATTCACTTGGTGCTGAGTTCATAATATCTTCTAAATTAAGAATATCCTTTTCAAGTTTAAGGGTAAGGTCTTTTTCTTCCCTTGTTTTTGTTATACTATGAGATATTGAAATACTTCTGATCTTCATCTTAAGAATTTCAAAAAATACTTGGTCATTACATGTAAGTTCAACATTTAAACGATCATTAATATCTCCAGATAAATAGTACTCAGACACAGTTTCTTTAATACATGTCTTAACCTTCTCTACATAAACAAAATCTCTAAGTAACTGAGAATTAAATTTCCAATACCCCTTTCCCCTTCTGGCAAGACTGGCAGAAAAAGTGAAAGTGATTGCTGAATGGTCAGTTTTATATCCTGGAATTATTTTTGTATTTTTCATAAGTGAAAAAAGATCCTCAGATACAAGAAAGTAATCAAGACGACTTTGTTTTATTGGGGAGCTTTGACGCCAGGTATACTTTCTACCATTTGGAAAACAGGTTCTCCATGGATCTAGTAATTCAAAGGTTTCTAACATTTCTTCGATTTTCTCCCTCGAATTTTGGTTTCTATTATGTATAATATTATATGTATCAATACTAGTATCTTGAACAACATTCCAATCACCACACAATAAATAACTAGTGTTAGAATAAGAAGCAATATTCTTCATAATTTCATTAAACATTTCCGGTTCATCACTGTTATAGCCATAAAGAGACACAAATGTTAATCTTTGATCAAATAAACTAATATCTAACATTATGTATCTTCCATTCTGATCAATCTTTGAATCATGAACAGTATAATCTAGACCTTTCTTAAGCATAACACAAACACCAGCACTTCTGTTATTAAAATGACTGAAAAGACATGTATCTCCCCATTCATCCTCCCAAAGTTTTTCAACCTCTTTACTACTATGGGTTTCTTGAAAACAAACAATTGAGGTATTTTTCCCTTTTGCCCAATCAAAAACATCATTTCTTTTTTTAACACTTGAAAAAAGACCCCTTACATTCATTGAGAGAACTGTAACAGTATTATCCATATCTAAAATATGAAGCAATAAAAACAAAATTCAGGAACCAATCTACTATTTCATATACAACAATAAAAATTTTACAATACACATTCATACAAACACACACATTTATAAGATGACGCTTGACAGTTGGTGATAAAGGCATAACTGTTAATTACAACAGATTTTATTTCACAGTTAGGCAGTAATCAAATATATATATATACATATCATAAATATTTATAACAATCATTTATGTGAACAAAAGTTGTTTCCCTTATTGAATATAAGGTACTATATTGGAGTACAAGTAGACCGAATGATAAAGAGGAGATGGAAAAATCCTATTCTTGTATAATGATTTTTATTTCAAGAACAAGGAATATATTACTTGCAAGTAGGGTTGTTTAAAGAAACATATAAACTGATGTAAAGTTTCTGAATTTATAAGATACTGTTTCAAAAAAAAAAAAAAAAAAAAAAAAAAAAAAACTAGATCCAAAGATAAAAATAAAAAAGAGTTTTCTCCCTTCTAGTATAAAGTGGACAACAATGGGGGAATATGGGATTCTAACAATATACATAGTACATATGTAAACATTAACACTACACTTGGTGCACATTTTAATAGTAAGACATCACACATAATACATATCATAATATCAACATTTATAACAATAAATTTACGTGAACAAAAATTGCTTCCCTTACTGAAAATCACATACTATATTGGAGTACAGGTAGACCTAAGGATAATAGTAAAGAGGATATGGAACAATCATATTCCTGTATAATATTATTTATTTCAAAAACAAAGAATATATTACTTGCAAGTAGGTTTATTTAAAGCTACATATTTTAAGCTGATATAAAGTTACTGAATTTATAAGATAATGCTAAAAAATAAATAAAAATAAATAAACAAAAAACTAGACCCAAAGATAAATATAAATAAGAGTTATCTCCCTTCTAGTATTAAAGTGGACAAAAATGGAGGGGAGGGGTGTATATTAAATTCTTTAAACCAACAATATACATAATACATAATATAACATTAATATTACACTTAGTACACATTATAATAGTAACACAACACCAAGTACACATTTTAATATCAACATCACAGATAATACATATCACAATGTTAACAACACACACAGCACATACTGTATCATAATATAAACACCATACATGGTACACATTACAATATTAACACCATACATGGTAAACATTGTAACATTAACATTACACATAGTACATCAACATTTAAAACAATCATTTATGTGAAGAAAAATTGCTTCCCTTATTGAAAATCACATACTATATTGGAGTACAAGTAGACCTAAGTATCATGACAAAGAGGAGATGGAAAAACCATATCCATGTATAATGTTCAGAAACAAGGAATATATTTCTTGTGAGTAGGTTTATTTAAAAAAAAAAAAAAAAAAAAAAAAAAAAAAAAAAAAAGAAACAAAACAAAATATATTCAAAGATAAATATAGATAAGGGGTATCTGCCTTCTAGTATTTACGTTGACAGAGGAGGCAATATTTGACTCTATAAATTTTGATTTAACATCACAAATGGTACCTATTATAATATGAATATCACAATATTAACACTCAGCAGTTAACTGTATCATAATATTAACATTACACATAGTACATATCAAAATAGTAATTCAAAGACATTATATGGATTTAAATAGTAGTTATAGTTTTTATTTACATTTCAATTTAAATATATAAATACATACATGTTCTTATCTTTTCTTTCTCAACTTTTCCTCAATATTGTCAAAAATATCAAATTTAATTCTTGAACCCTCAGCTAGCTTTGCATATACATTACAGTTATAAAACCACACATTTTTAAATCTTTCACTTCTCTTAAGTCTAGCCATAAGTCCTAGATTACTTTGTGTAATATCGTCGTGGAAACGAAAGTCTTTCTTTAAATTTCTCATAATGTTAATTTTAACTTCAGTGTTTTTCACTTTTACAATCACAGGTCTAATTCCCCTTTCTTTACCAGGTATTCGGTGTATAGCTTGCACATCACTAGGTGAGATGTGGACCTTGAGCTCAGTGTTAACTAGTTTCACAAAGTCCTCTCTCAGGTTTTCATCCTTTCTCTCTGGGAAATTCAACATTCTGATATTGTGCTTCCGAGAATATTGTTCGTTATGGTTTCCCAACTTTAGAGCATCAACAGATCCTCTATCAGCATCATTTAGCTTTTCCTCTAAAGAATCCATTTTCTTATCTTTGTCTCTCAATCTTTCCTTTAAGTTTTCATTCTCAATCGCAAAAGAATCAATTTGATCCTGCATCTTTCCAGTTTGTTCCTTCACTTTACTTTCAATTTCCTGTGAGAATGATTTTTTAAATGTTACTAATAATTTGTTGACAATATATGTAACGAGGTCATTCAGATCACTTTGCTTGACTAAACAGTTAACTGCACTTTCGAGATCAGTTTTGGTACAAGTAGCCTGAAGGGATTTTTTAATTTCACCTAAGTCACTGTGAATACTCATTAAATCAATTCCTTCCACACTGTCTTCTGCCACATCTGAATGAGTTCTTTTGTCACGCTTGGGAGGATTTTGTTAAGAAGTATTCCCTGTCTTTTTTGCTGCAAGCATAGTTTGCACAGTCTTCACACATTTTTTTACTATTATCCCCAGTAGGCATAATGGTTGGTAAATCACTTTAAAAAATCCATATCAATAGCCTTTAAATGTTGATTACAAGAATCTGTTTTTCATTGATTAAGATCACAAAATGCAATGTTTTTCCATTCAAAAAGCATTTTTATAAAACTGAAACATTTCCACACGAGATGATTCTATTTATAATGTTGTATTACATCAAAATCCAGCTTAAAATAGCCAAAAACTGCAGAGCTGAAATTAACTCACTACTCTAACGGCGGCCATCTTAATTAACTTCTCCATTTCTTGGGGGTAAAAATTTAATGATTTATGATATTATTGCATATCATACAACAAAACAACATTCGTAGAATATAAAACCAGAAATCAGAAACAATGCAACAACTACAAACTATTTTACGGCAGTCGTTATGGGCTCCATGTACTCCGCAACTGATTGGCTATAGCAAATAGTAAATTAAGAAAGAGAAGAATAGGTAAATAATTATGTGTTTCAGTTTTTACGACTCTTGTTTCCTAAAATAAAACACATACCCACGATTGATCATGTTGATAGCTTCTATTCACAAAAGAACAAAACAGTTTCCATTCACGAAAGCATTAAATGAGACCTACTGGATTTAACCTTATAATTTAAGTTTTATGAAGTAGTTGACAACAAATTCACAATGTTATCCTTTTCTTGACAAGTACTCAAAGGAAAACATGAAGATATATCTATCAATAATATAAAAAATAAACTTCAATCTTTGCAGATTGTTTTCTCATATTTTTTATTATTCCTCTAGTCTTTATAAAAGATAGGAGACAGTACAAATACAACTAGAGGGTCCCAGGAGCCTGTATAGCCCACCTGGGTATAATAACATCAGTCAATAAAACTTGATAACTTCAGTAAAAAAATAACAAATGAAGCCCTCATCATTGCAGACCCCTTCTCCAAAAAAATTTGGGAAGGGGTTCCCCCTTTAATGTAAGTTATCAAAATTGCTGTAAAAAAACCATATGTCAATGATTCTCAAAATTTAGCCTTTGCTACTTCATATTTTGTAATAGAGATGCTTCCCTTTGATTATTTGAGTAACCAAAAGCAGTGAGTCAACAAAAAAATGCATTTCAAGAGGAATAACTCTTCACACACTTGTCGCACATTTTCAACTGTGGGAAATGTTTTTGTAGATCTTGACATGCTGAACATTTTTGCAGTTTAAACTTTCCCTCTATCTAATAGTTTTTGAGATATAAGACGAAAAGTATTAAAATTTTACAAATTTGATGAAAAAAGGGCAATAACTCCAAGATGGGTAATCAGATTTACTTCAAAATTGCAGGGTAGGTAGATCTTGATATACTGAACATGTTTGCTGCTTAAACTTATAGATTTTGAAATAAAGGACGAAAACTATTAAAATTTAGAAAATTTGATGAAAAAGGGCAAGAACTCCAAAGGGGGTAAGGGATTTACTTAAAAAATGCAGGGTAGGTAGATCTCGACATGGTGCACATTTTTGCAATTTAAACTTAACATTTATCTCTTATAGTTTTTTTAAATAAAGGACGAAAAGTATTAAAATTTTAAATATTTTATGAAAAAAAGGCAATAACTCCAAGATGGGTAATCAGACTTACTTCAAAATTTCAGGGTAGGTAGATATTGCTGTGCTGATCATTTTTACGCCATGTCAGATTTTTGATATTATTAACGGTTTTTGAGTTATTACCCAAAACCTGCAATTTTACCATATGCAGGGGTTTCAAAGTGGGCCGGTACCCGGTTCTTTTACCTGTCTGAGATCGTGTATAGTACCGGCAGAAATTACTGAACCCGACCCCCCAAAAAAACAAAATTAGCGGTGGTCGAAACCACAAGTACGATTGGCTTGTGGAATATTTTTCATAAAAAATTAATGGTCACGTCAATTGCTGAATTCTCGCATTCAAATCGAAAAACTGCGTTCAGCCACGACCAAGTTGACGGGATATTCCCTGTTTTAAAAATAACTTTACCTTAGAATCGTAAATAGCAGTTTGCGCATGCGGTAAATAGATATGTTTTCGCCCCAATATCTTTTCATCCTTGTGTAAAACTCGGACCGGAACAAAGCTGACATCATTTCAAAATAAAAGATAACCGATTACAAATTATGTTCAAACACAAACTAGTGTAATCTTCAGTAATATAAGTATGATCATTTATGTATTATGAATATATGACTACACAATATTTTGTGCGATTTTTTTTTATCCATTTAAAACCCAGGGTCGAATCATTTTGGGGCGTACTTTCTTGTTGCTTAACTCCATCCATATTGTTTAACTTCCGTTATAAAAAAAATAAAAACCTACATGGCTAATTTATTTACATATTTTGACGGCAATCGTAACTACTCGGCCATTCTCGCTACCCTGCAAATAGCCTCGTATGCATTAGGCGTATAAATCGCACTATTTTTCACATGTCAGTTATATGAAAGTTTGATAAAGTTATATTTTAAACAATTTTCTATATTTCAATTAAAGTTTTAATTAGTTTTGCATGATTAGATTTTACTTAGTATGTCTTCCATATTGGATTTTCGTGGACTATATTTTTGTGCGGCTTAACTTAACTTAACTTAACTTCCGGCAAACAATTTAAGAAGAATTTCTACTATGTACGTACGAGGTTATTTGCAGGGTAGCGAGAATGGCCGAGTAGTTACGATTGATTTTGACGGGGCCCTACCGTGGTTGTTTACAGAAATGAAAGTGTGCTGAAAAGCATGTTTAAAAGGGGTTACGAGGAGATAAGGGATAGAAAATTACTAGGAATCTTGAAAAAGGACCGGACATGGCTCAAATACGAATTACATTGTAATGTCAAAATAATTTAACTTTTGTGATTCAAATGTTAATAAATGTCTGCCCGCGAATCGTTTTTGATCGAACATTTTTTTTTGCACTTAAGTCGTGAAAGTAACAATATATATTGTTTTTGTTTAATTATATTTGTATTGATCTATTTATTAAAATTATAAATTTTATCAATGATGACTGCAAATTAAATGTATGCTACATTAATTATGACACTTATATGTCTTGATCCGTGCCTTTGTCTTTGATGCGTTTAATTACTGGTAATAAAGTAAAAAAAACACACAAGCCAAGGTATTGTGAAAAATAAAAGGACAAAGCCAACAAACGAATTTTGAGAAGTTTAAGCTTTCATAACAATGGCTTGTTCAAGCCTAGCTGAGGAACCATAGCCTCTTTATGGTCCTTTTTTAAGATATGGCGGACTATCCATAAACAATCTTGGCTGAAGTCTATAAACTGAAATATTCAATAAAGAAATTGGGGGGGGGGGGTCCATTATGCATGGTCTTGGTGAAATCTGAACTCTAAAGAGAAAGTTAATGGGATTTTTCTTTCAAAAACACTTAATGTTTTGCAGTCTCTGAAGTACATTTTTCGTTTCACAAAATGCTAGATTTCAGGAGCTTCCGGGGGTGAAGCCCCCGGGACCCCTTACGGCCCTTAGGCGGGCCCCAAACCCCCGGCCTATTTTTTTAGGTACCTCCTAAAATCTAAGAAGTACCTCCTGTTATAAAATATTTTGAAACCCCTGCATATGTTCTATTGTTAGCAACAGTGGCCATGTTGGTTGATGCACAGCATCACCAGACACAATTTTGAAACTAGACACCCTAGTACTTTCAGAGGAGAAGATTTTTGAAAATGTTTACGACGGACGACGACGACGGACGCCAAGTGATGGCAATAGCTCGCATGACCCTTCGGGTCAGGTGAGCTAAAAATGATATTTGGTAATTTTTGTTTATACAATCCTAGTATACAAAAAGAGAATGAACTATAAGTACATATATTGATGGAAATAACAACTATAACTATAACAAAATATGCCTAATTTGCATAATCGGTATAAATCGGCTGAAAGCAGCAATGGACAATTAAAATATCACCCCCCTTTTTTCTATTATTAGCTTGGCGGCAATCTTGGTTGGAAGTCGGGATCACCGGACACAATTTTAAAAGGGGTCCATCCAAGGACCATTCCACCAAAGTTTGGTTCAAATTGGCCCAGTGGTTTCAGAGGAGTTGATTAAAATGTGAAAAGTTCATGGACGGACGATGGACGCTCAGTGGTGACAATAGCTCACGTGACCCTTTGGGTCAGGTGAGCTAAAAAGTGATCCATTCATACTTTCATCTACATCAATGTAGTCAAATTATATACTTAACAATACTTACACCATATGACTATCGTCTTGTTAGAAGATCTAACCACACTCTGCCCCTCTATGTTAATAGCTGTACAGTATAATATCTTGCCGTCATCATTTATATTCCCTGTATACGTCAGTACACTAGATGATACCACTTTGTCATCACTACAGTCGGTGCTACAAACATCAGGTTGTGGTGAAGCTGAAGTAGTTATATTTATGGTAGATAAATACCACTGTATCCTACTTGATGGCCGTGCAGCGTTCGTTGTACAAGAAAATGTCTGATTTCTATTTGAAACAACTTCTACTAGATTTGTATCTGTTGGCGTCGACAAAAGTGTAACTGATGATATTGGAACTGAAACGAAATGATGACATTTGACTAATGTTATGCTTAGCTTGGTTTTTGCTTTGTAATCTCTTTCAATTATGATGCTACATAGAAGGAGGTAGCTGTAGTACTCCTAGCTGCACATAGCCAGAAATGATAGGTACTTTGCTCATTTGCATATCTAAGATGGCGACGCCGGGACGTCTGCAATTTTCATAGGATCTATGTAGACGATATCATTCATAATTGCATGTGTGTCATTTTCTGAACTTGAAAATGATACATTAAATCAAGCTGAATTAAATGAAATAAAAATTAATGAAAACAATTAAATATTCGAGGTTCCTGGACTAAATGAAAATCCGAGGCGACGAACCCTTTTTTGGCCTTAAGAGTCTACGTAAAAATGTTTGAAATACATGAAACTGGTGGCGTGTGACACAAAATTTAACAATGAATGACATTTGGCGACACATTTTCTGAAATTAATTTAGATTCCTCAATAACATATGTAATTATATTGACTAACCTTATATTTCTAGCTTCTAAACTCGGGGTTACCACATTAAATATAATATGATCATTTTTGCATGATCGCGATATCAAAGACATTTCTAAAATCGTTACAAAACAAACATATTTGAATTTTGACAGAAGAAAAACTTTGCGGAAATAAACAATAACTTTTAATTTTCGAATCATTGACGGACACATGGAATTTCCGTACTGTAGGCTATTTTTTGACAAATCTAATAAACGATCCATCAAGCTTGAAACTGCAGTCACGTGATCAAAATCTAATTTAAATATAATGAATATTTATGAGGAAAGTACCATCAATTTCTGGATATGAATAATGTAGCTCCTGTGACAAACTTGTGTCTCGGCAGAGCTACAACGCGGTCCCATTCATCACTATGGAGCAAAAAAAAAGTTGCAGTTGAAACATAAAAACTCACTATTTACACTTCAAACATTTCATTATAACTATTACTGATGACCCCAGTCCTTGTTAAATCGGTTTGGCTGAGAAATGTATGCTTTTCAAAGGTAGCAACAACCTCGTTCCAATTTATCGATCGTTCGCCATAACCGGAAACTACGGAAGGCAGAGCTTTTCTAAATATGGTATTTCTTACTACGATGCTTACAACGGCTGATGTAAACATTCACGCCTCAAATCGCCAAATATGGTATCGACATCCAAATAGTGAGGTCGGAAATGACGAAATTTAAAATGTTCAGAGAGAAAGTAAACATGGATTTTTATTTTGTGGGAATTACATTCTAAAATACTGGTAGGTGATAAAAACTTGTTATAATAGTGGACAAAAGGAAAGGTTATGTCTTATTATTGATAAATGCAGGCGTCAGAAACTCTGTTTGCGAGCGCATAAAATATTGGCGGCTGCTCCATTACGTGTAATGGCATCCCGTTATAACCCTTGCGAGTAAGTGAGCATTTAGGATTTTATTATTAGAACTATAGTACTCCGTCAAAAATAATCGACACATCAATCAACGGTGTATTTTGTAAAGGATTATCCAACTAACTTCACTGCAAGTTTTATTAAAATGGCAAATATCGTTTTATTTGCAGTGATCATTCATGTACAGCATGAATAAAACTAAGTTTTTAGTCTGTTAATACTCCTATGCCTAACTATGCCCTGCCGTTGTGGCTTAGTGGATGTCAAATGCACATAAAATACACAAACTTTGTAATTGGTCAACCAAGAATTATTCTCACTTAACTTAGTCAACCATTTGTTAGTCTATCAGCAAATGAAATTGAAAGGTCTTTCCATCAGTCATCTAGAGGAAGGTTAACTCGAATAATACTGCGCCCTCTATCGGCACTATCGCTGGATGAGGCCTTGATCTCTCCTTGTGATAAAAACGCGTCAGCTGCTCTCTGAAAGAGAGAGCCAATCAGCGATGATTATTTGCCGAGTATGCGCAAGGCGGTTCTTTCAATTTCCGGTAATGTTTACAAAAAAACAAGAAATGGAGATCGACAAGTTGATTAACGATGCTTAATTCATTATTTAGTGTTCCTACATTTCTTCTCTTTTCACCTTTTAGATTAGTAAGGTCAAAGACGTGGGTACAATGAAAACATTTGACACCTGAACGCTCCATTGACCTTTGTTTACAAACATTTCTTAAGCTCCTCCTTCTTTTAGTGCCAAAAGTCACCACGCGCAGTTTATACCCAGAATGCATTGCTAATTTGAAGCTTCCGATTGACGGGTTTTATCGAGAAAGTCGTTCAGGCGTTAATATAGCAAAGCGTAATATAACGACTGGATTATTCGGGTTAGAGGAAGGTCGGCTATAAGATAAATACCAAAATCGTAAATTCAGGTTACCAGAAGACCATTCCTGCAAAGCATGTCCATTAAAATTACATTTCCTTATACCAACGACGAATGTGCTGGACACAACATCAATACCCGTTTGGTTCCTCGAATCAGTTATTAACAAATCATTCAGCGTCCAAGAACGTACAATAGAGAGCTGCATATAAAAAAATGTTGTAACGTATATTCGGCTATACAGATTTATTTTAAATTGAGATACATAGAATCTAACACCGGCAAAAGTGCAAGACTGGGATTTCCCTGTCTTGCACTTTTTAACGGTGTTTTATTTTATTTCTCACTTTTATCAGCTGTTTTTAGTTTAGTGTTTGTTTGTAAACAGCGCATGAATATAAGGAATGTGAAGAAACACTCATTCTATGTGAAGTTTGTGGCGCAATGGGAAATAAAATGAGACCATTAAAATTTGATAACAAACAATATTATTTCAGAAACATTTTCAAAAATATTCCAACAAATAAAATATTTATAGTTTCTCTCAAATAAATTGTGAAATCAACTTATTAAACTTAGTTACTATGCGTCACGGTCACTGCACATGTTTTTACACACGTGGTATATACACACAACTTTCACTTTGTTTTACTACGTTTTACTGACGAATCGGTATTGTTTTCTGGATGGCCGAAATAAATGTTCATGCTAAAAGTGCCACCAGTGATAGTCGATCCGTAGAATATGGAGTGATATACATCTGTTAGATTTAAGTTCATTGACTGATTGTGGTGGTCAACGGACGTCAGAAAGTGAGACATTGGTGGGCACGAGTTTGTAAATGTAGGCGTTGGTTGAGCGACAGTCTGTGTAGGGACGGTGGTCGTCATTGTACATGGAGCTGGCAAGGTAGGACAGTTGACATAAACTGTACAGCATGCATTTGCCGGTAAAACGCACGTGCTGTTTTTGTCTTGAAAATCTCACATCGCTAAAAATAGGAACTGGTCTGTCTCAAAAGTGAGAAAAAACGAGTTTGAAGATATCAAAGGGTAATCAGAATCCGTATTTCGAAGGACAGACAACATAATGGCAAACTAGAAGCTCACAGGAGCCTGTAATCACTCACCTGGTTTTCAATTGGACATCTAAAATTGATAGAACATAGGGGTGTTACACATAATTTTGAAACTGGGCCACCCAAAGATCATTTCAATTCAAATTTCTGAGCAAAAGATTTTGATGTGATTTTTATTTCATAATATTCCTAAATGGAATAAACTGGCTGAAAAAATCTCACAGAAAAAACCAGAATATATGTTAAACTACTCATGGTCATGTAGCTGCAGTTAAAATTTGAGTTCATTTTGATCTATAATAAAGCACCAATGGACAACTAAAGAAATTTCTAATTTTAGTAACAGCAGCCATTTTTAATGGAGGTCGGGGCTGTCGGACACAATTTTGAAATGGTACTAAACAAGGACTATCCCAGTCAAATTTGCTTTAATTTGGTTCAACGGTTTCAGAGAAGAAGATTTAAATATGATATTTTATCAAAATATGCCTAATTTGCATAATCGGTATAAATCGGCTGAAAAAAAAAATTCACGAAAAAACCTGTACAATATATTGTCATGTAGCTGCAGTTAAAATATGAGTTCATTTTGATTTATAATAAAGCAGCAATGGACAATTGAAGAAATTTCTATTTTTAGTAACAGCAGCCATCTTTAATGGAGGGCAGGGCTGTCGGACACAATTTTGAAAGGGACCCACCCAGGGACTATCCCTGCCAGGTTTGGTGAAATTTGCTTCAGCGGTTTCAGAGAAGAAGATTTAAATGTTTTTAAAAAATTTCACAGAAAAACCCGGAATATATGTTAAACTACTCCTTGCCATGTAGCTGCAATTAAAATTTGAGCTCATTTTGACTTATTTACTATAGCAGCAATGGACAATTAATATTTCCTCCCCCCTTTTTCCAGTTTTAGCTTGGCGGCCATCTTGGTTGGAAGTCGAGATCAACGGGCACAATTTTGGAAGAGGGCCATACAAATACCATTCCACCGAAGTTTGGTTGCAATTGGCCCAGTGGTTTCTGAAAAGATTAAAGCTTACGACGGACGGACCAACATTTAACATTTGTGGTTTTTTTTATTACGAGCTTAATGTTTGTCCAAACTTGCGGGTTTTCAAAATATTTCTGAAATTTGAGGGCTATGGGTTGAACTGTCTATATATTAAGTGGAAATGTGTCTATATATTATGTGGAAAAGTCTATTGAATATGAGGCAGATGGTCCATGTCTTGTGTGGACATCCGTCTTTGTATTATGAGGCAAACAATCCATGCATAATAAAGGAGTCTAGCAGTGCATGAATAATAGGGTCACTAGGTTACTAAATACTACCCATCAAACAAACAAGCAATTGTAATGCTGGATTTGAATTTACTACACACTCAGCAACATTTCTATAAAATTTCATCCATTTCTGAGCACTTTAAATTTTCCCGCCTTTTTTCAATTTCCATGGTCACCATTTTGAAAATTCAAAGACTTTCATGCACATCTAGGCATTGGGATCTACCATCCTTCCAAGTTTTATGACGTTCCACTCAGTAGTCTTCGAGAATTTGCGTGGACAAATTTTGGTGCGGAAGATCAAGAAGAATAACGAAATAAAAATAATAACAAGTAATACTCTGCTCGCAAAGCAAAGCACAAAAGTCCCCCCACGTCTCCGCAGCAATCTTAAGCTGGCAGATTTTCTAAATACTAATAGTCTCATCTTTTTCGCCATGTCAAACTAGCCCTAGATATCAATTTTCATTGAATTCCGAGCACTTTTACTTTTTTTTCGGTTTTTGGCGACCATCTTGAAAATTTTGAAGCTTGTTTGCACACCTTCTCACATGGTTCCATCATTGTGCCAAGTTTGGCTTAACTCTCATTTACGGTCTTTGAGAAAACGCACGGAAAATGTTTAGGAAAAGAATAATAATAACTAAAATTGCCATTGCAAGCAATGGCTGATGTCGCCCCTTCCTTCAACTCTTTGTTCCCCATGTCAAACTATGCCCAAATATCAATTTTCGTTGAAATCGGACAATGTTTAGTTTTTACAGATTTCGGCCGCTATCTTGGACAGCCATTTTGAAAACCGATCCCGTTTTTTGTTTCTTTTGCATAAATTCCTTCGCTCATCCTACTGAACATTGATAAATAGTTTGATGAAATTCTGCAGGTCAGTTCCCGAGATAATGAATCCCCAATTTTTGAACGCATTATGGCGGCCATTTTGAATTTTTTTTTCATTGCATGCACACCTCCTTATGGTGGTCCAACTGTGTGCCAAATATCAATTAATTCTGTTGAGGCATCTGCAAGAAAAGAGCCAGACAAAATTCATCCGAAGAAAGAATAATAACAAAGAAACGAATGAAAAACAAAAGTTCCGACTTCGTCTGGGGCGACATAATAATAACTATAATAATAATAAGATATATGATCTGAAGGATCATTAATGGCTCCCAAACCCCCAATGGACCCTCATATGTGGCAAAACCTCCAACATTTTTCGGTAAATTGGCGGCCATTATAACCAGAGGCTCACATGAGCCTGTATCGCTCACCTGGCTACTGGTTTCAGATGTAGCAATTTACATGTTTTCCCCATCGGGTCCAATGTAAAACTAAGACCTGCCATGGTGGCCATCTTGGACATATGATCTGTACTAAAATCATATATTTTGTATAGGACCATTATGTCACCATTTCTGAATAATATTGGTTTGATATATGAAACGATTTTCAAGATGTAGCAATGTACAAGTTATGTTTTTCCCATACGGTCTAATGTTAAATTTAGATCCGATGTGGCTGCCATCCTGGATTTATGATAGGTACTCAAGTGTTACATTTGGTAGAGGACCATCATGTCACCATGCCTGAATAATACTGGTTTGACGTATGAAACTTTTTTCAAGGTGTAGCAGTTTACATATTTTCCCCATAGGGTCCAATGTTGAACTAAGATATGCCATGGCAGACATCTTGGATTTATGATTGGTACTCAAATCATACATTTGGTAGAGGACCATCATGTTACCATACCTGATTGAAATTAACTTGATCTATGAAACGGTTTTCAAGATGTAGCAGTTTACATGCTTTTCCCATAGGGTCCAATGTTAAATTAAGATCTGCCTTGGCGGCCATCTTGAATTTCCGATTGGCACCAAAATCACACTTTCATGCCATCATCCCAATGAATGTTTATACTAAGTTTGGTTTCATTTGGCCCAGTGTTTTTTGTGTTCAGGGACTTAATAATAATAATAATAAGAACGGTGTAAAAACAATAAGTCTCCCATCGTTTGGAAGACTTAATAAGAAACAAAGCTAACACAAGATGTCTCCCACACTTCGTTTGGGGGACATACATATCAAGTTGTTAACTTCGGGCTCTTTGAGAGCATTTCTCAATGTTCTGTATAGGGTATATATCAAATTGAGCAATACCTCGTGATCACGTGGTACTGTCGGTTTTACATTTTAGGACATCAAAATGGCGGCACTGTGAAACGGCAATACTTGATTTCCTATACGATGTGGGGTATTATTTGGGAGACGAGCGGGAGAACATTCCTATGCGGAAGAAGAGGCCCAAAAGTGGTTGTCTCCCATCCAAGTCGTGAGGGTTAACACCTGCGTTATATACATGTACATCTAAATATAATGTATAACCATTTAGTGAAGTTTCATTAAGTTCCATCCAACAGTTTAGGAGTTCTGCTTACAACAGCAAATTAAGTTTTATGCATGGTTGATCAGATTGAAAATGAGATAACACAATATTTTATGTGAACATTTTTATTTTCTTTAGATCACATTCTTGTGATAATACTTAGGTGTCTGTCTCACAGAAAACCATGCAAAATCCAAAAAAATGTAACAAAGCTAACTTATACCTCGAATTTGACGACAGAGGTCAACTCAGTACTAAAATTTATGATAAGCGGGACGACTTCAATTTTAAAATCATAAATTTTCCAAATATGTGCAGCAATATACCAGCTTCTCCTGCATATGGTGTTTACATCTCGCAATTGATTCGCTATGCAAGGGGCAGTAGCAATTATTCTGATTTCCTGAAACGTCATCTTCATCTGAGAAACAGGCTACTGGACCAGGGCTATAAAAAGATTCGCCTTATTCGATCTCTTAAAAAGTTTATATTCCGATACCAATATCTTGTCGAAATATATTCCGTCTCTGCAGAAAAAATTATAAGCGATGCATTTTCATATAGTGAAAATGTATAAAGATAAAGAGTCAAATATGTCAAGAATTTTTTTTTTCTATGTGTGACGTAAAAATATTTTTGACATTTACGTCACCGAATAGGGTACTGCTTTGACAACTATTTTACCTATTTTGTTCCTGTATTTAAATACTGTTACAGTGACAGCCGGAACCTTTGAACCGTAATGAGAGTGGGAGGTTTGGCGCCTTAAAATCTGATTCAACCCACCATTTCTTTAGAAATGCCTGTACCAAGTCAGGGTCATTACGGTTTTCACAGTTTTCCGGTTGTTGACTGATTTTGTCTGTTTATATAATTATGAGTTTTGACTTTCCCTTTGTAAGATTGTTCGGAGTTCGGTAATTTTGTTATTACCTTTATTCAGTAAGAAAAAAAAGTTATACATTTTCTAAATATTTGATGCCTAGTATTTTAAAATATATCATACATATTTCCTTTATATTTTCATTTTTGTTGTAAAATGAGGATTTTCATTTTACTCTTAACCATTGCAAAAATCCTTAAAAATTGTTAAAAACACCCCTATTTTTGATGGATTACTATTGTTAATATATATCTCAGAAGTAAAAAATCACATTGTTTCCTCAAAGTATAATGTTTAAAGACAATGATCACCAAAAACAATTTTTGAAAAAAACTTTGTGAAAATGTTTTAGGCTATCACAAAATATGCTATATAGACAAATTTTCAAAATCAGTAAAATTCCTTAATTTTGATGCACAATATTGGAGTTGGGGGACATTTCCTTGACTTGAAATGAACATTTTCAAACAGACCAATCTCCAAACTAAAATATATAAAAAATCTGCCTTTGGCAAATAATTTGCAAAAAAGTTCTTGCACCCAAAAGTATGGTCATGTGTGCAATTTTAGCTTAAAAGGCATTGCTTAAAATATATGCAAATGTTTGCAATAAACTACTAGTGATTCTTATTAAAGGTGATTTGTGTGTTTATTGTAAATAAATTACATATGATATATCATTTTAATTCCCTTTTTCAATCCGGACTTTAACTTTGAGCAAGAAAATACACATGTCTATCTGATAGAGAAAGTGACGGAGTAACCTCCCCTTTCGGAAGTCTTCACTTCTAAGATTATATATATAATTATCATATTAGAAATGGCAGCCTCCAGTGGATAAACAGCTTTATGAAACCGGAAGAGAGGCCATATTTATTTCATGAAGCCTTGTGCCTGAGATATTTTTGTATCGCTGAATTGAACATGATCTGGTGAAATTATTGACTTGAAATTCAGTAGTTGGATTTAAATTCAGATTTTATATTTATTTATATCACAATTGGTAAGTTTCGATGTAAAATTAGTTAAAAATTCTACATGTAAGTTCGTCTTCATTGATGAACGCATATTGTGGTATAGCGGGCAATTTGAGGCTATTGAAAAAAAATAAAGGTATCATTACAAGGACTTTAAAATGACCGATTGCTTAATTTATTATACAATTCAGATGTTTTAGCATTGTTTTATTTGATTATTATTTTTTAGAATGACAATAATGCTTAAATTGCATTTGTTTACAAACCAACATGTCACATGACTCACAATGCTTCTGGTTAAAAATAGCCACAATTTTTGGCTGAAAGGTTAATGATATGCATATATGTATATATCCATATCAACAATAACACTTGGTCATTAGCTGCCTGTAATATCACTCATAGTCCAAATAACTCCAGGAAGCTATAATATTCATTAGCAATTAATAGATCAGCTTCCTCCTGTTAATACAGAAATTAATGCGACCTAAAAAATACAAATCTCTGGATTGCTGGAAGATTCATTATTTTGACTAAAAATAACACTATGATCATGGAAAAAAGGAATATAGCAATGCAGATCAAAGAGATGGTTAACTTCATCATGTATGTACTTGTAGAATTAGTTTTCTCAGATAGCTACATGTATTTTGATTTAAACTTGAATGCAATAATTATAAAACTGCATGATGAAGCCATCTATATATATTCCTTTTAGCATCGTCCCCTTGTGTTTTCTGCTGAAGGGCAACCGATGTGCTTGCCTTTCTGCTTTAGACACAGGGAGGATATAAATGGCTCACACCTGTACCTCAAAATTAAGGGTTGACTATCATCCTTTTAGCACCGTCACCTGGTGTCTCCTGCAGAAAGGTTATCATTGTGTTTGCGTCTCTGTTTCAGACACAGGTAGGATACAAATAGTCGGCTCTATCTATTTATTTATCATCATATTTATATGATACATATATCATAGCTGGATGTATTAAAACATATCAACCACACTGAGCATATAAATGACATGTTATAAGTATATGTAATTGTATCTTTGTCTTTGTTAAACATATTTTATGTTTTAAATAATTATATATATGAATATTCATGCCCCTCGTGGGCCTATATTTGGTAAATAAAGTATCTTCTTCTTTTATACATGTATACATATCGAAACGACAATGCATGAGAGATACAGGTTCAGATGAGTGTCAAATTATGTTACTCCTCTATTGATATCAACATGTAGTGTTATACATGCAAGACAAAACAGCAATACATATACCATAGTACTACATAGAGTAACTACAAAGTTTGTGATTTGACTGAGAAAGTGATGTACAGTATCAAACGAGGGAGGTACAATCAAAGTACCGGTATATATCTTTAATAAAATAGAGAATTCTTTTAACATAGAACATAAGTTTGCTTTAAAACACTGGTACCTCTTTTGAGACATCATCTATTTTTTTTAAATGTCATATTATTTTAGAATTTCTGTTTTCAAGTACTATTATGTTATTTTGTTACAGCTGATGGATTCCAGAATGGTTGTCAGGAACTTGGTAGCAAATACAACATGAACTTGATGTTGGCTTAGAAGTCTTTCAGATGACAGATCAAATTCCAACATAGGTGGACCATTGCTATGACTAATTTTTACGCTATTTAAGCTTTCATTTCAAGTCATCAAAGGCTTCATCCTAAATTTTATGTTGTTGAGTTTTTGGGGGTTTTTTTGGAGGGGGGGGAGAAGGGGTGAAAGGATTTTTTATTAGCTGAAAATAGACAACTTTTCATGTGACATGAGTAATTAGTTAATTTTTTATAAATTTAACAGGAACCTTATTCATCGGAATACGTTAGCTGAGATCTGGAAGGGAGGGTTTTTTTAATTTAAAATTAATTTATTGAGACATTACATGATTTTGGAGGAAGTTTCCTTGTACAAATACTTTAACTAAATCAATAATAAAAATTGAGGTTATTTGATTATCATTTTGTTTTAAAAACCTTTTCTTTTATTAAATATTAAAAACAGGGATTTTATCTGTATTAATAATTTTACATTGTTTATGACATCACATATATGTACATGTAGTAGAAATAACCATATGCAACTTATTTGAAGACATTTTCATAGTTCAAAGATGTAGGATAAAAGACTGTTATTATGGATTAAGACTCAGATTTTCTAATAAAAAAGTGATTTTGAAATTTTTCCTATGTTTATTATATTTTATTGACATATATCAGTATCAGCTGAGAGTAAGAGTATATAAAAGAAAATAAGTTATCAAGCAATTGACGACAAAGTTGATGAACTAAATTATAAATAATGACTTTGCAATCTACATTTGTATTAATAACTACCATCCAGTTTGGTGACCAACATCATACTTACTGAATATTGATTGAATGAATTACATGTAATTTCTGATATATTTGGTTTGTTTGCTTGATCGTGTTTAACGCCACTTTCAACAATGTTTCAGTTATATTGTGGTGGTCAGTTTTATTGGTGGAGGACCCCGGAGAAAACCACCGACCTATTGCAAATCACTGACAAACTTTATCACAAAATGTTGTACACCTCGCCCTGATTATGTCTTGTCTGACTGCTGCAAAATATAGCAAAAAAGTATTCCACATATTCTGGTTAAAAATGATATATATTTTTTGTCTATTTTCAAAAAGTTGTAATACATTGTTGTACTAATAGGTAGAATGAAGAGTTAGGGTTATGGTGTTTAATGCCACAGTCAACAAAATTTCAGTTATATCATGGTGGTCAGTTTTATTGTTGGAGGAAAATGAAAAAAAACACTGACAAACTTTATCACATAATGGGTTGTATCAAGCACACCTCCCCACGAGCAGGAATTGAAATCACAACTTTAGTGGTAATAGAAACTGATTGCACAGGTAGTTGTAAATCCAACTAGCATACCAACACGAAATAATAGCCCTAGGTAGAATGAACCATATATACAGGATCTGCCTTAAGCCAATTGAGCCCCACTGAAGTTGCATACTCTCAGCTGTTCAAGTACACACAAACAAAAACACTAGGTTTTACAGAGAACAGCAATGATTATTATGTTATGGGGTCCACACCTCTTAGGGCGACCCTGCATATGTATTTATGATAAGAGTAAAATTAATATCCAACTTGGCTAATACCTTCTGTGATTTTTCGCCTGTTACCCCTGTATAATTGTCCAGATTTGATTTGATAAAAAAATCCCGTAATATATGTTAAAAAGCTCATCAGTATGCTTATACAGTTCAAATTTGGGCACTTTCTGGCTTAAAATAGGTCATTTTTGGCCATTTGAAGAAATTTCTATTTTTAGTAATGGCGGCCATCTTGGATACAGGATGGCGCTGACGGACATAATTTTGAAAGGGGACCACCTAAGGATCATTTCAGCAAAGTTTGGTTGAGATTGGCTCAGTAGTTTCAGAGCAAAAGATTTTTTTTAAATTGCATCCCCCCTTTTTTCTAATTTGCATAATCGGTCAAAATGGGTATTGGGATTTACTTCAAAATTTTAGGGTAGGTAGATCTTGACATGCTGCACATTTTTGCAATTTAAACTTAACATCTATCTCTAAATAGTTTTTGAAATATAAGATGAAAAGTATTAACATTAATAAAACAAATGATGAAAAAAGGGCAATAACTCCAAGATGGGTAATCAAATTTACTTCAAAATTGCAGGGTAGGTAGATCTTGACATGCTGAACATGTTTGCAGTTTCAACTTACCACCTGTCTCTTATAGTTTTTGAAATAAAGGACGAAAAGTATTAAAATTTTGAAAATTTGATGAAAAAAGGGAAATAACTCCAAAATGGGTAATTTTAAAGTTAATCTTTATCTCAACCCACCATTTCTTTAGAAATGCCTGTACCAAGTCAGGGTCATTACGGTTTTCACAGTTTTCCGGTTGTAGACTGATTTTGTCTGTTTATATAATTATGAGTTTTGACTTTCCCTTTGTAAGATTGTTCGGAGTTCGGTAATTTTGTTATTACCTTTATTTATAGTGTTTGAAATATAAGACGAAAAGTATTAAAATTTTACAAATTTGATGAAAAAAGGGCAATAACTCCAAGATGGGTAATCAGATTTACTTCAAAATTGCAGGTGTAGGTAGATCTTGATGTGCTGATCATTTTTACCCCATGTCAGATTTTTTATATTATTAACGTTTTTTGAGTTATTACCCAAAACCTGCAATCTTACCATATGTTGTAGCTTTAGTAACAGCGGGCATGTTGGTTGGTGCACGGCATCACCGGACACAATTTTGAAACTAGACACCCTAGTGATGATTCAGACCAAGTTTGGTTTCCATTGGTCTAGTGCTTTCAGAGGAGAAGATTTTTTAAAAAGTTTACGACGTACGACGGACGGACGACGGACGACGACGACCAATAACTCCAAGATGGGTTATCAGATTTACTTCAAAATTGCAGGGTAGGTAGATCTTGACATGCTGAACATGTTTGCAGTTTCAACTTACCATCTGTCTCTTACAGTTTTTGAAATAAAGGACGAAAAGTATTAAAATTTTGAAAATTTGATGAAACCAGAGGCTCCCAGGAGCCTGTAATCGCTCACCTGGATCAAAGCTGCTTTCAATAACAACGCAACTGCACTGTGGTGGCCATCTTGGTGGGAAGGCGTGACTGCCGGACACAAATTTGGAAGAGGATCATCCAATGACTATTCCATCAAAGTTTGGTTTTAATTGAGCTACTGGTTCCAGACGAGATGGTTTTTATGTGAATTCCCCATAGGGTCCAATGTTAAACTAAGTACAGCTGTGCAGCCATCTTGGTCAGAGGGTGGGACCACCAGACACAATTTTGGAAGAGGACCATCCATTGACTATTATATCAAAGTTTGGTTCCAATTGAGCAACTGGTTCCAGACAAGAAGATTTTTAAGTGAATTTCCCATAGGTTCTTATGTTAAACTAAGTTCGGCTGTGGGGGCCATCTTGGTCGATGGGCCCAATTGCCTGACATATATTTGGAAGAGAACCATCCAATGACTATTTCATCAACATTTAGTTCTTATTGAGCAAATGGTTTCAGACAAGAAGATTTTTATGGGAATTTCCCATACGGTTCTATGTTAAATTAAGTTCGGGTCTGGCAGCCATCTTGGTCGGAGGTATGAAATGTCGGACACATTTTGGAAGGGGGCCACCCAAGGATCATTTCAGCAAAGTTTGGTTGAGATTGGCTCAGTAGTTGCAGAGGTGAAGATTTTTTTTAAATTTCATCCCCCCTTTTTTCTAATTTGCATAATCGGTCAAAATAGACAAAAGTTCAAAATTCATAAAAAAAATCCTGTAATATATGTTAAAAAGCTCATCATTATGCTTATACAGTTCAAATTTGGGGACTTTCTGGCTTAAAATAGAGCAGTTTTGGCCATTTGAAGAAATTTCTATTTTTAGTAATGGCGGTCATCTTGGATACAGGACGGCACTGACGGAAACAATTTTGAAAGGTGACCACCCAAGGATCATTTCAGCAAAGTTGGTTGAGATTGGCTCAGTAGTTTCAGAGGAGAAGATTTGTTTAAATTCATCCCCCCTTTTTTCTATTTCTAGCTTGGCGTCCATCTTGGTTGAAAGTCGGGATCACCAGACACAATTTTGGAAGGGGGTTATCCAAGGATCAATCCACAAAAGTTTGGTTGCAATTGGCCTAGTGGTTTCCGAGGAAAATATTTTTATGTGAATTTTACAAAGGGTCCTATGTTAAGCTAAGTTCGGCTGTGGGGGCTATCTTGATCGAAGGGCCGAACCGCCGGACACATTTTTGGAAGAGAACCATCCAATGACTATTTCATCAAAATTTTTTTCTTATTGAGCAAATGGTTTCAGACAAGAAGATTTTTATGGGAATTTCCCATAGGGTCATATGTTAAATTAAGTTCGGCTGTGGCGGCCATCTTGGTCGGTGTTCTGAAATGCCGGACACAATTTTGGAAGAGGTCCACCCAAGAATCATTTCAGCAAAGTTTGACTTACACTAAAGCAGCAATGGACAATTAAAATTGCATCCCCCTTTTTTCTATTTTGAGCTTGGCGGCCATCTTAGTTGGAAGTCGGTATCACCGGACACAATTTTGGAAGGGGGCCATTCAAGAATCAATTCAGCAAAGTTTGGTTGAGATTGGTTCAGTAGTTTAAGACGAGAAGATTTTTTTTTAAATTTCATCCCCCCTTTTTTCTAATTTGCATAATCGGTCAAAATTGGCAACAATTCAAAGTTCATAAAAAATCCTGTAATGCATGTTAAAAAGCTCATCATTATGCTTATACAGTTCAAATGTTGACACATTCTGGCTTAAAATAGAGCAGTTTTGACCATTTGAAGAAATTTCTATTTTTAGTAATGGCGGCCATCTTGGATACAGGACGGCACTGACGGACACAATTTTGAAAGGGACCCACCCAGGGACCATCCCTGCAAGGTTTGGTTTAATTTGGTTTAGCGGTTTCAGAGGAGAAGATTTAAATGTGATCTTTTATCAAAATATACCTAATTTGCATAATCGGTATAAATCGGCTGAAAGAAAAATTTCACAGAAAAAACCCGGAATATATGTTAAACTACTCCTTGCCATGTAGCTGCAGTTAAAATTTGAGCTCATTTTGACTTACACTAAAGCAACAATGGACAATTGAAGAAATTTCTATTTTTAGTAACAGCAGCCACCTTGAATGGAGGGCGGGGCTGTCGGACACAATTTTGAAAGGGACCCACCCAGGGACCATTCCTGCCAAGTTTGGTTTAATTTGGTTCCGCGGTTTCAGAGGAGAAGATTTAAATGTGATCTTTTATCAAAATATGCTTAATTTGAATAATCGGTATATATCGGCTGAAAGAAAAATTTCACACAAAAAACCCGGAATATATGTTAAACTACTCCTTGCCATGTAGCTGCAGTTAAAATTTGAGCTCATTTTGACTTACACTAAAGCAGCAATGAACAATTAAAATTTCATCCCCCCTTTTTTCTATTTTTAGCTTGGCGGCCATCTTGGTTGGAAGTCGGGATCACCGGACACAATTTTGGAAGGGGCCATCCAAGGACCATTCCACCAACGTTTGGTTGCAATTGGCCCAGTGGTTACTGAGGAGAAGATTAAAATGTGAAATGTTGACGGACGGACGACGGACGACAGACGACGGACGAAAAGTGATGACAAAAAGGGAAATAACTCCAAAATCAATAATGGGATTTACTTCAAAATTGCAGGGTGGGTAGATCTTGACATGCTGCACATTTTTGCTATTTCATCTTTATCTCTTATAGTTTTTGAAATATAAGATGAAAAATATTAAAATTTTACAAATTTGATGAAAAAAGACCAATAACTCCAAGATGGGTAATCAGATTTACTTCAAAATTGTAGGATAGGTAGATCTTGCTGTGCTGATCATTTGTACCATGTCAGATTTTTTATAGTATTAACGGTGTTTGAGTTATTACCCAAAACCTGCACTTTTACCATATGTTCTATTTTTAGTAACAGTGGCCATGTTCGTTGGTGCACGGCATCACCGGACACAATTTTGCAACTAGACACCATAGTGATGATTATGACCAAGTTTGATTTCCATTGGTCTAGTACTTTCAGAGGAGAATATTTTTGAAAAAGTTTACGACGGACGACGACGACGGACGCCAAGTGATGGCAATAGCTCACGTGACCCTT
Organism: Bathymodiolus brooksi; assembly: GCA_963680875.1. Taxonomy (NCBI): domain Eukaryota; kingdom Metazoa; phylum Mollusca; class Bivalvia; order Mytilida; family Modiolidae; genus Bathymodiolus; species Bathymodiolus brooksi. The sequence goes on from OY804578.1 coordinate 32,480,053, forward strand.
CGGGTCAGGTGAGCTAAAAACTTGAATGTCTTTTAGTTGTTATTGACATGATGAAATATAATTACCAACGTTACGTGTGAAGTAATATAGGTTATGTCGAGTAATGTATGGTAATCTCATTTTGTGCAACATCCCTATAAAGCTTCCATGTGTACCTCTGATACGACAATAAGCTGTAATAATGTGTACGAACTAATATTTTTAGCGACATATCTTTAACGCGTTAGTTTAATAAGAGATTTAGAAAATAGACTTCAAAAGATCACAATTGGTAACTTGTCAAAAACATGTCGAGAATGTGTTATTTATTAGATATTGTCGTCAATATTTAATGTTATTGATTTTGACTATATTTCTATATCAATATATCGCATTCTAACACCACAACACGATGCAGCAATATGCTTCCGTAGCTATTTGCATACAAAGAATACATAACAAGGGTGTGTTACAACATCTTCTTCACTATTACACCAAAGGTCACGAACTACAGATGCTCACATTACAAAGAGATCCTCGAAGAATGAAAAAGTCATGTAAAAACAGAACCATGAATATACGTGTACATGAGTCTGTACTATTTGGATTGAGGATGGGAGATTATCTATCAGTTATAAGTTTCGATGTTATGAACAGAAAGTTTAAACAGTGATGGTCATCAATTCCACCAATATCAACAAAGCGAACAAATAACCTCTCATCTTAACTGAACATAAAAAAGACCACGACATATGACGTAGGAAATCAAAGTTCTGGCTTGGGACAAGCACACAAATGTGGTGGCGCTAAAGCGGTTAATGGGAACCCAACCCTCTCCTTGATCTTGATCTCCAACAGCATTACATATATAAACAAACGATAAAAACCTGCACAGATCCGCTTGCACTCAAAAACACCACATCCTATCACAAAAATGAATGACGATATAAAGATCTACAACAGTACAATAGCAGGGTCAACGAATGCTCGCAGTGAACTAACTACTAGCTAGGAAGGTAGAATCTGTTAGTTTAAAGGCAATTACTCTTTAGACAACAACAAAAAAGCTCATTCTTATTATGGATATCCAGAAAAGTGTCACTATTATAAATATTTAACTGTGTATTTATGCCCTCCAGAAATATATAAATATTTTAATCTTTTATTGTATCTGCAATATTTATGGCGTCCAGAACAATACATGCGGAGGATTCCGAAATCTAATAAGATACACCACCTGGACACTATGCTTGACGCTCCAATGTCACGTATTAAAATATACAAAAATGATATAATAACTCACCATTAACATGAAGAATCTTAACATTTGATACTCCTCCTTCTGATCCGAATGGATCCTGACAACCCCATCCTGTTCTATGTAAACTGTCTGTCAGATAAGATCCTGGTATATTTACGGTGTAGGTGTTAGTTGTAGGGTTACATGTGTATGTATAATCTGTGTTGTAACCTCCGAAAAATGCACATGTACCATCTGCATTACGACCAATAATGCTACATACAGTATCAGTATCTCTGGTGAATAGTATAACAGTTTTTGTAGTGTCACATGTGAAGGTAAAATCTAGTCCAACAGTAGCATTATCTGATGATGTTGTTAGTGTGAAACCTGGAAAGTGAACGCAAAAAAAAGTTACAAACATACATTAGTACTATCTCTGTTGAATATTATAACAGTATGTGTAGTAACATATTTGAAGGTAAAATCTAGTCCAACAGTAGCATAATGAGATGACGTTGTTAGTGTATTACCTACAAATTGAAGCACAATTAATTAATTCTAGTCAAAGAACTTAAAGTTTATTGAAGCACTAACGACAACCTGTGATTCTTGTGGATCAAGCAGTACAGAGTTATTTGTTCAATTTTCAACTTTCAACTTTATTCAATAAACTCAGGTGCAGCAGACTGCGCTACAGGAGCATAAATTATTTCCAAATAATTATTATGATGACAGAATGATGTAGATAAAGTACACGTATTACACAAACACAGATGATAGGTGATACACAAGTTATTACGCTCATAGGTTACGACTTGGGTCTACTCAACTCACACTATATAGGCCATGTGCTTAATATAGTGATAAATTTTAAAGTGGATAAGGAATAAATTCTATCCAAAATAGTGGAAATATCTAACAACATGTACATTAAAAACTACAGAATTTTTACATTTTTTGGAGGAACAATAATGGGTGAGTAAGAACTTTTGTGTTCGCTTTTTTCAATAAAATAATTTAGCATGTACCTAGTTCGAATTTCCTTCAATAACTCACAACAAGAAATATAATGGAATTCATTTCCAATGCCTCGAGTACAAAGATTACATAATCTTTCATCCCTAAGGGAACGACCATTTAACTTGAAGGGGGGGGGGGGGGGGGGGGGGGTTATGTTTTTTTTTTTTTTCTTAAATATTCTGATTCCCAATATTGTTGAAAAAAATATTCTGATTTTGGTGGAGGGAAAAAAAAAATAATCTGATTCAGAGTTTTTGTCATATAACCTAATGTTAAATTTTTGAAAAAAAATTTCGCGCTTTACGCGACTAAAAAAAAATTATTCGAACTCTTGTGTTGTCCGAAAAAAAAATTCTGAACGAAACAAAAAAAACATAACCCCCCTTCAAGTTAAATGGTCGGTCCCTAAGAATCCCTACCCAACACCCGTCTTAATTGGAAATGTTATATTACACTTAATTTACAAATATAATTTCTATGAACATTCGATGGCAAAAGATAATTCTCCAATTTGAACTCCGTTTTGAAGTTTGAATAATATTACCCTCTTGAAGAATTGTTAATATCTGAAAACCATCTTTGTTTAATATACACTTGACCATAAGTCACTGTCGTCAAAGAGCTCCGGTCGGAATTGATCTGTCATCTTCCGGTACAAGTCAATTAGGCATGTTTGACATACAGGCGACCACAAAAAGTAAGTATTATGATCATATAGTATTATTATATCTTGAATCCAGAAGATGTCGTTATCGGTCGATTATTTTTGCTTGTTGTTACCTATATATTACTGTAGTTATCTTCATCGATTACTCAGATATATATAAAATGATGGACATAAACAATGTAAAATGCTAATAATGAGATTGAAATCATCAAATAAAGCTATACAAAGTAGTTTATATGTGTAATTAAAGTACACAAACCCTTTGTAATGCTTATATACATGATAGTTTGCACTGGTGTGCCACCATGAATAGTTTTAGACTTACTACAGTGAAAAACACAATGCTTATTTACGTACATTCGTCCCGGCTCTGTCAGCCACTACTTACCGGTTGGGTCGCAAAAATTGGGCTAAAATTATTCGAACTCTCGTGTTGTCGGAAAACAAATTTCTGAACGAAACAAAAAACCATACCCCCCCCCCCCCCTTTCAGGTTTAAATGGTCGGTCCCTTAATAAAATTGTTTTCTAGCCATATAACAATACCATTGTTGTTCAACAGAAGTCCAAGAAAGTTATTATAATCTTGTTGGTTTATTTTTGTACTGAACATTTCAAAACTTTTGATTACTTTTTCCTCATTAAAAATACAACTATTTTGGTTTTGTAACATTAGTATTTGTTGTAGTTCTTGTTGTGATTCTTCAAAAATTAGTGTCATCAGTATAAAGTAATAAAAACAATTTCATATATACATCAAGATTCTCAAAGCTTAAAGTATCGAGAGAATCAATACCAGTTTTACAGTGTTCAGATAGAAATTCTTCTAACTCGTTTAAATAAGTGGCAAAAAGGAAAGGAAATAAAATTACTCCCTGTCTTACACCAATATCGCAGGTGAAACAATCGGAAAATGTATGTCCCAATTTTACACAGGATTTAGTTTTATCATGCAATGAAAAAATCATTTTGAACATTTTTCCTTGAATTTGACTTTTAATCAATAACCCAGCTCTCCACATCACATCAGATGTTTTTTTTTAAATGGGTGAAACAACAAAATAATTTCTTTTCCTTTGATAAATATAATGTAATTAAACTATAAAGAATAAAAATGTTATCCTGTGTTGAATACCCAGTACGAAAATCAGGTTGAGATTTAGTCACACAATCTGTTAGAGTGGTCAGTGTCAAGTTGTGACCTTATAAACAAATTCATTTGTGGCTTAGGGACGACCATTTAACTTGAAGGAGGGGGTTATGGTTTTTTTGTTTCGTTCAGAATTTTTTTTTCGGACAACACAAGAGTTAGAATATTATTTTTTTTTTTGTTGGGCAAAGCGCAAATTTTTTTCCACAATTTAACATTAGGCTATATGACAAAAACTCTGAATCAGATTATTTTTTTGTTCCTCCACCAAAATCAGAATATTTTTTTCAGCAACATTGGGAATCAGAATATTTTTTTAGAAAAAAAACATAACCCCCCCCCCCCCCTTTAAGTTAAATGGTCGTTCCCTTAGCATGCTGAAGTGTTAAATTACCAGGTTTTTACTACATAATTTTCAACTAAAACTGCTTTCTATGGCCTTATCTTATTTGATAAGTACATTGTACACGTATTTTAACTGAAACTATAAAAATTTACCAGGAAAAATGTGTAGGATTGAAATAAATCCAATCAAGATATCACAATATTCTATATTTGAAGTCGACAAACTGCTGCATGATGAAATTTTTTCAATTCTTAATATCAATCATATTTTCAATATGATATGCCCTTCTACTGCAAAAACACATTCAATAACATATTCCCAATAATTATAAAGTCATCAACAAAAATAAAATGAGTTACAATACCCTGTGTCCATGTATATCCAGTGTTTGGGAGCAATATTCCAAAATATTACATAACATGCATTTTGACTATGTAATCTGACACCACAATGCATTTTGTAACATCTTTGTATGAAAAATGTCACTCTTGGTATGTTACGACATTTTTAAGCTAATTTGAACATGATAGCAACAAAAGATAATGTTCATATTTTTTGCCTTAAGGTGTGAAACCACTAATTAATTTCTTTAAGGTTTTCTACTAAATTTGTGTTTTTTCGAGCCTACCTGGCCAATGTATCTTAAGTTTAACCTTTCCAGGACCATATATTTTCTGAAACATACATGATTCCTCTACGTTCTGTCAAAATAGCAGGGCATGCTTAAAATCATGCAGTGAAATGCCATGCTACGGAAAACAACTACTCTAAAAATAGCTCGGTAATCCCCAAGAAATTCAGTATTTACAGGTCATGCATCAAATCCTCCATAGAGGTATTTAAATACAACAAAGTCCATGAAATTTGGGATCAAAATAATCCCTATATATTTAACTTCAATTATCAATTTTAATTAGTCCACTCCATTCAGTAGTTTTCACAATACTACAAAATGAAAGGAACTTTTTCTTGAAAAGGGACTACTTTCGTATATGTTTTATGCTCTAATTGGTGAATTAGTGGATTGACACCTAAAGAGCAAAACAACCTGTTTCTTTAACCATTTGTTGGCCTAATTTCTATTCCTTAGGCAATATCGACCCATGAAAACCTCATAATGTATGTGGCTGTCTGATATTTGTAAGTATAAGTGTTCAAATGCAAAGGTACCCCCTTGAAGTTTTTTGATGAAAATATCTCTATTTACAGCTGTTGAGTTCAGATGGTGTAATATACCAAAACTTACATATTCTCTTATATATTACAGTTATTAAGCTAATTTCTATCATAATAAGCAATTTTAACACATATACAGTGTGTATGCCCCAGTTGTATATTTAATAGCTAAATACTATGAAATGTTTGCATTTAGCACCTCCCCCTTTTTGTCCCATTAAATGAGTTCATGTCATTCTTAGTTTTGGTAATTCATTCTTTTACCCCATAAATTATGTAGTTTAAGACATGAAATAAGTTTTTCTATAAATCTTTAGTTGAAATTCCTTCTAATTCCTTCAAATTTGCAAAAATATGATTTATTGATTTTCAAGTCTTAAAATTTCTGATGGTGCACAACTATAATTTTCCCCAACACTCAATAAATATATGCTTCCACATAATTTTTTCCACTGTTTAAGTAAGCTGGATGTTCAAATGTACTGCTACAGTGAAATAATACCCTAAAACATGAAACCCAAATTGACAATTTGAAAAATTAACAGAAAATGCTAAGCAGTTAAAATAATTTTTCTGGGATCGCTTAAATTACCAGGTTTTAACTACATAATTTTCAATTAAAACTGCTTTATGTGGCCTTATATTATTTGATAAGTACATTGTACATGTATTCTAACTGAAACTATCAAAATTTACCAGGAAAAATTTGTAGGATTGAAAAAAATCTAATCATGATATCACCATATTCTATATTTGAAGTCGACAAACTGCCGCATGATGAACTTTTTTCGATTCTTAATATCAACCATATTTTCAATATGATATGCCCTTCTACTGCAAAAATGCATTCAATAACATATTTCCAATAATTATAAAGTCATCAACAAAAATAAAATGAGTTGCACTATCCTGTGTCCATGTATATCCAGTGTTTGGGAGCAATATTCCAAAATATTACATAACATGCATTTTGACTATGTAATCTGACACCACAATGCATTTTGTAACATTTTTGTATGAAAAATGTCACTCTTGGTCTCTTACGACATTTTTAGGCTAATTTGAACATGATAGCAACAAAAGATAATGTTCATGTTTTTTGCCTTAAGGTGTGAAACCACTAATTAATTTCTTTAAGGTTTTCTACTAAATTTGTGTTTTTTCGAGCCTACCTGGCCATTTTATCTTAAGTTTAACCTTTCCAGGACCATATATTTTCTGAAACATACATGATTCCTCTACGTTCTGTCAAAATAGCAGGGCATGCTTAAAATCATGCAATGAAATGCCATGCTACGGAAAACACCTACTCTAAAAATAGCTCGGTAATCCCCAAGAAATTCAGTATTTACAGGTCATGCATCAAATCCTCCATAGAGGTATTTAAATACAACAAAGTCCATCAAATATGGGATCAAAATATTCCCTATATATTTAACTTCAATTATCAATTTTAATTAGTCCACTTCATTCAGTAGTTTTCACAATACTACAAAGTGAAAGAAACTTTTTTCTTGAAAAGGGACTACTTTCGTATATGTTTTAAGCTCTGATTGGTGAATTAGTGGATTGACACTTAAAGAGCAAAGCAACCTGTTTCTTTAACCATTTGTTGGCCTAATTTCTATTCCTTAGGCAATATCGACCCAAGAAAACCTCATAATGTATGTGGCTGTCTGATATTTGCAAGTATATGTGTTCAAATGCAAAGGTACCCCCATGAAGTTTTTTGATGAAAATATCTCCATTTACAGCTGTTGAGTTCAGATTGTGTAATATACCAAAACTTACCTATTCTCTTATATATTACAGTTATTAAGCTAATTTCTAACATAATAAGCAATTTAACACATATACAGTGTATATGCCCCAGTTGTATATTTAATAGCTAAATACTATGAAATGTTTGCATTTAGCACCTCCCCCTTTTTTGTCCCATTAAATGAGTTCATGTCATTCTTAATTTTGTTAATTCATTCTTTTACCCCATAAATTATATAGTTTAAGGTGGTAGACCTGGGTTACCCTTAAATTGTCCCATCATTCAATTTTTTTTAAATTTGCATCATTGAATAGTTATGTCTAAATACATTATCTGCCAAAGCTTCAAAAAAATTCACCGTGCCGTTTTCTCCATAGCACATCCTAAATATAGCAATTTTGGGGTATTCTTGACGCCAGATGGTAATACTAGTTTCGGAAGATTCTAATAGATATGCACATTTATTTCTGATTGAAAGGAAATATTTTGGCTTTAATACACTTGAGAATGTTGTTGTTGAATAAATATGAAATATCTAGCATATCTGAATATCCTGTTTGGAGATAATCACGTGCAAAACAGTGGAAACTGCAAAAAAGGGGGATGCCCTGAGGACCACCTTGGTATTAAAAATCGGATTAAAAAAATTCCTGTCAGTTAATTTCCACCATAAAATGTCACACTGAAGAATAGACATATAGACATCATTGCACCAAATTTTACAAACTTTTACCGTCAGATTTTTAAAATATTTTAATTTATGCTTTTCATGGAAGGTACCCAGAAAAAAATTTAATTGTCGAGCAAAGCTATCACACACCCATCCTTTACTAGTTTCTTTGTTTATGAGATAAAAAATAACTAGTTACCAATAACAAAAAGCTTTTCAATTCTTATAATTGACAAAGTGAATGTCCAAATTACCAAATGACTGCATTTGTCTTTTTTATTTTCAAGTCTGCTGGGGAGGGGAAGGGTGGTTTGAGGGTGATTCTACTTGATTAATTCATTACAAAATAAAACACAAAAAACACAGACAGACACCCAGCTGTATTGTTAAATTCCTTAAAATTCTGTGCTCCAGTTGTATTTGTTTGATTCTGGTTATTCTTTAGTTGTCTTAGCAGAAGGGGGGCGGCGGTATAAGAGAGGGTCATATTACAATTTTTTTCCCAAACATAGCTTTCTATCTTTGCTAATATCTTGTTTATATCTATCATATTTAACATTAAATTCATGTTTTGTATTTGTTTTATTATTATTATTGATCTTATATTTATTGATTTTAGATTTATTCATTTTTGCCTTGAAATCTGTCAATGACATCTAAATGTTCGTTTCCATCCCTCGATTTCCTACGTCCCCATGATCCCCGTGTTTAAAACTTAGACATGTTGATTTTTTAGCTTTTAAAAAGCTACAAATAACTCAAGTTTTGTGAAAATAATTAGAATATTACACAATTCAATGGCCAATTTGGTAAAGGAAGCGTCTGTTTGTATATTTTAAGATTTGGGATTTAATATTCACCTGGAACTTCGTCAGTACAAATTTGCAGAAGTTTGCCGTGATACTTTTGTATCAACAAATTAAACCTTCTTTATTGCTTGAATAAAACCCTTTCCTCTTATTGTTATGTATCTTCCCATAGATTACAATTGTTTTGACAATCAGCTTTACCATAAAACGAAGATTATTTGCAAGAAAAGAGTGACCTGCAAAAAGAAACAAGGCGACTTTAATTTCGCTTTGTAGTCGAGGGAGAGCGACTTCAGACTATATAGGGCGAGAATTTCGCCCACTTCGCCTGGTTTGGTGAGCCCTGCAAGGAGCACATCTATGGAAAGGTAAAAGGAAAAGGAGTCATTTTTTTAACTGGCCATATCTAATGTAAACAATCTTTGTCACCAAGAAGCTTGGAATTGAGGGGGAATTTTCAAATGCACAGATGATCATATATTTGAGAAGACACTGAAAATAGAGTTATCTCCCATACCCCAGGCCTACTATCTTAAGACATGAAATAAGTTTTTCTATAAATCTTTAGTTGAAATTCCTTCTAATTCCTTCAAATTTGCAAAAATATGATTTATTGATATTCAAGTCTTAAAATTTCTGATGGTGCACAACTATAATTTTCCCCAACACTCAATAAATATATGCTTCCACATAATTTGTCCACTGCTTAAGTAAGCTGAATGTTCAAATGTACTGCTACAGTGAAATAATACCCGTAAACATGAAATCCAAATTGACAATTTGAAAAATTAACAGAAAATGCAAAGCAGTCAAAATATTTTTTCTGGGATCGCTTAAAATACCAGGTTTTTACTACATAATTTTCAATTAAAACTGCTTTCTATGTCCTTATCTTATTTGATAAGTACATTGTACATGTATTCTAACTGAAACTATCAAGATTTACCAGGAAAAATTTGTAGGATTGAAAAAAATCCAATCATCATATCACCATTTTCTATATTTGAAGTCGACAAACTGCGGCATGCTGAAATTTTTTAAAATTCTTAATATCAACCATATTTCCAATATGATATGCCCTTCTACTGCAAAAACACATTCAATAACATATTCCTAATAATTATAAAGTCATCAACAAAAATAAAATGAGTTGCAATATTACATAACATGCATTTTGACTGTAATCTGACACCACAATGCATTTTGTAACATGTTTGTATGAAAAATGTCACTCTTGGTCTCTTACGACATTTTTAGGCTAATTTGAACATGATAGCAACAAAAGATAATGTTCATGTTTTTTGCCTTAAGGTGTGAAACCACTAATTAATTTCTTTAAGGTTTTCTACTAAATTTGTGTTTTTTTCGAGCCTACCTGGTCATTTTATCTTAAGTTTAACCTTTCCAAGACCATATATTTTCTGAAACATACATGATTCCTCTACGTTCTGTCAAAATAGCAGGGCATGCTTAAAATCATGCAGTGAAATGCCATGCTACGAAAACAACTACTCTAAAAATAGCTCGGTAATCCCCAAGAAATTCAGTATTTACAGGTCATGCATCAAATCCTCCATAGAGGTATTTAAATACAACAAAGTCCATGAAATTTGGGATCAAAATAATCCCTATATATTTAACTTCAATTATCAATTTTAATTAGTCCACTCCATTCTGTAGTTTTCACAATACTACAAAGTGAAAGGAACTTTTTTCTTGAAAAGGGACTACTTTCGTATATGTTTTATGCTCTGATTGGTGAATTAGTGGATTGACACCTAAAGAGCAAAACAACCTGTTTCTTTATCCATTTATTGGCCTAATTTCTATTCCTTAGGCAATATCGACCCAAGAAAACCTCATAATGTATGTGGCTGTCTGATATTTGCAAGTATAAGTGTTCAAATGCAAAGGTACCCCCTTGAAGATTTTTGATGAAAATATCTCCATTTACAGCTGTTGAGTTCAGATGGTGTAATATACCAAAACTTACCTATTCTCTTATATTTTACAGTTATTAAGCTAATTTCTATCATAATAAGCAATTTTAACACATATACAGTGTATATGCCCCAGTTGTATATTTAATAGCTAAATACTATGAAATGTTTGCATTTAGCACCTCCCCCTGTTTTGTCCCATTAAATGAGTTCATGTCATTCTTAGTTTTGTTAATTCATTCTTTTACCCCATAAATTATGTAGTTTAAGACATGAAATAAGTTTTTCTATAAATCTTTAGTTGAAATTCCTTCTAATTCCTTCAAATTTGCAAAAATATGATTTATTGATATTCAAGTCTTAAAATTTCTGATGGTGCTCAACTATAATTTTCCCCAACACTCAATAAATATATGCTTCCACATAATTTTTTCCACTGTTTAAATAAGCTGGATGTTCAAATGTACTGCTACAGTGAAATAATACCCTAAAACATGAAATCCAAATTGACAATTTGAAAAATTAACAGAAAATGCTAAGCAGTCAAAATAATTTTTCTGGGATCGCTTAAATTACCAGGTTTTAACTACATAATTTTCAATTAAAACTGCTTTATGTGGCCTTATATTATTTGATAAGTACATTGTACATGTATTCTAACTGAAACTATCAAAATTTACCAGGAAAAATTTGTAGGATTGAAAAAAATCCAATCATGATATCACCATATTCTATATTTGAAGTCGACAAACTGCCGCATGATGAACTTTTTTCGATTCTTAATATCAACCATATTTTCAATATGATATGCCCTTCTACTGCAAAAACGCATTCAATAACATATTTCCAATAATTATAAAGTCATCAACAAAAATAAAATGAGTTGCAATATTACATAACATGCATTTTGACTGTAATCTGACACCACAATGCATTTTGTAACATGTTTGTATGAAAAATGTCACTCTTGGTCTCTTACGACATTTTTAGGCTAATTTGAACATGATAGCAACAAAAGATAATGTTCATGTTTTTTGCCTTAAGGTGTGAAACCACTAATTAATTTCTTTAAGGTTTTCTACTAAATTTGTGTTTTTTTCGAGCCTACCTGGTCATTTTATCTTAAGTTTAACCTTTCCAAGACCATATATTTTCTGAAACATACATGATTCCTCTACGTTCTGTCAAAATAGCAGGGCATGCTTAAAATCATGCAGTGAAATGCCATGCTACGAAAACAACTACTCTAAAAATAGCTCGGTAATCCCCAAGAAATTCAGTATTTACAGGTCATGCATCAAATCCTCCATAGAGGTATTTAAATACAACAAAGTCCATGAAATTTGGGATCAAAATAATCCCTATATATTTAACTTCAATTATCAATTTTAATTAGTCCACTCCATTCTGTAGTTTTCACAATACTACAAAGTGAAAGGAACTTTTTTCTTGAAAAGGGACTACTTTCGTATATGTTTTATGCTCTGATTGGTGAATTAGTGGATTGACACCTAAAGAGCAAAACAACCTGTTTCTTTATCCATTTATTGGCCTAATTTCTATTCCTTAGGCAATATCGACCCAAGAAAACCTCATAATGTATGTGGCTGTCTGATATTTGCAAGTATAAGTGTTCAAATGCAAAGGTACCCCCTTGAAGATTTTTGATGAAAATATCTCCATTTACAGCTGTTGAGTTCAGATGGTGTAATATACCAAAACTTACCTATTCTCTTATATTTTACAGTTATTAAGCTAATTTCTATCATAATAAGCAATTTTAACACATATACAGTGTATATGCCCCAGTTGTATATTTAATAGCTAAATACTATGAAATGTTTGCATTTAGCACCTCCCCCTGTTTTGTCCCATTAAATGAGTTCATGTCATTCTTAGTTTTGTTAATTCATTCTTTTACCCCATAAATTATGTAGTTTAAGACATGAAATAAGTTTTTCTATAAATCTTTAGTTGAAATTCCTTCTAATTCCTTCAAATTTGCAAAAATATGATTTATTGATATTCAAGTCTTAAAATTTCTGATGGTGCTCAACTATAATTTTCCCCAACACTCAATAAATATATGCTTCCACATAATTTTTTCCACTGTTTAAATAAGCTGGATGTTCAAATGTACTGCTACAGTGAAATAATACCCTAAAACATGAAATCCAAATTGACAATTTGAAAAATTAACAGAAAATGCTAAGCAGTCAAAATAATTTTTCTGGGATCGCTTAAATTACCAGGTTTTAACTACATAATTTTCAATTAAAACTGCTTTATGTGGCCTTATATTATTTGATAAGTACATTGTACATGTATTCTAACTGAAACTATCAAAATTTACCAGGAAAAATTTGTAGGATTGAAAAAAATCCAATCATGATATCACCATATTCTATATTTGAAGTCGACAAACTGCCGCATGATGAACTTTTTTCGATTCTTAATATCAACCATATTTTCAATATGATATGCCCTTCTACTGCAAAAACGCATTCAATAACATATTTCCAATAATTATAAAGTCATCAACAAAAATAAAATGAGTTGCAATATCCTGTGTCCATGTATATCCAGTGTTTGGGAGCAATATTCCAAAATATTACATAACATGCATTTTGACTATGTAATCTGACACCACAATGCATTTTGTAACATTTTTGTATGAAAAATGTCACTCTTGGTCTCTTACGACATTTTTAGGCTAATTTGAACATGATAGCAACAAAAGATAATGTTCATGTTTTTTGCCTTAAGGTGTGAAACCACTAATTAATTTCTTTAAGGTTTTCTACTAAATTTGTGTTTTTTCGAGCCTACCTGGCCATTTTATCTTAAGTTTAACCTTTCCAAGACCATATATTTTCTGAAACATAAATGATTCCTCTACGTTCTGTCAACATAGCAGGGCATGCTTAAAATCATGCAGTGAAATGCCATGCTACGAAAACACCTACTCTAAAAATAGCTCGGTAATCCCCAAGAAATTCAGTATTTATAGGTCATGCATCAAATCCTCCATAGAGGTATTTAAATACAACAAAGTCCATCAAATATGGGATCAAAATATTCCCTATATATTTAACTTCAATTATCAATTTTAATTAGTCCACTTCATTCAGTAGTTTTCACAATACTACAAAGTGAAAGAAACTTTTTTCTTGAAAAGGGACTACTTTCGTATATGTTTTAAGCTCTGATTGGTGAATTAGTGGATTGACACTTAAAGAGCAAAGCAACCTGTTTCTTTAACCATTTGTTGGCCTAATTTCTATTCCTTAGGCAATATCGACCCAAGAAAACCTCATAATGTATGTGGCTGTCTGATATTTGCAAGTATATGTGTTCAAATGCAAAGGTACCCCCATGAAGTTTTTTGATGAAAATATCTCCATTTACAGCTGTTGAGTTCAGATTGTGTAATATACCAAAACTTACCTATTCTCTTATATATTACAGTTATTAAGCTAATTTCTAACATAATAAGCAATTTAACACATATACAGTGTATATGCCCCAGTTGTATATTTAATAGCTAAATACTATGAAATGTTTGCATTTAGCACCTCCCCCTTTTTTGTCCCATTAAATGAGTTCATGTCATTCTTAATTTTGTTAATTCATTCTTTTACCCCATAAATTATATAGTTTAAGGTGGTAGACCTGGGTTACCCTTAAATTGTCCCATCATTCAATTTTTTTTAAATTTGCATCATTGAATAGTTATGTCTAAATACATTATCTGCCAAAGCTTCAAAAAAATTCACCGTGCCGTTTTCTCCATAGCACATCCTAAATATAGCAATTTTGGGGTATTCTTGACGCCAGATGGTAATACTAGTTTCGGAAGATTCTAATAGATATGCACATTTATTTCTGATTGAAAGGAAATATTTTGGCTTTAATACACTTGAGAATGTTGTTGTTGAATAAATATGAAATATCTAGCATATCTGAATATCCTGTTTGGAGATAATCACGTGCAAAACAGTGGAAACTGCAAAAAAGGGGGATGCCCTGAGGACCACCTTGGTATTAAAAATCGGATTAAAAAAATTCCTGTCAGTTAATTTCCACCATAAAATGTCACACTGAAGAATAGACATATAGACATCATTGCACCAAATTTTACAAACTTTTACCGTCAGATTTTTAAAATATTTTAATTTATGCTTTTCATGGAAGGTACCCAGAAAAAAATTTAATTGTCGAGCAAAGCTATCACACACCCATCCTTTACTAGTTTCTTTGTTTATGAGATAAAAAATAACTAGTTACCAATAACAAAAAGCTTTTCAATTCTTATAATTGACAAAGTGAATGTCCAAATTACCAAATGACTGCATTTGTCTTTTTTATTTTCAAGTCTGCTGGGGAGGGGAAGGGTGGTTTGAGGGTGATTCTACTTGATTAATTCATTACAAAATAAAACACAAAAAACACAGACAGACACCCAGCTGTATTGTTAAATTCCTTAAAATTCTGTGCTCCAGTTGTATTTGTTTGATTCTGGTTATTCTTTAGTTGTCTTAGCAGAAGGGGGGCGGCGGTATAAGAGAGGGTCATATTACAATTTTTTTCCCAAACATAGCTTTCTATCTTTGCTAATATCTTGTTTATATCTATCATATTTAACATTAAATTCATGTTTTGTATTTGTTTTATTATTATTATTGATCTTATATTTATTGATTTTAGATTTATTCATTTTTGCCTTGAAATCTGTCAATGACATCTAAATGTTCGTTTCCATCCCTCGATTTCCTACGTCCCCATGATCCCCGTGTTTAAAACTTAGACATGTTGATTTTTTAGCTTTTAAAAAGCTACAAATAACTCAAGTTTTGTGAAAATAATTAGAATATTACACAATTCAATGGCCAATTTGGTAAAGGAAGCGTCTGTTTGTATATTTTAAGATTTGGGATTTAATATTCACCTGGAACTTCGTCAGTACAAATTTGCAGAAGTTTGCCGTGATACTTTTGTATCAACAAATTAAACCTTCTTTATTGCTTGAATAAAACCCTTTCCTCTTATTGTTATGTATCTTCCCATAGATTACAATTGTTTTGACAATCAGCTTTACCATAAAACGAAGATTATTTGCAAGAAAAGAGTGACCTGCAAAAAGAAACAAGGCGACTTTAATTTCGCTTTGTAGTCGAGGGAGAGCGACTTCAGACTATATAGGGCGAGAATTTCGCCCACTTCGCCTGGTTTGGTGAGCCCTGCAAGGAGCACATCTATGGAAAGGTAAAAGGAAAAGGAGTCATTTTTTTAACTGGCCATATCTAATGTAAACAATCTTTGTCACCAAGAAGCTTGGAATTGAGGGGGAATTTTCAAATGCACAGATGATCATATATTTGAGAAGACACTGAAAATAGAGTTATCTCCCATACCCCAGGCCTACTATCTTAAGACATGAAATAAGTTTTTCTATAAATCTTTAGTTGAAATTCCTTCTAATTCCTTCAAATTTGCAAAAATATGATTTATTGATATTCAAGTCTTAAAATTTCTGATGGTGCACAACTATAATTTTCCCCAACACTCAATAAATATATGCTTCCACATAATTTGTCCACTGCTTAAGTAAGCTGAATGTTCAAATGTACTGCTACAGTGAAATAATACCCGTAAACATGAAATCCAAATTGACAATTTGAAAAATTAACAGAAAATGCAAAGCAGTCAAAATATTTTTTCTGGGATCGCTTAAAATACCAGGTTTTTACTACATAATTTTCAATTAAAACTGCTTTCTATGTCCTTATCTTATTTGATAAGTACATTGTACATGTATTCTAACTGAAACTATCAAGATTTACCAGGAAAAATTTGTAGGATTGAAAAAAATCCAATCATCATATCACCATTTTCTATATTTGAAGTCGACAAACTGCGGCATGCTGAAATTTTTTAAAATTCTTAATATCAACCATATTTCCAATATGATATGCCCTTCTACTGCAAAAACACATTCAATAACATATTCCTAATAATTATAAAGTCATCAACAAAAATAAAATGAGTTGCAATATTACATAACATGCATTTTGACTGTAATCTGACACCACAATGCATTTTGTAACATGTTTGTATGAAAAATGTCACTCTTGGTCTCTTACGACATTCTTAGGCTAATTTGAACATGATAGCAACAAAAGATAATGTTCATGTTTTTTGCCTTAAGGTGTGAAACCACTAATTAATTTCTTTAAGGTTTTCTACTAAATTTGTGTTTTTTTCGAGCCTACCTGGTCATTTTATCTTAAGTTTAACCTTTCCAAGACCATATATTTTCTGAAACATACATGATTCCTCTACGTTCTGTCAAAATAGCAGGGCATGCTTAAAATCATGCAGTGAAATGCCATGCTACGAAAACAACTACTCTAAAAATAGCTCGGTAATCCCCAAGAAATTCAGTATTTACAGGTCATGCATCAAATCCTCCATAGAGGTATTTAAATACAACAAAGTCCATGAAATTTGGGATCAAAATAATCCCTATATATTTAACTTCAATTATCAATTTTAATTAGTCCACTCCATTCAGTAGTTTTCACAATACTACAAAGTGAAAGGAACTTTTTTCTTGAAAAGGGACTACTTTCGTATATGTTTTATGCTCTGATTGGTGAATTAGTGGATTGACACCTAAAGAGCAAAACAACCTGTTTCTTTATCCATTTATTGGCCTAATTTCTATTCCTTAGGCAATATCGACCCAAGAAAACCTCATAATGTATGTGGCTGTCTGATATTTGCAAGTATAAGTGTTCAAATGCAAAGGTACCCCCTTGAAGATTTTTGATGAAAATATCTCCATTTACAGCTGTTGAGTTCAGATGGTGTAATATACCAAAACTTACCTATTCTCTTATATTTTACAGTTATTAAGCTAATTTCTATCATAATAAGCAATTTTAACACATATACAGTGTATATGCCCCAGTTGTATATTTAATAGCTAAATACTATGAAATGTTTGCATTTAGCACCTCCCCCTGTTTTGTCCCATTAAATGAGTTCATGTCATTCTTAGTTTTGTTAATTCATTCTTTTACCCCATAAATTATGTAGTTTAAGACATGAAATAAGTTTTTCTATAAATCTTTAGTTGAAATTCCTTCTAATTCCTTCAAATTTGCAAAAATATGATTTATTGATATTCAAGTCTTAAAATTTCTGATGGTGCTCAACTATAATTTTCCCCAACACTCAATAAATATATGCTTCCACATAATTTTTTCCACTGTTTAAATAAGCTGGATGTTCAAATGTACTGCTACAGTGAAATAATACCCTAAAACATGAAATCCAAATTGACAATTTGAAAAATTAACAGAAAATGCTAAGCAGTCAAAATAATTTTTCTGGGATCGCTTAAATTACCAGGTTTTAACTACATAATTTTCAATTAAAACTGCTTTATGTGGCCTTATATTATTTGATAAGTACATTGTACATGTATTCTAACTGAAACTATCAAAATTTACCAGGAAAAATTTGTAGGATTGAAAAAAATCCAATCATGATATCACCATATTCTATATTTGAAGTCGACAAACTGCCGCATGATGAACTTTTTTCGATTCTTAATATCAACCATATTTTCAATATGATATGCCCTTCTACTGCAAAAACGCATTCAATAACATATTTCCAATAATTATAAAGTCATCAACAAAAATAAAATGAGTTGCAATATCCTGTGTCCATGTATATCCAGTGTTTGGGAGCAATATTCCAAAATATTACATAACATGCATTTTGACTATGTAATCTGACACCACAATGCATTTTGTAACATTTTTGTATGAAAAATGTCACTCTTGGTCTCTTACGACATTTTTAGGCTAATTTGAACATGATAGCAACAAAAGATAATGTTCATGTTTTTTGCCTTAAGGTGTGAAACCACTAATTAATTTCTTTAAGGTTTTCTACTAAATTTGTGTTTTTTCGAGCCTACCTGGCCATTTTATCTTAAGTTTAACCTTTCCAAGACCATATATTTTCTGAAACATAAATGATTCCTCTACGTTCTGTCAACATAGCAGGGCATGCTTAAAATCATGCAGTGAAATGCCATGCTACGAAAACACCTACTCTAAAAATAGCTCGGTAATCCCCAAGAAATTCAGTATTTATAGGTCATGCATCAAATCCTCCATAGAGGTATTTAAATACAACAAAGTCCATCAAATATGGGATCAAAATATTCCCTATATATTTAACTTCAATTATCAATTTTAATTAGTCCACTTCATTCAGTAGTTTTCACAATACTACAAAGTGAAAGAAACTTTTTTCTTGAAAAGGGACTACTTTCGTATATGTTTTAAGCTCTGATTGGTGAATTAGTGGATTGACACTTAAAGAGCAAAGCAACCTGTTTCTTTAACCATTTGTTGGCCTAATTTCTATTCCTTAGGCAATATCGACCCAAGAAAACCTCATAATGTATGTGGCTGTCTGATATTTGCAAGTATATGTGTTCAAATGCAAAGGTACCCCCATGAAGTTTTTTGATGAAAATATCTCCATTTACAGCTGTTGAGTTCAGATTGTGTAATATACCAAAACTTACCTATTCTCTTATATATTACAGTTATTAAGCTAATTTCTAACATAATAAGCAATTTAACACATATACAGTGTATATGCCCCAGTTGTATATTTAATAGCTAAATACTATGAAATGTTTGCATTTAGCACCTCCCCCTTTTTTGTCCCATTAAATGAGTTCATGTCATTCTTAATTTTGTTAATTCATTCTTTTACCCCATAAATTATATAGTTTAAGGTGGTAGACCTGGGTTACCCTTAAATTGTCCCATCATTCAATTTTTTTTAAATTTGCATCATTGAATAGTTATGTCTAAATACATTATCTGCCAAAGCTTCAAAAAAATTCACCGTGCCGTTTTCTCCATAGCACATCCTAAATATAGCAATTTTGGGGTATTCTTGACGCCAGATGGTAATACTAGTTTCGGAAGATTCTAATAGATATGCACATTTATTTCTGATTGAAAGGAAATATTTTGGCTTTAATACACTTGAGAATGTTGTTGTTGAATAAATATGAAATATCTAGCATATCTGAATATCCTGTTTGGAGATAATCACGTGCAAAACAGTGGAAACTGCAAAAAAGGGGGATGCCCTGAGGACCACCTTGGTATTAAAAATCGGATTAAAAAAATTCCTGTCAGTTAATTTCCACCATAAAATGTCACACTGAAGAATAGACATATAGACATCATTGCACCAAATTTTACAAACTTTTACCGTCAGATTTTTAAAATATTTTAATTTATGCTTTTCATGGAAGGTACCCAGAAAAAAATTTAATTGTCGAGCAAAGCTATCACACACCCATCCTTTACTAGTTTCTTTGTTTATGAGATAAAAAATAACTAGTTACCAATAACAAAAAGCTTTTCAATTCTTATAATTGACAAAGTGAATGTCCAAATTACCAAATGACTGCATTTGTCTTTTTTATTTTCAAGTCTGCTGGGGAGGGGAAGGGTGGTTTGAGGGTGATTCTACTTGATTAATTCATTACAAAATAAAACACAAAAAACACAGACAGACACCCAGCTGTATTGTTAAATTCCTTAAAATTCTGTGCTCCAGTTGTATTTGTTTGATTCTGGTTATTCTTTAGTTGTCTTAGCAGAAGGGGGGCGGCGGTATAAGAGAGGGTCATATTACAATTTTTTTCCCAAACATAGCTTTCTATCTTTGCTAATATCTTGTTTATATCTATCATATTTAACATTAAATTCATGTTTTGTATTTGTTTTATTATTATTATTGATCTTATATTTATTGATTTTAGATTTATTCATTTTTGCCTTGAAATCTGTCAATGACATCTAAATGTTCGTTTCCATCCCTCGATTTCCTACGTCCCCATGATCCCCGTGTTTAAAACTTAGACATGTTGATTTTTTAGCTTTTAAAAAGCTACAAATAACTCAAGTTTTGTGAAAATAATTAGAATATTACACAATTCAATGGCCAATTTGGTAAAGGAAGCGTCTGTTTGTATATTTTAAGATTTGGGATTTAATATTCACCTGGAACTTCGTCAGTACAAATTTGCAGAAGTTTGCCGTGATACTTTTGTATCAACAAATTAAACCTTCTTTATTGCTTGAATAAAACCCTTTCCTCTTATTGTTATGTATCTTCCCATAGATTACAATTGTTTTGACAATCAGCTTTACCATAAAACGAAGATTATTTGCAAGAAAAGAGTGACCTGCAAAAAGAAACAAGGCGACTTTAATTTCGCTTTGTAGTCGAGGGAGAGCGACTTCAGACTATATAGGGCGAGAATTTCGCCCACTTCGCCTGGTTTGGTGAGCCCTGCAAGGAGCACATCTATGGAAAGGTAAAAGGAAAAGGAGTCATTTTTTTAACTGGCCATATCTAATGTAAACAATCTTTGTCACCAAGAAGCTTGGAATTGAGGGGGAATTTTCAAATGCACAGATGATCATATATTTGAGAAGACACTGAAAATAGAGTTATCTCCCATACCCCAGGCCTACTATCTTAAGACATGAAATAAGTTTTTCTATAAATCTTTAGTTGAAATTCCTTCTAATTCCTTCAAATTTGCAAAAATATGATTTATTGATATTCAAGTCTTAAAATTTCTGATGGTGCACAACTATAATTTTCCCCAACACTCAATAAATATATGCTTCCACATAATTTGTCCACTGCTTAAGTAAGCTGAATGTTCAAATGTACTGCTACAGTGAAATAATACCCGTAAACATGAAATCCAAATTGACAATTTGAAAAATTAACAGAAAATGCAAAGCAGTCAAAATATTTTTTCTGGGATCGCTTAAAATACCAGGTTTTTACTACATAATTTTCAATTAAAACTGCTTTCTATGTCCTTATCTTATTTGATAAGTACATTGTACATGTATTCTAACTGAAACTATCAAGATTTACCAGGAAAAATTTGTAGGATTGAAAAAAATCCAATCATCATATCACCATTTTCTATATTTGAAGTCGACAAACTGCGGCATGCTGAAATTTTTTAAAATTCTTAATATCAACCATATTTCCAATATGATATGCCCTTCTACTGCAAAAACACATTCAATAACATATTCCTAATAATTATAAAGTCATCAACAAAAATAAAATGAGTTGCAATATTACATAACATGCATTTTGACTGTAATCTGACACCACAATGCATTTTGTAACATGTTTGTATGAAAAATGTCACTCTTGGTCTCTTACGACATTCTTAGGCTAATTTGAACATGATAGCAACAAAAGATAATGTTCATGTTTTTTGCCTTAAGGTGTGAAACCACTAATTAATTTCTTTAAGGTTTTCTACTAAATTTGTGTTTTTTTCGAGCCTACCTGGTCATTTTATCTTAAGTTTAACCTTTCCAAGACCATATATTTTCTGAAACATACATGATTCCTCTACGTTCTGTCAAAATAGCAGGGCATGCTTAAAATCATGCAGTGAAATGCCATGCTACGAAAACAACTACTCTAAAAATAGCTCGGTAATCCCCAAGAAATTCAGTATTTACAGGTCATGCATCAAATCCTCCATAGAGGTATTTAAATACAACAAAGTCCATGAAATTTGGGATCAAAATAATCCCTATATATTTAACTTCAATTATCAATTTTAATTAGTCCACTCCATTCAGTAGTTTTCACAATACTACAAAGTGAAAGGAACTTTTTTCTTGAAAAGGGACTACTTTCGTATATGTTTTATGCTCTGATTGGTGAATTAGTGGATTGACACCTAAAGAGCAAAACAACCTGTTTCTTTATCCATTTATTGGCCTAATTTCTATTCCTTAGGCAATATCGACCCAAGAAAACCTCATAATGTATGTGGCTGTCTGATATTTGCAAGTATAAGTGTTCAAATGCAAAGGTACCCCCTTGAAGATTTTTGATGAAAATATCTCCATTTACAGCTGTTGAGTTCAGATGGTGTAATATACCAAAACTTACCTATTCTCTTATATTTTACAGTTATTAAGCTAATTTCTATCATAATAAGCAATTTTAACACATATACAGTGTATATGCCCCAGTTGTATATTTAATAGCTAAATACTATGAAATGTTTGCATTTAGCACCTCCCCCTGTTTTGTCCCATTAAATGAGTTCATGTCATTCTTAGTTTTGTTAATTCATTCTTTTACCCCATAAATTATGTAGTTTAAGACATGAAATAAGTTTTTCTATAAATCTTTAGTTGAAATTCCTTCTAATTCCTTCAAATTTGCAAAAATATGATTTATTGATATTCAAGTCTTAAAATTTCTGATGGTGCTCAACTATAATTTCCCCAACACTCAATAAATATATGCTTCCACATAATTTTTTCCACTGTTTAAATAAGCTGGATGTTCAAATGTACTGCTACAGTGAAATAATACCCTAAAACATGAAATCCAAATTGACAATTTGAAAAATTAACAGAAAATGCTAAGCAGTCAAAATAATTTTTCTGGGATCGCTTAAATTACCAGGTTTTAACTACATAATTTTCAATTAAAACTGCTTTATGTGGCCTTATATTATTTGATAAGTACATTGTACATGTATTCTAACTGAAACTATCAAAATTTACCAGGAAAAATTTGTAGGATTGAAAAAAATCCAATCATGATATCACCATATTCTATATTTGAAGTCGACAAACTGCCGCATGATGAACTTTTTTCGATTCTTAATATCAACCATATTTTCAATATGATATGCCCTTCTACTGCAAAAACGCATTCAATAACATATTTCCAATAATTATAAAGTCATCAACAAAAATAAAATGAGTTGCAATATCCTGTGTCCATGTATATCCAGTGTTTGGGAGCAATATTCCAAAATATTACATAACATGCATTTTGACTATGTAATCTGACACCACAATGCATTTTGTAACATTGTTGTATGAAAAATGTCACTCTTGGTCTCTTACGACATTTTTAGGCTAATTTGAACATGATAGCAACAAAAGATAATGTTCATGTTTTTTGCCTTAAGGTGTGAAACCACTAATTAATTTCTTTTAGGTTTTCTACCAAATTTGTGTTTTTTCGAGCCTACCTGGCCATTTTATCTTAAGTTTAACCTTTCCAAGACCATATATTTTCTGGAACATACATGATTCCTCCACGTTCTGTCAAAATAGCAGGGCATGCTTAAAATCATGCAGTGAAATGCCATGCTACGAAAAACACCTACTCTAAAAATAGCTCGGTAATCCCCAAGAAATTCAGTATTTATAGGTCATGCATCAAATCCTCCATAGAGGTATTAAAATACAACAAAGTCCATCAAATTTGGGATCAAAATAATCCCTATATATTTAACTTCAATTATCAAATTTAATTAATCCACTCCATTCAGTAGTTTTCACAATACTACAAAGTGAAAGGAACTTTTTTCTTGAAAAGGGACTACTTTCGTATATGTTTTAAGCTCTGATTGGTGAATTAGTGGATTGACACTTAAAGAGCAAAACAACCTGTTTCTTTAACCATTTGTTGGTCTAATTTATATTCCTTAGGCAATATCGACCCAAGAAAACCTCATAATGTATGTGGCTGTCTGATATTTGCAAGTGTAAGTGTTCAAATGCAAAGGTACTCCCTTGAAGATTTTTGATGAAACTATCTCCATTTACAGCTGTTGAGTTCAGATTGTGTAATATACCAAAACTTACCTATTCTCTTATATATTACAGTTATTAAGCTAATTTCTAACATAATAAGCAATTCTATCACATATACAGTGTACATGCCCCAGTTGTATATTTAATAGCTAAATACTATGAAATGTTTGCATTTAGCACCTCTCCTTTTTTTGTCCCATTAAATGAGTTCATGTCATTCTTAATTTTGTTAATTCATTCTTTTACCCCATAAATTATGTAGTTTAAGACATGAAATAAGTTTTTCTATAAATCTTTAGTTGAAATTCCTTCTAATTCCTTCAAATTTGCAAAAATATGATTTATTGATATTCAAGTCTTAAAATTTCTGATGGTGCACAACTATAATTTTCCCCAACACTCAATAAATATATGCTTCCACATAATTTTTTTCACTGTTTAAGTAAGCTGGATGTGCAAATGTACTGCTACAGTGAAATAATACCCTAAAACATGAAATCCAAATTGACAATTTGAAAAATTAACAGTAAATGCTAAGCAGTCAAAATAATTTTTCTGGGATCGCTTAAATTACCAAGTTTTTACTACATAATTTTCAATTAAAACTGCTTTATGTGGCCTTATATTATTTGATAAGTACATTGTACATGTATTCTAACTGAAACTATCAAAATTTACCAGAAAAAATTTGTACGATTGAAAAAAATCCAATCATGATATCACCATATTCTATATTTGAAGTCGACAAACTGCCGCATGATGAAATTTTTTCAATTCTTAATATCAACCATATTTCCAATATGATATGCCCTTCTACTGCAAAAACACATTCAATAACATATTTCCAATAATTATAAAGTCACCAACAAAAATAAAATGAGTTGCAATACCCTGTGTCCATGTATATCCAGTGTTTGGGAGCAATATTCCAAAATATTACATAACATGCATTTTGACTATGTAATCTGACACCACAATGCATTTTGTAACATTGTTGTATGAAAAATGTCACTCTTGGTCTCTTACGACATTTGTAGGCTAATTTGAACATGATAGCAACAAAAGATAATGTTCATGTTTTTTGCCTTAAGGTGTGAAACCACTAATTAATTTCTTTTAGGTTTTCTACCAAATTTGTGTTTTTTCGAGCCTACCTGGCCATTTTATCTTAAGTTTAACCTTTCCAAGACCATATATTTTCTGGAACATACATGATTCCTCCACGTTCTGTCAAAATAGCAGGGCATGCTTAAAATCATGCAGTGAAATGCCATGCTACGAAAAACACCTACTCTAAAAATAGCTCGGTAATCCCCAAGAAATTCAGTATTTATAGGTCATGCATCAAATCCTCCATAGAGGTATTAAAATACAACAAAGTCCATCAAATTTGGGATCAAAATAATCCCTATATATTTAACTTCAATTATCAAATTTAATTAATCCACTCCATTCAGTAGTTTTCACAATACTACAAAGTGAAAGGAACTTTTTTCTTGAAAAGGGACTACTTTCGTATATGTTTTAAGCTCTGATTGGTGAATTAGTGGATTGACACTTAAAGAGCAAAGCAACCTGTTTCTTTAACCATTTGTTGGTCTAATTTATATTCCTTAGGCAATATCGACCCAACAAAACCTCATAATGTATGTGGCTGTCTGATATTTGCAAGTGTAAGTGTTCAAATGCAAAGGTACCCCCTTGAAGATTTTTGATGAAACTATCTCCATTTACAGCTGTTGAGTTCAGATTGTGTAATATACCAAAACTTACCTATTCTCTTATATATTACAGTTATTAAGCTAATTTCTAACATAATAAGCAATTCTATCACATATACAGTGTACATGCCCCAGTTGTATATTTAATAGCTAAATACTATGAAATGTTTGCATTTAGCACCTCTCCTTTTTTTGTCCCATTAAATGAGTTCATGTCATTCTTAATTTTGTTAATTCATTCTTTTACCCCATAAATTATGTAGTTTAAGACATGAAATAAGTTTTTCTATAAATCTTTAGTTGAAATTCCTTCTAATTCCTTCAAATTTGCAAAAATATGATTTATTGATATTCAAGTCTTAAAATTTCTGATGGTGCACAACTATAATTTTCCCCAACACTCAATAAATATATGCTTCCACATAATTTTTTTCACTGTTTAAGTAAGCTGGATGTTCAAATGTACTGCTACAGTGAAATAATACCCTAAAACAAGAAATCCAAATTGACAATTTGAAAAATTAACAGTAAATGCTAAGCAGTCAAAATAATTTTTCTGGGATCGCTTAAATTACCAGGTTTTTACTACATAATTTTCAATTAAAACTGCTTTATGTGGCCTTATATTATTTGATAAGTACATTGTACATGTATTCTAACTGAAACTATCAAAATTTACCAGAAAAAATTTGTACGATTGAAAAAAATCCAATCATGATATCACCATATTCTATATTTGAAGTCGACAAACTGCCGCATGATGAAATTTTTTCAATTCTTAATATCAACCATATTTCCAATATGATATGCCCTTCTACTGCAAAAACACATTCAATAACATATTTCCAATAATTATAAAGTCACCAACAAAAATAAAATGAGTTGCAATACCCTGTGTCCAAGTATATCCAGTGTTTGGGAGCAATATTCCAAAATATTACATAACATGCATTTTGACTATGTAATCTGACACCACAATGCATTTTGTAACATTGTTGTATGAAATATGTCACTCTTGGTCTCTTACGACATTTGTAGGCTAATTTGAACATGATAGCAACAAAAGATAATGTTCATGTTTTTTGCCTTAAGGTGTGAAACCACTAATTAATTTCTTTTAGGTTTTCTACCAAATTTGTGTTTTTTCGAGCCTACCTGGCCATTTTATCTTAAGTTTAACCTTTCCAAGACCATATATTTTCTGGAACATACATGATTCCTCCACGTTCTGTCAAAATAGCAGGGCATGCTTAAAATCATGCAGTGAAATGCCATGCTACGAAAAACACCTACTCTAAAAATAGCTCGGTAATCCCCAAGAAATTCAGTATTTATAGGTCATGCATCAAATCCTCCATAGAGGTACTAAAATACAACAAAGTCCATCAAATTTGGGATCAAAATAATCCCTATATATTTAACTTCAATTATCAAATTTAATTAATCCACTCCATTCAGTAGTTTTCACAATACTACAAAGTGAAAGGAACTTTTTTCTTGAAAAGGGACTACTTTCGTATATGTTTTAAGCTCTGATTGGTGAATTAGTGGATTGACACTTAAAGAGCAAAGCAACCTGTTTCTTTAACCATTTGTTGGTCTAATTTATATTCCTTAGGCAATATCGACCCAACAAAACCTCATAATGTATGTGGCTGTCTGATATTTGCAAGTGTAAGTGTTCAAATGCAAAGGTACTCCCTTGAAGATTTTTGATGAAAATATCTCCATTTACAGCTGTTGAGTTCAGATTGTGTAATATACCAAAACTTACCTATTCTCTTATATATTACAGTTATTAAGCTAATTTCTAATATAATAAGCAATTCTATCACATATACAGTGTACATGCCCCAGTTGTATATTTAATAGCTAAATACTATGAAATGTTTGCATTTAGCACCTCTCCTTTTTTTGTCCCATTAAATGAGTTCATGTCATTCTTAATTTTGTTAATTCATTCTTTTACCCCATAAATTATGTAGTTTAAGACATGAAATAAGTTTTTCTATAAATCTTTAGTTGAAATTCCTTCTAATTCCTTCAAATTTGCAAAAATATGATTTATTGATATTCAAGTCTTAAAATTTCTGATGGTGCACAACTATAATTTTCCCCAACACTCAATAAATATATGCTTCCACATAATTTTTTTCACTGTTTAAGTAAGCTGGATGTGCAAATGTACTGCTACAGTGAAATAATACCCTAAAACATGAAATCCAAATTGACAATTTGAAAAATTAACAGTAAATGCTAAGCAGTCAAAATAATTTTTCTGGGATCGCTTAAATTACCAAGTTTTTACTACATAATTTTCAATTAAAACTGCTTTATGTGGCCTTATATTATTTGATAAGTACATTGTACATGTATTCTAACTGAAACTATCAAAATTTACCAGAAAAAATTTGTACGATTGAAAAAAATCCAATCATGATATCACCATATTCTATATTTGAAGTCGACAAACTGCCGCATGATGAAATTTTTTCAATTCTTAATATCAACCATATTTCCAATATGATATGCCCTTCTACTGCAAAAACACATTCAATAACATATTTCCAATAATTATAAAGTCACCAACAAAAATAAAATGAGTTGCAATACCCTGTGTCCATGTATATCCAGTGTTTGGGAGCAATATTCCAAAATATTACATAACATGCATTTTGACTATGTAATCTGACACCACAATGCATTTTGTAACATTGTTGTATGAAAAATGTCACTCTTGGTCTCTTACGACATTTGTAGGCTAATTTGAACATGATAGCAACAAAAGATAATGTTCATGTTTTTTGCCTTAAGGTGTGAAACCACTAATTAATTTCTTTTAGGTTTTCTACCAAATTTGTGTTTTTTCGAGCCTACCTGGCCATTTTATCTTAAGTTTAACCTTTCCAAGACCATATATTTTCTGGAACATACATGATTCCTCCACGTTCTGTCAAAATAGCAGGGCATGCTTAAAATCATGCAGTGAAATGCCATGCTACGAAAAACACCTACTCTAAAAATAGCTCGGTAATCCCCAAGAAATTCAGTATTTATAGGTCATGCATCAAATCCTCCATAGAGGTATTAAAATACAACAAAGTCCATCAAATTTGGGATCAAAATAATCCCTATATATTTAACTTCAATTATCAAATTTAATTAATCCACTCCATTCAGTAGTTTTCACAATACTACAAAGTGAAAGGAACTTTTTTCTTGAAAAGGGACTACTTTCGTATATGTTTTAAGCTCTGATTGGTGAATTAGTGGATTGACACCTAAAGAGCAAAGCAACCTGTTTCTTTAACCATTTGTTGGTCTAATTTATATTCCTTAGGCAATATCGACCCAGCAAAACCTCATAATGTATGTGGCTGTCTGATATTTGCAAGTGTAAGTGTTCAAATGCAAAGGTACCCCCTTGAAGATTTTTGATGAAACTATCTCCATTTACAGCTGTTGAGTTCAGATTGTGTAATATACCAAAACTTACCTATTCTCTTATATATTACAGTTATTAAGCTAATTTCTAACATAATAAGCAATTCTATCACATATACAGTGTACATGCCCCCGTTGTATATTTAATAGCTAAATACTATGAAATGTTTGCATTTAGCACCTCTCCTTTTTTTGTCCCATTAAATGAGTTCATGTCATTCTTAATTTTGTTAATTCATTCTTTTACCCCATAAATTATGTAGTTTAAGACATGAAATAAGTTTTTCTATAAATCTTTAGTTGAAATTCCTTCTAATTCCTTCAAATTTGCAAAAATATGATTTATTGATATTCAAGTCTTAAAATTTCTGATGGTGCACAACTATAATTTTCCCCAACACTCAATAAATATATGCTTCCACATAATTTTGTTCACTGTTTAAGTAAGCTGGATGTTCAAATGTACTGCTACAGTGAAATAATACCCTAAAACATGAAATCCAAATTGACAATTTGAAAAATTAACAGTAAATGCTAAGCAGTCAAAATAATTTTTCTGGGATCGCTTAAATTACCAGGTTTTTACTACATAATTTTCAATTAAAACTGCTTTATGTGGCCTTATATTATTTGATAAGTACATTGTACATGTATTCTAACTGAAACTATCAAAATTTACCAGAAAAAATTTGTACGATTGAAAAAAATCCAATCATGATATCACCATATTCTATATTTGAAGTCGACAAACTGCTGCATGATGAAATTTTTTCAATTCTTAATATCAACCATATTTCCAATATGATATGCCCTTCTACTGCAAAAACACATTCAATAACATATTTCCAATAATTATAAAGTCACCAACAAAAATAAAATGAGTTGCAATACCCTGTGTCCAAGTATATCCAGTGTTTGGGAGCAATATTCCAAAATATTACATAACATGCATTTTGACTATGTAATCTGACACCACAATGCATTTTGTAACATTGTTGTATGAAAAATGTCACTCTTGGTCTCTTACGACATTTGTAGGCTAATTTGAACATGATAGCAACAAAAGATAATGTTCATGTTTTTTGCCTTAAGGTGTGAAACCACTAATTAATTTCTTTTAGGTTTTCTACCAAATTTGTGTTTTTTCGAGCCTACCTGGCCATTTTATCTTAAGTTTAACCTTTCCAAGACCATATATTTTCTGGAACATACATGATTCCTCCACGTTCTGTCAAAATAGCAGGGCATGCTTAAAATCATGCAGTGAAATGCCATGCTACGAAAAACACCTACTCTAAAAATAGCTCGGTAATCCCCAAGAAATTCAGTATTTATAGGTCATGCATCAAATCCTCCATAGAGGTACTAAAATACAACAAAGTCCATCAAATTTGGGATCAAAATAATCCCTATATATTTAACTTCAATTATCAAATTTAATTAATCCACTCCATTCAGTAGTTTTCACAATACTACAAAGTGAAAGGAACTTTTTTCTTGAAAAGGGACTACTTTCGTATATGTTTTAAGCTCTGATTGGTGAATTAGTGGATTGACACTTAAAGAGCAAAGCAACCTGTTTCTTTAACCATTTGTTGGTCTAATTTATATTCCTTAGGCAATATCGACCCAACAAAACCTCATAATGTATGTGGCTGTCTGATATTTGCAAGTGTAAGTGTTCAAATGCAAAGGTACTCCCTTGAAGATTTTTGATGAAACTATCTCCATTTACAGCTGTTGAGTTCAGATTGTGTAATATACCAAAACTTACCTATTCTCTTATATATTACAGTTATTAAGCTAATTTCTAATATAATAAGCAATTCTATCACATATACAGTGTACATGCCCCAGTTGTATATTTAATAGCTAAATACTATGAAATGTTTGCATTTAGCACCTCTCCTTTTTTTGTCCCATTAAATGAGTTCATGTCATTCTTAATTTTGTTAATTCATTCTTTTACCCCATAAATTATGTAGTTTAAGACATGAAATAAGTTTTTCTATAAATCTTTAGTTGAAATTCCTTCTAATTCCTTCAAATTTGCAAAAATATGATTTATTGATATTCAAGTCTTAAAATTTCTGATGGTGCACAACTATAATTTTCCCCAACACTCAATAAATATATGCTTCCACATAATTTTTTTCACTGTTTAAGTAAGCTGGATGTGCAAATGTACTGCTACAGTGAAATAATACCCTAAAACATGAAATCCAAATTGACAATTTGAAAAATTAACAGTAAATGCTAAGCAGTCAAAATAATTTTTCTGGGATCGCTTAAATTACCAAGTTTTTACTACATAATTTTCAATTAAAACTGCTTTATGTGGCCTTATATTATTTGATAAGTACATTGTACATGTATTCTAACTGAAACTATCAAAATTTACCAGAAAAAATTTGTACGATTGAAAAAAATCCAATCATGATATCACCATATTCTATATTTGAAGTCGACAAACTGCCGCATGATGAAATTTTTTCAATTCTTAATATCAACCATATTTCCAATATGATATGCCCTTCTACTGCAAAAACACATTCAATAACATATTTCCAATAATTATAAAGTCACCAACAAAAATAAAATGAGTTGCAATACCCTGTGTCCATGTATATCCAGTGTTTGGGAGCAATATTCCAAAATATTACATAACATGCATTTTGACTATGTAATCTGACACCACAATGCATTTTGTAACATTGTTGTATGAAAAATGTCACTCTTGGTCTCTTACGACATTTGTAGGCTAATTTGAACATGATAGCAACAAAAGATAATGTTCATGTTTTTTGCCTTAAGGTGTGAAACCACTAATTAATTTCTTTTAGGTTTTCTACCAAATTTGTGTTTTTTCGAGCCTACCTGGCCATTTTATCTTAAGTTTAACCTTTCCAAGACCATATATTTTCTGGAACATACATGATTCCTCCACGTTCTGTCAAAATAGCAGGGCATGCTTAAAATCATGCAGTGAAATGCCATGCTACGAAAAACACCTACTCTAAAAATAGCTCGGTAATCCCCAAGAAATTCAGTATTTATAGGTCATGCATCAAATCCTCCATAGAGGTATTAAAATACAACAAAGTCCATCAAATTTGGGATCAAAATAATCCCTATATATTTAACTTCAATTATCAAATTTAATTAATCCACTCCATTCAGTAGTTTTCACAATACTACAAAGTGAAAGGAACTTTTTTCTTGAAAAGGGACTACTTTCGTATATGTTTTAAGCTCTGATTGGTGAATTAGTGGATTGACACCTAAAGAGCAAAGCAACCTGTTTCTTTAACCATTTGTTGGTCTAATTTATATTCCTTAGGCAATATCGACCCAGCAAAACCTCATAATGTATGTGGCTGTCTGATATTTGCAAGTGTAAGTGTTCAAATGCAAAGGTACCCCCTTGAAGATTTTTGATGAAACTATCTCCATTTACAGCTGTTGAGTTCAGATTGTGTAATATACCAAAACTTACCTATTCTCTTATATATTACAGTTATTAAGCTAATTTCTAACATAATAAGCAATTCTATCACATATACAGTGTACATGCCCCCGTTGTATATTTAATAGCTAAATACTATGAAATGTTTGCATTTAGCACCTCTCCTTTTTTTGTCCCATTAAATGAGTTCATGTCATTCTTAATTTTGTTAATTCATTCTTTTACCCCATAAATTATGTAGTTTAAGACATGAAATAAGTTTTTCTATAAATCTTTAGTTGAAATTCCTTCTAATTCCTTCAAATTTGCAAAAATATGATTTATTGATATTCAAGTCTTAAAATTTCTGATGGTGCACAACTATAATTTTCCCCAACACTCAATAAATATATGCTTCCACATAATTTTGTTCACTGTTTAAGTAAGCTGGATGTTCAAATGTACTGCTACAGTGAAATAATACCCTAAAACATGAAATCCAAATTGACAATTTGAAAAATTAACAGTAAATGCTAAGCAGTCAAAATAATTTTTCTGGGATCGCTTAAATTACCAGGTTTTTACTACATAATTTTCAATTAAAACTGCTTTATGTGGCCTTATATTATTTGATAAGTACATTGTACATGTATTCTAACTGAAACTATCAAAATTTACCAGAAAAAATTTGTACGATTGAAAAAAATCCAATCATGATATCACCATATTCTATATTTGAAGTCGACAAACTGCTGCATGATGAAATTTTTTCAATTCTTAATATCAACCATATTTCCAATATGATATGCCCTTCTACTGCAAAAACACATTCAATAACATATTTCCAATAATTATAAAGTCACCAACAAAAATAAAATGAGTTGCAATACCCTGTGTCCAAGTATATCCAGTGTTTGGGAGCAATATTCCAAAATATTACATAACATGCATTTTGACTATGTAATCTGACACCACAATGCATTTTGTAACATTGTTGTATGAAAAATGTCACTCTTGGTCTCTTACGACATTTGTAGGCTAATTTGAACATGATAGCAACAAAAGATAATGTTCATGTTTTTTGCCTTAAGGTGTGAAACCACTAATTAATTTCTTTTAGGTTTTCTACCAAATTTGTGTTTTTTCGAGCCTACCTGGCCATTTTATCTTAAGTTTAACCTTTCCAAGACCATATATTTTCTGGAACATACATGATTCCTCCACGTTCTGTCAAAATAGCAGGGCATGCTTAAAATCATGCAGTGAAATGCCATGCTACGAAAAACACCTACTCTAAAAATAGCTCGGTAATCCCCAAGAAATTCAGTATTTATAGGTCATGCATCAAATCCTCCATAGAGGTACTAAAATACAACAAAGTCCATCAAATTTGGGATCAAAATAATCCCTATATATTTAACTTCAATTATCAAATTTAATTAATCCACTCCATTCAGTAGTTTTCACAATACTACAAAGTGAAAGGAACTTTTTTCTTGAAAAGGGACTACTTTCGTATATGTTTTAAGCTCTGATTGGTGAATTAGTGGATTGACACTTAAAGAGCAAAGCAACCTGTTTCTTTAACCATTTGTTGGTCTAATTTATATTCCTTAGGCAATATCGACCCAACAAAACCTCATAATGTATGTGGCTGTCTGATATTTGCAAGTGTAAGTGTTCAAATGCAAAGGTACTCCCTTGAAGATTTTTGATGAAACTATCTCCATTTACAGCTGTTGAGTTCAGATTGTGTAATATACCAAAACTTACCTATTCTCTTATATATTACAGTTATTAAGCTAATTTCTAACATAATAAGCAATTCTATCACATATACAGTGTACATGCCCCAGTTGTATATTTAATAGCTAAATACTATGAAATGTTTGCATTTAGCACCTCTCCTTTTTTTGTCCCATTAAATGAGTTCATGTCATTCTTAATTTTGTTAATTCATTCTTTTACCCCATAAATTATGTAGTTTAAGACATGAAATAAGTTTTTCTATAAATCTTTAGTTGAAATTCCTTCTAATTCCTTCAAATTTGCAAAAATATGATTTATTGATATTCAAGTCTTAAAATTTCTGATGGTGCACAACTATAATTTTCCCCAACACTCAATAAATATATGCTTCCACATAATTTTGTTCACTGTTTAAGTAAGCTGGATGTTCAAATGTACTGCTACAGTGAAATAATACCCTAAAACATGAAATCCAAATTGACAATTTGAAAAATTAACAGTAAATGCTAAGCAGTCAAAATAATTTTTCTGGGATCGCTTAAATTACCAGGTTTTTACTACATAATTTTCAATTAAAACTGCTTTATGTGGCCTTATATTATTTGATAAGTACATTGTACATGTATTCTAACTGAAACTATCAAAATTCACCAGAAAAAATTTGTACGATTGAAAAAAATCCAATCATGATATCACCATATTCTATATTTGAAGTCGACAAACTGCCGCATGATGAAATTTTTTCAATTCTTAATATCAACCATATTTCCAATATGATATGCCCTTCTACTGCAAAAACACATTCAATAACATATTTCCAATAATTATAAAGTCACCAACAAAAATAAAATGAGTTGCAATACCCTGTGTCCAAGTATATCCAGTGTTTGGGAGCAATATTCCAAAATATTACATAACATGCATTTTGACTATGTAATCTGACACCACAATGCATTTTGTAACATTGTTGTATGAAAAATGTCACTCTTGGTCTCTTACGACATTTGTAGGCTAATTTGAACATGATAGCAACAAAAGATAATGTTCATGTTTTTTGCCTTAAGGTGTGAAACCACTAATTAATTTCTTTTAGGTTTTCTACCAAATTTGTGTTTTTTCGAGCCTACCTGGCCATTTTATCTTAAGTTTAACCTTTCCAAGACCATATATTTTCTGGAACATACATGATTCCTCCACGTTCTGTCAAAATAGCAGGGCATGCTTAAAATCATGCAGTGAAATGCCATGCTACGAAAAACACCTACTCTAAAAATAGCTCGGTAATCCCCAAGAAATTCAGTATTTATAGGTCATGCATCAAATCCTCCATAGAGGTATTAAAATACAACAAAGTCCATCAAATTTGGGATCAAAATAATCCCTATATATTTAACTTCAATTATCAAATTTAATTAATCCACTCCATTCAGTAGTTTTCACAATACTACAAAGTGAAAGGAACTTTTTTCTTGAAAAGGGACTACTTTCGTATATGTTTTAAGCTCTGATTGGTGAATTAGTGGATTGACACTTAAAGAGCAAAGCAACCTGTTTCTTTAACCATTTGTTGGTCTAATTTATATTCCTTAGGCAATATCGACCCAACAAAACCTCATAATGTATGTGGCTGTCTGATATTTGCAAGTGTAAGTGTTCAAATGCAAAGGTACTCCCTTGAAGATTTTTGATGAAACTATCTCCATTTACAGCTGTTGAGTTCAGATTGTGTAATATACCAAAACTTACCTATTCTCTTATATATTACAGTTATTAAGCTAATTTCTAACATAATAAGCAATTCTATCACATATACAGTGTACATGCCCCAGTTGTATATTTAATAGCTAAATACTATGAAATGTTTGCATTTAGCACCTCTCCTTTTTTTGTCCCATTAAATGAGTTCATGTCATTCTTAATTTTGTTAATTCATTCTTTTACCCCATAAATTATGTAGTTTAAGACATGAAATAAGTTTTTCTATAAATCTTTAGTTGAAATTCCTTCTAATTCCTTCAAATTTGCAAAAATATGATTTATTGATATTCAAGTCTTAAAATTTCTGATGGTGCACAACTATAATTTTCCCCAACACTCAATAAATATATGCTTCCACATAATTTTTTTCACTGTTTAAGTAAGCTGGATGTTCAAATGTACTGCTACAGTGAAATAATACCCTAAAACATGAAATCCAAATTGACAATTTGAAAAATTAACAGTAAATGCTAAGCAGTCAAAATAATTTTTCTGGGATCGCTTAAATTACCAGGTTTTTACTACATAATTTTCAATTAAAACTGCTTTATGTGGCCTTATATTATTTGATAAGTACATTGTACATGTATTCTAACTGAAACTATCAAAATTTACCTGGAAAAATTTGTAGGATTGAAAAAAATCCAATCATGATATCACCATATTCTATATTTGAAGTCGACAAACTGCCGCATGATGAAATTTTTTCAATTCTTAATATCAACCATATTTCCAATATGATATGCCCTTCCACTGCAAAAACACATTCAATAACATGTTTCCAATAATTATAAAGTCACCAACAAAAATAAAAATGAGTTGCAATATCCTGTGTCCATGTATATCCAGTGTTTGGAAGCAATATTCCAAAATATTACATAACATGCATTTTGACTATGTAATCTGACACCACAATGCATTTTGTAACATTGTTGTATGAAAAATGTCACTCTTGGTCTCTTACGACATTTTTAGGCTAATTTGACCATGATAGCAACAAAAGATAATGTTCATGTTTTTTGCCTTAAGGTGTGAAACCACTAATTAATTTCTTTAAGGTTTTCTACCAAATTTGTGTTTTTTCGAGCCTACCTGGCCATTTTATCTTAAGTTTAACCTTTCCAAGACCATATATTTTCCCTATATATTTAACTTTAATTATCAATTTTAATTAGTCCACTCCATTCAGTAGTTTTCACAATACTACAAAGTGAAAGGAACTTTTTTCTTGAAAGGGGACTACTTTCGTATATATTTGAAGGTCTGATTGGTGAATTAGTGGATTGGCACCTAAAGAGCAAAACAACCTGTTTACTAAACCATTTGTTGGCCTAATTTCTATTCCTTAGACAATATCGACCCAAGAAAACCTCATAATGTAATGGAATTGGAACGAAATGAGTACTCTTTATAGAGGACAACCCATAGATGCTTCCTACCAAGTTTCGGATCATTCGGCGAAGCGGTTTCAGAGGAGAAGAATTTTAAAAATCAGCCAATCAGAAACAAGAATCGCCTGTGGTAGCCATGTTTGTTAATGGATCGGGACGGAATAAGCAATCTTTATAGAGGACCTTCCATAGAAGCCTCCTACTAAGTGTTGGATCATATGGCCAAGCGGTTAAAGAAGAGAAGAATTTTTTAAATCAGCCAATCAGAAACAAGAGTCACCTGTGGAGGCCATGTTTGTTAAAGGATAGGCACGAAATGAGCAATCTTTATAGAGTGCCTTCCATAGATGCTTCCTACCAAGTTTCAGTTCATTTGGCTGAGGGGTTTTAGAGACATATTTATCTGTAATTCAATTCATAGGATCTATGTTTAAATTAGAGTGATCTCCTTTTCCACACAAAATAAGTTTTTTAGAGAGCATACAATCATCAATATGAATTGCCTGTGTCGGCCTTGTTTGTTAATGGAACGGGATGAAATTAGCAATCTTTACAGAGGACCTTCCATAGATGCTTCCTACCAAGTTTCGGATCATTTGGCCATGCGGTTTCAGAGGAGAAGATTTTTAGAAATAGACCAATCAGAAACAAGAATCGCTTGTGGTGTCCATGTTTGGTAATGGATGGGGACAGAATGAGCAATCTTTATAGAGGACCTCCCATAGATGCTTCCTACTAAGTTTCCGATCATTTGGCCAAGCGGTTTCAGAGGAGAAGATTTTTAGAAATCGACCAATCAGAAATAAGAATTGCCTCTGGCGGCCATGTTTGTTCATGGATCGGAACAAAATGAGCACTCTTTATAGAGGACCGCCCATAGATTCTTCCTAAACAAGCCTCGCCTGTGGCGGCCATGTTCGTTAACGAATTGGGATGAAATTAGGAATCTTTATAGAGGACCCTCCATAGATGGTTCCTACCAAGTTTTAGTTCATTTGGTTGAGGGGTTTTAGAGGCATATTTATCTGTAATTCAATTCAGAGATAACTGCATTTTAAATAGATACAAAATGTATCTATATTTAAACTAGAGTGATCTCCCTTTTAACAGAAAAAAATATTTTTTAGATATCAATGAATCAGAAACAAGAATCGACTGTGGCGGCCATATTCGTTAACAGATCAAGATGAAATTAGCAATCTTTATAGAGGGCCTTCCATAGATGCTTCCTACCAAGTTTCAGTTCATTTGGCTTAGGGGTTTTAGAGACATATTTATCTGTAATTCAATTCATAGGATCTATGTTTAAATTAGAGTGATCTCCTTTTCCACACAAAATAAGTTTTTTAGAGAGCATACAATCATCAATATGAATTGCCTGTGTCGGCCTTGTTTGTTAATGGAACGGGATGAAATTAGCAATCTTAACAGAGGACCTTCCATAGATGCTTCCTACCAAGTTTCGGATCATTTGACCATGCAGTTTCAGAGGAGAAGATTTTTAGAAATAGACCAATCAGAAACAAGAATCGCTTGTGGTGTCCATGTTTGGTAATGGATGGGGACAGAATGAGCAATCTTTATAGAGGACCTTCCATAGATGCTTCCTACTAAGTTTCCAATCATTTGGCCAAGCGGTTTCAGAGGAGAAGATTTTTAGAAATCGACCAATCAGAAATAAGAATTGCCTCTGGCGGCCATGTTTGTTCATGGATCGGAACAAAATGAGCACTCTTTATAGAGGACCGCCCATAGATTCTTCCTAAACAAGCCTCGCCTGTGGCGGCCATGTTCGTTAACGAATTGGGATGAAATTAGGAATCTTTATAGAGGACCTTCCATAGATGGTTCCTACCAAGTTTTAGTTCATTTGGTTGAGGGGTTTTAGAGGCATATTTATCTGTAATTCAATTCAGAGATAACTGCATTTTAAATAGATACAAAATGTATCTATATTTAAACTAGAGTGATCTCCCTTTTAACAGAAAAAAATATTTTTTAGATATCAATCAATCAG
This sequence comes from Bathymodiolus brooksi, assembly GCA_963680875.1. NCBI lineage: Eukaryota > Metazoa > Mollusca > Bivalvia > Mytilida > Modiolidae > Bathymodiolus > Bathymodiolus brooksi. The sequence goes on from OY804578.1 coordinate 32,520,063, forward strand.
AAACAAGAATCGACTGTGGCGGCCATATTCGTTAACAGATCAAGATGAAATTAGTAATCTTTATAGAGGGCCTTCCATAGATGCTTCCTACCAAGTTTCAGTTCATTTGGCTGAGGGGTTTTAGAGAAATATTTATCTGTAATTCAATTCATAAGATCTATGTTTAAATTAGAGTGATCTCCTTTTCCACACAAAATAAGTTTTTTAGAGAGCATACAATCATCAATATGAATTGCCTGTTTCGGCCTTGTTTGTTAATGGAACGGGATGAAATTAGCAATCTTAACAGAGGACCTTCCATAGATGCTTCCTACCAAGTTTCGGATAATTTGGCCATGCGGTTTCAGAGGAGAAGATTTTTAGAAATAGACCAATCAGAAACAAGAATCGCTTGTGGTGTCCATGTTTGGTAATGGATGGGGACAGAATGAGCAATCTTTATAGAGGACCTTCCATAGATGCTTCCTACTAAGCTTCCGATCATTTGGCCAAGCGGTTTCAGAGGAGAAGATTTTTAGAAATCGACCAATCAGAAATAAGAATTGCCTCTGGCGGCCATGTTTGTTCATGGATCGGAACAAAATGAGCACTCTTTATAGAGGACCGCCCATAGATTCTTCCTACCAAGTTTCGGTTCATTTAGCCAAGCGGTTTCAGAAGAGAAGAGTTTAAAAAATCAGCCAATCAGAAACAAGCCTCGCCTGTGGCGGCCATGTTCGTTAACGAATTGGGATGAAATTAGGAATCTTTATAGAGGACCTTCCATAGATGGTTCCTACCAAGTTTTAGTTCATTTGGTTGAGGGGTTTTAGAGGCATATTTATCTGTAATTCAATTCAGAGATAACTGCATTTTAAATAGATACAAAATGTATCTATATTTAAACTAGAGTGATCTCCCTTTTAACAGAAAAAAATATTTTTTAAATATCAATCAATCAGAAACAAGAATCGACTGTGGCGGCCATATTCGTTAACAGATCAAGATGAAATTAGCAATCTTTATAGAGAACCTTCCATAGATGCTTCCTACCAAGTTTCGGTTCGTTTGGCTAAGCGGTTTCAGAGAAGATTTAAAAAAAATAGGCCAATCAGAAACAAGAATTGCCTATGGTGGCCATGTTTGTTAATGGATCAGGACAAAATGAGCAATCTTTATAGATGACCTTTCATAGATGCTTCCTACCAAGTTTCAGTTCATATGGCTGAGGGGTTTCAGAGGAGAAGATTAAAATGCGAAAAGTTAACAGACGACGGACGACGGACGCCAAGTGACGGCAAAAGCTCACATTACCTTTGGCAAGGTGAGCTAAAAAAGGGAAAATTTATCTACAAATCACTGCATACAAAACTAAAAATCGAGCAACACAAACACCACTTCAAATCGAGGATGAACTCGGGTGTTTCGGTGTCGATTAAAATATGTTTTAGTGAATAATTGGAATTACACAAAATAAATTCCGGTCGTTCCTAACTATTTAATAAATAAATCTACCATGACCAAATTACATCGGGTCAACCCCACAGGTTCCTTGCGATTTGACCATGTGAACGAGATGCCTTGCCAAGGAAGGAGTGTATTTCTTCAAAATTGTTGTTAATGTGCTGGTACCAACTGTACTGCCAGCATTATAAAATATATTTCATTATAAAGGCATAGAATTAGCATTCGAAATTTAAGAATAAGATATTGGGTTATCCACTGTATCCTTTGCTTCCTTGATAACAATTGATTTTCCATGAATACCTTTATCACTTGCAACCATGTCAAACTGACATGCCTACCAATGGCAAAGATACTTTTTTTTTCATTTCAGTTATCCTTGGAATAAAATAGTTGGAGGTTTTACCACTTTCCATTGTTAACTGTCAAGAAAGTGAATCCGAACGGATCATGAATTTATTTTCATCAGAAGAGTCACCGAACTTTAAAACAAAACGTATTGTATTAGCTTCTGCACTGAATATCGAAATGGTAGATGGTATTAGAAAAGAAGCAACATGCTGACCGATAAAATCTGCAGATGCTAGCCCATTACCATCCTTAGAACTATCAGAATAAATTGCATGGCATTCATATTTATAATCTAATTGCAGCAAAAGATGCCAGAGGGTGTTGATTAAGCAATGGACTTTTTTCAGATATTTTTGGATATTTTCTAAATTCAAAATTAAGTGTAATTTATCGATTCAACCATGGAGCGTTTTTATTCGAAGGTCAAATTGCAAACCAAATTTGACAATTTTGTCTGCCATTGAGGGTTCTTTTGCCTCAGTGTACAAACTCTAAACTGAAAGTTCCTAACGAGAGTAATTATTGATGATGATTTGTATCAAGCAGTTTGGTGTATGATTTACAGGCTGATCCGTAAAAAAGATACATTTATTATACAATATAACAGAAAGGATCATTCCCTGTGGGAACTCCCATTTCTTGTTCATGAATGTTGGAGAAAGTTGAATTGATTCTAACCTTCAAATATCTTTCAGACAAAAAAAATATAGAAAAAAGTAGATAGCTTACCGTTTATATCCATACAGGTCTCTGAAAGAAATAACAAAATAATAATCCAACTGAATTCATTTTTCGTTCTTTCCATGTTCATATTTACTTCCGTGTTAAAGTAAACATTCCTATGAGTATCGAAGGGGCACTTTAAAGGGGTTATTACTCCAAAGATACGTTTGTTTTATTATTTGGCTATCCATCAGAAATATGAAGATTGAAATCAAATCATGCAAATATGAAATGAACACCGCACGACAAACAAACAAAAACCAAACTACGTCAAGTGACGTGAAATGTAAATACTACGGGTGGGTTATTGTCGATATATACCCATTACATATATATAGTGTGGTGGTAGAAGACTTTGTATCAGGTCGAATCTGCTGTGTGAACCAGTATCATTCCAATGGTATGACTTAATGTCAAAGTAGTTCGGCAGAGAACGTCTCGTGCAACGTCGCGCCATTCTTTTATCACCGCAGTGTGGTGATACAACATCTTGTATCAGACACCTTGTATCAGACAGGCGACTTTCGTTAATTTCAAAGGAAAACGTATATAATGTTAGATAAATATATAATATATATATATATATAGATAAGGACGGGTCGTACAGAAATGGTTGAATATCCCGAGGGTGTTCGAGTGCCTGTGACGCGATCCACAGTGCACGTTATGGAAGAAAAGTAAGTTGAAATGTGAAGTGATATGGACAATATGGAAGAACGGCAAGTTGAACAGTGAGAAGATATGAAAAATACGAAGAAAATAGTGGAAAGGTAGGGAAAATACCGAAGAAAATTGTGAAAAGATATGGAAAATATGGAAGAAAGGCAAGTTGAATAGCGAAATGATATGAAAAATATGGAAGAAAAGTAAGTTGAAATGTGAAGTGATATGGAAAATATGGCAGAAAATAGTGAAAAGATATGAAAAATACGGAAGAATAGTGAAAAGATATGGAAAATACAGAAGAAATTGTGAAAAGATATGGAAAATATGGAAGAAAGGCAAGTTGAATATTCAAAAGATATGGAAAATATGAAAGAAAAGTAAGTTGAAATGTGAAATGATATGGACAATATGGAAGAAAGGCAAGTTGAATAGTGAAAAGATATGAAAAATACGGAAGAAAGATAGGATGAATAGTGAAAGTATATTGAAAATATGGAAGCAAATTTGGAAAAGATATGAAAAATACGGAAGAAAATAGTGGAAAAGTAGGGAAAATACCGAGAAAAATTGTGAAAAGATATGGAAATTTTGGAAGAAAGTCAAGTTGAATAGTCAAATGATATAGAAAATATGGAAGAAAAGTAAGTTGAAATGTGAAATGATATGGACAATATGGAAGAAAGGCAAGTTGAATAGTGAAAAGATACGAAAAATACGGAAGAAAGGTAGGTTGAATAGTGAAAGTATATTAAAAATATGGAAGCAAATTCGGAAAAGATATGAAAAATACGGAAGAATAGTGAAAAAATAGGGAAAATACAGAAGAAATTGTGAAAAGATACGGAAAATATGGAAGAAAGACAAGTTGAATAGTGAAATGATTTGGAAAATATGGAAGAAAAGTAAGTTGAAATGTGAAGTGATATGGACAATATAAAAGAAAGGCAAGTTGAATATTGAAAAGATATGAAAAATACGGAAGAAAAGTAGGTTGAATAGTGAAAGTATATTGAAAATATGGAAGAAAATTGGGAAATGATATGAAAAATATGGAAGAATGGTAAGTTGAATAGTGAAATGATATGGAAAATATGGAAGAAAAGTAAGTTGAAATGTGAAGTGATATGGACAATATGAAAGAAAGGCAAGTTGAATAGTAAAAAGATATGAAAAATACGGAAGAAAAGTAGGTTGAATAGTGAAATGATATGGAAAATATGGAAGAAAAATAAGTTGAATAGTGAAAAGGTATGGAAAATATGATATGGACAAATATGGAACAAAGGCAAGTTGAATAGTGAAAAGTTATGAAAAATACGGAAGAAAGGCAAGTCGAATAGTGATAAGATATGGACAATATGGAAGAAAAGTCAGTTGAAATGTGAAATGATATGGACAATATGGAAGAAAGGCAAGTTGAATTGTGAAAAGATATGAAAAATATGGAAGAAAAGTAGGTTGAATGGTGAAATGATATGTAAAAATAGGGCAGAAAGGCAAGTCGAATAGTCATAAGATAGGGACAATATGGAAGAAAAGAGGAAAAGATATGAAAAATGTGGAAGATAATAGTGAAAAGATACGGAAAATACAGAAGAAAGGCAAGTTGAATAGTGAAATGATATGAAAAATATGGAAGAAAAGTAAGTAGAAATGTGAAATGATATGGAAAATATGGCAGAAAATAGTGAAAAGACATGAAAAATACGGAAGAATAGTGAAAAGATAGGGAAAATACAAGGAAATTGTGAAAAGATATGGAAATTTTGGAAGAAAGTCAAGTTGAATAGTCAAATGATATAGAAGATATGGAAGAAAAGTAAGTTGAAATGTGAAATGATATGGACAATATGGAAGAAAGGCAAGTTGAATAGTGAAAAGATACGAAAATACGGCAGAAAGGTAGGTTGAATAGTGAAAGTATATTAAAAATATGGAAGCAAATTCGGAAAAGATATGAAAAATACGGAAGAATAGTGAAAAAATAGGGAAAATACAGAAGAAATTGTGAAAAGATACGGAAAATATGGAAGAAAGACAAGTTGAATAGTGAAATAATTTGGAAAATATGGAAGAAAAGTAAGTTGAAATGTGAAGTGATATGGACAATATGAAAGAAAGGCAAGTTGAATAGTGAAAAGATATGAAAAATACGGAAGAAAAGTAGGTTGAATAGTGAAATGATATGGAAAAATAGGGCAGAAAGGCAAGTCGAATAGCGATAAAATATGGACAATATGGAAGAAAGACAAGTTGAATATTGAAAAAATATGATAATAAGGAACAAAGTAGGTTGAATAGTGAAATGATGTGGAAAATATGGAAGAAAATAGTGAATAGATATGAAAAATACGGAAGAAAAATAAGTTGAATAGTGAAAAGGTATGGGAAATATGATATGGACAAATATGGAACAAATGCAAGTTGAATAGTGAAAAGATATGAAAAATACGGAAGAAAGGCAAGTCGAATAGTGATAAGATATGGACAACATGGAAGAAAAGTCAGTTGAAATGTGAAGTGATATGGACAATATGGAAAAAAGGCAAGTTTAATAGTGAAAAGATATGAAAAATAGGGAAGAAAAGTAGGATGAATAGTGAAATGATATGGAAAAATAGGACTGAAAGGCAAGTCGAATAGTCATAAGATATGGACAATATGGAAGAAAAGAGGGAAAGATATGAAAAATGTGGAAGAAAATAGTGAAAAGATACGGAAAATACAGAAGAAAGGCAAGTTGAAAAGTGAAATGATATGACAAAGAAAATATTGGAAAGGTAAGGAAAATACCGAAGAAAATTGTGAAAAGATATGGAAAATACTGAAGAAAGTCAAGTTGAATAGTGAAATGATTTGGAAAATATGGAAGAAAAGTAAGTTGAAATGCGAAGCGATATGGAAAATATGAAAGAAAGGCAAGTTGAATAGTGAAAAAATATGAAAAATACGGTAGAAAAGTAGGTTGAATAGTGAAATGATATGAAAAAATAGAGCAGAAAGGCAAGTCGAATAGTGATAAGGTATGGACAATATGGCAGAAAGACAAGTTGAATAGTGAAAAAATATGAAAAATAGAGAAGAAAAGTAGGTTGAATAGTGAAATGATATGGAAAATATGGAAAAAAATAGGGAAAAGATATGAAAAATAAGGAAGAAAAATAAGTTGAATAGTGAAAAGGTATGGAAAATATGGCAAAAAATAGTGAAAAATATGAAATATATGGAAGAATAGTGACAGGATATGGACAATATAGAAGAAAGAAAAGTTGAATAGTGAAAAGATATGAAAAATAGGGAAGAAAAATAGGTTGAATAGTGAAATGATCTAGAAAATATGGAAGAACATAGGGAAAAGATATGAAAAATACGGAAGAAAAATAAGTTGAATAGTGAAAAAGTATGAAAAATATGATATGGACAAATATGGAACAAAGCCAAGTTGAATAGTGAAAAGATATGAAAAATACGTAAGAAAGGCAAGTCGAATAGTGATAAGATATGGACAATATGGAAGAAAAGTCAGTTGAAATGTGAAGTGATATGGACAATATGGAAGAAAGGCAAGTTGAATAGTGAAAAGATATGAAAATTACAGAAGAAAAGTAGGTTGATTAGTGAAATGATATGGAAAATATGGAAGAAAATAGGGAAAAGATATGAAAAATACGAAGAAAAACAAGTTGAATAGTGCAAAAATATGGAAAATACGGATGAAAAATAAGTTGAAATGTGAATTGATATGGAAAATATGGCAGAAAATAGTGAAAAGATCTGAAAAATACGAAAGAATAGGGAAAAGATAGGGAAAATATGGAAGGAGGGCAAGTTGAATAGCCAAATGATATGGATAATATGGAAGAAAATTAAGTTGAAATGTAATATGATATTGACAATATGGAAGAAAGGCAAGTTGAATAGTGAAATGATATGGAAAATATTGAAGAAAAGAGGGAAAAGATATGAAAAAGGCGGAAGAAAATAGTGAAAGGATATGGAAAATACAGAAGAAAGGCAAGTCGAATAGTGATAAGATATGGATAGGATAGAAGAAAGGCAAGTTGAAAAGTGAAAAGATATGAAAATATGGAAGAAAATAGTTAAAAGATACGGAAAATACAGAAGAAAGGCAAGTTGAATAGTGAAATGATTTGAAAAATATGGAAGAAAAGTAAGTTGAAATGTGAAATGATATGGATAAATAAGGCAGAAAGGCAAGTCGAATAGTGATAAGATATGGACAATATGGAAGAAAGACAAGTTGAATAGTGAAAAAATATGAAAAATATGGAAGAAAAGTAGGTTGAATAGTGAAATGATATGGAAAATATGGAAGAAAATAGGGAAAAGATATGAAAAATACAGAAGAAAAATAAGTTGAATAGTGCAAAAATATGGAAAATATGGAAGAAAAATAAGTTGAAATGTGAAATGATATGGAAAATATGGCAAAAAATATTGATAAGGTCTAAAAAATACGACAGAATAGTGAAAAGATAGGGAAAAAATGGAAGAAAGGCAAGTTGAATGGTCAAATGATATGGATAATATGGATGAAAAGTAAGTTGAAATGTGATACGATATGGACAATATGGAAGAAAGGCAAGTTGAATAGTGAAATGATATGGAAAATATGGAAGAAAAGAGGGAACAGATATGAAAAATGCAAAGAAAATATTGAAAAGATATGGAAAATACAGAAGAAAGGCAAGTTGAAAAGTGAAATGATATGAAAAATATGGAAGAAAAGTAAGTTGAAATGTGAAATGATATGGAAAATATGGAAGAAAATAGTGAAAAGATATGAAAAATACGGAAGAATAGTGAAAAGATATGGAAAATATGGAAGAAAGGCAAGTTGAATTGTGATATGATATGGACAATATGGAAGAAAGGCATGTTGAATAGTGAAAAGATATGAAAAATACGGAAGAAAGGTAGGTTGAATAGTGAAAGTATATTGAAAATACGGAAGAAAATTGGGAAAAGATATGAAAAATATGGAAGAAAGACCAGTTGAATAGTGAAATGGTATGGAAAATATGGAAGAAAAGTAAGTTGAAATGTGAAGTGATATGGACAGTATGGAAGAAAGACAAATTGAATAGTGAGAAGATATGAAAAATACGGAAGAAAAGAATGGAAAGGTAGGGAAAATATCGCAGAAAATTGTGAAAAGATATGGAAAATATGGAAAAAAAGTAAGTTGAAATGTGAAATGATATGGAAAATATGGCAGAAAATAGTGAAAAGATGTGAAAAATTCGGAAGAATAGTGAAAAGATACGGAAAATACAGAATAAATTGTGAAAAGATATGGAAAATATGGAAGAAAAGTAAGTTGAAATGTGAAGTGATATGGAAAATATGGAAGAAAATAGGGAAAAGTAATGAAAAATTCGGAAGAAAAATAAGTTGAATAGTGAAAAGGTACAGAAGAAAGTTAGGTTGAATAGTGAAATGATATGGAAAATATGGCAGAAAAATAAGTTGAATAGTGCAAAGGTTTGGAAAATATGGAAGAACGTCAGTTGAATAGTGATAAGATAGGGACAATGAAATGGAAAAATATGGAAGAAAAGTAAGTTGAAATGTGAAATAATATGAAAAATATGGAAGAAAAGTAAGTTGAAATGTGAAATAATATGGAAAATATTGAAGAAAGGTAAGTCGAATAGTGATAAGATATGGATAGGATAGAAGAAAGGCAAGTTGAAAAGTGAAAAGATATGAAAATATGGAAGAAAAGTAGGTTGAATATTGAAATGAAATGGAAGAAAATAGGGAAAAGATATGAAAAATAGGGAAAATTCTGAAATGATATGGAAAATATGGAAGAAAGGCAAGTCGAATAGTGAAAAGATTTGGACAATATGGAATAAAGACAAGTTGAATAGTGAAAAGATATGGAAAATATGGAAGAAAATAGTGAAAAGATACGGAAAATACAGAAGAAAGGCAAGTTGAATAGTGAAATGATACGGAAAATATGGAAGAAAATAGGGAAAAGATATGAAAAATACGGAAGAAAAATAAGTTGAATAGTGAAAAGGTATGGAAAATATGATATGGACAAAAGTGGAACAAAGGCAAGTTGAATAGTGAAAAGATATGAAAAATACGGAAGAAAGGCAAGTCGAATAGTGATAAGATATGGACAATATGGAAGAAAATAGGGAAAAGATATGAAAAATACGAAAGTAAAATAAGTTGAATAGTGCAAAAATATGGAAAATATGTAAGAAAAATAAGTTGAAATGCGATATGATATGAAAAATATATCAGAAAATAGTGAAATGATCTGAAAAATACGAAAAATAGTGAAAAGATAGGGGAAATATGGGAGAAAGTGAAATGATATGGAAAATATGGAAAAAAAGAGGGAAAAAATATGAAAAATGCGGAAGAAAATAGTGAAAAGATATGGCAAATACAGAAGAAAGGCAAGTGCAATAGTGAAAAGATATGAAAAATACGGAAGAAAGGTAGGTTGAATAGTGAAAGTATATTGAAAATATGGAAGCAAATTGTGAAAAGATATGAAAAATACGGAAGAAAATAGTGGAAATGTAGGGAAAATACCGAAGAAAATTGTGAAAAGATATGGAAAATACTGAAGAAAAGTAAGTTGAAATGTGTAGTGATATGGACAATATGAAAGAAAGGCAAGTTGATTAGTGAAAAGATATGAAAAATACGGAAGAAAAGTACGTTGAATAGTGAAATGATATGGATAAATAGGGCAGAAAGGCAAGTCGAATAGTGATAAGATATGGACAATATGGAAGAAAGACAAGTTGAATAGTGAAAAAATATGAAAAATAGGGAAGAAAAGTAGGTTGAATAGTGAAATGATATGGAAAATATGGAAGAAAATAGGGAAAAGATATGAAAAATACGGAAGAAAAGTAAGTTGAATAGTGCAAAAATATGGAAAATATTGAAGAAAAATAAGTTGAAATGTGAAATGATATGGAAAATATGACAGAAAATAGTGATAAGGTTTAAAAATACGACAGAATAGTGAAAAGATAGGGAAAAAATGGAAGAAAGGCAAGTTGAATGGTCAAATGATATGGATAATATGGATGAAAAGTAAGTTGAAATGTGAGAAGATATGAAAAATACGGAAGAAAATAATGGAAAGGTAGGGAAAATATCGCAGAAAATTGTGAAAAGATATTGAAAATATGGAAAAAAGTAAGTTGAAATGTGAAATGATATGGAAAATATGGCAGAAAATAGTGAAAAGATATGAAAAATTTGGAAGAATAGTGAAAAGATATGAAAAATACCGAAGAAAGGCAAGTCGAATAGTGATAAGATATGGACAAAATGGTAGAAAATAGGGAAAAGATATGAAAAATACGAAAGTAAAATAAGTTGAATAGTGCAAAAATATGGAAAATATGTAAGAAAAATAAGTTGAAATGCGATTTGATATGAAAAATATATCAGAAAATAGTGAAAAGATCTGAAAAATACGAAAAATAGTGAAAAGATAGGGGAAATATGGGAGAAAGGCAAGTTGAATAGTGAAATGATATGGAAAATATGGAAAAAAAGAGGGAAAAAATATGAAAAATACGGAAGAAAATAGTGAAAAGATATGGCAAATACAGAAGAAAGGCAATTGCAATAGTGAAAAGATATGAAAAATACGGAAGAAAGGTAGGTTGAATAGTGAAAGTATATTGAAAATATGGAAGCAAATTGTGAAAAGATATGAAAAATACGGAAGAAAATAGTGGAAATGTAGGGAAAATACCGAAGAAAATTGTGAAAAGATATGGAAAATACTGAAGAAAAGTAAGTTGAAATGTGTAGTGATATGGACAATATGAAAGAAAGGCAAGTTGATTAGTGAAAAGATATGAAAAATACGGAAGAAAAGTACGTTGAATAGTGAAATGATATGGATAAATAGGGCAGAAAGGCAAGTCGAATAGTGATAAGATATGGACAATATGGAAGAAAGACAAGTTGAATAGTGAAAAAATATGAAAAATAGGGAAGAAAAGCAGGTTGAATAGTAAAATGATATGGAAAATATGGAAGAAAATAGGGAAAAGATATGAAAAATACGGAAGAAAAATAAGTTGAATAGTGCAAAAATATGGAAAATATTGAAGAAAAATAAGTTGAAATGTGAAATGATATGGAAAATATGACAGAAAATAGTGATAAGGTTTAAAAATACGACAGAATAGTGAAAAGATAGGGAAAAAATGGAAGAAAGGCAAGTTGAATGGTCAAATGATATGGATAATATGGATGAAAAGTAAGTTGAAATGTGAGAAGATATGAAAAATACGGAAGAAAATAATGGAAAGGTAGGGAAAATATCGCAGAAAATTGTGAAAAGATATTGAAAATATGGAAAAAAGTAAGTTGAAATGTGAAATGATATGGAAAATATGGCAGAAAATAGTGAAAAGATATGAAAAATTCGGAAGAATAGTGAAAAGATACGAAAAATACAGAAGAAATTGTGAAAAAATATTGAAAATATGGAAGAAAAGTAAGTTGAAATGTGAAGTAATATGGACAATATGAAAGAAAGGCAAGTTAAATAGTGAAAAGATATGAAAAATACGGAAGAAAAGTAGGTTGAATAGTGAAATGATATGGAAAATATGGAAGAAAATAGGGAAAAGTAATGAAAAATTCGGAAGAAAAATAAGTTGAATAGTGAAAAGGTATGGAAAATATGATATGGACAAATATGGAACAAAGGCAAGTTGAATAGTGAAAAGATATGAAAAATACGGAGGAAAGGCAAGTCGAATAATGATAAGATATGGACAATATGGAAGAAAAGTCAAGTTGAATAGTCAAATGATATGAAAAATATGGAAGAAAAGTAAGTTGAAATGTGATATGATATGGACAATATGGAAGAAAGGCAAGTTGAATAGTGAAATGATATGGAAAATATGGAAGAAAAGAGGGAACAGATATGAAAAATGCAAAGAAAAATTGAAAAGATATGGAAAATACAGAAGAAAGGCAAGTTGAAAAGTGAAATGATATGAAAAATATGGAAGAAAAGTAAGTTGAAATGTGAAATGATATGGAAAATATGGAAGAAAATAGTGAAAAGATATGAAAAATACGGAAGAATAGTGAAAAGATATGGAAAATATGGAAGAAAGGCAAGTTGAATTGTGATATGATATGGACAATATGGAAGAAAGGCATGTTGAATAGTGAAAAGATATGAAAAATACGGAAGAAAGGTAGGTTGAATAGTGAAAGTATATTGAAAATACGGAAGAAAATTGGGAAAAGATATGAAAAATACGAAAAAAATAGTGGAAAGGTAGGAAAAATATCGAAGAAAATTGTGAAAAGATATGGAAAATACTGAAGAAAGGCATGTTGAATAATGAAATGATATGGAAAATATGGAAGAAAAGTAAGTTGAAATGTGTAGTGATATGGAAAAATAGGGCAGAAAGTCAAGTCTAATAGTGATAAGATATGGACAATATGGAAGAAAGACAAGTTGAATAGTGAAAAAATATGAAAAATAGGGAAGAAAAGTAGGTTGAATAGTGAAATGATATGGAAAATATGGAAGAAAATAGGGAAAAGATATGAAAAATACGGAAGAAAAATAAGTTGAATAGTGCAAAAATATGGAAAATATGGAAGAAAAATAAGTTGAAATGTGAAATGATATGGAAAATATGGCAGAAAATAGTGAAAAAATCTGAAAAATACGAAAGAATAGTGAAAAGATATGGAAAATATGGAAGAAAGGCAAGTTGAATGGTCAAATGATATGGATAATATGGAAGAAAAGTAAGTTGAAATATGATATGATATGGACAATATGGAAGAAAAGCAAGTTGAATAGTGAAATGATATGGAAAATATGGAAGAAAAGAGGGAAAAGATATGAAAATGCAAAGAAAATAGTGAAAAGATATGGAAAATATAGAAGAAAGGCAAGTTGAATAATAAAATGATATGAATAATATGGAAGAAAAGTAAGTTGAAATGTGAAATGATATGGAAAATATGGCAGAAAATAGTGAAAAGATCTGAAAAATACGAAAGAATAGTGAAAAGATAAGGAAAATATGGAAGAAAGGCAAGTTGAATAGTCAAATGTTATGGAAAATGTGGAAGAAAAGTAAGTTGAAATGTGATATGTTGTGGACAATATGGAAGAAAGGCAAGTTGAATAATGAAAAGATATGAAAAATACGGAAGAAAGGTAGGTTGAATAGTGAAAGTATTTTTAAAATATGGAAGCAAATTGGGAAAGATATGAAAAATAGGGAAAAAAATAGTGGAAAGGTAGGAAAATTCCGAAGAAAATTGTGAAAAAATATGGAAAATATGGAAAAAAAGCAAGTTGAATAGTGAAATGATATGGAAAATATGGAAGAAAAGTAAGTTGAAATGTGAAGTGATATGGACAATATAGAAGGCAGGCAAGTTGAATGGTGAAAAGATATGGACAATATGGAAGAAAGACAAGTTGAATAGTGAAAAGATATGTAAAATAGGGAAGAAAAGTAGGTTGAATAGTGCAAAGATATGAAAAATGCGAAGAAAATAGTGAAAAGATATGGCAAATACAGAAGAAAGGCAAGTTGAATAGTGAAAAAATATGAAAAATACGGAAGAAAGGTAGGTTGAATAGTGAAAGTATATTGAAAATATGGAAGCAAATTGTTAAAAGATATGAAAAATACGGAAGAAAATAATGGAAATGTTGGGAAAATACCGAAGAAAATTGTGAAAAGATATGGAAAATACTGAAGAAAAGTAAGTTGAAATGTGTAGAGATATGGACAATATGAAAGAAAGGCAAGTTGATTAGTGAAAAGATATGAAAATACGGAAGAAAAGTAGGTTGAATAGTGAAATGATATGGATAAATAGGGCAGAAAGGCAAGTCGAATAGTGATAAGATATGGACAATATGGAAGAAAGACAAGTTGAATAGTGAAAAAATATGAAAAATATGGAAGAAAAGTAGGTTGAATAGTGAAATGATATGGAAAATATGGAAGAAAATAGGGAAAAGATATGAAAAATACAGAAGAAAAATAAGTTGAATAGTGCAAAAATATGGAAAATATTGAAGAAAAATAAGTTGAAATGTGAAATGATATGGAAAATATGGCAGAAAATATTGATAAGGTCTACAAAATACGACAGAATAGTGAAAAGATAGGGAAAAAATGGAAGAAAGGCAAGTTGAATGGTCAAATGATATGGATAATATGGATGAAAAGTAAGTTGAAATGTGATATGATATGGACAATATGGAAGAAAAGCAAGTTGAATAGTGAAATGATATGGAAAATATGGAAGAAAAGAGGGAACAGATATGAAAAATGCAAAGAAAATATTGAAAAGATATGGAAAATACAGAAGAAAGGCAAGTTGAAAAGTGAAATGATATGAAAAATATGGAAGAAAAGTAAGTTGAAATGTGAAATGATATGGAAAATATGGAAGAAAATAGTGAAAAGATATGAAAAATACGGAAGAATAGTGAAAAGATATGTAAAATAGGGAAGAAAAGTAGGTTGAATAGTGCAAAGATATGAAAAATGCGGAAGAAAATAGTGAAAAGATATGGCAAATACAGAAGAAAGGCAAGTTGAATAGTGAAAAAATATGAAAAATACGGAAGAAAGGTAGGTTGAATAGTGAAAGTATATTGAAAATATGGAAGCAAATTGTTAAAAGATATGAAAAATACGGAAGAAAATAGTGGAAATGTTGGGAAAATACCGAAGAAAATTGTGAAAAGATATGGAAAATACTGAAGAAAAGTAAGTTGAAATGTGTAGAGATATGGACAATATGAAAGAAAGGCAAGTTGATTAGTGAAAAGATATGAAAATACGGAAGAAAAGTAGGTTGAATAGTGAAATGATATGGATAAATAGGGCAGAAAGGCAAGTCGAATAGTGATAAGATATGGACAATATGGAAGAAAGACAAGTTGAATAGTGAAAAAATATGAAAAATATGGAAGAAAAGTAGGTTGAATAGTGAAATGATATGGAAAATATGGAAGAAAATAGGGAAAAGATATGAAAAATACAGAAGAAAAATAAGTTGAATAGTGCAAAAATATGGAAAATATTGAAGAAAAATAAGTTGAAATGTGAAATGATATGGAAAATATGGCAGAAAATATTGATAAGGTCTACAAAATACGACAGAATAGTGAAAAGATAGGGAAAAAAATGGAAGAAAGGCAAGTTGAATGGTCAAATGATATGGATAATATGGATGAAAAGTAAGTTGAAATGTGATATGATATGGACAATATGGAAGAAAAGCAAGTTGAATAGTGAAATGATATGGAAAATATGGAAGAAAAGAGGGAACAGATATGAAAAATGCAAAGAAAATATTGAAAAGATATGGAAAATACAGAAGAAAGGCAAGTTGAAAAGTGAAATGATATGAAAAATATGGAAGAAAAGTAAGTTGAAATGTGAAATGATATGGAAAATATGGAAGAAAATAGTGAAAAGATATGAAAAATACGGAAGAATAGTGAAAAGATATGGAAAATATGGAAGAAAGGCAAGTTGAATTGTGATATGATATGGACAATATGGAAGAAAGGCATGTTGAATAGTGAAAAGATATGAAAAATACGGAAGAAAGGTAAGTTGAATAGTGAAAGTATATTGAAAATACGGAAGAAAATTGGGAAAAGATATGAAAAATATGGAAGAAAGACCAGTTGAATAGTGAAATGGTATGGAAAATATGGAAGAAAAGTAAGTTGAAATGTGAAGTGATATGGACAGTATGGAAGAAAGACAAATTGAATAGTGAGAAGATATGAAAAATACGGAAGAAAAGAATGGAAAGGTAGGGAAAATATCGCAGAAAATTGTGAAAAGATATGGAAAATATGGAAAAAAAGTAAGTTGAAATGTGAAATGATATGGAAAATATGGCAGAAAATAGTGAAAAGATGTGAAAAATTCGGAAGAATAGTGAAAAGATACGGAAAATACAGAATAAATTGTGAAAAAATATGGAAAATATGGAAGAAAAGTAAGTTGAAATGTGAAGTGATATGGAAAATATGGAAGAAAATAGGGAAAAGTAATGAAAAATTCGGAAGAAAAATAAGTTGAATAGTGAAAAGGTACAGAAGAAAGTTAGGTTGAATAGTGAAATGATATGGAAAATATGGAAGAAAAATAAGTTGAATAGTGCAAAGGTTTGGAAAATATGGAAGAACGTCAGTTGAATAGTGATAAGATAGGGACAATGAAATGGAAAAATATGGAAGAAAAGTAAGTTGAAATGTGAAATAATATGAAAAATATGGAAGAAAAGTAAGTTGAAATGTGAAATAATATGGAAAATATTGAAGAAAGGTAAGTCGAATAGTGATAAGATATGGATAGGATAGAAGAAAGGCAAGTTGAAAAGTGAAAAGATATGAAAATATGGAAGAAAAGTAGGTTGAATATTGAAATGAAATGGAAGAAAATAGGGAAAAGATATGAAAAATAGGGAAAATTCTGAAATGATATGGAAAATATGGAAGAAAGGCAAGTCGAATAGTGAAAAGATTTGGACAATATGGAATAAAGACAAGTTGAATAGTGAAAAGATATGGAAAATATGGAAGAAAATAGTGAAAAGATACGGAAAATACAGAAGAAAGGCAAGTTGAATAGTGAAATGATACGGAAAATATGGAAGAAAATAGGGAAAAGATATGAAAAATACGGAAGAAAAATAAGTTGAATAGTGAAAAGGTATGGAAAATATGATATGGACAAAAGTGGAACAAAGGCAAGTTGAATAGTGAAAAGATATGAAAAATACGGAAGAAAGGCAAGTCGAATAGTGATAAGATATGGACAATATGGAAGAAAATAGGGAAAAGATATGAAAAATACGAAAAATAGTGAAAAGATAGAGGAAATATTGGAGAAAGGCAAGTTGAATAGTGAAATGATATGGAAAATATGGAAAAAAAGAGGGAAAAAATATGAAAAATGCGGAAGAAAATAGTGAAAAGATATGGCAAATACAGAAGAAAGGCAAGTGCAATAGTGAAAAGATATGAAAAATACGGAAGAAAGGTAGGTTGAATAGTGAAAGTATATTGAAAATATGGAAGCAAATTGTTAAAAGATATGAAAAATACGGAAGAAAATAGTGGAAATGTAGGGAAAATACCGAAGAAAATTGTGAAAAGATATGGAAAATACTGAAGAAAAGTAAGTTGAAATGTGTAGTGATATGGACAATATGAAAGAAAGGCAAGTTGATTAGTGAAAAGATATGAAAAATACGGAAGAAAAGTACGTTGAATAGTGAAATGATATGGATAAATAGGGCAGAAAGGCAAGTCGAATAGTGATAAGATATGGACAATATGGAAGAAAGACAAGTTGAATAGTGCAAAAATATGGAAAATATTGAAGAAAAATAAGTTGAAATGTGAAATGATATGGAAAATATGACAGAAAATAGTGATAAGGTTTAAAAATACGACAGAATAGTGAAAAGATAGGGAAAAAATGGAAGAAAGGCAAGTTGATTGGTCAAATGATATGGATAATATGGATGAAAAGTAAGTTGAAATGTGAGAAGATATGAAAAATACGGAAGAAAATAATGGAAAGGTAGGGAAAATATCGCAGAAAATTGTGAAAAGATATTGAAAATATGGAAAAAAGTAAGTTGAAATGTGAAATGATATGGAAAATATGGCAGAAAATAGTGAAAAGATATGAAAAATTCGGAAGAATAGTGAAAAGATACGAAAAATACAGAAGAAATTGTGAAAAAATATTGAAAATATGGAAGAAAAGTAAGTTGTAATGTGAAGTAATATGGACAATATGAAAGAAAGGCAAGTTGAATAGTGAAAAGATATGAAAAATACGGAAGAAAAGAGGGAAAAGATATGAAAAATACGGAAGAAAATAGTGAAAAGATATGGAAAATACAGACAAAAGGCAAGTTGAATAGTGAAATGATATGAAAAATATGGAAGAAAAGTAAGTTGAAATGTAATATGATATGGACAATATGGAAGAAAGGCAAGTTGAATAGTGAAATGATATGGAAAATATGGAAGAAAAGAGGGAACAGATATGAAACATGCGAAGAAAATATTTAAAAGATATGGAAAATACAGAAGAAAGGCAAGTTGAAAAGTGAAATGATAAGAAAAATATGGAAGAAAAGTAAGTTGAAATGTGAAATGATATGGAAAATATGGAAGAAAGGCAAGTTGAATTGTGATATGATATGGACAATATGGAAGAAAGGCATGTTGAATAGTGAAAAGATATGAAAAATACGAAGAAAGATAGGTTGAATAGTGAAAGTATATTGAAAATACGGAAGAAAATTGGGAAAAGATATGAAAAATACGGAAGAAAAGAATGGAAAGGTAGGGAAAATATCGCAGAAAATTGTGAAAAGATATGGAAAATTTTGAAAAAAGTAAGTTGAAATGTGAAATGATATGGAAAATATGGCAGAAAATAGTGAAAAGATGTGAAAAATTCGGAAGAATAGTGAAAAGATACGGAAAATACAGAATAAATTGTGAAAAAATATGGAAAATATGGAAGAAAAGTAAGTTGAAATGTGAAGTGATATGGAAAATATGGAAGAAAATAGGGAAAAGTAATGAAAAATTCGGAAGAAAAATAAGTTGAATAGTGAAAAGGTACAGAAGAAAGTTAGGTTGAATAGTGAAATGATATGGAAAATATGGAAGAAAAATAAGTTGAATAGTGCAAAGGTTTGGAAAATATGGAAGAAAGTCAGTTGAATAGTGATAAGATAGGGACAATGAAATGGAAAAATATGGAAGAAAAGTAAGTTGAAATGTGAAATAATATGGAAAATATTGAAGAAAGGTAAGTCGAATAGTGATAAGATATGGATAGGATAGAAGAAAGGCAAGTTGAAAAGTGAAAAGATATGAAAATATGGAAGAAAAGTAGGTTGAATATTGAAATGAAATGGAAGCAAATTGTGAAAAGATATGAAAAATACGGAAGAAAATAGTTGAAATGTAGGGAAAATACCGAAGAAAATTGTGAAAAGATATGGAAAATACTGAAGAAAAGTAAGTTGAAATGTGTAGTGATATGGACAATATGAAAGAAAGGCAAGTTGATTAGTGAAAAGATATGAAAAATACGGAAGAAAAGTAGGTTGAATAGTGAAATGATATGGATAAATAGGGCAGAAAGGCAAGTCGAATAGTGATAAGATATGGACAATATGGAAGAAAGACAAGTTGAATAGTAAAAAAATATGAAAAATATGGAAGAAAAGTAGGTTGAATAGTGAAATGATATGGAAAATATGGAAGAAAATAGGGAAAAGATATGAAAAATACAGAAGAAAAATAAGTTGAATCGTGCAAAAATATGGAAAATATGGAAGAAAAATAAGTTGAAATGTGAAATGATATGGAAAATATGGCAGAAAATATTGATAAGGTCTAAAAAATACGACAGATTAGTGAAAAGATAGGGGAAAAATGGAAGAAAGACAAGTTGAATGGTCAAATGATATGGATAATATGGATGAAAAGTAAGTTGAAATGTGATATGATATGGACAATATGGAAGAAAGGCAAGTTGAATAGTGAAATAATATGGAAAATATGGAAGAAAAGAGGGAACAGATATGAAAAATGCAAAGAAAATATTGAAAAGATATGGAAAATACAGAAGAAAGGCAAGTTGAAAAGTGAAATGATATGAAAAATATGGAAGAAAAGTAAGTTGAAATGTGAAATGATATGGAAAATATGGAAGAAAATAGTGAAAAGATATGAAAAATACGGAAGAATAGTGAAAAGATAGGGAAAATACAGAGAAAATTGTGAAAAGATATGGAAAATATGGAAGAAAGGCAAGTTGAATTGTGATATGATATGGACAATATGGAAGAAAGGCATGTTGAATAGTGAAAAGATATGAAAAATACGGAAGAAAGGTAGGTTGAATAGTGAAAGTATATTGAAAATACGGAAGAAAATTGGGAAAAGATATGAAAAATATGGAAGAAAGACCAGTTGAATAGTGAAATGGTATGGAAAATATAGAAGAAAAGTAAGTTGAAATGTGAAGTGATATGGACAGTATGGAAGAAAGACAAATTGAATAGTGAGAAGATATGAAAAATACGGAAGAAAAGAATGGAAAGGTAGGGAAAATATCGCAGAAAATTGTGAAAAGATATGGAAAATATGGAAAAAAAGTAAGTTGAAATGTGAAATGATATGGAAAATATGGCAGAAAATAGTGAAAAGATGTGAAAAATTCGGAAGAATAGTGAAAAGATACGAAAATACAGAATAAATTGTGAAAAAATATGGAAAATATGGAAGAAAAGTAAGTTGAAATGTGAAGTGATATGGAAAATATGGAAGAAAATAGGGAAAAGTAATGAAAAATTCGGAAGAAAAATAAGTTGAATAGTGAAAAGGTACAGAAGAAAGTTAGGTTGAATAGTGAAATGATATGGAAAATATGGAAGAAAAATAAGTTGAATAGTGCAAAGGTTTGGAAAATATGGAAGAAAGTCAGTTGAATAGTGATAAGATAGGGACAATGAAATGGAAAAATATGGAAGAAAAGTAAGTTGAAATGTGAAATAATATGAAAAATATGGAAGAAAAGTAAGTTGAAATGTGAAATAATATGGAAAATATTGAAGAAAGGTAAGTCGAATAGTGATAAGATATGGATAGGATAGAAGAAAGGCAAGTTGAAAAGTGAAAAGATATGAAAATATGGAAAAAAAGTAGGTTGAATATTGAAATGAAATGGAAGAAAATAGGGAAAAGATATGAAAAATAGGGAAAATTCTGAAATGATATGGAAAATATGGAAGAAAGGCAAGTCGAATAGTGAAAAGATTTGGACAATATGGAATAAAGACAAGTTGAATAGTGAAAAGATATGGAAAATATGGACGAAAATAGTGAAAAGATACGAAAAATACAGAAGAAAGGCAAGTTGAATAGTGAAATGATACGGAAAATATGGAAGAAAATAGGGAAAAGATATGAAAAATACGGAACAAAAATAAGTTGAATAGTGAAAAGGTATGGAAAATATGATATGGACAAAAGTGGAACAAAGGCAAGTTGAATAGTGAAAAGATATGAAAAATACGGAAGAAAGGCAAGTCGAATAGTCATAAGATATGGACAATATGGAAGAAAATAGGGAAAAGATATAAAAAATACGAAAGTAAAATAAGTTGAATAGTGCAAAAATATGGAAAATATGTAGGAAAAATAAGTTGAAATGCGATTTGATATGAAAAATATATCAGAAAATAGTGAAAAGATCTGAAAAATACGAAAAATAGTGAAAAGATAGGGGAAATATGGGAGAAAGGCAAGTTGAATAGTGAAATGATATGGAAAATATGGAAAAAAAGAGGGAAAAAATATGAAAAATGCGGAAGAAAATAGTGAAAAGATATGGCAAATACAGAAGAAAGGCAAGTGCAATAGTGAAAAGATATGAAAAATACGGAAGAAAGGTAGGTTGAATAGTGAAAGTATATTGAAAATATGGAAGCAAATTGTGAAAAGATATGAAAAATACGGAAGAAAATAGTGGAAATGTAGGGAAAATACCGAAGAAAATTGTGAAAAGATATGGAAAATACTGAAGAAAAGTAAGTTGAAATGTGTAGTGATATGGACAATATGAAAGAAAGGCAAGTTGATTAGTGAAAAGATATGAAAAATACGGAAGAAAAGTACGTTGAATAGTGAAATGATATGGATAAATAGGGCAGAAAGGCAAGTCGAATAGTGATAAGATATGGACAATATGGAAGAAAGACAAGTTGAATAGTGAAAAAATATGAAAAATAGGGAAGAAAAGTAGGTTGAATAGTAAAATGATATGGAAAATATGGAAGAAAATAGGGAAAAGATATGAAAAATACGGAAGAAAAATAAGTTGAATAGTGCAAAAATATGGAAAATATTGAAGATAAATAAGTTGAAATGTGAAATGATATGGAAAATATGACAGAAAATAGTGATAAGGTTTAAAAATTCGACAGAATAGTGAAAAGATAGGGAAAAAATGGAAGAAAGGCAAGTTGAATGGTCAAATGATATGGATAATATGGATGAAAAGTAAGTTGAAATGTGAGAAGATATGAAAAATACGGAAGAAAATAATGGAAAGGTAGGGAAAATATCGCAGAAAATTGTGAAAAGATATTGAAAATATGGAAAAAAGTAAGTTGAAATGTGAAATGATATGAAAATATGGCAGAAAATAGTGAAAAGATATGAAAAATTTGGAAGAATAGTGAAAAGATATGAAAAATACGGAAGAAAGGCAAGTCGAATAGTGATAAGATATGGACAATATGGAAGAAAATAGTGAAAAGATATGAAAAATACGAAAGTAAAATAAGTTGAATAGTGCAAAAATATGGAAAATATGTAAGAAAAATAAGTTGAAATGCGATTTGATATGAAAAATATATCAGAAAATAGTGAAAAGATCTGAAAAATACGAAAAATAGTGAAAAGATAGGGGAAATATGGGAGAAAGGCAAGTTGAATAGTGAAATGATATGGAAAATATGGAAAAAAAGAGGGAAAAAATATGAAAAATGCGGAAGAAAATAGTGAAAAGATATGGCAAATACAGAAGAAAGGCAAGTGCAATAGTGAAAAGATATGAAAAATACGGAAGAAAGGTAGGTTGAATAGTGAAAGTATATTGAAAATATGGAAGCAAATTGTGAAAAGATATGAAAAATGCGGAAGAAAATAGTGGAAATGTAGGGAAAATACCGAAGAAAATTGTGAAAAGATATGGAAAATACTGAAGAAAAGTAAGTTGAAATGTGTAGTGATATGGACAATATGAAAGAAAGGCAAGTTGATTAGTGAAAAGATATGAAAAATACGGAAGAAAAGTACGTTGAATAGTGAAATGATATGGATAAATAGGGCAGAAAGGCAAGTCGAATAGTGATAAGATATGGACAATATGGAAGAAAGACAAGTTGAATAGTGAAAAAATATGAAAAATAGGGAAGAAAAGTAGGTTGAATAGTAAAATGATATGGAAAATATGGAAGAAAATAGGGAAAAGATATGAAAAATACGGAAGAAAAATAAGTTGAATAGTGCAAAAATATGGAAAATATTGAAGATAAATAAGTTGAAATGTGAAATGATATGGAAAATATGACAGAAAATAGTGATAAGGTTTAAAAATACGACAGAATAGTGAAAAGATAGGGAAAAAATGGAAGAAAGGCAAGTTGAATGGTCAAATGATATGGATAATATGGATGAAAAGTAAGTTGAAATGTGAGAAGATATGAAAAATACGGAAGAAAATAATGGAAAGGTAGGGAAAATATCGCAGAAAATTGTGAAAAGATATTGAAAATATGGAAAAAAGTAAGTTGAAATGTGAAATGATATGGAAAATATGGCAGAAAATAGTGAAAAGATATGAAAATTTCGGAAGAATAGTGAAAAGATACGGAAAATACAGAAGAAATTGTAAAAAAATATTGAAAAGTAAGTTGAAATGTGAAGTAATATGGACAATATGAAAGAAAGGCAAGTTGAATAGTGAAAAGATATGAAAAATAAGGAAGAAAAGTAGGTTGAATAGTGAAATGATATGGAAAATATGGAGGAAAATAGGGAAAAGTAATGAAAAATTCGGAAGAAAAATAAGTTGAATAGTGAAAAGGTATGGAAAATATGATATGGACAAATATGGAACAAAGGCAAGTTGAATAGTGAAAAGATATGAAAAATACGGAGGAAAGGCAAGTCGAATAGTGATAAGATATGGACAATATGGAAGAAAAGTCAAGTTGAATAGTGAAATGATATGAAAAATATGGAAGAAAAGTAAGTTGAAATGTAATATGATATGGACAATATGGAAGAAAGGCAAGTTGAATAGTGAAATGATATGGAAAATATGGAAGAAAAGAGGGAACAGATATGAAACATGCGAAGAAAATATAGAAAAGATATGGAAAATACAGAAGAAAGGCAAGTTGAAAAGTGAAATGATATGAAAAATATGGAAGAAAAGTAAGTTGAAATGTGAAATGATATGGAAAATATGGAAGAAAATAGTCAAAAGATACGGAAAATACAGAAGAAAGGCAAGTTGAATAGTGAAATAATACGGAAAATATGGAAGAAAATAGGGAAAAGATATGAAAAATACGGAAGAAAGGTAGGTTGAATAGTGAAAGTATATTGAAAATATGGAAGCAAATTGTGAAAAGATATGAAAAATACGGAAGAAAATAGTGGAAATGTAGGGAATATACCGAAGAAAATTGTGAAAAGATATGGAAAATACTGAAGAAAAGTAAGTTGAAATGTGTAGTGATATGGACAATATGAAAGAAAGGCAAGTTGATTAGTGAAAAGATATGAAAAATACGGAAGAAAAGTACGTTGAATAGTGAAATGACATGGATAAATAGGGCAGAAAGGCAAGTCGAATAGTGAAATGATATGGAAAATATGGAAGAAAATAGGGAAAAGATATGAAAAATACGGAAGAAAAGTAAGTTGAATAGTGCCAAAATATGGAAAATATTGAAGAAAAATAAGTTGAAATGTGAAATGATATGGAAAATATGACAGAAAATAGTGATAAGGTTTAAAAATACGACAGAATAGTGAAAAGATAGGGAAAAAATGGAAGAAAAGCAAGTTGAATGGTCAAATGATATGGATAATATGGATGAAAAGTAAGTTGAAATGTGAGAAGATATGAAAAATACGGAAGAAAATAATGGAAAGGTAGGGAAAATATCGCAGAAAATTGTGAAAAGATATTGAAAATATGGAAAAAAGTAAGTTGAAATGTGAAATGATATGGAAAATATGGCAGAAAATAGTGAAAAGATATGAAAAATTTGGAAGAATAGTGAAAAGATATGAAAAATACGGAAGAAAGGCAAGTCGAATAGTGATAAGATATGGACAATATGGAAGAAAACAGTGAAAAGATATGAAAAATACGAAAGTAAAATAAGTTGAATAGTGCAAAAATATGGAAAATATGTAAGAAAAATAAGTTGAAATGCGATTTGATATGAAAAATATATCAGAAAATAGTGAAAAGATCTGAAAAATACGAAAAATAGTGAAAAGATAGGGGAAATATGGGAGAAAGGCAAGTTGAATAGTGAAATGATATGGAAAATATGGAAAAAAAGAGGGAAAAAATATGAAAAATGCGAAAGAAAATAGTGAAAAGATATGGCAAATACAGAAGAAAGGCAAGTGCAATAGTGAAAAGATATGAAAAATACGGAAGAAAGGTAGGTTGAATAGTGAAAGTATATTGAAAATATGGAAGCAAATTGTAAAAAGATATGAAAAATACGGAAGAAAATATTGGAAATGTAGGGAAAATACCGAAGAAAATTGTGAAAAGATATGGAAAATACTGAAGAAAAGTAAGTTGAAATGTGTAGTGATATGGACAATATGAAAGAAAGGCAAGTTGATTAGTGAAAAGATATGAAAAATACGGAAGAAAAGTACGTTGAATAGTGAAATGATATGGATAAATAGGGCAGAAAGGCAAGTCGAATAGTGATAAGATATGGACAATATGGAAGAAAGACAAGTTGAATAGTGAAAAAATATGAAAAATAGGGAAGAAAAGTAGGTTGAATAGTAAAATGATATGGAAAATATGGAAGAAAATAGGGAAAAGATATGAAAAATACGGAAGAAAAATAAGTTGAATAGTGCAAAAATATGGAAAATATTGAAGATAAATAAGTTGAAATGTGAAATGATATGGAAAATATGACAGAAAATAGTGATAAGGTTTAAAAATACGACAGAATAGTGAAAAGATAGGGAAAAAATGGAAGAAAGGCAAGTTGAATGGTCAAATGATATGGATAATATGGATGAAAAGTAAGTTGAAATGTGAGAAGATATGAAAAATACGGAAGAAAATAATGGAAAGGTAGGGAAAATATCGCAGAAAATTGTGAAAAGATATTGAAAATATGGAAAAAAGTAAGTTGAAATGTGAAATGATATGGAAAATATGGCAGAAAATAGTGAAAAGATATGAAAATTTCGGAAGAATAGTGAAAAGATACGGAAAATACAGAAGAAATTGTAAAAAAATATTGAAAAGTAAGTTGAAATGTGAAGTAATATGGACAATATGAAAGAAAGGCAAGTTGAATAGTGAAAAGATATGAAAAATAAGGAAGAAAAGTAGGTTGAATAGTGAAATGATATGGAAAATATGGAGGAAAATAGGGAAAAGTAATGAAAAATTCGGAAGAAAAATAAGTTGAATAGTGAAAAGGTATGGAAAATATGATATGGACAAATATGGAACAAAGGCAAGTTGAATAGTGAAAAGATATGAAAAATACGGAGGAAAGGCAAGTCGAATAGTGATAAGATATGGACAATATGGAAGAAAAGTCAAGTTGAATAGTGAAATGATATGAAAAATATGGAAGAAAAGTAAGTTGAAATGTAATATGATATGGACAATATGGAAGAAAGGCAAGTTGAATAGTGAAATGATATGGAAAATATGGAAGAAAAGAGGGAACAGATATGAAACATGCGAAGAAAATATAGAAAAGATATGGAAAATACAGAAGAAAGGCAAGTTGAAAAGTGAAATGATATGAAAAATATGGAAGAAAAGTAAGTTGAAATGTGAAATGATATGGAAAATATGGAAGAAAATAGTCAAAAGATACGGAAAATACAGAAGAAAGGCAAGTTGAATAGTGAAATAATACGGAAAATATGGAAGAAAATAGGGAAAAGATATGAAAAATACGGAAGAAAGGTAGGTTGAATAGTGAAAGTATATTGAAAATATGGAAGCAAATTGTGAAAAGATATGAAAAATACGGAAGAAAATAGTGGAAATGTAGGGAATATACCGAAGAAAATTGTGAAAAGATATGGAAAATACTGAAGAAAAGTAAGTTGAAATGTGTAGTGATATGGACAATATGAAAGAAAGGCAAGTTGATTAGTGAAAAGATATGAAAAATACGGAAGAAAAGTACGTTGAATAGTGAAATGACATGGATAAATAGGGCAGAAAGGCAAGTCGAATAGTGAAATGATATGGAAAATATGGAAGAAAATAGGGAAAAGATATGAAAAATACGGAAGAAAAGTAAGTTGAATAGTGCCAAAATATGGAAAATATTGAAGAAAAATAAGTTGAAATGTGAAATGATATGGAAAATATGACAGAAAATAGTGATAAGGTTTAAAAATACGACAGAATAGTGAAAAGATAGGGAAAAAATGGAAGAAAAGCAAGTTGAATGGTCAAATGATATGGATAATATGGATGAAAAGTAAGTTGAAATGTGAGAAGATATGAAAAATACGGAAGAAAATAATGGAAAGGTAGGGAAAATATCGCAGAAAATTGTGAAAAGATATTGAAAATATGGAAAAAAGTAAGTTGAAATGTGAAATGATATGGAAAATATGGCAGAAAATAGTGAAAAGATATGAAAAATTTGGAAGAATAGTGAAAAGATATGAAAAATACGGAAGAAAGGCAAGTCGAATAGTGATAAGATATGGACAATATGGAAGAAAACAGTGAAAAGATATGAAAAATACGAAAGTAAAATAAGTTGAATAGTGCAAAAATATGGAAAATATGTAAGAAAAATAAGTTGAAATGCGATTTGATATGAAAAATATATCAGAAAATAGTGAAAAGATCTGAAAAATACGAAAAATAGTGAAAAGATAGGGGAAATATGGGAGAAAGGCAAGTTGAATAGTGAAATGATATGGAAAATATGGAAAAAAAGAGGGAAAAAATATGAAAAATGCGAAAGAAAATAGTGAAAAGATATGGCAAATACAGAAGAAAGGCAAGTGCAATAGTGAAAAGATATGAAAAATACGGAAGAAAGGTAGGTTGAATAGTGAAAGTATATTGAAAATATGGAAGCAAATTGTAAAAAGATATGAAAAATACGGAAGAAAATATTGGAAATGTAGGGAAAATACCGAAGAAAATTGTGAAAAGATATGGAAAATACTGAAGAAAAGTAAGTTGAAATGTGTAGTGATATGGACAATATGAAAGAAAGGCAAGTTGAATAGTGAAAAGATATGAAAAATACGGAAGAAAAGTAGGTTGAATAGTGAAATAATATGGAAAAATAGGGCAGAAAGGCAAGTCGAATAGTGATAAGATATGGACAATATGGAAGATAGACAAGTTGAATAGTGAAAAAATATGAAAAATAGGGAAGAAAAGTAGGTTGAATAGTGAAATGATATGGAAAATATGGAAGAAAATAGGGAAAAGATATGAAAAATACGGAAGAAAAGTAAGTTGAATAGTGCCATGAAAAATGCGGAAGAAAATAGTGAAAAGATATGGAAAATACAGACGAAAGGCAAGTTGAATAGTGAAATGATATGAAAAATATGGAAGAAAAGTAAGTTGAAATGTAATATGATATGGACAATATGGAAGAAAGGCAAGTTGAATAGTGAAATGATATGGAAAATATGGAAGAAAAGAGGGAACCGATATGAAAAATGCGGTAGAAAATATTGAAAAGATATGGAAAATACAGAAGAAAGGCAAGTTGAAAAGTGAAATAATATGGAAAATATGGAAGAAAAGTAATTTGAAATGTGAAATGATATGGAAAATATGGAAGAAAATAGTGAAAAGATATGAAAAATACGGAAGAATAGTGAAAAGATAGGGAAAATACGGAAGAAATTGGAAAGGCAAGTTGAATAGTGAAATGATATGGAAAATATGGAAGAAAAGAGGGAACAGATATGAAAAATGCAAAGAAAATATTGAAAAGATATGGAAAATACAGAAGAAAGGCAAGTTGAAAAGTGAAATGATATGAAAAATATGGAAGAAAAGTAAGTTGAAATGTGAAATGATATGGAATATATGGAAGAAAATAGTGAAAAGATATGAAAAATACGGAAGAATAGTGAAAAGATAGGGAAAATACAGAGGAAATTGTGAAAAGATATGGAAAATATGAAAGAAAGGCAAGTTGAATTGTGATATGATATGGACAATATGGAAGAAAGGCATGTTGAATAGTGAAAAGATATGAAAAATACGGAAGAAAGGTAGGTTGAATAGTGAAAGTATATTGAAAATACGGAAGAAAATTGGGAAAAGATATGAAAAATATGGAAGAAAGTCAGTTGAATAGTGATAAGATAGGGACAATGAAATGGAAAAATATGGAAGAAAAGTAAGTTGAAATGTGAAATAATATGAAAAATATGGAAGAAAAGTAAGTTGAAATGTGAAATAATATGGAAAATATTGAAGAAAGGTAAGTCGAATAGTGATAAGATATGGATAGGATAGAAGAAAGGCAAGTTGAAAAGTGAAAAGATATGAAAATATGGAAGAAAAGTAGGTTGAATATTGAAATGAAATGGAAGAAAATAGGGAAAAGATATGATAAATAGGGAAAATTCTGAAATGATATGGAAAATATGGAAGAAAGGCAAGTCGAATAGTGAAAAGATTTGGACAATATGGAATAAAGACAAGTTGAATAGTGAAAAGATATGGAAAATATGGAAGAAAATAGTGAAAAGATACGGAAAATACAGAAGAAAGGCAAGTTGAATAGTGAAATGATACGGAAAATATGGAAGAAAATAGGGAAAAGATATGAAAAATACGGAACAAAAATAAGTTGAATAGTGAAAAGGTATGGAAAATATGATATGGACAAAAGTGGAACAAAGGCAAGTTGAATAGTGAAAAGATATGAAAAATAGGGAAGAAAGGCAAGTCGAATAGTGATAAGATATGGACAATATGGAAGAAAATAGGGAAAAGATATGCAAAATACGAAAGTAAAATAAGTTGAATAGTGCAAAAATATGGAAAATATGTAAGAAAAATAAGTTGAAATGCGATATGATATGAAAAATATATCAGAAAATAGTGAAATGATCTGAAAAATACGAAAAATAGTGAAAAGATAGGGGAAATATGGGAGAAAGGCAAGATAAATAGTGAAATGATATGGAAAATATGGAAAAAAAGAGGGAAAAAATATGAAAAATGCGGAAGAAAATAGTGAAAAGATATGGAAAATACAGAAGAAAGGAAAGTTGAAAAGTGAAATAATATGGAAAATATGGAAGAAAAGTAATTTGAAATGTGAAATGATATGGAAAATATGGAAGAAAATAGTGAAAAGATATGAAAAATACGGAAGAATAGTGAAAAGATAGGGAAAATACGGAAGAAATTGGGAAAAGATATGGAAAATATGGAAGAAAGGCAAGCTGAATTGTGATATGATATGGACAATATGGAAGAAAGGCAAGTTGAATATTGAAATGGTATGGAAAATATGGAAGAAAGACAAGTTGAATAGTGAAATGGTATGGAAAATATGGAAGAAAAGTAAGTTGAAATGTGAAATGATATGGAAAATATGGCAGAAAATATTGATAAGGTCTAAAAAATACGACAGAATAGTGAAAAGATAGGGAAAAAATGGAAGAAAGGCAAGTTGAATGGTCAAATGATATGGATAATATGGATGAAAAGTAAGTTGAAATGTGATATGATATGGACAATATGGAAGAAAGGCAAGTTGAATAGTGAAATGATATGGAAAATATGGAAGAAAAGAGGGAACAGATATGAAAAATGCAAAGAAAATATTGAAAAGATATGGAAAATACAGAAGAAAGGCAAGTTGAAAAGTGAAATGATATGAAAAATATGGAAGAAAAGTAAGTTGAAATGTGAAATGATATGGAATATATGGAAGAAAATAGTGAAAAGATATGAAAAATACGAAGAATAGTGAAAAGATAGGGAAAATACAGAGGAAATTGTGAAAAGATATGGAAAATATGAAAGAAAGGCAAGTTGAATTGTGATATGATATGGACAATATGGAAGAAAGGCATGTTGAATAGTGAAAAGATATGAAAAATACGGAAGAAAGGTAGGTTGAATAGTGAAAGTATATTGAAAATACGGAAGAAAATTGGGAAAAGATATGAAAAATATGGAAGAAAGTCAGTTGAATAGTGATAAGATAGGGACAATGAAATGGAAAAATATGGAAGAAAAGTAAGTTGAAATGTGAAATAATATGAAAAATATGGAAGAAAAGTAAGTTGAAATGTGAAATAATATGGAAAATATTGAAGAAAGGTAAGTCGAATAGTGATAAGATATGGATAGGATAGAAGAAAGGCAAGTTGAAAAGTGAAAAGATATGAAAATATGGAAGAAAAGTAGGTTGAATATTGAAATGAAATGGAAGAAAATAGGGAAAAGATATGAAAAATAGGGAAAATTCTGAAATGATATGGAAAATATGGAAGAAAGGCAAGTCGAATAGTGAAAAGATTTGGACAATATGGAATAAAGACAAGTTGAATAGTGAAAAGATATGGAAAATATGGAAGAAAATAGTGAAAAGATACGGAAAATACAGAAGAAAGGCAAGTTGAATAGTGAAATGATACGGAAAATATGGAAGAAAATAGGGAAAAGATATGAAAAATACGGAACAAAAATAAGTTGAATAGTGAAAAGGTATGGAAAATATGATATGGACAAAAGTGGAACAAAGGCAAGTTGAATAGTGAAAAGATATGAAAAATAGGGAAGAAAGGCAAGTCGAATAGTGATAAGATATGGACAATATGGAAGAAAATAGGGAAAAGATATGCAAAATACGAAAGTAAAATAAGTTGAATAGTGCAAAAATATGGAAAATATGTAAGAAAAATAAGTTGAAATGCGATATGATATGAAAAATATATCAGAAAATAGTGAAATGATCTGAAAAATACGAAAAATAGTGAAAAGATAGGGGAAATATGGGAGAAAGGCAAGATAAATAGTGAAATGATATG
This sequence comes from Bathymodiolus brooksi, assembly GCA_963680875.1. NCBI lineage: Eukaryota > Metazoa > Mollusca > Bivalvia > Mytilida > Modiolidae > Bathymodiolus > Bathymodiolus brooksi. Next base: position 32,552,197 of record OY804578.1, read on the forward strand.
GAAAATATGGAAAAAAAGAGGGAAAAAATATGAAAAATGCGGAAGAAAATAGTGAAAAGATATGGAAAATACAGAAGAAAGGAAAGTTGAAAAGTGAAATAATATGGAAAATATGGAAGAAAAGTAATTTGAAATGTGAAATGATATGGAAAATATGGAAGAAAATAGTGAAAAGATATGAAAAATACGGAAGAATAGTGAAAAGATAGGGAAAATACGGAAGAAATTGGGAAAAGATATGGAAAATATGGAAGAAAGGCAAGCTGAATTGTGATATGATATGGACAATATGGAAGAAAGGCAAGTTGAATATTGAAATGGTATGGAAAATATGGAAGAAAGACAAGTTGAATAGTGAAATGGTATGGAAAATATGGAAGAAAAGTAAGTTGAAATGTGAAATGATATGGAAAATATGGCAGAAAATATTGATAAGGTCTAAAAAATACGACAGAATAGTGAAAAGATAGGGAAAAAATGGAAGAAAGGCAAGTTGAATGGTCAAATGATATGGATAATATGGATGAAAAGTAAGTTGAAATGTGATATGATATGGACAATATGGAAGAAAGGCAAGTTGAATAGTGAAATGATATGGAAAATATGGAAGAAAAGAGGGAACAGATATGAAAAATGCAAAGAAAATATTGAAAAGATATGGAAAATACAGAAGAAAGGCAAGTTGAAAAGTGAAATGATATGAAAAATATGGAAGAAAAGTAAGTTGAAATGTGAAATGATATGGAATATATGGAAGAAAATAGTGAAAAGATATGAAAAATACGAAGAATAGTGAAAAGATAGGGAAAATACAGAGGAAATTGTGAAAAGATATGGAAAATATGAAAGAAAGGCAAGTTGAATTGTGATATGATATGGACAATATGGAAGAAAGGCATGTTGAATAGTGAAAAGATATGAAAAATACGGAAGAAAGGTAGGTTGAATAGTGAAAGTATATTGAAAATACGGAAGAAAATTGGGAAAAGATATGAAAAATATGGAAGAAAGTCAGTTGAATAGTGATAAGATAGGGACAATGAAATGGAAAAATATGGAAGAAAAGTAAGTTGAAATGTGAAATAATATGAAAAATATGGAAGAAAAGTAAGTTGAAATGTGAAATAATATGGAAAATATTGAAGAAAGGTAAGTCGAATAGTGATAAGATATGGATAGGATAGAAGAAAGGCAAGTTGAAAAGTGAAAAGATATGAAAATATGGAAGAAAAGTAGGTTGAATATTGAAATGAAATGGAAGAAAATAGGGAAAAGATATGAAAAATAGGGAAAATTCTGAAATGATATGGAAAATATGGAAGAAAGGCAAGTCGAATAGTGAAAAGATTTGGACAATATGGAATAAAGACAAGTTGAATAGTGAAAAGATATGGAAAATATGGAAGAAAATAGTGAAAAGATACGGAAAATACAGAAGAAAGGCAAGTTGAATAGTGAAATGATACGGAAAATATGGAAGAAAATAGGGAAAAGATATGAAAAATACGGAACAAAAATAAGTTGAATAGTGAAAAGGTATGGAAAATATGATATGGACAAAAGTGGAACAAAGGCAAGTTGAATAGTGAAAAGATATGAAAAATAGGGAAGAAAGGCAAGTCGAATAGTGATAAGATATGGACAATATGGAAGAAAATAGGGAAAAGATATGCAAAATACGAAAGTAAAATAAGTTGAATAGTGCAAAAATATGGAAAATATGTAAGAAAAATAAGTTGAAATGCGATATGATATGAAAAATATATCAGAAAATAGTGAAATGATCTGAAAAATACGAAAAATAGTGAAAAGATAGGGGAAATATGGGAGAAAGGCAAGATAAATAGTGAAATGATATGGAAAATATGGAAAAAAAGAGGGAAAAAATATGAAAAATGCGGAAGAAAATAGTGAAAAGATATGGCAAATACAGAAGAAAGGCAAGTGCAATAGTGAAAAGATATGAAAAATACGGAAGAAAGGTAGGTTGAATAGTGAAAGTATATTGAAAATATGGAAGCAAATTGTGAAAAGATATGAAAAATACGGAAGAAAATAGTGGAAATGTAGGGAAATACCGAAGAAAATTGTGAAAAGATATGGAAAATACTGAAGAAAAGTAAGTTGAAATGTGTAGTGATATGGACAATATGAAAGAAAGGCAAGTTGATTAGTGAAAAGATATGAAAAATACGGAAGAAAAGTACGTTGAATAGTGAAATGATATGGATAAATAGGGCAGAAAGGCAAGTCGAATAGTGATAAGATATGGACAATATGGAAGAAAGACAAGTTGAATAGTGAAAAAATATGAAAAATAGGGAAGAAAAGTAGGTTGAATAGTGAAATGATATGGAAAATATGGAAGAAAAGTAAGTTGAATAGTGCAAAAATATGGAAAATATTGAAGAAAAATAAGTTGAAATGTGAAATGATATTGAAAATATGACAGAAAATAGTGATAAGGTTTAAAAATACGACAGAATAGTGAAAAGATAGGGAAAAAATGGAAGAAAAGCAAGTTGAATGGTCAAATGATATGGATAATATGGATGAAAAGTAAGTTGAAATGTGAGAAGATATGAAAAATACGGAAGAAAATAATGGAAAGGTAGGGAAAATATCGCAGAAAATTGTGAAAAGATATTGAAAATATGGAAAAAAGTAAGTTGAAATGTGAAATGATATGGAAAATATGGCAGAAAATAGTGAAAAGATATGAAAAATTTGGAAGAATAGTGAAAAGATATGAAAAATACGGAAGAAAGGCAAGTCGAATAGTGATAAGATATGGACAATATGGAAGAAAATAGTGAAAAGATATGAAAAATACGAAAGTAAAATAAGTTGAATAGTGCAAAAATATGGAAAATATGTAAGAAAAATAAGTTGAAATGCGATTTGATATGAAAAATATATCAGAAAATAGTGAAAAGATCTGAAAAATACGAAAAATAGTGAAAAGATAGGGGAAATATGGGAGAAAGGCAAGTTGAATAGTGAAATGATATGGAAAATATGGAAAAAAAGAGGGAAAAATATGAAAAATGCGGAAGAAAATAGTGAAAAGATATGGCAAATACAGAAGAAAGGCAAGTGCAATAGTGAAAAGATATGAAAAATAAGGAAGAAAGGTAGGTTGAATAGTGAAAGTATATTGAAAATATGGAAGCAAATTGTGAAAAGATATGAAAAATACGGAAGAAAATAGTGGAAATGTAGGGAAAATACCGAAGAAAATTGTGAAAAGATATGGAAAATACTGAAGAAAAGTAAGTTGAAATGTGTAGTGATATGGACAATATGAAAGAAAGGCAAGTTGATTAGTGAAAAGATATGAAAAATACTGAAGAAAAGTACGTTGAATAGTGAAATGATATGGATAAATAGGGCAGAAAGGCAAGTCGAATAGTGATAAGATATGAACAATATGGAAGAAAGACAAGTTGAATAGTGAAAAAATATGAAAAATAGGGATGAAAAGTAGGTTGAATAGTAAAATGATATGGAAAATATGGAAGAAAATAGGGAAAAGATATGAAAAATACGGAAGAAAAATAAGTTGAATAGTGCAAAAATATGGAAAATATTGAAGATAAATAAGTTGAAATGTGAAATGATATGGAAAATATGACAGAAAATAGTGATAAGGTTTAAAAATACGACAGAATAGTGAAAAGATAGGGAAAAAATGGAAGAAAGGCAAGTTGAATGGTCAAATGATATGGATAATATGGATGAAAAGTAAGTTGAAATGTGAGAAGATATGAAAAATACGGAAGAAAATAATGGAAAGGTAGGGAAAATATCGCAGAAAATTGTGAAAAGATATTGAAAATATGGAAAAAAGTAAGTTGAAATGTGAAAAGATATGGAAAATATAGCAGAAAATAGTGAAAAGATATGAAAAATTCGGAAGAATAGTGAAAAGATATGAAAAATACGGAAGAAAGGCAAGTCGAATAGTGATAAGATATGGACAATATGGAAGAAAATAGGGAAAAGATATGAAAAATACAAAAGTAAAATAAGTTGAATAGTGCAAAAATATGGAAAATATGTAAGAAAAATAAGTTGAAATGCGATTTGATATGAAAAATATATCAGAAAATAGTGAAAAGATCTGAAAAATAGTGAAAAGATAGGGGAAATATGGGAGAAAGGCAAGTTGAATAGTGAAATGATATGGAAAATATGGAAAAAAAGAGGGAAAAAATATGAAAAATGCGGAAGAAAATAGTGAAAAGATATGGCAAATACAGAAGAAAGGCAAGTGCAATAGTGAAAAGATATGAAAAATACGGAAGAAAGGTAGGTTGAATAGTGAAAGTATATTGAAAATATGGAAACAAATTGTGAAAAGATATGAAAAATACGGAAGAAAATAGTGGAAATGTAGGGAAAATACCGAAGAAAATTGTGAAAAGATATGGAAAATACTGAAGAAAAGTAAGTTGAAATGTGTAGTGATATGGACAATATGAAAGAAAGGCAAGTTGATTAGTGAAAAGATATGAAAAATACGGAAGAAAAGTACGTTGAATAGTGAAATGATATGGATAAATAGGGCAGAAAGGCAAGTCGAATAGTGATAAGATATGGACAATATGGAAGAAAGACAAGTTGAATAGTGAAAAAATATAAAAAATAGGGAAGAAAAGTAGGTTGAATAGTGAAATGATATGGAAAATATGGAAGAAAATAGGGAAAAGATATGAAAAATACGGAAGAAAAGTAGGTTGAATAGTGAAATGATATGGAAAATATGGAAGAAAATAGGGAAAAGTAATGAAAAATTCGGAAGAAAAATAAGTTGAATGGTGAAAAGGTATGGAAAATATGATATGGACAAATATGGAACAAAGGCAAGTTGAATAGTGAAAAGATATGAAAAATACGGAGGAAAGGCAAGTCGAATAGTGATAAGTTATGGACAATATGGAAGAAAAGTCAAGTTGAATAGTCAAATGATATGAAAAATATGGAAGAAAAGTAAGTTGAAATGTGATATGATATGGACAATATGGAAGAAAGGCAAGTTGAATAGTGAAATGATATGGAAAATATGGAAGAAAAGAGGGAAAAGATATGAAAAATACGGAAGAAAATAGTGAAAAGATATGGAAAATACAGACAAAAGGCAAGTTGAATAGTGAAATGATATGAAAAATATGGAAGAAAAGTAAGTTGAAATGTAATATGATATGGACAATATGGAAGAAAGGCAAGTTGAATAGTGAAATGATATGGAAAATATGGAAGAAAAGAGGGAACAGATATGAAACATGCGGAAGAAAATATTGAAAAGATATGGAAAATACAGAAGAAAGGCAAGTTGAAAAGTAAAATAATATGAAAAATATGAAAGAAAAGTAAGTTGAAATGTGAAATGATATGGAAAATATGGAAGAAAATAGTGATAAGATATGAAAAATACGGAAGAATACTGAAAAGATAGGGAAAATACAAAAGAAATTGTGAAAAGATATGGAAAATATGGAAGAAAGTCAAGTTGAATAGTCAAATGATATGGAAAATATGGAAGAAAAGTAAGTTGAAATGTGAAATGATATGGACAATATGGAGGAAAGGCAAGTTGAATAGTGAAAAGATATGAAAATTATGGAAGAAAGGTAGGTTGAATAGTGAAAGTATATTAAAAATATGGAAGCAAATTGTGAAAAGATATGAAAAATACGGAAGAATAGTGAAAAGATAGTGAAAATACTGAAGAAAAGTAAGCTGAAATTTGTAGTGATATGGACAATATGAAAGAAAGGCAAGTTGAATAGTGAAAAGATATGAAAAATACGGAAGAAAAGTAGGTTGAATAGTGAAATAATATGGAAAAATAGGGCAGAAAGGCAAGTCGAATAGTGATAAGATATGGACAATATGGAAGATAGACAAGTTGAATAGTGAAAAAATATGAAAAATAGGGAAGAAAAGTAGGTTGAATAGTGAAATGATATGGAAAATATGGAAGAAAATAGGGAAAAGATATGAAAAATACAGAAGAAAAATAAGTTGAATAGTGCAAAAATATGGAAAATATTGAAGAAAAATAAGTTGAAATGTGAAATGATATTGAAAATATGGCAGAAAATAGTGATAAGGTCTGAAAAATACGACAGAATAGTGAAAAGATAGGGAAAAAATGGAAGAAAGGCAAGTTGAATGGTCAAATGATATGGAAAATATGGAAGAAAAGAAGGAAAAGATATAAAAAAATGCGGAAGAAAATAGTGAAAAGATATGGAAAATACAGACGAAAGGCAAGTTGAATAGTGAAATGATATGAAAAATGTGGAAGAAAAGTAAGTTGAAATGTAATATGATATGGACAATATGGAACAAAGGCAAGTTGAATAGTGAAATGATATGGAAAATATGGAAGAAAAGAAGGAAAAGATATAAAAAAATGCGAAGAAAATAGTGAAAAGATATGGAAAATACAGACGAAAGGCAAGTTGAATAGTAAAATGATATGAAAAATGTGGAAGAAAAGTAAGTTGAAATGTAATATGATATGGACAATATGGAAGAAAGGCAAGTTGAATAGTGAAATGATATGGAAAATATGGAAGAAAAGAGGGAACCGATATGAAAAATGCGGAAGAAAATATTGAAAAGATATGGAAAATACAGAAGAAAGGCAAGTTGAAAAGTGAAATGATATGAAAAATATGGAAGAAAAGTAATTTGAAATGTGAAATGATATGGAAAATATGGAAGAAAATAGTGAAAAGATATGAAAAATACGGAAGAATAGTGAAAAGATAGGGAAAATACGGAAGAAATTGGGAAAAGATATGGAAAATATGGAAGAAAGGCAAGCTGAATTGTGATATGATATGGACAATATGGAAGAAAGGCAAGTTGAATAGTGAAATGGTATGGAAAATATGGAAGAAAGACAAGTTGAATAGTGAAATGGTATGGAAAATATGGAAGAAAAGTAAGTTGAAATGTGAAGTGGTATGGACAGTATGGAAGAAAGACAAATTGAATAGTGAGAAGATATGAAAAATACGGAAGAAAATAATGGAAAGGTAGGGAAAATATCGCAGAAAATTGTGAAAAGATTTGGAAAATATGGAAGAAAGGCAAGTTGAATAGCGAAATGATATGAAAAATATGGAAAAAAGTAAGTTGAAATGTGAAATGATATGGAAAATATGGCAGAAAATAGTGAAAAGATATGAAAAATTCGGAAGAATAGTGAAAAGATACGGAAAACACAGAAGAAATTGTGAAAAAATATGGAAAATATGGAAGAAAAGTAAGTTGAAATGTGGAGTGATATAGCAAATATGGAAGAAAATAGGGAAAAGTAATGAAAAATTCGAAAGAAAAATAAGTTGAATAGTGAAAAGGTACAGAAGAAAAGTAGGTTGAATAGTGAAAAGATATGAGAATATGGAAGAAAAGTAGGTTGAATATTGAAAAGAAATGGAAGCAAATTGTGAAAAGATATGAAAAATACGGAAGAAAATAGTGGAAATGTAGGGAAAATACCGAAGAAAATTGTGAAAAGATATGGAAAATACTGAAGAAAAGTAAGTTGCAATGTGTAGTGATATGGACAATATGAAAGACAGGCAAGTTGATTAGTGAAAAGATATGAAAAATACGGAAGAAAAGTAGGTTGAATAGTGAAATGATATGGATAAATAGGGCAGAAAGGCAAGTCGAATAGTGATAAGATATGGACAATATGGAAGAAAGACAAGTTGAATAGTGAAATGATATGGAAAATATGGAAGAAAATGGGGAAAAGATATGAAAAAAATGAAGAAAAATAAGTTGAAATTTGAAATGATATGGAAAATATGGCAGAAAATAGTGATAAGGTCTAAAAAATACGACAGAATAGTGAAAAGATAAGGAAAAAATGGAAGAAAGGCAAGTTGAATGGTCAAATTATATGGATAATGTGGAAGAAAAGTAAGTTGAAATGTGATATGATATGGACAATATGGAAGAAAGGCAAGTTGAATAGTGAAATGAAATGGAAAATATGGAAGAAAATAGGGAAAAGATATGAAAAATACGGAAGAAAAATAAGTTCAATAGTGAAAAGGTACAAAAGAAAAGTAGGTTGAATAGTGAAATGATATGGAAAATATGGAAGAAAAATAAGTTGAATAGTGCAAAGGTTTGAAAAATATGGAAGAAAGTCATTTGAATAGTGATAAGATAGGGACAATGAAATGGAAAAATATGGAAGAAAAGTAAGTTGAAATGTGAAATAATATGAAAAATATGGAAGAAAAGTAAGTTGAAATGTGAAATAATATGGAAAATATTGAAGAAAGGTAAGTCGAATAGTGATAAGATATGGATAGGATAGAAGAAAGGCAAGTTGAAAAGTGAAAAGATATGAAAATATGGAAGAAAAGTAGGTTGAATATTGAAATGAAATGGAAGAAAATAGGGAAAAGAAATGAAAAATAGGGAAAATTCGGAAATGATATGGAAAATATGGAAGAAAGGCAAGTCGAATAGTGAAAAGATTTGGACAATATGGAATAAAGACAAGTTGAATAGTGAAAAGATATGGAAAATATGGAAGAAAATAGTGAAAAGATACGGAAAATACAGAAGAAAGGCAAGTTGAATAGTGAAATGATACGGAAAATATGGAAGAAAATAGGGAAAAGATATGAAAAATACGGAAGAAAAATAAGTTGAATAGTGAAAAGGTATGGAAAATATGATATGGACAAATGTGGAACAAAGGCAAGTTGAATAGTGAAAAGATATGAAAAATACGGAAGAAAGGCAAGTCGAATAGTGATAAGATATGGACAATATGGAAGAAAAGTCAGTTGAAATGTGAAGAGATATGGACAATATGGAAGAAAGGCAAGTTGAATAGTGAAAGATATGAAAATTACAGAAGAAAAGTAGGTTGAATAGTGAAATGATATGGAAAATATGGAAGAAAATAGGGAAAAGATATGAAAAATACGAAAGTAAAATAAATTGAATAGTGCAAAAATATGGAAAATATGTAAGAAAAATAAGTTGAAATGCGAAATGATATGAAAAATATATAAAAAAATAGTGAAAAGATCTGAAAAATACGAAAAATAGTGAAAAGATAGGGGAAATATGGGAGAAAGGCAAGTTGAATAGTGAAATGATATGGAAAATATGGAAAAAAAGAGGGAAAACATATGAAAAATGCGAAGAAAATAGTGAAAAGATATGGCAAATACAGAAGAAAGGCAAGTTGAATAGCGAAAACATATGAAAAATATGGTAGAAAATAGTGAAAAGATACGGAAAATACAGAAGAAAGGCAAGTTGAATAGTGAAATGATACGGAAAATATGGAAGAAAATAGGGAAAAGATATGAAAAATACGGAAGAAAAATAAGTTGAATAGTGCAAAAATATGGAAAATATTGAAGAAAAATAAGTTGAAATGTGAAATGATATGGAAAATATGGCAGAAAATAGTGATAAGGTCTAAAAAATACGACAGAATAGTGAAAAGATAGGGAAAAAATGGAAGAAAGGCAAGTTGAATGGTCAAATGATATGGATAATATGGATGAAAAGTAAGTTGAAATGTGATATGATATGGACAATATGGAAGAAAGGCAAGTTGAATAGTGAAATGATATGGAAAATATGGAAGAAAATAGGGAAAAGATATGAAAAATACGGAAGAAAAATAAGTTCAATAGTGAAAAGGTACAGAAGAAAAGTAGGTTGAATAGTGAAATGATATGGAAAATATGGAAGAAAAATAAGTTGAATAGCGCAAAGGTTTGGAAAATATGGAAGAAAGTCATTTGAATAGTGATAAGATAGGGACAATGAAATGGAAAAATATGGAAGAAAAGTAAGTTGAAATGTGAAATAATATGAAAAATATGGAAGAAAAGTAAGTTGAAATGTGAAATAATATGGAAAATATTTAAGAAAGGTAAGTCGAATAGTGATAAGATATGGATAGGATAGAAGAAAGGCAAGTTGAAAAGTGAAAAGATATAAAAATATGGAAGAAAAGTAGGTTGAATATTGAAATGAAATGGAAGAAAATAGGGAAAAGATATGAAAAATAGGGAAAATTCTGAAATGATATGGAAAATATGGAAGAAAGGCAAGTCGAATAGTGAAAAGATTTGGACAATATGGAAGAAAATAGTGAAAAGATACGGAAAATACAGAAGAAAGTCAAGTTGAATAGTGAAATGATACGGAAAATATGGAAGAAAATAGGGAAAAGATATGAAAAATACGGAAGAAAAATAAGTTGAATAGTGAAAAGGTATGGAAAATACGGAAGAAAGGCAAGTCGAATAGTGATAAGATATGGACAATATGGAAGAAAAGTCAGTTGAAATGTCAAGTGATATGGACAATATGGAAGAAAGGCAAGTTGAATAGTGAAAGATATGAAAATTACAGAAGAAAAGTAGGTTGAATAGTGAAATGATATGGAAAATATGGAAGAAAATAGGGAAAAGATATGAAAAATACGAAAGTAAAATCAATTGAATAGTGCAAAAATATGGAAAATATGTGAAAAGACCTGAAAAATACGAATAATAGTAAAAAGATAGGGGAAATATGGGAGAAAGGCAAGTTGAATAGTGAAATGATATGGATAATATGGAAAAAAAGAGTGAAAACATATGAAAAATGCGGAAGAAAATTGTGAAAAGATATGGCAAATACAGAAGAAAGGCAAGTTGAATAGTGAAAAGATATGAAAAATACGAAGAAAGGTAGGTTGAATAGTGAAAGTATATTAAAAATATGGAAGCAAATTGTGAAAAGATATGAAAAATAGGGCAGAATAGTGAAAAGATAGGGAAAATACTGAAGAAAAGTAAGTTGAAATATGTAGTGATATGGACAATATGAAAGAAAGGCAAGTTGAATAGTGAAAAGATATGAAAATACGGAAGAAAAGTAGGTTGAATAGTGAAATGATATGGAAAAATAGGGCACAAAGGCAAATCGAATAGTGATAAGATATGGACAATATGGAAAAAAAGTCAGTTGAAATGTCAAGTGATATCGACAATATGGAAGAAAGGCAAGTTGAATAGTGAAAAGATATGAAAATTACAGAAGAAAAGTAGGTTGAATAGTGAAATAATATAGAAAATATGGAAGAAAATAGGGAAAAGATATGAAAAATACGAAAGTAAAATAAGTTGAATAGTGCAAAATATGGAAAATATGGAAAAAAAAGAGGGAAAAAATATGAAAAATGCGGAAGAAAATGGTGAAAAGATATGGCAAATACAGAAGAAAGGCAAGTTGAATAGTGAAAAGATATGAAAAATACGGAAGAAAATAGTGGAAATGTAGGTAAAATACCGAAGAAAATTGTGAAAAGATATGGAAAATACTGAAGAAAAGTAAGTTGAAATGTGTAGTGATATGGACAATATGAAAGAAAGGCAAGTTGATTAGTGAAAAGATATGAAAAATACGGAAGAAAAGTAGGTTGAATAGTGAAATGATATGGATAAATAGGGCAGAAAGGCAAGTCGAATAGTGATAAGATATGGACAATATGGAAGAAAGACAAGTTGAATAGTGAAAAAATATGAAAATTAGGGAATAAAAGTAGGTTGAATAGTGAAATGATATGGAAAATATGGAAGAAAATAGGGAAAAGATATGAAAAATACGGAAGAAAAATAAGTTGAATAGTGCAAAAATATGGAAAATATTGAAGAAAAATAAGTTGAAATGTGAAATGATATGGAAAATATGGAAGAAAGGCAAGTTGAATGGTCAAATGATATGGATAATATGGATGAAAAGTAAGTTGAAATGTGATATGATATGGATAATATGGAAGAAAGGCAAGTTGAATAGTGAAATGATATGGAAAATATGGAAGAAAAGAGGGAACAGATATGAAAAATTCGGAAGAAAAATAAGTTGAATAGTGAAAAGGTATGGAAAATATGATATGGACAAATATGGAACAAAGGCAAGTTGAATAGTGGAAAGATATGAAAAATACGAAGAAAGGCAAGTCGAATAGTGATAAGATATGGACAATATGGAAGAAAAGTCAAGTTGAATAGTCAAATGATATGGAAAATATGGAAGAAAAGTAAGTTGAAATATGAAATGATATGGACAATATGGAAGAAAATTAAGTTGAAATGTGAAATGATATGGACAATATGGAGGAAAGGCAAGTTGAATAGTGAAAATATATGGAAAATACGGAAAGTAGGTTAAATAGTGAAAGTATATTAAAAATATGGAAGCAAATTGTGAAAAGATATGAAAAATATGGAAGAATAGTGAAAAGATAGGGAAAATACTGAAGAAAAGTAAGCTGAAATTTGTAGTGATATGGACAATATGAAAGAAAGGCAAGTTGAATAGTGAAAAGATATGAAAAATACGGAAGAAAAGTAGGTTGAATAGTGAAATGATATGGAAAAATAGGGCAGAAAGGCAAGTCGAATAGTGATAAGATATGGACAATATGGAAGAAAGACAAGTTGAATATTGAAAAAATATGAAAAATAGGGAAGAAAGTAGGTTGAATAGTGAAATGATATGGAAAATATGGAAGAAAATAGGGAAAAGATATGAAAAATGCAGAAGAAAATAGTGAAAAGATATGGAAAATACAGACGAAAGGCAAGTTGAATAGTGAAATGATATGAAAAATATGGAAGAAAAGTAAGTTGAAATGTAATATGATATGGACAATATGTAAGAAAGGCAAGTTGAATAGTGAAATGATATGGAAAATATGGAAGAAAAGAGGGAACAGATATGAAAAATGCGGAAGAAAATATTGAAAAGATATGGAAAATACAGAAGAAAGGCAAGTTGAAAAGTGAAATTATATGAAAAATATGGAAGAAAAGTAAGTTGAATAGTGAAAAGATATGAAAAATACGGAAGAAAGGTAGGTTGAATAGTGAAAGTATATTGAAAATATGGAAGAAAATTGGGATAAAATATGAAAAATATGGAAGAAAGGCAAGTTGAATAGTGAAATGGTATGGAAAATATGGAAGAAAAGTAAGTTGAAATGTGAAGTGATATGGACAGTATGGAAGAAAGGCAAGTTGAATAGTGAGAAGATATGAAAAATACGGAAGGAAATAATGGAAAGGTAGGAAAAATATCGCAGAAAATTGAGAAAAGATATGGAAAATATGGAAGAAAGGCAAGTTGAATAGCGAAATGATATGAAAAATATGGAAAAAAAGTCAGTTGAAATGTGAAATGAAATGGAAAATATGGCAGAAAATAGTGAAAAGATATGAAAAATACGAAAGAATAGTGAAAAGATACGGAAAATACAGAAGAAATTGTGAAAAAATATGGAAAATATGGAAGAAAAGTAAGGTGAAATGTGAAGTGATATGGACAATATGAAAGAAAGGCAAGTTGAATAGTGAAAAGATATGAAAAATACGGAAGAAAAGTAGGTTGAATAGTGAAATGATATGGAAAATATTGAAGAAAATAGGGAAAAGTAATGAAAAATTCGGAAGAAAAATAAGTTGAATAGTGAAAAGGTATGGAAAATATGATATGGACAAATATGGAACAAAGGCAAGTTGAATAGTGAAAAGATATGAAAAATACGAAGAAAGGCAAGTCGAATAGTGATAAGATATGGACAATATGGAAGAAAAGTCAAGTTGAATAGTCAAATGATATGGAAAATATGGAAGAAAAGTAAGTTGAAATGTGAAATGATATGGACAATATGGAAGAAAATTAAGTTGAAATGTGAAATGATATGGAAAATATGGCACAAAATAGTGAAAAGATATGAAAAATACGGAAGAATAGTGAAAAGATAGGGAAAATACAAAAGAAATTGTGAAAAGATATGGAAAATATGGAAGAAAGTCAAGTTGAATAGTCAAATGATATGGAAAATATGGAAGAAAAGTAAGTTGAAATGTGAAATGATATGGACAATATGGAGGAAAGGCAAGTTGAATAGTGAAAAGATATGGAAAATACGGAAGAAAGGTAGGTTGAATAGTGAAAGTATATTAAAAATATGGAAGCAAATTGTGAAAAGATATGAAAAATACGGCAGAATAGTGAAAAGATAGGGAAAATACTGAAGAAAAGTAAGTATGTAGTGATATGGACAATATGAAAGAAAAGCAAGTTGAATAGTGAAAAGATATGAAAAATACGGAAGAAAAGTAGGTTGAATAGTGAAATGATATGAAAAATACGGAAGAAAAATAAGTTGAATAGTGAAAAGATATGGTAAATATGAAAGAAAGAAAAGTTGAATAGTGAAAAGATATGAAAAATAGGGAAGAAAACAAGGTGGAATAGTGAAACGATATGGAAAATATGGAAGAAAATAAGGAAAAGATATGAAAAATAAGTTCAATAGGGAAAAGGTATGAAAAATATGATATGGACAAATATGGAACAAAGGCAAGTTGAATAGTGAAAAGATATGAAAAATACGGAAGAAAGGCAAGTCGAATAGTGATAAGATATGGACAATATGGAAAAAAGACAAGTTGAATAGTGAAAAGATATGGTAAATATGAAAGAAAGACAAGTTGAATAGTGGAAAGATATGAAAAATAGGGAAGAAAAGTAGGTTGAAAAATGAAATGATATGGAAAATATGGAAGAAAATAGGGAAAAGATATGAAAAATACGGAAGAAATATAAGTTGAATAGAGAAAGGTATGGAAAATATGATATGGACAAATATGGAACAAAGGCAAGTTGAATAGTGAAAAGATATGAAAAATACGGAAGAAATGCAAGGCGAATACTGATAAGATATGGACAATATGGAAGAAAAATCAGTTGAAATGTGAAGTGATATGGACAATATGGAATAAAGGCAAGTTGAATAGTGAAAAGATATGAAAAATATGTAAGAAAAGTAGGTTGAATACTGAAAGTATATTAAAAATATGGAAGCAAATTGCGAAAAGATATGAAAAATACGGAAGAATAGTGAAAAGATATGTAAAATACAGAAGAAATTGTGAAAAGATCTGGAAAATATGGAAGAAAAGTAAGTTGAAATGTGAAATGATATGGACAATATGGAAGAAAGGCGAGTTGAATAGTGACAAGATACGAAAAATACGGAAGAAAGGTAGGTTGAATAGTTAAAATATATTGAAAATATGGAAGCAAATTGGGAAAAGATATGAAAAATACGGAAGAATAGTGAAAAGATACGGAAAATACAGAAGAAACTGTGAAAAGATATGGAAAATATGGAGGAAAAGTAAGTTGAAATGTGAAATGATATGGAAAATATGGAAGAAAATAGTGAAAAGATATGAAAAATACGGAAGAATAGTGAAAAGATAGGGAAAATACTGAAGAAATTGTGAAAAGATATGGAAAATATGGAAGAAAGGCAAGTTGAATTGTGATATGATATGGACAATATGGAAGAAAGGCAAGTTGAATAGTGAAAAGATATGAAAAATACGGAAGAAAGGTAGGTTGAATAGTTAAAATATATTGAAAATATGGAAGCAAATTGGGAAAAGATATGAAAAATACGGAAGAATAGTGAAAAGATACGGAAAATACAGAAGAAACTGTGAAAAGATATGGAAAATATGGAGGAAAAGTAAGTTGAAATGTGAAATGATATGGAAAACATGGAAGAAAATAGTGAAAAGATATGAAAAATACGGAAGAATAGTGAAAAGATAGGGAAAATACAGAAGAAATTGTGAAAAGATATGGAAAATATGGAAGAAAGGCAAGTTGAATTGTGATATGATATGAAAAATACGAAGAAAGGTAGGTTGAATAGTGAAAGTATATTGAAAATATTGAAGAAAATTGGGAAAAGAAATGAAAAATATGGAAGAAAGACAAGTTGAATAGTGAAATGGTATGGAAAATATGGAAGAAAAGTAAGTTGAAATGTGAAGTGATATGGACAGTATGGAAGAAAGACAAATTGAATAGTGAGAAGATATGAAAATATGGAAGAAAATAGTGAAAAGATATGAAAAATACGTAAGAAAAATAGGTTGAATAGTGCAAAAATATGGAAAATATGGAAGAAAAATAAGTTGAAATGTGAAATGATATTGAAAATATGGCAGAAAATAGTGATAAGGTCTGAAAAATACGACAGAATAGTGAAAAGATAGGGAAAAAATGGAAGAAAGGCAAGTTGAATGGTCAAATGATATGGATAATATGGATGAAAAGTAAGTTGAAATGTGATATGATATGGACAATATGGAAGAAAGGCAAGTTGAATAGTGAAATGATATGGAAAATATGGAAGAAAAGAGGGAAAAGATATGAAAAATGCGGAAGAAAATAGTGAAAAGATATGGAAAATACAGACGAAAGGCAAGTTGAATAGTGAAATGATATGAAAAATATGGAAGAAAAGTAAGGTGAAATGTAATATGATATGGACAATATGGAAGAAAGGCAAGTTGAATAGTGAAATGATATGGAAAATATGGAAGAAAAGAGGGAACAGATATGAAAAATGCGGAAGAAAATATTGAAAAGATATGGAAAATACAGAAGAAAGGCAAGTTGAAAAGTGAAATGATATGAAAACTATGGAATAAAAGTAAGTTGAAATGTGAAATGATATGGAAAATATGGAAGAAAATAGTGAAAAGATATGAAAAATACGGAAGAATAGTGAAAAAATAGGGAAAATACAAAAGAAATTATGAAAAGATATGGAAAATATGGAAGAAAGGCAAGTTGAATAGTGAAAAGATATGAAAAATACGAAGAAAGGTAGGTTGAATAGTGAAAGTATATTGAAAATATTGAAGAAAATTGGGAAAAGAAATGAAAAATATGGAAGAAAGACAAGTTGAATAGTGAAATGGTATGGAAAATATGGAAGAAAAGTAAGTTGAAATGTGAAGTGATATGGACAGTATGGAAGAAAGACAAATTGAATAGTGAGAAGATATGAAAAATACGGAAGAAAATAATGGAAAGGTAGGGAAAATATCGCAGAAAATAGTGAAAAGATATGGAAAATTCGGAAGAATAGTGAAAAGAAACGGAAAATACAGAAGAAATTGTGAAAAAATATTGAAAATATGGAAGAAAAGTAAGTTGAAATGTGAAGTGATATGGACAATATGAAAGAAAGGCAAGTTGAATAGTGAAAAGATATGAAAAATACGGAAGAAAAGTAGGCTGAATAGTGAAATGATATGGAAAATATGGATGAAAATAGGGAAAAGTAATGAAAAATTCGGAAGAAAAATAAGTTGAATAGTGAAAAGGTATGGAAAATATGATATGGACAAATATGGAACAAAGGCAAGTTGAATAGTGAAAAGATATGAAAATTACGGATGAAAGGCAGGTCGAAAAGTGATAAGATATGGACAATATGGAAGAAAGGTCAAGTTGAATAGTCAAATGATATGGAAAATATGGAAGAAAAGTAAGTTGAAATGTGAAGTGATATGGACAGTATGGAAGAAAGACAAATTGAATAGTGAGAAGTTATGAAAAATACGGAAGAAAATAATGGAAAGGTAGGGAAAATATCGCAGAAAATTGTGAAAAGATATGGAAAATATGGAAGAAAGGCAAGTTGAATAGCGAAATGATATGGACAATATGGAAGAAAGGCAAGTTGAATAGTGAAAAGATATGAAAAATACGGAAGAAAGGTAGGTTGAATAGTGAAAGCATATTGAAAATATGGAAGAAAATTGGGAAAAGATATGAAAAATATGGAAGAAAGACAAGTTGAATAGTGAAATGGTATGGAAAATATGGAAGAAAAGTAAGTTGAAATGTGAAGTGATATGGACAGTATAGAAGAAAGACAAATTGAATAGTGAGAAGATATGAAAAATACGGAAGAAAATAATGGAAAGGTAGGGAAAATATCGCAGAAAATTGTGAAAAGATATGGAAAATATGGAAGAAAGGCAAGTTGAATAGCGAATTGATATGAAAAATATGAAAAAAAGTAAGTTGAAATGTGAAATGATATGGAAAATATGGCAGAAAATAGTGAAAAGATATGGAAAATTCGGAAGAATAGTGAAAAGAAACGGAAAATACAGAAGAAATTGTGAAAAAATATGGAAAATATGGAAGAAAAGTAAGTTGAAATGTGAAGTGATATGGACATTATGAAAGAAAGGCAAGTTGAATAGTGAAAAGATATGAAAAATACGAAGAAAAGTAGGTTGAATATTGAAATGATATGGAAAATATGGATGAAAATAGGGAAAAGTAATGAAAAATTCGGAAGAAAAATAAGTTGAATAGTGAAAAGGTATGGAAAATATGATATGGACAAATATGGAACAAAGGCAAGTTGAATAGTGAAAAGATATGAAAAATACGGAGGAAAGGCAGGTCGAAAAGTGATAAGATATGGACAATATGGAAGAAAAGTCAAGTTGAATAGTCAAATGATATGGAAAATATGGAAGAAAAGTAAGTTGAAATGTGAAGTGATATGGACAGTATGGAAGAAAGACAAATTGAATAGTGAGAAGATATGAAAAATACGGAAGAAAATAATGGAAAGGTAGGGAAAATATCGCAGAAAATTGTGAAAAGATATGGAAAATATGGAAGAAAGGCAAGTTGAATAGCGAAATGATATGGACAATATGGAAGAAAGGCAAGTTGAATAGTAAAAAGATATGAAAAATACGGAAGAAAGGTAGGTTGAATAGTGAAAGCATATTGAAAATATGGAAGAAAATTGGGAAAAGATATGAAAAATATGGAAGAAAGACAAGTTGAATAGTGAAATGGTATGGAAAATATGGAAGAAAAGTAAGTTGAAATGTGAAGTGATATGGACAGTATTGAAGAAAGACAAATTGAATAGTGAGAAGATATGAAAAATACGGAAGAAAATAATGGAAAGGTAGGGAAAATATCGCAGAAAATTGTGAAAAGATATGGAAAATATGGAGGAAAGGCAGGTCGAAAAGTGATAAGATATGGACAATATGGAAGAAAATTCAAGTTGAATAGTCAAATGATATGGAAAATATGGAAGAAAAGTAAGTTGAAATGTGAAATGATATGGACAATATGGAAGAAAGGCAAGTTGAATAGTGAAAAGATATGAAAAATACGGAAGAATACTGAAAAGATAGGGAAAATACAAAAGAAATTGTGAAAAGATATGGATAATATGGAAGAAAGTCAAGTTGAATAGTCAAATGATATGGAAAATATGGAAGAAAAGTAAGTTGAAATGTGAAATGATATGGACAATTTGGAGGAAAGGCAAGTTGAATAGTGAAAAGATATGAAAAATACGGAAGAAAGATAGGTTGAATAGTGAAAGTATATTAAAAATATGGAAGCAAATTGTGAAAAGATATGAAAAATATGGAAGATTAGTGAAAAGATAGGGAAAATACTGAAGAAAAGTAAGCTGAAATTTGTAGTGATATGGACAATATGAAAGAAAGGCAAGTTGAATAGTGAAAAGATATGAAAAATACAGAAGAAAAGTAGGTTGAATAGTGAAATGATATGGAAAAATAGTGCAGAAAGGCAAGTCGAATAGTGATAAGATATGGACAATATGGAAGAAAGACAAGTTGAATAGTAAAAAATATGAAAAATAGGGAAGAAAAGTAGGTTGAATAATGAAATGATATGGAAAATATGGAAGAAAATAGTGAAAAGATAGGAAAAATACCGAAGAATAGTGAAAAGATAAGGAAAATACAGAAGAAATTGTGAAAAGATATGGAAAATATGGAAGAAAGGCAAGTTGAATTGTGATATGATATGGACAATATGGAAGAAAGGCAAGTTGAATAGTGAAAAGATATGAAAAATACGGAAGAAAGGTAGGTTGAATAGTGAAAGTATATTGAAAATATGGAAGAAAATTGGGAAAAGATATGAAAAATATGGAAGAAAGACAAGTTGAATAGTGAAATGGTATGGAAAATATGGAAGAAAAGTAAGTTGAAATGTGAAGTGATATGAACAGTATGGAAGAAAGTCAAATTGAATAGAGAGAATATATGAAAAATACGGAAGAAAATAATGGAAAGGTAGGAAAAATATCGCAGAAAATTGTGAAAAGATATGGAAAATATGGAAGAAAGGCAAGTTGAATAGCGAAATGATATGAAAAATATGGAAGAAAAGTAAGTTGAAATGTGAAATGATATGGAATATATGGCAGAAAATAGTGAAAAGATATGAAAAATTCGGAACAATAGTGAAAAGATGCGGAAAATACAGAAGAAATTGTGAAAAAATATGGAAAATATGGAAGAAAAGTAAGTTGAAATGTGAAGTGATATGGACAATATGAAAGAAAGGAAAGTTGAATAGTGAAAAGATATGAAAAATACGGAAGAAAAGTAGGTTGAATAGTGAAATGATATGGAAAATATGGAAGAAAATAGGGAAAAGTAATGAATATTCGGAAGAAAAATAAGTTGAATAGTGAAAAGGTATGGAAAATATGATATGGACAAATATGGAACAAAGGCAAGTTGAATGGTGAAAAGATATGAAAAATACGGAGGAAAGGCAGGTCGAAAAGTGATAAGATATGGACAATATGGAAGAAAATTCAAGTTGAATAGTCAAATGATATGGAAAATATGGAAGAAAAGTAAGTTGAAATGTGAAATGATATGGACAATATGGAAGAAAGGCAAGTTGAATAGTGAAAAGATATGAAAAATACGGAAGAATACTGAAAAGATAGGGAAAATACAAAAGAAATTGTGAAAAGATATGGATAATATGGAAGAAAGTCAAGTTGAATAGTCAAATGATATGGAAAATATGGAAGAAAAGTAAGTTGAAATGTGAAATGATATGGACAGTATGGAAGAAAGAAAAATTGAATAGTGAGAAGTTATGAAAAATACGGAAGAAAATAATGGAAAGGTAGGGAAAATATCGCAGAAAATTGTGAAAAGATATGGAAAATATGGAAGAAAGGCAAGTTGAATAGCGAAATGATATGGACAATATGGAAGAAAGGCAAGTTGAATAGTGAAAAGATATGAAAAATACGGAAGAAAGGTAGGTTGAATAGTGAAAGTATATTAAAAATATGGAAGCAAATTGTGAAAAGATATGAAAAATACGGAAGATTAGTGAAAAGATAGGGAAAATACTGAAGAAAAGTAAGCTGAAATTTGTAGTGATATGGACAATATGAAAGAAAGGCAAGTTGAATAGTGAAAAGATATGAAAAATACAGAAGAAAAGTAGGTTGAATAGTGAAATGATATGGAAAAATAGGGCAGAAAGGCTAGTCGAATAGTGATAAGATATGGACAATATGGAAGAAAGACAAGTTGAATAGTGAAAAATATGAAAAATAGGGAAGAAAAGTAGGTTGAATAGTGAAATGATATGGAAAATATGGAAGAAAATAGTGAAAAGATATGAAAAATATGGAAGAATAGTGAAAAGATAGGGATAATACAGAAGAAATTGTGAAAAGATATGGAAAATATGGAAGAAAGGCAAGTTGAATTGTGATATGATATGGACAATATGGAAGAAAGGCAAGTTGAATAGTGAAAAGATATGAAAAATACGGAAGAAAGGTAGGTTGAATAGTGAAAGTATATTGAAAATATGGAAGAAAATTGGGAAAAGATATGAAAAATATGGAAGAAAGACAAGTTGAATAGTGAAATGGTATGGAAAATATGGAAGAAAAGTAAGTTGAAATCTGAAGTGATATGGACAGTATGGAAGAAAGTCAAATTGAATAGTGAGAAGATATGAAAAATACGGAAGAAAATAATGGAAAGGTAGGAAAAATATCGCAGAAAATTGTGAAAAGATATGGAAAATATGAAAGAAAAGTAAGTTGAAATGTGAAATGATATGGAATATATAGCAGAAAATAGTGAAAAGATATGAAAAATTCGGAAGAATAGTGAAAAGATACGGAAAATACAGAAGAAATTGTGAAAAAATATGGAAAATATGGAAGAAAAGTAAGTTGAAATGTGAAGTGATATGGACAATATGAAAGAAAGGCAAGTTGAATAGCGAAATGATATGAAAAATATGGAAGAAAAGTAAGTTGAAATGTGAAATGATATGGAATATATAGCAGAAAATAGTGAAAAGATATGAAAAATTCGGAAGAATAGTGAAAAGATACGGAAAATACAGAAGAAATTGTGAAAAAATATGGAAAATATGGAAGAAAAGTAAGTTGAAATGTGAAGTGATATGGACAATATGAAAGAAAGGCAAGTTGAATAGTGAAAAGATATGAAAAATACGGAAGAAAAGTAGGTTGAATAGTGAAATGATATGGAAAATATGGAAGAAAATAGGGAAAAGTAATGAAAAATTCGGAAGAAAAATAAGTTGAATAGTGAAAAGGTATGGAAAATATGATATGGACAAATATGGAACAAAGGCAAGTTGAATAGTGAAAAGATATGAAAAATACGGAGGAAAGGCAGGTCGAAAAGTGATAAGATATGGACAATATGGAAGAAAATTCAAGTTGAATAGTCAAATGATATGGAAAATATGGAAGAAAAGTAAGTTGAAATGTGAAATGATATGGACAATATGGAATAAAGGCAAGTTGAATAGTAAAAAGATATGAAAAATACGGAAGAATACTGAAAAGATAGGGAAAATACAAAAGAAATTGTGAAAAGATATGGATAATATGGAAGAAAGTCAAGTTGAATAGTCAAATGATATGGAAAATATGGAAGAAAAGTAAGTTGAAATGTGAAATGATATGGACAATTTGGAGGAAAGGCAAGTTGAATAGTGAAAAGATATGAAAAATACGGAAGAACGATAGGATGAATAGTGAAAGTATATTAAAAATATGGAAGCAAATTGTGAAAAGATATGAAAAATACGGAAGATTAGTGAAAAGATAGGGAAAATACTGAAGAAAAGTAAGCTGAAATTTGTAGTGATATGGACAATATGAAAGAAAGGCAAGTTGAATAGTGAAAAGATATGAAAAATACAGAAGAAAAGTAGGTTGAATAGTGAAATGATATGGAAAAATAGGGCAGAAAGGCTAGTCGAATAGTGATAAGATATGGACAATATGGAAGAAAGACAAGTTGAATAGTGAAAAATATGAAAAATAGGGAAGAAAAGTAGGTTGAATAGTGAAATGATATGGAAAATATGGAAGAAAATAGTGAAAAGATATGAAAAATACCGAAGAATAGTGAAAAGATAGGGAAAATACAGAAGAAATTGTGAAAAGATATGGAAAATATGGAAGAAAGGCAAGTTGAATTGTGATATGATATGGACAATATGGAAGAAAGGCAAGTTGAATAGTGAAAAGATATGAAAAATACGGAAGAAACGTAGGTTGAATAGTGAAAGTATATTGAAAATATGGAAGAAAATTGGGAAAAGATATGAAAAATATGGAAGAAAGACAAGTTGAATAGTGAAATGGTATGGAAAATATGGAAGAAAAGTAAGTTGAAATGTGAAGTGATATGGACAGTATGGAAGAAAGACAAATTGAATAGTGAGAAGATATGAAAAATACGGAAGAAAATAATGGAAAGGTAGGAAAAATATCGCAGAAAATTGTGAAAAGATATGGAAAATATGGAAGAAAGGCAAGTTGAATAGCGAAATGATATGAAAAATATGGAAGAAAAGTAAGTTGAAATGTGAAATGATATGGAATATATGGCAGAAAATAGTGAAAAGATATGAAAAATTCGGAAGAATAGTGAAAAGACACGGAAAATACAGAAGAAATTGTGAAAAAATATGGAAAATATGGAAGAAAAGTAAGTTGAAATGTGAAGTGATATGGACAATATGAAAGAAAGGCAAGTTGAATAGTGAAAAGATATGAAAAATACGGAAGAAAAGTAGGTTGAATAGTGAAATGATATGGAAAATATGGAAGAAAATAGTGAAAAGATATGAAAAATACGGAAAAATACTGAAAAGATAGGGAAAATACAAAAGAAATTGTGAAAAGATATGGATAATATGGAAGAAAGTCAAGTTGAATAGTCAAATGATATGGAAAATATGGAAGAAAAGTAAGTTGAAATGTGAAATGATATGGACAATTTGGAGGAAAGGCAAGTTGAATAGTGAAAAGATATGAAAAATACGGAAGAAAGATAGGTTGAATAGTGAAAGTATATTAAAAATATGGAAGCAAATTGTGAAAAGATATGAAAAATACGGAAGATTTGTGAAAAGATAGGGAAAATACTGAAGAAAAGTAAGCTGAAATTTGTAGTGATATGGACAATATGAAAGAAAGGCAAATTGAATAGTGATAAGATATGGACAATATGGAAGAAAATTCAAGTTGAATAGTCAAATGATATGGAAAATATGGAAGAAAAGTAAGTTGAAATGTGAAATGATATGGACAATATGGAAGAAAATAGTGAAAAGATATGAAAAATACGGAAGAATATTGAAAAGATAGGGAAAATACAAAAGAAATTGTGAAAAGATATGGAAAATATGGAAGAAAGTCAAGTTGAATTGTCAAATGATATGGAAAATATGGAAGAAAATAAGTTGAAATGTGAAATGATATGGACAATATGGAGGAAAGGGAAGTTGAATAGTGAAAAGTTATCAAAAATACGGAAGAAAGGTAGGTTGAATAGTGAAAGTATATTAAAAATATAGAAGCAAATTGTGAAAAGATATGAAAAATACGGAATAATAGTGAAAAGATATGAAAAATACGGAATAATAGTGAAAAGATAGTGAAAATACTGAAGAAAAGTAAGCTGAAATTTGTAGTGATATGGACAATATGAAAGAAAGGCAAGTTGAATAGTGAAAAGATATGAAAAATACGGAAGAAAAGTAGGTTGAATAGTGAAATGATATGGAAAAATAGGGCAGAAAGGCAAGTCGAATAGTGATAAGATATGGACAATATGGAAGAAAGGCAAGTTGAATAGTGAAAAAATATGAAAAATAGGGAAGAAAAGTAGGTTGAATAGTGAAATGATATGGAAAATATGGAAGAAAATAGGGAAAAGATATGGAAAATATGGAAGAAAAATAAGTTGAAATGTGAAATGATATGGAAAATATGGCAGAAAATAATGATAAGGTCTGAAAAATACGACAGAATAGTGAACAGATAGGGAAAAAATGGAAGAAAGGCAAGTTGAATGGTCAAATGATATGGATAATATGGATGAAAAGTAAGTTGAAATGTGATATGATATGGATAATATGGAAGAAAGGCAAGTTGAATAGTGAAATGATATGGAAAATATGAAAGAAAAGAGGGAAAAGATATGAAAAATGCGGAAGAAAATAGTGAAAAGATATGGAAAATACAGACGAAAGGCAAGTTGAATAGTGAAATGATATGAAAAATATGGAAGAAAAGTAAGTTGAAATGTAATATGATATGGACAATATGGAAGAAAGGCAAGTTGAATAGTGAAATGATATGGAAAATATGGAAGAAAAGAGGGAACAGATATGAAAAATGCGGAAGAAAATATTGAAAAGATATGGAAAATACAGAAGAAAGGCAAGTTGAAAAGTGAAATGATATGAAAAATATGGAAGAAAAGTAAGTTGAAATGTAAAATGATATGGAAAATATGGAAGAAAATAGTGAGAAGATATGAAAAATACGGAAGAATAGTGAAAAGATAGGGAAAATACAAAGAAATTGTGAAAAAATATGGAAAATATGGAAGAAAGGCAAGTTGAATTGTGATATGATATGGACAATATGGAAGAAAGGCAAGTTGAATAGTGAAAAGATATGAAAAATACGGAAGAAAGGTAGGTTGAATAGTGAAAGTATATTGAAAATATGGAAGAAAATTGGGAAAAGATATGAAAAATATGGAAGAAAGGCAAGTTGAATAGTGAAATGGTATGGAAAATATGGAAGAAAAGTAAGTTGAAATGTGAAGTGATATGGACAGTATGGAAGAAAGACAAATTGAATAGTGAGAAGATATGATAAATACGGAAGAAAATAATGGAAAGGTAGGGAAAATATCGCAGAAAATTGTGAAAAGATATGGAAAATATGGAAGAAAGGCAAGTTGAATAGCGAAATGATATGAAAAATATGGAAAAAAAGTAAGATGAAATGTGAAATGATATGGAAAATATGGCAGAAAATAGTGAAAAGATATGAAAAATACGAAAGAATAGTGAAAAGATACGGAAAATACAGAAGAAATTGTGAAAAAATATGGAAAATATGGAAGAAAAGTAAGTTGAAATGTGAAGTGATATGGAACATATGAAAGAAAGGCAAGTTGAATAGTGAAAAGATATGAAAAATACGGAAGAAAAGTAGGTTGAATAGTGAAATGATATGGAAAATATGGAAGAAAATAGGGAAAAGTAATGAAAAATTCGGAAGAAAAATAAGTTGAATAGTGAAAAGGTATGGAAAATATGATATGGACAAATATGGAACAAAGGCAAGTTGAATAGTGAAAAGATATGAAAAATACGAAGAAAGGCAAGTCGAATAGTGATAAGATATGGACAATATGGAAGAAAAGTCAAGTTGAATAGTCAAATGATATGGAAAATATGGAAGAAAAGTAAGTTGAAATGTGAAATGATATGGACAATATGGAAGAAAATTAAGTTGAAATGTGAAATGATATGGAAAATATGGCACAAAATAGTGAAAAGATATGAAAAATACGGAAGAATAGTGAAAAGATAGGGAAAATACAAAAGAAATTGTGAAAAAATATGGAAAATATGGAAGAAAGGCAAGTTGAATTGTGATATGATATGGACAATATGGAAGAAAGGCAAGTTGAATAGTGAAAAGATATCAAAAATACGGAAGAAAGGTAGGTTGAATAGTGAAAGTATATTAAAAATATAGAAGCAAATTGTGAAAAGATATGAAAAATACGGAATAATAGTGAAAAGATAGTGAAAATACTGAAGAAAAGTAAGCTGAAATTTGTAGTGATATGGACAATATGAAAGAAAGGCAAGTTGAATAGTGAAAAGATATGAAAAATACGGAAGAAAAGTAGGTTGAAGAGTGAAATGATATGGAAAAATAGGGCAGAAAGGCAAGTCGAATAGTGATAAGATATGGACAATATGGAAGAAAGACAAGTTGAATAGTGAAAAATATGAAAAATAGGGAAGAAAAGTAGGTTGAATAGTGAAATGATATGGAAAATATGGAAGAAAATAGTGAAAAGATATGAAAAATACCGAAGAATAGTGAAAAGATAGGGAAAATACAGAAGAAATTGTGAAAAGATATGGAAAATATGGAAGAAAGGCAAGTTGAATTGTGATATGATATGGACAATATGGAAGAAAGGCAAGTTGAATAGTGAAAAGATATGAAAAATACGGAAGAAACGTAGGTTGAATAGTGAAAGTATATTGAAAATATGGAAGAAAATTGGGAAAAGATATGAAAAATATGGAAGAAAGACAAGTTGAATAGTGAAATGGTATGGAAAATATGGAAGAAAAGTAAGTTGAAATGTGAAGTGATATGGACAGTATGGAAGAAAGACAAATTGAATAGTGAGAAGATATGAAAAATACGGAAGAAAATAATGGAAAGGTAGGAAAAATATCGCAGAAAATTGTGAAAAGATATGGAAAATATGGAAGAAAGGCAAGTTGAATAGCGAAATGATATGAAAAATATGGAAGAAAAGTAAGTTGAAATGTGAAATGATATGGAATATATGGCAGAAAATAGTGAAAAGATATGAAAAATTCGGAAGAATAGTGAAAAGACACGGAAAATACAGAAGAAATTGTGAAAAAATATGGAAAATATGGAAGAAAAGTAAGTTGAAATGTGAAGTGATATGGACAATATGAAAGAAAGGCAAGTTGAATAGTGAAAAGATATGAAAAATACGGAAGAAAAGTAGGTTGAATAGTGAAATGATATGGAAAATATGGAAGAAAATAGTGAAAAGATATGAAAAATACGGAAAAATACTGAAAAGATAGGGAAAATACAAAAGAAATTGTGAAAAGATATGGATAATATGGAAGAAAGTCAAGTTGAATAGTCAAATGATATGGAAAATATGGAAGAAAAGTAAGTTGAAATGTGAAATGATATGGACAATTTGGAGGAAAGGCAAGTTGAATAGTGAAAAGATATGAAAAATACGGAAGAAAGATAGGTTGAATAGTGAAAGTATATTAAAAATATGGAAGCAAATTGTGAAAAGATATGAAAAATACGGAAGATTTGTGAAAAGATAGGGAAAATACTGAAGAAAAGTAAGCTGAAATTTGTAGTGATATGGACAATATGAAAGAAAGGCAAATTGAATAGTGATAAGATATGGACAATATGGAAGAAAATTCAAGTTGAATAGTCAAATGATATGGAAAATATGGAAGAAAAGTAAGTTGAAATGTGAAATGATATGGACAATATGGAAGAAAATAGTGAAAAGATATGAAAAATACGGAAGAATATTGAAAAGATAGGGAAAATACAAAAGAAATTGTGAAAAGATATGGAAAATATGGAAGAAAGTCAAGTTGAATTGTCAAATGATATGGAAAATATGGAAGAAAATAAGTTGAAATGTGAAATGATATGGACAATATGGAGGAAAGGGAAGTTGAATAGTGAAAAGTTATCAAAAATACGGAAGAAAGGTAGGTTGAATAGTGAAAGTATATTAAAAATATAGAAGCAAATTGTGAAAAGATATGAAAAATACGGAATAATAGTGAAAAGATATGAAAAATACGGAATAATAGTGAAAAGATAGTGAAAATACTGAAGAAAAGTAAGCTGAAATTTGTAGTGATATGGACAATATGAAAGAAAGGCAAGTTGAATAGTGAAAAGATATGAAAAATACGGAAGAAAAGTAGGTTGAATAGTGAAATGATATGGAAAAATAGGGCAGAAAGGCAAGTCGAATAGTGATAAGATATGGACAATATGGAAGAAAGGCAAGTTGAATAGTGAAAAAATATGAAAAATAGGGAAGAAAAGTAGGTTGAATAGTGAAATGATATGGAAAATATGGAAGAAAATAGGGAAAAGATATGGAAAATATGGAAGAAAAATAAGTTGAAATGTGAAATGATATGGAAAATATGGCAGAAAATAATGATAAGGTCTGAAAAATACGACAGAATAGTGAACAGATAGGGAAAAAATGGAAGAAAGGCAAGTTGAATGGTCAAATGATATGGATAATATGGATGAAAAGTAAGTTGAAATGTGATATGATATGGATAATATGGAAGAAAGGCAAGTTGAATAGTGAAATGATATGGAAAATATGAAAGAAAAGAGGGAAAAGATATGAAAAATGCGGAAGAAAATAGTGAAAAGATATGGAAAATACAGACGAAAGGCAAGTTGAATAGTGAAATGATATGAAAAATATGGAAGAAAAGTAAGTTGAAATGTAATATGATATGGACAATATGGAAGAAAGGCAAGTTGAATAGTGAAATGATATGGAAAATATGGAAGAAAAGAGGGAACAGATATGAAAAATATGGAAGAAAATATTGAAAAGATATGGAAAATACAGAAGAAAGGCAAGTTGAAAAGTGAAATGATATGAAAAATATGGAAGAAAAGTAAGTTGAAATGTAAAATGATATGGAAAATATGGAAGAAAATAGTGAGAAGATATGAAAAATACGGAAGAATAGTGAAAAGATAGGGAAAATACAAAGAAATTGTGAAAAAATATGGAAAATATGGAAGAAAGGCAAGTTGAATTGTGATATGATATGGACAATATGGAAGAAAGGCAAGTTGAATAGTGAAAAGATATGAAAAATACGGAAGAAAGGTAGGTTGAATAGTGAAAGTATATTGAAAATATGGAAGAAAATTGGGAAAAGATATGAAAAATATGGAAGAAAGGCAAGTTGAATAGTGAAATGGTATGGAAAATATGGAAGAAAAGTAAGTTGAAATGTGAAGTGATATGGACAGTATGGAAGAAAGACAAATTGAATAGTGAGAAGATATGATAAATACGGAAGAAAATAATGGAAAGGTAGGGAAAATATCGCAGAAAATTGTGAAAAGATATGGAAAATATGGAAGAAAGGCAAGTTGAATAGCGAAATGATATGAAAAATATGGAAAAAAAGTAAGATGAAATGTGAAATGATATGGAAAATATGGCAGAAAATAGTGAAAAGATATGAAAAATACGAAAGAATAGTGAAAAGATACGGAAAATACAGAAGAAATTGTGAAAAAATATGGAAAATATGGAAGAAAAGTAAGTTGAAATGTGAAGTGATATGGAACATATGAAAGAAAGGCAAGTTGAATAGTGAAAAGATATGAAAAATACGGAAGAAAAGTAGGTTGAATAGTGAAATGATATGGAAAATATGGAAGAAAATAGGGAAAAGTAATGAAAAATTCGGAAGAAAAATAAGTTGAATAGTGAAAAGGTATGGAAAATATGATATGGACAAATATGGAACAAAGGCAAGTTGAATAGTGAAAAGATATGAAAAATACGAAGAAAGGCAAGTCGAATAGTGATAAGATATGGACAATATGGAAGAAAAGTCAAGTTGAATAGTCAAATGATATGGAAAATATGGAAGAAAAGTAAGTTGAAATGTGAAATGATATGGACAATATGGAAGAAAATTAAGTTGAAATGTGAAATGATATGGAAAATATGGCACAAAATAGTGAAAAGATATGAAAAATACGGAAGAATAGTGAAAAGATAGGGAAAATACAAAAGAAATTGTGAAAAAATATGGAAAATATGGAAGAAAGGCAAGTTGAATTGTGATATGATATGGACAATATGGAAGAAAGGCAAGTTGAATAGTGAAAAGATATCAAAAATACGGAAGAAAGGTAGGTTGAATAGTGAAAGTATATTAAAAATATAGAAGCAAATTGTGAAAAGATATGAAAAATACGGAATAATAGTGAAAAGATAGTGAAAATACTGAAGAAAAGTAAGCTGAAATTTGTAGTGATATGGACAATATGAAAGAAAGGCAAGTTGAATAGTGAAAAGATATGAAAAATACGGAAGAAAAGTAGGTTGAATAGTGAAATGATATGGAAAAATAGGGCAGAAAGGCAAGTCGAATAGTGATAAGATATGGACAATATGGAAGAAAGGCAAGTTGAATAGTGAAAAAATATGAAAAATATGGAAGAAAAGTAGGTTGAATAGTGAAATGATATGGAAAATATGGAAGAAAATAGGGAAAAGATATGGAAAATATGGAAGAAAAATAAGTTGAAATGTGAAATGATATGGAAAATATGGCAGAAAATAATGATAAGGTCTGAAAAATACGACAGAATAGTGAACAGATAGGGAAAAAATGGAAGAAAGGCAAGTTGAATGGTCAAATGATATGGATAATATGGATGAAAAGTAAGTTGAAATGTGATATGATATGGATAATATGGAAGAAAGGCAAGTTGAATAGTGAAATGATATGGAAAATATGAAAGAAAAGAGGGAAAAGATATGAAAAATGCGGAAGAAAATAGTGAAAAGATATGGAAAATACAGACGAAAGGCAAGTTGAATAGTGAAATGATATGAAAAATATGGAAGAAAAGTAAGTTGAAATGTAATATGATATGGACAATATGGAAGAAAAGAGGGAACAGATATGAAAAATGCGGAAGAAAATATTGAAAAGATATGGAAAATACAGAAGAAAGGCAAGTTGAAAAGTGAAATGATATGAAAAATATGGAAGAAAAGTAAGTTGAAATGTAAAATGATATGGAAAATATGGAAGAAAATAGTGAGAAGATATGAAAAATACGGAAGAATAGTGAAAAGATAGGGAAAATACAAAGAAATTGTGAAAAAATATGGAAAATATGGAAGAAAGGCAAGTTGAATTGTGATATGATATGGACAATATGGAAGAAAGGCAAGTTGAATAGTGAAAAGATATGAAAAATACGGAAGAAAGGTAGGTTGAATAGTGAAAGTATATGGAAAATATGGAAGAAAATTGGGAAAAGATATGAAAAATATGGAAGAAAGGCAAGTTGAATAGTGAAATGGTATGGAAAATATGGAAGAAAAGTAAGTTGAAATGTGAAGTGATATGGACAGTATGGAAGAAAGACAAATTGAATAGTGAGAAGATATGATAAATACGGAAGAAAATAATGGAAAGGTAGGGAAAATATCGCAGAAAATTGTGAAAAGATATGGAAAATATGGAAGAAAGGCAAGTTGAATAGCGAAATGATATGAAAAATATGGAAAAAAAGTAAGTTGAAATGTGAAATGATATGGAAAATATGGCAGAAAATAGTGAAAAGATATGAAAAATACGAAAGAATAGTGAAAAGATACGGAAAATACAGAAGAAATTGTGAAAAAATATGGAAAATATGGAAGAAAAGTAAGTTGAAATGTGAAGTGATATGGAACATATGAAAGAAAGGCAAGTTGAATAGTGAAAAGATATGAAAAATACGGAAGAAAAGTAGGTTGAATAGTGAAATGATATGGAAAATATGGAAGAAAATAGGGAAAAGTAATGAAAAATTCGGAAGAAAAATAAGTTGAATAGTGAAAAGGTATGGAAAATATGATATGGACAAATATGGAACAAAGGCAAGTTGAATAGTGAAAAGATATGAAAAATACGAAGAAAGGCAAGTCGAATAGTGATAAGATATGGACAATATGGAAGAAAAGTCAAGTTGAATAGTCAAATGATATGGAAAATATGGAAGAAAAGTAAGTTGAAATGTGAAATGATATGGACAATATGGAGGAAAGGCAAGTTGAATAGTGAAAAGATATGGAAAATACGGAAGAAAGGTAGGTTGAATAGTGAAAGTATATTAAAAATATGGAAGCAAATTGTGAAAAGATATGAAAAATACGGCAGAATAGTGAAAAGATAGGGAAAATACTGAAGAAAAGTAAGTTGAATAGTGAAAAGATATGGTAAATATGAAAGAAAGAAAAGTTGAATAGTGAAAAGATATGAAAAATAGGGAAGAAAACAAGGTTGAATAGTGAAACGATATGGAAAATATGGAAGAAAATAAGGAAAAGATATGAAAAATAAGTTCAATAGGGAAAAGGTATGAAAAATACGGAAGAAAGGCAAGTCGAATAGTGATAAGATATGGACAATATGGAAAAAAGACAAGTTGAATAGTGAAAAGATATGGTAAATATGAAAGAAAGACAAGTTGAATAGTGGAAAGATATGAAAAATAGGGAAGAAAAGTAGGTTGAAAAATGAAATGATATGGAAAATATGGAAGAAAATAGGGAAAAGATATGAAAAATACGGAAGAAATATAAGTTGAATAGAGAAAGGTATGGAAAATATGATATGGACAAATATGGAACAAAGGCAAGTTGAATAGTGAAAAGATATGAAAAATACGGAAGAAATGCAAGGCGAATACTGATAAGATATGGACAATTTGGAAGAAAAATCAGTTGAAATGTGAAGTGATATGGACAATATGGAATAAAGGCAAGTTGAATAGTGAAAAGATATGAAAAATATGTAAGAAAAGTAGGTTGAATACTGAAAGTATATTAAAAATATGGAAGCAAATTGCGAAAAGATATGAAAAATACGGAAGAATAGTGAAAAGATATGTAAAATACAGAAGAAATTGTGAAAAGATCTGGAAAATATGGAAGAAAAGTAAGTTGAAATGTGAAATGATATGGACAATATGGAAGAAAGGCGAGTTGAATAGTGACAAGATACGAAAAATACGGAAGAAAGGTAGGTTGAATAGTTAAAATATATTGAAAATATGGAAGCAAATTGGGAAAAGATATGAAAAATACGGAAGAATAGTGAAAAGATACGGAAAATACAGAAGAAACTGTGAAAAGATATGGAAAATATGGAGGAAAAGTAAGTTGAAATGTGAAATGATATGGAAAATATGGAAGAAAATAGTGAAAAGATATGAAAAATACGGAAGAATAGTGAAAAGATAGGGAAAATACAGAAGAAATTGTGAAAAGATATGGAAAATATGGAAGAAAGGCAAGTTGAATTGTGATATGATATGGACAATATGGAAGAAAGGCAAGTTGAATAGTGAAAAGATATGAAAAATACGGAAGAAAGGTAGGTTGAATAGTTAAAATATATTGAAAATATGGAAGCAAATTGGGAAAAGATATGAAAAATACGGAAGAATAGTGAAAAGATACGGAAAATACAGAAGAAACTGTGAAAAGATATGGAAAATATGGAGGAAAAGTAAGTTGAAATGTGAAATGATATGGAAAACATGGAAGAAAATAGTGAAAAGATATGAAAAATACGGAAGAATAGTGAAAAGATAGGGAAAATACAGAAGAAATTGTGAAAAGATATGGAAAATATGGAAGAAAGGCAAGTTGAATTGTGATATGATATGAAAAATACGAAGAAAGGTAGGTTGAATAGTGAAAGTATATTGAAAATATTGAAGAAAATTGGGAAAAGAAATGAAAAATATGGAAGAAAGACAAGTTGAATAGTGAAATGGTATGGAAAATATGGAAGAAAAGTAAGTTGAAATGTGAAGTGATATGGACAGTATGGAAGAAAGACAAATTGAATAGTGAGAAGATATGAAAAATATGGAAGAAAATAGTGAAAAGATATGAAAAATACGTAAGAAAAATAGGTTGAATAGTGCAAAAATATGGAAAATATGGAAGAAAAATAAGTTGAAATGTGAAATGATATTGAAAATATGGCAGAAAATAGTGATAAGGTCTG
Organism: Bathymodiolus brooksi; assembly: GCA_963680875.1. NCBI lineage: Eukaryota > Metazoa > Mollusca > Bivalvia > Mytilida > Modiolidae > Bathymodiolus > Bathymodiolus brooksi. The sequence continues at coordinate 32,586,895 of OY804578.1, forward strand.
AAAAATACGACAGAATAGTGAAAAGATATGGAAAAAATGGAAGAAAGGCAAGTTGAATGGTCAAATGATATGGATAATATGGATGAAAAGTAAGTTGAAATGTGATATGATATGGACAATATGGAAGAAAGGCAAGTTGAATAGTGAAATGATATGGAAAATATGGAAGAAAAGAGGGAAAAGATATGAAAAATGCGGAAGAAAATAGTGAAAAGATATGGAAAATACAGACGAAAGGCAAGTTGAATAGTGAAATGATATGAAAAATATGGAAGAAAAGTAAGGTGAAATGTAATATGATATGGACAATATGGAAGAAAGGCAAGTTGAATAGTGAAATGATATGGAAAATATGGAAGAAAAGAGGGAACAGATATGAAAAATGCGGAAGAAAATATTGAAAAGATATGGAAAATACAGAAGAAAGGCAAGTTGAAAAGTGAAATGATATGAAAACTATGGAATAAAAGTAAGTTGAAATGTGAAATGATATGGAAAATATGGAAGAAAATAGTGAAAAGATATGAAAAATACGGAAGAATAGTGAAAAAATAGGGAAAATACAGAAGAAATTATGAAAAGATATGGAAAATATGGAAGAAAGGCAAGTTGAATAGTGAAAAGATATGAAAAATACGAAGAAAGGTAGGTTGAATAGTGAAAGTATATTGAAAATATTGAAGAAAATTGGGAAAAGAAATGAAAAATATGGAAGAAAGACAAGTTGAATAGTGAAATGGTATGGAAAATATGGAAGAAAAGTAAGTTGAAATGTGAAGTGATATGGACAGTATGGAAGAAAGACAAATTGAATAGTGAGAAGATATGAAAAATACGGAAGAAAATAATGGAAAGTTAGGGAAAATATCGCAGAAAATTGTGAAAAGATATGGAAAATATGGAAGAAAGGCAAGTTGAATAGCGAAATGATATGAAAAATATGAAAAAAAGTAAGTTGAAATGTGAAATGATATGGAAAATATGGCAGAAAATAGTGAAAAGATATGGAAAATTCGGAAGAATAGTGAAAAGAAACGGAAAATACAGAAGAAATTGTGAAAAAATATTGAAAATATGGAAGAAAAGTAAGTTGAAATGTGAAGTGATATGGACAATATGAAAGAAAGGCAAGTTGAATAGTGAAAAGATATGAAAAATACGGAAGAAAAGTAGGTTGAATAGTGAAATGATATGGAAAATATGGAAGAAAATAGGGAAAAGTAATGAAAAATTCGGAAGAAAAATAAGTTGAATAGTGAAAAGGTATGGAAAATATGATATGGACAAATATGGAACAAAGGCAAGTTGAATAGTGAAAAGATATGAAAAATACGAAGAAAGGCAAGTCGAATAGTGATAAGATATGGACAATATGGAAGAAAAGTCAAGTTGAATAGTCAAATGATATGGAAAATATGGAAGAAAAGTAAGTTGAAATGTGAAATGATATGGACAATATGGAAGAAAATTAAGTTGAAATGTGAAATGATATGGAAAATATGGCACAAAATAGTGAAAAGATATGAAAAATACGGAAGAATAGTGAAAAGATAGGGAAAATACAAAAGAAATTGTGAAAAAATATGGAAAATATGGAAGAAAGGCAAGTTGAATTGTGATATGATATGGACAATATGGAAGAAAGGCAAGTTGAATAGTGAAAAGATATCAAAAATACGGAAGAAAGGTAGGTTGAATAGTGAAAGTATATTAAAAATATAGAAGCAAATTGTGAAAAGATATGAAAAATACGGAATAATAGTGAAAAGATAGTGAAAATACTGAAGAAAAGTAAGCTGAAATTTGTAGTGATATGGACAATATGAAAGAAAGGCAAGTTGAATAGTGAAAAGATATGAAAAATACGGAAGAAAAGTAGGTTGAATAGTGAAATGATATGGAAAAATAGGGCAGAAAGGCAAGTCGAATAGTGATAAGATATGGACAATATGGAAGAAAGGCAAGTTGAATAGTGAAAAAATATGAAAAATATGGAAGAAAAGTAGGTTGAATAGTGAAATGATATGGAAAATATGGAAGAAAATAGGGAAAAGATATGGAAAATATGGAAGAAAAATAAGTTGAAATGTGAAATGATATGGAAAATATGGCAGAAAATAATGATAAGGTCTGAAAAATACGACAGAATAGTGAACAGATAGGGAAAAAATGGAAGAAAGGCAAGTTGAATGGTCAAATGATATGGATAATATGGATGAAAAGTAAGTTGAAATGTGATATGATATGGATAATATGGAAGAAAGGCAAGTTGAATAGTGAAATGATATGGAAAATATGAAAGAAAAGAGGGAAAAGATATGAAAAATGCGGAAGAAAATAGTGAAAAGATATGGAAAATACAGACGAAAGGCAAGTTGAATAGTGAAATGATATGAAAAATATGGAAGAAAAGTAAGTTGAAATGTAATATGATATGGACAATATGGAAGAAAAGAGGGAACAGATATGAAAAATGCGGAAGAAAATATTGAAAAGATATGGAAAATACAGAAGAAAGGCAAGTTGAAAAGTGAAATGATATGAAAAATATGGAAGAAAAGTAAGTTGAAATGTAAAATGATATGGAAAATATGGAAGAAAATAGTGAGAAGATATGAAAAATACGGAAGAATAGTGAAAAGATAGGGAAAATACAAAGAAATTGTGAAAAAATATGGAAAATATGGAAGAAAGGCAAGTTGAATTGTGATATGATATGGACAATATGGAAGAAAGGCAAGTTGAATAGTGAAAAGATATGAAAAATACGGAAGAAAGGTAGGTTGAATAGTGAAAGTATATTGAAAATATGGAAGAAAATTGGGAAAAGATATGAAAAATATGGAAGAAAGGCAAGTTGAATAGTGAAATGGTATGGAAAATATGGAAGAAAAGTAAGTTGAAATGTGAAGTGATATGGACAGTATGGAAGAAAGACAAATTGAATAGTGAGAAGATATGATAAATACGGAAGAAAATAATGGAAAGGTAGGGAAAATATCGCAGAAAATTGTGAAAAGATATGGAAAATATGGAAGAAAGGCAAGTTGAATAGCGAAATGATATGAAAAATATGGAAAAAAAGTAAGTTGAAATGTGAAATGATATGGAAAATATGGCAGAAAATAGTGAAAAGATATGAAAAATACGAAAGAATAGTGAAAAGATACGGAAAATACAGAAGAAATTGTGAAAAAATATGGAAAATATGGAAGAAAAGTAAGTTGAAATGTGAAGTGATATGGAACATATGAAAGAAAGGCAAGTTGAATAGTGAAAAGATATGAAAAATACGGAAGAAAAGTAGGTTGAATAGTGAAATGATATGGAAAATATGGAAGAAAATAGGGAAAAGTAATGAAAAATTCGGAAGAAAAATAAGTTGAATAGTGAAAAGGTATGGAAAATATGATATGGACAAATATGGAACAAAGGCAAGTTGAATAGTGAAAAGATATGAAAAATACGAAGAAAGGCAAGTCGAATAGTGATAAGATATGGACAATATGGAAGAAAAGTCAAGTTGAATAGTCAAATGATATGGAAAATATGGAAGAAAAGTAAGTTGAAATGTGAAATGATATTGAAAATATGGCAGAAAATAGTGATAAGGTCTGAAAAATACGACAGAATAGTGAAAAGATATGGAAAAAATGGAAGAAAGGCAAGTTGAATGGTCAAATGATATGGATAATATGGATGAAAAGTAAGTTGAAATGTGATATGATATGGACAATATGGAAGAAAGGCAAGTTGAATAGTGAAATGATATGGAAAATATGGAAGAAAAGAGGGAAAAGATATGAAAAATGCGGAAGAAAATAGTGAAAAGATATGGAAAATACAGACGAAAGGCAAGTTGAATAGTGAAATGATATGAAAAATATGGAAGAAAAGTAAGGTGAAATGTAATATGATATGGACAATATGGAAGAAAGGCAAGTTGAATAGTGAAATGATATGGAAAATATGGAAGAAAAGAGGGAACAGATATGAAAAATGCGGAAGAAAATATTGAAAAGATATGGAAAATACAGAAGAAAGGCAAGTTGAAAAGTGAAATGATATGAAAACTATGGAATAAAAGTAAGTTGAAATGTGAAATGATATGGAAAATATGGAAGAAAATAGTGAAAAGATATGAAAAATACGGAAGAATAGTGAAAAAATAGGGAAAATACAGAAGAAATTATGAAAAGATATGGAAAATATGGAAGAAAGGCAAGTTGAATAGTGAAAAGATATGAAAAATACGAAGAAAGGTAGGTTGAATAGTGAAAGTATATTGAAAATATTGAAGAAAATTGGGAAAAGAAATGAAAAATATGGAAGAAAGACAAGTTGAATAGTGAAATGGTATGGAAAATATGGAAGAAAAGTAAGTTGAAATGTGAAGTGATATGGACAGTATGGAAGAAAGACAAATTGAATAGTGAGAAGATATGAAAAATACGGAAGAAAATAATGGAAAGTTAGGGAAAATATCGCAGAAAATTGTGAAAAGATATGGAAAATATGGAAGAAAGGCAAGTTGAATAGCGAAATGATATGAAAAATATGAAAAAAAGTAAGTTGAAATGTGAAATGATATGGAAAATATGGCAGAAAATAGTGAAAAGATATGGAAAATTCGGAAGAATAGTGAAAAGAAACGGAAAATACAGAAGAAATTGTGAAAAAATATTGAAAATATGGAAGAAAAGTAAGTTGAAATGTGAAGTGATATGGACAATATGAAAGAAAGGCAAGTTGAATAGTGAAAAGATATGAAAAATACGGAAGAAAAGTAGGTTGAATAGTGAAATGATATGGAAAATATGGAAGAAAATAGGGAAAAGTAATGAAAAATTCGGAAGAAAAATAAGTTGAATAGTGAAAAGGTATGGAAAATATGATATGGACAAATATGGAACAAAGGCAAGTTGAATAGTGAAAAGATATGAAAAATACGAAGAAAGGCAAGTCGAATAGTGATAAGATATGGACAATATGGAAGAAAAGTCAAGTTGAATAGTCAAATGATATGGAAAATATGGAAGAAAAGTAAGTTGAAATGTGAAATGATATGGACAATATGGAAGAAAATTAAGTTGAAATGTGAAATGATATGGAAAATATGGCACAAAATAGTGAAAAGATATGAAAAATACGGAAGAATAGTGAAAAGATAGGGAAAATACAAAAGAAATTGTGAAAAAATATGGAAAATATGGAAGAAAGGCAAGTTGAATTGTGATATGATATGGACAATATGGAAGAAAGGCAAGTTGAATAGTGAAAAGATATCAAAAATACGGAAGAAAGGTAGGTTGAATAGTGAAAGTATATTAAAAATATAGAAGCAAATTGTGAAAAGATATGAAAAATACGGAATAATAGTGAAAAGATAGTGAAAATACTGAAGAAAAGTAAGCTGAAATTTGTAGTGATATGGACAATATGAAAGAAAGGCAAGTTGAATAGTGAAAAGATATGAAAAATACGGAAGAAAAGTAGGTTGAATAGTGAAATGATATGGAAAAATAGGGCAGAAAGGCAAGTCGAATAGTGATAAGATATGGACAATATGGAAGAAAGGCAAGTTGAATAGTGAAAAAATATGAAAAATATGGAAGAAAAGTAGGTTGAATAGTGAAATGATATGGAAAATATGGAAGAAAATAGGGAAAAGATATGGAAAATATGGAAGAAAAATAAGTTGAAATGTGAAATGATATGGAAAATATGGCAGAAAATAATGATAAGGTCTGAAAAATACGACAGAATAGTGAACAGATAGGGAAAAAATGGAAGAAAGGCAAGTTGAATGGTCAAATGATATGGATAATATGGATGAAAAGTAAGTTGAAATGTGATATGATATGGATAATATGGAAGAAAGGCAAGTTGAATAGTGAAATGATATGGAAAATATGAAAGAAAAGAGGGAAAAGATATGAAAAATGCGGAAGAAAATAGTGAAAAGATATGGAAAATACAGACGAAAGGCAAGTTGAATAGTGAAATGATATGAAAAATATGGAAGAAAAGTAAGTTGAAATGTAATATGATATGGACAATATGGAAGAAAAGAGGGAACAGATATGAAAAATGCGGAAGAAAATATTGAAAAGATATGGAAAATACAGAAGAAAGGCAAGTTGAAAAGTGAAATGATATGAAAAATATGGAAGAAAAGTAAGTTGAAGTGTAAAATGATATGGAAAATATGGAAGAAAATAGTGAGAAGATATGAAAAATACGGAAGAATAGTGAAAAGATAGGGAAAATACAAAGAAATTGTGAAAAAATATGGAAAATATGGAAGAAAGGCAAGTTGAATTGTGATATGATATGGACAATATGGAAGAAAGGCAAGTTGAATAGTGAAAAGATATGAAAAATACGGAAGAAAGGTAGGTTGAATAGTGAAAGTATATTGAAAATATGGAAGAAAATTGGGAAAAGATATGAAAAATATGGAAGAAAGGCAAGTTGAATAGTGAAATGGTATGGAAAATATGGAAGAAAAGTAAGTTGAAATGTGAAGTGATATGGACAGTATGGAAGAAAGACAAATTGAATAGTGAGAAGATATGAAAAATACGGAAGAAAATAATGGAAAGGTAGGGAAAATATCGCAGAAAATTGTGAAAAGATATGGAAAATATGGAAGAAAGGCAAGTTGAATAGCGAAATGATATAAAAAATATGGAAAAAAGTAAGTTGAAATGTGAAATGATATGGAAAATATGGCAGAAAATAGTGAAAAGATATGAAAAATACGAAAGAATAGTGAAAAGATACGGAAAATACAGAAGAAATTGTGAAAAAATATGGAAAATATGGAAGAAAAGTAAGTTGAAATGTGAAGTGATATGGAACATATGAAAGAAAGGCAAGTTGAATAGTGAAAAGATATGAAAAATACGGAAGAAAAGTAGGTTGAATAGTGAAATGATATGGAAAATATGGAAGAAAATAGGGAAAAGTAATGAAAAATTCGGAAGAAAAATAAGTTGAATAGTGAAAAGGTATGGAAAATATGATATGGACAAATATGGAACAAAGGCAAGTTGAATAGTGAAAAGATATGAAAAATACGAAGAAAGGCAAGTCGAATAGTGATAAGATATGGACAATATGGAAGAAAAGTCAAGTTGAATAGTCAAATGATATGGAAAATATGGAAGAAAAGTAAGTTGAAATGTGAAATGATATGGACAATATGGAGGAAAGGCAAGTTGAATAGTGAAAAGATATGGAAAATACGGAAGAAAGGTAGGTTGAATAGTGAAAGTATATTAAAAATATGGAAGCAAATTGTGAAAAGATATGAAAAATACGGCAGAATAGTGAAAAGATAGGGAAAATACTGAAGAAAAGTAAGTTGAATAGTGAAAAGATATGGTAAATATGAAAGAAAGAAAAGTTGAATAGTGAAAAGATATGAAAAATAGGGAAGAAAACAAGGTTGAATAGTGAAACGATATGGAAAATATGGAAGAAAATAAGGAAAAGATATGAAAAATAAGTTCAATAGGGAAAAGGTATGAAAAATACGGAAGAAAGGCAAGTCGAATAGTGATAAGATATGGACAATATGGAAAAAAGACAAGTTGAATAGTGAAAAGATATGGTAAATATGAAAGAAAGACAAGTTGAATAGTGGAAAGATATGAAAAATAGGGAAGAAAAGTAGGTTGAAAAATGAAATGATATGGAAAATATGGAAGAAAATAGGGAAAAGATATGAAAAATACGGAAGAAATATAAGTTGAATAGAGAAAGGTATGGAAAATATGATATGGACAAATATGGAACAAAGGCAAGTTGAATAGTGAAAAGATATGAAAAATACGGAAGAAATGCAAGGCGAATACTGATAAGATATGGACAATTTGGAAGAAAAATCAGTTGAAATGTGAAGTGATATGGACAATATGGAATAAAGGCAAGTTGAATAGTGAAAAGATATGAAAAATATGTAAGAAAAGTAGGTTGAATACTGAAAGTATATTAAAAATATGGAAGCAAATTGCGAAAAGATATGAAAAATACGGAAGAATAGTGAAAAGATATGTAAAATACAGAAGAAATTGTGAAAAGATCTGGAAAATATGGAAGAAAAGTAAGTTGAAATGTGAAATGATATGGACAATATGGAAGAAAGGCGAGTTGAATAGTGACAAGATACGAAAAATACGGAAGAAAGGTAGGTTGAATAGTTAAAATATATTGAAAATATGGAAGCAAATTGGGAAAAGATATGAAAAATACGGAAGAATAGTGAAAAGATACGGAAAATACAGAAGAAACTGTGAAAAGATATGGAAAATATGGAGGAAAAGTAAGTTGAAATGTGAAATGATATGGAAAATATGGAAGAAAATAGTGAAAAGATATGAAAAATACGGAAGAATAGTGAAAAGATAGGGAAAATACAGAAGAAATTGTGAAAAGATATGGAAAATATGGAAGAAAGGCAAGTTGAATTGTGATATGATATGGACAATATGGAAGAAAGGCAAGTTGAATAGTGAAAAGATATGAAAAATACGGAAGAAAGGTAGGTTGAATAGTTAAAATATATTGAAAATATGGAAGCAAATTGGGAAAAGATATGAAAAATACGGAAGAATAGTGAAAAGATACGGAAAATACAGAAGAAACTGTGAAAAGATATGGAAAATATGGAGGAAAAGTAAGTTGAAATGTGAAATGATATGGAAAACATGGAAGAAAATAGTGAAAAGATATGAAAAATACGGAAGAATAGTGAAAAGATAGGGAAAATACAGAAGAAATTGTGAAAAGATATGGAAAATATGGAAGAAAGGCAAGTTGAATTGTGATATGATATGAAAAATACGAAGAAAGGTAGGTTGAATAGTGAAAGTATATTGAAAATATTGAAGAAAATTGGGAAAAGAAATGAAAAATATGGAAGAAAGACAAGTTGAATAGTGAAATGGTATGGAAAATATGGAAGAAAAGTAAGTTGAAATGTGAAGTGATATGGACAGTATGGAAGAAAGACAAATTGAATAGTGAGAAGATATGAAAAATATGGAAGAAAATAGTGAAAAGATATGAAAAATACGTAAGAAAAATAGGTTGAATAGTGCAAAAATATGGAAAATATGGAAGAAAAATAAGTTGAAATGTGAAATGATATTGAAAATATGGCAGAAAATAGTGATAAGGTCTGAAAAATACGACAGAATAGTGAAAAGATATGGAAAAAATGGAAGAAAGGCAAGTTGAATGGTCAAATGATATGGATAATATGGATGAAAAGTAAGTTGAAATGTGATATGATATGGACAATATGGAAGAAAGGCAAGTTGAATAGTGAAATGATATGGAAAATATGGAAGAAAAGAGGGAAAAGATATGAAAAATGCGGAAGAAAATAGTGAAAAGATATGGAAAATACAGACGAAAGGCAAGTTGAATAGTCAAATGATATGAAAACTATGGAATAAAAGTAAGTTGAAATGTGAAATGATAAGGAAAATATGGAAGAAAATAGTGAAAAGATATGAAAAATACGGAAGAATAGTGAAAAAATAGGGAAAATACAGAAGAAATTATGAAAAGATATGGAAAATATGGAAGAAAGGCAAGTTGAATAGTGAAAAGATATGAAAAATACGAAGAAAGGTAGGTTGAATAGTGAAAGTATATTGAAAATATTGAAGAAAATTGGGAAAAGAAATGAAAAATATGGAAGAAAGACAAGTTGAATAGTGAAATGGTATGGAAAATATGGAAGAAAAGTAAGTTGAAATGTGAAGTGATATGGACAGTATGGAAGAAAGACAAATTGAATAGTGAGAAGATATGAAAAATACGGAAGAAAATAATGGAAAGGTAGGGAAAATATCGCAGAAAATTGTGAAAAGATATGGAAAATATGGAAGAAAGGCAAGTTGAATAGCGAAATGATATGAAAAATATGAAAAAAAGTAAGTTGAAATGTGAAATGATATGGAAAATATGGCAGAAAATAGTGAAAAGATATGGAAAATTCGGAAGAATAGTGAAAAGAAACGGAAAATACAGAAGAAATTGTGAAAAAATATTGAAAATATGGAAGAAAAGTAAGTTGAAATGTGAAGTGATATGGACAATATGAAAGAAAGGCAAGTTGAATAGTGAAAAGATATGAAAAATACGGAAGAAAAGTAGGTTGAATAGTGAAATGATATGGAAAATATGGATGAAAATAGGGAAAAGTAATGAAAAATTCGGAAGAAAAATAAGTTGAATAGTGAAAAGGTATGGAAAATATGATATGGACAAATATGGAACAAAGGCAAGTTGAATAGTGAAAAGATATGAAAAATACGAGGAAAGGCAGGTCGAAAAGTGATAAGATATGGACAATATGGAAGAAAAGTCAAGTTGAATAGTCAAATGATATGGAAAATATGGAAGAAAAGTAAGTTGAAATGTGAAGTGATATGGACAGTATGGAAGAAAGACAAATTGAATAGTGAGAAGATATGAAAAATACGGAAGAAAATAATGGAAAGGTAGGGAAAATATCGCAGAAAATTGTGAAAAGATATGGAAAATATGGAAGAAAGGCAAGTTGAATAGCGAAATGATATGGACAATATGGAAGAAAGGCAAGTTGAATAGTGAAAAGATATGAAAAATACGGAAGAAAGACAAGTTGAATAGTGAAATGGTATGGAAAATATGGAAGAAAAGTAAGTTGAAATGTGAAGTGATATGGACAGTATGGAAGAAAGACAAATTGAATAGTGAGAAGATATGAAAAATACGGAAGAAAATAATGGAAAGGTAGGGAAAATATCGCAGAAAATTGTGAAAAGATATGGAAAATATGGAAGAAAGGCAAGTTGAATAGCGAATTGATATGAAAAATATGGAAAAAAAGTAAGTTGAAATGTGAAATGATATGGAAAATATGGCAGAAAATAGTGAAAAGATATGGAAAATTCGGAAGAATAGTGAAAAGAAACGGAAAATACAGAAGAAATTGTGAAAAAATATTGAATATATGGAAGAAAAGTAAGTTGAAATGTGAAGTGATATGGACATTATGAAAGAAAGGCAAGTTGAATAGTGAAAAGATATGAAAAATACGAAGAAAAGTAGGTTGAATATTGAAATGATATGGAAAATATGGATGAAAATAGGGAAAAGTAATGAAAAATTCGGAAGAAAAATAAGTTGAATAGTGAAAAGGTATGGAAAATATGATATGGACAAATATGGAACAAAGGCAAGTTGAATAGTGAAAAGATATGAAAAATACGGAGGAAAGGCAGGTCGAAAAGTGATAAGATATGGACAATATGGAAGAAAATTCAAGTTGAATAGTCAAATGATATGGAAAATATGGAAGAAAAGTAAGTTGAAATGTGAAATGATATGGACAATATGGAAGAAAGGCAAGTTGAATAGTGAAAAGATATAAAAAATACGGAAGAATACTGAAAAGATAGGGAAAATACAAAAGAAATTGTGAAAAGATATGGATAATATGGAAGAAAGTCAAGTTGAATAGTCAAATGATATGGAAAATATGGAAGAAAAGTAAGTTGAAATGTGAAATGATATGGGCAATTTGGAGGAAAGGCAAGTTGAATAGTGAAAAGATATGAAAAATACGGAAGAAAGATAGGATGAATAGTGAAAGTATATTAAAAATATGGAAGCGAATTGTGAAAAGATATGAAAAATACGGAAGATTAGTGAAAAGATAGGGAAAATACTGAAGAAAAGTAAGCTGAAATTTGTAGTGATATGGACAATATGAAAGAAAGGCAAGTTGAATAGTGAAAAGATATGAAAAATACAGAAGAAAAGTAGGTTGAATAGTGAAATGATATGGAAAAATAGGGCAGAAAGGCTAGTCGAATAGTGATAAGATATGGACAATATGGAAGAAAGACAAGTTGAATAGTGAAAAATATGAAAAATAGGGAAGAAAAGTAGGTTGAATAGTGAAATGATATGGAAAATATGGAAGAAAATAGTGAAAAGATATGAAAAATACGGAAGAATAGTGAAAAGATAGGGAAAATACAGAAGAAATTGTGAAAAGATATGGAAAATATGGAAGAAAGGCAAGTTGAATTGTGATATGATATGGACAATATGGAAGAAAGGCAAGTTGAATAGTGAAAAGATATGAAAAATACGGAAGAAACGTAGGTTGAATAGTGAAAGTATATTGAAAATATGGAAGAAAATTGGGAAAAGATATGAAAAATATGGAAGAAAGACAAGTTGAATAGTGAAATGGTATGGAAAATATGGAAGAAAAGTAAGTTGAAATGTGAAGTGATATGGACAGTATGGAAGAAAGACAAATTGAATAGTGAGAAGATATGAAAAATACGGAAGAAAATAATGGAAAGGTAGGAAAAATATCGCAGAAAATTGTGAAAAGATATGGAAAATATGGAAGAAAGGCAAGTTGAATAGCGAAATGATATGAAAAATATGGAAGAAAAGTAAGTTGAAATGTGAAATGATATGGAATATATGGCAGAAAATAGTGAAAAGATATGAAAAATTCGGAAGAATAGTGAAAAGATACGGAAAATACAGAAGAATTTGTGAAAAAATATGGAAAATATGGAAGAAAAGTAAGTTGAAATGTGAAGTGATATGGACAATATGAAAGAAAGGCAAGTTGAATAGTGAAAAGATATGAAAAATACGGAAGAAAAGTAGGTTGAATAGTGAAATGATATGGAAAATATGGAAGAAAATAGTGAAAAGATATGAAAAATACGGAAAAATACTGAAAAGATAGGGAAAATACAAAAGAAATTGTGAAAAGATATGGATAATATGGAAGAAAGTCAAGTTGAATAGTCAAATGATATGGAAAATATGGAAGAAAAGTAAGTTGAAATGTGAAATGATATGGACAATTTGGAGGAAAGGCAAGTTGAATAGTGAAAAGATATGAAAAATACGGAAGAAAGATAGGTTGAATAGTGAAAGTATATTAAAAATATGGAAGCAAATTGTGAAAAGATATGAAAAATACGGAAGATTAGTGAAAAGATAGGGAAAATACTGAAGAAAAGTAAGCTGAAATTTGTAGTGATATGGACAATATGAAAGAAAGGCAAGTTGAATAGTGAAAAGATATGAAAAATACGGGGGAAAGGCAGGTTGAAAAGTGATAAGATATGGACAATATGGAAGAAAATTCAAGTTGAATAGTCAAATGATATGGAAAATATGGAAGAAAAGTAAGTTGAAATGTGAAATGATATGGACAATATGGAAGAAAATAGTGAAAAGATATGAAAAATATGGAAGAAAGTCAAGTTGAATTGTCAAATGATATGGAAAATATGGAAGAAAATAAGTTGAAATGTGAAATGATATGGACAATATGGAGGAAAGGGAAGTTGAATAGTGAAAAGTTATCAAAAATACGGAAGAAAGGTAGGTTGAATAGTGAAAGTATATTAAAAATATAGAAGCAAATTGTGAAAAGATATGAAAAATACGGAATAATAGTGAAAAGATAGTGAAAATACTGAAGAAAAGTAAGCTGAAATTTGTAGTGATATGGACAATATGAAAGAAAGGCAAGTTGAATAGTGAAAAGATATGAAAAATACGGAAGAAAAGTAGGTTGAATAGTGAAATGATATGGAAAAATAGGGCAGAAAGGCAAGTCGAATAGTGATAAGATATGGACAATATGGAAGAAAGGCAAGTTGAATAGTGAAAAAATATGAAAAATATGGAAGAAAAGTAGGTTGAATAGTGAAATGATATGGAAAATATGGAAGAAAATAGGGAAAAAATATGGAAAATATGGAAGAAAAATAAGTTGAAATGTGAAATGATATGGAAAATATGGCAGAAAATAATGATAAGGTCTGAAAAATACGACAGAATAGTGAAAAGATAGGGAAAAAATGGAAGAAAGGCAAGTTGAATGGTCAAATGATATGGATAATATGGATGAAAAGTAAGTTGAAATGTGATATGATATGGATAATATGGAAGAAAGGCAAGTTGAATAGTGAAATGATATGGAAAATATGAAAGAAAAGAGGGAAAAGATATGAAAAATGCGGAAGAAAATAGTGAAAAGATATGGAAAATACAGACGAAAGGCAAGTTGAATAGTGAAATGATATGAAAAATATGGAAGAAAAGTAAGTTGAAATGTAATATGATATGGACAATATGGAAGAAAGGCAAGTTGAATAGTGAAATGATATGGAAAATATGGAAGAAAAGAGGGAACAGATATGAAAAATGCGGAAGAAAATATTGAAAAGATATGGAAAATACAGAAGAAAGGCAAGTTGAAAAGTGAAATGATATGAAAAATATGGAAGAAAAGTAAGTTGAAATGTAAAATGATATGGAAAATATGGAAGAAAATAGTGAGAAGATATGAAAAATACGGAAGAATAGTGAAAAGATAGGGAAAATACAAAAGAAATTGTGAAAAAATATGGAAAATATGGAAGAAAGGCAAGTTGAATTGTGATATGATATGGACAATATGGAAGAAAGGCAAGTTGAATAGTGAAAAGATATGAAAAATACGGAAGAAAGGTAGGTTGAATAGTGAAAGTATATTGAAAATATGGAAGAAAATTGGGAAAAGATATGAAAAATATGGAAGAAAGGCAAGTTGAATAGTGAAATGGTATGGAAAATATGGAAGAAAAGTAAGTTGAAATGTGAAGTGATATGGACAGTATGGAAGAAAGACAAATTGAATAGTGAGAAGATATGATAAATACGGAAGAAAATAATGGAAAGGTAGGGAAAATATCGCAGAAAATTGTGAAAAGATATGGAAGATATGGAAGAAAGGCAAGTTGAATAGCGAAATGATATGAAAAATATGGAAAAAAAGTAAGTTGAAATGTGAAATGATATGGAAAATATGGCAGAAAATAGTGAAAAGATATGAAAAATACGAAAGAATAGTGAAAAGATACGGAAAATACAGAAGAAATTGTGAAAAAATATGGAAAATATGGAAGAAAAGTAAGTTGAAATGTGAAGTGATATGGAACATATGAAAGAAAGGCAAGTTGAATAGTGAAAAGATATGAAAAATACGGAAGAAAAGTAGGTTGAATAGTGAAATGATATGGAAAATATGGAAGAAAATAGGGAAAAGTAATGAAAAATTCGGAAGAAAAATAAGTTGAATAGTGAAAAGGTATGGAAAATATGATATGGACAAAATGGAACAAAGGCAAGTTGAATAGTGAAAAGATATGGAAAATATGGAAGAAAAGTAAGTTGAAATGTGAAATGAATAGGACAATATGGAAGAAAATTAAGTTGAAATGTGAAATGATATGGAAAATATGGCAGAAAATAGTGAAAAGATATGAAAAATACGGAAGAATAGTGAAAAGATAGGGAAAATACAAAAGAAATTGTGAAAAGATATGGAAAATATGGAAGAAAGTCAAGTTGAATAGTTAAATGATATGGAAAATATGGAAGAAAAGTAAGTTGAAATGTGAAATTATATGGACAATATGGAGGAAAGGCAAGTTGAATAGTGAAATGATATGGAAAATACGGAAGAAAGGTAGGTTGAATAGTGAAAGTATATTAAAAATATGGAAGCAAATTGTGAAAAGATATTAAAAATACGGAAGAATAGTGAAAAGATAGGAAAAATACTGAAGAAAAGTAAGTTGAAATATGTAGTGATACGGACAATATGAAAGAAAGGCAAGTTGAATAGTGAAAAGATATGAAAAATACGGAAGAAAAGTACGTTGAATAGTGAAATGATATGGAAAAATAGGGCAGAAAGGCAAGTCGAATAGTGATAAGATATGGACAATATGGAAGAAAGGCAAGTTGAATAGCGAAATGATAAGAAAAATATGGAAGAAAAGTAAGTTGAAATGTGAAATGATATGGAATATATGGCAGAAAATAGTGAAAAGATATGAAAAATTCGGAAGAATAGTGAAAAGATACGGAAAATACAGAAGAAATTGTGAAAAAATATGGAAAATATGGAAGAAAAGTAAGTTGAAATGTGAAGTGATATGGACAATATGAAAGAAAGGCAAGTTGAATAGTGAAAAGATATGAAAAATACGGAAGAAAAGTAGGTTGAATAGTGAAATGATATGGAAAATATGGAAGAAAATAGGGAAAAGTAATGAAAAATTCGGAAGAAAAATAAGTTGAATAATGAAAAGGTATGGAAAATACGGAGGAAAGGCAGGTCGAAAAGTGATAAGATATGGACAATATGGAAGAAAATTCAAGTTGAATAGTCAAATGATATGGAAAATATGGAAGAAAAGTAAGTTGAAATGTGAAATGATATCGAAAATATGGAAGAAAATAGTGAAAAGATATGAAAAATACGGAAAAATACTGAAAAGATAGGGAAAATACAAAAGAAATTGTGAAAAGATATGGATAATATGGAAGAAAGTCAAGTTGAATAGTCAAATGATATGGAAAATATGGAAGAAAAGTAAGTTGAAATGTGAAATGATATGGACAATTTGGAAGAAAGGCAAGTTGAATAGTGAAAAGATATGAAAAATACAGAAGAAAGATAGGTTGAATAGTGAAAGTATATTAAAAATATGGAAGCAAATTGTGAAAAGATATGAAAAATACGGAAGATTAGTGAAAAGATAGGGAAAATACTGAAGAAAAGTAAGCTGAAATTTGTAGTGATATGGACAATATGAAAGAAAGGCAAGTTGAATAGTGAAAAGATATGAAAAATACGGGGGAAAGGCATGTTGAAAAGTGATAAGATATGGACATAATGGAAGAAAATTCAAGTTGAATAGTCAAATGATATGGAAAATATGGAAGAAAAGTAAGTTGAAATGTGAAATGATATGGACAATATGGAAGAAAATAGTGAAAAGATATGAAAAATACGGAAGAATATTGAAAAGATAGGGAAAATACAAAAGAAATTGTGAAAAGATGTGGAAAATATGGAAGAAAGTCAAGTTGAATTGTCAAATGATATGGAAAATATGGAAGAAAATAAGTTGAAATGTGAAATGATATGGACAATATGGAGGAAAGGGAAGTTGAATAGTGAAAAGTTATCAAAAATACGGAAGAAAGGTAGGTTGAATAGTGAAAGTATATTAAAAATATAGAAACAAATTGTGAAAAGATATGAAAAATACGGAATAATAGTGAAAAGATAGTGAAAATACTGAAGAAAAGTAAGCTGAAATGTGTAGTGATATGGACAATATGAAAGAAAGGCAAGTTGAATAGTGAAAAGATATGAAAAATACGGAAGAAAAGTAGGTTGAATAGTGAAATGATATGGAAAAATAGGGCAGAAAGGCAAGTCGAATAGTGATAAGATATGGACAATATGGAAGAAAGGCAAGTTGAATAGTGAAAAAATATGAAAAATATGGAAAAAAAGTAGGTTGAATAGTGAAATGATATGGAAAATATGGAAGAAAATAGGGAAAAGATATGAAAAATACGGAAGAAAAATAAGTTGAAATGTGAAATGATATGGAAAATATGGCAGAAAATAATGATAAGGTCTGAAAAATACGACAGAATAGTGAACAGATAAGGAAAAAATGGAAGAAAGGCAAGTTGAATGGTCAAATGATATGGATAATATGGATGAAAAGTAAGTTGAAATGTGATATGATATGGATAATATGGAGGAAAGGCAAGTTGAATAGTGAAATGATATGGAAAATATGGAAGAAAAGAGGGAACAGATATGAAAAATGCGGAAGAAAATATTGAAAAGATATGGAAAATACAGAAGAAAGGCAAGTTGAAAAGTGAAATGATATGAAAAATATGGAAGAAAAGTAAGTTGAAATGTGAAATGATATGGAAAATATGGAAGAAAATAGTGAAAAGATATGAAAAATACGGAAGAATAGTGAAAAGATAGGGAAAATACAAAAGAAATTGTGAAAAAATATGGAAAATATGGAAGAAAGGCAAGTTGAATTGTGATATGATATGGACAATATGGAAGAAAGGCAAGTTGAATAGTGAAAAGATATGAAAAATACGGAAGAAAGGTAGGTTGAATAGTGAAAGTATATTGAAAATATGGAAGAAAATTGGGAAAAGATATGAAAAATATGGAAGAAAGGCAAGTTGAATAGTGAAATGGTATGGAAAATATGGAAGAAAAGTAAGTTGAAATGTGAAGTGATATGGACAGTATGGAAGAAAGACAAATTGAATAGTGAGAAGATATGATAAATACGGAAGAAAATAATGGAAAGGTAGGGAAAATATCGCAGAAAATTGTGAAAAGATATGGAGAATATGGAAGAAAGGCAAGTTGAATAGCGAAATGATATGAAAAATATGGAAAAAAAGTAAGTTGAAATGTGAAATGATATGGAAAATATGGCAGAAAATAGTGAAAAGATATGAAAAATACGAAAGAATAGTGAAAAGATACGGAAAATACAGAAGAAATTGTGAAAAAATATGGAAAATATGGAAGAAAAGTAAGTTGAAATGTGAAGTGATATGGAACATATGAAAGAAAGGCAAGTTGAATAGTGAAAAGATATGAAAAATACGGAAGAAAAGTAGGTTGAATAGTGAAATGATATGGAAAATATGGATGAAAATAGGGAAAAGTAATGAAAATTTCGGAAGAAAAATAAGTTGAATAGTGAAAAGGTATGGAAAATATGATATGGACAAATATGGAACAAAGGCAAGTTGAAGAGTGAAAAGATATGAAAAATACGGAAGAAATGCAAGACGAATAGTGATAAGATATGGACAATATGGAAGAAAAGTCAGTTGAAATGTGAAGTGATATGGACAATATGGAAGAAAGGCAAGTTGAATAGTGAAAAGATATGAAAATTACAGAAGAAAAGTAGGTTGAATAGTGAAATGATATGGAAAATATGGAAGAAAATAGGGAAAAGATATGAAAAATACGAAAGAAAAATATGTTGAATAGTGCAAAAATATGGAAAATATGGAAGAAAAATAAGTTGAAATGCGAAATGATATGGAAAATATATCAGAAAATAGTGAAAAGATCTGAAAAATACGAAAAATAGTGAAAAGATAGGGAAAATATGGGAGAAAGGCAAGTTGAATAGTAAAATGATATGGAAAATACGGAAGAATAGTGAAAAGATATGGAAAATACAGAAGAAATTGTGAAAAGATCGGGAAAATATGGATTAAAGGCAAGTTGAATATTCAAATGATATGGAAAATATGGAAGAAAAGTAAGTTGAAATGTGAAATGATATGGACAATATGGAAGAAAGGCAAGTTGAATAGTGAAAAGATATGAAAAATACGGAAGAAAGGTAGGTTGAATATTGAAAGTATATTGAAAATATGGAAGGAAATTGGGAAAAGATATGAAAAATACGGAAGAATAGTGAAAAGATAGGGAAAATACAGAAGAAATTGTGAAAAGATATAAAAAATACGGAAGAATAGTGAAAAGATAGGGAAAATACAGAAGAAATTGTGAAAAGATATGGAAAATATGGAAGAAAGCTGAATAGTGAAATGATATGGAAAATATGGAAGAAAAGTCAGTTGAAATGTGAAGTGATATGGACAATATGGAAGAAAGGCAAGTTGCATAGTGAAAAGATATGAAAAATACGGAAGAAAAGTAGGTTGAATAGTGAAATGATATGGAAAATATGGAAGAAAATAGTGAAAAAATATGAAAAATTGGGAAGAAAAATAGGTTGAATAGTGAAATGATATGGAAAATATGGAAGAAAATAGGGAAAAGATATGAAAAATGTGGAAGAAATATAAGTTGAATAGTGAAAGGTATGGACAAATATGGAACAAAGGCAAGTTGAATTGTGAAAAGATATGAAAAATACTGTAGAAAGGGAAGTCTAATAGTGATAAGATATGGACAATGGGGAAGAAAAGTAGGTTAATTAGTGAAATGACATGGAAAAATAGTGCAGAAAAGCAAGTCGAATAGTGGTAAGATATGGACAATATGAAAGAAAGGCAAGTTGAATAGTGAAAAGATATGAAAAATACGGAAGAAAAGTAGGTTGAATAGTGAAATGATATGGAAAATATGGAAGAAAGTAGGGAAGTGATATGAAAATTACGAAAGAAAAATAAGTTGAATAGTGAAAAGATATGGTAAATATGAAAGAAAGAAAAGTTGAATAGTGAAAAGATATGAAAAATAGGGAAGAAAACAAGGTTGAATAGTGAAACGATATGGAAAATATGGAAGAAAATAAGGAAAAGATATGAAAAATATGGAAGAAAAATAAGTTGAATAGGGAAAAGGTATGAAAAATATGATATGGACAAATATGGAACAAAGGCAAGTTGAATAGTGAAAAGATATGAAAAATACGGAAAAAAGGCAAGTCGAATAGTGATAAGATATGGACAATATAGAAAAAAGACAAGTTGAATAGTGAAAAGATATGAAAAATAGGGAAGAAAACAAGGTTGAATAGTGAAACGATATGGAAAATATGGAAGAAAATAAGGAAAAGATATGAAAAATATGGAAGAAAAATAAGTTGAATAGGGAAAAGGTATGAAAAATATGATATGGACAAATATGGAACAAAGGCAAGTTGAATAGTGAAAAGATATGAAAAATACGGAAAAAAGGCAAGTCGAATAGTGATAAGATATGGACAATATAGAAAAAAGACAAGTTGAATAGTGAAAAGATATGAAAAATACGGAAGAAAAGTAGGTTGAATAGTGAAGTGATATGGAAAATATGGAAGAAAATAGGGAAATGATATGAAAAATACGGAAAAAAAAAAGTTGAATAGAGAAAAGACATGGTAAATATGAAAGAAAGACAAGTTGAATAGTGGAAAGATATGAAAAATAGGGTAGAAAAGTAGGTTGAATAGTGAAATGATATGGAAAATATGTAAGAAAATAGGGAAAAGATATGAAAAATACGGAAGAAATATAAGTTGAATAGAGAAAAGGTATGGAAAATATGATATAGACAAATATGGAACAAAGGCAAGTTGAATAGTGAAAAGATATGAAAAATACGGAAGAAAGGTAGGTTGAATATTGAAAGTATATTGAAAATATGGAAGGAAATTGGGAAAAGATATGAAAAATACGGAAGAATAGTGAAAAGATAGGGAAAATACAGAAGAAATTGTGAAAAGATATAAAAAATACGGAAGAATAGTGAAAAGATAGGGAAAATACAGAAGAAATTGTGAAAAGATATGGAAAATATGGAAGAAAGCTGAATAGTGAAATGATATGGAAAATATGGAAGAAAAGTCAGTTGAAATGTGAAGTGATATGGACAATATGGAAGAAAGGCAAGTTGCATAGTGAAAAGATATGAAAAATACGGAAGAAAAGTAGGTTGAATAGTGAAATGATATGGAAAATATGGAAGAAAATAGTGAAAAAATATGAAAAATTGGGAAGAAAAATAGGTTGAATAGTGAAATGATATGGAAAATATGGAAGAAAATAGGGAAAAGATATGAAAAATGTGGAAGAAATATAATATGAATAGTGAAAGGTATGGACAAATATGGAACAAAGGCAAGTTGAATTGTGAAAAGATATGAAAAATACTGTAGAAAGGGAAGTCTAATAGTGATAAGATATGGACAATGGGGAAGAAAAGTAGGTTAATTAGTGAAATGACATGGAAAAATAGTGCAGAAAAGCAAGTCGAATAGTGGTAAGATATGGACAATATGAAAGAAAGGCAAGTTGAATAGTGAAAAGATATGAAAAATACGGTAGAAAAGTAGGTTGAATAGTGAAATGATATGGATAAATAGGGCAGAAAGGCAAGTCGAATAGTGATAAGATATGGACAATATGGAAGAAAGACAACTTGAATAGTGAAAAAATATGAAAAATAGGGAAGAAAAGTAGGTTGAATAGTGAAATGATATGGAAAATAAAAAAGAAAATAGTGAAAAAATATGAAAAATAGTGAAGAAAAGTATGTTGAATAGTGAAATGATATGGAAAATATGGAAGAAAATAGAGAAAAGACATGAAAATTATGGAAGAAATATAAGTTGAATAATGAAAATGAATGGACAAATATGGAACAAAGGCAAGTTGAATAGTGAAAAGATATGAAAAATACGGAAGAAAGGCCAGTCGAATAGTGATAAGATATGGACAATGGGGAAGAAAAGTAGGTTGAATAGTGAAATGACATGGACAAATATGGCAGAAAGCAAGTCGAATAGGGGTAAGATATGGACAATATGGAAAAAAGACAAGTTGAATAGTGAAAAGATATGAAAAATACGGAAAAAAGGCAAGTCGAATAGTGATAAGATATGGACAATATAGAAAAAAGACAAGTTGAATAGTGAAAAGATATGAAAAATACGGAAGAAAAGTAGGTTGAATAGTGAAGTGATATGGAAAATATGGAAGAAAATAGGGAAATGATATGAAAAATACGGAAAAAAAAAAGTTGAATAGAGAAAAGACATGGTAAATATGAAAGAAAGACAAGTTGAATAGTGGAAAGATATGAAAAATAGGGTAGAAAAGTAGGTTGAATAGTGAAATGATATGGAAAATATGTAAGAAAATAGGGAAAAGATATGAAAAATACGGAAGAAATATAAGTTGAATAGAGAAAAGGTATGGAAAATATGATATAGACAAATATGGAACAAAGGCAAGTTGAATAGTGAAAAGATATGAAAAATACGGAAGAAAGGTAGGTTGAATATTGAAAGTATATTGAAAATATGGAAGGAAATTGGGAAAAGATATGAAAAATACGGAAGAATAGTGAAAAGATAGGGAAAATACAGAAGAAATTGTGAAAAGATATAAAAAATACGGAAGAATAGTGAAAAGATAGGGAAAATACAGAAGAAATTGTGAAAAGATATGGAAAATATGGAAGAAAGCTGAATAGTGAAATGATATGGAAAATATGGAAGAAAAGTCAGTTGAAATGTGAAGTGATATGGACAATATGGAAGAAAGGCAAGTTGCATAGTGAAAAGATATGAAAAATACGGAAGAAAAGTAGGTTGAATAGTGAAATGATATGGAAAATATGGAAGAAAATAGTGAAAAAATATGAAAAATTGGGAAGAAAAATAGGTTGAATAGTGAAATGATATGGAAAATATGGAAGAAAATAGGGAAAAGATATGAAAAATGTGGAAGAAATATAAGTTGAATAGTGAAAGGTATGGACAAATATGGAACAAAGGCAAGTTGAATTGTGAAAAGATATGAAAAATACTGTAGAAAGGGAAGTCTAATAGTGATAAGATATGGACAATGGGGAAGAAAAGTAGGTTAATTAGTGAAATGACATGGAAAAATAGTGCAGAAAAGCAAGTCGAATAGTGGTAAGATATGGACAATATGAAAGAAAGGCAAGTTGAATAGTGAAAAGATATGAAAAATACGGTAGAAAAGTAGGTTGAATAGTGAAATGATATGGATAAATAGGGCAGAAAGGCAAGTCGAATAGTGATAAGATATGGACAATATGGAAGAAAGACAACTTGAATAGTGAAAAAATATGAAAAATAGGGAAGAAAAGTAGGTTGAATAGTGAAATGATATGGAAAATAAAAAAGAAAATAGTGAAAAAATATGAAAAATAGTGAAGAAAAGTATGTTGAATAGTGAAATGATATGGAAAATATGGAAGAAAATAGAGAAAAGACATGAAAATTATGGAAGAAATATAAGTTGAATAATGAAAATGAATGGACAAATATGGAACAAAGGCAAGTTGAATAGTGAAAAGATATGAAAAATACGGAAGAAAGGCCAGTCGAATAGTGATAAGATATGGACAATGGGGAAGAAAAGTAGGTTGAATAGTGAAATGACATGGACAAATATGGCAGAAAGCAAGTCGAATAGGGGTAAGATATGGACAATATGGAAAAAAGACAAGTTGAATAGTGAAAAGATATGAAAAATACGGAAGAAAAGTAGGTTGTAGGGTGAAATGATATGGAAAATATGGAAGAAAATAGGGAAATGATATGAAAAATACGGAAGAAAAATAAGTTGAATAGTGAAAAGATATGGTAAATATGAAAGAAAGAAAAGTTGAATAGTGAAAAGATATGAAAAATAGGGAAGAAAAGAAGGTTGAATAGTGAAACGATATGGAAAATATGGAAGAAAATAAGAAAAAGATATGAAAAATACGGAAGAAATATAAGTTGAATAGAGAAAAGGTATGGAAAATATGATATGGACAAATATGGAACAAAGGCAAGTTGAATAGTGAAAAGATATGAAAAATACGGAAGAAATGCAAGACGAATAGTGATAAGATATGGACAATATGGAAGAAAAGTCAGTTGAAATGTGAAGTGATATGGAAAATATGGAATAAAGGCAAGTTGAATAGTGAAAAGATATGAAAAATATGAAAGAAAAGTAGATTGAATACTGAAACTATATTAAAAATATGAAGCAAATTGGGAAAAGATATGAAAAATACGTAAAAATAGTGAAAAGATCTGTAAAATACAGAAGAAATTGTGAAAAGATCTGGAAAATATGGAAGAAATTCAATTGAATATTCAAATGATATGGAAAATATGGAAGAAAAGTAAGTTGAAATGTGAAATGATATGGACAATATGGAAGAAAGGCAAGTTGAATAGTGAAAAGATATGAAAAATATGGAAGAAAAGTAGGTTGAATAGTGAAATGATATGGAAAAATAGGGCAGAAAGGCAAGTCGAATAGTCATAGGATATGGACAATACGGAAGAAAGACAAGTTGAATAGTGAAAAGATATGAAAATTACAGAAGAAAAATAAGTTGAATAGTGCAAAGATTTGGAAAATATGGAAGAAAGTCAGTTGAATAGTGAAATGATATGGAAAATATGGAAGAAAATAGCGAAAAGATATGAAAAATACGGAAGAAAAATAAGTTGAATAGTGCAAAGATTTGGAAAATATGGAAGAAAGTCAGTTGAATAGTGATATGATAGGGACAATATGGTAGAAATACAAGTGTAATACTGAAATGAAATGGAAAAATATGGAAGAAAAGTAAGTTGAAATGTGAAATAATATGGAAAATACTGAAGAAAGGTAAGTCGAATAGTGATAAGATATGGATAAGATAGAAGAAAGGCAAGTTGAAAAGTGAAAAGATTTGGACAATATGGAATAAAGACAAGTTGAATAGTGAAAAGATATGGAAAATATGGAAGAAAATAGTGAAAAGATACGGAAAATACAGAAGAAAGGCAAGTTTTATAGTGAAATGATATGAAAAATATGGAAGAAAAGTAAGTTGAAATGTGAAATGATATGGAAAATATGGCAGGAAATAGTGAAAAGATATAAATTATATGGAAGAATAGAGAAAAGATATGGACAATATGGAATAAAGAAAAGTTGAATAGTGAAAAGATATGAAAAATAGGGAAGAAAAATAGTTTGAATAGTGAAATGATCTGGAAAATATGGAAGAAAATAGGGAAAAGATATGAAAAATACGGTAGAAAAATAAGTTGAATAGTGAAAAGGTATGGAAAATATGATATGGACAAATATGGAACAAAGGCAAGTTGAAGAGTGAAAAGATATGAAAAATACGGAAGAAAGGCAAATAGAATAGTGTTAAGATATGGACAATATGGAAGAAAAGTCAGTTGAAATGTGAAGTGATATGGACAATATGGAAGAAAGGCAAGTTGCATAGTGAAAAGATATGAAAAATACGGAAGAAAAGTAGGTTGAATAGTGAAATGATATGGAAAATATGGAAGAAAATAGTGAAAAAATATGAAAAATTGGGAAGAAAAATAGGTTGAATAGTGAAATGATATGGAAAATATGGAAGAAAATAGGGAAAAGATATGAAAAATGTGGAAGAAATATAAGTTGAATAGTGAAAGGTATGGACAAATATGGAACAAAGGCAAGTTGAATTGTGAAAAGATATGAAAAATACTGTAGAAAGGGAAGTCTAATAGTGATAAGATATGGACAATGGGGAAGAAAAGTAGGTTAATTAGTGAAATGACATGGAAAAATAGTGCAGAAAAGCAAGTCGAATAGTGGTAAGATATGGACAATATGAAAGAAAGGCAAGTTGAATAGTGAAAAGATATGAAAAATACGGTAGAAAAGTAGGTTGAATAGTGAAATGATATGGATAAATAGGGCAGAAAGGCAAGTCGAATAGTGATAAGATATGGACAATATGGAAGAAAGACAACTTGAATAGTGAAAAAATATGAAAAATAGGGAAGAAAAGTAGGTTGAATAGTGAAATGATATGGAAAATAAAAAAGAAAATAGTGAAAAAATATGAAAAATAGTGAAGAAAAGTATGTTGAATAGTGAAATGATATGGAAAATATGGAAGAAAATAGAGAAAAGACATGAAAATTATGGAAGAAATATAAGTTGAATAATGAAAATGAATGGACAAATATGGAACAAAGGCAAGTTGAATAGTGAAAAGATATGAAAAATACGGAAGAAAGGCCAGTCGAATAGTGATAAGATATGGACAATGGGGAAGAAAAGTAGGTTGAATAGTGAAATGACATGGACAAATATGGCAGAAAGCAAGTCGAATAGGGGTAAGATATGGACAATATGGAAAAAAGACAAGTTGAATAGTGAAAAGATATGAAAAATACGGAAGAAAAGTAGGTTGTAGGGTGAAATGATATGGAAAATATGGAAGAAAATAGGGAAATGATATGAAAAATACGGAAGAAAAATAAGTTGAATAGTGAAAAGATATGGTAAATATGAAAGAAAGAAAAGTTGAATAGTGAAAAGATATGAAAAATAGGGAAGAAAAGAAGGTTGAATAGTGAAACGATATGGAAAATATGGAAGAAAATAAGAAAAAGATATGAAAAATACGGAAGAAATATAAGTTGAATAGAGAAAAGGTATGGAAAATATGATATGGACAAATATGGAACAAAGGCAAGTTGAATAGTGAAAAGATATGAAAAATACGGAAGAAATGCAAGACGAATAGTGATAAGATATGGACAATATGGAAGAAAAGTCAGTTGAAATGTGAAGTGATATGGAAAATATGGAATAAAGGCAAGTTGAATAGTGAAAAGATATGAAAAATATGAAAGAAAAGTAGATTGAATACTGAAACTATATTAAAAATATGAAGCAAATTGGGAAAAGATATGAAAAATACGTAAAAATAGTGAAAAGATCTGTAAAATACAGAAGAAATTGTGAAAAGATCTGGAAAATATGGAAGAAATTCAATTGAATATTCAAATGATATGGAAAATATGGAAGAAAAGTAAGTTGAAATGTGAAATGATATGGACAATATGGAAGAAAGGCAAGTTGAATAGTGAAAAGATATGAAAAATATGGAAGAAAAGTAGGTTGAATAGTGAAATGATATGGAAAAATAGGGCAGAAAGGCAAGTCGAATAGTCATAGGATATGGACAATACGGAAGAAAGACAAGTTGAATAGTGAAAAGATATGAAAATTACAGAAGAAAAATAAGTTGAATAGTGCAAAGATTTGGAAAATATGGAAGAAAGTCAGTTGAATAGTGAAATGATATGGAAAATATGGAAGAAAATAGCGAAAAGATATGAAAAATACGGAAGAAAAATAAGTTGAATAGTGCAAAGATTTGGAAAATATGGAAGAAAGTCAGTTGAATAGTGATATGATAGGGACAATATGGTAGAAATACAAGTGTAATACTGAAATGAAATGGAAAAATATGGAAGAAAAGTAAGTTGAAATGTGAAATAATATGGAAAATACTGAAGAAAGGTAAGTCGAATAGTGATAAGATATGGATAAGATAGAAGAAAGGCAAGTTGAAAAGTGAAAAGATTTGGACAATATGGAATAAAGACAAGTTGAATAGTGAAAAGATATGGAAAATATGGAAGAAAATAGTGAAAAGATACGGTAAATACAGAAGAAAGGCAAGTTTTATAGTGAAATGATATGAAAAATATGGAAGAAAAGTAAGTTGAAATGTGAAATGATATGGAAAATATGGCAGGAAATAGTGAAAAGATATAAATTATATGGAAGAATAGAGAAAAGATATGGACAATATGGAATAAAGAAAAGTTGAATAGTGAAAAGATATGAAAAATAGGGAAGAAAAATAGTTTGAATAGTGAAATGATCTGGAAAATATGGAAGAAAATAGGGAAAAGATATGAAAAATACGGTAGAAAAATAAGTTGAATAGTGAAAAGGTATGGAAAATATGATATGGACAAATATGGAACAAAGGCAAGTTGAAGAGTGAAAAGATATGAAAAATACGGAAGAAAGGCAAATAGAATAGTGTTAAGATATGGACAATATGGAAGAAAAGTCAGTTGAAATGTGAAGTGATATGGACAATATGGAAGAAAGGCAAGTTGAATAGTGAAAAGATATGAAAATTACAGAAGAAAAGTAGGTTGAATAGTGAAATGATATGGAAAATATGGAAGAAAATAGGGAAAAGATATGAAAAATACGAAAGAAAAATAAGTTGAATAGTGCAAAAATATGGAAAATATGGAAGAAAAATAAGTTGAAATGCGAAATGATATGGAAAATATATCAGAAAACAGTGAAAAGATCTGAAAAATACGAAAAATAGTGAAAAGATAGGGAAAATATGGGAGAAAGGCAAGTTGAATAGTGAAATGATATGGAAAATACGGAAGAATAGTGAAAAGATATGGAAAATACAGAAGAAATTGTGAAAAGATCGGGAAAATATGGATGAAAGGCAAGTTGAATATTAAAATGATATGGAAAATATGGAAGAAAAGTAAGTTGAAATGTGAAATGATATGGACAATATGGAAGAAACGCAAGTTGAATAGTGAAAAGATATGAAAAATACGGAAGAATGGTAGGTTGAATATTGAAAGTATATTGAAAATATGGAAGGAAATTGGGAAAAGATATGAAAAATACGGAAAAATAGTGAAAAGATAGGGAAAATACAGAAGAAATTGTGAAAAGATATGAAAAATACGGAAGAAAGGTAGGTTGAATAGTGAAAGTATATTGAAAATATGGATGCAAATTGTGAAAAGATATGAAAAATACGAAGAATAGTGAAAAGATAGGGAAAATACAGAAGAAATTGTGAAAAGAGATGGAAAATATGGAAGAAAGCTGAATAGTGAAATGATATGGAAAATATGGAAGAAAAGTCAGTTGAAATGTGAAGTGATATGGACAATGTGGAAGAAAGGCAAGTTGCATAGTGAAAAGATATGAAAAATACGGAAGAAAAGTAGGTTGAATAGTGAAATGATATGGAAAATATGGAAGAAAATAGTGAAAAAATATGAAAAATAGGGAAGAAAAGTAGGTTGAATAGTGAAATGATATGGAAAATATGGAAGAAAATAGGGAAAAGATATGAAAAATGTGGAAGAAATATAAGTTGAATAGTGAAAGGTATGGACAAATATGGAACAAAGGCAAGTTGAATTGTGAAAAGATATGAAAAATACTGTAGAAAGGGAAGTCTAATAGTGATAAGATATGGACAATGGGGAAGAAAAGTAGGTTAATTAGTGAAATGACATGGAAAAATAGTGCAGAAAAGCAAGTCGAATAGTGGTAAGATATGGACAATATGAAAGAAAGGCAAGTTGAATAGTGAAAAGATATGAAAAATACGGAAGAAAAGTAGGTTGAATAGTGAAATGATGTGGAAAATATGGAAGAAAGTAGGGAAATGATATGAAAATTACGAAAGAAAAATAAGTTGAATAGTGAAAAGATATGGTAAATATGAAAGAAAGAAAAGTTGAATAGTGAAAAGATATGAAAAATAGGGAAGAAAACAAGGTTGAATAGTGAAACGATATGGAAAATATGGAAGAAAATAAGGAAAAGATATGAAAAATATGGAAGAAAAATAAGTTGAATAGGGAAAAGGTATGAAAAATATGATATGGACAAATATGGAACAAAGGCAAGTTGAATAGTGAAAAGATATGAAAAATACGGAAAAAAGGCAAGTCGAATAGTGATAAGATATGGACAATATAGAAAAAAGACAAGTTGAATAGTGAAAAGATATGAAAAATAGGGAAGAAAACAAGGTTGAATAGTGAAACGATATGGAAAATATGGAAGAAAATAAGGAAAAGATATGAAAAATATGGAAGAAAAATAAGTTGAATAGGGAAAAGGTATGAAAAATATGATATGGACAAATATGGAACAAAGGCAAGTTGAATAGTGAAAAGATATGAAAAATACGGAAAAAAGGCAAGTCGAATAGTGATAAGATATGGACAATATAGAAAAAAGACAAGTTGAATAGTGAAAAGATATGAAAAATACGGAAGAAAAGTAGGTTGAATAGTGAAGTGATATGGAAAATATGGAAGAAAATAGGGAAATGATATGAAAAATACGGAAAAAAAAAAAGTTGAATAGAGAAAAGACATGGTAAATATGAAAGAAAGACAAGTTGAATAGTGGAAAGATATGAAAAATAGGGTAGAAAAGTAGGTTGAATAGTGAAATGATATGGAAAATATGTAAGAAAATAGGGAAAAGATATGAAAAATACGGAAGAAATATAAGTTGAATAGAGAAAAGGTATGGAAAATATGATATGGACAAATATGGAACAAAGGCAAGTTGAATAGTGAAAAGATATGAAAAATATGGAAGAAAAGTAGGTTGAATACTGAAAGTATATTAAAAATATGGATGCAAATTGGGAAAAGATATGAAAAATACGGAAGAATATTGAAAAGATATGTAAAATACAGAAGGAATTGTGAAAAGATCTGGAAAATATGGAAGAAATTCAATTGAATATTCAAATGATATGGAAAATATGGAAGAAAAGTAAAGTTGAAATGTGAAATGATATGGACAATATGGAAGAAAGGCGAGTTGAATAGTGAAAAGATATGAAAAATATGGAAGAAAAGTAGGTTGAATACTGAAAGTATATTAAAAATATGGATGCAAATTGGGAAAAGATATGAAAAATACGGAAGAATATTGAAAAGATATGTAAAATACAGAAGGAAATGTGAAAAGATCTGGAAAATATGGAAGAAATTCAATTGAATATTCAAATGATATGGAAAATATGGAAGAAAAGTAGTAAAGTTGAAATGTGAAATGATATGGACAATATGGAAGAAAGGCGAGTTGAATAGTGACAAGATATGAAAAATACGGAAGAAAGGTAGGTTGAATAGTTAAAGTATATTGAAAATATGGAAGCAAATTGGGAAAAGATATGGAAAATACGGAAGAATAGTGAAAAGATAGGGAAAATACAGAAGAAACTGTGAAAAGATATGGAAAATATGGAAGAAAGGCAAGTTGAATAGTGAAATGATATGGAAAATATGGAAGAAAAGTCAGTTGAAATGTGAAGTGATATGGACAATATGGAAGAAAGGCGAGTTGAATAGTGACAAGATATGAAAAATACGGAAGAAAGGTAGGTTGAATAGTTAAAGTATATTGAAAATATGGAAGCAAATTGGGAAAAGATATGAAAAATACGGAAGAATAGTGAAAAGATAGGGAAAATACAGAAGAAACTGTGAAAAGATATGGAAAATATGGAAGAAAGGCAAGTTGAATAGTGAAATGATATGGAAAATATGGAAGAAAAGTCAGTTGAAATGTGAAGTGATATGGACAATATGGAAGAAAGGCAAGTTGAATAGTGAAAAGATATGAAAAATACGATAGAAAAGTAGGTTGAATAGTGAAATGATATGGATAAATAGGGCAGAAAGGCAAGTCGAATAGTGATAAGATATGGACAATATGGAAGAAAGACAACTTGAATAGTGAAAAAATATGAAAAATAGTGAAGAAAAGTAGGTTGAATAGTGAAATGATATGGAAAATAAAAAAGAAAATAGTGAAAAAATATGAAAAATAGTGAAGAAAAGTATGTTGAATAGTGAAATGATATGGAAAATATGGAAGAAAATAGAGAAAAGACATGAAAATTATGGAAGAAATATAAGTTGAATAATGAAAATGAATGGACAAATATGGAACAAAGGCAAGTTGAATAGTGAAAAGATATGAAAAATACGGAAGAAAGGCAAGTCGAATAGTGATAAGATATGGACAATGGGGAAGAAAAGTAGGTTGAATAGTGAAATGACATGGACAAATATGGCAGAAAGCAAGTCGAATAGGGGTAAGATATGGACAATATGGAAAAAATACAAGTTGAATAGTGAAAAGATATGAAAAATACGGAAGAAAAGTAGGTTGTAGGGTGAAATGATATGGAAAATATGGAAGAAAATAGGGAAATGATATGAAAAATACGGAAGAAAAATAAGTTGAATAGTGAAAAGATATGGTAAATATGAAAGAAAGAAAAGTTGAATAGTGAAAAGATATGAAAAATAGGGAAGAAAAGAAGGTTGAATAGTGAAACGATATGGAAAATATGGAAGAAAATAAGAAAAAGATATGAAAAATACGGAAGAAATATAAGTTGAATAGAGAAAAGGTATGGAAAATATGATATGGACAAATATGGAACAAAGGCAAGTTGAATAGTGAAAAGATATGAAAAATATGGAAGAAAAGTAGGTTGAATACTGAAAGTATATTAAAAATATGGATGCAAATTGGGAAAAGATATGAAAAATACGGAAGAATATTGAAAAGATATGTAAAATACAGAAGGAATTGTGAAAAGATCTGGAAAATATGGAAGAAATTCAATTGAATATTCAAATGATATGGAAAATATGGAAGAAAAGTAAAGTTGAAATGTGAAATGATATGGACAATATGGAAGAAAGGCGAGTTGAATAGTGAAAAGATATGAAAAATATGGAAGAAAAGTAGGTTGAATACTGAAAGTATATTAAAAATATGGATGCAAATTGGGAAAAGATATGAAAAATACGGAAGAATATTGAAAAGATATGTAAAATACAGAAGGAAATGTGAAAAGATCTGGAAAATATGGAAGAAATTCAATTGAATATTCAAATGATATGGAAAATATGGAAGAAAAGTAAAGTTGAAATGTGAAATGATATGGACAATATGGAAGAAAGGCGAGTTGAATAGTGACAAGATATGAAAAATACGGAAGAAAGGTAGGTTGAATAGTTAAAGTATATTGAAAATATGGAAGCAAATTGGGAAAAGATACGAAAAATACGGAAGAATAGTGAAAAGATAGGGAAAATACAGAAGAAACTGTGAAAAGATATGGAAAATATGGAAGAAAGGCAAGTTGAATAGTGAAATGATATGGAAAATATGGAAGAAAAGTCAGTTGAAATGTGAAGTGATATGGACAATATGGAAGAAAGGCGAGTTGAATAGTGACAAGATATGAAAAATACGGAAGAAAGGTAGGTTGAATAGTTAAAGTATATTGAAAATATGGAAGCAAATTGGGAAAAGATATGAAAAATACGGAAGAATAGTGAAAAGATAGGGAAAATACAGAAGAAACTGTGAAAAGATATGGAAAATATGGAAGAAAGGCAAGTTGAATAGTGAAATGATATGGAAAATATGGAAGAAAAGTCAGTTGAAATGTGAAGTGATATGGACAATATGGAAGAAAGGCAAGTTGAATAGTGAAAAGATATGAAAAATACGGTAGAAAAGTAGGTTGAATAGTGAAATGATATGGATAAATAGGGCAGAAAGGCAAGTCGAATAGTGATAAGATATGGACAATATGGAAGAAAGACAACTTGAATAGTGAAAAAATATGAAAAATAGGGAAGAAAAGTAGGTTGAATAGTGAAATGATATGGAAAATAAAAAAGAAAATAGTGAAAAAATATGAAAAATAGTGAAGAAAAGTATGTTGAATAGTGAAATGATATGGAAAATATGGAAGAAAATAGAGAAAAGACATGAAAATTATGGAAGAAATATAAGTTGAATAATGAAAATGAATGGACAAATATGGAACAAAGGCAAGTTGAATAGTGAAAAGATATGAAAAATACGGAAGAAAGGCAAGTCGAATAGTGATAAGATATGGACAATGGGGAAGAAAAGTAGGTTGAATAGTGAAATGACATGGACAAATATGGCAGAAAGCAAGTCGAATAGGGGTAAGATATGGACAATATGGAAAAAAGACAAGTTGAATAGTGAAAAGATATGAAAAATACGGAAGAAAAGTAGGTTGTAGGGTGAAATGATATGGAAAATATGGAAGAAAATAGGGAAATGATATGAAAAATACGGAAGAAAAATAAGTTGAATAGTGAAAAGATATGGTAAATATGAAAGAAAGAAAAGTTGAATAGTGAAAAGATATGAAAAATAGGGAAGAAAAGAAGGTTGAATAGTGAAACGATATGGAAAATATGGAAGAAAATAAGAAAAAGATATGAAAAATACGGAAGAAATATAAGTTGAATAGAGAAAAGGTATGGAAAATATGATATGGACAAATATGGAACAAAGGCAAGTTGAATAGTGAAAAGATATGAAAAATACGGAAGAAATGCAAGACGAATAGTGATAAGATATGGACAATATGGAAGAAAAGTCAGTTGAAATGTGAAGTGATATGGAAAATATGGAATAAAGGCAAGTTGAATAGTGAAAAGATATGAAAAATATGAAAGAAAAGTAGATTGAATACTGAAACTATATTAAAAATATGGAAGCAAATTGGGAAAAGATATGAAAAATACGTAAAAATAGTGAAAAGATCTGTAAAATACAGAAGAAATTGTGAAAAGATCTGGAAAATATGGAAGAAATTCAATTGAATATTCAAATGATATGGAAAATATGGAAGAAAAGTCAGTTGAAATGTGAAATGATATGGACAATATGGAAGAAAGGCAAGTTGAATAGTGAAAAGATATGAAAAATATGGAAGAAAAGTAGGTTGAATAGTGAAATGATATGGAAAAATAGGGCAGAAAGGCAAGTCGAATAGTCATAGGATATGGACAATACGGAAGAAAGACAAGTTGAATAGTGAAAAGATATGAAAATTACAGAAGAAAAATAAGTTGAATAGTGCAAAGATTTGGAAAATATGGAAGAAAGTCAGTTGAATAGTGAAATGATATGGAAAATATGGAAGAAAATAGCGAAAAGATATGAAAAATACGGAAGAAAAATAAGTTGAATAGTGCAAAGATTTGGAAAATATGGAAGAAAGTCAGTTGAATAGTGATATGATAGGGACAATATGGTAGAAATACAAGTGTAATACTGAAATGAAATGGAAAAATATGGAAGAAAAGTAAGTTGAAATGTGAAATAATATGGAAAATACTGAAGAAAGGTAAGTCGAATAGTGATAAGATATGGATAAGATAGAAGAAAGGCAAGTTGAAAAGTGAAAAGATTTGGACAATATGGAATAAAGACAAGTTGAATAGTGAAAAGATATGGAAAATATGGAAGAAAATAGTGAAAAGATACGGAAAATACAGAAGAAAGGCAAGTTTTATAGTGAAATGATATGAAAAATATGGAAGAAAAGTAAGTTGAAATGTGAAATGATATGGAAAATATGGCAGGAAATAGTGAAAAGATATAAATTATATGGAAGAATAGAGAAAAGATATGGACAATATGGAATAAAGAAAAGTTGAATAGTGAAAAGATATGAAAAATAGGGAAGAAAAATAGTTTGAATAGTGAAATGATCTGGAAAATATGGAAGAAAATAGGGAAAAGATATGAAAAATACGGTAGAAAAATAAGTTGAATAGTGAAAAGGTATGGAAAATATGATATGGACAAATATGGAACAAAGGCAAGTTGAAGAGTGAAAAGATATGAAAAATACGGAAGAAAGGCAAATCGAATAGTGTTAAGATATGGACAATATGGAAGAAAAGTCAGTTGAAATGTGAAGTGATATGGACAATATGGAAGAAAGGCAAGTTGAATAGTGAAAAGATATGAAAATTACAGAAGAAAAGTAGGTTGAATAGTGAAATGATATGGAAAATATGGAAGAAAATAGGGAAAAGATATGAAAAATACGAAAGAAAAATAAGTTGAATAGTGCAAAAATATGGAAAATATGGAAGAAAAATAAGTTGAAATGCGAAATGATATGGAAAATATATCAGAAAACAGTGAAAAGATCTGAAAAATACGAAAAATAGTGAAAAGATAGGGAAAATATGGGAGAAAGGCAAGTTGAATAGTGAAATGATATGGAAAATACGGAAGAATAGTGAAAAGATATGGAAAATACAGAAGAAATTGTGAAAAGATCGGGAAAATATGGATGAAAGGCAAGTTGAATATTAAAATGATATGGAAAATATGGAAGAAAAGTAAGTTGAAATGTGAAATGATATGGACAATATGGAAGAATCGCAAGTTGAATAGTGAAAAGATATGAAAAATACGGAAGAATGGTAGGTTGAATATTGAAAGTATATTGAAAATATGGAAGGAAATTGGGAAAAGATATGAAAAATACGGAAAAATAGTGAAAAGATAGGGAAAATACAGAAGAAATTGTGAAAAGATATGAAAAATACGGAAGAAAGGTAGGTTGAATAGTGAAAGTATATTGAAAATATGGATGCAAATTGTGAAAAGATATGAAAAATACGAAGAATAGTGAAAAGATAGGGAAAATACAGAAGAAATTGTGAAAAGAGATGGAAAATATGGAAGAAAGCTGAATAGTGAAATGATATGGAAAATATGGAAGAAAAGTCAGTTGAAATGTGAAGTGATATGGACAATGTGGAAGAAAGGCAAGTTGCATAGTGAAAAGATATGAAAAATACGGAAGAAAAGTAGGTTGAATAGTGAAATGATATGGAAAATATGGAAGAAAATAGTGAAAAAATATGAAAAATAGGGAAGAAAAGTAGGTTGAATAGTGAAATGATATGGAAAATATGGAAGAAAATAGGGAAAAGATATGAAAAATGTGGAAGAAATATAAGTTGAATAGTGAAAGGTATGGACAAATATGGAACAAAGGCAAGTTGAATAGTGAAAAGATATGAAAAATACGGAAGAAAGGGAAGTCGAATAGTGATAAGATATGGACAATGGGGAAGAAAAGTAGGTTAAATAGTGAAATGACATGGAAAAATAGTGCAGAAAAGCAAGTCGAATAGTGGTAAGATATGGACAATATGAAAAAAGGCAAGTTGAAT
Source organism: Bathymodiolus brooksi (assembly GCA_963680875.1). Classification (NCBI taxonomy): domain Eukaryota; kingdom Metazoa; phylum Mollusca; class Bivalvia; order Mytilida; family Modiolidae; genus Bathymodiolus; species Bathymodiolus brooksi. The sequence continues at coordinate 32,623,998 of OY804578.1, forward strand.
AGTGAAAAGATATGAAAAATACGGAAGAAAAGTAGGTTGAATAGTGAAATGATATGGAAAATATGAAAGAAAGTAGGGAAATGATATGAAAAATACGGAAGAAAAATAAGTTGAATAGTGAAAAGATATGGTAAATAGGGAAGAAAACAAGGTTGAATAGTGAAACGATATGGAAAATATGGAAGAAAATAAGGAAAAGATATGAAAAATACGGAAGAAAAATAAGTTGAATAGGGAAAAGGTATGAAAAATATGATATGGACAAATATGGAACAAAGGCAAGTTGAATTGTGAAAAGATATGAAAAATACGGAAGAAATGCAAGGCGAATAGTGATAAGATATGGAAAATATGGAAGAAAAGTCATTTGAAATGTGAAGTGATATGGACAATATGGAATAAAGGCAAGTTGAATAGTGAAAAGATATGAAAAATATGGAAGAAAAGTAGGTTGAATACTGAAAGTATATTAAAAATATGGATGCAAATTGGGAAAAGATATGGATATGAAAAATACGGAAGAATAGTGAAAAGATATGTAAAATACAGAAGAAATTGTGAAAAGATCTGGAAAATATGGAAGAAATTCAATTGAATATTCAAATGATATGGAAAATATGGAAGAAAAGTAAGTTGAAATGTGAAATGATATGGACAATATGGAAGAAAGGCGAGTTGAATAGTGTAAAGATATGAAAAATACGGAAGAAAGGTAGGTTGAATAGTTAAAGTATATTGAAAATATGGAAGCAAATTGGGAAAAGATATGAAAAATACGGAAGAATAGTGAAAAGATAGGGAAAATACAGAAGAAACTGTGAAAAGATATGAAAAATACGGAAGAAAGGTAGGTTGAATAGTGAAAGTATATTGAAAATATGGATGCAAATTGTGAAAAGATATGAAAAATACGGAAGAATAGTGAAAAGATAGGGAAAATACAGAAGAAATTGTGAAAAGAGATGGAAAATATGGAAGAAAGCTGAATAGTGAAATGATATGGAAAATATGGAAGAAAAGTCAGTTGAAATGTGAAGTGATATGGACATTATGGAAGAAAGGCAAGTTGCATAGTGAAAAGATATGAAAAATACGGAAGAAAAGTAGGTTGAATAGTGAAAGGATATGGAAAATATGGAAGAAAATAGTGAAAAAATATGAAAAATAGGGAAGAAAAGTATGTTGAATAGTGAAATGATATGGAAAATATGGAAGAAAATAGGGAAAAGATATGAAAAATGTGGAAAAAATATAAGTTGAATAGTGAAAGGTATGGACAAATATGGAACAAAGGCAAGTTGAATAGTGAAAAGATATGAAAAATACGGAAGAAAGGGAAGTCGAATAGTGATAAGATATGGACAATGGGGAAGAAAAGTAGGTTAAATAGTGAAATGACATGGAAAAATAGTGCAGAAAAGCAAGTCGAATAGTGGTAAGATATGGACAATATGAAAAAAGGCAAGTTGAATAGTGAAAAGATATGAAAAATACGGAAGAAAAGTAGGTTGAATAGTTAAATGATATGGAAAATATGAAAGAAAGTAGGGAAATGATATGAAAAATACGGAAGAAAAATAAGTTGAATAGTGAAAAGATATGGTAAATATGAAAGAAAGAAAAGTTGAATAGTGAAAAGATATGAAAAATAGGGAAGAAAACAAGATTGAATAGTGAAACGATATGGAAAATATGGAAGAAAATAAGGAAAAGATATGAAAAATACGGAAGAAAAATAAGTTGAATAGGGAAAAGGTATGAAAAATATGATATGGACAAATATGGAACAAAGGCAAGTTGAATTGTGAAAAGATATGAAAAATACGGAAGAAATGCAAGGCGAATAGTGATAAGATATGGACAATATGGAAGAAAAGTCATTTGAAATGTGAAGTGATATGGACAATATGGAATAAAGGCAAGTTGAATAGTGAAAAGATATGAAAAATATGGAAGAAAAGTAGGTTGAATACTGAAAGTATATTAAAAATATGGATGCAAATTGGGAAAAGATATGAAAAATACGGAAGAATATTGAAAAGATATGTAAAATACAGAAGAAATTGTGAAAAGATCTGGAAAATATGGAAGAAATTCAATTGAATATTCAAATGATATGGAAAATATGGAAGAAAAGTAAGTTGAAATGTGAAATGATATGGACAATATGGAAGAAAGGCGAGTTGAATAGTGACAAGATATGAAAAATACGGAAGAAAGGTAGGTTGAATAGTTAAAGTATATTGAAAATATGGAAGCAAATTGGGAAAAGATATGAAAAATACGGAAGAATAGTGAAAAGATAGGGAAAATACAGAAGAAACTGTGAAAAGATATGAAAAATACGGAAGAAAGGTAGGTTGAATAGTGAAAGTATATTGAAAATATGGATGCAAATTGTGAAAAGATATGAAAAATACGGAAGAATAGTGAAAAGATAGGGAAAATACAGAAGAAATTGTGAAAAGAGATGGAAAATATGGAAGAAAGCTGAATAGTGAAATGATATGGAAAATATGGAAGAAAAGTCAGTTGAAATGTGAAGTGATATGGACAATATGGAAGAAAGGCAAGTTGCATAGTGAAAAGATATGAAAAATACGGAAGAAAAGTAGGTTGAATAGTGAAATGATATGGAAAATATGGAAGAAAATAGTGAAAAAATATGAAAAATAGGGAAGAAAAGTAGGTTGAATAGTGAAATGATATGGAAAATATGGAAGAAAATAGGGAAAAGATATGAAAAATGTGGAAGAAATATAAGTTGAATAGTGAAAGGTATGGACAAATATGGAACAAAGGCAAGTTGAATAGTGAAAAGATATGAAAAATACGGAAGAAAGGGAAGTCGAATAGTGATAAGATATGGACAATGGGGAAGGAAAGTAGGTTAAATAGTGAAATGACATGGAAAAATAGTGCAGAAAAGCAAGTCGAATAGTGGTAAGATATGGACAATATGAAAAAAGGCAAGTTGAATAGTGAAAAGATATGAAAAATACGGAAGAAAAGTAGGTTGAATAGTGAAATGATATGGAAAATATGAAAGAAAGTAGGGAAATGATATGAAAAATACGGAAGAAAAATAAGTTGAATAGTGAAAAGATATGGTAAATATGAAAGAAAGAAAAGTTGAATAGTGAAAAGATATGAAAAATAGGGAAGAAAACAAGGTTGAATAGTGAAACGATATGGAAAATATGGAAGAAAATAAGGAAAAGATATGAAAAATACGGAAGAAAAATAAGTTGAATAGGGAAAAGGTATGAAAAATATGATATGGACAAATATGGAACAAAGGCAAGCTGAATTGTGAAAAGATATGAAAAATACGGAAGAAATGCAAGGCGAATAGTGATAAGATATGGACAATATGGAAGAAAAGTCATTTGAAATGTGAAGTGATATGGACAATATGGAATAAAGGCAAGTTGAATAGTGAAAAGATATGAAAAATATGGAAGAAAAGCAGGTTGAATACTGAAAGTATATTAAAAATATGGATGCAAATTGGGAAAAGATATGAAAAATACGGAAGAATAGTGAAAAGATATGTAAAATACAGAAGAAATTGTGAAAAGATCTGGAAAATATGGAAGAAATTCAATTGAATATTCAAATGATATGGAAAATATGGAAGAAAAGTAAGTTGAAATGTGAAATGATATGGACAATATGGAAGAAAGGCGAGTTGAAAAGTGACAAGATATGAAAAATACGGAAGAAAGGTAGGTTGAATAGTTAAAGTATATTGAAAATATGGAAGCAAATTGGGAAAAGATATGGAAAATACGGAAGAATAGTGAAAAGATAGGGAAAATACAGAAGAAACTGTGAAAAGATATGGAAAATATGGAAGAAAGGCAAGTTGAATAGTGAAATGATATGGAAAATATGGAAGAAAAATCAGTTGAAATGTGAAGTGATATGGACAATATGGAAGAAAGGCAAGTTGAATAGTGAAAAGATATGAAAAATACGATAGAAAAGTAGGTTGAATAGTGAAATGATATGGATAAATAGGGAAGAAAGGCAAGTCGAATAGTGATAAGAAATGGACAATATGGAAGAAAAACAACTTGAATAGTGAAAAAATATGAAAAATAGGGAAGAAAAGTAGGTTGAATAGTGAAATGATATGGAAAATAAAAAAGAAAATAGTGAAAAAATATGAAAAATAGTGAAGAAAAGTATGTTGAATAGTGAAATGATATGGAAAATATGGAAGAAAATAGAGAAAAGACATGAAAATTATGGAAGAAATATAAGTTGAATAGTGAAAATGAATGGACAAATATGGAACAAAGGCAAGTTGAATAGTGAAAAGATATGAAAAATACGGAAGAAAGGCAAGTCGAATAGCGATAAGATATGGACAATGGGGAAGAAAAGTAGGTTGAATAGTGAAATGACATGGACAAATAGGGCAGAAAGCAAGTCGAATAGGGGTAAGATATGGACAATATGGAAAAAAGACAAGTTGAATAGTGAAAAGATATGAAAAATACGGAAGAAAAGTAGGTTGAATAGTGAAATGATATGGAAAATATGGAATAAAATAGGGAAATGATATGAAAAATACGAAGAAAAATAAGTTGAATAGTGAAAAGATATGGTAAATATGAAAGAAAGAAAAGTTGAATAGTGAAAAGATATGGAAAATATGGAAGAAAATAAGAAAAAGATATGAAAAATACGGAAGAAATATAAGTTGAATAGTGAAAAGGTATGGAAAATATGATATGGACAAATATGGAACAAAGGCAAGTTGAATAGTGAAAAGATATGAAAAATACGGAAGAAATGCAAGGCGAATAGTGATAAGATATGGACAATATGGCAGAAAAGTCAGTTGAAATGTGAAGTGATATGGACAATATGGAATAAAGGCAAGTTGAATAGTGAAAAGATATGAAAAATATGAAAGAAAAGTAGATTGAATACTGAAAGTATATTAAAAATATGGAAGCAAATTGGGAAAAGATATGAAAAATACGTAAAAATAGTGAAAAGATCTGTAAAATACAGAAGAAATTGTGAAAAGTTCTGGAAAATATGGAAGAAATTCAATTGAATATTCAAATGATATGGAAAATATGGAAGAAAAGTAAGTTGAAATGTGAAATGATATGGACAATATGGAAGAAAGGCAAGTTGAATAGTGAAAACATATGAAAAATATGGAAGAAAAGTAGGTTGAATAGTGAAATGATATGGAAAAATAGGGCAGAAAGACAAGTCGAATAGTCATAGTATATGGACAATACGGAAGAAAGACAAGTTGAACATGTGAAAAAATATGAAAATTACAGAAGAAAAGTAGGTTGAATAGTGAAATGATATGGAAAATATGGAAGAAAATAGCGAAAAGATATGAAAAATACGGAAGAAAAATAAGTTGAATAGTGCAAAGATTTGGAAAATATGGAAGAAAGTCAGTTGAATAGTGATATGATAGGGACAATATGGTAGAAATACAAGTGTAATACTGAAATGAAATGGAAAAATATGGAAGAAAAGTAAGTTGAAATGTGAAATAATATGGAAAATACTGAAGAAAGGTAAGTCGAATAGTGATAAGATATGGATAGGATAGAAGAAAGGCAAGTTGAAAAGTGAAAAGATTTGGACAATATGGAATAAAGACAAGTTGAATAGTGAAAAGATATGGAAAATATGGAAGAAAATAGTGAAAAGATACGGAAAATACAGAAGAAAGGCAAGTTTAATAGTGAAATGATTTGAAAAATATGGAAGAAAAGTAAGTTGAAATGTGAAATGATATGGAAAATATGGCAGGAAATAGTGAAAAGATATAAATTATATGGAAGAATAGTGAAATGATATGGACAATATGGAATAAAGAAAAGTTGAATAGTGAAAAGATATGAAAAATAGGGAAGAAAAATAGTTTGAATAGTGAAATGATCTGGAAAATATGGAAGAAAATAGGGAACAGATATGAAAAATACGGTAGAAAAATAAGTTGAATAGTGAAAAGGTATGGAAAATATGATATGGACAAATATGGAACAAAGGCAAGTTGAAGAGTGAAAAGATATGAAAAATACGGAAGAAAGGCAAATCGAATAGTGTTAAGATATGGACAATATGGAAGAAAAGTCAGTTGAAATGTGAAGTGATATGGACAATATGGAAGAAAGGCAAGTTGAATAGTGAAATGATATGAAAATTACAGAAGAAAAGTAGGTTGAATAGTGAAATGATATGGAAAATATGGAAGAAAATAGGGAAAAGATATGAAAAATACGGAAGAAAAATAAGTTGAATAGTGAAAAGATATGGTAAATAGGGAAGAAAACAAGGTTGAATAGTGAAACGATATGGAAAATATGGAAGAAAGGTAAGTCGAATAGTGATAAGATATGGATAGGATAGAAGAAAGGCAAGTTGAAAAGTGAAAAGATTTGGACAATATGGAATAAAGACAAGTTGAATAGTGAAAAGATATGGAAAATATGGAAGAAAATAGTGAAAAGATACGGAAAATACAGAAGAAAGGCAAGTTTAATAGTGAAATGATTTGAAAAATATGGAAGAAAAGTAAGTTGAAATGTGAAATGATATGGAAAATATGGCAGGAAATAGTGAAAAGATATAAATTATATGGAAGAATAGTGAAATGATATGGACAATATGGAATAAAGAAAAGTTGAATAGTGAAAAGATATGAAAAATAGGGAAGAAAAATAGTTTGAATAGTGAAATGATCTGGAAAATATGGAAGAAAATAGGGAACAGATATGAAAAATACGGTAGAAAAATAAGTTGAATAGTGAAAAGGTATGGAAAATATGATATGGACAAATATGGAACAAAGGCATGTTGAAGAGTGAAAAGATATGAAAAATACGGAAGAAAGGCAAATCGAATAGTGTTAAGATATGGACAATATGGAAGAAAAGTCAGTTGAAATGTGAAGTGATATGGACAATATGGAAGAAAGGCAAGTTGAATAGTGAAAAGATATGAAAATTACAGAAGAAAAGTAGGTTGAATAGTGAAATGATATGGAAAATATGGAAGAAAATAGGGAAAAGATATGAAAAATACGAAAGAAAAATAAGTTGAATAGTGCAAAAATATGGAAAATATGGAAGAAAAATAAGTTGAAATGCGAAATGATATGGAAAATATATCAGAAAATAGTGAAAAGATCTGAAAAATACGAAAAATAGTGAAAAGATAGGGAAAATATGGGAGAAAGGCAAGTTGAATAGTGAAATGATATGGAAAATACGGAAGAATAGTGAAAAGATATCGAAAATACAGAAGAAATTGTGAAAAGATCGTCAAAATATGGATGAAAGGCAAGTTGAATATTCAAATGATATGGAAAATATGGAAGAAAAGTAAGTTGAAATGTGAAGTGATATGGACAATATGGAAGAAAGGCAAGTTGCATAGTGAAAAGATATGAAAAATACGGAAGAAAAGTAGGTTGAATAGTGAAATGATATGGAAAATATGGAAGAAAATAGTGAAAAAATATGAAAAATAGGGAAGAAAAGTAGGTTGAATAGTGAAATGATATGGAAAATATGGAAGAAAATAGGGAAAAGATATGAAAAATGTGGAAGAAATATAAGTTGAATAGTGAAAGGTATGGACAAATATGGAACAAAGGCAAGTTGAATAGTGAAAAGATATGAAAAATACGGAAGAAAGGGAAGTCGAATAGTGATAAGATATGGACAATGGGGAAGAAAAGTAGGTTAAATAGTGAAATGACATGGAAAAATAGTGCAGAAAAGCAAGTCGAATAGTGGTAAGATATGGACAATATGAAAAAAGGCAAGTTGAATAGTGAGAAGATATGAAAAATACGGAAGAAAAGTAGGTTGAATAGTGAAATGATATGGAAAATATGAAAGAAAGTAGGGAAATGATATGAAAAATACGGAAGAAAAATAAGTTGAACAGTGAAAAGATATGGTAAATATGAAAGAAAGAAAAGTTGAATAGTGAAAAGATATGAAAAATAGGGAAGAAAACAAGGTTGAATAGTGAAACGATATGGAAAATATGGAAGAAAATAAGGAAAAGATATGAAAAATACGGTAGAAAAATAAGTTGAATAGGGAAAAAGTATGAAAAATATGATATGGACAAATATGGAACAAAGGCAAGTTGAAGAGTGAAAAGATATGAAAAATACGGAAGAAAGGCAAATCGAATAGTGTTAAGATATGGACAATATGGAAGAAAAGTCAGTTGAAATGTGAAGTGATATGGACAATATGGAAGAAAGGCAAGTTGAATAGTGAAAAGATATGAAAATTACAGAAGAAAAGTAGGTTGAATAGTGAAATGATATGGAAAATATGGAAGAAAATAGGGAAAAGATATGAAAAATACGAAAGAAAAATAAGTTGAATAGTGCAAAAATATGGAAAATATGGAAGAAAAATAAGTTGAAATGCGAAATGATATGGAAAATATATCAGAAAATAGTGAAAAGATCTGAAAAATACGAAAAATAGTGAAAAGATAGGGAAAATATGGGAGAAAGGCAAGTTGAATAGTGAAATGATATGGAAAATACGGAAGAATAGTGAAAAGATATCGAAAATACAGAAGAAATTGTGAAAAGATCGGGAAAATATGGATGAAAGGCAAGTTGAATATTCAAATGATATGGAAAATATGGAAGAAAAGTAAGTTGAAATGTGAAATGATATGGACAATATGGAAGAAAGGCAAGTTGAATAGTGAAAAGATATGAAAAATACGGAAGAAAGATAGGTTGAATATTGAAAGTATATTGAAAATATGGAAGGAAATTGGGAAAAGATATAAAAAATACGGAAGAATAGTGAAAAGATACGGAAAATACAGAAGAAATTGTGAAAAGATATGAAAAATACGGAAGAATAGTGTAAAGATAGGGAAAATACAGAAGAAATTGTGAAAAGATATGGAAAATATGGAAGAAAGCTGAATAGTGAAATGATATGGAAAATATGGAAGAAAATAGCGAAAAGATATAAAAAATACGAAAGAAAAATAAGTTGAATAGTGCAAAAATATGGAAAATATGGAAGAAAAATAAGTTGAAATGCGAAATGATATGGAAAATATATCAGAAAATAGTGAAAAGATCTGAAAAATACGAAAAATAGTGAAAAGATAGGGAAAATATGGGAGAAAGGCAAGTTGAATAGTGAAATGATATGGAAAATACGGAAGAATAGTGAAAAGATATCGAAAATACAGAAGAAATTGTGAAAAGATCGTCAAAATATGGATGAAAGGCAAGTTGAATATTCAAATGATATGGAAAATATGGAAGAAAAGTAAGTTGAAATGTGAAGTGATATGGACAATATGGAAGAAAGGCAAGTTGCATAGTGAAAAGATATGAAAAATACGGAAGAAAAGTAGGTTGAATAGTGAAATGATATGGAAAATATGGAAGAAAATAGTGAAAAAATATGAAAAATAGGGAAGAAAAGTAGGTTGAATAGTGAAATGATATGGAAAATATGGAAGAAAATAGGGAAAAGATATGAAAAATGTGGAAGAAATATAAGTTGAATAGTGAAAGGTATGGACAAATATGGAACAAAGGCAAGTTGAATAGTGAAAAGATATGAAAAATACGGAAGAAAGGGAAGTCGAATAGTGATAAGATATGGACAATGGGGAAGAAAAGTAGGTTAAATAGTGAAATGACATGGAAAAATAGTGCAGAAAAGCAAGTCGAATAGTGGTAAGATATGGACAATATGAAAAAAGGCAAGTTGAATAGTGAGAAGATATGAAAAATACGGAAGAAAAGTAGGTTGAATAGTGAAATGATATGGAAAATATGAAAGAAAGTAGGGAAATGATATGAAAAATACGGAAGAAAAATAAGTTGAACAGTGAAAAGATATGGTAAATATGAAAGAAAGAAAAGTTGAATAGTGAAAAGATATGAAAAATAGGGAAGAAAACAAGGTTGAATAGTGAAACGATATGGAAAATATGGAAGAAAATAAGGAAAAGATATGAAAAATACGAAAAAAAAATAAGTTGAATAGGGAAAAAGTATGAAAAATATGATATGGACAAATATGGAACAAAGGCAAGTTGAATTGTGAAAAGATATGAAAAATACGGAAGAAAGGCAAGTCGAATTGTGATAAGATATGGACAATATGGAAAAAAGACAAGTTGAATAGTGAAAAGATATGAAAAATACGAAGAAAAGTGAAAAGATATATAAAATACAGAAGAAATTGTGAAAAGATCTGGAAAATATGGAAGAAATTCAATTGAATATTCAAATGATATGGAAAATATGGAAGAAAAGTAAGTTGAAATGTGAATTGATATGGACAATATGGAAGAAAGGCAAGTTGAATAGTGAAAAGATATGAAAAATACGGAAGAAAAGTAGGTTGAATAGTGAAATGATATGGATAAATAGGGCAGAAAGGCAAGTCGAATAGTGATAAGATATGGACAATATGGAAGAAAGACAACTTGAATAATGAAAAAATATGAAAAATAGGGAAGAAAAGTAGGTTGAATAGTGAAATGATATTGAAAATAAAGAAGAAAATAGTGAAAAAATATGAAAAATAGGGAAGAAAAGTATGTTGAATAGTGAAATGATATGGAAAATATGGAAGAAAATAGGGAAAAGACATGAAAATTATGGAAGAAATATAAGTTGAATAGTGAAAAGTCATGGACAAATATGGAACAAAGGCAAGTTGAATAGTGAAAAGATATGAAAAATATGGAAGAAAGGCAAGTCGAATAGTGAAAAGATATGAAAAATACGGAAGAAAAGTAGGTTGAATAGTGAAATGATATGGAAAATATAGAAGAAAATAGGGAAATGATATGAAAAATACGGAAGAAAAAAAGTTGAATAGTGAAAAGACATGGTAAATATGAAAGAAAGACAAGTTGAATAGTGGAAAGATATGAAAAATAGGGAAGAAAAGTAGGTTCAATAGTGAAATGACATGAAAAATACGGAAGAAAAATAAGTTGAATAGGGAAAAGGTATGGAAAATATGATATGGACAAATATGGAACAAAGGCAAGTTGAATAGTGAAAATATATGAAAAATACAGAAGAAATGCAAGGCGAATAGTGAAAAGATATGAAAAATACGGAAGAAAGATAGGTTGAATATTGAAAGTATATTGAAAATATGGAAGCAAATTGGGAAAAGATATGAAAAATACGGAAGAATAGTGAAAAGATAGGGAAAATACAGAAGAAATTGTGAAAAGATATGGAAAATATAGAAGAAAGGGAAGTTGAATAGTGAAAAGATATCAAAAATACGGAAGAAAGGTAGGTTGAATAGTGAAAGTATATTGAAAATATGGAAGCAAATTGGGAAAAGATATGAAAAATATGGAAGAATAGTGAAAAGATAGGGAAAATACAGAAGAAATTGTGAAAAGATATGGAAAATATGGAAGAAAGGCAAGTTGAATAGTGAAAAGATATGAAAAATACGGAAGAAAGGTAGGTTGAATAGTGAAAGTATATTGAAAATATGGAAGCAAATTGTGAAAAGATATGAAAAATACGGAAGAATAGTGAAAAGATAGGAAAAATACAGAAGAATTTTTGAAAAGATATGGAAAATATGGAAGAAAGGCAAGTTGAATAGTGAAAAGATATGAAAAATACGGAAGAAAGGTAGGTTGAATAGTGAAATAATAGGGAAAATATGGAAGAAAATAGTGAAAAAATATTAAAAATAGGGAAGAAAAGTAGGTTGAATAGTGAAATGATATGGAAAATATGGAAGAAAATAGGGAAAAGATATGAAAAATGTGGAAGAAATATAAGTTGAATAGTGAAAGGTATGGACAAATATGGAACAAAGGCAAGTTGAATAGTGAAAAGATATGAAAAATACGGAAGAAAGGCAAGTCGAATAGTGATAAGGTATGGACAATGGGGAAGAAAAGTAGGATGAATAATGAAATGACATGGAAAAATAGTGCAGAATAGCAAGTCGAATAGTGGTAAGATATGGAAAATATGGAAAAAAGACAAGTTGAATAGTGAAAAGATATGAAAAATACGGAAGAAAAGTAGGTTGAATAGTGAAATGATATGGAAAATATGGAAGAAAATAGTGAAATGATATGGAAAATATGGAAGAAAGGTAGGTTGAATAGTGAAAGTATATTGAAAATATGGAAGCAAATTGAGAAAAGATATGAAAAATACTGAAGAATAGTGAAAAGATAGGGAAAATACAGAAGAAATTGTGAAAAGATATGGAAAATATGGAAGAAAAGTCAGTTGAAAAGTGAAGTGATATGGACAATATGGATTAAAGGCAAGTTGCATAGTGAAAAGATATGAAAAATACGGAAGAAAAGTAGGTTGAATAGTGAAATGATATGGAAAATATGGAAGAAAATAGGGAAATGACATTACAAATACGGAAGAAAAGTAGGTTGAATAGTGAAAAGATATGAAAAATACAGAAGAAATGCAAGGCGAATAGTGATAAGATATGGACAATATGGAAGAAAAGTCAGTTGAAATGTGAAGTGATATGGACAATATGGAAGAAAGGCAAATTGCATTGTGAAAAGATATGAAAAATACAGAAGAAAAGTAGGTTGAATAGTGAAATGATATGGAAAATATGGAAGAAAATAGTGAAAAAATATGAAAAATAGGGAAGAACAGTAGGTTGAATAGTGAAATGATATGGAAAATATGGAAGAAAATAGTGAAAAGATATGAAAAATGTGGAAGAAATATAAGTTGAATAGTGAAAGGTATGGACAAATATGGAACAAAGGCAAGTTGAATAGTGAAAAGATATGAAAAATACGGAAGAAAGGCAAGTCGAATAGTGATAAGGTATGGACAATGGGGAAGAAAAGTAGGTTGAATAGTGAAATGACATGAAAAAATAGTGCAGAAAAGCAAGTCGAATAGTGGTAAGATATGGACAATATGGAAAAAAGACAAGTTGAATAGTGAAAAGATATGAAAAATACGGAAGAAAAGTAGGTTGAATAGTGAAAAGATATGGTAAATATGAAAGAAAGACAAGTTGAATAGTGAAAAGATATGAAAAATAGGGAAGAAAAGTAGGTTGAATAGTGAAGTGATATGGAAAATATGGAAGAAAGGTAGGTTGAATAGTGAAAGTATATTGAAAATATGGAAGCAAATTGAGAAAAGATATGAAAAATACGGAAGAATAGTGAAAAGATAGCGAAAATACAGAAGAAATTGTGAAAAGATATGGAAAATATGGATGAAAGGCAAGTTGAATGTTCAAATGATATGGAAAATATGGAAGAAAAGTAAGTTGAAATGTGAAATGATATGGACAATATGGAAGAAAGGCAAGTTGAATAGTGAAAAGATATGAAAAATACGGAAGAAAAGTAGGTTGAATAGTGAAATGATATGGAAAATATGGAAGAAAATAGGGAAATGATATGAAAAATACGGAAGAAAAATAAGTTGAATAGTGAAAAGATATGGTAAATATGAAAGAAAGACAAGTTGAATAGTGAAAAGATATGAAAAATAGGGAAGAAAGGTATGTTGAATAGTGAAATGATATGGAAAATATGGAAGAAAAGTAGGTTGAATAGTGAAAGTATATTGAAAATATGGAAGCAAATTGAGAAAAGATATGAAAAATACGGAAGAATAGTGAAAAGATAGGGAAAATACAGAAGAAATTGTGAAAAGATATGGAAAATATGGAAGAAAAGTCAGTTGAAAAGTGAAGTGATATGGACAATATGGATTAAAGGCAAGTTGCATAGTGAAAAGATATGAAAAATACGGAAGAAAAGTAGGTTGAATAGTGAAATGATATGGAAAATATGGAAGAAAATAGTGCAAAAATATGAAAAATAGGGAAGAAAAGTAGGTTGAATAGTGAAATGATATGGAAAATATGGAAGAAAATACGGAAAAGATATGAAAAATGTGGAAGAAATATAAGTTGAATAGTGAAAGGTATGGACAAATATGGAACAAAGGCAAGTTGAATAGTGAAAAGATAGGAAAAATACGGAAGAAAAGTAGGTTGAATAGTGAAAAGATATGAAAAATACAGAAGAAATCCAAGGCGAATAGTGATAAGATATGGACAATATGGAAGAAAAGTCAGTTGAAATGTGAAGTGATATGGACAATATGGAAGAAAGGTAGGTTGAATACTGAAAGTATATTAAAAATATGGAAGAAAAGTAGGTTGAATAGTGAAATGATATGGAAAATATGGAAGAAAATAGGGAAATGATATGAAAAATACGGAAGAAAAATAAGTTGAATTGTGAAAAGATATGGTAAATATGAAAGAAAGACAAGTTGAATAGTGAAAAGATATGAAAAATAGGGAAGAAAAGTAGGTTGAATGGTGAAATGATATGGAAAATATGGAAGAAAGGTAGGTTGAATAGTGAAAGTATATTGAAAATATGGAAGCAAATTGAGAAAAGATATGAAAAATACGGAAGAATAGTGAAAAGATAGGGAAAATACAGAAGAAATTGTGAAAAGATATGGAAAATATGGAAGAAAAGTCAGTTGAAAAGTGAAGTGATATGGACAATATGGATTAAAGGCAAGTTGCATAGTGAAAAGATATGAAAAATACGGAAGAAAAGTAGGTTGAATAGTGAAATGATATGGAAAATATGGAAGAAAATAGTGCAAAAATATGAAAAATAGGGAAGAAAAGTAGGTTGAATAGTGAAATGATATGGAAAATATGGAAGAAAATAGGGAAAAGATATGAAAAATGTGGAAGAAATATAAGTTGAATAGTGAAAGGTATGGACAAATATGGAACAAAGGCAAGTTGAATAGTGAAAAGATATGAAAAATACTGAAGAAATGCAAGTCGAATAGTGATAAGATATGGACAATGGGGAAGAAAAGTAGGTTGAATAGTGACATGACATGGAAAAATAGTGCAGAAAAGCAAGTCGAATAGTGGTAAGATATGGACAATATGGAAAAAAGACAAGTTGAATAGTGAAAAGATATGAAAAATACGGAAGAAAAGTAGGTTGAATAGTGAAAAGATATGAAAAATACAGAAGATATCCAAGGCGAATAGTGATAAGATATGGACAATATGGAAGAAAAGTCAGTTGAAATGTGAAGTGATATGGACAATATGGAAGAAAGGCAAGTTGAATAGTAAAAAGATATGAAAAATATGGAAGAAAGGTAGGTTGAATACTGAAAGTATATTAAAAATATGGAAGAAAATTGGGAAAAGATATGAAAAATACGGAAGAATAGTGAAAAGATATGGAAAATACAGAAGAAATTGTGAAAAGATCTGGAAAATATGGATGAAAGGCAAGTTGAATATTCAAATGATTTGGAGAATGTGGGAGAAAAGTAAGTTGAAATGTGAAATGATTTGGACAATATGGAAGAAAGGCAAGTTGAATAGTGAAAAGATAGGAAAAATACGGAAGAAAAGTAGGTTGAATAGTGAAAAGATATGAAAAATACAGAAGAAATCCAAGGCGAATAGTGATAAGATATGGACAATATGGAAGAAAAGTCAGTTGAAATGTGAAGTGATATGGACAATATGGAAGAAAGGTAGGTTGAATACTGAAAGTATATTAAAAATATGGAAGAAAAGTAGGTTGAATAGTGAAATGATATGGAAAATATGGAAGAAAATAGGGAAATGATATGAAAAATACGGAAGAAAAATAAGTTGAATTGTGAAAAGATATGGTAAATATGAAAGAAAGACAAGTTGAATAGTGAAAAGATATGAAAAATAGGGAAGAAAAGTAGGTTGAATGGTGAAATGATATGGAAAATATGGAAGAAAGGTAGGTTGAATAGTGAAAGTATATTGAAAATATGGAAGCAAATTGAGAAAAGATATGAAAAATACGGAAGAATAGTGAAAAGATAGGGAAAATACAGAAGAAATTGTGAAAAGATATGGAAAATATGGAAGAAAAGTCAGTTGAAAAGTGAAGTGATATGGACAATATGGATTAAAGGCAAGTTGCATAGTGAAAAGATATGAAAAATACGGAAGAAAAGTAGGTTGAATAGTGAAATGATATGGAAAATATGGAAGAAAATAGTGCAAAAATATGAAAAATAGGGAAGAAAAGTAGGTTGAATAGTGAAATGATATGGAAAATATGGAAGAAAATAGGGAAAAGATATGAAAAATGTGGAAGAAATATAAGTTGAATAGTGAAAGGTATGGACAAATATGGAACAAAGGCAAGTTGAATAGTGAAAAGATATGAAAAATACTGAAGAAATGCAAGTCGAATAGTGATAAGATATGGACAATGGGGAAGAAAAGTAGGTTGAATAGTGACATGACATGGAAAAATAGTGCAGAAAAGCAAGTCGAATAGTGGTAAGATATGGACAATATGGAAAAAAGACAAGTTGAATAGTGAAAAGATATGAAAAATACGGAAGAAAAGTAGGTTGAATAGTGAAAAGATATGAAAAATACAGAAGATATCCAAGGCGAATAGTGATAAGATATGGACAATATGGAAGAAAAGTCAGTTGAAATGTGAAGTGATATGGACAATATGGAAGAAAGGTAGGTTGAATACTGAAAGTATATTAAAAATATGGAAGAAAATTGGGAAAAGATATGAAAAATACGGAAGAATAGTGAAAAGATATGGAAAATACAGAAGAAATTGTGAAAAGATCTGGAAAATATGGATGAAAGGCAAGTTGAATATTCAAATGATATGGAGAATGTGGAAGAAAAGTAAGTTGAAATGTGAAATGATTTGGACAATATGGAAAAAAGGCAAGTTGAATAGTGAAAAGATATGAAAAATATGGAAGAAAGGTAGGTTGAATAGTGAAAGTATATTGAAAATATGGAAGCAAATTGAGAAAAGATATGAAAAATACGGAAGAATAGTGAAAAGATAGGGAAAATACAGAAGAAATTGTGAAAAGATATGGAAAATATGGAAGAAAAGTCAGTTGAAATGTGAAGTGATATGGACAATATGGAAGAAAGGCAAGTTGCATAGTGAAAAGATATGAAAAATACGGAAGAAAAGTAGGTTGAATAGTGAAATGATATGGAAAATATGGAAGAAAATAGGGAAAAGATATGAAAAATGTGGAAGAAATATAAGTTGAATAGTGAAAGGTATGGACAAATATGGAACAAAGGCAAGATGAATAGTGAAAAGATATGAAAAATACTGAAGAAATGCAAGTTGAATAGTGATAAGATATGGACAATGGGGAAGAAAAGTAGGTTGAATAGTGACATGACATGGAAAAATAGTGCAGAAAAGCAAGTCGAATAGTGGTAAGATATGGACAATATGGAAAAAAGACAAGTTGTATAGTGAAAAGATATGAAAAATACGGAAGAAAAGTAGGTTGAATAGTGAAATGATATGGAAAATATGGAAGAAAATAGGGAAAATATATGAAAAATGTGGAAGAAATATAAGTTGAATAGTGAAAGGTATGGACAAATATGTAACAAAGGCAAGTTGAATAGTGAAAAGATATGAAAAATACTGAAGAAAGGCAAGTCGAATAGTGATAAGATATGGACAATGGGGAAGAAAAGTAGGTTGAATAGTGAAATGACATGGAAAAATAGTGCAGAAAAGCAAGTCGAATAGTGGTAAGATATGGACAATATGGAAAAAAGACAAGTTGAATAGTGAAAAGATATGAAAAATACGGAAGAAAAGTAGGTTGAATAGTGAAATGATATGGAAAATATGGAAGAAAATAGTGAAAAAATATAAAAAATAGGGAAGAACAGTAGGTTGAATAGTGAAATTATATGGAAAATATGGAAGAAAATAGGGAAAAGATATGAAAAATGTGGAAGAAATATAAGTTGAATAGTGAAAGGTATGGACAAATATGGAACAAAGGCAAGTTGAATAGTGAAAAGATATGAAAAATACGGAATAAAGGCAAGTCGAATAGTGATAAGGTATGGACAGTGGGGAAGAAAAGTAGGTTGAATAGTGAAATGACATGGAAAAATAGTGCAGAAAAGCAAGTCGAATAGTGGTAAGATATGGACAATATGGAAGAAAAGTAGGTTGAATAGTGAAATGATATGGAAAATATGGAAGAAAATAGGGAAATGATATGAAAAATACGGAAGAAAAATAAGTTGAATAGTGAAAAGATATGGTAAATATGAAAGAAAGACAAGTTGAATAGTGAAAAGATATGAAAAATAGGGAAGAAAAGTAGGTTGAATGGTGAAGTGATATGGAAAATATGGAAGAAAGGTAGGTTGAATAGTGAAAGTATATTGAAAATATGGAAGCAAATTGAGAAAAGATATGAAAAATACGGAAGAATAGTGAAAAGATAGGGAAAATACAGAAGAAATTGTGAAAAGATATGGAAAATATGGATGAAAGGCAAGTTGAATGTTCAAATGATATGGAAAATATGGAAGAAAAGTAAGTTGAAATGTGAAATGATATGGACAATATAGAAGAAAGGCAAGTTGAATAGTGAAAAGATATGAAAAATACGGAAGAAAAGTAGGTTGAATAGTGAAATGATATGGAAAATATGGAAGAAAATAGGGAAATGATATGAAAAATACGGAAGAAAAATAAGTTGAATAGTGAAAAGATATGGTAAATATGAAAGAAAGACAAGTTGAATAGTGAAAAGATATGAAAAATAGGGAAGAAAAGTAGGTTGAATAGTGAAATGATATGGAAAATATGGAAGAAAGGTAGGTTGAATAGTGAAAGTATATTGAAAATATGGAAGCAAATTGAGAAAAGATATGAAAAATACGGAAGAATAGTGAAAAGATAGGGAAAATACAGAAGAAATTGTGAAAAGATATGGAAAATATGGATGAAAGGCAAGTTGAATGTTCAAATGATATGGAAAATATGGAAGAAAAGTAAGTTGAAATGTGAAATGATATGGACAATATGGAAGAAAGGCAAGTTGAATAGTGAAAAGATATGAAAAATACGGAAGAAAAGTAGGTTGAATAGTGAAATGATATGGAAAATATGGAAGAAAGGTAGGTTGAATAGTGAAAGTATATTGAAAATATGGAAGCAAATTGAGAAAAGATATGAAAAATACGGAAGAATAGTCAAACGATAGGGAAAATACAGAAGAAATTGTGAAAAGATATGGAAAATATGGAAGAAAAGTCAGTTGAAAAGTGAAGTGATATGGACAATATGGATTAAAGGCAAGTTGCATAGTGAAAAGATATGAAAAATACGGAAGAAAAGTAGGTTGAATAGTGAAATGATATGAAAAATATGGAAGAAAATAGTGCAAAAATATGAAAAATAGGGAAGAAAAGTAGGTTGAATAGTGAAATGATATGGAAAATATGGAAGAAAATAGAGAAAAGATATGAAAAATGTGGAAGAAAGGCAAGTCGAATAGTGATAAGATATGGAAAATGGGGAAGAAAAGTAGGTTGAATAGTGAAATGACATGGAAAAATAGTGCAGAAAAGCAAGTCGAATAGTGGTAAGATATGGACAATATGGAAAAAAGACAAGTTGAATAGTGAAAAGATAGGAAAAATATGGAAGAAAAGTAGGTTGAATAGTGAAAAGATATGAAAAATACAGAAGAAATCCAAGGCGAATAGTGATAAGATATGGATAATATGGAAGAAAAGTCAGTTGAAATGTGAAGTGATATGGACAATATGGAAGAAAGGCAAGTTGAATAGTAAAAAGATATGAAAAATATGGAAGAAAGGTAGGTTGAATACTGAAAGTATATTAAAAATATGGAAGAAAATTGGGAAAAGATATGAAAAATACGGAAGAATAGTGAAAAGATATGGAAAATACAGAAGAAATTGTGAAAAGATCTGGAAAATATGGATGAAAGGCAAGTTGAATATTCAAATGATTTGGAGAATGTGGGAGAAAAGTAAGTTGAAATGTGAAATGATTTGGACAATATGGAAGAAAGGCAAGTTGAATAGTGAAAAGATATGAAAAATACGGAAGAAAGGTAGGTTGAATAGTGAAAGTATATTGAAAATATGGAAGCAAATTGAGAAAAGATATGAAAAATACGGAAGAATAGTGAAAAGATAGGGAAAATACAGAAGAAATTGTGAAAAGATATGGAAAATACGGAAGAAAAGTCAGTTGAAATGTGAAGTGATATGGACAATATGGAAGAAAGGCAAGTTGCATAGTGAAAAGATATGAAAAATACGGAAGAAAAGTAGGTTGAATAGTGAAATGATATGGAAAATTTGGAAGAAAATAGGGAAAAGATATGAAAAATGTGGAAGAAATATAAGTTGAATAGTGAAAGGTATGGACAAATATGGAACAAAGGCAAGTTGAATAGTGAAAAGATATGAAAAATACTGAAGAAAGGCAAGTCGAATAGTGATAAGATATGGACAATGGGGAAGAAAAGTAGGTTGAATAGTGACATGACATGGAAAAATAGTGCAGAAAAGCAAGTCGAATAGTGGTAAGATATGGACAATATGGAAAAAAGACAAGTTGAATAGTGAAAAGATATGAAAAATACGGAAGAAAAGTAGGTTGAATAGTGAAATGATATGGAAAATATGGAAGAAAATAGGGAAATGATATTACAAATACGGAAGAAAAATAAGTTGAATAGTGAAAAGATATGGTAAATATGAAAGAAAGACAAGTTGAATAGTGAAAAGATATAAAAAATAGGGAAGAAAAGTAGGTTGAATAGTGAAATGATATGGAAAATATGGAAGAAAGGTAGGTTGAATAGTGAAAGTATATTGAAAATATGGAAGGAAATTGAGAAAAGATATGAAAAATACGGAAGAATAGTGAAAAGATAGGGAAAATACAGAAGAAATTGTGAAAAGATATGGAAAATATGGAAGAAAAGTCAGTTGAAATGTGAAGTGATATGGACAATATGGAAGAAAGGCAAATTGCATAGTGAAAAGATATGAAAAATAGGGAAGAAAAGAAGGTTGAATAGTGAAATGATATGGAAAATATGGAAGAAAATAGTGAAAAAATATGAAAAATAGGGAAGAACAGTAGGTTGAATAGTGAAATGATATGGAAAATATGGAAGAAAATAGGGAAAAGATATGAAAAATGTGGAAGAAATATAAGTTGAATAGTGAAAGGTATGGACAAATATGGAACAAAGGCAAGTTGAATAGTGAAAAGATATGAAAAATACGGAAGAAAGGCAAGTCGAATAGTGATAAGGTATGGACAATGGGGAAGAAAAGTAGGTTGAATAGTGAAATGACATGAAAAAATAGTGCAGAAAAGCAAGTCGAATAGTGGTAAGATATGGACAATATGGAAAAAAGACAAGTTGAATAGTGAAAAGATATGAAAAATACGGAAGAAAAGTAGGTTGAATAGTGAAATGATATGGAAAATATGGAAGAAAATAGGGAAATGATATGAAAAATACGGAAGAAAAATAAGTTGAATAGTGAAAAGATATGGTAAATATGAAAGAAAGACAAGTTGAATAGTGAAAAGATATGAAAAATAGGGAAGAAAAGTAGGTTGAATAGTGAAGTGATATGGAAAATATGGAAGAAAGGTAGGTTGAATAGTGAAAGTATATTGAAAATATGGAAGCAAATTGAGAAAAGATATGAAAAATACGGAAGAATAGTGAAAAGATAGGGAAAATACAGAAGAAATTGTGAAAAGATATGGAAAATATGGATGAAAGGCAAGTTGAATGTTCAAATGATATGGACAATATGGAAGAAAGGCAAGTTGAATAGTGAAAAGATATGAAAAATACGGAAGAAAAGTAGGTTGAATAGTGAAATGATATGGAAAATATGGAAGAAAGGTAGGTTGAATAGTGAAAGTATATTGAAAATATGGAAGCAAATTGAGAAAAGATATGAAAAATACGGAAGAATAGTCAAACGATAGGGAAAATACAGAAGAAATTGTGAAAAGATATGGAAAATATGGAAGAAAAGTCAGTTGAAAAGTGAAGTGATATGGACAATATGGATTAAAGGCAAGTTGCATAGTGAAAAGATATGAAAAATACGGAAGAAAAGTAGGTTGAATAGTGAAATGATATGAAAAATATGGAAGAAAATAGTGCAAAAATAGGAAAAATAGGGAAGAAAAGTAGGTTGAATAGTGAAATGATATGGAAAATATGGAAGAAAATAGAGAAAAGATATGAAAAATGTGGAAGAAAGGCAAGTCGAATAGTGATAAGATATGGAAAATGGGGAAGAAAAGTAGGTTGAATAGTGAAATGACATGGAAAAATAGTGCAGAAAAGCAAGTCGAATAGTGGTAAGATATGGACAATATGGAAAAAAGACAAGTTGAATAGTGAAAAGATAGGAAAAATATGGAAGAAAAGTAGGTTGAAAAGTGAAAAGATATGAAAAATACAGAAGAAATCCAAGGCGAATAGTGATAAGATATGGATAATATGGAAGAAAAATCAGTTGAAATGTGAAGTGATATGGACAATATGGAAGAAAGGCAAGTTGAATAGTAAAAAGATATGAAAAATATGGAAGAAAGGTAGGTTGAATACTGAAAGTATATTAAAAATATGGAAGAAAATTGGGAAAAGATATGAAAAATACGGAAGAATAGTGAAAAGATATGGAAAATACAGAAGAAATTGTGAAAAGATCTGGAAAATATGGATGAAAGGCAAGTTGAATATTCAAATGATTTGGAGAATGTGGGAGAAAAGTAAGTTGAAATGTGAAATGATTTGGACAATATGGAAGAAAGGCAAGTTGAATAGTGAAAAGATATGAAAAATACGGAAGAAAGGTAGGTTGAATAGTGAAAGTATATTGAAAATATGGAAGCAAATTGAGAAAAGATATGAAAAATACGGAAGAATAGTGAAAAGATAGGGAAAATACAGAAGAAATTGTGAAAAGATATGGAAAATACGGAAGAAAAGTCAGTTGAAATGTGAAGTGATATGGACAATATGGAAGAAAGGCAAGTTGCATAGTGAAAAGATATGAAAAATACGGAAGAAAAGTAGGTTGAATAGTGAAATGATATGGAAAATATGGAAGAAAATAGGGAAAAGATATGAAAAATGTGGAAGAAATATAAGTTGAATAGTGAAAGGTATGGACAAATATGGAACAAAGGCAAGTTGAATAGTGAAAAGATATGAAAAATACTGAAGAAAGGCAAGTCGAATAGTGATAAGATATGGACAATGGGGAAGAAAAGTAGGTTGAATAGTGACATGACATGGAAAAATAGTGCAGAAAAGCAAGTCGAATAGTGGTAAGATATGGACAATATGGAAAAAAGACAAGTTGAATAGTGAAAAGATATGAAAAATACGGAAGAAAAGTAGGTTGAATAGTGAAATGATATGGAAAATATGGAAGAAAATAGGGAAATGATATTACAAATACGGAAGAAAAATAAGTTGAATAGTGAAAAGATATGGTAAATATGAAAGAAAGACAAGTTGAATAGTGAAAAGATATAAAAAATAGGGAAGAAAAGTAGGTTGAATAGTGAAATGATATGGAAAATATGGAAGAAAGGTAGGTTGAATAGTGAAAGTATATTGAAAATATGGAAGGAAATTGAGAAAAGATATGAAAAATACGGAAGAATAGTGAAAAGATAGGGAAAATACAGAAGAAATTGTGAAAAGATATGGAAAATATGGAAGAAAAGTCAGTTGAAATGTGAAGTGATATGGACAATATGGAAGAAAGGCAAATTGCATAGTGAAAAGATATGAAAAATAGGGAAGAAAAGAAGGTTGAATAGTGAAATGATATGGAAAATATGGAAGAAAATAGTGAAAAAATATGAAAAATAGGGAAGAACAGTAGGTTGAATAGTGAAATGATATGGAAAATATGGAAGAAAATAGGGAAAAGATATGAAAAATGTGGAAGATATATAAGTTGAATAGTGAAAGGTATGGACAAATATGTAACAAAGGCAAGTTGAATAGTGAAAAGATATGAAAAATACTGAAGAAAGGCAAGTCGAATAGTGATAAGATATGGACAATGGGGAAGAAAAGTAGGTTGAATAGTGAAATGACATGGAAAAATAGTGCAGAAAAGCAAGTCGAATAGTGGTAAGATATGGACAATATGGAAAAAAGACAAGTTGAATAGTGAAAAGATATGAAAAATACGGAAGAAAAGTAGGTTGAATAGTGAAAAGATATGAAAAATACAGAAGATATCCAAGGCGAATAGTGATAAGATATGGACAATATGGAAGAAAAGTCAGTTGAAATGTGAAGTGATATGGACAATATGGAAGAAAGGTAGGTTGAATACTGAAAGTATATTAAAAATATGGAAGAAAATTGGGAAAAGATATGAAAAATACGGAAGAATAGTGAAAAGATATGGAAAATACAGAAGAAATTGTGAAAAGATCTGGAAAATATGGAAGAAAAGTAGGTTAAATAGTGAAATGATATGGAAAATATGGAAGAAAATAGGGAAATGATATTACAAATACGGAAGAAAAATAAGTTGAATAGTGAAAAGATATGGTAAATATGAAAGAAAGACAAGTTGAATAGTGAAAAGATATGAAAAATAGGGAAGAAAAGTAGGTTGAATAGTGAAATGATATGGAAAATATGGAAGAAAGGTAGGTTGAATAGTGAAAGTATATTGAAAATATGGAAGCAAATTGAGAAAAGATATGAAAAATACGGAAGAATAGTGAAAAGATAGGGAAAATACAGAAGAAATTGTGTAAAGATATGGAAAATATGGAAGAAAGGCAAATTGCATAGTGAAAAGATATGAAAAATACGGAAGAAAAGAAGGTTGAATAGTGAAATGATATGGAAAATATGGAAGAAAATAGTGAAAAAATATGAAAAATAGGGAAGAACAGTATGTTGAATAGTGAAATGATATGGAAAATAGGGAAGAAAATAGGGAAAAGATATGAAAAATGTGGAAGAAATATAAGTTGAATAGTGAAAGGTATGGACAAATATGGAAGAAAGGCAAGTTGAATAGTGAAAAGATATGAAAAATACTGAAGAAAGGCAAGTCGAATAGTGATAAGTTATGGACAATGGGGAAGAAAAGTAGGTTGAATAGTGAAAAGACATGGAAAAATAGTGTAGAAAAGCAAGTCGAATAGTGGTAAGATATGGACAATATGGAAAAAAGACAAGTTGAATAGTGAAAAGATATGAAAAATACGGAAGAAAAGTAAGTTGAATAGTGAAATGATATGGAAAATATGGAAGAAAATAGGGAAATGATATGAAAAATACGGAAGAAAAATAAGTTGAATAGTGAAAAGATATGGTAAATATGAAAGAAAGACAAGTTGAATAGTGAAAAGATATGAAAAATACGGAAGAAAAGTAGGTTGAATAGTGAAATGATATGGAAAATAGGGAAAAGATATGAAAAATACGGAAGAAAAATACGTTGAATAGGGAAAAGGTATGGAAAATATGATATGGACAAATATGGAACAAAGGCAAGATGAATAGTGAAAAGATATGAAAAATACGGAAGAAAGGCAAGTCGAATAGTCATAAGATATGGACAATGGGGAAGAAAAGTAGGTTGAATAGTGAAATGACATGGAAAAATAGTGCAGAAAAGCAAGTCGAATAGTGGTAAGATATGGACAATATGGAAAAAAGACAAGTTGAATAGTGAAAAGATATGAAAAATACGGAAGAAAAGTAGGTTAAATAGTGAAATGATATGGAAAATATGGAAGAAAATAGGGAAATGATATTACAAATACGGAAGAAAAATAAGTTGAATAGTGAAAAGATATGGTAAATATGAAAGAAAGACAAGTTGAATAGTGAAAAGATATGAAAAATACGGAAGAAAAGTAGGTTGAATAGTGAAATGATATGGAAAATATGGAAGAAAGGTAGGTTGAATAGTGAAAGTATATTGAAAATATGGAAGCAAATTGAGAAAAGATATGAAAAATACGGAAGAAATGCAAGGCGAATAGTGATAAGATATGGACAATATGGAAGAAAAGTCAGTTGAAATGTGAAGTGATATGGACAATATGGAAGAAAGGCAAATTGCATTGTGAAAAGATATGAAAAATCCGGAAGAAAAGTAGGTTGAATAGTGAAATGATATGGAAAATATGGAAGAAAATAGTGAAAAAAATATGAAAAATAGGGAAGAACAGTAGGTTGAATAGTGAAATGATATGGAAAATATGGAAGAAAATAGGGAAAAGATATGAAAAATGTGGAAGAAATATAAGTTGAATAGTGAAAGGTATGGACAAATATGGAACAAAGGCAAGTTGAATAGTGAAAAAATATGAAAAATACGGAAGAAAGGCAAGTCGAATAGTGATAAGGTATGGACAATGGGGAAGAAAAGTAGGTTGAATAGTGAAATGACATGGAAAAATAGTGCAGAAAAGCAAGTCGAATAGTGGTAAGATATGGACAATATGGAAAAAAGACAAGTTGAATAGTGAAAAGATATGAAAAATACGGAAGAAAAGTAGGTTGAATAGTGAAATGATATGGAAAATATGGAAGAAAATAGGGAAATGATATGAAAAATACGGAAGAAAAATAAGTTGAATAGTGAAAAGATATGGTAAATATGAAAGAAAGGCAAGTTGAATGTTCAAATGATATGGAAAATATGGAAGAATAGTAAGTTGAAATGTGAAATGATATGGACAATATGGAAGAAAGGCAAGTTGAATAGTGAAAAGATATGAAAAATACGGAAGAAAAGTAGGTTGAATAGTGAAATGATATGGAAAATATGGAAGAAAGGTAGGTTGAATAGTGAAAGTATATTGAAAATATGGAAGCAAATTGAGAAAAGATATGAAAAATACGGAAGAATAGTGAAACGATAGGGAAAATACAGAAGAAATTGCGAAAAGATATGGAAAATATGGAAGAAAAGTCAGTTGAAAAGTGAAGTGATATGGACAATATGGATTAAAGGCAAGTTGCTTAGTGAAAAGATATGAAAAATACGGAAGAAAAGTAGGTTGAATAGTGAAATGATATGAAAAATATGGAAGAAAATAGTGCAAAAATAGGAAAAATAGGGAAGAAAAGTAGGTTGAATAGTGAAATGATATGGAAAATATGGAAGAAAATAGAGAAAAGATATGAAAAATGTGGAAGAAAGGCAAGTCGAATAGTGATAAGATATGGAAAATGGGGAAGAAAAGTAGGTTGAATAGTGAAATGATATGGAAAATATGGAAGAAAGGTAGGTTGAATAGTGAAAGTATATTGAAAATATGGAAGCAAATTGAGAAAAGATATGAAAAATACGGAAGAATAGTGAAAAGATAGGGAAAATACAGAAGAAATTGTGTAAAGATATGGAAAATATGGAAGAAAGGCAAATTGCATAGTGAAAAGATATGAAAAATACGGAAGAAAAGAAGGTTGAATAGTGAAATGATATGGAAAATATGGAAGAAAATAGTGAAAAAATATGAAAAATAGGGAAGAACAGTATGTTGAATAGTGAAATGATATGGAAAATAGGGAAGAAAATAGGGAAAAGATATGAAAAATGTGGAAGAAATATAAGTTGAATAGTGAAAGGTATGGACAAATATGGAAGAAAGGCAAGTTGAATAGTGAAAAGATATGAAAAATACTGAAGAAAGGCAAGTCGAATAGTGATAAGTTATGGACAATGGGGAAGAAAAGTAGGTTGAATAGTGAAAAGACATGGAAAAATAGTGTAGAAAAGCAAGTCGAATAGTGGTAAGATATGGACAATATGGAAAAAAGACAAGTTGAATAGTGAAAAGATATGAAAAATACGGAAGAAAAGTAAGTTGAATAGTGAAATGATATGGAAAATATGGAAGAAAATAGGGAAATGATATGAAAAATATGGAAGAAAAATAAGTTGAATAGTGAAAAGATATGGTAAATATGAAAGAAAGACAAGTTGAATAGTGAAAAGATATGAAAAATACGGAAGAAAAGTAGGTTGAATAGTGAAATGATATGGAAAATAGGGAAAAGATATGAAAAATACGGAAGAAAAATACGTTGAATAGGGAAAAGGTATGGAAAATATGATATGGACAAATATGGAACAAAGGCAAGTTGAATAGTGAAAAGATATGAAAAATACGGAAGAAAGGCAAGTCGAATAGTCATAAGATATGGACAATGGGGAAGAAAAGTAGGTTGAATAGTGAAATGACATGGAAAAATAGTGCAGAAAAGCAAGTCGAATAGTGGTAAGATATGGACAATATGGAAAAAAGACAAGTTGAATAGTGAAAAGATATGAAAAATACCGAAGAAAAGTAGGTTAAATAGTGAAATGATATGGAAAATATGGAAGAAAATAGGGAAATGATATTACAAATACGGAAGAAAAATAAGTTGAATAGTGAAAAGATATGGTAAATATGAAAGAAAGACAAGTTGAATAGTGAAAAGATATGAAAAATACGGAAGAAAAGTAGGTTGAATAGTGAAATGATATGGAAAATATGGAAGAAAGGTAGGTTGAATAGTGAAAGTATATTGAAAATATGGAAGCAAATTGAGAAAAGATATGAAAAATACGGAAGAAATGCAAGGCGAATAGTGATAAGATATGGACAATATGGAAGAAAAGTCAGTTGAAATGTGAAGTGATATGGACAATATGGAAGAAAGGCAAATTGCATTGTGAAAAGATATGAAAAATCCGGAAGAAAAGTAGGTTGAATAGTGAAATGATATGGAAAATATGGAAGAAAATAGTGAAAAAAATATGAAAAATAGGGAAGAACAGTAGGTTGAATAGTGAAATGATATGGAAAATATGGAAGAAAATAGGGAAAAGATATGAAAAATGTGGAAGAAATATAAGTTGAATAGTGAAAGGTATGGACAAATATGGAACAAAGGCAAGTTGAATAGTGAAAAAATATGAAAAATACGGAAGAAAGGCAAGTCGAATAGTGATAAGGTATGGACAATGGGGAAGAAAAGTAGGTTGAATAGTGAAATGACATGGAAAAATAGTGCAGAAAAGCAAGTCGAATAGTGGTAAGATATGGACAATATGGAAAAAAGACAAGTTGAATAGTGAAAAGATATGAAAAATACGGAAGAAAAGTAGGTTGAATAGTGAAATGATATGGAAAATATGGAAGAAAATAGGGAAATGATATGAAAAATACGGAAGAAAAATAAGTTGAATAGTGAAAAGATATGGTAAATATGAAAGAAAGGCAAGTTGAATGTTCAAATGATATGGAAAATATGGAAGAATAGTAAGTTGAAATGTGAAATGATATGGACAATATGGAAGAAAGGCAAGTTGAATAGTGAAAAGATATGAAAAATACGGAAGAAAAGTAGGTTGAATAGTGAAATGATATGGAAAATATGGAAGAAAGGTAGGTTGAATAGTGAAAGTATATTGAAAATATGGAAGCAAATTGAGAAAAGATATGAAAAATACGGAAGAATAGTGAAACGATAGGGAAAATACAGAAGAAATTGCGAAAAGATATGGAAAATATGGAAGAAAAGTCAGTTGAAAAGTGAAGTGATATGGACAATATGGATTAAAGGCAAGTTGCTTAGTGAAAAGATATGAAAAATACGGAAGAAAAGTAGGTTGAATAGTGAAATGATATGAAAAATATGGAAGAAAATAGTGCAAAAATAGGAAAAATAGGGAAGAAAAGTAGGTTGAATAGTGAAATGATATGGAAAATATGGAAGAAAATAGAGAAAAGATATGAAAAATGTGGAAGAAAGGCAAGTCGAATAGTGATAAGATATGGAAAATGGGGAAGAAAAGTAGGTTGAATAGTGAAATGACATGGAAAAATAGTGCAGAAAAGCAAGTCGAATAGTGGTAAGATATGGACAATATGGAAAAAAGACAAGTTGAATAGTGAAAAGATAGGAAAAATATGGAAGAAAAGTAGGTTGAATAGTGAAAAGATATGAAAAATACAGAAGAAATCCAAGGCGAATAGTGATAAGATATGGATAATAAGGAAGAAAAGTCAGTTGAAATGTGAAGTGATATGGACAATATGGAAGAAAGGCAAGTTGAATAGTAAAAAGATATGAAAAATATGGAAGAAAGGTAGGTTGAATACTGAAAGTATATTAAAAATATGGAAGAAAATTGGGAAAAGATATGAAAAATACGGAAGAATAGTGAAAAGATATGGAAAATACAGAAGAAATTGTGAAAAGATCTGGAAAATATGGATGAAAGGCAAGTTGAATAGTGAAAAGATATGAAAAATACGGAAGAAAGGTAGGTTGAATAGTGAAAGTATATTGAAAATATGGAAGCAAATTGAGAAAAGATATGAAAAATACGGAAGAATAGTGAAAAGATAGGGAAAATACAGAAGAAATTGTGAAAGGATATGGAAAATACGGAAGAAAAGTCAGTTGAAATGTGAAGTGATATGGACAATATGGAAGAAAGGCAAGTTGCATAGTGAAAAGATATGAAAAATACGGAAGAAAAGTAGGTTGAATAGTGAAATGATATGGAAAATATGGAAGAAAATAGGGAAAAGATATGAAAAATGTGGAAGAAATATAAGTTGAATAGTGAAAGGTATGGACAAATATGGAACAAAGGCAAGTTGAATAGTGAAAAGATATGAAAAATAGGGAAGAAAAGAAGGTTGAATAGTGAAATGATATGCAAAATATGGAAGAAAATAGTGAAAAAATATGAAAAATAGGGAAGAACAGTAGGTTGAATAGTGAAATGATATGGAAAATAGGGAAGAAAATAGGGAAAAGATATGAAAAATGTGGAAGAAATATAAGTTGAATAGTGAAAGGTATGGACAAATATGGAAGAAAGGCAAGTTGAATAGTGAAAAGATATGAAAAATACTGAAGAAAGGCAAGTCGAATAGTGATAAGATATGGACAATGGGGAAGAAAAGTAGGTTGAATAGTGAAAAGACATGGAAAAATAGTGTAGAAAAGCAAGTCGAATAGTGGTAAGATATGGACAATATGGAAAAAAGACAAGTTGAATAGTGAAAAGATATGAAAAATACGGAAGAAAAGTAAGTTGAATAGTGAAATGATATGGAAAATATGGAAGAAAATAGGGACATGATATGAAAAATACGGAAGAAAAATAAGTTGAATAGTGAAAAGATATGGTAAATATGAAAGAAAGACATGTTGAATAGTGAAAAGATATGAAAAATAGGGAAGAAAAGTAGGTTGAATAGTGAAATGATATGGAAAATATGGAAGAAAGGTAGGTTGAATAGTGAAAGTATATTGAAAATATGGAAGCAAATTGAGAAAAGATATGAAAAATACGGAAGAATAGTGAAAAGATAGGGAAAATACAGAAGAAATTGTGTAAAGATATGGAAAATATGGAAGAAAGGCAAATTGCATAGTGAAAAGATATGAAAAATACGGAAGAAAAGAAGGTTGAATAGTGAAATGATATGGAAAATATGGAAGAAAATAGTGAAAAAATATGAAAAATAGGGAAGAACAGTATGTTGAATAGTGAAATGATATGGAAAATATGGAAGAAAATAGGGAAAAGATATGAAAAATGTGGAAGAAATATAAGTTGAATAGTGAAAGGTATGGACAAATATGGAAGAAAGGCAAGTTGAATAGTGAAAAGATATGAAAAATACTGAAGAAAGGCAAGTCGAATAGTGATAAGATATGGACAATGGGGAAGAAAAGTAGGTTGAATAGTGACATGACATGGAAAAATAGTGCAGAAAAGCAAGTCGAATAGTGGTAAGATATGGACAATATGGAAAAAAGACAAGTTGATTAGTGAAAAGATATGAAAAATACGGAAGAAAAGTAGGTTGAATAGTGAAATGATATGGAAAATATGGAAGAAAATAGGGAAATGATATTACAAATACGGAAGAAAAATAAGTTGAATAGTGAAAAGATATGGTAAATATGAAAGAAAGACAAGTTGAATAGTGAAAAGATATAAAAAATAGGGAAGAAAAGTAGGTTGAATAGTGAAATGATATGGAAAATATGGAAGAAAATAGGGAAAAGATATGAAAAATGTGGAAGATATATAAGTTGAATAGTGAAAGGTATGGACAAATATGTAACAAAGGCAAGTTGAATAGTGAAAAGATATGAAAAATACTGAAGAAAGGCAAGTCGAATAGTGATAAGATATGGACAATGGGGAAGAAAAGTAGGTTGAATAGTGAAATGACATGGAAAAATAGTGCAGAAAAGCAAGTCCAATAGTGGTAAGATATGGACAATATGGAAAAAAGACAAGTTGAATAGTGAAAAGATATGAAAAATACGGAAGAAAAGTAGGTTAAATAGTGAAATGATATGGAAAATATGGAAGAAAATAGGGAAATGATATTACAAATACGGAAGAAAAATAAGTTGAATAGTGAAAAGATATGGTAAATATGAAAGAAAGACAAGTTGAATAGTGAAAAGATATGAAAAATAGGGAAGAAAAGTAGGTTGAATAGTGAAATGATATGGAAAATATGGAAGAAAGGTAGGTTGAATAGTGAAAGTATATTGAAAATATGGAAGCAAATTGAGAAAAGATATGAAAAATACGGAAGAATAGTGAAAAGATAGGGAAAATACAGAAGAAATTGTGTAAAGATATGGAAAATATACAAGAAAGGCAAATTGCATAGTGAAAAGATATGAAAAATACGGAAGAAAAGAAGGTTGAATAGTGAAATGATATGGAAAATATGGAAGAAAATAGTGAAAAAATATGAAAAATAGGGAAGAACAGTATGTTGAATAGTGAAATGATATGGAAAATAGGGAAGAAAATAGGGAAAAGATATGAAAAATGTGGAAGAAATATAAGTTGAATAGTGAAAGGTATGGACAAATATGGAAGAAAGGCAAGTTGAATAGTGAAAAGATATGAAAAATACTGAAGAAAGGCAAGTCGAATAGTGATAAGATATGGACAATGGGGAAGAAAAGTAGGTTGAATAGTGAAAAGACATGGAAAAATAGTGTAGAAAAGCAAGTCGAATAGTGGTAAGATATGGACAATATGGAAAAAAGACAAGTTGAATAGTGAAAAGATATGAAAAATACGGAAGAAAAGTAAGTTGAATAGTGAAATGATATGGAAAATATGGAAGAAAATAGGGAAATGATATGAAAAATACGGAAGAAAAATAAGTTGAATAGTGAAAAGATATGGTAAATATGAAAGAAAGACAAGTTGAATAGTGAAAAGATATGAAAAATACGGAAGAAAAGTAGGTTGAATAGTGAAATGATATGGAAAATAGGGAAAAGATATGAAAAATACGGAAGAAAAATACGTTGAATAGGGAAAAGGTATGGAAAATATGATATGGACAAATATGGAACAAAGGCAAGTTGAATAGTGAAAAGATATGAAAAATACTGAAGAAAGGCAAGTCGAATAGTGATAAGATATGGACAATGGGGAAGAAAAGTAGGTTGAATAGTGAAATGACATGGAAAAATAGTGCAGAAAAGCAAGTCGAATAGTGGTAAGATATGGACAATATGGAAAAAAGACAAGTTGAATAGTGAAAAGATATGAAAAATACGGAAGAAAAGTAGGTTAAATAGTGAAATGATATGGAAAATATGGAAGAAAATAGGGAAATGATATTACAAATACGGAAGAAAAATAAGTTGAATAGTGAAAAGATATGGTAAATATGAAAGAAAGACAAGTTGAATAGTGAAAAGATATGAAAAATAGGGAAGAAAAGTAGGTTGAATAGTGAAATGATATGGAAAATATGGAAGAAAGGTAGGTTGAATAGTGAAAGTATATTGAAAATATGGAAGCAAATTGAGAAAAGATATGAAAAATACGGAAGAAATGCAAGGCGAATAGTGATAAGATATGGACAATATGGAAGAAAAGTCAGTTGAAATGTGAAGTGATATGGACAATATGGAAGAAAGGCAAATTGCATTGTGAAAAGATATGAAAAATCCGGAAGAAAAGTAGGTTGAATAGTGAAATGATATGGAAAATATGGAAGAAAATAGTGAAAAAATATGAAAAATAGGGAAGAACAGTAGGTTGAATAGTGAAATGATATGGAAAATATGGAAGAAAATAGGGAAAAGATATGAAAAATGTGGAAGAAATATAAGTTGAATAGTGAAAGGTATGGACAAATATGGAACAAAGGCAAGTTGAATAGTGAAAAAATATGAAAAATACGGAAGAAAGGCAAGTCGAATAGTGATAAGGTATGGACAATGGGGAAGAAAAGTAGGTTGAATAGTGAAATGACATGGAAAAATAGTGCAGAAAAGCAAGTCGAATAGTGGTAAGATATGGACAATATGGAAAAAAG